>CM069309.1:26476250-27715000 GCA_035609425.1 Epinephelus awoara
CAGCTTCACACAGACAAAGCATTTGTCTTTTGCTGTACATATTTTCTCCACAAATACAACATGCAATTGTTATTAGCACAAGCCTATGGCATTTTACATTGTATAAATTATCCTAGCGGCTAGCTGACTTTTTCTCTACTCATATGAAACCAGGGACAACAGCAACATTTAACAAAGGTAACATTACAGAATCTGGCTGCATTACAACTCACAAGGTTCACCGACAAAACAATTGTCTTATACTAAACACGTTTTCCAAACAAATACAACATGCTAACATTATTAGCACAAGCCTATGGCATTTTACACTGTATAAAGTAGCCTAGCCGCTAGCAGAGATTTCCTCTGCTCATATGCTAAATGCTACTTAACTGAGCTACTTATTTACTTGGGTGACCTGGGGGGCAACCAGGTGGTGGGCACAATGTTTCCATAGCAATGTTGTCGGGTTGGCACAACCTTACTTTCAATGATCCCCAAATGAATGGCACCGCAACTAAATCCCAGATCCAGGTGTTTCGCATTGCAGCAAACTAAAGAATAGCAAAATTAACCTCTAGACCAACATGTGTGACTGGTCAAAAATATTCTCAGCAGCTCACCAACTCATGGTTAACCACTGACATGCCTAGTGTGAGGTGAGGCTGGTAACCAATGCATGAGACCACATTTTCCACACCTGCAGCTTGCAAAGCACAGGCTGCTGTTTTTTCTCCTCTCTCTCCACAGCAGCAAGAAAAATAACAGTCCATGAAAACAGATAATATTACCAAGGAACTGGAATAAAGTTGTTGCCAATGGTTGCAGCGCTGTTGTCCTTTGTTCATGCTCATTACACTTACATAATAACACACATTCATTAGATAATTTTTCTTGCTTTTAGTGTGTCTTTGCTGTTAAACCTTCTGTAATTAACTCCATTACACCCTTTAGTGGCCTCTGGTAATCCCCTGCAGGGATGTGAACTCAGTGATACACATTCCCATCAAGTGTGAGCAGCTCACGCTCTCTCACAGACTCACCTGTTGAAGGAGTCTGCAGGGAAAAGCTATTGAGTCGAGCTGTTTGCATCAGTAAGACAATAAAATCACATCAGCATCTGTTTCCCCTCCAAGTTTACAGCTTCATTCCTCTCCGCTGTCTGTTTATTCAAAACCTTGTTAGCGTAATCATAATGTAAATAAGGCGGCAATGTATGTATGCATAAACAAACAGATGCTTTCATATTCCACAAACGACAGCTGCAGAGCATAAAAATTTCACACAAGAGTCAAAGGAGGGCCGAGACACTTTAATTCAGCCTCATTGGATCACAGTCCTCCACAAACGAGAGGACTCGAGTTCAAGAACCTTTTTGTCTAAACATGCCCTGCTGAGAGGCTTTTGAGCAAGACTCCGATCTTCTACCAGCTGCAGTGCCATGTCATTGCACAGCTTGCTCATTTTTTTCAAAGGGACATTGATTTTCCTGTGCTCATATCCAACACCACAACTATACTTGGTCAACCTTCCAGTGACAGAATACACATTTTCCTTGCAGCTTTATGTTTTATTCTGTAAGGCATCTCTTCAGTTGGAGCAGCACGAGCAAGAACAAAGTGACTCTGCAGATTCCTCTGACATGTTTTCTTCCTCATTACCAGTCACCCCCCCATTCATCCCTCTGTAGCTGCTCTCCATAAATCATAATAAAACAATGCTTGCACTTTACTGTAAGCCTTACCTAACTACACTGTATGTCCCAGTTGGTAGTCTCTGTTTCTCTTTTGTGTTTTTCAGCCATTATCAAAACAAATGGTATTAAACGTCTAAGAGCATGTTAGAAAGAAAACAGTAAAGGCATGTTTAACCAAGCCATGATTTCTGTCATTTTGTTGCATTTGTTTGGACAAAAACACAAATGAATACAGTGTGTGTGTGTGTGAAAGAGAGAGACTAAAAGACCACATGCTGGTTTCTTTTTGGCACATTGCCTTTATCAGACATATTGGAAACAGAGATATGACCTCAATTTTGATTTGAACCAGTAACGTTACAGTTACATGATGTTAACCATTAGACCAAGACAATGCCCCATGCTGATTTTAACAAGATATTTTGCAATATTGTTAAAATTTTGACTATATCAGCTGTAATGTTGTTATTGTAAACATGATAGCATGCTGGCAATCGCATTTAGCCCAAAGCACCACTGTGCCTACTGTAACTACAGTCTCAAAGAGCCACTAGCATGGCTGTAGACTCTTAAGGCCCATTCATACTCCCTTTATGTAAGAAAACAGATGCTTTCATGTCAAATGCTGTAACCACCACTGTCCATATACCATCCACTGTTTTAGGTATACCTGTTTAACTGCTCGTTAACACAAATAGCTAATCAGATGTTCAAGACGACCTGCTGAAGTTCAAACTGTGCATCAGTATGTGGAAGAAAAGAAACTTAAGTGACTTTGAATGTAGCATAGTTGTTGGTGCCAGACAGGCTGGTCTGAGTGTTTCAGAAACTGCTCATCTACTGGGATTTTCACACACAACCATCTCTAGGGTTTACAGAGGATTGTACTGAAAAAGAGAAAATATCCAGTGAGCAGCAGTTCACAAGCAAATGCCTTGCTGATGCCAGAGGGCAGAGGAGAATGGCCAGACTGGTTCAAGATGATAGAGAGGCAACAGTAACTCAAATAACCTCTCGCTACAACCGAGGTCTGCAGAAGACCATCTCTGAACCAACAACACGTCGAACCTTGAAGCAGATGGGCTACAGCAGCAGAAGACCACACCAGGTGCCATTTCTGTCAGCTAACAACAGGAAACTGAGGCTACAGTTCACACAGGCTCACCAAATTGGACAACAGAAGACTGGAAAAACGTTGCCTGTTCTGATGAGTCTGGATTTCTGCTGCGCAATCAGATGGTCGGGTCAGAATTTGGCGGAAACAACATTAAAGCATGGATCCATCCTGCCTTGTATCAACGGTTCAGGCTGGTGGTGGTGGTGTAATGGTGTGGGGGTTATTTCCTTGGCACACTTTGGGCCCCTTAGTACCAACTGAGCACGGTCCAACCCAGTACTAGCAAGGTGTACCTAATAATGTTGCCTATGAGTGTATAGCACTCGAGGGCAGAGTCAAAAGTCTCTGACAGTAACAAACATGGCAATGGTGGAGGAGGTCATCATAATGTGCACTTTAAGGGAGGCTATGGTGGCGGCCTGTGAGGCCATTACATGCACAATTGGCCCACTATTAGCCAAAAAGCCATTGAAAAATAAGAGAGTATACCCACTTCCTCCTCAGTAACCTACCTATCTAACTAAGAGTACATCCACATGACCGACTACCACGTCACTACTGTATGTGACATTTACGTTGTCTCTACAGTGTCGAAAAGAGCATGAATCGCAAGATAGATGAAGTCAACCTTTGCATTATATCTACTATTGTTGGAGACAACGTCAAGACAGTCCTATCACCTGCCTTCCTACATTATCATCCATGGCATCCATGCAGTTCAGAGGATGAAAATGACGAATGCTAAGTGCATACAAATTCTAAAGGTGACTGACAGCACCTCTGATGTGAAAGCCTCCTTAGTGCTGTCTATGTACTCACGTGCTTGCTGTTGCATCTTCACTTTATTAGCTGGCAGCTTAGATCATGATACCTGCATAAAATATAATTCATGCCATAAAGGCTCTTATTACTTGCCTTGTAAACAGCCTCGTAGTTTTATCCACCACCCTGAATCACTGTGAGGTGGAAGACTGTAAAAATGACAGCTACAACACTGGCTCCTGTCACACCTCCGTATGAGTGCAAGGCAGCGAGGCAGCTCCGCTTCTCTGATATCTTCAGCCGCCCAGTGCCTGCTTGTAAATCCCACAAGGGCCATGCTGTATCATAAGATATAAACATAACAGAGTGGATACTGGCGCGAGTGCTGGGAACTGCATCAGGATGTGTAAAATCAATAGTGTGACAATGTGTGTGAGCTTGGCAGTGTCAGTCCATCAACCAGACTAGCCATCACTTGTCTCAGGGCGACTCTGAGTGAGCTCCTTGCTCATCTTGTGAGGGCGCTAAAATGAAAACCGGAAAGAACATTGGGGGCTAGCTGCACATTTTGGGAAATACTTTTTTGCTTATAGTTTGCATAGATGAGAACTTGATTATACTGCACAAGTTATGTGAGAGTTTGTAAATGGATGTTTTGTTATGGTTTTGTTGTTGTTAAACATGGACCCCTATGACTTCAATTCATCAAAATTTTTATCCACTTTTGGATTCTTTGTCCACTGTTGAGACGCAAGAGAAAAATGAAATCTTCCTCTTAAATTCAACATAACACAGGCCGAGTAAATGATATACAAATGCTCATTTTGGAGGTGAAGTATTCCTTTAATTCAACCAGAAAATAAAGTGTCAGATGACATGTTGTGGTTTTACTGTTCCCCGTAGTCATGTCATCACTGTGAGTTTCAGTGACAACTCCAAGGAGTCTTTGAGCTAAGCTAAGCTAATCGGCTGCTAGCTTCACATCTATCATACATGAGAGTGGTTTCAGTCTCATCAAACTCTTTGTTGTTATCGTTGCTAATTTAGAGTATCTGGCTGCAGAAGGCAAATTCTTACACCGGCATGTTTGAAAAAAAAATCTATCAATATTTGACACTCGACCCATAAGCCTGCATCAGGGGAGCACAAACTCCACGAAGCAGATGGATTTGTTGTATGCTTACATCCAATTAAGAAAACATGAGGCTGATTCTGTCTTGCAGCAATGTCTTCTTTCCCCCACAGAGCAGAGGATTTCATGGCCTCGTGCCAAAACAGTCGTTAAATGAGCATTCAAACCATTTTGTGATCCGTTTTAATTGGAAGCTAATGGACTGGAAAGACCTCGTCTGCTCAGGTCCAGGGAAGCATGAGGTGAATAATATGACTGGAATATGGTGACTATGAACTGCTGACTAAACTCCAGTGTGGCTGAGGAGTGTGTGACACTGGCATGGGAAGCACAGCATTGGGAAATGAGTCAGTCTTGGATGGACTTACTTGCTGCCATAATGCTTGCCTACTTCCCGCTCAGCTGCTGGTTTGTGGAGTAAAGCATAAGCAGAAAAGCAGTGACAGAAGGCAACCGTGGAGCTACAGAGTGATAATGAAACCAGTTTAAAAGTTGGAAGGACACAGGGGATGGGCAGAAGGGAGTGACACATACTAAATACATTTCTGTACAAATAATTGTTTTCTTGGTTTGCAAACAAATTACTCTTGGGACAATTTTCCACTCCAAACTGGACAGCTCCCACAGCTATTTCAATGTGATCAGCCATCCCCCAAATTGACTGTGTCTGAAACACATCAGTGGCTTGGACTGTGGAAATTGGGGCTTAAGCAGACCAAATAGCCATGTTATTACGACAGGGACTGTTTTCCCGTCGCCCCCAAAATGCACATCATCCTTCTTTCCTGGTTCAAACACCTCTTTTTTTTTGCTTGTCACTCCCTGCAGGCCAGGAATCCAATTTAATGGATGTATTCACACAAACCTGTTGCCAGTGATGAGGGGAGGGTGGGAGGCAGTGATGCAAGAAACAGGAGCCCTCTCCTCATTTTAATGAAGATCTTGAATTCCTTCAGGTGTACGTGGGTGGCGCCGCTGATGCCTGCCAGTCGACAAAAGGCAAAGCAACAGGATCTGCACTGGTGTGGAGGCAATTATTGTTGTAGTCACTAGAGCAGAGCCCATGGATCTCATTAACAAGTCTGAAGCCTCGTTTATGAGAGCAGCACTGCAAAATCCACAGATATAAGAGGAAAGATGTTGATACTCATCGATAGAGGGGTTACACGCCCAATCAAGACTAAGTAGTACTTTGAAATGTAATTACTGCCTCACCACTTACTGTGTATACTGTAGATTTGATGTTATTTTAAAAGTAGCCTATATTAAAGTATGACCCTTGAGAAAATTAAGCCCTATTTTTGATACTACTTATACAAATGGTCGTGTTCTGTTTTTTTATGCAGCAAGCAGTCAAGTGTGTGCCTTTCCCAAATGGGATAGAGAGAACATACCCCCACACAAGATTGACAGGATGTAGAAGACAAAAACTGGTGCATGTGCACATTTCATGCACTGCCCTGAGACAAGTTGCACCAACTGGTCTTTGCAAGCCTTGTTCTTACAGCAAAGTCGGTCTTTATTAAAGGGACATTGTGTAACATTTTCAGTTGTTTATTGGCAAAAATTGATGTCTGCATTCATAAATATGTCATCACTGGTGTACTATTACCTCCACCAATAATCTGACTTATTCTCATAAGAGGAGAATTTCAGATTTGTTTGTACATTGTGCGGGTAAGTCGTTTGGGGGGTTCCATAATGTTTCACCATCTTGAGAATACACCCGCCAGCAAGGGACATACAGCACCGCCTTCGGCGTTTTCGTTGAGAGCCAGGCCAGCACTGCGTGACTGAGGAGCTGAAGGAGAGGAGCAAGAGGCGCTTCGCTACTACCCTGGCACATTTGAAACAAAGTCCCACTCTTTGAGCATAATGCAGGATCATGCATATGCAGCATCATGGGAGACGGAATCCTCGTCGCCAAGAAAGCACAAAGGGGAATCAAAAAGGCAATGTGACCAGCGAATTCAAAAATTGAGGGTCAACTCCGTCAGTTGTCAAAAGACAAGACGTGATTGGTTTGTTTCGATTCACACCCATCCCAGCAGTTTCAGCCCAGCAAATTCCTACACACTGTGGCTTTAAGACAAGTCTTTAGAATGGACTTCGGGTCATTTGCACCAGCTAAACTCAAGCCTAATCTTAACTCAATCAGTCAATCAATAGTCAATGAATGACACATGGTACAACTCCAGTGAAATGGGAATCCATCAACTCCTACTAACACTGTTGGCTGATGCGTTATAATTGTCCATGATTCTGGGTGGTTCATGGTTTCTGGTTGTGGAATGATTTAACTGTCCACACATCCCGACCTCAACAAGACGATCCGCAGGGTCACTCTTCCTGAATGTGGCAGGTCCGCACTGTTCAATGTTATAGCAGTCATCCACAGCTGGACTGCAAGCGCCTCACATTCTCACCGACACAAGTCCTTATTGACCATAAAGCACACTCAGTCCTCTTCTTCGTCAGATCAGCTTATTGAAAAGGAGCTACCTGGTTAAAGGGCCAGTGTGTAAAATGGGTTGAAAACAGTGACATCAGTGGTCAAATTCTAGATTGCAGGGCTCACTCGCTCACCCCTCCCGTCAGGTAAATGACGGTGGCCTCGTAGGGACAAAAAGCCTTGCGCAGACATGAGTTTTTCAGGAGTAGGTCTGTCTAGCGACGAGGTGAATGTTTATTTAGAAATCTAAACCATGTTACGATATTGTAATGAATCCCTCACGAGCAGGAGACCAGAGTAGCGTTCGGGAAAAAGGCCTGTTTATTTGAGCACTCCAAAAACTCCGGTAACACTCCAGGGGGTAAAAGACTCCGTCCCAAACTCTTCTAGCGTAACACACACAGTTCACACACACATACTTACTTACAGTACCAGTACCCACCTCCCCTCTCTGCTCCGCCAATCTCCAGCCCACACACTGACTGACAGCGTAGCCTGTAAACAGAGCTCAGCTGTTTATTTAGCCTAGCAATATCTCCGGACTGTAGCAGCTGCAATGGACGACTTTGAACGCGATTTTGAAGAGTTTCTTGTAGCGGACACAGATCCAGAGCCATACCTGTTTGAGCCGGAGTACACAGATGAGGAAATACATGTGTTGGAAGCTGAGCAGGCGAGGAGACAGGCTGAATCCTCCGCTCCCATTTTGCTGCACAGAATGAGATTCACTGCTACCATCGTTGGGGAAATATATCATCAGGAAGAAAAGTGCCGCAGAGAGTGCATCACAAGGAGTGAAGTTGCGTCTTCTTTTCCTCGCAGATGACGGTTCGGGTTCATTCTCTCCTGTTGCCTGGTAAGTGTGGTCCATTCGCAAACTTTATAACTAAAAAAACTTTTCACTACTCTCTATCGACGAACTACTAACACTCTCTGCTGTTTCCTCCTCCTTCTTCCTTCCTCCCGCTGTCTTTGTTGGTTTATTTATACACGCGAAATGAGTTCTCTGGCTGGCTGGATTGTCCGCTCGGTCTGCCGTACATACATGGCGGCACAAGATGGCGATCTCTCTAAAGCAAGGCCCTTGCTATATAGTATATATATAAAAGCATAATTATAAGGCTACGAAAACCAAACGAATTTTATTTTATAGCGATTATACACTTATATAAACATATTAATGGGTAGAATATTCAGATCCAGATTCAGATTTGATAATAAACCATGCCAAATATTACACACTGGCCCTTTAAATGGCGAAATTAAGCCAAGTTTCCAGTCTTCGCAGTGCACGTTAATGTGAATGACCACGCCACTATAGCGTATGCCATAGCAGCGCATGTCCTGCTAAGGTACATTATTAACAATCCCGCTGTCTTGCTAATGTGTAGGCGTGATTTTGATTTAGGTTTTTTTTACAATATGGCAGGTTGGTCAGGGAGGAATCATGTCTATGGCGGAGTTTTCGAGCATTAGTAGTGCTATGAAGCAATATTTTATTGAGTAAATCACGCATGGACATGACTACTTACTTGCTATTCTGTTGATCCAATGTTTATGGTGGTAATGCACAAAGAAACGTATATAATGTGGCAACAAAGGCAGTGAGGAAAAAGCCAGAAACTGTACTGTTTTGGTTCCCTCTCACTGCTCTCATCAGTATTATTTTCAGCCTTAGCAGAATAGGGAGCCGTTTAAGCAAAAATAGCTCTAAAAAAACAAATGTATGCTACGGTGTCTGCTCCGCACCAAATGACACACACACTGTTAACCACTAGTTGGGGAACACAGTGGAATATTTAGCAGCTAAAGAGCTAGATATTCAGGGGTTAGAAGAGACCAAAGAGAGAGGTAAAGCAAGAATAAATACTGTCATCATATGCCAGCACATAACTCTAAATGAATGCTAATGTTGCTTTATATCTCGTTTGGTAAATAGCAACTGCTTCCAAACAGATCGGCAAACTTAATGTCGTAATATTTCACTGTTGTGTTAACAACTTTGTTCCACCAAAAAACTTTTTTATGCAAGAAATGTAATTTTACACAAGAGATTATTACTCACAATAAGAATTAAAACTCATACTAGATAAGTTGAAAAGAAAGATGCCATTAGGGCGACAACTAAAAAATGATTTCTATATTAAATAATTAGTTTGTTCTGCACACATGACATGTATTGCACATCTGTCTGTCCTGGAAGAGGGATCCATCCTCATCCTGGGCTGTATTAACAAAATTGAATTGAAAGTTATTTTGTTGATTATTCCATTAATTGTTTAGACAATAAAACATCAGAAAATACTGTTAAATTAACCATTCCAGGTTCCTGGGGTCCAAAAAGTCCAAATCCTCAATGATAGTCAGTTTACAGTGAAGTAAAATGGCAAAAGGCAGAACATCCTCACAGTGCAGAAGCTGACCTTTGGCATGTTTTCTTAAAAATGACTCAGCACAATGAATTGTTTATCAATACATTTGCCAATTAACTTTTCATTGCATTACACATCGATTAATCAACTAGTTGTTGCTGTTGTGGTGCCATTTTTAAACCCAGCTTTGATGATGACCTGCAATGCCACTCCAAAAACAGATCAGTGTCCTTAACATGCAATAGATGTTGATGCTTTTCTAACTCAAAATAATTAGGTTATTTTGTTGTCTGTTTTTCACCCCACTGACATTTACATATGAGCAATCTGTCAGAGCTGAGTTGCCACCAGCTGCAACAAGCAAGTCATGCACCAGCATGGTAATTTCAAATATCACAAAATAACACCCCGGGAAAAAAAGCTCCTAATGATTCAGAGATCCTGTGAGATCATCGTTTTGTGTATGCATTTATTTATGTTTTGATCTCCATATTTTATGACTAGTCACCTTTCTTTTGTCTTTGTACTGTGCTCTCATTAGGCTAATCAAACACTGCTCTGTAATATGCTGTCTTTGATTTCCTGTCGATGAAATTTGAACTGCTGTGGGTGGCGTTCGCTCAGATCAGAACACATGTATGCATAAAGGGAAACCATCAGAGATAACTGTGCCTAAACCCAGCGAGAGAGAAAGTGCAATGATTGCCACCACTGCCGCTCTTTTCTTATAGCTCCTATTTCATCAGGCCAGGGGGAACGAGGCCATGTCGCCACTGTGCTCAAAGACACAATAATGATGCTGTCATTTCAGCGCCACGGACAGCGACAATGGAGAGGATGATCATCGGAACTGACTATGCATAAAATCTCACAAATTTCCTCCCTGGCTGCACAATACGTCAGTGATTAGAAGCGACAGGGGCTTTTTGAGGAACCTTGTGGGCTCTTTCATATCAGAGCTCTGAATAAAGTGTTGTGCCCCTGAGGTTGATTCATGTTTGCTGTGTTCATTGAATGTTGCTTGAAGATAATATTTGAGTTGACCTCCTTATAAAGGGACTGGCATTACCTAGAATGAACCATTCAGACTTTAGCTTTGGTTAAATCATAGTTTGAACCACGCTGCTGGTATT
This sequence comes from Epinephelus awoara, assembly GCA_035609425.1. Taxonomy (NCBI): domain Eukaryota; kingdom Metazoa; phylum Chordata; class Actinopteri; order Perciformes; family Serranidae; genus Epinephelus; species Epinephelus awoara. The sequence continues at coordinate 26,486,894 of CM069309.1, forward strand.
ACTAGCGATTCAGCCAGTCCAGAACATTGGTATTGATTACAACACATGCATGTTCCCCAGAGGATGAATGTTAATAAATTTGGTCTTACTTTTCAACCAGCAGCAGAAACTGGTTAAATCAAGCCTACAGTATCTGTTAAACATAATCACTTTCAAACAGCATACTTCAGCTGTACTTTAAACATGCTTTAATTGTTGTTGTTGTGTTTTTCTTTGTACACATGTTGCAGAACAAGCTGTACAAACAACGCTGACATAATGGCACCTAATAAAGGTGTTGATTAGTAAATAGCAGACAGTCTTTCAGAGTTGTGTTTCTGGCTACAGGTGTGATATCCTCTCTGTTTTTAGCTCTGTTATGGACTCTACCAACTCCTGAGGAAAATATTTAACTCTGTAGCTGCTAAATGCCTCACAGTGTTTACTAGCTAGGAGTTACCGGTGTCTGTTTGCTATTTGGTGATGGGCTACATGGGGTAAGATTATCAGAGATTTTGGGCTGAAAACAGCTGCTGCATGAAAGGGGTTGAATAAAAACAAAAACTCTTGTAAGACTGAAACAAGCCACAAGGAACAGTGACAGGCTTTGAAGCCAATTTTGACATAGTGGTCAAACCATGGAATTACAGCTTTCATCACATGATGCCATTGGGCCCAAAAATACTTTTATCCCATAGATTTACATTGTGAAACTACGAAGGAGGATTAGGGCCATATAGCAAAAAATTTTTTGAGAATTAGGTCATGATATAATGAGAATACAGTCTACAAGAATAAAGTCGAAATATTACAAGATTAAAAACTGTCACAGATTAAAAATGGACAGTCGGGTAATGTGGTATAAAAACCAACAGGACTTAAGGTGATATTATTATTCGCACAGTGTCACGTAACACGTTACCACCCTTAAACTGTTTATTGTTTTCATTTTTCATTCATCCACACTTATCCACACCGCTTCACTTCCACCAGAAAAATTTCCCCTGGAGGTTGTTGTGTCATATGACAGACTACGTTACAGAAGGGTGCCGACGGGGACTGCACATCTGGGTAATGCTGCACTGTGTGTGTACCATGTTGTTCATTTTCATCATGTTGATCACTGCAGCAGATACAATGGTTTCACCCAGATGTGGTGATCACTGGGACCAGGAAGAGGCCACTAGAGGCCAGCTCCTTATCCCTGCTGCTTTCAGGCAGCCTTAGGATGCAAAGCAGAATGGGATACATTATGGGTCTATGAATGAAAACACACTGAACATGCTAACATGTTTAACATATATTCCCATAGGTTTACAACTTTGTTTTCGTAGATTTGATGAGCCCAATAATGTGGAAGATTCAGGTAATTTTATACAGGTTAACACTGTATCCAGCTCATTATACATCCATGGTGGGAATCCAAAACAAGTAGCTGAAAGTTGCAAAGATGCTCAGTGTAGAGCTAAAGAGAAGCCAGCTGTTAACTTAGAAATATTGATTGGTGCAGACCCAATATAGCACGGAACAACATGGAAGATGATACACGATTAAGGATGTCTTTTGGTATGCACAGTATATATTATGCAATAAATCCATGGGTTAAAAGGCTTGGCAAACATTGTATATCAATTAATGACACAGGGTCTGGTGACAACAATTTTATTCCATCTTTGCTTGAAGACACAGCTCTTTTCTTTTTTTCACAGAACCACCACTGTACCAGTGTTAATTGTTGGCCTCAACAGGGACTTATTAAAGTTGAGCCAACACAACACACAGCTAACAAGCTCTGTCTGGAAATAGCCCCAAAACACTTATCTCACAGGTAATAAGCTCAGATTTTGGGAACAACATGACCTTTCCTGAGGCACCACCCTTAGGAAACAAGCTATGTTTTAAAATTCAGCAAATATTTCAATCATGCAGCAATTTTGTTTTCTGGTGTGTAATGAGCATCACAGGTTCACACCAGGGTGTATGTTTAGTCTTGTTTAGGCTATGACATAGTGTCCATGTAACAGCTGGTTGGTCGTAATATATCAGTGGACTCACAAGATGCATGACTGTCCTAGAACCTAAGTAGGCTGTTAATGTGACACAGTATCCAGGGGACTGCTCCCTTAAGGCATATAATCCGCATTTTGGAGTAACTAATCATTCCCTGTGTGTCCATGCCACATTTTTCTTGTCCTGAACCTACTCTACTGGCGCCAACATCAGCAATTTTTAATAACTGTTTCATCTTTTCCGGGATGTTTCCACCTTCCTATTTTTCACCACAGCAGTAGACATGGCAGCGTTTTAAACTTTCTCAATAAATCCACAGGAACGTACGATGGCACTTTCGATTTTTTCCAAAGCTGCCACCGCAGACTCATGATGCACTGGGCATCAGACAGTTGAAAAGGGGGTTTTCAAAGCCAGAGCGGAAGCAGCAGACACTACAGAAGCGGCTTTGTGGCTGCAGAGGTTGTATAAGACTTAAGAGATTGTTTGGATTTAGAAGATGAAGGAGATAAAGGAAATCCACGCATTCTCAAAGATCAATCCCTATCATTTGGTGAGCACTTTGAAGACACTTCAATCTGTTGACGCAGACATTTTTCCCTGACAGTCACAGATCTGAGCCTGTTGTGTTCAAAAAACAAGGTGCCACTTATACCGCTGACAATGTGTCATCTTTTTAGAATCCTGGCCCCAAAAATATATATGTGCCAGCACACATTTGTACGTCACTTTTTATCAAATCTGAACAAATTCGGAAATGTAAATAAGGAGGATGCATCACGGCTTATTTCAGAGTGGATTGTGAGAAATAGTGGCCACACTATCTGGCATTATTCCAAACACTGGGAGCAAGTAGTAGCGGCATGATAAGGTTGAAATCACCAGAATTAGCCAGCACTAGCTAACATATATGAAAATGTAGCCATTGAGCTGAGCACATGACAGGGTATGTTACAGATTTAAACTGGTTTTACAACAATATATACAGAGGTCTCTCACGACTTGTGAAAACAGTATGCTTATATTACGTCACAATTACTTTGAAGAATCACTAATATTACTGTATATTGAGCACATAAGTTATTTATTAATTCTCTCAGTATATTCCTGATACAGTGGATAAGCATTAACTTAATCAAGTATACCTTAGTAAACAAATAAACACTTTCATGCAGACTGAAGCATAACTGTATAATTAAATGGATGGACCAATACTCATACTGGTATCTGAAGGTCAGCAAAATTAGACAAGATGCGATACCCACGATCAAAGAAGCTAACAGTAATGTTTCACTCTGATTTAATTCCCCCATAATTAATAATTAAATAACACATATATCATCTATCTGTGGAGGCAGCAGGCTGAATGAAGTACTCTGGACACCCCTCTCCCCAGCGATGCTTTCCAGCTCCTTCTAGGGGATCCCAAGGCTTTCCAAGACTAGACGAGATATACAATCCCTTCAGCGTTTTCTGGGTCTGCCCCAGGGCCATGTGAGACAAATATTAATATTCAAATATTAAACATGCATTAACCATACACTGAATTGGATAATTCAAAGTGAACATAAACCTAGCTTAGCAAAAAGAAGTGCTGTTCAAGGCATTTTGGAAAAGAAGCAAGATGGCTGCAGCTAATGTGGAAGTCATTGTACTGTTTTCAAATTCTGATGGAAAAATAGCAACACTGTGATAGTCTGGGTCTGCACCAGGACCTCCTACCAGTGGGACATGCCCAGAACACCTCTGACGGGAAGCGCCCGAACCACCTCAGTTGACCACTTTTGACACGGAGCAGCAGCTCTACTCCGAGCTTCCTTTGGATGTCCGAGCTCCTTACCCTATCTCTAAGGCTGAGCCCGGCCACCCTTCTGTGGAAACTCATTTCGGCCACTTGTGTCCGCGACCCCATCCTTTCGGTCACTATGACCATAGGTGGGGGTTGCGACGTAGGTGGACCAGTAAATTGAAAGCTTTGCCTTCCGGCTCAACTCTCTCTCTTCACAACAGTCCGCCACAGTGCCCGCATCCCTGCAGATGCCATGCTCTAACTCATGAACAAGACTCCAAGATACTTGAACTTTCTCGCTTGCAGCAGTAACTCTCTCTCCCAACCCTAAGAGGTTACAGACCAACTCAAATCTGCAAATTGGTGTGGGGATGCCAGGCTAAGGAAAAACACTTGTCTGACAGTTTGTTACTGGTGACTTGGCAGACTCCAACTCAACAAATAAAACATGATTAATTATGTATATTAATATATATATTAATTATGATTAAGACTTAAGATTAATATAAGCAGGATGGATGCAGGACTTTTACATATTTTTACAGCACGGTTATAAAAGTTTTACTTAATTAAATGATGATGAGTACTTCCTCTGCCACTGCCAGTACTAACATCCTCGTTAGAGAAAGGTTGAAAATAAGGCTTGAGTGACGCCCCACTCCTGAGTTTGCCTTTGCCCTCCAAATCACTAAATCCACCTGGACAGCAAGGTCATCGAAGAAATTAAACTGCCATTTAATCCAAGTGTGCAGAAAAAGACCAGTGCTAAAATGAGAAATAAAAGGTTAACCTGCGAACCTCCCTCTCAGCTGAACACTATTAAACCACACCACTTAGACATGAACATGACATTAACTTTTTAATAATTGCTTTTGCCCGGCAGTAAACAATATAGCTGTCATCAACAAGACAAAGCCAGCCTTTAACACGCCTTCTCAGTCTGCAGCCACCGTTCACACCCAGGAAAACGCGGACCATTAAGTGAGTTATCATTCTTTATTTGTGATCTATTATGGGTTAATATGTTTTCCAGCCGCAGGGCATGTTTTTCTAGCTGTATGTGATGCATGGGCTTCTTAACAGTTGTGTTACGCTTGCTGCTGGAAGACAATTTAAAGTATCGTGAATTTCCTATTGACCTTCTGTTATGGCGTTTGTTTGTCTGCTGTATGGGGAATAATAGAAATACATCCCTTACAAATCCATTCTTTCTGCTCCAGGCAAAAGGTGTTTTTGTCACCATAATCATATTGATTGTGGCAAAACATTCTCATCCTTGGCACTGGGGTAAAAGAGTAATTACACAAAGCCGTCATCTTCATGATGTTCTCGTCTATTGCTTGTTGACAAATAATTATGAAAAAGCAGGCAGTTCTCTTTTTCGGCCATCGTTCTGCCCAGATAGTGGCACAAAAGTATTTTTTGTTGTTTTGGGTTTTAGTGCAAGTTTGGTCAGTGGATGTTTTTCTGAATCATGCTCACTTCAAGGTTTAAGGACCTTGGCGTGTGGGTGGATGGGGGAGGGAGGGTGGGCACAGGGAAAAAAGCCACATAGGCAAAGTGTAGTCTGTGCCTCCAGCTGTCCAGCTCATGGCAGGATTGAATTAAAGATGATGAATTTTATTTTATTTTTTTCTTGGCACAGCATCATTAGGACAGCAGCTATCAGGGGCTGAAGTCTGTCATCCAAATTGTGTACTTAAATCTCTGCCCTCACACATTTTTACATGGAATTAGAAATACAACTTTTGTCCTCACACGTTTATAATACAACAATCAATTTGCCACCTTTATTTCTTTTGTCTGTGACATTATTGTCATGTGGTAATGACATCTTCCACTGTGTGAAGGAACAATAGCATCTGAGACACAAGACCCTTAGCAAGAAGCTTTTAATGCAGGAAATGGCTCAATTCATCTGATCTTTGTAAGGTTGTCACTTATACTTACAAAGTCTTTAAAGGTCTTGAATTTATTCATCTAAAAATAAGGTCTAAATTGGTATTAAAATTTCCTAAATCAATCATTCAAAAAACTTAAAAAATTGCTAAGATATGAAAAGTAGGATTTTATAAATCTATAATTCTTTTTTCCCCTGATGTTCCATTGTAAACTCTCAAAACAACTGAATATCTGTAATTCAGCATCTCACAATCATTCAGTCAGCCTGCTGCCCCAGTGGAAGAGTCTCAGGTAGAGATGACATGGCCCTAGTAGCTGGGATGTTCAGGTAAAAAAGCCCTAAGCTCTGCACCATTTCTAAGAAACCAAAAAAAGCCATTAGAATTTTACTAATGATTCGATAAATGATTCTGTTAAAGTGCAACCCAATCTTTCCCAATTTTGTTCATGTATTAGCCAAGTTAATGCTGGAACTTTGACAGTGTTACCTCTTTAATGACAGTCCATCTTCAAAGTACATCCTCAGATTTTTGTTGACTTTGTACAGACGAATGTCCCTAATGTCCCAAGAGCTGTCAAACAACTCTCCTCTGTCTGGGCCCAAGTAATGCTGTGAAGAAGGCTCAACAGTTCTTTCAGGCTCTCCCTCTGCAAGCTTCCTCTTTCCTACAGTCAGAATCAATATTTGGGCATTTAGTCAGTATTCCACTGTTCATTACATTTAAATAAAAAGAGCAACCCGTCTTTGCAGCATGGCTGAGACTGCTACAAAACAATGCATATAAGGCATGTGCTTTTCATGCAGAACGTTATTCAGACTCGGCATGATGGGATTCATGGCAGTGGAGTCCCACCTACAGAGAGAAAAACACAGAATTGCCAAGAAAACCCACCAACAAACATGTTACAGTAAAGATTTAAGCAAAACTGACCCTAACCCTCAGAAATGTATTTATTTATCAATTTACTTGACTTCAGCTGGATGAACTCATAATATCCATATTTTTCTTCTGACTTTACTATCCACCATACAAAGCTCATCAGTGCTTTCGAATTTAATTTGATGTGAATTTTCACTTTTCATCATTCACACAAATTTGACTGCTGGACCCTTTGTGTTTTTCGCCCCAAACAGCCAATGTACCCACTGCACAGGCACACCGACTGTGTGTGTCTGTGTGTTTTTGTTGAGCTCAGCCTCTGACTGAACTCAGAAACTTCTTCATGTTATTTTCCTCCAGTTCCTCTCTCTTTTCCTCTCATCTCTGCAAGTTTGTGAAGTGGAAGTCATGCTGGTTTCTTGCTCAAGATGTAATACTTTTAACCAGCGTCACCACATCATTTGACACCATCCCAGGTGAATTCAGGTTTAATAGCTCCATTGATTTTGTATGTACGCCTCTAAAAATGTGCTTTATTTTGCATTGTGTCTTAATACACAGTAAGCCTGTTGCACCTCGACAGTACGCAGCATCTGTGGCGGTTGAAATTCTGCACCACCTCACAACTGCAACACCAATTGGCAACATTTGGGGGCTGAAACTAACCCATTTGAGCCCTCGTGTGTTGATTGACCTTTTCTTTGCAAAGAAAATAAAAACCTTGTCGGCCTGCAGAAGTCTGTATTTCATTAGTTACCAGCAGCAGAAAATTTCCACAACAATAGTGTCCGTCATAGTCACTCTTGCTTCTCACCAGTGCCTTCCAAATATGGTCACTTCGAGTCACTTCTGGCACAACAACCAAAATGCTTAACTCAAGGCATCAAAACAAGTCCACAAACCAATGGGCGACATCACGGTGGCTACGTTCATTTTCCATGTGTGGTTCCTAAGGCTGGGCTAACAGACTAAGCTGGGAACTGCCAATGGCCCCTGATCCCAAAGTGTCCCAGAAGCCTGAGGTTTATTGTTGGTAAATTAAACTAAATTGCTCATTGGTTTAGGAATTTGTGCCACTAAATTCTTATATCATCCATTATTACCAAATCTTTTTATCCCTTTTTTGAACACAGTCCCTGTATTAAAATTTGGTTTCAAAACTTAATTTTACTCTGTGTGGTCGTGCACATTACTTTAATAAAACTTTGTTTAATCAAGTTTGATGATAATGGAACTGTATCAGGAGCAGGTTCAGACTGAAACCATTGTCTGCCTGCAATGTTTGAATTATTTCACACAAAACTGCTTGGAGATGGGATTGAGAATTGTAGTTCTTGGCCTAATAAAAGCACATCCATGTTCATGGTTATTTAATGAATAATAATTGAATACCAAAGTGAGACTGCAATATGAAGGAACATTAAAGCCTCTCAAATTTAGTGTAATTTCTCCCACCACAAAAAAATCAATATAAATGGACATTCATGATCGTTGCACCCTCCTCCACCCCATTCACCTCCAGTCACCTCATCCAGATGCTGGGACCAACTCATCAAAAGCTCATTCCTCTTTACATCCAGATCCTCAGCTCCCTCTTCATCTTCTTTCATCACCACCACCACTTCATCTTATTTGTTTTTCAGTTATGGCCTTTGGTTTTGGTTTGCCACCCCAAGATTTCCATTGGCCCCATCTGGACACAGCTATGAAAAATTTCAGGGGGTGCCCTGCAAGTGGCCCTACAAGTCTACGTAGCATATTTTGTTACGACATTGTTAGTGTTTATTATTGCATGTCACCTTTCTCTCTCTCTCTCTCTCTCTCTCTCCACATTTTCTGTCAATTTCTACTAAATGCTAATCAGAATAAAGGGGAAAAACAAGAAGAGGATCCGTCTTGCATCTGTCGCCTCTCTTGTCCTTTCTGTTTCCTGTGTGAAGCATCATAGACTGACCTTGGTACATCATCAGTGTGCTGTGTGCAGTTTACTGGGCTATTGAAGTTTTTTTTTTGTTACCTCTGCCATGTAGAGCCAAGAATGTTTCAGCACAAGGTTGCCTAGAGCAGCTTTAATGGTAACATCACAGCTCTTTGTCTAACTGAACCTCTGACATGTCGCATAATGTGATTCAGAAATACATTCAGAGAATATAAACATATAAATACACACTAAGCCCATTAAATGCAGATGTATCAGGTCATTTGTGCTTAATAGGTATGTGGCTGCACGCATCCTGTGAGCACACCTCTCTGTCCCATCATACCCTAGGGATAATTGACACACAACTATGAGGAAAACACTCTCAACAACCCATTTCAAACTGTTTCTCTCATTAGCGCATGGAGCAAACACTGGCACCATGCCATCTGACCTGGTGTTAACTGCCTTTCTATCCTGTTCCGAGCGTCGAATTCCTCCCCACACTGGTGGCACAGCTCACATCCTCCTCATAGCAGAAGCTGCTGCAGGGAAACCCTGTAAATCTATCCCCTGGGGATTCAGTTCATTAGCATAAACAGGCACAGTAAAACACACGCTTCTCTAAAGGCTTATCCCCTATAGCCCCAACCTGCTTGCATGCAGCACCGTATTAACTCTGACACCCCTTTATGTGCGAGCCACATTTCCAGCTGTTGTTCAGTACTCATCAACAAGCATGGACACAAAAGGAGTCCATTTTCCAGGGGAAATGTTGCATTAGAGATCTGCTGGGGTTCACAGGAAAAACTGATATCCATAATCCTGGCTGTGGTTTAATGTTGTTGAGGTATTTTCCCTCAGAGAGGAGGGGTGTGCGCTGCAGCGAGCCGTGCACGGGTTTTATGCTACAATTTGTTGCCTTGTTTGTGATACCTCATTTGCCTTTCATCAGATGAGGAGCCTATCCATGGGATTAGCCAGGATAGAACCGTGGCTTCAGCTGTGGTTTATAATAAGGGATATTCATTAATTTCACTGACTGAATCCTAATCTTAAAGTTTTTTTTAAACCCCAGGTGTATCTGTTATCCGTTGTATCTTATTCTCAGAAACAGTGACATAATGATGTGACAAAATGTTAAAAACAAGGCAAGGTGAGATATGTGGTTGTCATCAGGCAGCGACAATATAATGTATAGCCTGCATCTTAAATTTCCCAGTGACAGCAGCACCATTCGTTCAAGTTCACGCAGCAACACTTGTTATTCATCTTGATGAACGGTCCACTTTAAAACAAAGAGGGTCAGAGCTACAAAACATTGAAGTAAATAACAGCACACAGAGAGAATTGACTGATGGTTTAAACAAATAATACAGTGCTGATTTCGGAACTTTTTCTTCTGCTGCCTGTAAAGCTTCAAAATTCTCATTTCTTCATTTTTATTCCAATTACTCCCACCACTTTTTTAACAGTTTAAACCAGCAACCACTGATTTCACTATTTATAATGGCCGTGCCTATGGGTGACAGATTTACTCAGCTGGACTAAATTAACATTATTTTGTGAGTTTGGCCAAAGAACAAGTAAAAAAGGACATTTTCACTGTTATGAGGTTAGTATGTTTTCTGCATGTCAGTGTCGGTGGACCGTGGCTGTGTAAAGAGAGCTGGATGTGCAGTATTGTGTCCAAAGCACTCCAAAGGGCAAGCCAAAATCTCAAGGCAAACCTGTACTTATATCTGTGCACAATAGCTTCTACAAGGTGAAGAAAAAATAAGACCGACAGCTTTCATGAAACTGTCTACTGACTTTTTTCTCTTTTCTTTCAGTGGTAGGTCGTCCTCGCTGGTGCTTTGCTGTAATTTGCTCCGTACAATAAAGCAATCCATTGTCCCACTCACAGTTTTCTCCTTATAAATGTTATCATCCCTCACACTGGCTGCCAATCGGGGCTTTTGGGATTATCACACACTTATAATTCTTCTAATTGAATTACATTTTTAGCTAAAGTTTGCCTCTTAAGTAGGAAATAAGTCGAATATTGCCATAATAATGTGTGGTTATCACAAAATCCCATGGCACACCTGGATTGGCACACACCATTTGAGAACCACCGCAGTATTGCATCAACAAAACGCAATACGCCTGGAACAAAAATGGGACCAAAAATAGGTGGTCATCTTGGTGATCAGTGTTGGACATGTAGCTAGCAGATAGCTTGCTGGATGCCAGATAGATATGTGCATACATACCTATAGCCCAGTAGATTTTGAGATGCCGCATAGAAGCCAAAAATGTGTCTGTTGATGGTGCTAAAGGGACACAAGGGGCTCTAGTTTCGCAGACCGGGCGAGGCAGAGGCGCAGCGCACCTGCGCTTGGCCAACTGGGTGTGGCCAGGTGGATTTTGCAAGTTTAGCACACCGTGCACCTTGGCGCAGCTACTCCTCTTTCCCACCTCCGTCCCTCCTACCAGTGCAAGTCGGAAAGAGGGAGGAGAGAACGTGTGGAGTGGGTTTTACACACATCACACCAATCAAATGAGCCCCTCTCCCCACCCTTAAATACGCCGCGCGAAGGCGTAATGGCAGAAGAGAGCAGCAGCGCCAGACGGCCAAACTTCTCCCAGGAGGAAACTGATGTTTTGGTCCGGGAGGTCCAAGCTTGCAGTGTCCAAATATATGGAACTGCTAGCACACCTCCACGGGCTGATGATGCAAAGGTAGCCTGGGAGGAGGTCACCACAATTGTAATGTTCGCAATGTTGCGTTTCTCTCGTGCGCGCGCGCTCTCTCTTTCTCTCTCACAGTCTCACTCTGTTTCACTCCCCCTGCTGCGCCGCCACACCCATCTCAGCGCACCTCAGCCTGCCAAACTACCAAACTGAGCGCGCCTCGGGTTGTGCTGCTCGAAACTAGCTCTGCGCGGGATTCGCCACCCTGCGCCACCCTGTGCTGCGCCGGGAAACTAGAGCCCAAGGTCACAAAAGGACAGACAGCCTAGTCTTTCCTCTGAGCAGCCATATTACATGGCCATTTTGAGATATGATGAGGCCTTGAAGTGTTGGTCGAAGGGACAGATGGACCAACATCGCAATATTAATTAAATGCTGTCATTTTAACATTTCAAAAGAGTTATCAACACTGATTCAATATTATTAAGCCCTGAATTTTTAACCTCAACAAAAGTAATGATTCTGATGGAATTTCTACTTTGAACAATATTTAATTATACTTCAGTCAGGACCACTTTAGTCAAAGAAAACTTTTTTTTTCCATTTGCAGTATAATATGTGGTGGTATGGCTCTGTTCTGGGGCCCCTCTGCCTTTCCTCGGGCCTATGCAGAAAGCCTCTTCCACACACCTACACACGCCCCTCCGCCCTTCCACGTGCCTGTGTGTAAAGCCATGAGGCAGTGAGAGCACACCTGTCTGCCCTTCCATGCGCCTACATGGAAAGCTTAAGTAGCAAAGACCTGCTTGACATCATGTCCTTCCTGAACACTGTGCTCAATGTAGTTTAAGTATGTGTTTATGTGTATGTATAAGGCAAAAATACTTAATTAAACTTCTCTTAAGTATATCTCAATCAAAAGATTAGGTACAAGTATAAGCCAAGTATTCATAAGTATACTCTTGGTAAGTATATCTCTGATAAGGACATACAAAAGTTAATTGAAAGTATACTCTCTTAGTTTTTATTTTAAAAGTAATGTACTTATAGTATACGTGTATAAACTTTTTTGTAAGGGAATTAAATGACAGAGGAAATAGAATGTTTCATTAATCTCTAAAGCTCCATCATTTCAGCATGTTTGCATCACACTGGTGAGAAACATTTCTCACTGGTGCAAGGCATAAATGCACTGCAAGAACACAGAAACTCTGCAAGCGAAATTTCCGCATGACACCTATGCACGTCGAGTGTTACCCACGTTGTTCAATTTTCATCCAAAAAAGAGTTTCCTTCTAAATAGTGCCTCTGACCAGTGGTCTGGCTGTTTACAGTATCCACACCTATCCTCCGAGGATATACCCAATATCTTATCTGTAACCTAACCATCATGATATATATTATATTATCTTTTATGTCAAGTAAACCACTAATGGAATGAAGCTCTAGTGAAAGTTCAGTCAGGAAGACAAAACTTCCTGTCATTGTCTGGGTCTGTCAATTGAGTCATCAGCAGTTTTGAACTGATTCACAATCAACCAATAGCACAACGACACACCCTCTCTGTCAGCCTATCATCTTAACGGTCCTCATTTTAAATATGGTTCTTTCTCTGGCTGGTATTACCTTTACTTCATTCCTCTTAACCCTAACCCTTGTATACGCTTGTGTACAAGAGTATCTTATTCAGTACACACTTGTAGTTTGATTTAAAGAAAATTTCTGTGATTTAAATGACAATATTGGTGAGGAAAATCAAAATTTTCCTCAAAATGTTCAGTCCTTTACAGATCCATGTATAATACATCCTGCTGAGGTTTAATATTTATGTATATTGAGTTGAGTGGCTACTCTGCAGTCCCCTTAGAGCAGCAGCTGCTCACAAAGGCCAAGTCAAATTTACAAGTGTTTTCACCTCTGACCGCCAGTGTGAAGGGCAAACACATAAATAGAAAGTTGTCCCGTGAGCTCAGTCAGCAAAGATGCTCACAGTCAAATTTTACATTCGGAGTTTGGTCTTCTTCCTTCACTGCTTTTTAAATGTCTCCTCACAGTGAGAGGCTAATGCATCATAAATGCATTAATAAAATCTTTAAATGGGCACTTCCCCCCTAATGATATTAATATGTAATCTAATGAAAAAAAGTATAAACTGACATGCAATATGAAAATATTGAAATTAGAAGAGGGACAGAATACTGCTGCTGAAGCTTATTTGTTTAATGGGATACTTTCCATTTCTTTCTCTGCCTATTATGCAAGATAAAAAAGCACTCAATCAGTGCTGCAATTTTTCTGGAATATAGCTCTTGATGTGTACAAGGGACATACTGTAATAGTCTTCACATAATGGAAATGCTGTGGGATAAATGTCTCTCAATAAGGCTCTTCCAGCTTGCAGCCTCCATAAAATGAAATTGTTCACGTTTTCAACCAAAAGCAGTACTTTAGAGACAATGTGTGATAATGTTTATGGTCAGATCAACGCCTTATGGGGCCCAAGGGCAGCAGAAATTTGATATCAGCCCCTAGTGTTACTCCAGTCTTAGAGCTGTGCGTATGTATCCTGTCACCTCCAAGTTCCCAAATGCTGAGTCTAAGAAACAAACCAGTAACCTGTGATGGGGTTCGGCCTGACCCCTGGTTTTCAATTTGATCAAACACAACTTAAAGTTCAAATGAAATTGAATTGCGTGCTTTTTCAGCAAACAATGATTTCCTGTGCTCTCCTTCGAGGGAGTAACTTAAATTCCATGTTTTGGTTTCATGACGGTGACTCCTGGTTTTGCATTAGGTTGACAAAATACCGTTAGATATCCGTCTACAGATATGGAGACCTATATTTGATACAGCCAGTCAAATCTTACAGAGGGCACTAATGTCAGTGTTCTATCATAGACCTAGCTGACGATCACACAGGGCCAGACAGCAGCTACACAACACGAGAGCCAGACTCTCAGTGGTGGATGAAGTGCTCAGATATTTTACTTATGTAAAATATGCAGTATTATGGTGTAGAAATTAGTATTTGCACTTAAATATATTGAAGCACCAGAAGTAAATGTGTCCATTATGCAGAATGGCTCATTTTAGATTAATGTATGGTTATGACAACTTTAATGAATGTCTTGTAGATGTGGGTGTGGTTTAGGCAGGTGGTAGAAGCCAGGGTTCGCACTGACATCACCCTTGGGGGTTGGTGGTATTGGCTCATTAGCCGCATCTGGAGAGAGAGCTGGAGAGGCCTTTGAGCTGAACAGGCACACCATGAGGGAGACGCTGGAAGCAAAATGTTCTGAAGACAAAAAAAGACGGCGAAAGCATGTAGCACACCACCATGAATTATCCATGTAAATATAGATCTACTCTGAACAACCACGAAGATAAGCGAGCTGGCCCACTGGTCAGATGGAACTGCACCCAAGCGTAGTTGCCTGGTCTGAGTGAGCTGGTCTTGAGCGGTGGCCTGTGAGGTCGCACTCGCACAGGGAAGTCCAGATATAATTTGCAACATGTAAGGAGAAGCACTAAGTTATGGGCTTGCTAGCCTTAAGCAGAATTTATACTTGTGCGTCAGCTTTATGTAGAGCCTACACCGTAGTCTACGCCACTGTGAGCATTTGTACTTGTGCGTGGTCTGTCTGTGTCACTCTGCAGTTACACCTCAAAAACATTAGTCAGCGGAGTTTCTGTGAAGTGCTGCAAAGTTTAGTTGATTCAAAACACACCCAAAACACACATTAAACATGACTTAGTAGCGACAATTTCAAACACAAGTGCACAAATTGGGTTCATTATAAGTCACAGGATTCACAGACAAAGCACTTGTCTTTTGCTGGACACATTTTCCCCACAAATACAACATGCTAACGTTAATAGCACAAGCCTATGGCATTTTACAGTGTATAAATTAGCCGAGCGCTAGTGGACTTTTTCTGTACTCGTATGAAGCCAGGGACAACAACAACATTTAACAAAGGCAACGTTACAAAATTAGGCTCAATTAAAGCTCACAAGGTGAACCAGCAAAACAACTGTCACAATTTCACAATTTATTGCTTCTTATCTGTGAAATAAATTCAGTGCAGAAGTATAAATCCAGTGTAACAATATATTCTATTATTGCATTATAATTATTGATGCATTACTATGTTCATCACCTTAATGTTGCAGCAGTAGAAGTAGGTCATTTTAAGTACTTTATATATTGCTTAACGTATTATAGTAGATTTTGTTTTAAAAGTATACAACTGCACAGTAAGCTATGAAATAAATGTAGTGGAGTATTTGCCCTGAGATGTAGTGGAGGAGTATAAAGCATAAAATGGAAATACTCAAGTAAAGTACAAGTACATTTTTTGACACCACTGCAGACTCTGAAGAACAACACACCAGCTTCCCTGCTAAGTTCTCCTTTATCTCTAATATACCAGCATGAGCACGTCTCGTCGTGCACTTTAGCTTGTTGAGTGAGCCACCAAACAAACATTCACTGCTAACGTCAGTTTGCAGGCCAGAAAACTAATTAGCTGCTCAGCTGCAGCACATTAAACAGCATGTAAATGTCACTTTGGTCTGGTTAGACGCTGGTGTGGTCCTCATTCTTCAGTACCTCCAACAGCACTGTCCATCCATGACATGTACTGTAGTTAGACTGCCTCTCTTGTTTTCTGTAGTGTACCACTGACAGCTGTTGTTAATCAAACACTGACTGAGACACGCCCCTTCAGATGAGACAAAAAGGAACATTCCTAATATTTAAAAATACATTATTTTCTGACGACAAAAGGAAGAAATATGTGATCTCAGTTGGACTTTTATTTTAAAGTGTGCATTGTCGCCATCATGTTTTTTCTGGAGCCTCAAGTGAGATGTAGGATCATTTCCTCATCGACTTGTTTACAAGTTTAGGGCCTTTCCCAATACCCACACTTCCCCGATAACTACCCACTTGCACTTGCTTGTGCGTGTTTACGTTTAGGCTAGTGGTGTCCCAAAATAGAATTGAGGTAGTGGAAGTGGTTTCCAACACTTAAAACCCGCCCTAAATTTCCCAGAACCCCTTACGAAGTCAGCAAATTTGTTACTGTACGATCGGAATGTAGGCTATACAAACAACAGATGGTTGGACAAGCATAAACTCATCAGCAACTCGGTTGAACACAGCGTCAAAATATTTAAACAAGTCGACTTACCCGAACAAAATCCATCAGAACTAGAAGGCGTCATAGGCGCCTCCTGTTTTCAGCATTTCTTTTCCTTTGATTCATCAGACAGAGAAGAATAAACATAGCACACGCCACAGGTAACACAAGCGCTGGGGCCGGCATTTTCAAACCTGAATGACTGCAGGTATCTTGCGTCGCCACTACATGTGACGTATGCCTGCATGTCGGCCACGCCTTTTTGCATTAAGTGGTGTCTCATTTCTTATGGAAAGATTTCTACCTTAATATTTCTCACTTCCCTCTTCAAGTTTTATCTCGCAAACGAGGGCACTCAATGCCAAGTGGAAGATTTAAGGCGTAGAAATGGGATTTGGCCCATGTCTTTCTGACACCAGTGGAGTTGCCCCCTGCTGGCCATTAAAAAAATGCAGGTTTAAGGCACTTTTTTACTTTGTAAAATAATATGGTTAAAAATCCAAGGTGACCAAAAAAAGAAGTAAATTAACAAGCACTGATAACCATTTAATGATTTCCAAAATATTTTCAAATGATTTGATATAACTGTACTATTTAACTTATGTACAGCAGTAAATAAACACGTCTGTCAACTATTTTAGCGGTGAAATGTGAGATTTATTTTCCTGGCTCAGTCCTTGAACATTTGAGCACTACTCACACTGAACACAGCTGATATCACTTTGTGAGTTTCTGAGAGGCTGTACTCTCTTACTATTACAGTATGACAGCATGCCATGTAGAAGCATCAACACTGATTTGAAGGAGGGAAGAGGAGGCAGCAACAGACTGATATTTTGGAGCTTTGGGATCCATTTACAGTATCATAGAAAGGAAAGTGGACAAAATGCCACTCTCCAGCTGTGTGGGACAACTGTAACACAGATTAAGACAGACTAGAAGCTACATTTAATCAGCTTCAAAGTATTTAAAACAGTCTCCTGGAAGCACATTTCCTGAAAATAAACCTGTCCGGCTAAAATAAGCGTGTGTATACTGATATCGTTGCTTTGTGGAACAGCCCTCTGGTCTCAGGTTTATCACTTTCACTTACAACCGTTGACAGGCCAGTTTGATTTCCTTTTAAATTATCCTGGCTAACAACACACTCAGTTGTGATTATTCCCCTCTAGTCACTCATGAAAATCATTTGACTATCATAAGTATGTTCATGCTTGTTAAAGGTGATCAGTCATGGCCTTTGTCATGGTTCAAGAGTCAGAAAACAGGAAATCACCATTCTGTTCTTTGGTGCAACTGAAAAAAATGGACACAGATCGCAGAAAATATTGACAGTGGAAAGTGTGAGCTGTGTAACTTCAGTTAGTGATATCAACTTCCTTGTTATTTTCTCACTTTCTTCAGAGTTGCAGATTCTCGCAGCAGCAGCTCTCGACAATGAGACTGCAGTTATTAATATAAACATGTCACACTCTCTGTTTGTGTATGTGACGGCTTTGCTCTCATGATTTACATTATTTTCCAACCAGCAAGCAACTGACAGACAATTACAGGAGGCATCCACCAAAGGTGCAAGATATTTTCACAATGTGCTGCTGAACCGAAAAAAAATCCGACTAAAGTTTTAAAAGGAACAGAGTTTGACTTGATATCAGCAAAATATACATGTCTATGTACTTAAACTGCATGGAGACAAAAGTCACTGCTTGAATACGTTGTGAGACGGAGTGATGGAGTTAACCTCAAATCCCAAATCCCTGGCCAAGCAAGGCCAAGCCAGCCCATGACTGTCAAAAAAGGTGCAGCAGTAGGGATTAATACCTTAAAGCAGGATTTATACTTCTGCATCAGATTGACGCTGTACCTATGGTGTAGGCTTTACGTCGCAGTGGCGCAGACCTAGTGGCTATTTTTAAATTGTGAAGACATTAAAGCCTCCACAGAAATAGCATTTTATGTCTTGTGTGTGATTTATCCTGGCTTCATATGAATAGAGGAAATCTCCGCTATGTTATATGTTTGGAAAATGTGTTTACTATAAGACAGTTGTTTTGTCGGTGAACCTTGTGATTTGTAATGGAGCCAAATTGTGTGCCGTTACTTTTGTTAAATGTTGCTGTTGTCCCTGGCTTCAATGTCCACTAGCCACTAAGCTGATTTGTAATGTAACATGCCATAGTGCTCGTGCTAATAACATTAGCATGTTGTGTTTGTGGGGAAAAAAGTTATACTGAAGCCAATTTGTGCACTTGTGTTTGAAATTGTTGCTATAAAGCCATGTCTAATGTGTGTTTAAACACAACTTTACAGCATTTCACAGGATAAATGATCACAATAGTGCAGGCCACATGCACAGGCTACAGTGTAGGTTCTGTGTAGACCTGACACACAAGTATAAATCTGCCTTAAGTGCTTAGTATCTATACCAAGTCTTGCTGTGAGTAAGAATACTTACATAAATAGGATTGACATTTAAAAATGCATCCATTTCACATCAAAAGATGTGCGTGCCTATGCCCACTATGAATAGTGCATGCATACTTTTCTGCTGCTGTGTGTGAATACACACTTTCATGTTCAAGGAATTCACTTAATAAACACTTGTATTATTAGCTATTTAAAATGTCTTGTGTTTTAACACGCACGTGATCACCTTCTTAACAGAACAGCTTGGCAAATAAGTCAATGGAAATGGAACTTCAGAAGTATTATTCATTGATGCATTAAAGTATACAAGTAGAGGTATCAGTATTGGTATTGGTAATTCTAACACTACTATTAGTTGGTATTGGTTTAAAGCCAAACTTTGTGGAAACCTGGACTCGACAAACTCTCGCACATTTGTGCAGTATAATACAAGTCTCATTTATCCATTTGAATGCTCAGTAGCACATGCATTTTCACCAAAACCTTATTATTTTTTTTATCACTATTTAAATATCAGGTTTATGATAAAGAGAATCAATACATTGCTATGTACCAACTGAATCACAATGTGTGTTTATACTATCTTTGGGTGGAAAACTCCGTGTCAGAAGAATCTGGTGCTGTTTTTGGCCACCTAATAAAGGCCATCGTAATTGCTTTACCTTGCCATCATACAGCCCTTCCCAACAGGGAACTGAAGCCTTTATCTCAAAGCCACCAGGCTCCATTTACAATAACAGTGATAATACTTCACAGAACACACTAGTTGCTTGTCTACCACTGCTTCAGTTAATTAGTGTGTAAGGTAAAGAGAGAAAATATCCTAAATATATATGTATATAAATATATATATTTTTAGGTTGGACTTTTTTTCTTAGGTGGCTGAAATACATTTGGCTGAATTTGCCAGCTGTCTACCCAGGAGTGATTGTTGTTAGTACAACATTGCTGTTTTTGGTCTGGTCAGTGGGGTCAGTTAGATCCCAAACAGGGTCAGAAACAGAAGCGAAGGCAGCTTAACACAACACAGAGGTTACTTGTCTTGAGCTATTTCTTCACTTCTCTGGTGTTACTTGTGAATCAAGCAGCTGGAATATTTGAAGCATTATCCGTCACTGCTACTTTACAGTATACCCATCATGTTTATTGCATTTTAGGAGACAAGCCTTGGGTTGTTTATGTAAATCCTCTTTTATCTTTTATCCTTATTTGACCTCTTTCTAATTACATGGGCGGTAGTACTTTCTCTCCTGAATGAACAAACATTATGGGGAAACAATAATCCTTCAGCAGCCTGCAGGAAGATGGACTATCAACCATCAAGGCCCGTCAGGTGATTTGAATTCCTTCAGAGAGTCATCGAACCCATCCAATTATACCAGTAATGAAATCAATTTAGCGATTAAGATCGAAGGAGCAGGTGGCCGCCAACACACCCAGTTGAAAACCCCTAAACCTCTTCCTTGAAGTTAATGAGCCAGAGGAGAGGGTATGGTAAGTTTAAGGGAGTATTTATGGCTCCATGACTTAATTTTGTGGAGCGTAGTCATCTTTCTGTGAGTATTAGATCTGAAAGCCGGAGAGTTCAACACAGTAATCACTGGGTCACTGTCGGTCAACAGCTTTTAGGCAACCATCAGATATATTATTTACAGCAATCACCTCCATATTCACCCTCAAATGTCCCATAACACAAGTCAAAACACATCCAAATATGCACTCGCAGCTTGCGTGACACAATCGCATGCGGCACACTTCTCTTCTATTTAAAGCAAAGTGAAATTCTCAAGTACCCTTCACCTCGTCAGCACCTCCACCGCAGCATGCTTATCAACACCGCCGAGCCCTGAATGCACCCATGTGTGACCAGCTGCGACCGTGACGGACTGCCGGGCCAGGGGAGAGATGTGGAGCACAATGACCCCCGAGTGGATAATCATCGGTGTGTGAACGGCGATGGAGCGGCACCAGCTGTGACTGCGGTCCCCGAAGAGAAGCGAGGGGCCGTCTCTTTCAGGGCTGCGACCTTAGTGTGGTCAGTGCCCCTGCCTGGTTTTTTCAAGCTCTGTAGAACGCACGCTGACAAATGTTTGAAGATACAGTACACACGCTTACACACAAACATACACTGGCTGCTACTGCTGTACTTGAGAGGACACTCCCTGAATACACTGCCTTCTACTATACAGCATGTGTGACTGAAACCCTTTGGTTGTAAGTGACAACTTAAAAAAACAAATGTGGTTTCAGTTGTTTTTGCCTTGTTTCTGCTAAATTTGGGCTTTTTTATATTGTGAAATTCTATGCCTGTTTTGTCTCGAGAAAAGAACTATTTGCATTGTGATTTTTTTGTGGCTAATTACCTGTACTTCTAAAAATAAAGCTTATCAGAGGTTTATTCAGGAAGACTCTCATTACGCCCTCATTCATTCACAAATCTCTTTCTGGTTCCAGCTTTTACTCTAACAGCTGACTATGTTCAGCCAACCAGATTTTGCCACCACCTCCCTAAGCCAAACATAGCATTGCTGTCAGACTTTAAAACCGTTCCTCTCTCTGCTGCTGTCAGCTGTCATTTCAGTACAAAGTGATCAACCCTCCTCCACCTCATTCACCTCCAGCCTTCACATCTCGTGCCCAGGGCTCGTTCCTCTGAACGCACCAGAAGTCCTGCTCTGCATCCCATCATCCACATTTTGAGCTGAATGTTGACAATTTTGGTCTGTTTTGAGTACAATAACAGGTCAATCTACATGTTTGCTCCCTTTATAGAAAAGACTGTCTGGCCAAAGGAGTACAATACTTTACACTTCCCTGCAGAAGTATTCCACAGTGGATGATCCAGAAAGGTTGTCACTGAACCCACTGACGTTGTGGGCAAGAAAACCAAAGCAATGAGCTAAAAGCCACAAAAAACAGAGATGAGTGGAACTGCAGAGTCTGTAAAGAGACATATTTTTGCTTAAAGGAACATTGTGTAAGATTTAGGGGGATTTAGTGGCATCTAGTGGTGGGAATGCAGATTGCAACCAACTGAAAATTCTCCAGGTAAGAATTCCTTCCGTTTTCATTGCCCAGGAGTCAGTAACTTGAGATCTACATGTTTAGGGGATTTGTACCTGGAGCTGAATTATCCACAGAGGTCTTTTCCTCTCCAAAACAAATGGACATGGAGATTTCAACCAGTAAAAACACTGTATAAAGCAGTTCAACGTGAGATAAGTTTTTCCAGTGGTCTTGATTTTTCCAGAGTTTCACTGAGCTAGGTAACATTACAGCTAAGCCAAGCAAGACATCATTAATTTTTACATCTAGTGCTGTCACGACCATGAGCCTCTCATGCTAACTTATGCACAGGGATACAGTTGGCAGGTGTAGTTCAGTAGAAAGAAAATAGTTCCTACATGAAATTAATCAAAACAAGGTCTGTGGGTTTTCTTGAGTAACTGGGTCATAATTTTTGGAAAGAGACATTGCTGACAATATTTTTTGGCTATTTGAGTTCCACAATCAGTGTGCCATCTATTTTAAGGGGAGGGCAGACATTTGTACAACCAATAACTCCAGCACTCAAAAACTCCACCGAAACAATCTAAATCAATGAATGTTGAACGGACATACACTTGTGTAGCACCTTTCTAGCACTTTTACACTGCGAGTCACGTTCACCCATTCTCACACACACATTTACACAGCGATGGCCGAGGCTACCATACAAGGTGGCACCTGCAGCTCAGTTAACGATTCATACATAATCACACACCAACGAAACAGCAATTTGGAGTTCAGTATCTTGCCCAAAGATGTTTCAACATGCAGATTGGAGAGGCCTGGGATCAAACCGTCGATCCTCTGATTAGAGGACGACCCGCTCTATCTCTGAGCCTTACTCCCTACAGGTAAGCAACAAAGTGTGTATAGTCCACATTGCCCACATGTCTCCATCCAAATCGTACCAAAGCTCAGGGCTTTTTCCCTCTTTTTGTGCCTTTTAAGAGCAAATGTCACTGCATATATAGTGTCAGCTGCTGATTGCCGCCCATGTTTGTTTTGGTACAGCGCACACATTCCAACAATTAGTGTTCTCGCAGGATTTTCTGTCCACCACTGGAGCTTCAGTCTTTACTTGACTAGTTGTTCACTGTGTCGTGTAATGCATTACTTTTTCAAATTATAGTTTTTCATACCCTTACTAGCAAATATTGCTGATTTACAATTTGATTTTTTCTGATAAATTGAGGGATGATTTTATTTTCATCCTGATGGGTTATTTTCACAGAGTGATAGTTTTACTTAGTAAACATTGTAAAACAAATTAAATGAATATATATGAAGGCATAAGAACAAAAATCATGAATGTATGATTTATTCATGGTCATGGTTTAGTATTTTTGAAAGACCTCAGAGTCCCGCAGAGCTGCATGATAATTAAAGAATCCACACCATGTAACATCCTACAAAAACGAATGCACATTTGAAAGGATGAGTCATCCCTCCCTATATTTCCAGTGGGTGGTGCATGTGTGGTGTATCTAAAGAGAATGGTATAGGCCTGAGCCTGATGGCTCTGTTCCCCTGTGGGGGCATTTGGTTTGGGTCCACTCGTCTCAGAGGGAAAGATCACAACCAGTCAAAACAAAGTTATTCTCAGTGATTACTCTATCTCGATAGCAGTGGTCTCTTCTAGGATAACAAAGCCCCCAATTCGCAGGGCACAATGGCTCACTGAGTGGTTTGATGAGTATTAAAATGATTGATGCCCTGGCCCTCACAGTCACCGGATTGCAACCCAGCTGAACACCTGCGGAAGGCTTAGCCTCCACCCTTATAAAACACCACATGAGGAATAACTTAGCACTAGCCTTTTTGAGAAGGTAGAGGAAGCAAAGTCTGGACTTTAAAGGCTTTTTAGTTTCCAGAAAATAAACCCACATGCACACAAAATTCAGCTTCACAATTTGCTTTCCGACACGATTAGTGAATTCTGGCAACAAAGGGAGAAGAACTCAAACACAGACAAACACACACCAGGCAAGCAGGTGGGATAAAGGGAAATTTACTCAAGGTGATGGTCAGGAACAAACAACAGATAAATACACAGGGATAAGCAACAAAAGAGCAAATACAGATCAGGTACAGGTTCAGGTTTAGCAGGCTGGAAAGCAAATGTATAAGCAACTTTGGCAGTCTGGCAGTAAATGTGCAGAAATGGGCCGGTTGTACACTGTAGGGCTGATGAGGCAAAGTGGAAACAGGTTTGCAGATGAATGAAAGAGTCAGGCTGAATCCAAGGGCCAATTCCAATCCCTATCTTAACCCTCAATCTTAACCCTCAAGCTCAACTCTCAATCTTAGTAGGCTAGCCCTCAAAAGTGTTAAGGGCTATTTTGTGACTTAGAAATGGGGACACCCCTCAAAGGCAAATACGTCTTAAGACTGCGGGGGGCCAAAACTCTGTCCAGTCTGTCAGTTCAAAGAAGAAGAAATATACATCATCAGTAGTTGTCAATAAAAAGATGCAACGATTTTTTTTTTTTCCCCAACACTTTATTTCAATTATTGTACAAAACAAGCAGTGACAGACATGAACAGAACAAATATGCCAGGGTTAAGAGAAAAGAAAGAGAAATAAGATAAACAAATAAATAAATAAAAAAGTTCAGCAGCTCAAACCATTAAATTGTTTACATATTTTCAGAGTCTTTATAGCTTTGGAGTTTGTGGAGTGCTGAATGGTTTCTAAGTATTGCTGCATTTCATTCATAAAAATTTTGAACAAGGATTTTCTATTATAAAATTTACTCTTATGAATATAGAATTTCGCTAAGACAATAAATAGATTAATGAAATAGAATTGTTTTTGTTTAGAAATGCTGACATCATAAAATCCAAACAGCACATCTTTGTACAGTAGTGAAAATAAAACATAAATGTTACAATGAATATACTCGACAAAATCTTTCCAAAAAGTGACAGTATAGGGGCAGCAAAACAAATGTGCAGTTACCAAACAATAATCTGCTGCCGTCTGCAGCTGTGTTGATTTCATATTGAAACAGAATGTTTGATCACTCGGGGAACAGTTGTCGTTGTGCCCGAGAATTATGTTATGAATATGAACAGTTCACAAGTTACAAATTACTCACTCCCATAGTTTTTTTGGAGCCTGCTTGCTTTTTGTAAACTTGTTGACACATTGGTGGCCCTGAAATGAATCAGGGCTTGTGTTTTGTCTGGTGGCCCTGAAATGGAACAGAGATAACAACATTACTTTCTTTTATTTTTTTGGCTACCTGTCAGATATTCGTTAAGTTATTAGTTTAGTTTCATGCAGTATTGCAAGTATTATCACAATGAATACTGTAGTCAACATCCAGCAGAACTAGTGAGGCTGTTTACACGGTCACACAAGTGTTATCTGGTGACTTTCATCCACGTTAACGTTTCACTCTTTGGGTTATAAATTGATATTCAACCAAATAATCTGTACCACAACAACCGACGTAACTTATTCAGCGGAAAGTCACCAGATAATACGATCACTATCGTTAACCTGCAGCTGTAACGTTACCAGCTGCAGACTCTACGGCTACAGGAGATGACACCGTCCGGTCATCTTACAGAAATGTCAATGCAAACATTTCACGTATATTAAAACAACTTATCAACTACATTATCACTGAGAAAAATGACTTTTTGTAACTGAATGACAGCATACTCGGTTATCAGAGAACCGGGGTTACGTGCAGGGGCAAGTGCCCGCGCCGGCTTCGTTAGCTAGCCAACAGATGTGTGTTACACTACATAGAGGTCTATAGTCCATAAAATGACGTTAAACTAAGATAATGCAATGGTTATCATCATTTTAAAACAACTATTAACGAGGAAAATACTCACATTGATAACTCCGCTTCCTTACGCTTGTCGCCGCCATCTTGCATTGACTGAATCGTCTGTACTCGGCCGGGCTCGGCCGGGCTCGGCGGATGATGCGCGAAGGATTCTGGGATAGCACTCACTACCAAGGGTGGTCCTGGAAAATCTTAAAAGTGAGGGACATACTTGCCCCTCAACAACACTTGCACTTCGCGGGAGTGCAAGTTTTCTTTCTAGGCATTATGCTGCACAGCTTTTATGTGGCTGGCTGCAATAATTAAATGCATTTTGATTACCTCTACTTCTACATATTCCTTTATCCTGACGTGGTTTAATATTATTTCTAGCCTACATGATTCAAGTAATCATAATGACTTTGTTTTGTTTTTTTAGTTTGGATTTAACCCTTTGCTGAGTCCGCCCCTCGAAAGCAGACTGGCCAATCATAGCGTAGCATCAGCCAGCTCTGACCAGGGTCTGAAAACTATACAGCTGTGCTCCACTGACTCTCATGCAATCACTTTAGATTTTTTAATCTTCAGCCTGGTACTGCGGATTTCGAGATAGTCATTATTATCATTGTCACATGTTGTAGTGATACTCATTACCGGGAGAGGTTGGAAGGAGATATATGTTTCTTTCCTGTTCCAAAACCCAAATCAAACCTTGAAAAGTGTTGGACAGAGGTAGGCAACCTGCGGCTCAAGAGCTCTCCAGTGGCTCCCTGAGGCTTTGACACTAAATTATATGGACTTTTCCCCCCCAACATTTTAATTTTCATGTAATCATTCATTCTTCAGCTGTAACAATGTGTGGCCTATATCCCAATTTAAAAAGTCTTTTTACATTTTGTCAACTAAAATGTGCATCATACATCTGTGGCCTGGTGCTTTTTCCTCTTAAAACATCATTAGCAATGGCTACAGTAGCCTTGAGTCTTCCTAGCTAGGCTAGCTGTGGATTCCAAATCCAAAAAGGGAGAAGCCAGGGGAAAATAGAGAATTTAAAAGTGCACAAATTTGCTTTTTTTCTGCAACGCTACAAAAATCCATCCATCCATCTTCTAACTGCTTCACTATCGCAGGGCTGACACACATAGAGACAGACAACCATCCACGCTCACGTTCACACCTATGGACAATTTAGAGTTATCATTTAACCTATCCCCAACCTGCATGTCTTTGGACTGTGGGAGGAAGCCCGGAGAGAACCCACGCTGACACGGGGAGAACATGCAAACTCTGCACAGAGGGGCTCCCCCACCCGGGATCGAACCAGGAACCCTCTTGCTGTGAGGCAGTGCTAACCACCACACCACCGTGCCGCCCACCTGCTACAAAAATAAAGTATCAAATAATCAAAAATAGCCATTTGCAGAAAGCCACCCTATGCTAAAACATATCAATGAATGCTAATTTAGATGTATTAGTAATGCTGATGGGCTAAATTTGACTGAAAATGCTGTGTTACCTTTGTTATGAGACACAAATATGTTTTGCAGATCAAGATTTCTTTTTCTTTTATGACCAAAAATGGTTCTTTTGATAGCAAAGGTTAGCGACCCCTTGTATAGGGCTAGCTAGCTAGCTAGCTACTGAGGGTATACTGAATGTATGTCATGTCTGCCGTGGATGTCTTTGGAGTTGATCTCCTTTTAGTCCTCTCCTGACAACAGGTGGCAAAAACAAAACTCCTCCGTTAAACACAACCATACAAACTCCAGCCCCTACACAAATCAAGTGACACAGGATCATGTTAGCACAAAATGCACTTTTAAACAACTTAACAACCCTTAAACTCGTAAATTACTATAAGAGCCATGTTGCTTACCTCTCCCACGGAGCACAACAGCAAAAGGGGAGAGGCAAGGCGGGAGACGCCCCGGTAGGTGGGGTGCCCCCAAAGGTGAACGTAGGGGTACAAAAACTGGTTATCAAATGTTCTACATATTGTGAATGGAGGCCTAAGTGTGTCAGGTAATAACAACTGAACCAAGCTTTGTGGAATAATAATACTCTTGACATGCTGCTTTTGCTTTTTAATCATTGTTGTCATTATTAAAGACCCACCCTGCTCTACAGGAACACTGGAGGGAAACAGGGAAACTTTGCTGATATTCAAAAGCTGTGTCATTGCAGTGCATGCAGACGAACTTCACCTGTAGCTGCCCACCCATCCATCCAGCAGCGGAGGTCAAGGAGAAAACCAAACACTCTCCACACACTGACACAAAGCTGGTTAAATATCAGCAAAGTTTTCCATTAATTTCATTGTCTTCTGTCTCGATTGCCGGGTGATGTGGGGGTTCAAGTTTTGCACTGTGATCTTTATCTTTTCAACCTGTTTTCGCAGCTGAGTGAGTTTGACATCCAGGATAATATCCTTCATTTAATGTCCTTCAAATGGATATTAAACACCCATTCTGTCTGCTTCTCTCCAAAATCACTTTTTTTCCAGAAATTAATATTTCTCCAGGGATTGCAGTTTCACCACAGTGTGGGCTCCATGCTAGCTGTGTCAGCATGACGGATTATCACGAAGGGGCGGGGCTTATTCCATGGTCCAACCTGCAATGAATTGTGGGTTATTAAATCAGTGAAGTCTGGTGAAGTATGCATCCTACAGTAAGTGGACTCTCTGGAAGTCTGCAGAAAGTGTGCTTGAGGTTTCATGTTGGCTGGATGAGTCGTGGATTTGGACCCTCGGCACTCAAAGACTTCTGGTGTGTCAGGTGACCTGGGCATGGCAATGCAGGGGGCTGGGAGAGTGAGAATGTGGCTGAAGGGAGGGACAAAGAAGCAGAATGAGAAAAGCAGGACTGTGGCAGACTTCAGACACTTCGTCCTCACACTTTCAGCTGCTTCTAAATCAACAGGCAACAAGAAAAGTCCTGAATACTTACGTAACTCTGCCTCCAAAAAGGAAAAGAGAGGCAAAAACTTTACCCTAGAACAGAATTTCACAGTGAAATTCTGCGAATAAAATCAGGGAGGTAGAGACTGTGTGTTGTTGTCTTTTATTCAAATGATTGCTTGAAATACTAAAGACGGATTCGGAGCCGGTGTCTGTTGTGCCTTTGTTATTGGTAGATACAAGTGAAGAGAGCTGAATTTACTGCTCTTCTTCCTGTAAGACACATCTCCGAATGACTTTCATGCCAAGTTTGGCTGCTTCTGCATCAGCGTGTATCACAGCTCCCTCGCTGAAGTCACAGCGAAAAGAAACAGGATCGAAGCAGGAGCTCTGGGGAGAGACTCTTGAGAACAGTGTGGACTAAGTGAAAATGCTGTAGCACTTGGACCAATGTTTTAAATGCGTGTCACACTTCCCTAAAAAAAAAAAAAAAAACAAGAAAAAAAAATGACATGGAGGGGGTTCAGGCCGGGTCAGTGCCTTTAGCTGCAGAGCACGCACTTCTCTTAACAGTTCAGAAAAGCAAATCTCAGTGCAGCTTGCTAGTTGCTAAATGATGCAGCGACACAGCTGAAGGGAGGAGAAACTATTCCGCTGAATGCATTTTAATTCTGTAGCCCTCATTCAGCATCTTTTCTACATTTGTAAAACAGAAAGTAGCTGATAATGATTGCCCGAGGATGGCCCTCTTGCTCTCTGAAGCACTCCTTCATTGCAGTTAGGATGTCAGGAGTCCGCTTGATGTCATTTGAAAGCTAATGATACTGTTTAACGGTAAGATAAAGGAACGCTTAAGATGTTAACATTAACATTCTTCAGGGTCCACGAGTTTAAAGTAGCAAAAATTGAACTGAACTCAACTGTGAAGGCAGAATGAAAACCAAAGCTGCATTTTCTGGGAGGTATAAATATGTAAATATTCGTGCCACCAGAGATTGTTTGTTGAAATGCACACATTTTTATCCAAATTCAACTCAAGCACACTGGAGAGTGGACTGGCACCATTACTGCTTTTTATTTCCAAGTTGTGGGTAGGCTACATCTTTATTGTTTACACTAACTGAAAATTGCCTTACTGAGGTTGAAGCTGCAATAACCAATATTTACATTAGCAATGCATCAAATAAATATTTATGATGTGAAAGGAGTCATTTCTAGTGACAAACCAACAGAGAATCATCACCAACTCTGCGTTCCTCTTTTAGCCTTAAGCTCATTGTTTTTTGTTTTCCATCTTTCAGAATTCTGCTCTCATCTACCTCCAGATGTAACTAACAGCTGTTTTCAGTTAAAAAAAAAAAAAAGCTCTGACAAAGCCACTGCACCAAATGGCTTACAGACAAAATAAGTGACTAGCTGGTAAATACAGGGGAGTATTTAGCAGTTAAGAGCCAGATTACCCACCTGGAAAATAAAGAACAAAAAGGAAAGTACATTGCAAAAATGAAAAAGCTGAGAATATGTAGTTCTGAAACAAATTATATATCCTTCAGCTAACAAATAATCTTTTATCCAGATCATGAACTTACCTTTGTGGAGAAATTTTCAAGGCAACTTTCTTAAATACATTTATGAGTTTTGAGGCCTACCCAGAATTTTTTAGTTTTGAAACGAAGTAAAAACATTGAGTTATTTTTCTTTATTTTATTTTATTAATATTATTATTATTATTATTAAAAGAAAATTGGTATCTGCAAAGAATTTGCCATGATGGGCCACAGGGTCATAAATATAGACAGTACAGGTAGAGAGAGTGGGCCCTTGCAAGTGATTCAGATTGCCACTTTGGAAATATACCTGTGTTCAAAGAGAAATGATAAAAAAAAGTTCCCAACTTTAAAATGGGAACTTGCTATATATGTCCTCAAAAAGGTAAACCCATCTATGTCATGGTTTATTTTTTTATTTTTATTTTAAATAATCAGAAGCTATCTAAAACAAAATTATATATATTACATAAGCTATAGAATCTATAATTAAACTATAAAAGCTATTCAATTAAATAATTAATTTCTGACTATTTGATATTTTTGTCACAAATGCAGTGATTGCTGGGTAATATGTATGTTGATGTTGTTCATGCAGTAGGGCCTGTCATAACAGTGCACACTGGGGCCCATCATAACTTCCTTATGCCACTGGTGGACCGCAACAGAATGTTACAAGCAGAAACACTAAGTTTAGTTACAGGTGGTTGTCCTATGGCCCAACATAAAACGGTTCATGTCATATCCTATAAAATTGCACACACAGTTGACGATATCCTACG
Organism: Epinephelus awoara; assembly: GCA_035609425.1. Taxonomy (NCBI): domain Eukaryota; kingdom Metazoa; phylum Chordata; class Actinopteri; order Perciformes; family Serranidae; genus Epinephelus; species Epinephelus awoara. The sequence continues at coordinate 26,517,678 of CM069309.1, forward strand.
AATTAGTGACTATATGTCCTTAATGTAAAGTTAAATACTTAACGCAAAGTAACAGAGGTTAGTTTTAGGCAGGTAAAGTTACTGTGGTTAGGTTTAGGAAAAGAAACATGGTGAGGATGTACCTCAAAATGTCTCAAGGTTCACACAAAAGACCCGGGGGGAAGTCCATGGTTTTTTGACCCATCCACCACCCCAACCCGCCCCCTTACAAGACCGCTCAGGACTGCCTCCGTGTTTACTCCTGTCAGCGCACTGGTCACATGATTGCAGCCCTCCAAAATACATGGGTTATGCACTGGCTCATGATTACGTGGGATATTTAGAAATTCAGGTAAATTACTTTTCGCGAGCAAACATACTTTTGTGAGAACAGCCTGTACAGGCAAGTATATGTTAGCCAGTGAGGGGGAAAACAGTCCCTCTCCCAGCCTAAAATACTGGAAAAGCATGGTCTTTAAACTCAACTGTTTATGTCAAGAAGGTGTCATGTCATATAGAGAGTCTTTGCTGTCACTTGACAAAGAGGACATTCAAACTGAAACAGAATCGGATCACATTGTTGTCCATCACCTGGTAAGAGACACTATTATAATTACTATAGATATGATTAATTAAACTCAATATGATATTACTACCCTAGCCACTAATGCTATGATGTGTGACAAGCATGTTTAATTGAACAGTTTTGAGACACCAGAGGTGCTAAGTTACTCAACACCATTAGCCTAATGTTATGTTTTGATAATGTGCTATAACAGTATCATGCGGGGACTTAATTACATACAGTGCAACCTCAAGAACGACAGGTGATGAAGACTCATAACTTTTTCACCGGTGGTTAAACAATCTAACACTGTTTGGATAAGGTGAACTTCACATTAGATTCTCTTTGTTTGACCAGAAACACACCATCGCCAAATTCAACAGACTCCAATAAACAGTCATTTTAGCATGTATCCAGCCAGTATATTTTCACATCTAACTGGGTGAATTAAGGATTTATTTCAACCAAATCAGAGCGAGTGACTGTTGGAACAGTTGATAGACAAATCAAGACAGTTTTTGTGAGTCTCATTTTGTTTCTCTCAACTTTAAATGAAGCGTGTTTTACAATGATAACATTACTGTTTACTGGTAGGTTTGGCTACAGCAATTTTGGGGCTGTTTCTGGTCAAACAAAAATGATACTCTCTGTAGGGATCCTTTCTATTATGTTGTTAGAAACTTAGAATAATAATGTGAGAATGTCAGTGGCAAAAATGAGCACTTTCAGTGGATGTAAATTGAAGGTGTGAAAGTGCCGTGAGTGGTTAATGATAGGTAAATTGCAGCCCGTTTTGCCTCTGCAGCCTTGCACAATATTAGATCAATTTCCAAAAAATGTTGTTCCCATTCAACACTGAGACACAACACCATGGGAGAAGAAAGTCCATGTTGACAAAGGTAGCTAATGGCAGTGAGCTAGCATCTATTTGCATCGCTAAGGAATAACTGTTTAGGCTGAAATCACATTACTCGTTCAGTACAGTTGCGAATAAAATCCACAACAAAAAACACACCTTTAAAATGGTTACGGTAAAAAGTTACTCACCTTTCGGTACAATACTGACGAGATGTATCCAATATGGTGGATGAGGTCAACAAAACATCAATGAAAAGTTGACAAAGTGGATGAAAAAATTGACCGTCCACAAAAAAAGGAACGGAAAACCCCCCTGGAAAGTCAAGGCATACTGCTTCACTAAAGTACTGTCGTGCTTTCGGCCTCTGGAGTAAGATAGGCTAATCCATCTGGATGTGCGTGGATGTTTCTGCAATTTACTCTACTTTGGTACTGAAAGTACTGAACATACGTCCATTTGCATCAGTGACTTGTGGTCATTTAACGACAGCATGATACACGGCCACTTCCGTCGTTATTATCTAAGGGCACTCGGCGACGGCAGGAGGGCACGAGGCTGGACAAGGATGAAAGTCAAGGCGGTGAAAGTGGGGCCGTAAGATTTTAAAGCCAAACACTGTCTTTTTTCCCAAACCTAACCACATGTTTGTTGCCTAAACCCAACCACCTGCGTTTTGTAGTTGAAGGGGGAAAAAAAAGTCAGTTTGCAGTGCTGTACCGACGTAGTGCGATTATTTTGAAAGACTGTATGTAAACATTAAATTTCCTGTGAAAACGGAAGTTTATTTTGAAAGAAGACAATGCATGTAACAGGCGGAACTTGACACGGTGTCCCAGAACGTCAACCACCAACGCACCCAGGGTACCCTGCATGTCATATGTGGACCGGGAAAGTTAAATATGTGACAAGATAGGAGCGAGAATGTGTTGTTTCAACCTTTAGTAACGAACTCCTGCTAAAACTTGCTGTTCTCATGTGTAATCTTGTCACGTCAGCTAACCAATCAAAACGTTACAACTAGCAACAAGGAAAACATTTGTAAGGACAGAGAGAGGGCACAAAGTAAACTGCCTTACAGTAGACTGAATTTGATTGGAGTTTTATCTTACTTTTTTCATTCATAGTTTCTGTATTGGCAAAACATACTAATTTTAATTTAATGTTGGATTATGAAAAAATGTCTCTGCTGGCATTAATATTTTTTCTAAAGACAACTGGGAAATTACATATAAATTAAGTTTGGAACTCATTAATCATTTCTAGTCTTCTCAAGCAGTGGAAGTGGATGTCGTTTCCAGAAAACCTCAGCAATCAACTGGGTGTGCATGCTGTGCTGGCTGCTTCAGCCGCTCAGACGTTCAATGTCAGGCTGCCTGAGCCAAAAGAGGATAGAAACGCATTTGCCGAGCAATTCTCCCACAGTAGATCCAAGAGGGGAGTTAAGATTCACATTTCCAAATGCCAAGACGTGAGTATTTTTATTGCAAATGTCAGGAGGAAAAAAGTAGGCTGCAATTTTGTACAGTTTGATGCATCAGGGTTTCAAAAATAGTTTTCCCACCTAGAATGAGATAAATATTTAATGTCAGTATAAATATAAATGTGTATGCTGAGCAGTGATCTTTTTGAGCTTGAAATACTACAGTACATACATTAACAGGCTTCTTTTAGAACAGGAAATTAGGTCTTTGTTTCAACCAAGGTCATACTGGTCATTAATATAAATGTCTAACATTTGGTTAACAATGTAGCAAAGGAAATCTGCAGATATGAAAGAGTTTGTCATTTTCTCCATGGTAAGCTACAGCACGTGGCATCTGATTCAAACAGCCAGATTAGACAAGCAGCTGATCATGAACTAAGCTTTTAAAATAACAGACTTGTTTACTTTTTTCTTCTTACCCTCGACTGCATTATCATAACACTTGATTTTCTCTGTGTTGTATCTGTTTCTACACAATCACTACATTCATTCAGGGTTTTAACACCCACCGTGGACTGAATATTGATGAGGCGAATGATTATTCTCCTGTTTGTAGAGAGAATTTTGGCTCACTGGTACACTTCATAATTAATGTTGCTTGTCACTATGGATCTGCTTGAAAATAATAACAAAAGAGGGTCTGTGGGGAAAGGGCGGTAATTTGTATTTGCTGGGAACAATTCAGCATTTTGACAAAGAAATGTCAGTTTGCTTGTCAATCTGTGAAAACAGTATATAATGTCTTGGCTTTGGAGGAGCTCTCTAAAGTCATATGACATCATAACCTCTGCAATGTCAAAGTGTCTGTGTTGTCATTATGGTATCTCAGCCTGAATTTGAGATTAGAAATGTATAAGAGACACATCAATCAATATACATTTACCAGACAGTGAGATTCCAGTTAAATATGCTATTGAGTTGCATCGTGGGAAGTGTAGGATCCAGTCCTTTGAAGTTTGACCCATACTAGGGAAAAAAGTATGTCGTCAGAATATCTTGGCTTCCGTTTCTTTGATTTTGACCATCCTTTTTTATATGTCTCATGTGGACTCACCCATCTGTATGGAAATGCAGTACTAAATCACTGATGTGCCCCTTTAAACTCCAAAGGTAACAGATTTCTCTGCATGTTAAAGTGTGCATGGGGCTCTAGCAAGAGTGATACTCTGCATTTAAACAGTTTGGGTGGTGCTTTCTATTTTTACCCTCTCAGACCAAAAGTACAAAAATTAAAAGAGTAAGGAATGGATTAAACATGTCTATGTAATGTTAGCATGCCTGGCTAACTAGCTTGCTATGTGCCATACACCAGGTGTTAATTCCAAAGCCAAGGCAATTTTATACAACATTATTTTGTGGGGTCACATCCACTATGGGAACAAGTTTTTTGCTCTATTGGATTCGGGAAAGTTTTAACAGAAACCATAGCTAAACTGTTATACAAGATAGCATATACAGGGGACTAAAACTGCCTCCTGAAAAAGTGCAGGGGACATGTCCCCTGTGTCGTCCCCCCCAAAAAATAAGTCCGCGTGTGCAACCATCACATACATCCTGACACGTGGATGAGAATTCTTGTCACTATATTACCAATCGTTTAAATTTCTTTGTCATCTCCTCACTTCCTTCTCAATCTTTAAAGGAACTGCTTCATTTTGTCCGTATCCGTAAGCTTTCAGAAAACGTGCACAAATATGGACAAGATGAAAGCAGAGTACAGATAGTAGGCTCCATCTGTCTCTGTATACACATCTAACACTGAGCATAACTGAGCCCGTACACACTGGTTAGATTGCCAGACTTATCACGTGGCTGAAAGGTGAAACAATAAAATTAAATAAATAAATGTAACCCCTGTCTTGCACAGGTATGTAAGCTGTAAGCAGACAATACTGTTAGGATTAACTTGCTCAACATTGTAGTCCAAAAAATGATGTCCATTTTATCCCTGCCTTTTACATGGATCATTAACTGGTGAGGATGCGGTGCCATGCCATTGTTGCGATGGGCCAAAATTCCAAAGCCCCATTAATCAGAAAAATGTCCCATTTGACAGAAAGCCCATTTCTCGAAAGTTCCTATTCACTCTCTGCTGTTAGTTTCAGTTTCACTGCAGCATTTGAGTCACTGATCGCGGGTGGATTTACCAACACTTTGTGGCGTTTCCCAGCACTATTTGAGCCATCGGACCTGGTTGTTTTTCACCGACTCGTCCTTGCTTTTTCAGTGACTTTTGTGCCACCACATAGGCCTGTTTTAAGCCAAAAAACAATCTTTTCCAAAGCATAACCAAGTGGTTTTTGTGCCTAAACCCAACCACACATTCACGGTTAATGACAAATGTAACGTATTCATGGTTTACAGACACGTAAGATGCAAACCTTTTTTCAGGCGATTTGGTTGTCAAGCAGCAGAGAGTGTGTATATTTGGAGAAACTGGACTTTGGAGCAATGAGTGTTTGTTTTTGGGGATAATGGGCAGCCAGAGAAATGGGCTTTCAGTCCAATGGGACATTTTTTGGACTAAAGGAGCTTTAGAATGTTTGGCTGCTGAAACAATGGCTGGTCCCCAAGGATGCTTACTTTTTCGCCAAGCACATCCAGCTTCAGCCTCTGTCTTTTAGAATAACACTTACATAGCTAACAAGTGCATATGTAAGACCACTTTAAAGGGTTCTCATTTTAAAACAAGTCAGCTTGAAAGTTTAAAAACTCAGCCAGAGACAGGGTTTTTAATGAACTCATTAATCTAACATTAACGTTAAATCTGCCGGTGACAGGTGTCATTTTAAACAACAGAACTGACACTGTGACCACCTGTGTTTGAAATCAAGATCATTGTTTCAGATACGATTAAGAATTTCAATGGTAAAACTACAACCAGCATCACTGTAATGGGTACATGTGTGAGAATGTTTAACAGATGTACAGTAACTGAGGGGGGTGGCTCAGCGTCCAGTCAATTGAGTCAATAATATTTTAAGGGACTTTATTCAAAATGGCCTTTATCGCCTCACCTTATCTGCCTTGTTTTCCCACCAGCTTTCTCATATTTTTCAGTGCCCCTGCTTGTTAAAAGCAGATATTATGTAGGCAGCAGTTTGCTCACTCTCCCCTGGGTATTTAATGTGATACAGTCCGCTCTTCTCTTCCACCTTATGTGTGTGCTTTTCTGTCTCCTCCATCCACCATCCAGCAGATGATTCGGCACCAGGATCAGCATTTATTTTGGCTCCTAGTTCTTTTCTTCCCCGCTTGTGCATCCCAAGCACATCACTTCCTCTTAAAGAGAGCAAGCAGAGGAGAAAGTGAAGGAGAGCGATGGTGCCCTGTAGGAGGGAGGAGGGTTGACTGATGATCCATCCCTGCTACACAGTTGGTTGTCAGTGTAAAAATGGCCTCAGCCTCGCATCCATTCAATCTAAACTACAGCGAGCGGGCGAGAGCTTGCTCCAACTCTTAATGCTGTGCAGTTGCACATGTCTGGTTTCAGCGGGATCCAAGTGATAGATGTCGACATAAAGGATAATGTATGTTTCCCATCGCCCCCGTTGGAAGATATTGAGCCTATATTAGCGTCCCCACTCTCTGTTTTGATGTAAATATGGCTTTGATCATCCAGCATTACCCATAATGCACTGGGTACCTAGCTACCACTTTGTGAAATGTCTTCCTTGATTCTTTTAAAGGTTGTGACAAGAATCTTCACATTCACATTGTGTGGTTTTTTTAAAAGGAAAAATACAGAACTGACATCTCTCAAGCGTTCATTTAGAAACAAAGGCAAATCGCAAGCACCTGAAATCACCCATAATTCCACTTGTCATTACAGACGGCACATATCCGATTGTCTCTATAGGCAGCCGCATCTCCGGGTGCAGTGGAATTACTGGCATTCAGTTATACAGGCAGCCAGTGACATCACCACTGTGCATGCCTCATTTATTGATGTTGAATGTTCCCTGATAGGCTCAATACTTGTTTACGGATAAGCAGGTTTGAAAGACAGTTTTGGTGACGAGAGACACCAGACGGAGGTTTAAGAGTGAAACCAAATGAGAAACAAGGAGGATGATAATGAAGTGTTGGGTACATGGGGTTCATTATAACAAGAGAAATGATCTTGATTTAAGAAAACAAAGGATGCATATGACAAATCCGAGGAAAGCACATGAGTGTCTCAATTACAGCAGCTTATGGTACAAGGACAGAGAACTGGGGGAGTGTAATATATGAGGCTCTGACAGGGAAAGAGTTCATCTGCGTGTATATCTGTGACATCTCCCCATGTGTTCCCGCACATTCATACATGCAAGGATCTAATCCCGTCTGCTCATCATGTACTTGCAAATGCATAAAATGTACTTTTGCATCAACCTCTGCTGACGTTTCCTTCCACTTTTCTCCCCGGTAGATGCTTTTTTTGACAGCTCTCCCGGTACTCAAAGGAAGTAAATACAGTGTAGATGCCATCAGGTCGTGACACCCACTCCAAATTACCCACAGTGACTAGTGTCTTGTCTGTCTGTCACTTCCCAAGTCATGCCAGATCAGACTCTCCTGCAACGGTGGCATCTAGAATGAAGGATCTTGATTCGGGGGAGAGACGGTGTAGGGGGGTTGTCATAGCAACAGCTCATCCCCCGTCTGTGCAATCTGATCTTGTTTATCGAGTTCTTCTTCTCATCGGAGCAGCTGCATGGAAACAACCCCTGATGCCTCGCGGCCAAAGGAACAGCGTCAGATCTGAATAGAAATTGATCACAAAAGCAATAAAAATGCGGCTTCTTAAGGATCCCTGAGAAACTCCAGCCAGAGTGTTAATCAGCCATTCATCTCTCGACACTGTGTGGCCCGTACCTTTTGTGGGGTCACAGAGACTTTCTCGTGAAATTCTTCATGGTTAAAGTAGATAACTCTTTTTCTCTTTCTCTCACTGCAGACAAGATAATTATGTTGCCAAGCACCATTAACCCGCCTGGCAATAGCCACCTCTCCTCTCCCTTTACCCCAGGCTATGTACTCTGAAGTCAACCTTCTGTCCGCAGTCCACAGTTCTAAGATCAATTATGATAATATGCTAATGAGTGCAATTACAATATCCATGTAGTATCAACATTTAAATAATGTTTGCTATAGTATATGATACATGACCAAAGTACAAGGACATGCAAACATTACAGCCACATGTGAGTGCTGAATATGTCACTCTAAAGCTACTGTATGTGCATGGTTATACTACACTGCAACAGCCTCCACTTTTCTAGGAAGGTTTTTCACAAGGAACACAGCAGCAGGTATTTGTTCCCATTCAGCCACAAGTGAGGGCAGGCACTATTGGGTTTATAAGGCCTGACTCGCAGTCTGCGTTCCAGCTCATCCCAAAGGTGTTTGATGGGGTTGAGGTCAAGGCTTTGCGCAGGTCGAGCAGCTCCACACCAAACAGGGAAAATTAAAGAACTGTCACAATGAAACAGGAGAGGGAAGTTCGAGGCACACTATTGTCTGAAATAGTGGCTCCCAACCACTTCTGCTCAACGCACCCCTACAGCCTTATCAGATAGGCTCAGGTACCCCGTTGCTGTAATCCTTTCATAGATGGAATTATACAGCAGTATTTCACTGCAGGGCAAACATAAGGTGCGCTACCATCCACCTGTTTTTAATGCACACTTTCAATATGTTCATAAGAAAACCTGAGTGAAAACACCAAAAATTGGAAAAATAGTACATGCGACTAAACAATGGAACCAGTTTTAACAAATAAATGATGACGCTACATCATATAGGGCACTGTGAGTTCTCGTCATCGTCTGTGGATAGCCTTTCACTCATATGCAAACAGGACTGTTAGCAGAACTCCTCTAAGAGCACATAGCTGTAATACTAGTTGTTCAAAAATCTCTATCTCCATTGTCCAGTTTGCTCTCTGTTAATATACACCCATTGATTTCTATCCTTTGAGGTTTAACTGGCACTCTTTTTAATTACGTGATCTCACTGGGTCCTCTACTTAGGTAGTCATATATTGGCACCTGAGTGGAGAATTAATTACAAATGCTGCCTATTTCAATGAAGCAACTCCCAATATAGTAGTAGTGAGTGAAAAAGTGCATAAATTAGCATTTTCTTTTGTGAATTTTATGTAAATTGGGTCAAGATTTGTGTTAGATTTTGATGGGAACCTTACTCGTGTGGCTGTGGTGGTAGTTTGCATTTGTTTTATCATTTGGAGTAGCAGGAGCTGGATGTTTCAACCATTTATCCATTACTTATAGCTTTCATTTTGACTTAATTCTGCTTGCTAACTAGTTTTCAAGTACTCTCAATTGGGACGTAATTGAAACTGAGGCATGTTCTCTGAAAGTCGACCTGGTGGAGAATGTAATGCCAGCCAGATTAGGTTTTCTTTAAACATAATGAGGAAATGTTAATAACTGTTTCTTGCAAGTCACAAAAATGTTGACACTTAACGCATCAGGACAATATTTACTGACTATGTATTTCATTTGTCTTCTGATAAAACATCCGATCTTTGAATTCAATACTGCAACTACAGCAATATACAACTTTTTATGGTTATGTTTAGGCACTGGCAGCCAGTATGTCAGTAAGTCTTGAACTTGTCTCAGTCTCAGTACACTCTGGTCTTAGCCATGACTTGGTCTCTGTTAAGGTGGTCTTGACTACACCACAGCTGGCAGCACTAAGGTTAGGGGAAGATCGTGGTCTTGGTTTAGCACAGACAAAGTCTGCAGTGACTTTCCCTTAAACTATGATCTTTCCCGATCCTTAACCAAAGTGTGTTTGTTGTAAAAACCTGGAAGCAAACCCCTGGTGCCAGAGTGCTGGACTTTGTATGCCTGCCACCCACCCAGCCCACCTTTCTACTGTATGATTCCAGTGCAGCACATAAATGTAGCACTTCATTCACACAAAGAAATGTTGCTTGTGCACATAATCAAGGCAGCAATTACACTTGTCAGCAAATGTATTTTGAAGAACAGTTTATGCTCCTTCTCTCCGCTTTAATATACTAATGTGATTTCTCAGAGACAGGGTTGAACTGGAGGGTTACTGTGTAACCGTATTTTTGTGTGTCTTTTCTTTTAAATACACTGATCTGGATTTACAACATATATTCTGTCTTGCTGTTATTCATTGGGGTGTGGAGGGGATGGTGGCTGGTGTGACACCCAGGAGAGACACCTGCCATCCTGCTGACCACTGTTTGAGACCAACAAACATCAAAACAGATTGTGTTGTGGGGAGTCATTGCTTTGTTTCTATGGCTTTTTAGTCCTCAAACATGGGGGTTTTGTACCAAACCATCACTGTTTTTCGAGCGGGGGTTGTGCCACGGAAAGGGATTGTTTTATACCAAGACAGTGGTGCATTGCCTTCGGGGACTGTGCCACAAAACTTGGTATGTTAAGCCAAAACATGATATTTTCCCAACCATAACCAAATTGTTTTTGTGCCTGAACCCAACCATATGGTATGAAATGCAGGTATGGATGGATGGCACAAATGTCCTTAAATATCTGAGAGAACTTCAATCCAAGCTCACATTCCAATATCTGCTTTTGACAATCACTGCAATCACAAAATATAATGACACAATTATTGGATGTACTATAGATTTTTTTATACCCATGTCATCAAGAAATTGTATCTAAGTTTGTTTATCCTTTGTGAAAAAAAAAAAAAGGGGGGGGGTTCATTTTGATGGTAATTGCCATGTCATTGGCTCGCATGACTGGTATAAAAACCACTATTTTAATAGGTCTTTTATGGCATTCAGTGCCGCACTGTCAGCAGGTCTCTCATTTGAGTGTTCACCTGAACACAAACAAAAATTAGTTTGTGCAAATGCTGGGTCTCTTCTCCTGTAGAAGGACTGAATTCATTATAGGAAAGATAGGGTTTTAATAGAAAATCATAATACAAGTGTCGAGGGCACAGGGAGTTAGCTGAGGTTAATTTCATTCTCTCCTCGCTCTCTGGCAGCAAAACGCTATCTCCGCTTGCACATTTAAAAGGAGGAGTAATTGAATCATTTGTGTAGCAAAGGCATTTGAAGGCCACAAATTTTAAAACCAAAGAGCATAAAGTAGGAACTTCTCAGTAACACAGGGTTTCAATAAGATGCATTTTAATGGGATGACAGTGGTAAATTGAGCTCAAGTAACTATGATTAGTTTTATTGTAAGAGAATACAGGTTTTCATATGACATACAAGCAACGTGTAAAGTGATATTTCACCTTAGTCGTGATCAAAATAGTCTTAGGTTACAGAATCACAACAGCATGTCACTTATTCATCTCAACTGGAACTGACAGAGTCACACAAAGAATATTCCTGGGTTAAATAGGCACTCAGGCAATGGAGTAGTACATCTGAGATAACCTCAGTTGATAAGAGGAAGTCTCTCTCTTGGGCCTTTTGCAGTCAGGATCGACCTGAAAGGCACTGCAGTAGAGTTCAAAGCTGATCATTCTAGTCTCGCTGCTGCTCATCATTTTTTAGAGACCTTGATAACTGAACAGATATAATAAATGTCAATTTCACTCTCCCTGTCTTTGTCTAACTCCACATTTTAAACTTGTGATGTGATCCTTTTACAATCACATTTAAGGTGGTTCATTTAAAACAAAAAGACTGGAAAATACCTCTCAAAGTTGTTTCATACATGTACATTGCTATGTAAAGATATAATGGAGTGATGGCATCCTGAGCACAGAATGTTACGCTACCTCTGTGTGTGTAATCCAGGTTTGTCAGTGGTTTGTTTTGAAAAGCTGGTCTGGCCGGGTGTGCATGCTAGTGCAAGCCGCTTTGCACCGTGCTTATACAGCGTTTATCACTGATATCTGCAGGGAACCAGATGCACAGCGCCCACCCTGAGGTAATTTCGCACTCTGTCACAAACTTGACCGTTCATAAATTCAGAGTGCTGTTCGGATGTACCGCACTCTGGGCACTCTGATCTGGGGAGACGGAGCAGCAGAGCACCAAGCGGAATGAATATGTTATTAACTTAACCATTTGTTAATTCATGTAGAAATATGATGCTCCATTAACCAACAGGGCTCTCATTTCAGTGTAGAGCGTCAGACTGAATTTACGAACACACCATGTCAGGTCACACTCTCTGGGACCGTGACTGTCTCTTGAAAAAGTAAACACTGACCAACGGGACCAAACTGGCCGACCAATATGCTCTCACTCAGTGGATGGATGATTTGACAGGATTGATGAAGGTGAGATGGCTGACTTAGTGGCTGATTATTATGCCATTTGAATATTTTCCTCCAGTTTGTTATGCTATCTTCGAAAGTGTTACCTAATGTGCTAAAAAGTTAGTGTTACAGAAAAATCCAACATTTCTCTCAATACCTCCCCAGTGTCTGATTAGGTGGACATGATAACCCTTAATACACATAACGTTATTCATCCCTACAACAGTCAATACTTTTTCCCAAACCTGATTAGAAGTGTACGCTGCACATCGGAGCATTTTTGATGATCACCAGCCCTTTTGTCTTATCACATTTAACCATAGCTGAGCCGTGACTCCTTCTATTCTGGCACCCATTAACACAACAAGACAACATTTTAAGACTTCTATGTAGCCTACAGCCCTGTGGTGGAGAGTCGTGTTTTGCCTCCAGCTAACAAACTGACGTCATTGTGATGTCAGCCCTAAAAAGGTCTATAGGCTCTGAATATTGCATGGACCGCCTTAACGGGGATGCATTTTGTAAAACAGCTCAACTGCCTTCTTGCTAACGTGTTGTTTGTTTAAACACAAAAATGAAAATTTGTAGAAAAAAAAAAATAGTTTGATGAGTTGTGGTGGAGCTGTTAAGCTAAAGTAGCCAATTAGCCTGCTAGCAGTAGCCACATACTCAGGCTCAGGTTGGGGCCCCACACACTGCAAAAATGCATTACTTAGTAACACGTGACATGCAATTGATTACAATGCAGTAATGACATTACAGTGAGTAATTACAGTTACTAATCTCTGTAACCCTCAATTACATTTTACTGTGACAAATTGCTCAGTGTAATGAGGAATTATATTAAGTAATTTGTAACAAGTGATGATGGTATTGTTCATATGTACCATAAAGGCATCTTCTCATTTACCTCTTGGCAAGAAAGTGAATTCTTTTCTGAACTGTTTCTTTAGCTACTGTCCGTTCTTTCAGCACAGTCAGCTTCTGCCCCGCTGTTTCACTGCCCGACAATATTGCAACCAACAAAGCAGGCAGTATTTATTCACTAAGTTTTCCTGAGAGCACTCGTCTTAGTCAGTGAACAAGTAGCCTATGTCTCAACCTCAGCAGTATGAGGCAACAGTGAAACCGCTGAAGTGTGATTCATCTGTAAAAGGACACGCAAGACAGAAAGGTTAACGAGACAGACTATGAACCATTTGTTGCAGTTTTCTTCTGTCAAGAAACAGTCTACCGAAAATCTGTGAGATCAGAGGAAAAGCTCAAGTTCAGAAAGTGAAAACAAAGAGGCCACTGTACAAAATAATGATGTGGAAAAAAAGACCTCAGTTTCAATTTAACTACAAAATACAACAGAGGCGTATGAAGTACTAACCACATACTTCATTACACCTGACAAAGTGAACTGAAACGGCACCGAGCTCTCAGTGCGAGCTTGCTTGATTCCTCCGTTCGTGTGTGTGTGTGTGTGTGTGTGTGTGTGTGTGTGATAATAATTAGCGATGAAACAAACCATGTCAAAAAGCCTGAAAAGTAGTGAAGAGGAAGATAACACATGTTCCAAAGAATCTGTGAAGTTATCTGGAATTCATAGCTTCAAATATGAAAAAGTAATTTGATGACTAAATTTGAGTGGGAGAGGAATAATAAGTCGCAGGAGTATGAGGAGGAAGAGTGCTGCTTTGCAGGTACACTGTTAAGTTGGCATAGTCAACACATTGCATTTTCGAAAGAAAATATTACAGTTTCTGGCTCATGCTGGCTTTTTGCCCTTTTGATTGGAAGTAAACGTGATTGTTTACCTCGACTCGTGCCCTAAGGTATTAGGATATTACAGAAAAGTTAGGTCACCATTTCACCCCCTTTTCAACATCACGTCGAGCAAGTAAACAAACCTCCTCTCTGCCTGGCATTCCTCTGCAGATCTAAATTCAGCCGTTTTGGAGGGAATGCCGACAAATATCCATCATGATTGAATGGTGCTACGTATACAAAAAAAAAAAAAAAAGCGAGCGCCTCCATTTCCAGCCGCAGCATCTTCCTGTCAGCTGTTGGTGCTTGCACTCACTTTTGCACAATCTCCAAAGTGTTTTGACAGTTCCGGAGAATGTGCCAACGGATAGCAGACGGGGATGGGATGGTGTCATATACTCAACAAGCTGACACTGACGACTCATCAAAGTGTCACAGCTTCACAACCGCTGTGTGACAAAGCGACGCCAGCTCGTGACAGTGTGTCAGACTTGACACAGTCACTTTGCAAAAACGGGCCATGGGGCGGAAGGTTAAATGACCCTGTGCCCCCCCCCCCCCGTTCCTGGATAATTGTGGGTTTAGGATACAGTACATTGCCCATAAAAAACACCCCACTGCATCATTCCAGCATGTCAAACTGACATGAGTGCACTGCGGTATTTTATTGGAAATGATGAATGCTATTTTACTGCATTCTTTACGTATGTACTGTGCTAATGAGAGGTTTTCAAACTTTGTGGCACATCTACCCAGGGGTCCACGGGAGAGTTGCAGGGGGCGCAGGACAGACATGAGGCAAAGATACTGAGTGAGGTGAAAGGGACGTGTGCATACCAGTGTCTCATTTGGCCTGCTTATCAACACAGTCAACTGTTGCAGCAGTAGCAGCAGTGGCTGTGACACACAGCTCACTGAGGCAATTAAAATGCTCTATATCCATTCTACCACCCGATTGCCGCCATTTATGTCAAAAATCGCATTCTGAATCACAACTCAGTCAAATCTGAACATGCAGACATGATACACATATTTTTATATCACTGTGTGTGCGCTACACTTTATACAGAGTCCCTAAAGCCTTGAATGGTGAATTTTTTTTTTTTTTTTTTGTGCCCAGGTTAATTTTATTGAGGGAACAATTAATTGTCTTGTGCAGTTATCATAGTTGTTAAGTTATCATATATAGTTATCTTTTTGTCAGTACAAGATAATAGACTAACTTGGTCCCACAAGATACTTGGGCCCCGTTTATACGACAACGATTTCAACTGAAAACGGTAAACTTCAGTTGCGTTTTGGCCGATCATTTACACGACAGCGCCGTTTTGGGTGCCTGAAAACGCAACGATTTGAAAATGGGTTCCAGAGTGCAACGTTTTGGAAACGGCAGCGTCTCCGTTGTCATGTAAACGTGCAATATGCAGTTCCTCTGAAAATGGAGTTTTCGCACATGCGCATTACGGTTCCAGTCACTAGGCATGCCGACCGCCACAACAACAATGCCGAGCTCTGTTTGTGCTGCTCACCCTGTTGATTTGAAGTGAAGTGTAGATCTGTTCCTTTAGCAACTCCACTTTGTCATACATTCAGACAAAGTTATCTGTGCATGCTTTCGCCAGTGTGTCTTCTTTGTTTTGGTTTGTAACCATGGCGTTGTAGAGGAAGGCGCTTCAGCACAGGTGCATGGCGTCATGCCGTGGTGTTGCTTTGCAAATTTACACTGCCACCCACTGGCCTGGCCTGCATACTACAGCGTTTCCAGTAGATTCTGCGGCTCCGTGTGAACGGAGATCGTTTCAATAACGTTGTCATATAAACGCAGAAGTTTTTTAAAACGCAAAGGATGACTTTTCCGTTTTCGCTGAAATCGTTGTCGCAGAAACGGCCCCTTAACTTGTTCCCCGAGGGGATTGACTTGTTCCCACAAGACAATAACTTGTTCCCACAACAAAATTAACTTGGGTACACAACATGATAAGTTGTTCCCACAACATAATTAACAACATAATGACTTGTTCCCACGAGGTAATTAACTTGTTACCACAAGATAGTAACTTGCACAAGATAAATAACTTGTTCCCACAAGATAAATAGTTCCTACAAGATAATGACTTGTTCCCACAAGGTGACTTATTTGTTCCCACAAGATAATCAACTTGTGCACACAACATAATAACTTGTTCCCACAAGATAATTTACTTGTTCCCACAAGATAAATAGTTCCTATAAAGTTCCTATAAGATAATAACTTGTTCACACAAGATAATTAACTCATGCACACAACATATTAACTTGTTCCCACAAGGTAATTTATTTGTTCCCACAAGATAATTAACTTGTTCCCACAACATAATAATTTGTTCCCAGAAGATAACTTAAAAAATATAAAATCACCTTTAAATGTCACCTTTCAGGGCTTCATAATTTTATGATGCTATATTACCTGCAATGTCCATTGTGAATAAACTCCAGTGATAGCTGTCTGTACTGTCATGGGTACCTTGCAAACATGAACCGCTGAAAGCTAATTTGGCATACTTCTGGAGGTGCAAACTTTCTAAAGTGTAAACAAATACAGGCTGGAAAAAACAGGGATCAAAAAGCTCAAAAGACTCACTATCTATCTTTGTATAGAGATGGCTGCAAAAGCCCACAGCAACATTATAACACTGTTACCCTGTTTCAGGCACATTTAAATTTGAGCCTGTTTAATGAATTAGAACACTAAGAGCTTGTACTGTGGGCTGCACTAGATGGTGCAGGGGGTGGGGGTGGGGGACTGAAGGCTTCTTTATGATATCAATACCATCATCTAAAGTGCTCTCAGCGCCTTATGTGAATACATTACTCGCAGGCATATCAATTGTGGTGGAATGGAATGAGAAAATTGTGGTGCTATTCTTGTGCATTTGCTGCCAGCTATATGCAGGCACAATCCCCTAATTGGTTATCCTAGCCCTTGCGCTGCAAATGCAGATGTGAGAAAACACCAAACTCAACAACTGGCTGCTGCGACTGACAAGCAATTAGGGATTGAAAACTGATTTTAAGGTGCACCTTCCAGTAAAATGAAATGCATATTAAGATCAAAATCTGTGTGGGAAAAATCCTAAAATGTGACAGGCATGCAGGAATATGTTTTTAATCTTGATGAGAAGGAACAAATCTGACCATGCACTGTGCTCATCGGTTTGGTATGACATTACAGGCTTGGTTTCTTAGATACATCCCAATCTAGACATTCAGGGGAACATGGGCATTCAGTAACAACAGCAAGCTAATTACTACCTTGTGTTGAGGAAATATGATCATTTAGTAATGTCTCGACTTCGCCACTCTGCAACATTCTGATGAATGTAAAACTATTGCTCGGTCTGAGGGTTTGGGAGTGCCCAGGTCTCTGTGGTAACTGGGAGAATGCTAAATCCTGCATTTGAAGGAGAGGCAATGGTCCAGCTACAGTTTGTGAGTGGCACAAGACTGCCCTCCAATGGGAGATTGATGAGCTGCTGCTAAAGAAATCAGACCACACTACCACAGATATATGTCTTTTCAAAGGACCAGTATTGTTCCAGTAAAATAGATTTGCTGTAGAGTGGCTCCATTTTCAGACTCACCTTATTCTATAAAGAAGAAAGCTATCATATGAAAACACATTACAGTGGGCTACATGGAAATGGACTATTTTGCTCTGAGCACTGAGTACTGCCTCCCCAGTGAGCTCTACCAGTCAAATGCTTTAGGGCATATATATGGTTGAGATTATGGGTTACATTTTCTCATGCATGTATTGACGATATACCTTCCGGGTACAAAATAAAATGCATTCAAAATCAATGTATACATGAGTCTAACAACATCACACCACAGGGCCCTTATGGCCAAACAACAACATGTTCTTTTTCTATAAACAGCACTGAGCAGCTTGAACACACAGGTATCATCAACAGCAAAATAAGACATGTCTAAAGCAGATAACACAGAGATGTACGGTATTATCACATCATAAAGCCACAATCCGCTGAGGAGAGACTGTGCAGTTCAGCTTTTAGAGCCAAATGAGACTCTGCAGTCACATCAGAAATTATTCTCACAAACAGCAGAAAGGCCTCACACACCTCACTGAAGATAGAACTTCCTCAGTGAACACAGAAGTCGCCGCTGGAGGAAATACCATGAGCATTTTATCATTTGTTAGCTAAATCCAGCATGCGCCTGTTGGACTGGTCACGTAACATCGTAGTCTAGTTGGTCAGTGATTAATTAAGGTAGGTGCAACCCTTTTTATAGACTGTTTCAAACTTGACAACATAAACATTCTAAATGGGTCCAAGTGTATTTCCGGATTGATTTTTTTTTATGTTGTTGACAGGAAGTAAACAGGGGGTGAACTTGTGTTTCCTAGAATAATGAAGGCATGACCCACAACACTTTGCCTTGCTCTGCCCCTGATTGGCTTACTCTGACATTCTTACCCTAGAGGCCTTTGCACGCTGAGTCTAAGTTTTTTTGATGCATCATCCCCAAAAAAATCCTTACTCAAAGAGACCTTGCACACTGATTCCAATGCGTTTTACTGTTCTATTTGTTGTGAAAATCCTGACAAAATACCTGACAATACCTGACAAAATGAAAAGACATATTTCCCCCTTTGCCTCTCTCCACTGGAGTTACCTATTTGGCATTCACCACTCCCTGCCTGTATTTCATTTGGCACTGCACCTGCATGAGGGGGCAGAGCTGTCCTCCCTGTCTGTCCTCCACATTCTGTGTGCGGTCCACATCCTCCTCCTCTTTGTCACCCACCTGAATATTGCTATCTGACCTGTTGAAAGTGAGTTGTCTGAGTTATGAAATGATTCTGCGCGCCCCATTCCTCTGTCTTGTCGCGGCTGTATGCCACCACATTTTCTTCACTGAGTCTTGGTCTAGTCTCTAACAGCAGGTTGTGCTAATGTGATTTACACAAAGTATAGGCATTTTAAGTTTTAGAAGTGTGAAAAGACGAAAAACGCACTCAGTGTGCAAAGGCCTTATCCCCAACCATCTCACTACTCTTGCCTTAACCTAACTAATAAAGCCAACAAAGGCATCGAGTACTAGCCAATCAGAGGGAGAGTAGGGCGGGTCATGCCTCTGCCATCCCAGGAAATGCAAATTTGCAATTATGTTGCTCTGGCAATAGCAATGAAACGGTCCATATGCCAAGGTACAATAATGCTAATTGTATCCCATAATGACATCACCTTCAATTGTGTTGCATTGCTGTGCATTGCCTTGGCTCGGGTACAACCACTGTTCCACACCCCTCATACTTCCTCACACTCGGCCAGCAACCATGAACAGCTGAGTGCAGTGTGGAGCTCCCTGTGGAGCTCTGCCCTCCGGTGGCTGCAGACACACCAGCAGCCTCTTCTCTGCTGCAGGTGCTGATTTATCTTCTTCCATACATGCTCCATTCAACAGTTTATCACGGCTTTTTCATGTGAACTTTATTTTTATTTTGTAATAGATGCAATACTTAAGATAAAGAGTACATCAAAGGAACCCCTAAGTTCAAATACCTCAGAATTGTAGTTGAGTGCAATACTTGAGTAAATCTATTTAGTTAATTAATACCTGACATGAATCAATGATGAGGCAAAATTGACTTTCGTACAGCCTTGTGTTTCGATGAGCTGCACTACACTCAACTCACACTTTCTGATGAACTCTTGTAAGTTTAATTTGTAACTCCTAATTATACTTTTGGCTTCTTCCCAAACAAAAAATGAACCAGCGGTTGGATGAATTAAAAGTTGATGAGACTGCATCAATTCTTGCTTTATTCTCCATTTTTTAGTCATATCACCCAAGAGAAACTATCCATTGATTGATTCAGACTGAAACTCTGACGCCGTGCAGCCAGTTCTCTCATCTCTGGGGTGCAGTGAAATGGCTTTAACAGTGGCATGTGCAGCATGGGACCCTTTGTACCCGTCACATCCCATATGTCTGGCAATTCATCTTTCTGTTGATACGATCATCTTGTCTCATAATTCATTATTTGTCTCCACAGATATACAGTATCTCTTACGTGATTACAATAAATAGGATTCTGAGAAACCATATAACGATATTACTTTAGACTGAGTATCTCATTTCCACTATTCATGCGATTTGTTAAAAACAGACAAATGAGCGCCCCTGAAGGACCATCCGAGCTTATTGTGTAAAAATTAAACATATTCCTCATTCTGTTCACAAACTCAAAACTCGGCTGGAGAGATTAAATTTCTTGCTAAATGAATGACTTTGCACGTAGGAAGGTAATTAATCATTTGTTGGGTCCTTTCTCTCTGGCCCCTCTTAGAAACCCCTGCTCAAAAAAACATCTTGACATTTTTGTAATTACACCTATTCTCCGCGGCGCAAAGCTACTCAGCAGCTGTTGACAAACTGAGGGGTCACATTGCTGCACCACAAATATAACAAGGGGTGCAGCATTTGAATAATATCCCATTTAATCTCACTGGTCACAATAGGGGCCATTAAAAATGTTTCCGTTTTTCAGGCTACAGATTTAATTTCTAAGAGTTTCTGATTTTTATTGATAACACATGATCAGCTTGTGCTGAAGCAATTTGAGCAGTGTGTATT
This sequence comes from Epinephelus awoara, assembly GCA_035609425.1. Taxonomy (NCBI): domain Eukaryota; kingdom Metazoa; phylum Chordata; class Actinopteri; order Perciformes; family Serranidae; genus Epinephelus; species Epinephelus awoara. The sequence goes on from CM069309.1 coordinate 26,538,201, forward strand.
TAAAATAGTTATATGAGCACAGCTGTTGAAAAGATGATAGGGGAGACCAGGTATGGTTGTAACAGCACCACTGTCACCAAGACGGAATTATAATTATGTAATACTTATATTGTATGACCACTTCCTTCCTGGCCTACCCCAGCTGATGTTGGGTGAGAGGCGGGGTACACCCTGGACAGGTCGCCAGACTATTGCAGGGCTGACACATAGAGACAGACATTAACATTAACACCTACGGCCAATTTGGAGTCACCAATTAACCTGCATGTCTTTGGACTGTGGGAGGAAGCCGGAGTACCTGGAGAAGACCGACGCTGACTGAGGGAGAACATGCAAACTCCGCCCAGGGGGGCTCCCCCACCCCAGGTTCAAACCAGTGTATAGTGTGTGTAATTATACATGTTAAGGTATAACAAGCTGAGTTTACATGCGTGGTATGTGAGCCTGTACTTAAGCACAGCAGTGATGACATCAGCATGCTAACGTGCTCATGCTGACAGTGCTTAGCAGGTATAATGTTCACCATCTTAGCTCAGCACGTTACAATGCTCATATTGGCTGATTAGCACTAATAACAGCTGAGGCTGATGGGAATATCCTAAATTTTTGGTATCTGATCGTAAATCAAAGTATTGGACAATTTGAAATTTTGACCTCACAGTGGCACTAAAGGAAAAGTGAAGGGATCCCTGAAGTTGTTACAAGTCATGCTGAGTGAAATCCATCCAATAGTTGTTGAGACATTTTACTCAAAATCACAAATGCCAAACCTGCTGATGGCACTGGAGGAAAACTCAAGTGGTCACATAAGTCAGTAGGATTCATCCTGCACAGCCATTATGTCTGTGTAAAATGTTTTACCAATCCATGTTAGATGTTGAGATATTTAAGTTTAAGGTTTAAGTCTTTTTTTCATGTTGTTATGCTGTAGCGGTGTCACCAGCAGTCACACGGTTCACTGAACTTAAAGGTCTAGTGTGTGGGATTTAGTGCCACCTAGTGGTGAGGTTGCTGATTGCAACCACCATGAGACTTCTCCCTAATGCCAGGCACATAGGAGAACTACGGTGGCTGATGCAAAAAACGCAATAGGCCCCATCTAGAGCCAGTGTTTGACTTGTCTGTTCTGGGCTACTGTAGAAACATGGCAGACTCTGTAGACAAGGACCTGCTCCCTATGCAGATATATTACCTCATTCTAAGGCAGGAGTAGACAACCTTTCCAGCAGCTCCCTGTGGCTTTGACAAAAAAAAGAAAGAAGGAAATTAATAATTGTTGTTTTGTTTTTTTTCACATTTTAATTTTTAAATTCTATGGCCTGGCACCTTTTCCTATAAAATTTGCTGAACCTAAACAGCAGTGGCTTGTCGTAAGTTTTCCTAGCTGGACTAGTCAGGGATTTCAAATCCAGAAAACAAAACGTCTCAGAGGAAATAGAGAATTTAATAGTGTGTGCTTGCTTTTAATGCTATGAAGTTAAAGTACCAAATGACTATAAACAGGCCACTGCAGAGTAGCCACCTTGTAAAACATATCAATCAAACCTCATTTAGAGCTATTAGTAATGTTTATAGACTAATTAAGACTTAATAGGCTGTGTTACCTACATTTTAAGGGTCAAATGTGTTTTGCAGCTCCTGACAGATTTTTTTATGTATTTATTTTGGCCAAAAATGGTTCTTTTGATTGTAAAGCTTGCTGACCTAAGGTTGTAAGGTAACAAGAAATAATATGTTGCACATGTTCCCTCTGTCAAGGAGTATAATTTATGCAGGTACATATATGAAAAAAATGGATTCAAATGGTTAAGTGAGTATTTTTGTTTGCCTTTGAGGCTCAGCACAAGGCGTCTATTGCTGCCACATCTGGCACATGGTGTACTTTTGTGCAGCGACTGCATTTAGGCATGAGGACGTTGTTGATGCTGTATTTCTACTGCAACTGTTTCAGAATGTCAGAGCAGAAAATAATTCAGGACTCCTTTTAGGTCCAGGGGACATTGCTTACAGTTATAAGCATCAACAATCATAACTCTTGAGGACTGATTTTGTTTTCCAGCTGCTCCAAAGCCCACCTGGGTCACACAGCGTCACAAATCAGACACATTTCTTAAGGTGTGGCACAGAAACCGTGAATCAACAATCAATGCAGCTAAGTGAATACCAATACGTGACCCCATCAGCACTTCCCAGTGGTACAGACAATTACCTGCCTCATTGTGAAAATGAAAGAGGCCCACACAAAAGAAAATCACATGTATTCAAACAGGCCTGCTCATTCAGCATGCAGAGTTATGCATGCCGTAATTAATTTGCCATTAAGACTGGATTGATGTCGCCTTCATGATGCAGACAACCAAGCCATAATTGCCTCTGGTGTTGCATTCACAGCTTTGCCTCATTACTGAAACAGATGCTAATTTAGCAGAGCGGCTTCAGGTTGACAGGTGTGTGAAGAGTGTGTGTCGTTCCGCCGTATTGGGCTACACGTAAAGTGTGCTGCAGAAGGGAAATGAGGAGTTGAAAATACATCATAATATGCAACAGCATGTTCATGAAGAGAAAAAAAAATATTTTCATTTTTGGTGGAGCGTCTTATAATCGTAATGAATGGCACAGGCGGTAATTGGTATGTGAGGAGAAAGAGACTTAATAGCTTGGCAAAACAAACCACTCTGCTGAATTATTAAGCTGTTTAACTAAATTATTTGCTTTTGGACCACTTAGTTTTTCCTGTTCTTCAATTCATTAGGCTAATTGTAACCCTCATATATTTCCTAAAAACAATTAATAGCTCAAAGGGACAAAACAAATACTTCAAAAGATATTTATTCTTTTGACAATAAACCCCGTTATATATTTAATGGCAACATCTTCAGCTATTTCAAGAGAAACTATACACACTCATACAAACAAACATGAAAAACTACTTTTCTTTTTCCATATCAGGTCAGTTCATTGATGACATCATTGTCCCAGGCAGTCTGTGCAGTGGCCATGATCTCATCAGCTGCGGATGAGTCCTACACTGTACAGCTGGTGTGTTTCGCCACCTCATTTTTCTGTCAACTGTCACTAACGTGGAAGACTCGCTGGTTGGTCAGAGTCCGCTTCTCAGAGCGTCTTGCCTCCACAAATCTTGCCTCACATCTTCTTCGCCCGCTTCTTAGGTCTTTGGTTGAAGACAGGCGAGGTGCCCATCAAGGAGTCGGGTGAATGCGAAGCGTAGCTGCCCTCTGATGCCGCGCCTCCGGGAGACGGCGCCATGGCTCCTCCTGACTCGCTCATGGTGGACATTGGCCCCCCCTCCTCGAACACATCTCCACCCAAGACGCTGTGGTGATGATGGTGGTGGTGATGGTGATGGCCAGCGCTCTGGCCCTCCTCGCCATCCTGCGGCTCCATTTTTACTTGTGGCCACAGAGGGGAGTTGTTGGCCCCGCCCCCACCTAAAGAGAGAAAGAAAATCGATACAATCTACTGCATTAAAAGAGTAACCTGAATATAAAGCCCAGTGTGAATGTTGCCATCTGTATTATTGTGTGGCTCTCAGAATTACAGCCATAACTTTACTAAAATAACAATGAAAGGATAAAAATTTAACATGTCCTGATCACATACAGTACACTTGTTTAGTATAGCTTCACTTCTTTTAGTGGGACATATCCTACACTGAACTATCAAAACGTAACACCCTGTATTATGTACAGCAGGACGCCTTGTGCCAACTATAAATCCAGCTTCAGACTCAGTTTTATGGTAGTAATTTAGCTAACTGCAGAGTACCTGCATCTCCACACATGACATACTGTAGGTCATGTTTAATGCAGGGCTCAACAGTAAGGATTGCTTGGGGCAATTAAAAAGGTTTAGTGCGTCCCTGAATGCGGTACACCAAATTTCAGGATGTTCTCCTGCATCCGGTCGCATTTTGTCGCATTTTTTAAAAGTCAGCATGCTTTTCTGGCGATTTCGAACTACAATCCTTCACACGGCGGAAGACATGTCACGTTGAAAGAGCTGCAAACAGATGACAGCTGTCAGAAGCAGCAATGACGGATGACAGAGCATTCAAGTGACTGATGACCAGTAGAGTACACAGTAATAATAGGAATGTGAATTGTTTAACTGAACAAAATAGTCAAAAAGGATATAACTATGAATATAAACATGACAGAAATGCATGGCCTATGTACTTTTACTGCTGTGAATATAACATGTTAGAATCTACAATGCTTGCAGTTATGACTTAACAGTTAAAACTACATACATTACAAAGTAACAACAACAGGGATGTGGCAGATGGTGTTTTGTTTTTTCCCCACGGTTACGGATATATGAGCAACAAAGTCAAAGTTCAAGGCAGTTATTAAGCAACTGCCCAGTTACATATCAAGAAGACTGCAAGCCGCCTGTTAAATGAGACACACTTCATAATACAACAATAAAGCAGCACCTTCACTTCACATCAGTGCACAGTAAAGATAGAGGGATGAATGCAGACTATACTTTTGAACAGGAACCCTGATCTCACCTGAGGGGTGTGGTGAGTGGTCACCGTCCAGGCCTGCAGCCAGCCTCTCGGCGTGGGCCCCGAGGACCCCCATGGGCAGAGCTTGGTCCCCTGAGGCCAGGTCGGCCTCGGGCTCCTCACTAACAGGGAAAGAGATGTCACTCATGGGCTCCTCCTTGATCCTCGGGGGCTTGGAGTCCTCCAGAGCCTTCTCTGGGTTCACCAGTCGCTCATATTCCTCCGACAGATCCTTACTCACCTGGAAAAAGAAAATCTTTAGTAGTCCAATTTTACTGTTGGAAGTTTGTAGATAAATAAATGTAAGATCTGAGCCTAGATTATCTCGTATCTTAGTTCAGTGGCAACCACATTATTCTTTTCTAGGATCACATCTAACATGTCATGTCAGGTCAGATGTGGAAAAATCTGTATGAATAATAACCAGCACATAATTAATTGATCACAGACACAAAGGATCAGCTCTACTTTCTGCTCTCTGCAGAACTCCTCAGTTGTATATCTTTAGAAGTCATGTTGGCAACTGAAGACAGTGAATCTCTCAGTTTGGTTTCTGTCTCACTTTGAAGCAGCTTGCACACAAGTTGCCATACGGTCCATTGTTCTCACTCGCACAAAGTTCTTTATGCTTTCGGAGATGATTCAGCGTTGTTGTGCTGAAGCCATGGGAGCGTGCAAATGTTTTTTCAGCACTGTGCCCAGTGGGATTATTTTTTCATTATTATTTAATCTGCTGACTAGTTTTCCAATGTATTGCTTCGCCTACAGAATGTTCTAATATAGTGGGAAATGATCGTAATTAAGTATGGTTTTTCAGAGCCTGTGGTGACATCTTCCACTGTTTTCCCATGACATTGGTTGGTGAAGGTGGGAGACACTATGGTCACTTTTTTTTTCCCTCTCTCACTGACTGCTGGAGCTATTTGCATTTCCAAACTAAGCTGCTCTGATTAATTACTGCTATGCAAATGTAAATGTAACTGCTCAGTCTTATTATCATTATTAAAAGACAGTTTAAACGGTCAGCTTAATCTTTAATGCTATACCTGTACGTTGCTGTGTCACCGCTCATTTTTCCTGAAATTTAAGTAGCTTAGGTTTTTATCTTAGTCTGGTGTGTCCAAAACCCCAAAATATTCAGTTTACAATTATAAAAACAACTGAGAAAGCAGATCATCTTCGTACTGGAGAAGCTGGGAATACAGATTGTTTGATGTTTAGCTTGATAAATGAAACAAATAATTGATCATTTAGATTGCTGAGAACGATTTTTCTGTAAACAGACTGTTTAAACAATTAATCATTTCAGCACTTAACCAATGACAGAGAAAGTGAAGACGCTCTGCTGCAGGTCTACACCAGAGCTTCTACTTGACATACAAACTGCTTCATGATGCAAAGCAATTTTCAAAAAATATCAACCAAATTGCAAAGAGCTAAGTTGTAAGTGTAAAACTGTGAAAATTTGAGTAACACAATTTGATTTTATGTTGTCATATTGTCACTGCTGTTACACTGATTGTCTGCATAACAACAGTTTTGTATTACTGCCCGCTTTTTTACATGTCCCACTTCACATGATGTTGCCTTATGTTTTTCAGCTCTTTATCCTGTTTAGCTGTTCATGTTTTACTTTCTCTGGCTCTAATTTAAAATGCTGTTTGTGTTTAATTTGTTTCAATGGCCAATTTAACATCTGGCTGAGGGACAACAGTTTAAAATTAGGTTTTTGGCTAACACTGCCACATATACAGTGATCGATTTGTTTTGTCCCTGAGAATAAATGAATAAATAAATAATTAAATATGAGTGGGACTTACGGATAAAATCTTTTATCATGGTACATGAAATTCTTTATCATATCTTACTGACATATGATACATTTTCTAGAAGATCAAATGATGCTTTGTTTATGACTATTTTTTAAAAGTAAGCCAAAATCATAGATGGTTTACAGAATAATTTGTCAAATAGCACAACCCTACAAACCCACTGCCAGCCTCACCTGCAGCATGTAGCTGTGATAGTCCTTGATCCGCACTTGCCAGAAGCGCTGCAGGGCCAGCACGCTGCCAATGCCCACCTCATGGAACACTTGCTCCACCACGTCTGGGAAGGGACTTGCTCCAAGCCGAGCCTCCCGGTCCACCGCCACTCGCAGCATGCGGGAGAGGCGCAGGTAATGCTCATGGACCAGGTCGGTCAGAGTCTCCAGCACGCTCTCCTGGGCCGACTCAAAGCCGGCGTGAGCCAAGATGGTGGCCACTGACTGATAGAGGAGCTGTCTGCAGGAGTGCCAAGTCAGCTCTGTGACAGGCTCGCCTTTACCCCTTATGATGGAAAAACCAGAGGAGATAAAAGGAGATAATGATGGCTGGTTACTCAATTGACTCATATAACATCTGTGAAATGTAGATATGTAAAAGAAGTTAATATAAAGTCTGAGTGAGTGATGAGCATGCAATTTAGATGCTTTACCGGATATGAACACATTCAATCAAAAAGACAGGAATACTGCATCTCAGCAACACAAATGAGAACTTACTTATAGAAGTCACTTTCAGGGTCACTGTGGCGGAGCAGGAAGGGCTGCCGCGGGGCTTTGCTGTCCGCAGGTAGTAAGTCATCTGGCATGGCAGGTGGGGTAGGAGGACGCAAAGGCAGGTTGGTATCAGCCTCCTCTAGCCTGCTGCCACCCTCAGAGGACGCTGAGCTCTGACCCTGAGCCTGGGCTTGGGCTGCTGACAAAAGGCCACGGAGGCGGCGTGCATGCTGACACAGCTGCACTGTGTGGATGGTGAGGCTGCAGGGCTCTGAGGGGATGTCCAACATCGTGGTGGGCCGTGGACGCTGGGCTGAGGGCTGGTGCAGGGGAGGGTCCTGCATCTCCACTGAGCGAAACTCACGCTGGAGCAAGTCAAAGGAGCTGCGACTGGGAGGAGCCCCTGCAGGCCCAGGGATCTCACCCCAGTAACGCATCATGATGAGTGATCAAAGACACAAGCCAGATTAAGACTCGGATTGAATCTGAAAATTTGGAAAGGTGGAGAAGTTGGAGTGACCATCAAAATCAAAATAACATCAGATTAAATAAACTTTAACAATAGCATTGATTCAGATTTTTACACACCACATCCACTAGGCTTTAATCAGTTTATAACTGTCTTTGGCTTTTTAGGAATATTTAATAAGGTAACGTTTTCAGCTGATACACAGAGGAAGATCACCCCAAACTTTGCTCAATAACTGTGAAATGTATTACTGATTGCATGGTGGCAAATGTACACAACTCACATACAATATTGTGAGCAATGTTCCAAAGATGTACGTCTTCTGGTTATTTCGGCATAGATTTGACCAAAAGACAATACGTTTCAAAGAAAATATTGGCTGTTTTAATCGGACTGCACTGCCTTTATGATGGAAAACGATACTGGGAGGTAATGCAAAATTAATGGTTAAAAAGGTATCGGAAAACGCAATTAGGCGCACTTTAATCAATGCCGAATTGAAATGTAATGTGCATTGATTCTTGTACGCTCTGAAGTCAATGTTTAAACGGTGTATGTGTTTGCCGGATAGCAAGACAACGCAAAATGTCAGGTGTCTGACTGGAGTTTCGCACAGCATGAACATTCAGGAAAGAACGCATTAGCTAACAGTTTATTAACGGAGGAGCAACGACTAAGCTAAATGTTAGCTAGCTTAGTGCGTAGCACGGATGTTTAGCTAGTTAAACTATCAATTTATAATTTGCAACAACAATAACAACTTACGTTACACAGGGGTGAATAAAACATCTGCTGATATTTTAAACCAGCGGCCTTTGCATCTTTGGAGGAAGTTGCACCGGAACTAACCATTTTCGTCCTTGCTGCTAAAACCCGGTTGAACAGCTGAACAAACTATAGTTCCGCAACAAACCATTTATTTTGACTAGTATGAAATTGAAATTCTCGTTAAAATACAATTTGGTAGCCATGAAAAACAGTTGAACGCCTTTCTTCCCATATACATTATTTATTATTGGTTTTGGGGAGTTTTAAAGAGGCTTCGAAAACCCGGGCAGAATAAACAGTCGCACCAAATAAACATGGCCGCCTCCCCGCCGTCAGATGTGTGTATGAAAATAACGGATGAACAAATGGATTCTGCGATGGAAACGGATGAGTGCTCGGCCACAGAAAACGGAGGAGAACCCGAAAAGAAAGAATTACAGAAAACTGACCCGGAAACGGAGGATACGTTTAAAAAACCGGCCCTTTTCGCGGCGCCTTCCCTCACCAGCAAACGCAGTAACGTCTCTGCTCCGTCCAGACCAGCAGCAGCAGCCGAGACAAAACATGTGAAAGAAAATAACGAAGCTGAAGTTGCACACACTGCTGGCGAAACTACTTCTGGGCTTGTTATTGAAAGCAAGACCACCGAAAAAGGCCAAGAAGAGGACAAGCCGGCAAGAGTTCAAGACCAGAATGTGGCTCCTGTCAAAACCAAGCCAGAGGCGAAACCCAGGGTGCTCCCCACTAAAGGACCCCCAGCTGCTAAATTCCCCCCTATCCCATACACAGAGCCGCCCTGGGGTGGCACGGCTCCAGACATCCCATATGCGCTGGAAATCCTTAAAAACGGCGCCATAGTGGACACCGTGCCCCTCACACAGAAAAGTTACATCGCGGTCGGACGTTTACCTGTGTGTGACGTCTCTCTGGAGCATCCCTCCATCTCCAGGTACCATGCTGTGCTTCAGTACCGCAGAGAGGCTGGAGAGGGAGGCTCTGTGGGAGAGGACAGAGGGTTTTACATCCATGACCTGGGCAGCACACACGGCACAGTGGTCAACAAGAACAAGATCCCCCCGAAGACCTACATCAGGCTCCGTGTGGGACATGTCTTAAAGTTTGGTGGGAGCACGAGGCTTTTTATCCTGCAGGTAAATCATGACCTGGAGCCCCCCCCCCCCACAACTTCAAAAACCATGTGAAATCTAGTTTAAATCAGGAAGCTCACAGTCCAGTCAGATGGATCCATGAATACAAGATACAAGACAATAATAAAAGCAAGTCTGCTGCTTCAGTTTTGATCCTTTAAAAAAGCGCATCATGTGTCAGACTACAAGATAAGATTGCGTATGTCTTTATTGTATGTTGTATGATGTTTATAGGAGTGCAGTGATAAATAGGTGGAGTTCTCTTCCCCCCTTCTCCTCCTACAGGGTCCAGAATTTGATGAGGAGGAGGAGTCTGAGCTAACAGTGACAGAGCTGAGGGAGAAAGCCCGAAAACAGAGGGAAGAGCTGGAGAAGAGGATGATGGGAGACGGTTCTGATGATGATGATGATGATGATGAGGGGGAGAAGGAGGGGGACGAGCAAGGCGAAAGCAACAAGGGCAAGAGCAAACTGTCAAACGAAGACTCGGGCTGCTCATGGGGAATGGGTGAGCTTTTCTGCTGGTTGCAGGATTATGCTACAGAACGTTACGTGTCATCGGTGTTGACATATTGCTGTGCTGTCCTCTTGAGTGAGCTGGTGCTGACTTGCTCTTAAAGCGAGTGACTAAAGAGGCACGTTAATCCTTTTGTCCTCTCCTTCCCTTTCATTCCATCTGTCTCCGTGAATCCACGGTGCAGCTGAGGAGGCGGTTCCAGAGGAAGACGAGAACGAGGAAAACCCTTTTTCAACAGAGTTCCATGAGGACCAGGAAGCTGCGTACCTAAAAGACCCAAAGAAGGCTTTGCAGGGCTTCTATGACAGGGAAGGTGAGAAGACTTATTGTTAATCCACAGATGTCTGCTTCTCCTGTTTTTGTAGTTGTACGTACGTTTATTGAATTTCTTGACTTCTTTCTCAACTAGGAGAGGAGCTGGAGTTTGAGTATGAAGACAAAAGCCATGGCAGCTGGCTCTGCAGAATAAAGTGAGTGATGGGAAACCCCTGATTTATGATGGTACAGTTTATGTGTCCTTGCTGTCAGGAAGGTTGTTACATGTGTGTAAAGTCGCACAGTTCATACTGATGTTTGTGTCAGGCTTCCGGTAGATGATGCCACGGGCCGGCAGCTGGTTGCTGAGGTGACCCACACGGGGAAGAAGAAGGAAGCAGCCATCCAGTGCTGCCTGGAGGCTTGTCGGATGCTGGAAGCAAGAGGGCTGCTCCGCCAGGAAGCAGGTATGAAGAGCTGTTGTGCACAGTCACACTTCACAAGAGCTGGTTCAGAGTTCAGGTCACACAGATTAAAATGAACCAGTTTACAGTCATCTTCGTCTGCTGTTTGTTTGTTTTTTAACTAAAATAAAATGTTGTGATCATTTTTGACTTGCAGATATTTTCCAAGACTGGACAGATGCTTTGACTCGATGCATATTTTAAATTCATTGCTGATGTGGCAGGCGTTGAGACTTGTTTTTTCAGACCTGGCGGGCACAATTTTCATAAAAATGCGAGACTCCAAATATTCATGTAAACTGACATCCAGTACCGGTAGCTGCATTGTCTGAATTGCTGGTTGCACTAGCCAGGTGTTGTGTTGAAGTCTGATCCCCCATCGAAAGGCGTTTCTTTCTGTTAAAATGCCTAGCTAAAATTCACCACCATCTGGAGGTTACAGCTTGTACTTATGAGGGTTGCAACAATAGTTTTTCCTGTGTTGCATCCTATATCCAGTGTCCCGTAAGCGCAAGAAGAAGAACTGGGAAGATGAGGACTACTACGACAGTGATGACGACACCTTCCTGGATCGAACCGGCACGGTGGAGAGGAAGAGGCAGGAGAGAATGAAAAAGGCGGGAAAGGTTGAGGAGCGGCCAGAGACCTATGAATCATTGGTAATAATCTGCTACTGTTGCTACACACCACTGGGGAATTTGACAGCATTCTGATTCACTACATCTTTAATCACCGCCTTTGTGATAATTAATTTTGCCTTACTTTGTGTTCAGCATGATGCTCCAGCATAATGTCATTGTTCTGTGGATTCACAAAGGTTTGATTCACTGATGAGAAACTAAAAGAAACTAAACACATATCATCAGTGTAACGTATGACATCTGATGATGAACAAGACTTGTGCCTGCCACACAGTGGAAGACTTTGAAAAGATTTTAAAAGACTGAAGTCTGATCTCTCAGGGTCACTATTTGCAAGACTTCCACTAGATTCCTTTTGAGATTATTTCCCGTCCTGCTTCTGGTGGAAAATAATATGCCAAACTCCCTTTAAGAAATACAACATACTAACAATTCCCTAAGTGTTCGCAAAAACACATAATTCTAGAAACCCAAGATAAAAGGCGTCATATGTCGACAGTGTTCTTGACAGTTCGGCATTAGTTTGATTCATACAGATAAGTATACAGTTTGGATTGTGTTGCCTCAACTTGCTACCAGCCTCTGTTGGTTAGCTGGGCTAATATAGTGGGAGGAGAGTGTGGGAATCAGAGGGGTATTGTTTCAAAACTTAAGATTTCTTATAAAATAAGTGCTTGTTTGTGGATCTGAAACAAACCAATTCAGACTTTCCACAGCTCCACCAGTTTATCCTGCTGTTCCACAGTACAAGAGAAGCGAGTCCCCTCCATGTTTACTGTGTATCTGGTTTGCTGCTTCTTGCTTAGTGCTGGAGAGAGCACAGTTATTGGTTGTTGAAAATGTTCATATCATTGGACTTCAGTATTTGCATGAGCCAAGACTAAAAACCTGAGATGATATTAAATGTTTTTGGTTTTACTGGAACATCAAGGTGAGAAAAGGACTGACTTAGGACAGCTTGGACTGAGTATTATGACCACATTGCACCAAACCATCGAGATCACAGGAGCACGCCTGAATCAAAGTAGTGATTGACTGACAAACTTCCATTCATAGAACCATGACACTATAACATGGCTACAAAGCATGCTACTGAAACTGCCATCTGCTTCTGGTTGATATTTGGAACAAGGTAATGAAATCCTCTACGGAGCAGAACATGTAGCAACATCAACGGATTCTCTTCTCTTACTCCCACATCTGTAAATGTTGACTTCAAGTAGCTGTTTTTTTCCTTCGCTGGAGTATTTATATAAAACCACAAACCACACAAGAGGTGCCTGTGTCTCCTCTCTGTCAAAATAATGGTAATACATAAATATATAAATGTAGGTGCTCCCTGTCCGCTCATGGGAGCTGCTGTTTGTACTGGAAATAATATAAAACACTCTACACTTCGGAAACAACCCTATACTGTAAGGTGTGTTTATGTAAACTGCACTTTCTCTATAGTGCTGAGCATACTGTATGCTTCTGTGGTAACATTCATGTATTTGATTTTCATGTAGGTGGCCAAACTGTCAGAGGTGGAGAAGGAGCTGGCAGACACTCAGAAAAAGCTCAGCGGTGGTAGAGGAGGTGAGTCATGATCGCCTGGGTGTTCACTGTGCACTGGACAGATGCCGCACTACCTACAGATGCCCCTTCTCCTCATGTTATTGTACGTTTCATCCCTCCTTTCAGACTTCCCCGGCTCTTCCACCGAGGACCCCCTGGATGCTTTCATGACCGCAGTGCGAAGTGAGGCAGCGATGGACGCCGTGGAGCGCAGGAAGCTTCACGTGCACGTGGCAGACTTGCGCAAAGATGCTCAGAGGCTCCGAAAACTGGTGGAACTCACACGGCCTGCACAGATGCCCTCACTGCTGCCGAGGTTAGACACGGTGCTGCGTTCAAGAAGGGGTCATTTCTGGTTGTTTTACGACAGGGGTCGTAAAACTATGTTTTCTTTAAAAATTCAACATAACACAGGGTCAGTAACTGATAGGCAAATGTTGATTTTTAAGGGTGAAGTATTCCTTTAAGCAAATATACTGAAACATCAGCAAGTTTTACATCTTTTTGTCAGGAGATAAAGGTCATCAAATTAACGGAAATGGCTTTTATTCCAGTACACACATCAGGCTACATTTAAATACTTCCCATATTTGATGTGTTTTGGTGTGATAGTGGTAGCTCGGAGGCAGCGAAGCCTAAAAAAGTCTTACCACTGTTTGGAGCCATGAAGGGAGGAAGCAAATTCAAACTGAAGACTGGTACCATTGGGGTAGGTGCTGTTTGTCATGTTGTTATAATTTAGTCTAATCACCCGACTCTTTTATTCCTCTGAAAATATATTTCCTTACTGCCCTTTGCTCAGCATCTTTCTTTTATTGATGTGTTCTTCTCTCTTGTAGAAGTTGCCTCCAAAGCGCCCCAACTTGCCCGCCGAGCTCTTCAACATGAAAGAACTTCCACCCAGTGGAGAAGAGGAGGAAGACGAGGAGGAGGAGGAGGCAGAGAGAAATGAGGATAATGACGATAAAGAGTGCGCAGCTATTACTGAGACTGATGTCGACACTGAGGAGTCCAGTGCAGCCACGTCTCAAGAGAGCTTCCCCTCAGGGCAGCAAAGACAGCAGCCAGCGAAGTCCCAGGAGCCAAGAAGTAAGAAGTCATCAGAACTGGAGGAGGGTTTTCTGAAGTTGGCATTAATAAGGAGGAAAGGAAGGAAAACACGCCTTCTGTTTCTTGGTTTTCTGAGTTTGTCATAGCATGTGCATTAGTTGTATTGTTAATTTCTTGTGCCACTGGGTGGCAGTAGATCTGTAATATACACACAAGCACACTGTTGTCTTTGTATCATCCATACACACAGTTATATAAGGAGAAATGACAAAACATGTAGCAAAGTACAATTTATGTAACCCCTGTACAGGGAATTTTGATTTGTTTGTGTAGATCAGTGCATATCCTAATGATCACACTTTGTTTATGTTTGTATGACCTCATATTAGAGCACAAACAGAGGAGAGGTGAGGAGTGTGCTGAAGCAGTGGAGCAGGTTCCTCAGCGCAGCAACAACAAGGCTGCGGCCCCATCGAGTCCAGGTGGCTACTGTCTTTTATTGGTTCCATATTAGTCTGTGCTGTCTCGAGTATTGTGTCAGTGATGTCGATGCACCATCCCTAATGTATGGAATCTCATTTGCGCCCGTGTGATGCAAAATAAGATTGTGTTAAATCATTATAGTGAAAAACGTTCTCAAAATAATGACATGATAATTGTTTTTTCCAAACAAATACAACATGCTAATGTTATTAGCACATGCCTGTGGCATTTTACATTGTATAAATTAGCCTTGGGACTAGCAGAGATTTCCTCACTCATATGAAGCCAGGGTAAATCATATGCAAGACTTAAAATGCTATTTTTGTGGAGGCTTTACTGTCTTTACAATTTATTCTTTCTCATCTGCGAAATAAAGTTAATAAAAGCTTTGTTTCCACTAAGGGAAATGGTTTCAGCTTCCAAAAATAGACAGGTCTGTGTAGCTGCGACGTGTAGTTACATTTTTGGGGAGGTGCATGTCAGGCTGCGGCATGGGGTATGTGGTCAATTCAACGCAGATGTATAAATCCCGCTTCAGTCATTATTTCATCACACTGGCAGAACTGGGCTTCCATACTAATGCACTATATCTATGTCTTCATAGAGTCCAAAGCAGGAGGCAACAAAGAGTCAGAAGCAGAGCCCAGACCTAGAAAGAATGTGAAGAAGAAAGTGATGGGCCCCAGCAGGGTTGGACCTCACACACACACACACACACACATAATTCTAGATACAGAAAAGTGTGACATTGATTGAATTTCCTCATGATCTGCCTCCACAGCCACCAGGGCAGCTTTCTGCACAGTATCCAGAAGACGACCCTGATTACTGTGTCTGGGTGCCTCCTTCAGGTAAACTGCATGACTATTTGCACTAGACTCCTCCACATATTGACCAATTGATCATGTCTTTTGGTCAAAGTCAATCTTATTAAGCAAGCAGTGTCTTAACCATGTCGCCATTCTGATAAGTGAGATATAAGCTCATGTCTAAATCTGTAGACTGTTGCTTGACTGAGAGTCAAGAGTTCAAATAAGAGCAGTATTTGAAATTCGGATATGAAAAAAGCTGATACCCAGGATAACTTGGTGCGAGACCAGTGCCATTCTATTTTCTACATCCAGGAATGGTGGGAGGGACGGATTTTTTTCAAGGACATGATGAGAGGAAGTAAGGAAGTAAGAGGAAGCTTTCATGGTCCATTTGTCCAGTTGAAATTGCAGCAACATTTTCATTGTTAGCTGAGGAATGCAGATTAAAGTCACGTAAAAAGGATAAGATAAGCTTAAATAAAAACAAACTTTGAAACAGCTGCCAAACTCAGCTTAAGTTAGGGTCAGTACTAATTGCACTACGTCATTTTAGGGTTGTAATTGGTTTGATGATTGCATACAAGTCAGCAGTTAGGAAGCTGGGCTACAGGTCAGTTGGGTGAATTTGCTCTTGTGAGCAGGGGCGGACTATCAGACAGTCAATGGACACACACCAAAAGGCAGTTGTGTAGCCTATTTGTGTTGTTTTGGATTTATTTGTAGTCATAATGCATCTTTAAGTGGTTTTGTGTCTCTTTGAGATACTTTTGTGTCTTTTTGGGTTGTTTTGTGTCTCTTTGTGGTTGTTCTGCCCCTGATAGTAGTTGTTTTGTGTGTTTTTGCAGTTCCTCTGCAGCTCTTTGTCTACATTTTTAAATCTCTTCCTGGTCAATACATGTTAATCTCAGCGACATTTTGCAGGCGAGGGCCAGCGGGCCCCCCCTCACACTTTGGGCCCCTCGGCCTGCACCCATTAAGCCCATTCAGTAATCCCTCAGTGCATTCGGGACATCCCAAGCATCTTATTTCATTTTGTATTATTGTCTTTCCTTTCTTTGAACATGTCATACATCATGGATTGGAATGTAAATGTGAATGTGAGCTTTTTCTTCACTTGTAGGTCAGACTGGAGATGGCCGCACACACCTAAACGACAAGTACGGCTACTGAGGGAAACAGAAGAGAGGGAGCTCTTGTGTCTCCACTCCAACAGCTTTTATACTGCAGATAATACCTGCAACACAAAGCCTTCAGTCTCCTTAGCTCTGACCATTTTAACCCTCTCTACCCATCCCAGTCCCTGTGTGCACTTCAGCCTGAAAATATGGGAGCCTGTAGCAGACCAGGGGCTCGCAGAGGGATAATGCTGCACCTTTTATTACTTTTGGGGATATTTGCATTCTCAGACTGCCATAAACAAAATGCACACTACTTCAATTCACATTAAACTGGCAAGCTAAGGGAGCAGACACTGGGCAGTCAGCCTGCTGGCAGTTTTTACCCATGACAATAATAGAGAGCGGTAGCACTTGAATTTTGTCCTTTTATTTGAATTCTATATATCATCCAAGCAGAAAATAGAAAGGGACAGAGCAGGGAGCAGTAACTGATCTGAATTCAGCTTTCTGGTCTTTGGCTGCTCCTCTTGCAGTTAAATCCACCTGACATCCAATCTGTATCCCTCCCCTATTTGGCTTCAGTCGATCGCTGGCATAACCTTTTTTCTTTTCCAAAGGAGAGTGTGTAGCAGGGAGGGAGAAAGAGGGAGAGCATTGAAGCAGCTTTTCTGACCATCTGGACACTTGGATGGCTTACTGGATGAAACGCAAGCTGATAATGACTCAAGCTAAGTGGAGTGTGTGTCCGTTTCTACACCGACACACACATACACACATAGCCCAACCTTCTCAAAGTTCTCTTTTTAACAAGATTGTCTTTATGAGTGAGTCAGCTATTGGTGTGTTTGCCTAGAGCAGGATTCCTCGCTCTGTGAAATCCCACTCAGTGCTGTTGTGTTGGTTTACTGCCATACTCTCCACCCTCTTTCCTGTCGTCTTTTCTCAAAAGACAAAGTTAAGAAACTGTATTTTGTTATATAAATGTATAATAAAAAGTGTCTGTAAATAACCTACGAGTGAAACTTTTTACACACTTCACATATACACTCTTGTTTTTCGCGCTCCCCTAAATTTTCCAGCCATCCGTCTTCTCTGGTGTACACTTCTGGGGCCTTCTTCACACCCAACCCAGTTTTGACGTCAGACTTTTTTCTCTTTCAAGCTGCCTCACACACACACACACACACACACAAAGAGTGTTTCTCAGAGTTTGATCTGGCACAAAGAGGCTTGTGGTTTTGGCTGTAGATCTTTGCTGTGATGTTCTGTGCTGTGACCTACTAATCACTGATGGAAAGCTTTCTTCCCTCCCTGCCCCAAACACATGAGAAGAGCCCTCTGTCGTTCCACCTGGCAGATCCTTCTCAGTCACACTGAAGATGGTGTTCCAGTGATGGAAAACAAGCCTGTGCACTTTGTCATTCAGATGAGGTGCAGTGGCTTATAGTATGATGACAAAGCTACGCCTTAGAGAAGTGGTCAAACTTTTTCAATCATGTACCCCCTTTGAAAAATGTTTTCAGCCACATACCCCCTGATCAGTGCAAAAACATTTTTGGTTGCAACATAACATGATTTTTGTTGTTGAAGCAGTGTATGTCAGTTTAAGTGTAACCTAAGTATTGTCCAACTTGGAACCAGTTTTCCCATGTTTTTGTGTCTAAGTGACTAATCGGAACAACATTTTTTGAAATTGGTGCAGTATTGAGTAGCGGTGAAACAGGCTGCAGTGTAATCCCTGTGGGCAACTGAGCACCATCAACTTCAGTAAACTAAAAGTGTTTGTTTTTGCCACTGACAGGCTCAGATTGTTATTAGAAGTGTCTGCCAACATCATGGCAAGGATCCCTGTAGAGGTCGACCTCTTTGTTAAAGAGTAAGATCCTTTTTAAAGCAGCCCTGAATTTGTTATTGACAAACCCACCAGACTACAAGTAATTTTATCAACATAACACTCTTGGTTCAAAGTCAACAAAAACAAGAAAAACAACTTGCCAAAGTTGACTTGGTTTGACTTTCTACTGTTCCGACGATCACCAAATCTGGCTTGGTTTAAATAAATCATTTATGTAATTTATGCACCCAGTTAGATTTGAAATGTTGGCTTTATACATACTAAAATTGCTGTTTATTTAAATAAAGTCTGGTGTGTTTGGTGATGGTGATTTCAGGTCTGTTTCTGGTTAAACAGAAAGGATCTCACGCTTTGACAAAATGATCTTTCTGTGTAGGGATCATTTCCAAACAATGTCAGACAATGTCAGAGTAACAAATTGAGCTTGTCAGTGGCAAAAACAAGCCCTTTAGTAAATGTAAATTGGCTGCAGTGAACCATACGGCAGTTCCGCATGGTTCACTGCAGCCGGTTTCACCACTGCTGGCTGCAGAGTGTTCATTCAATACTGGACCAATTTCAAAAATTGTTAATCCTGTTTGTTACTTAAACAGGAAAACATGAGAAAATAGGGTCCAGGTTTGAAAAATACCAAAGTTATCCCTTTTATTATAAAGAATTGTCAAGTACCCCTTACAGTACACCAAAGTACCCTTACCCCCATTTGAGAAACTGCTTTACAGTATAGCGACATAAATAAATACTTAGGTGGAGTGAAGTATCTTGTGACCTACAGATGCGTAAAAGAAAAAAATAATAAGAGAAAACCAACAGAAACTGTCTGTAGGAGAAACACAAGCCAACACCAGCCTTAGTGTGTCTTGTCAGAGAAAGGTATTTGGATGATGATGATGAGGCATGATGTCAGTCACATTATCTCGGTCCACACAGTTGTTGGGGTTTCCCCTCTGTCACGCTATAAAAATAAAAATCTCCTCCTTAACAAGAGGCCACAGGGCATTTATTGATTCATTTTGTGCAACAATGGACGAAAACATGTCACAATGTTACATTCACTTCCGCGAAGTCTTAGTTACAGTGGTGACATTGTGTTCAATCAGTTGATCGTTTCAGGAGCCGAGAACTACCTCAAGTTTCATTCAACACAACAGGAATGTGATTTCAAGGCATTAAGAGATCTTTAGAAAACACTGGGATTTCTTCGACACACCAGTGGTCCTCTTCTACCTAGAAAGTAATGAGGTACAATATTGGAAAAAAAAATGGCACACTACAAGTAGGCTATGCATAACACAGCACCAATTACACTTGCCAAATGTGCAGCAAACTATTCTCATACTTCCTTATTTCCACATACCTCTCTTTCTGCAAAAACAGTGGAATTCATGCAAGGAAAGAGGATACAAGTACTTAACTCTGACCTGGACTAAAAGTGACAAATTCATTAAGAAATGTACATCGTCAAAGGTCACAGGTCGACTATTCAACTACGTACATGTCATACATGTTTGTTATAGCTCGTCACGACCTGCATATTCAATAACACATCCAAAGAAGTAGTATTTTCAGACGGACGAATGTGACCACTGTCTATGTTTATCTCAACAATAACAAGATATCAAATGACTCACCTTGCCATGTTTAGTATATAAAGTTACCAAGAACCTTACAAGATGTCCAGTACTCACATCAAAGGAAGAAACCTTGGAACCATTTGATTGTCTTACATGCATTATTTCCCTTGAATATTGATCCAACCCAGAACTAAATTCAGGATTCAAAACGGTCGGCCTTGTCCCTTTGTACCACCTCTGGTCCATGTTTGCTTCTCGGCCATTCTTCCTCCAATCACAGGATCTTTTCAGAGACAGCTATACATATGCAATACCTGAAGTATCCTTTAGAAATGTTGTGTTTAGGCCATTTCATTCTCCAAATGTTCCTGGTTGGTTTCATGTGGAGAGCAAGGATCAAAGTGACAGCTTAAAGATACAGGGTGGGATTACCTGAGTGTGCAATAGTTTGACCATCAAACAAACGTCTTTCTAGCGGTCAGTTTCATAACAGTCGCTCCTTGGTCTCTCTGCAGAAGCCACAAAAAAAGCAGCCGTCTGGGAATGAAGAGAGGAGGGGGGGGGGGGATTATCTGGCAGTGGGTGAGTTTCCTTAGGAGCAGGGAGGATCCTCCGACGGGGTCAGTGGGCTGCACGGGGGCACTGTACTTAAGGAGCGGAAGGCGAAGATGGAGGGATCGTAGGTGTACCTGGGCGGAGGACGGCTGCCTGTCAGATTCTAAAGACAGAGAGAGAGAGTGGTCATGGTGAGTAACAGACTTGTCAAAGGTATAGGTGTTAGGAAGTGGCATGGATTACCTGCCATACTTCAATTACAGTATTGCTGGTCAGTTAGTTTCTCATTCCGTGGCATAAATGTGCGGCTGTGTTATAAGACTGTGAGAGAAGTGGCTGAAAACCAAACTAGCAGTGATGGGAAGATGACTGCACCTCCTTAGAACATTTTCACACACATTTTTTTCCTCATTCACACCGCAGGATCAGTGACATAAATGCTTTTCCACTCACGGAGACATCCCCCCTCTGAGCAGAACCTCGCTTCTTGTGGCTCTACAAGTCCTCTGTCTAAAATTAGCCCTGGTCATTTTCCTCTCTACAGGAAACGACAGGAAATGACTTTGTTGGATTTGGCAGTGAGGCAGCACTTTCTCCACAGCCTGCTTGGGGGGGGGGTGTTGTGAGAAGGTGGACTGAGAAAGATTAGGACCTTGAGACAGATTCACTGTCATCAGGAGCTGAGCCGATGGAAAAAAACTGAGTGTGTTTATATGAATAGCTGTATATTCTCATTGTCAGCCATTAGAGACAGATGCATCTCTATAACTGGCTGATTCCATTCAGATGCCCACTGCTACTGGAAAAGTACCCAGTGACATCAATGCATATGAAATAAGGCCCCATTCACAGCGCACGCCAGGCTACAGGTGTTGCTATGACTTCAGCCAACATCTTAAGGGATTCAGTACTAACAACTGAGCCACAGTAACACAGCAACAATTCCCACTACCACTCAGAGCTGTTTTATCCACCAATGTTTATATTAACAGGCAAAAAAGTGAGAGGCGGAAAAACAAATCCGAGCCCAAGAACAAGCTACAGTAAACTTGATAGATGGGAACTGCGCTAAGATGTTCACCATATGCTAGCTGCGAGTCAGTCCAACTGTGGGGGAGAGTCGTACATCAGGATGGCTCCCTGTCCACGTTAGCAATCCCCACAGAGCTGTCCTGTGGTCACATCTGCAGTGTGACGGACATTTAGGGCTCAGAAGGGTCAGACAGAGTACAGATCCCAAAAGTGTGAGGCCCTGCTTTTGTCCAGACATCAAACGCAGCAGTAAGAAAGCTGAGTTAAAACACCAGCAGTGTCTCACTTCTCCTGAAGCCAAAAGAGCCTTTCTCTGTAGTATCACAAGTTTGTCCTGTTGATTATTAATTCAGGTCCCAATCTGCACATCTAAAACATTTCCACACTGTGTTATCAGCCCTCTGTCAAAGAAATAGTTCAGTTTATTAAATGGATGTAGAACTACATGTGCACTGGCCCCAGGGCCCAAGGGGCCAGGGTGGCCCTGAACTAGAGCCCCTGTGTGAGGTATTGTTATTAACATTTTTGTTTGAAGAAGGATCGGGCTTTGGGTCTTCCTCAAGGTCAACAATAAACTGAAGAAATGTTATCATCAAAATACAAGAATTACATATGGAGCCAGTGTTTGATACATGAAAGAACAGCAGCAATTCCTACTGTGAAGAATCACCAACAAAAGCTTCTAAACCCAAATCTGATCCAAAATCAGGGAGAAACTAAACATCAGCAACCAAGATTACACGTATCCCTAAAATAAGTACGTAGCTACATATACATTAGCGGTGTACTTACAGCCTGAGAATGACTGCAATGGAGTGTAGCGGCATTTTCTACGGTGAAAACTCACCAATAAAGGCTTCCAAACCACAACCGGACATTTGCCAAGTGGGAATATGATCGGAAACTGGGGAGAAATTAAACATCAACAACCAAGACAACAGGTTTCCCTGATGTTAACATGTAACATGTAACAATGTAAGCTACACCATCTAAACAGTAGCGTGCCTGAAGCAGATGATCAGAAAAAGGAATACATCACGCGCTGATGTCAGCTTGTGGTCAAAGTAGAAAAACTGATGGAAACACAGTATTCACAATGGTCTGATGTCTTACGTGTTTGCTCATATCCATTACTTTTACATACAACCTACCAATATGAGAGTTGTTTATCTTCTCATCCAACTCTCTGTAAGAAAACAAAGAAGTGTATTTCTCAAAATGTCAGACTATTCCTCAAACATCTGTTGGTCCTCATGCAAAGACCAAAATGCCTTTTCATCATATCCAAGCTCTGTAGTTTACCTCAATCAAAAATCAAAGGGGGTATGCAGCACATTTTCCTTCGATTTAGTTTTCCCCTTCACTCTCTGCACCATTTCCCTCACCTCAATCAATCTGCGCCTTCCTCTCCGCCCATTCTTTACGGTGGCTGAAATCAGACGCCATCACTCTTGCCTGCTGCAGGCTGGGAAGCTCTCATCACCTCACTCTCCTATTCACCTCCAACCCCTAGAGGGGGAAGGCCTCAGCAGCAGCAGCCAAAGCTGTGTTTTCCTACTGCTTCCACATGAACCCCACTCTTAAAATACACACACACACACACACACACACACACACACACACACACATAACCACGACCATTGACCTCCTCGACTTCTGTAACAACTCCCATGCTTGAGTGCTTGAATCCAGTCTCAAAGCCGGGGCCCCATACAGATCCTGTGTCTTTTCTGGACCCTGGCCAGGAAACACAGGGCCGACAGATAAAAGAGGGGAAGAGACAGAGAAGGAGAGAGGTACAGGAGAGAACGCAGCAGAGGAGAGATAGAGAGGATGGGGTGGATCACTGTGCGCAGTGGCACAAAGGGTAGAGAGTCAACACAAGCCTCAAAATGGCTCATCAATCCAAAGACTCACTGTGTACTCACTTCAAGAAAAATCTATGAACTGGAACATACCCAATGCCCACAGACGTCACTGACAGGGAAAACAACACTACCAACTACACCAGCGAGAACAGAGGATAATGAGCAATATCTCTATGTATCAGTGGAGCTAAACAGATAGCAGCCGGCCAGGCTATAAATGGAAAATGACTTCATCCCTGGAAATACACCACAAGGGAACCGACAACACTCCACCTCCTCTTCCTCCTCCTCAGCTCCATCTCTCAACGACACTCGCTTGTTTTTCCTCAAACACTCTCGAAGATCTTTTTTTTTTACATTTCTGTACAGCTCATCCATTACTTCAATATGGAGGATCGGAGCAACCTCGATGCTGTTGCAGTTGGGGTGTGTGTGAGTGAGCGCGCGTGTACATAAACAAGTGTGTGATAAGGTTCCATTGACACAAACCCACACAACGTGATAATAACGTCACTTTTCTCACCACACTGTGCATCCTTCTGGAGTACCCTGTTCTGTGCCAAGATGCCCAGGCTTGTTCCAGTCGACTCTCCAACATGCTTCCCTTACCCACTACAAACAAAATCAACTCATACGCAGTTGCAGTGCTAAGTTGGTGCATGAATACTGGAGGTTGTGTTTGGAGAACCACTTTACAGGAAGATCAGTCCGGACACAATCTTGGTAAAATACCTTTGTGTTGACGAAGCTATTTAGGCGCGTGAATGTGCACTTCTAAGACCGCTAATGGGACGAGTGGAAAGCTTGGCTATTAAACGTTGTTGAGATCAAGAGATCAAACAAACCTGGAAAACAAAGCACATAGTTCTCCTTGGTTCTTTGTCCTAGGTATCACTGTGGCAAACAGTGTTAAGCTGGGTGCTGTTTGCAAAAGTAATCTGACAGTGCTATCAGATTTTCGGACGTCTCAGGCATGGCTCTGTTGCTAGCAGGGGCATGGGAACAAACGCTGTTGCCAGATGCTGTCCCAGTATGCAGTTGGATGGACATCAAGGTGCTGGCGACAAGACAGGCTGGGCTGTTCACGGGGGCCGAGCAACCTTGCAACCTTATCGCTGCTGTAATGGACACCCTGATCTGGACTGCCTATTATGGGTCTGCATAAAAGGGAAGGCTGTGTGTGCAAGTGTGTGTGTGTACATTCAAATTAATACCACTTGTATGGGCAACTTATCTTTATGACAGCCATCAACAACATGGCTTTAAACACACAATAATTTTTTCATTCATCACGACAAAATAGTTCAATTGGATTCTGGTAATGTACTGCAGGAAACTAAGCTGAATAAAAATGAACTCACCCGAATCTTTATAGTCCGCGTTTTCCCTCCACAGTTCTTTTTCAGCAGCATTTTCTGTGGAGAACAAGAATGCACAATGACAGCCATGGAAAACATACAGTTCTCAAGTTTTAAAAAACTTCTACAGCAGCTTTTATGTATGTCCATGACAATCCAGACACAGAGTAAAACTTGCACACTTTGTCTTGCCCAATTCTATAAAGTACTGCGAACCCAAAAAAAGTAACTTTAGCACATCTGTTTGGATAAAGCTGATCTTTACATCAATAGTAATGATACACTGTATTTAAAAGGCGCCTCTCAAAACACCCAAGGTCACCTTACAGAGCGTAAGAATAAAAACAAATGCCAATGAGTAACAAAACATCTGATGTGACAAGAACCGTGTACTGGCGCTCAATTAACACTAAATCAGGATGATCACGGAAGTGAGGCAAATCCAGCTGTCTAACTAAACTAAACAGTCTGTCAATGAAGCTTATGCAATATCCTGTCTCCCACTCCCCTCCATGTCCACGCAGCTCCACTATTCTCAAAGAAAAAAAAAAAAGAAAACAGTGGGGGTGGAGGGACCACACAATCATCGAATTGTCTCGAGTCGGGGAGGTAGCTTCTAAGGGGGAAGGGAGCACAGGAAAGAATGGAAACACAAGACTCCTGCTGTTGTGATGTGGGAGAGAGCTGGTGTGCACTTGCCCTCATGCTCACCTCCTGCCAGCTCTTATCTTTTTTTTCCTTTTTTTTTTTAATCAATGGGACTACAGTCCATGAGGGGGCAAGCTGCTTGGATGAGAATAAAAACCGGAAATGTGTACTTTGCATTTAACTCAGCCTCTCAGAAGTTATTAAATTTATAATCACTGTATGTGATTAAGTTTCTGTTTTGTTCAATCAGAAAAGTAATCATTTTAAAAGGACCATAACTCTGGTTTTTTTGTTTTGTTTGAGCTAATTTACTTCAAAACTTCAACCTTCAGCCTACTTTCTCACCCAATATCTAAATAATCGTGATAGATAATTTTGTCCTTCTCTCTTTTCATCCTACTTATCCACCACTCTGACTGCAACAGAATCATTCTGTCCACCCCCGCCCCGCACCACCATCCTCTTCAACCACACACACACACACACACACACACACACACACACACACACACACACACACACACACACACACACACACACACACACACACACGGCCAGCAGGTCGTGACTTGCCAACTCACAAACTGTTTTGGGTAAGTGTTGTGGTTATTGATGAAAAACACAAAGAGTAAGTTATCATCATGACTGTTTTGGGGGCGTTGACTTCAAAGCCTTTGTGTGTGATGGTTGGACATGTCTCATTTATTCTGTTATCATTTTAATGATTTATGTAAAGAATCTAAATTACCTTGCCGTGTATGAAGCCTGCTGTACAAATAAAGGTGTTTTGACTTGCCTTATCCTTGTTGAAAGCCACAATATAACCCTTGTTTATGTCTCAATATTTACAGTAGTCTCACAATACTGTTTAATCATCTGCACTTCTAAATGCATTACCACACAACTGTAATCTTATTTCATAAACATGGAACAACAAACATAAAACTGAGCATGATAGTCAATATGAGAGATTACCCGTCACATAAAAGTCTTACATGTAAGCCTGCTGATTTTCATACTGTAACAAAATGAACAGAAACCTTATTTTAAAAAAGAATGTTATGCTTGGGAAATGGCTGAAAGTAAGGTAAACTAGCAAACTGGCAACAGTGTGCTATGGTCCTTTAAGCCAGTAGTGTGTATTTTCATTACATATTTTAGAGTTTCGCCATTTGTATGCAGAGGTCTGATATATTTCTCAATGCTCTGCCACACACACTGTTGCTCTTTCACCAGGCTACGAAACAAGGGCACTGCCACATCTGAGCAACTGGACAGGGATTAGCAGGCCTGAGGGATTATCAGAGACTAAAGGAAACAGGCTGCTGAACTTTTAACCCTGCCTTTAAGAAATTTATTAGATAAATAAATGCATGACCATAAACGACATAAAAGAAGCAGTCGTAGCCACTGTGATGTAACACAGATGGCTGCCACCATCTTGGTTTATTGGAGCCAGAAGGGGCCATATTTAGATGAGAGGGTGGAGCTGTGGAAGATACACACTGCTAACCCTCTGTGCTGATTGACAGGACACCATGGTAGCAACTTGTCAATCACAAGGTAGCTAGCCACACCCTAAATTATACCCTGCTTTATCATGTATTTTACTCTAAATTGGACCATAATTTGCTAAATGAGTATCATGCTGTATTGAAGAAGACTTGAACTAGTGATTGAGACCGTAAACTCATTAGGAAATGTTTACTGAGATAATAAATCAAGTGAGAAGTAGGGTCATTTTCACATAGGCTTCTGTACAATCAAATTGTTTTTGCAACCACTTTTCAGACCTGGAGGTTATGTCCACTTCTTTAATAGAATTTATGTGTATGACTAACACTCAAGTCAATCAGGCTGTCCTCATGCATTGTCAAAATTGTACATATTATACTTAATTACACGCCAGAAATTTGTGTAACATCCATGTATTCAGAAAGGCTGCATTCACACAGCCAATGCAATGGCGGGAGTAAAGAATAAACAAGGAAGCAGTCCCGAAAGTTGGCAGGTTGAGGCGGTGGATGAGTCAGAAAAAAAAAAAAGGTCCTTCACCTGGGACTTTTCCCCAAACACTGGTGTTCAGTACCATGTGAACTTTGAGTCCTTTTATGGTACGTCATCACCATGTTTCTTTTCCTAAACCTAACCACAGTAACTTTATGTTAAGTATGTAACTTCACATCAAGTACATGAAATCATTCAAGGAGCCCTACTTCATAGGATATCATACGAACCGCTTAGTGTGCATTTTTGTACAATATCATACAAACTGTTGTATGACAATATGTTGAGCCAATGCTGATTGAACTGGGGCTAGGAGCCTTGCCTGGCAGTCACTGGCCGTAGACAGTCCTACGTCAGTAGTGTCCAAAGAATTAGGGAAACACAATTGGACTTTGACATTGCTCTGACATTCTCCCAACAAACAGCGAACGCTTTAATCTTTACCAGTCTTCTTCACCAATTTCTATATAATTAAAGTTCCCATATGATTAAACTAATAGAAGTCTGTGATCTAAAATTATCTTTATGTTTTGACAATCCATCCTTGGTAACAGTTGCGCTCTGCTCCTCCACCTTCCACACTTATAACAGAATTCCCCTGGTTCTGACACCTTCAAATTGCCTTTTGTGGACCCAGCTCAGTTAGCTTTCTTTCTTATATTTAAACTCCAGAGCAGCATATGTGAAAGCAATTACATGGTGATGGTGTAGTAGTTGAGTCAGACTTTGGGACTGGAAGTTGTCCAGCTAAAGGGTTAATGGGAGACTGGAGCTGTGTCTGCTAGCTACCTCTGTAGGCCCCCTATTGTATTCCCTGCAGCACCTCCCATTCCACTTGACTGAGTGTGCACACACTCTCACACATACAGACACACTCGCACTGTGGCAACAGACACACACTGATACAGCAACAAACTCACAGACAAGAGGATGTACACATGCAGACACAAAAAGACAGGCAGGATGATAGACGCGTACCCCAGCCTCACACACACACACACACACACACACACACACACACACTCTTCTCCTTTTTTCTCTTCACCCCTCTCATTGCTGCCCGCTGTCTCTCATCATCTGTTCTTTCCCTCTAAAAACCCCATGGACATATGGACCCCTGAAACCTGCAGTTTCTCTCCCTGCAAACACACACGCACGCACACACCCTTTCCCATCCACTGTGTGGGCCAACAAGTCTATTGGATTTTAATGATTAGTGGACCAGCTTCTCCATGACTCATTAGTGGCTGTCGTTTTTCTGTTGTGTATTTAATCCTCTCCTTCTGCCTCCACCCCTTCATCGTTTCCCCTCGCTTGCCAGCCTTTGTGAGAAACGAGGGCGGACATCTGCCGTCCGTGCCTCCCTCTCCTTCATCCCTCTCCAGCCAGACCACCGTGGTGGCTTGCGTCCGGCTATGGAAAGGGAAGACTTTGTTTGCTCGTGCGAGCGTGCACATTTGTGTGGCCATGTATGTGTAGGGTAGCCGGTTAATAGTTTTACTAATACATCATTGTTTTTGTTGGGACCCAATCCTCTGCCCGACATTAACTGTGCGAGTTGTTCGGCGAGGTAGTGTTAGCCTCATCTGCTGTTGGGTACTTTTAACATTTTCAGTGGACTACACATATTGCTACAGAAGAAAATTATTTTGACTAACAAGGAGACATCACCATACTACCTTTTCGGGCTGTGTATCACATTGTGTAACAGACGAAAACACATAGTGGGCAGTGTGACTTTATTTTGCACCCAGGTTATCCAGAAATAAGGTCAGATAAAGAATCTGACAGTGATTTAAGAGACAATTGGTGTTTTTGGACGTACAGTTTGGGTACTTCCTGACAGGAACAGTCCACTGGGGAGTTCCCCCGAGAACTACATACCTTCAATAGCTTTGTTTTGTGTTTGCACCGCCAATAGGAACGCTCAAGTGATGTACTGTAAACCGGCTAGCAGTTGGTAGAGCAACACCACTTCCACTTTGAGGAATAATATAAACGTGGACTTCACTATCGGTCCATTTGTATTTGCTTATTTCTATAACTTTTTTGTAACTAGCAGTTGTTTTTGGTTTGCGTTGTCTGTTGTTTACAGGGCTAACAGGTTTTTAAATATCTCAGTTGCGATTGCTGCACTGGCCGTGTTTGACCAATCTGTGTACACTT
Source organism: Epinephelus awoara (assembly GCA_035609425.1). NCBI lineage: Eukaryota > Metazoa > Chordata > Actinopteri > Perciformes > Serranidae > Epinephelus > Epinephelus awoara. The sequence goes on from CM069309.1 coordinate 26,567,619, forward strand.
ACATCCAGACCAATCACCATACATATGCTTCACTAATTGGTTCCTCTTGTATTGGGCAACGGCTTACCTAAAATAGGAGCTAAAAAGACCCTCAAATTGGCATTATAAGAACTATGATCATGTCTAGTTATTGCCTTGCAGACACAATAAAAAGGGGGATTCTTTGAACTATGAAAACGTTTCCCTGTTCTTAAAATGCATAATGAGCATAATAATGATGCTGGTAATAATTTACCAGTTGCTCAATGCCCTGAACTTAACTGTATGGTCATTTTGCAGTGGTGAAAAGGTGATTATCTACAATAAATTCAGTACTTTATTTGTACTTTACTAGACTATTCCTATTTTATCCTACTTTATACTTCTGTTTCACGACAATTCAGATGAAATGACACAATGTAGTGTTTATTATTCCCCTGGTCTAACGAGTTGGATGAAACACACTTGGTGATGATTTTGCTTTAACTGTTTGCAATAGTGCAGACCATAATAGTTTAAATGTGCCTAAGATATCTCACAAAGCTGATATTTTGGGCAGAGGTTAGTGCTGGAAAAAATGTCATTAGTATCGCTTGGACTACTAACCTGTTGCATTTTCTCCAGATCCAGACTGGGCCTCCCCTGCTCCCCCCCGTAACTGTGCCGATACTTTCTGTAAGGTGCTGACTGGTCAAAGTGGGTCAAAATGATGGGCCGTGCCACTGGCTGCACCACCTGCAGCTGAAAGCGCATGGGGGGTGGCTTGAGGCTACGTGGTGGACTGGAGCTGAAGAGTACAGGGCTGGGGGAAGCGGCCAGGCAAGCACCCGGCTCAACCAGCGGCCTGGCAGGTGCAGCCGGTGAGCCGCAGCCACAGAGGTCCCGCACCTCCTCATCACTGGAGGCGCTGCTGTGGTGATCGCCATGGCGCTGGGGAAGCGCTGACACCCACTTCCTGTTGTCACCGCAGCTGATTCGTTCCAGCTCTTCCTCTGAAGAATGGCGATCCAGATTGGCATCTAAAAGGAGGCGAAGGCGTCGTAACCGGGCTGGAGAGAGGGGACCCTGGTTGTGCTGCTGGCTGGTGGCCAAGGGAGTGAGGGCACAATTTCTCCGTCTCTCTAGAGGAGTAGATAAACAGGAAATGTCAAATGAGAAGGCGGAGACATGGCTGCAAAAGAACGCCAATGTGCTATAATACCAAGTTATCTGTTGACTTATAACATCTAATTATTATGTATGAGAATCAGTAAGTGATGAGGAAGATCATAATCTGTTTACAACAAACATTATTTAATTGGCAGAGGGCACTTACCTCTGTCGATCTGTGCAAGCTCCTGGTTCTCCCCCTCTGAGTCATCACTCTCCCCTCCCTCTCCACTGCCATGGTAAGAAATCTGCAAAAAGGATTGAGTTTAAACTGTAGGTCAAATATGCCATATGGTAACATAAAAAAATTGAAACTTTACATTGGCAAAAGTTCGTAAAGAATATTTCATAAAATCAGTTTTAAAGTCAAATCTTGCCCTAGATCATCTGTATTTTCAATTTCAGTATCTGACAAACAACAAAATAATGAAAGAGCTAAGCTTTAAACATCCCAGTGATTAAATCCAAAATGTGGTGAACCAAATCCTAATTAGGAGCTCTTAATCATTTTTCAATATTCTGATTTTTCCCAAAACTATTTGTTGCGTGGTCATTTTTACAGTTGCACTACAAACAGTATAGATGCTCTGAGTCCCAAAAGGCAGGACAAATTGAGTTATGGTTCTGTCTTAGTTAAGTTAGGGCTATTTTCTTTTTCCCACAGCCTGATTCAGTCTGTCTCTTTAAAATCAATTCCTCGTCAACACCAGAAGCAACAATACAGATACCCTGCAGACTGCAACGCTAAGAGTTAAGTAATGCGCCTCACACTCAGTAATTACCACTCCGAGGCCTCGCTGAGCAGCTGCCATCTGTGCTTGTGCGTGTGTGTGTGTGTGTGTGTGTGTATACGCTTACACACATACATCCACACAAACATACAGTGTCCTCCCTTCTACTCTCTAATACACACAGTCACACACACACACACACACACACACACACACACACACACACACACACACACACACACACACACATCCTTTCTCTGTGAAGCTCTTCAAAAAGAGGAAAGGGAGAAAGGAGCCAGAGCCCAATAAGGGCAGACAATATTCAATTCATGATAAGTGTGAATTCCAATGTATAATTTCACAGATGGTTTGCTGTTGGTGGACTACAAATCAAAAGGCTACGGAACATAGCTGTATCTCACTTTTTACATTTCAAATGTCACATTACTGTGAAACACACCAACTCCTCTGTAGCTCTGATATGTAAGTTCGTGAAATGACAACAAAATTATTGCGTATTATCATAGGATCCTATTAATGTAGTTTGATAAAGACATTGTGATTTGACATGACATGGCCTCTCCATTTTCACATCAGAAAAAGTATACCAATAAAGACTAAACAACGATAATGATAAACACAATAGACTTCCCATTCAGTCTTGTGGTCCAACACAGTTCTGAATACTAAACTTCAAGGTATCAAATAGCACACTAAGGATATATACATAGCCTGACTTTACAGGGTAAGACCACAGTGTTGACACTGTTGTTGAAGATATTTGAATATGCCTTGAGTGTAGCCTTCTTGCTTTTCAATGGTACACGAGCTGTGGGATAGATTCTCAATGAACAGCTCCAGAGCCAGTGTACAAGACAAAAAAAACCTTGGCTCTCGTGGAGTCTCGAGCAAAACAGCGTCACTTCATGAACTCCGTTGGAAAATTACACTGAGGAATAACTGTGGGAAGGAAATGTATTTTGGCAAGTGGCTGGCTCAGGGCTTCAGCTACACCGTACACTCCAGTGAATTATTGTTGGGCAGCATCCATGAAACAGCTGAAATCCTATTAAAAGTTACTGCTGCAGGATACTAAGAATGAAGTGACGCTGGTGGTTCATAAACTTCCCATCTTAATTGTATTCAGAGGAGACATGAGCTTAGTCTAATTCTGTGTTCACACTCGGTGAGATCATCAGGATGATTACTCATTTTTCCTACATATTTTGCCTTTTTTTAAAGCTGCAGTGTAAGCAGCTTTTTGACCTGTGAATCTGAAGTTTCTCCACAGAGCGATCATTGTGTGTGCAACTGGAGGCAAATAGAAGCTGACAGTAACGATTTGGCCTTCCTCTGCCCTTAGGGACTGTCTCAGAGGTTGCTGATGGATCAGAGAACAACAGAAATGTAGCACATGTGTAGCTCACTTTTACAAGACTGTTTAATGTGTTGCAGGCTCTGTCACAATATGCTGTAATACCCACACTGACACGCACTCACACACAGTGTGTTGGACACAACAGTGTTCTACTTTAGATGACTTCCTTACTTCACACAGACACACTATGATCACTGTTACACCAGCTGCCCCTTGAACAGCTAGTACACTATCTGAAAAAGTACTACTTATGCAAAGCAGGTCAGTGTCAACAGACCATAAAACATTCAAACTATGCAAATTTCATCTGGGAGTGTAACGCAAAGACTAAGCACATGAACAAGTATTTGCATTTGTTTCACTGCCAATACTGTTTTAGACTCTCAGTCACACATGGTTTTTCAAGGAAGCTTGGGAGAGGTCATAACATCAGATTTCTCAGAGTTATCTGACATCAGAATTCAGGAAATTGTTACAAATGGCATCTGTATTTCACAAAGTGTGATTGAGTGTGTGAGAGAGCAAGAAAACTTGACGTGTGTTTTCCAATGAACCACATCTGATATGGTTACTGTGTTGGCATAGGCAGCTACAACAAATACCACACTGTCTAACTGACATTCACTTCATGGTTATGCAGGATGACAGTGCTTTGCCAAAAGAAATTTCACTATTCAACTCTCCTGTAGCACCATTATCCTAGCTGCAGAACATGATGTTAAGTGGATTATACAAAAATATATGATACAGGGTTCCTACAGCTTAAAGCAAGTTAGACTTATGACTTCTTAAGACAATTTTGCCCAACTGTTTTTGTAACATACAACATGACTTTTTTTCTTATGGTGGAGATGAGGGTAGAACAAGACTGGGAAACACCTGCTGATTGTTCGAGATTTTTCTTGGTGACTTTGTGTTTCTCACTCTGCACATGGGATTCCACTGCTTTATTTCCCATCATGCATAGTTTGAGAAACTTTTTGCATAAAATGCACTGAGCCTTGTATTAGGCTCTGCGGTACACCAGAGCCTATAACCTGTGGTATACCAGGGTTTTAAAAATCCCGATGGTATGATTTTCAAAACCATCGAAAATAGAGGTGCTCCTCTTTCAATTAAACTCACTGTATGTAATGCACAACACGTGCCACCAGGTCAGTCTACAGTCTCTACTGGGAATGCCACGATTAGCCGTCCAAACAATTAAACGTCTGCCCCCTCACTAGTTGGCACCAGAAGTATTAGTCAGTTAAACCAAGTAGTGTTTTATTCATGTACAAGGCCACTTAACTGTTATGCAGCCGCCCACCACTAGCAGGTGCTACAGAGCCATCCGACATGGATTGTCATGAATTGCTATAATTTTTGTCAGATAATCTGCAAGACTCAATGGTGATGGTTGGAACAATGGACTAACAGTAGACTACAGTTAGCTAACAAGGCAATTAGGCTAGTTGAAGTTTGATGAAAGAGAGAAACTTGATATCACAATGTGTACAGTTGTATTTTTATGTTAAATAATTAAAATAGGTGTCAAAATATACCTTTCTTTCACATTTTGTGAGTTTCTATTGTGTATTTACCAAACTGTATAAGCTAAGAGAGCCTGGGGGAAGTAGCAACTCACCAGCTGGGGGGTGGAGAAGAGGGGACGAACAGTAATACCATCACATACCATATAACCAGCCAGAAACAAAATATGAGTGTTAGAAAAGACAGAAATGACCAATTATTTCGAGATTTCACAATGCCACGTCAGAAAATAACAATTCGTAAAATCCTCCTTCCCATGACTTTGCATTTAAAGACTTCTGAAAATTGATTTTTTTTTACGGATCCAGAGGAACCCTATCAGAGTCAGCAGCTATACTGAAGCAGCATTTTATCATCACGTTAAACAAATTTTGGATATAAAACTGCTTTATGCATTTGATGACAATATACATATAAAACTTTCGAGGACCATCACTTGTTGTAGGTATGTTTCTTGTTGCTTCCAGTTGTTCATTCTTTCCCAGGCCCTGTATAATACTGTGGTTAAGCCTGGATTGCACCACTCCAACCTGGATAGGCTGCCTCATACTATAATCCCTGCTGCTTAGCATCAACACTGCCTTTCCAGAAGTTTTTTCCAGGACACTTACTTGTAAGCTGGCACCTCACAAGACGCACAGTGCTTATGCAGAAGCACACCATGATGCAACAGATCCATGGGTACTCTCAAGTTGAAGTGCATACAAGCTATATCTTTATGCTACAAGATATGGAACTTCATGCAAAGGAGAAAGTACATAATGTATACGTGAAGCGCACAAGCACATCAAATGTTCATCAGGACCACCCACAGTCACACCCTTCCCCACATGCTTATTAGTCATTAGCATCACAGACGTGTTAAGATGAAAACAAGTGTGAAAATGACATAAAAAGCTACATGACCCTCTATGCTATCTCTGTAATAGCTTTACAAAAAACTTCTGCAATTACATCATTTAAATAGTGTCTTCAAGTCAATCACTGGTGGTGTTTTTCATGAGTTTGTGCAACTACTAAATTTGGCCCCACTGCTACTTTGCATGACAAATATTCAAATTGTGCTTGAGGTGAGGATTTGGACTGCTATCAGTCATGAGAGCAACATGGGCCTGCATGACAAAAACTGCACCAAACTGCCTTGGCAGCTCTTTCCATCTTTTTCTCTCACTTTGTCCACAAGGTTTTGCAGTACTAAAGAACTCCATTTTGGCGTATGAGACCTGACCAAAGTCGGTATAATCTTTGAAACTGATATGCCTATCAGTGATGAAATGCAATACACAGTTTAATTCTTAACATATTTGCAAATTCCTGCATGCAGCTTGTCAACTCTGATATGAGTTGTTTTGCACAACATTCTAGAGATAATTTCAAAAAATATGTGTAAAAAGTGACGGGGAGACAAAATGTCAAGTCAGCTCTTAGTTTTACATCAAGTTAGTAATGATACACAGAAAATCTTTTTTTCAGTAAGTGCAGCCTACTTGATATCATTCAGAGAGCTGAGGCGCATAAGCAAAGTGAAAGTGAGACTGCATGAATAAAGCATAAAAAACTGCTTTTGTGCATACATGCAAAGACAGACAAAGAGTTGTGTGTTTGTGTGTCAAGAACAGTTGAATGAAATCCTTGTCAGTCCCTTGCATCGCTGAGCAGCTTGCTAAGCTGGATCAATGGCAATGTCACAGCATACACACACAGAAGACCCAGCTCACACACATATCAGCTCTGCACTGTCCTTCCACACTGACATGGACACTGTCACACTCCATTCCCCCCTCTCATAAAAACACACAACACAGGGTCAGACATGGTTGATTCTACTTCCCCTCACACTCGAGTGGATCTTCTCCATAGTGTAGTGTAAGTAGTCTTGATTAGTGTAAGCTCCTGGGATAGGTCCTGTAACAGGGCCTAAGAGACCTTTAGCCTCTTTTCTTTAACTACTCGGAAATGGTCATTTAGCCCTCGATCACAAAGTGAGCACTGCAGCAGACTGTAAACTCATTATCTGAGTAACTTATGATGACAGTATAGACAAAAATTACACTAAAAAAATCCTAAAACTGCATCCAACAGAATAACAACTCTGGTCTATTAATCTTTATTCAAAACAATGGATGTCAATATTTAGCCATAATGAGAACATGGACGGTCAGTCTAAGTTTGACTGAGGGTAGACACTTTAAGTACAATGCAACCTGACCATGGTTTGCTGACATTCACAAGTTAGGCAAACCTGCAAATAAGCAAACATACGAAGAGCTACACCTTTTAATTTCCTGCTTATTTGAACCTTTTAACCACTGACAGTTTATTTTAAAGAGACATATAAAGATGCCTTTACTCGTCATAACAACTATTCAGCCAGTAAAAACAGTTGCAAAACAACTTCTATGGCTGTGAGTCTAAGACAATAAATCAGATGATGTTAAAATGTAGGACAATAGATATATGAAAAAACACCTGCACTAGAGAGTGAAGTGGTGGGAAGGCAGGGCTGGGTAATGTATAAAAAATTATGATACTGCTACTAATCCAGTACCCTAAAAGTGATACCAATACCATTAGAATACTGCATTCGATACCGCCAACTCTGTCAATACACTGCGCACGACTTCACCACATCACTGACTGTGTGGGTTGCAGCTGCTGCTGCAGGGGTGTGAGCTCCACACCAGGGACAGTAGTGAGAGTCCGCCCAGCCACATACTCACACACACAGTGACAGGGCTAACCCTTAGCATCACACAACTAACTTTATCTTATAGTTATTAACGGGTTAAATGACAAGAGTCGAGCCATTTGGTGTCGGTGTGAGTTTGTTGCGATCCATGTAGGATGTTTGCCGCTGCTGCTGTGTAAGCTTGCGCTAACCTGGCAGACGTTAAATTGACCAATTACAGGAGGAGGGCAGCTCTGGACATGGCAGTAAAAGAAAGTTTGTTGATCCAGCAGGGAGTTCAGACGACCGGGGATCAGTTTCCAGCGCAAAAAGGGTCAAATGCAGGTACTGTTTGTGCAGTTGGATGGTGGGAAAGGCTGTAAACATATCCATAGGTAAGCTAAATTTATTTGGCTGAAAAAACACAGGCAAAAGTTTTTGTTTTTTTGTTGTTTTTTTTATCCAAGCTGTCTCTTGTAAACATCCATCACAGCTTACATATATATTAGTTATTTTTAGTTATGCTTCCATGTTCCAAGATCCAGTATTGAACTTGGTGAGAACAATATTATAGTTACAGACAGAACTGATGGTGGCACAGCTAAAAAAACATAAGACTCATGTTGTAATCCATCAGAATGATCCTTTATTCAAAGGTGATTCACTGGTTGGTGATAGCAGACTGTTTCCCAAAATTCACTTACAGTCAGCTACAGTGCTGGACCATCTTTTGTGTTTTCATATTCTTATTTGACAATCAGTGTTGTTTCAAGTGGGAATTCCTTGTAAATCGTTTGAGTATCAGTTTCAGAAATAGCAGGCTCAGCTTGAAGAAATGTGCACCAGGCTAGGATGTGAGCAACAGGCCTAGTCACTGCTCACAATTCGCTTTACCCACGACACTATCCACTTCTAGTCGAAAGAACCTTGTCACTGAGCACAGCAACAAGCACAAACAAAAGCAGACAACGGGCATGGCACACTTTCCCCTGCATCCTCAGCCAGGCCTTTGAACTGGAGCACTTTGGCACAAAATGGCTGCCATGCGACGATACAGTTGGTTGACGCACAATATTGTTGTGGATGGAGCAAGTTAGTGACCCATGCAGGATACAATTCACCCCTCTGCTCACCAAAAGAGGCATTATGCAAACTGAGCGGGCAGTAACAATTGCGAAGCACTTACATGGATTCTGTTGTGGAAAATTGGAGGGTAAAGATGTAGATGTCGGGACAATTATAGCCCACAACAATAAGGTTTTTACTGAAATGTTTTTCCCTCTTCCCCACCACACAAACACAGCTATTTCCACCTGGAAACCATAGCCTTTTCTCTTTGTCGACAAAGAGCGGGGACTAGTTTCACAGGTATGAATGTGTTTGACAGAACGTCCCCTCTTACACACGAGAGAAGTCTGGAAAATGAGTGTGGAGTCATTTACGTTCTCAAATGACAAACAGCTGAACTACAGTTTATGAGTCAATGAGTGTGAGTGGGAGTTTGTTGACATGCCACATGTTTGCTGATGTGTTTGTGTAGCAGCGTGGATCTCCAGTTTCTTCCTGTAAACATCTGGCTCGGTCCTGTAAGCCACGAAGAGTAAATTCCTTCTAGAGTGGATGGTAATGAATGGGCTGAGGTGCTTAGATGCAGAAAATACCTCCAAACAACACATGCTTGGATATTAAAACACACACACACTGGCAATTTCCACAGTGAAGCAGCACAGTCTGTTGTCTGACTGGTGTGTGTGTGAGTGTGTGTGTGTGTGTGTGTGTGTGCAAGAGAAAGAGAAAGGGAGAGAGTGTTAATGAACTCACTAACCCCATTCAAGCAAGGTTACAGGCTGTGGGGTTATTATGTTTAAGCTGCGTAGTCAACTGGCCTACAAATGAGCAAGTCACAAGACAAAAGTAAAGCCACGCTGTTCACAAACAAACTCATTTCAGCTGCACTGTGCTGTGTGTTTTACTGTAGTGTGTCCTGGCAGCTACAGCAAATGCTTTTAAATAACATCACAACAGTGCAGTAGTGAGAAACTCAAACTTACCTTCAGTTGGAAGGGATGTATCTCATTGAGTGAATGTCTTCTTAGCTTCTTCGTCAGCGTCTTTAGCATTTTTCTTCTGAGTAGCTTATGGCTTATCCCCTACTGTGTTATTACTGTGTCTTATGTGACGGTTACTTCAACTTCATTTGCAAACATGAGCGACTTTACACATTTAAAAGAAGGCACACGGGACTGCAAACTGCCAACCACAGAAAAACAACAGCGCGAGCAGCTGCACACTGTAGCTCCAAGTTATCTAGTGTCGACAAAAATAAAAATTAAAAAACACGACACACCGAAATTCGTTAAACTGCGTAACGTTGGATGTGGCTTGTTCTCAAAGGCTGTACGTAGCAAACTTGTTATTCTCGAGTTCATTGGAGTCTCCGTTGTTGCGGAGAGTCTCTTTTCTTTTCCTCAGGCGGCTCCGGGAGATGCCTCACTTCACTCACCGCAGACCCGGCTCACTTCCGGCGCTTAATTCAAAGATGTTTGGGGTAAAAATTAAAAATAATATCAACTTGTTCGCATTCAGACACGCACACACGCACACTCACACACATACACACAAGCAAATGCACACCAGCTGCACGGACGCACGGAGTGCTGCTCCAGCTTGAGCGTACTGGCCCCTGATTGGCTGTGCCGCTGAGTGATGTCACGGTGCCTCTCGAGGAGGAGGGCTGAGAGTTAAAGCCACATTATCTCGTCTGTTTACTTCCTCTCTTCATATCAGGAGAGTCATTTAAAATGCAATAAAAGACATGAGCGTCTTCAGCAGACAAATGTGTGATTTAATAAAGCAGCCCCTGCTTTTGATCAAGTGAATTTAAAGCCATCATAACTTTACCATAAGTTGATCTTGTGATAAAGATGGCTGACGTTGATATTTTGTTTTTTTAACATCCTTGCTTGTATTTATGCAATTTTTAATCAACTGAAATACTCAAATGATATTTCCACAACAGACATATAGACTTGTCACAGGATAAAAAGAACAGGAGTGATTAATAACACCGGGCCTCTATATATTCACAACATCAATAACATTCTGGTTGTGTTTCTTTTAGGTGGTATTGCATGCCAATGCCTTACTGGGACAACTGGGACACTTAAATGGAATTGGGCCGTTGTTAATTAGTTACTCTTGTGCTTGTTCTGCTGTGGAAATTCAAATTGTGTCCCATTTAAAAGCATACTTTTGACAAGGTGAAACTGAAGCCATGTTATTCCATCTGTTTACTTTCTATATTTGCCAAGTGGTGGAAAAGTATTCAGATTCACAAGACAAAATAATTCCATTTCAAGAAAATGTCTTGCACTGAAATTGTAAAAGCATTTAAGTATTTTTAATGCAATGTACGCACAGTATGCAGGGAGATGGCCCAAGTGAGTGCAAGTGTATGAGAAGTGTTTTACTTTTAGACGTGCTTGAGGTTGAGCAAATTATTTACTGAATATTTAATATGTATTTAAATAGGAATGGGCCATTTAATCTATATGTTTCCTGTTTTATAAGCTGATCATACACTATAAACCCCATCCATGACATAAAACTTTAATTCAATTAATTTTTAATTTAATTTTTAATTGTATATACTTTATTAATCCCCCTGAGGGGAAATTCAATTCTATTCATCACGCAATTCTTCACAAATGCCCCAACATAAAAGCTTTATATTCACTTGGCACAAAAACTCATCCCTTTGAGCTTGACATATTTCTTTATGTTAAGTCAACAATTTTAAGTTTTGAGTTAATTTGACAAAATTTTCTAAAGTCAATTTAACCTAATTAGGTCAAGGCCAGTTAACATCACTATCATTGTTCACTTAACATATATTTTTATAGTTCAATGAAATAAAAAAAAAAAAATGGTGGTAAAACTGCACAGTCTGTATTTTCAGTTCATATGACATAGAATCAAATGCTCATACAACAAAAAAGTAATGTTAAACTGACAACTTTTATGTTACTGTATTACACTAAACTAAAAGTTTTGAGTGCAAGCAGTTTCCAAAAAAAAATTAAGCTGAGTGAGTGAATTGGGGTCTACAGTGTATGTTTTGTATGTAAATTCCTAATTCCTAACTGTAGCTGCAACTGTGGAGTCAAAAGTCTGGTGTTCCATACTTAATTGAATGTATGAGCATCAATTCACATGGAAAAGAAATAATGTACAACAGTGATTCCCAACCTTTTTCCTTAAGTGACCCCTTTTCTATCATTGAGTAAACAGACAACCCCTGACCAAGTGACATATTTTGTAGATAATACATCTTATATTCAATGCAAAACAATAACAGTACAGGACAGCTAATACACTGTACAATTAACTCAAACAGTGAATGCAGTAACAGCAGGAAGTTTGTGTAAAATGAGCAAACTGTAAGAATTTTTCCTGTGAATATTGCATCAAAGATGAGTTCTTCTGTCATTGTTAATAGCTTGTAAGACAATTCTCTTTTTTATACATACTAATAGGCTTCCATTTAGACAAATTCACTGTTGTCTTCTCCCTGGCGCTTAGCCTCTGTTTTGTTAGCTCTTTGGTTGTTGGTTAACTGTGTACTTCTCTGGTGCAAGACGAGGCTGTTTAGCAGAGAGTGAAGGCTCTGTGAATATAGCGTGTGCTCAGATCTTCATCATGCCCTTATCTTGAGTTTATATCATATATAATAATCCAACCTTTAGTTGTCTTCACAGAAATGAATGAAATGCTGAGACATAGGCCTACTGTATCTTTTTATTTAATGTTGTCTTACACACTTTTAAATCAAGAAGGCCTCACAATCCCCTGTGAAGCTTTGGCGACCCATAGTGTGGTTCAAAGATACATTTTCCTTTTCTGTAAGACCAAGCAAAGTCTTGTTTTCTCTTTGAATATTGTCATCATCATTTAATTCAGCTTTATTACCCCAATAAGTGAATACATAAAGATGACAGGATGTTATAACTCAAACTGTATACTGTCCCATGGTACAGTGTAGACAGTTATGAAAATAAAGACACTGTGGGAGTCGTGTGTAAATTCTGGGACCTGTGACATCATGACAACATTAAAAACATTCACAGTTGTATGTTCTGTCTGGCTGATTTTTTACTGTATTCACCAAAGTTATGCAGCATATTGCCAAATACAAGCAGAACAAAGAGACCATTCCTTTTACTCAAGTATGTAAACACACTGGATGCTTTAAATAGCTGCAAGTGCTGCAGTTTCAAGGACAGAAAATCTATCCAAATCTGAATTAATATTTCCATTTGTGGTGCTCTCCATCATGTGGCGTCTCGGCCATTCCGGTGGTCAACAACAACCAGACCCCCCTCCTGCAACCAGAGAAACACAGAGTGAGACAGAGAGATGTGAAGAAGGAGAGCATGTCAGGTATAATTGGTGTAAGTGGGGCATCCAGTTTCAATGATGTCATTCTTTGCAACCACTGTCTAGTCCACGATGTTAATACATGTGTGCATATGTTGCATGCATGTCCTGCACCGTAGCTGCATTTGTTTTTCAAAATTTTCTTTTGTTAAAAAAAAACATGCATGTAAAAATGCATATACTTGTCCAAAAACTACATTTTGCATTTCATTACACTTGTAGACATTATACAAAGTACTCAACACAGGTCCCGTTTTTCTTTCAGCCATGGTGGTTATCACTGTTCATGCTTTCTAACCCAGCACTTCTTGTGGCTATTCCAAAACTTGCAACTGTAAATGTAAAATCAGCTTATTAGATTCATTACAGTAACTTCACTTTTCACTAGTTTTGCCACTGCTCATTTCTCTGCTGCAGCTGAACATAAAAACAGAATACTATGCCTTTAAAAGCTCCTGGCTCACTCATTCGTGTGTGAGAGGCTTTCTCTCTTAACACCTCCGGTCAATGACCTGGTTAACTTTCCAAGGAACCTGTGGCTTGGCTCCAAGTCAAACTCAATCCAAATCCAATTTGCCGCTGAATATAGCAACAATACCCAAGGCCCTGTGTAACCTGATATATAATATAAACTGCCCAAAATCACGACAACAGAAAAAGTACACCGTAGATATGATCATGTGTTGTCCATGTCATGTCATTTACTAACAGACAAAGAGCTGCTTGACTCATTTTGGTGGTTGTTGTCTTCACATTTTTGGCCACATGAGGGCAGCATTTTATTTTTGTAGAGGCAAGGAATAACTGGATTACATCAAAGAGTAGATCCTCGATTGAGTCACAAATCCTTTGAACAGCATTGTGTGGGTATATGGTGGAGGTGGATGGTGTAGTTGAAGTTATTGTTACTAAGATGACCTCTGGACTTTGGATGTGGTTGTCCTGAAGTAAACACTGTTACTGTAAGCGTTATGGTTTATTCTTTTGAAAATACTCCATGATTTAAAAATACAGTGAAATCTATAATATATACAAACTGCATACTTTCATGGGGTCATAAGACAATTTTACAAGACTCTCTGAAGAATGGAAGACATTTGAGTTTAAGGGGAACACCACCTAAATTAAGAATTTCAATGTTATTTCCATGGCTTAGGGAAATGAGCTACTCTTTCTCAAAGCTAGAAACCAGAGAAGTAAGTCTCAAACTTGTGATGTAATCAAGTATTAAGTCCTTCAGTGCTTTCAGTGTCATCAATGACATCTTTCCGAATTTACTGTCTATGGAGTAGTTCCAGACTTCATACCTTGCACTCTAGTTTTTGGATTTGGGAGAGAGTTGTTCATGATTTTTGGACTGTCTTGGACCACACTTACAGTAACGTAAGTATTTTGAAAATGGGTGCAGTTCCCATTAAGTTAAACCATATTCAAAAAAGTGCCCAGTTTATGTCAGGGCTGGATTAACCCACTCTGGGGCCACTGGACAAAAATGATCTGTTGGCACCTACTGAGCCTCCCTCGGGAGCCCTAAGGCCCTTTTATACTGCCTTTCAGGACGGAATCACAGGTGGTGCAGATGTGACATTTTGATTACGTGTTATGTGTGCGGCCCATCACAGGCTAGCTCAAAGAAGCAGAGCAGCTGCCGAAAATGTCCACAAATTACAAAAACATTGAGGTCTGGGAGTTCCTTACCCCCCAAGCAGAGAACGAGACTAGCCACCATATGTGATATGGTTGTCATTCCATTGTCAGTGTTCACAAAGCGCTGCTGACATATATGTTTTATGTTACACTAGAGCTCAACACTGCTGTGTTACACGTCATGTCCAACATGCGTCTTTTGATTCTGCAACGCTGGCATGTAATATAACATCACACACTGGAGTGGAGTGATGCCACCGTCATCTGGTTCTTTGTAAAAATGCAAAGTTGGCATAAAGAAGGGACTTTGTAGTGGCCCTGTAGCACAGTCTCTGTGTAAAAGTGGTGCATTGTTGGCTGATGAAGTGGGTGTACTACTGTGTAGATGGAAGGTTCACCAAGGATGAATTGGGTATACTCTCCTGTATAGTCCAATGGCTTTTTGGCTAATAGGTGGATATTCTGTCAACAGCCAGAAAAAGAGGTGGGTATACAAAATATACCTGCATATCCCTCCATTACATTACACGCTGCTAGATACTAACCAGCAGTTTTGGGAAGGTAAGGCTACTTTTGAAATAAGTTATAGTAATAGCTTACAGATTACTAGTTACCCTGTCAAAAATGTAATGAATAATGTAACTATTTTCAAATATAACTTATTACACTGGATTACTTCTTTATTACTTATCTAACAAATGTTTAGAAGTCGGCAATAAAGCTGACAAGTCCCACAAACATACATTTAAACTAGGCAGTGTAAACCTCAGGTGTCCTTGTCTGATGGCGTGGTCAGCTGTATGCAGGTATGGCAGACGAGAGGTGTGCCAATTCAAACAAGAGAACCAATCAAAAACAACACTCAAAATTTGATACTATCAAATACAATAAATGAAGCCTGCATGGACCAAACAGTGGGCTGAAAAATGAGGCCAACACGAAAGTGGGAAAAACTGCAGTTCCTCTAATGGCCACTTGAGGCTGGCTCCAGAAGCCAGTCAATTCTCATAGACCCCCATGTTAACATGCCAAACTTTACAGCAGAAGTAAACATGTTTACAGCCTGATACAAAATACGGTGCTGGTCTCAGTAGCTAATTTGCCCATTCATGACAACTATACAGGCTGTGAATTTTTATATAACTCACCCATTTATCAGTCAGTTACAAGTAATTATGAGAGGGTCACTTTGAGTGACAGGCTGTCTCAGTCAGCTCCATCCCTCGCTCCTCCACTGCACCAGCCTCTCGCCCTTATATGGTCACTCCCAGCTCCAAAAACCCAAGATAGTGACAGCCACAATGTTGAACATGAGGCTTCAAAACAGGAGTCCACAAACCAGTGATGTCACAGTAGCTACGTCCATTATTTATGGACATGGTCTGGATGTGGATACAGTTCTTTGTTCAGAAATATGGCATAAGAAGGTTTTCTGCATGACGAAAAGCAGCAGAATTAATGTTATCACTCTACATTTAAGTTTTTTACCGAAAATAATTACATTTATTTTGTAATTTGATTACATAACGGTGTTACATGTGTTCCTCCTTATACATAAGCAACCCCTATTTTGCTGTTTGTGACTAAACACAAAGGTTTATAGAAATATGCAGCATCACCTGAAATGTTTAAGGTAGTAAAACTAGATTTGATAGAGAGGCTCAAGTTTAGGTAGAGCCCCTTTATAACATAAAGTAGGTCAGTGGTTTACATCACGCTTTAATGCTTACCTCACCCACATCCAACACATTACTG
The DNA here is from genome assembly GCA_035609425.1 of Epinephelus awoara. NCBI lineage: Eukaryota > Metazoa > Chordata > Actinopteri > Perciformes > Serranidae > Epinephelus > Epinephelus awoara. The sequence goes on from CM069309.1 coordinate 26,583,895, forward strand.
AAATAGCAACGGTGTATTGGGGGAGATGGAATTTGTTGAGTGACTGACTTTTAGTCACAGCTACAGTGGAAGCAGCAGTCTTGTTTGCTCTCTGCTGGCAGCTCACTGATACTGCACATGTGGAGCGTAGGTTGAGCAGGTTCTACGTGTTACTGTAGGAAGTGTTTGTAGAGAGCAGGGGTGTGAGAGGTGTTTGTTCATTCTTCTGTGACACAAAGATAAAAATGCATCATGTGTTTAATCCTAACATTGCATTACAGGGTGGAACGAGTATTTCCTGTCAAAGGTCAAAAGTTAGAAATGTCTCTTCCTCAATCGCGGCTTACCGTACATCAGTGTCTAATGTCTAAAGAATTCCGCTGTACGCAAGAGATGTTTTAGTAAGAGTTCATCGCAAAGTTCACCACTGGCTCATCAGAGGTATTCATAGTTTATGAATGAGGCTTTACTGGACACTGTAGCATGATTCAGACAGATCAGAGAGGAGAGGAGGGGAGAGGAGAGGAGAGGAGAGGAGAGGAGAGGAGAGGAGAGGAGGACCTGGGTGATACACTCTGACCAGAAGCAGGACCAGAACCTGCCTAAGGGTGATGCTATGACACAAGTATTCAGCCACTCTGATTGTCCTGTTACCAAATATGGCACAACCTTAAATCCAGGAAACAGTGTTAGATTTCTGTGCCTTGATGATTGCACAATCGGAAGAATGCGGGGGCAAGAAGTGATGTGAGCACGCACCAGTGATGTCAACATTTTTCCCTCTCCCTCGTCAGTTGTTTAACAATGCTGAAATAGCCGATGACAAATCAGTCGGCTGACCTCTGAGCGTCATCACGTCTGTTTTTAGCAGTGTATACTGCAAACCTCGGCCCACTTGGCCTTGGAAGTCCTTGTCTTTCTCTTTCCTGCTGCCCGCGTCGCCCACACTCTCCCCTGGATAGCGGCGTGCGGCCATAGCCTCTCCTCTCGCCTCCACTCCCCTCCACTCTTCCCTCACCCACTGACCCACTGGCGGAAAGCGTGGGGGCCATCTGTGGTGGAGAGGTTACTTTTAGTCTCCCATGCTGCTATTTTCTCTTCACTGTGTTTAAAAAAAAAACAAAAAACACAAAGCACAGGCTTCCTTACGCAATGCTTGTCTCACTCTCTGGTTCTCTCTCCCATTGCTTCACAGGTCTTGTTTACACAACAGTGCACTTGGCCCGTGGCAACACACCCTTACAGGAAGAATGACTGTCAAATTTAGACATGATATGATTTTTCTCCCCAGCTGAATGAAGGAATGAATGCTTTAAAACTGCAACCTCTTCACTGACGATGAACATCTATATTCATATTTGGGGTATAGCTGCTCATATCAAGAAGCAAAATCAAATGAGCACATTTTATTCATTTGCAACATATTTCGAAATCGTAAACTCCAGGTCATACATACCACATGTAAACCAGTATGTTACCTTTCTTATCCCAAAGAAAATGACTCACAGCATGATTATAAAAGTTCAATATTTTTTTTCAGTATTTTACTGTGTGGCATATTTCTTGTGTTTTGTTGGACAAACTTGCAATTCATTGTACATTTTATGTGCAACAATACAAAACTAATGGATTTAAAGGGACAGTTCACCCAGTTATTAAAAATTAATATTTTCCTCTTACCTTTGGTGCTATTTATTAGTCTAGATTGTTTTAGTGTGAGTTGCCGAGCATTGGAGATATTGGCGTAGAGATGTCTGCCTTCTCTCCAGTATAACGGAACTAGATAATACTCAGCCTGTGGTGCTCAAAGCACCAAAAAAAAGAAGTGAATAACAGCAACATCTCTCTCCGGAAATCAAAGTTACTCAAGATAATCCAGAGACCTTGTTGTGGGCAGTTTCTCTTTCTACCAAACTACACCCGCCAACCATATCACTGCGCAGAAGGAAGCGTGCTACTAGCTGCCGGCTCACCTAGCGCCACTGAGCTAGCTAATGCTACAGCTCAGCTATTAAAGGGATAGTGCACCCAAAAATGAAAATTCAGCCATTATCTACTCACCCAAGTGCAAGTGCCCTTAACTCTCCAACTAGTTTTTTGAGAGTTATTGCAGAGAAGATCCTCGGTAAATTAACTGCTGAATCAAAAATAAATAGCTTATGCTGTAAAAGCCGTGACACACAGTTTAGCTAAACTGAACATGACAACGTGTCGACAGCCATGCTAATCAGGTACTTTGGCACAGAGATACTTTAAGCTATATGCTAATGTCAGTGTGCTAGCATAATGGCAGTGCTAGCTTGCTGATGTATCAGGTATCTTTGTCAAGTTCACCATCTTATGTTAATTTTTTCTTTTTTTTGCTGCTGGGCCGCTGGATATCTGCATCCCTTTTATAGCAATCCATCAAATGACTGTTGAGACATTTCACTCAAACATAAAAATGTCAGCCTGATACCTGATGGAGGCGCTAGTCAGGTGATCACTTTAAATAGTGAGATTAGTCCTCAAAATCTGTACCAAGTTTTATAGCAATCCATAGATGCTGAGTTATTCCAGTCTGGATCAAAGTGGTGGACCAACGAACCAACTGTCCAACCGACAGACCAACATCATTATCCGTAGAAACATGCTGCTTGCATGACCAGAAAAATAGTAATTGTAGCTGCTTAAAAAAGCTTAAATTTGGAGAATCTTGGTGGGGAAATACAGCTCAGGGTTTTCCAACCGTCATACAACATAATCTCTATTAGGAAATGCACACAAATGGCCTCAAGATATTTGACAGAAAGAGACACCATGACATTTCAAACTACTGTTTGTTAAAAGGTTAATATATGAACTTAGCCACTTCCTCTGTATGTGCATGTAAAATACTGTACTGTAATACGAAGGTATTAAATGGCTGCTTTACAGTGTATATAATACACATGGCAATATAACTATCAATTATAACTCCACCTAAAACTAAAAATTTTCACTTTCATATTACTGTTTGTGTGCCGATTGAACAAACAGCAACATATGATACTGACTAACTACTAATAAAAGGCTTCATTAAAACACAGCATATGCCATATTAAGACGCAACACCATGTGTGTTGACCCAAAACAGACTCACAGATGTCATAGATAATGATTAAGAAAAGGCGGCACATGCTTTTCCAGAGTAAAATATCCCTTTATGCTGTTGCACGGCGGGTAGCAAGGATGACAAGATGCATAAACATGTCACATGAAGACATGAAGTCATGATTTGAAACTCTGAATGACCAGAGGTTTTTGATGACTACAGAGGAAAAAATGGAACTGATGATGTCAGCTGCAGTTCAAACAGCTGATCCAGACACTGTTACTAAAGATAACTTCTTTGACCACAAGTTGGTCTTGTGCACTAAACAGTGTCGATGATCTGTCACACATGACATCACCGAGGAACATTTCCATCTGAACAATACAGCTTTAATCTACAATCCTTTACTGGGGTCCATTTTAGTTTGTTTTAACTTGAGAGGTAAATGTTTGCCTACAGTGACACCTTGCTAGAAATCTCTCTCCAGGGGTGCCTATTTAAATATACATGTGCAACCTTTTCCACACCATGCTGGCCTTTAGCAGCACATTTTCCTCTGCAGCGTGTTTCTGTTTGAGAATTCTTCCAGCCATGTCTATTCTTGTGGAACAAAGTGTGTTGAAACTCTGAATGGAAAATACAACATTTCTCTCTGCGAAAACGGCCTTGATTCATGTCCTGCTGTCTGTTTCAAAGGTCAGATTAATGTGAAATTGCTGTCTGTCTACGTCAATACGGTGGATCATTGTGCACTATATATCCACCACCAGGTCATGATGACCTGAAAGAGTGTAACTGATTTTTGATTGCTGGTAGAAGCTTTGTTTGGTCTAAAAGCTCGGCAATGTACAATGTCTTTATTAGAGAAATGATTACTTGCTCTATAATAAATTAACATGAACACTTTAGATAGACAACTCTCATTCAATGTACTGTAAGTTCTCATAGGCTAAAGGTAACATCATAAAGACTATATAAACATACAGAATTTATTCAGTTCAGTTTCCACAGAATGTAAAACAAAAACACTTTTTTGTTTCATTTATTAGCATCAAGGTTGAGGTTTTCAGAGGGCAAACCAGTACATTTACCTTGCATATTTCATTTGCAACCATATTAGTACTCCACTACATTCATGTGACAGCATTCATGATGAGTCTATAAAATATGATGTACAGCATATAAAGTTATAAAAATGTGCTCCCTCTTGACGAGCTACAATATTAAAATGCTGCTGAATGTCATCGACAACATGCAGGAGCCACTCTGCTGCAATAATGAGTAATTAAATTGTATATGTCTTGAAGTAGAATATGAATATGTCTTCCACTGCTGCCAGTAATATAATATATAATAACTCTATTAAGGTGTCATTTTTGCATAATGTCTACTTTCACTTTTGATCCCTGAAGTACATGTTGCAGATAATAATTCTGTACTTTAACCTAAAGGTCCAGTGTGTAGGATTTAGGGGGATATATTGGCAGAAATAGAAAATATTATTCATAATTATGTTTCCATTAGTTTTTAATCACCTGAAACTAAGAGTCATGGTTTCGTTAGCTTAGAATGAGCCATTTATATGTACAAACATATCTGGTCCTCTTCCAAAGAGTGTGCCATGTGGTTTTGACACTAACAGGCAAACCAAACACTGGCTCTAGATAGGGCCATTGGCGTTTTCACATCGCCCACTGCAGTTCTCCTACATGTATGACACATGGAAGAAGTTCACGTTGGTTGCAGCCACTCCAGTAAATGGACCTGCACTTGTATAGCTCCTTTCTAGTCATCTGACCACTCAAAAAGCATTTTACACTACGAGACACATTCACCTTTTCACACACTGGTGGCCGACGCTACCATACAAGTGCCACCTGCTACTCAGTTTTTAATACACTCACACAGCAATGGAACAGCCATCAGGAGCAATTTCAGGTGAGGTATCTTGCTCAAGGATACTTAGACATGCAGACTGGAGGAGGATCGAACCGCTGATCTTCCGATTAGTCGATGACCTACTCTACCTCTGAGCCACAGCCGCCCACTGATAGACAAGACAAGACCATTGGCACTAAACCTTTAAACCAGATTAGGAATATTTACTTATAGTAGAATATCTGTATATTTTGGTATAGCTACATTTACTTGAGTAAAGAATCTAATATTTGCTTTTTTTGTCCCACTGCTGACAGTATCATGTATAGCTCACTGAAGCTTTATACAACAAAATATTCAAACCCGAAACTCTGTGTTTGCCTCTGGCTGCATCGTTTCATTAAATGTAACTATTCTTACTCATTCTCCAAAGTGCAGACATGTTTTGTGTCTGCGGAAACTTTGGGATCTCAGAATCTGTTCTGTGGGTTTGCACAAGGTTCGGCCGCACAGCATAAGATTCTAATGACTGGCCAACCAGCGCGCCACCTAAGAAGTTAAAGCAAAGATGGTTGATTCTGTGTGGTAGATTCAGTTCCTTTTCATTTTCCATATGGGGAATATACAGTATACAGCTGTAGGAGTTGTGACCACAACAACCCTTTTAGCCAGACTTTCTCTTATTGTCCTTTGGGATTGATTGTAAGATCTTATTCATTTCAGGCTCTCCAACTTCTTGCTGTATTTCTGACCTTATGGTCCCACATTAGTCTGACACACTGTTGGAATAAGCTTTCAGCCAACATTCTCCTCTCCTTCGACTATCTGCGTTCTACCGTTTTGCCATGTATTGGCTTAGATCTGTCTAAGATGACTGTAATTCCTTAAGAGAAATACAAACAACCCACAGCATTTTTCCCCCGATACCAGATGATAATGGACGTTTCCAGACATTTCTCTAGCGTTGATGCAGCACTGTGAAGATAGGTCTAGCTATGTGAGAGTAGTACACATGAGCCTGGTCCTATAGCTTGAGATCCTAGGGTGAAGGTCTTGGAGTCCCCGTTTAGGAGACCGAGCCTTTGCAGACAGGAAATAAGGCTCCCTGAGCCAACATTAACCATAACATTTCCAATTTCTTCATTTACTTTGTCTTAAACTACTGTAATTTATTTCACCTGTTTGACTGTGGTCCAGTTAATGTCTTTTCATTCTTATTTCCGCTCTTAATTTCATTTTCTCATTGGTGATTTTAACCTGCCTTGTGTGCTTTTGAAGAGCGCCCTGAAATGATGATGATAATTATTGAAAGAATTATTTTTCAACATCTCATTGCAACAATTCAGTGATTCATTATAAAACCGTAAAGAACAACAGAGGGCAGTAGAGTGTTTTGGTGCAATCACTGACTTCGTCATAGACATCCTTACCAGACAAACGCATCTCTATAACACAGGAAAGAGAGCTGATTTAATGACAGCAGTAGGAAACACAGCATGCTCCATCGGCCCTCGTCACTGGCTTGGTATGGAAGCACTGCACTTAGATGGAGATGAAGCCTGACCGGCCGTGGCCAAGATTAACAGAGGCAGGGGGCCTCGGGGTGCTACTTCCTCCCTTTCCTCTCTTGGCAGTGGCATAATTGCTGAGGTTGCCTAGCGACCGGAAGCATGGAAACAGAAGGTGTCACTTGTTACCTCAGAGCTGGATTTAGCCAAATTGTAAAATAGCCACCGATGGACCATGAGGGGGATTGAGTTACTAAAGATAAGCAGCAGAAGGCAGGAGGAGAGGGAAGGATCAAAAAATAGACAGAGGTCACTACGAGGGACATTAATGCATGACTTTATATTGTTTTACCGAAAGCAACTGTGTAAAACAATATTACTAAAAAGCAATATCTAATATGATGTGATGTTTTTACTGTATCGTGACACAAAATGTCAAAAGGTGTGTAAGCTAACAGGATTGTGTTTGCTAAAATATGTAGAAAGATATCAGCTCTATCAACATTGATGCAACTTGTAGTGGTCACCTGAAAGTGTATGGTGGTCAGTTAGGGCCAAATAATGATAACTCAATTTAAGTTGTTACTTATCAGTTATTAAGTAAAGTAATGAATCACTTTAAGCTGCTGTCAACATTCTTAGATCCTCTTAGATCCTTAGACTGTATAAAATAATGGAAGTAGTTACCATTACATCATTTATTAGTGAGCCTTGAGATTGCCATTTTGGCGGTTACCATCTTGGTTTTAATGGAGCCAGAAGTGACCATATTTGGACGAGTGGACGAGTGGGTGGAGCTGTGGAGAAGCAAGGGCTGGCTCTGACTGAGAGCCTAAGGACACTGTCCGCAGACGTCATTCAAAGCAGCCCACCCTTATTACTGCTTCATTTAATAACATGGATATGGGTGAGTTCTATAAAAAAAATCATCCTCCGTCATGACACGGGGAAATTGGCTATGCAGACCAAAAGCCTTTTTGTACGGGAATTGACTCGCCTCTGGAACCAGCCTCAAGTGGCCGTTCAAAGAACTGCAGTTTTTGGCACTTCCATGTTAGCTTCATTCTTCTGTCCAGAGTTTGACACTTGTGACTAATCCAAAGAATTATCACCTATCTCTGCAGTCACAACATTTTTTGGGCAACTTTAGTTGTATAAAGAAAGTCTGCATAGGGTGGAAGGCAGGGTTGGTGCGTGTTGTAGCATACTATGCTAGTGACATATGTTAGCTTATATAACACACGTTTAAACCTCACCAAGTTCTGTTCTTCCCTAAGGAAGTAAACCTAAAAACTGTTTTACTTACGTTCTAAGTTTTATTTTAAAAAGAGACTGTAGGCATCTAAACTGTACGTCTTGTGAAAGCAGACGTTTATTTTGGAAAAGACACAATGCATGTAATGAGAGTAAATCCTTGAGCATCTAAAACTGAGGAAGCACCTATCATTTCTATCTGGATGTAATAGAGAGAAGCACATGAGAATATTATAAGTATATATTTACACATAGAAACATTTTTTTTGTTATATGTGACTAGATGTTAGAAGATTTAGCTCTTTTTTCATTTAGATAATTCTGGAGGTTTTTATTTTTATTTATTTTTTTGCTACATTGGGTTTCCTTTAATCTGGATGACTACCCTCATTTAACAGAATTTTTTTAATTGATTCACCAATGGCAAATATTAAAAGATGCAGAATATTAAACATTATTTGGTTGGTTTTATGTTGTTTAAGTTAGCTTTAAGAAAATAAATAAGACTATTTGGAAACAGCAAATTTATTATTAATATTTCATACCCTCTATCCTAAGGGGATTAGACAGTAGTGCGATTACAGTACACAAATGACAATACTAAGTTAACTGAGTACATAATATATTATAACATAACTTAATATAAATATTAAGTGTAATCAGATAAATAATAGTGTGAAATATGGATGGGATGAGAGGAAGGAAGTGAAGCTTTTAATTAAACTGACCATGTAAACAACTAAATGACACTGTTTTGAGTACTGGCAACATTTGCATTGTGTTGTGATGTGCATGTTAATGATACCATTGACTGGACTCCCCAGCCTTGGCACCAGTTTAATTCCTGACTGATTGCTGATTTGAAAGGCATTTGTTCTCAGAATCATTTTCCGGTAAATTTGTCATTCAAGGCCAGTCATTCTAATTCCTCATATTTTTCTCCTTGGCCGGTGTTTTCCTCGTTTGTGTCTTCCGCCTACTTCTGCTCTTCTATCCTTATCTCCCCATTATTAGCCTCTCATCCCTCCGTCTCCTCCTCCCCACCCTTTCCCTTTCTCTCTGCATTTTCTCACTCATCCACATCTCCCTCCAATAAACCCATCCTTAATATCCCTCAATCTCCCCTTTCCTGTTTCTCATTCATCCCCATTATTTACTTTTCTGTATCAGTCACTGTCACCTTCTCTCAGGCTTCCACTCACTGTTGTTCAGATGCCTCCCCTCCCCACAATATACCTCCATCTCTGCTTCCATCTCTGCCTCCATCTCTGGTGCGCACAGAGCGGATGGCGGCGGCCCACTCAGTCCTCTCAGGGAGCAGAAGGTTTGTCCACTCCCACTCAGGCTTTGCGTCATGGAACACAGAGAAATAGAGACAGAGGAGAGAGAACAGATGGGAGGAGGACACACTGGCTGCCTGTTTTATAACATTACTCCTAACAACGCTGTGGTCATCAGTATGACTATGTAAAGAAGCAGGCTATTGTAGACTCATCAAGCGCGACTATATATAGGACAGAGCTGAATATAGAGAAGCAGGAACTGACAGTTTTGGTGTGAAAAGGAAAATTTGTCCCACACTTTAGGAAAAGGTCTAAAGCCTTATGCAATATTCTAAAAAGACACATTCAAGGTGAGATAATGCTTTATTAGAATCCTCTCTGTGAGAAAACACTTACAATACCTCAACGTCATACACATAACAATATTAACAGGCACATTCTTTATTCCTCATTGACTGGATCCAACTTCACCCTCACAGACCTGGTTGCCTATGTGGAAATCCAATCTGAGGGCTTCACTATCACAAGATTGGTGTAACCATAGCGACCTGATGCACATCACTGCATGACATCATAACTGACACAATCATTCCCATTTACGCAAGTGGAAAAACAATTAAAATTCAGTCCATTCTGCTGTTATTATTTTTGTCTGAACCAGTTCCTGCCTATGACTTCAAACAAATATGACATAAGATTGGTTGCAAATGACGATACAAAAAACATCTTATAAACGGCGCAGAGAATACTGGTAACGCAGCACGTTCAAATGCAAATGCTGTTTACTGGATTTACACAAGAACAAAACAAAAATTAGATTTGTAGCACCGTGTAAACAAGAGATTAGATCTCCTCATTGCAGGCTGTACACAAACAGTCAAATCTGGGTCACGCTGAAAGCAAAAATCCACCCTGGAAGAGAATTCCCAATGATCTTGGACAGCTGGATTAAGATATACAGACTGAGACAAGTTGATTCAAAAGCTCCAGAGTGAGTGGAGACCAGTGTGTGATGTGATCAAGCAGCATTTTCTGGAACAGCCTCACTGATAATGAATTTGAGACAGAATGTGAGGACACACTGACAGTACCCAGGGTGGTTTGTGAGTAAGCAAGAATGTCTTTTGGTTCAGTGCTGCAATGTACATAAGATGTGGGTGTAATTAAAGCTATAATGAAACATTACAAAAGTCCACCAAATACATCACCTCCAACAGATGCAAATCCACAGTTTAGCTTGATTTCAGCATCATGAGAGCTGCTAAAGTACATGACTAAATTCCCGCACATTACTTGTGTCATTATAATCAACTGTGGCTTTTTTCCCTTTAACACAAATACAGGTGGACTTTCTGTCATAGAAAATATACAATCAGTCCATACAGGTACCACCTTGAAAACTGGACAACAGTTTGTACAGCAAGGAATAGATTAAAACATTTCTAAAATTGAAACAGCTGTTAGGTTTAGCATGGCATTACGGACGCCTTCTTCTATTTGACAATTTATAACTTTTTGTTTGATTTTGCGCCACGTGTGGAGGGACTTGGTGACAAAATACTTCTTAAGAAATTAAGAATTAAGGTCATTCCCCTCCACAGAAGCTAACTGACCAGCTATACAGTTTGCCTATTTATGTTCTGTTTCTGATCTATTCTGGAGCAAAGTTTATCACAGAAAGCAAGTCAGAAGAGTTGGATTGAGCGGTCTACCAAGTCCTCCACAGAAACAAATTGGCCTCCTATACAGTTTGCTGTTGTGACAAATTGTTAGCTAAAAGTAAGCTTTGCAGGACCACGTGGCCAAATGGACAAGGCGTCTGACTTCGGATCAGAAGATTGAGGGTTCGAATCCCTTCGTGGTTGAAAGGTCTTACCTTGTTTACAGATGCATTCCTCCACCACAAACAGCAATGTGGAAGGTAGCCTCACCTACATGAACATCCCAAATGCAGCCACCTTTTTTTTTTCCTCTGTTGCTTATCAATTTGTTAAATTAATTTTGCATAAAAAAACAAACAAAAAAAAACCCTTATTCTAACTAAAAAGAGAGACTTTTTTTTTTGGAAACGAATTTTGCAACAAATTTGGGCTGGTTAGCTCAGCTGTTTAGAGCATGGTGCTAATAACGCTAAGGTCATGGGTTCAATCCCCATACTGGCCAAACATGAAAATAAAGGTGTCCTCAGCTTCCAATGCAAAGCTTGATATAATAGGATGTATGTTGCTCTGCACAATGTAAATGCTATGAGGAACATAGGCATTAATTCCACCAGGACTCACATGCAAATCAAGCAGTTTGCCAATTAACGTCATTCCCCAATACCAAAATTTTCTGTTTTGTTTCTTATAATTCTGGAACAAATTCATGTAATTCCCCTTCACAGAAACAAACTGGCCTCCTATACAGTGTGCTTTTCTGACAAATTGTTAGCTAGGTCTCACACAGCAGCTAAACTGTGCAACTTTTGAACTGTGAAAAGTAAGCTTTGCAGGACCACGTGGCCAAATGGACAAGGCGTCTGACTTCGGATCAGAAGATTGAGGGTTCAAGTCCCTTCGTGGTTAAAAGCACTGCCTTGGTGAAAACGTGGGCATGTGGTTTACAGATGCATTTTTCCACCACAAACAGCAATGTGGAAGGTAGCCTCACCTACATGAACACCCCAAATACTGCTACTTTTTTCACTCTGTTGCTTATCAATTTGTTAAATTAATTTTGCATAAAAAACAAAAAAAAACAAAAACCTTATTCTAACGAAACAACCCAAAAAGAGAGACTTTTTTTTTTTGGAAACAAATTTTGCAACAAAACAAGGAAAAATTGGGCTGGTTAGCTCAGCTGGTTAGAGTGTGGTGCTAATAACGCCAAGGCCATGGGTTCAATCCCCATACTGGCCAAACATGAAAATAAAGGTGTCCTCAGCTTTCAATGCAAAGCTTGATATAATAGGATGTATCTTGCTCTGCACAAGGTAAATGCTATGGAGAACATTGGCATTAACTCCACCAGGACTCACATGCAAATTAAGGTCATTCCCCTCCAGTAATACCAACATTCTCAGTTTTGTTTCTTATAATTCTGGAACAAATTTTGCAACAAAAAAGATGAAAGTGGAGTCAGTTGGCTCAGATGGTTAGACGTTGGTACTAATAGCGCCAAAGTCATGAGCTCAACCTCCATACTGGCTAAAGATAAACATAAATCTCAGAACCATGTTTCAGGTTCTGATATGAAGTTGGATCAAATGAGATGTATTTTGCTTAGGTAAAAAAAAAAAGTTACAGCTTACATCTATGTCTGTCCACATGCATATGTATATATGTATATCATGCTCATGAGAATAGGACAGACAACCCGAAAATGTAATGCCACCAGCCACAGCTATTGCCTGCTTGGGGGCATAAAAATATCATAGAGAATGTGGTCAAATAAATGTTTTCAGCTGCTGGTTTAAGAATCTGACACAAAGTTTGAATTAATAAGATGTATTGGAACGCTTACTAGGCAGCTATACAGTTAACGCTTACAGTTAACGCTTATGACAAAGCTCAGCTATCTCCTACTTCAACCACTCTAAACCATGACACTTTTAAACTGTTTTGTCTCAGGATCTGAAACATAGTTTGATATGATAAGATGTATTTTTTCTGTCTCTTAACTTGCTTTTGATTTCTTTGGCTGTATTTTTTTGTCATAGTTTAAAGTAATCCCTCAGATTTCTCCATTATGTGCATGCAGTGTTCACTCATAATAAAGTCTGTATGGTCAGGGTATTCCTCCTTTGCTTTAAAAAACACTTTATGAAATCACCTTTTGTTATTCATTCCTTCCTTCTATAATAGTTAATAGGGCATCATGCTGACGCAAGCTGGGGAGTTGTGAACCAGTGTGTGGTGTTTGGTGCCTCCGACTCTGTGAGTCATCGTGTCACCTACTGTGATTGGGTTGTTAGGTCAAAAGAACAGCAAACCGTTGTTGTGACAGCTAATAATATGTGAGCTGAGACTCGTTTGGAGGAGGTGTACTGTGTGTTTGTGTGTGTACCTGCAGGTGTGCAGTGGAGCTGTGCGCATGCTGTTTAAAAATATTAAAAATAATCATCCAGTGGAAATCAAGCATTTAGCAGCCAGTGCTTTGGTGGTTCATGTCATAAGACCTCAATTAATTTAGCAACTGCATCAATGAGTCACTTTGTAAAGTGAAGGGTATTTAGAGTTTGAAATTTTCTCACACTTAGCTACAAGGCTTAAGAGTATTGATCGTGTCAAAGCTGCACTAATCAATTTTTTTATATGAACAATGGATCCAATGTGTGTTGTGAACGGTGTGACCAACCCATCCTGCTCTATACAAAATGTTAAGCTCTTAATAAAATGTAAATAATCAACTAAATATTAGTTATTGCCTGAAGATGAGCATTTACAAGGGGTCATAGTGTACCCTAATTCAGTTTTTTATTTACAGTTTTTTTATTTAATAAAAAAGGCGGTATGGCAGTGTGTCAAAGTATAGAAACATATGAGTTAGAAAGGTAGACAGGGTCTGAGCAAGTGAGGAAGCAAGAAGGCAAGTGAGTCATTGAGTAAACAAGCAAGAATACGTGTTACAAAGGACATTTATTAAAGTCCAGGTAAAGCAAAATCAATGATACCTTTCTAAAAACGTTTTGAGACATGTGAGAAAATGCTTGTTGAAAATTGAAAAGACTGTGAACAGTGTAGTACTGGACTGTGGAGTTGGACTTTTGAATTGTTTTTCACAGTTTCAGGCAGCCCTAAAAGCCCGGCTGACGAGACACTGGAGCCACCCTCTCGTCTCCTTCTACATAAATACTACGTTACTGCAAACGTTGAATGCACAGCGTCAGTGTCGTAATATATAAATGAATAACATCTCTAGTAAATGCCGCAATCATATATACACAAGCAAAATAGCCATCACTGACAGAACTTTCAGTCTTTCAGCCTGAATTGGCTTATTAGCTCTGGTCGCTTTTGGTGTGAACGTACAGTTAGCAACTAACAAGAGTCTGTCGCTATGGACATGTTCGTTCTTCAGCTCGAAGGGTGAGTGTGCTGTGCCACTATAGACTGTGTGTGCTAACATTACTGCCTTAGCTGCTAACAAGAGTCTGTCGCTGCACAGTGGCCATGTATGATACTGTGCTACTGGCTTAGCTCATAATGAGCATCCATCATTTGCAGCAGCTCAATGTCCATATCATTTCCTTCAGTGGACACACCCCCAGCATCTCAGAGAATACTGTCTCTCTTTTCACAATTTTGAAACCTAATTTTATATACTTGGCGATTCTTTAAATCATTCAAATTTGGTTGGAGGGTTAACCCTTTCAAACCTGGATCGACATCATTTTTCTTAGACTGCTTTCAAACGTCTTTCAAAAGTATCTAAACCTTTGAACCCTAAGCAAATCTGCTTGATTTTCTTCAAAAACATGAAGAAAAAAAAAAGGTAATAAGCAACTTTGCAAGAAATATCCTACAAATTGCAAGAAAACAGAAGATAGAAATTGCATAAATATTGACAATAACAATAATTACAAATAAGCTAGGAAAAATGTCCAAATGTTTTTGCAAATTTTTAGTTAATATTCTTGTACTTTTACTATTTTTTGCCAATTTTCAGGTACATTTCTTGTGCTTTTTTTTTTTTTTTTGCCAATTTTCTGGTTATTTTCTTGTACTTTTTTACCTTTTTTTGCCAAGTTTCAGGGTTTGGGGATTTGTTATTTTTTGCCAATTTTCAGGTAATTTTTTTTGTTCTTTTTAATAATGTCTTCTCATGTTGCTCATTGTCTTCTTCACATGTTTTTGACGGAATTCAAGACAATTTTCTCAGGTTTCAAAGGGTTAATGACACATTTTTTAATTATTATTTTTATTATATTGTATTACGGAAGCCCTTAAATGCAAGGTAATTTTTTTTTTCTTATTTTTCATTTTTGTGGAGAGCCTGAGTTTACCTCAAACATAGGATATCATCTCTTATGTATGACATATGATCTATATAGGGGACAATATCTCCTACATAGGAGATAAAGTTAGGTTTAGGCCAACAATGCATGATAAAAAAAAAGTCACTTTGCCACTCAGGGCTTCCGTAGAGTAGGACCAGTGTAACATTTAAAGAATAAGTATATCATGACAGACTGGCAAGTGTTTTTTTTAGTTTCTCCTGTTTTCTCCAGTTGTGTCTAAGCAGTCTTTCGATCATCTTTATATTTAAAGCCTAAAAGTAGACAGTTATAAATTTAGACAGTGTGTTGAAAATGTATTTTTAAGATGGTCTTATAGGATAATACTTTAAAACATCTATGAAACTCACAGCTCTGGCACTGCTCGCTCTCGAACCTTGTTCTGCAGTTACATATCTGTCCTTGCAAGCTCTTCATCCTCATCTTGTAAATTATTAACCTGTCAGTTATTTCTTGATAACAAACTGCCAAATCTCACAACTGATAAGACATTGAAGCATACCTTTGTAAGCCGCTTTGGATTAGAACCTGAGCTCAAGTGTCTAAAATAGAAGTTGGCACACAAGTGATACAGAAGCTGGAAAATAATAGGTTGTAAGTGAAAAGAAAGAGCATGTGAGATTGTGAGAGTGAAAAAGTATAAGTGCGATGAAGTGGGAGAAGGAAAGAGTAGTTAACGTCCGGAGTGGCTGTGGAGAGTGCTGAGTGGGTGGGGTGGTGGAGGAGGAGGAGGAGAAGAGCTGAAGCTGGTCTCAGCCTCCTTCTCAGAATTATCCCTTGGTGACGCAAGCTCCTCCACTCACATCCTGACAGCTGCTCCCTGCCTGGTTACAGCACTCCTCGGCCTGTCCAATAACAGTCATGTTCATTTCCGCTTTAATGCATGGCTTTCCCCCACTGGGTTTACCAATACGGCTCCATTTAGGCTCATTAGTACATGTTCACTTACCTTTTTTTGTTTTCTTCTAATCTGTGCACTAGTGGGACCTCAGTGTTGCATACACACTGGATCTCCCTTTTTTCTTTTTTTCCCTTTTTGATGAAGAGACACTGTAGAAAACAAAGCCATCGTTCTCACTCCACTTCACTGGGCTGTATTACATGGCACTAAAAGTAAATCAATAATGAATATTACATTTTGCTTCTTTGGGTCCGTAGAAACACACCTTGGTTTCAAATAACTATAGATTTATTATTATGTTTAGATATGACATGGGCATTTACTGTGTGTATCTCCTTCCTTTACAGCCCATTCATGAAATCTGAGTTGCTTCCCTGAGGCCTTGAGACATGATGACCAGCGACAACAAGTAACATTGTAATAATTTTCCATGATGGCTCTTTTTTTTTTTGTTTGTTTATTCATAGAACTAAATCTAAATTAAATAGATTAAAGTGAAAAGATATGAAGCCAAGTCACCTGTAAAAGTGCCTGAACAACAAAAGAAGCATCAGTAAATAGAGAGAGGGATGTGCGTATCAGTCCTTTAGAGAAAACAATAGTTGTGGACAGATTTTGGTTGGAACTGACAAATCCCACTGTAAGACTATCAGCTATTAAAACGAAAAGTATTACTTTACAGCATCCACCGCAAGTGTATTTGACAAACCCATCATGGTCACAAATTCTTAACAGATGCCCATTTGCTCTCATGGCAACCACAAATGTCTTGCTGCAAATGAGCAATAAACATGAACAGGAAGAGCTCAGCGCCCTTTTGCCCTATAGAGACAGCGAGTTTGTTTTGACACTGGTGGGATAAAAATGGAGACACTCCGACTGGCTGTACCAGATAAAAAAAAATCCTCCTCCACTCTCAGTCATCATAGTAGTCTTTTTTGTGCTCTCATCTGAGACCTTAAGTAGCTTTAATGTCTGAACACACACAAACTACAAAGTCTCTAAGCTATTCATAATGACCAGGAGTAGGGGAGAGTGGGGTGAGATGCGCCGGTTTTTACTTGAGGTGACTTTAAAGAGAGGGCATGGCAGTAATGCGTCCACCTAAAATATGTACATATATTTCAGGATGTGGGGCATCCCTGGGAACAACCACTTTGGATCTTAAATAAACTGTCTATTCAATACCAAATTACTTACTAAAGCTTTTTTTTTTTTTTTTTAAACAATTTTATTTCATCGTTTTACATAGACATTAAAAGAAGAAAAACAGTTTCTCATTCCTATACCCCATTCCTTGTCCCTGACACAGACAATACAATAACCATACAGCATCCTCTCGAAGTTTCATTATCAGTACCAGCAGACCATCCAAAACACAGTTTACATACAATTATACAGGCCCTTTACAGTTGTTGTATCAAGAGAGCAGCTCAAAATTTCAACCGTTCATCCTACTGAAAAAAAAAAAAAAAAAAATCTCAACACAAATTTGTGCGATTATCTATGAGGAGAGCTGCTGCTCTATATTTTGTATGTTGCTTAGAAGATTACCCCATATATTGTTGAATTTTGTTGGTTGCCCCCGAACATTATACATGATCTTTTCTGGGGTGCAGTATGACAACAGTTCTCTCCAGCATTGCTGCGTAGAGGGTGGATTCTTAGATTTCCAATTGCTTAATATACTTTCTTTTTTTTTTTTTTTGCTGCTGTCATAATTAAAAGTATTAATTATTTTTTTTAAAGCTTTTTTAAATAACATCAAAGGCCAATTAGCAGTAGATAGCATGTTGAATACATGAAAGATCTTACGTAGGCCTACATAATATTTAACATTTTCAGAATAAAATTAAGTTAAACTCTAACAAAAAATCAACTGCTATTCTCAGAACCAGGCTACAACACAACATGCCACTTGTCAATGCTGCAATATTCTTCAGTATTTTCCGACTCCACATTCCCAGTTCTAAAATAACTGAAAATTGTGGAATATTTTTATAAATAAAAATAAAATGAATTTATCTAAATAAATCAAATTTGTTTTGGGTCAACTTGTGTAACTTGAATGTATTTATTGTGCTCTTAGAACTGTACTAATACCAGCATTTCTGGCTCTGTAAAAACATGATCAGTTAGTTTAACCAAGCTCAGTTAGGGGCTCATATTCTGATAATCATCCATATCCACTGATGTATACAGTAGTCCCATATACTGGGAGAAAGGGAAGATGATGAGGAGAACTGAGACCCTGAAACTAGAAGTAGCATTAACTAACAGCAAAGCAGTGAAAAGGAACCTAAGGTTAAAAGCACTTCCTTTGTCATCAGTTTTCAATCTTGTATTATAAGATGATGACATTTGTTTATTACACTTTTGTTTACTCTGGAAATAAAAATAAATTTAAAAAAAGAAATATAAAAATAAAATAAAAAAAAAGAAAAGTTATAAAAATTAAATTAAAATGTTTAAAGAAACAAGATAAAATTCATACACACAAAAAAAGAATGACAGAATGACATCAGCAGACAGGACGTAAACATGACCCTCGGCAACTGTTGCTATGGAGAAGCGTGTATTACAGTCAGGTCCGAGTTTCGACAGAGACAAGGTTTTACACAAAACTTCAGTCTGCCACAGAAAACTTAAGTCTTTTACAGACCAACACTTTCTGCAACAGACAGTTTATCTCATCCACGCACAACTACCGTCACCGAACAACAGTGCAATGGAGAGAAAAAACAAAAACACAAACAAAGGGGCCCGTCAAAATACCCCACAGGATGCCCTCAGTAATGCTCAACAGGAGATCCATCGCCTTAAACAGCAGATGGATCTCCTGTTGAAGCAAAATTCTGAATTGCGGGCTGAAAAGGACAAGATTTGCCAGCAGAGTCAAAAAGACCAGCTGCAAATGAACCAGCTGAGGGAGCTGCTAGTTTCGAAGGACAGGGAGTTGCATGAAAACTACTGCAACTATCAGACCATTGAAAGGCAGGAGATACAAATCTCCCAACTCCAGAAAAGTTTGCAATACCGGACAGAGAGAGTGGAAGCCATCAAGGAACTGAATCTGCAGGAGTTAGCATCCATGGCAAGACAGCTGGATGATGAGACAGAAAGAGCCTCAGAGCTGGAAGAGAAAGAAGCTGAATTCTGGCAGTGTGAGAAAGCATGGCAGAAGAAAGTCAGCGACCTGGAGGAGAAGTCCAGGCAGGAGCTCGCAGAGGCAGAAGAAAGATGGAAGCTGAAAGTGCAACAGATGCAGAAGAACTTGAAGAAAAGTTCAAAAAAGACATGGCACAGAAAGAGCAGATGTGGGAAAGAAAAGAAAATCATCTGGAGGTCAAAGCTATGCAGCTGGAGGTGAACGTTACACATCTGGAGGTGAAAGTTTCACATCTGGAGGTGAACGTCACACAGCTGGAGGAAGAGAGGTCAGAGCTGGAAGAGCTCTGTTGGACCATGAAAAGGAAGATGAGAGGTTTCTTTTCCAGGAAGAACGAGGATAGAGAAACAACGCTGCAGAACATGAAAATCAAAATGCACGCAAAGAAAGAGAAGGTGGAGAAGGCCGAAATAGAAAAGTTGGCAAAAGAGGAGAAGGCTGGGGCCACAAAGGAAGGTTTTTTCCAGTGGTTACACAGGAAAAGGGTGTATGACATCGTCGACATGGTGGTAGAGGAGGAACTTGCTGGTTGTTCAGCTTGGGTTGAGTATCTGCCTTTAATATAGGTGCTATCAGGTTTTCTCCTGGTGCTCAGGTTTGCCCGCTACAATCAATTTGGCAAAATTAAAAATTGGAATCATATTTCTGCATGTGTCTGCCTCTAAATATAAGACATATGGTTTATATGGAGTTGTATGACATTGTTTCTACAAAGTATCTCATCAAATATTGCTCTTTGAGTTTTGATTTAAACACTTACAGGGTTTCACATGTGAGGTGCATTTATGTCAATCAATCAATCAATTCAATCAATTTTATTTATAAAGCCCAATATCACAAATACAATTTGCCTCACAGGGCTTTACAGCATACGACATCCCTCTGTCCTTTAGACCCTCACAGCGGATAAGGAAAAACTCCCCAAAAAAAAACCTTTAACGGGGAAAAAAAATGGTAGAAACCTCAGGAAGAGCAACTGAGGAGGGATCCCTCTTCCAGGACGGACAGACGTGCAGTAGATGTCGTACAGAACAGATCAGCATAACAAATTAACAGTAATCTGTATGACACAATACAGTAATCTGTATGACATCCTCGGTAATGACAGTAGCTTACAACAACATTCATGAAAGTAATAATACTGTCGTTATAGTTCTGGCTACTGTGGTACAACATGTTGAAAGTATATATTAGTATCAGGCAGTATACATGTATGATAATATCATATGTCTATAATAGCAGTAGAAGTATGACTAATGATTAATGATGGCAGCAGCAGCAGGAAGCATCTGGCAGGACCACGGCAGCAGCACAACCACACACGTCACACTATCCAGGCACCGCTGCAATACGAGTTAACCTGAGAGATAGTGGAGCACAAAGGCTCCGGAGAAGAAGCCGAGTTAGTGACATCCAGAATGGCCGAGTAAAAAAAGATACAGTAATAGGATACGAGAGAGAGAGGGAGAGAGAGAGAGAGAGAAGGTGCCCGGTGTATTATAGGTGGTCCTCCGGCAGACTAGGCCTAAGTCAGCCTAACTAGGGGCTGGTACAAGGCAAGCCTGAGCCAGCCCTAACTATAAGCTTTATCAAAGAGGAAGGTCTTAAGTCTAGTCTTAAATGTGGAGACGGTGTCTGCCTCCCGGACCGTAGCAGGAAGATGATTCCACAGGAGAGGAGCCTGATAGCTGAAGGCTCTGGCTCCTGATCTACTTTTGGAGACTTTAGGGACCACGAGTAACCCTGTGTTCTCAGAGCGCAGAGTTGTGGTGGGATAATAAGGCACTATGAGCTCTCTAAGATATGACGGAGCTTGACCATTTAGAGCTTTATAAGTTAACAGTAGGATTTTAAATTCAATTCTGGATTTTACAGGGAGCCAGTGCAGAGAAGCTAAAACAGGAGAAATATGATCTCGTTTCTTAGTTCCTGTTAGTACACGTGCTGCTGCATTCTGAATTAGCTGAAGAGTTTTTAATGATTTACTAGAGCTACCTGATAATAGAGAGTTACAGTAATCCAGCCTTGAGGTAACAAAAGCGTGGACCAATTTTTCTGCATCTCTTTGGGTCAAGATAGGCCTAATTTTTGCAATATTACGCAGATGAAAAAATGCAGTCCATGAGGTTTGTTATAA
The DNA here is from genome assembly GCA_035609425.1 of Epinephelus awoara. Taxonomy (NCBI): domain Eukaryota; kingdom Metazoa; phylum Chordata; class Actinopteri; order Perciformes; family Serranidae; genus Epinephelus; species Epinephelus awoara. The sequence goes on from CM069309.1 coordinate 26,605,075, forward strand.
ATGAGAATTGAAAGACAAATCTTGATCAAATGTTACTCCGAGGTTTCTTACGGTAGTGGTAGAGGCCAGAGCAATGCCATCGAGAGAAACTATGTCATCAGATAAAGAGTCTCTGAGTTGTTTGGGGCCAAGAACAATTACTTCAGTTTTGTTTGAATTTAACATCAGGAAATTGGTGCTCATCCAGGTTTTTATGTCTTTAAGACAATTATGAAGTTTAGTTAAGTGATTACTTTCTTCTGGCTTCATCGATAAATACAACTGTGTATCATCCGCATAACAATGGAAATTTATAGAGTGATTTCTAATGATGTTACCTAAAGGAAGCATATATAGAATAAATAGGATTGGTCCAAGCACAGAACCTTGCGGAACTCCAAAACAAACTTTAGTACGTAAGGATGATTCATTATGAACGTGAACAAATTGAAAACGATCAGATAAATAAGATTTAAACCAGCTTAGTGCAGAACCTTTTAGGCCAATTAAGTGTTCCAGTCTCTGTAACAGAATTTCATGGTCAACAGTGTCAAACGCTGCACTAAGATCTAATAAAGCAAGTACAGAGACAAGTCCTTTGTCTGAAGCAATCAGAAGGTCATTTGTAATTTTAACTAGAGCTGTCTCAGTGCTATGATGCGCTCTAAATCCTGACTGTAATTCCTCAAATATATTATTATCCTGGAGAAAATCACACAGCTGGTCTGCGACTACTTTCTCAAGGATCTTTGACATAAAGGTAAGATTAGATATTGGTCTATAGTTGGCTAACACCTCTGGATCCAGGGTGGGCTTTTTTAGTAGAGGTTTAATTACAGCTACCTTAAAAGACTGGGGTACATAGCCTGTTAATAAGGATATATTGATCATATCTAATATATGGGTGTTAAGTAAAGGTAAGACCTCCTTGAGTAGCCTAGTTGGGATGGGGTCTAAGAGACACGTTGATGATTTAGATGAAGAAATCACTGCGGTCAATTCTTGAAGAGAAATTGGGGAGAAGGAATCTAAATAAATATTAGGTGTTACAGCTGTGTTTGAGGTTAGATAGGTACTATCTGAGGACAGGAGGTCATGAATTTTGCCTCTAATAGCTAGGATTTTGTCATTAAAAAAGCTCATAAAATCATTACTGCTAAGGGCTAAAGGAATACAAGGCTCAATAGAGCTGTGACTCTCAGTCAGCCTGGCTACAGTGCTGAAAAGAAACCTGGGGTTATTCTTGTTTTCCTCTATTAAAGCTGAGTAATAGTTTGCTCTGGCATTGCGGAGGCCCCTCTTATAAGTTTTGAGACTGTCTGCCCAGATTACACGAGATTCTTCCAGTTTGGTTAATCGCCAATTCCTTTCAAACTTTCGCGATATTTGCTTTAATTTACGGGTTTGAGAGTTATACCAAGGAGCGAACTTTCTTTGTTTTGTTAACTTCTTTTTAAGAGGAGCTACAGAGTCAAGTGTTGTTCGCAGCGAGCTTACGGCGCTATCAACAAAATGATCAATTCAGGAGAGGTTAAAGTCGGTACAGGAAACCTCTGTTACTGAAGGACTTGGGATTGAATTTAACGACGGAGTAATCATTTCTTTAAATTTTGCGACAGCACTATCTGATAAACATCTGGTATAGTAACTGTTGCTAAGTGGCGTGTAGTCGAGTAAAAAGAAATCAAAAGTAATCAAATAATGATCCGATAGCGAGGGATTCTGTGGAAAGACTGTTAGGTTATCAATTTCAGTTCCATACGTCAGAACTAGATCGAGGGTATGGTTAAAACAGTGAGTGGGTTCATGAACACCCTGACTGAAGCCAATGGAGTCTAATAATGTGATAAACGCGGTAGCCAGGGAGTCATTATCAACGTCGACATGAATGTTAAAGTCGCCTACAATAATAACTTTATCTGATTTAAGAACTAGACTGGATAAAAACTCTGAGAATTCAGATATAAATTCAGAATACGGGCCAGGAGCACGGTACACAATAACAAATAAAAGTGGCTGCGAGGTTTTCCAGGTTGGATGTAAAAGACTAAGAACGAGGCTTTCAAAAGAATTATAATCTAGTTTAGGTTTAGGGCTGATTAACAGACTAGAGTTAAAAATGGCTGCAACTCCCCCTCCTCGGCCGCTGCCTCGAGGAATGTGGGTATTATTATGACTGGGAGGAGTGGACTCATTTAGACTAACATATTCATCTTGACACAGCCAGGTTTCAGTGAGACTGAGTAAATCAATATGATTATCTGATATTAATTCGTTTACTAACACTGCTTTAGACGAAAGAGACCTGATATTTAACAATCCGCATTTAATTCTCCTGTTTTGTCTTTCTGTCACAGAAGAGGTTTTAATTTTTATGAGGTTGTTTTGCACAACTCCTCTTTGTTTAATTTTAGATTTAAATAACTTAGGTGGTCGGGGGACAGACACCGTTGGTATAAAACTATGAAAACTATGGCTGGGTAAGTGAACTAGAAGCTCAGAGAGGCGTATAGGACTGCAGCTCTCTGTCCTGGTCTCAACTCTGGGTTGTCAGGGATTTAATTTGCTAATAAAATTTTCCAGGTTCCTAGAAATGAGAGCAGCTCCATCCAAAGTGGGATGAATGCCGTCTCTCCTAATGAGACCAGGTTTTCCCCAGAAAGTTTGCCAATTATTAACGAAACCCACATCGTTTGCTGGACACCACCTGGACAGCCAGCGATTAAATGATGACATGCGGCTAAACATGTCATCAGAGGTCAGATTAGGGAGGGGTCCAGAGAAAACTACGGAGTCCGACATCATTTTTGCATATTCACACACCGAGGCAACATTAATTTTAGTGACCTCCGATTGGCGTAACCGGGTGTCATTGCCGCAGACGTGAATAACAATCTTACTGAATCTACGTTTATCTTTAGCCAGCAGTTTTAAATTTGATTCGATGTCGCCCGCTCTGGCCCCAGGGATACATTTGACTATGGCCGCTGGTGTTGCTAACTTCACGTTCCGCAAAATAGAGCTGCCAATAACCAGAGTTTTATCGTCAGCGGGTGTGTCGCTGAGTGGGGTAAAGCGGTTGGAGACGTGAACAGGCTGGTGGCGAGCCGTGGGCTTCGGCTTGGAGCTACGCTTCTGGCGCACACTTATCCAACGACCCGGCTGAACGGGAGTTACCGGAGGACCGCTAGCAGGAGCTAAAGCTATGCTATGTGGCTCCGCACCGGCTACAGGGGACTGGCTAACTACCGCAGCTGCAGAGTGATTTTCCATGGTGCGGAGCCGCACTTCTAATTCACTAAGCCTCGCCTCCAACGCAGCAAATAAGCTACACTTGTTACAATTACCACTGTCACTAAAGGAGGCAGAGGCATAACTCAACATGTGGCACACCGGGCAAGAGAGAGCAGAGGGAGAATCCATCGCTAGCAGTAAAGCTAATGTAGCTACCAAGGCTAGTAACGTGCAAACAACAGCTAAGAGATTAGCGAGAAAGTCGTAGAGAGGAGGAGAGCTATGAGTGCTTCAACAGAACTAGTGTGGGTTAAGACTTGGACTAGTGTGGGTTGAAAGTGTAGAAATGGGTCCAGTTAGTATAAATATCATTGATGTTGAATTATACCCATGGAATATAGACAATTAACTTCATAGAGTTTGAGCTGAGGCTCACCTTCCATGTTTCAGCTTTCTAGTCAAAAACATAGCTTGTCTTGCTTTTATATAATATTGTAAGAGAGAGGACACCCTGATGAACACAGTGTGTAAAATGTGTTCGTGTTGTGTCAAAAATGTGATCAGGACAGCAGGTTAACTGCTAAGTGACTCCTGGCTGAGGCAGTTAATCCCGGAGATTTTGTTAAAGCACATCTCACAAACTACTGACCTTTCCTCAAACACAATAACTCGCATCACTATAATTTGTATACTGTGAAAGAGAGGACAACCTGATGAATAAGCAGTGTGCAATGTGTGTCTGTAGTGACAAAAGTGTGCGCATGGTCGCAGGTTAGAAAACTGGTATGATCTGCTCTCCTCTAGAGATCTCTGGTCTCACTTGACATTGAGTTAACTGCATCAGTTGATGGACTTTCTCTCACTTTCAGGCTCAGGATTTTAGCTTTTAGTTATCTGCTTAAAAAAAATCCAGTAATATGTCCTGTTGTGACAAACAGAAAGATTTCGGGACGGTTCTTGAAATTTTGAAATTCACATGGTGAAATCCATTTTCATGCAATTTCATACAGAAATAGATCAAGGACTTTCAATTACCTGTGTACAGGGCTGGACTGGGACAAAAAAATGCCGAACTGAATATCTTAGAAAGTATGAATGTTATGAATGAGAAAATTACAAGTAATCAATTCCTAATTGAGCTGAACATTTTGAAGTTTGAATGAAGTTTGTATGTTGAAAAAAATGTGGAAAGAGTAACGCAGCAAAAGAGTGGGCGTAAGAATCAAGAATTCCAAAATTCCAAAGCAGTAGAACAATGTAGGCTGTGAATGCTTTGGCGTTCACGTCCAATGATGGTGAAACTCTATAAAAGGCCAAACAATACCCAACTTTGCCTGTTTAGCTACAGTTCAACATGTGATATTCTGATGTGGGAGAAAGTCCTACGTCATTTCCTGATGAAGTCTTGTTGCTCGGGGGGAAAAGCCACAGCTTCATTTACAAGGTTTCAGGACTGTTTCACCTCAATTTCAAGACAACACTTCAAATTCACACTGTATCCCACCGAGGCCCTTCCTTGTGCCTCTGCGTGACTGTCCACTGACCCATATACCTACTACTGGCAAAAGTGAATGTGTGCACATGGCTGAAATCTGCCGACTTTTAAAAAACTGCCAACTGTTCCGTAACACATGAGAATAGCTGAATCTGCTGTTCAAATAAGTGATGAATGCATTCTGTGAGAAAGGCAGGGAATTATAAAACAGGCCAAGAACACATAAAAGTAAAAAGACAAAACAAGGTTATGTGGCTGTTTCTCAACTACCTTTATCCCAAAATACCATGTCATTCTACCTGTTTTCAGCCAATATATTATTGTATGTTAAAATTCTGGGCTAAAACGCTCCCAGTGTTTACGAAATATGACAGATGAGAGATGAAAACTTAAAATTTCCTGGTGAAATCCAGAATCACTGCTCGCTTTAAAGGCCAAGCAGATGTACATTTATATTTATATAGCACATTATTGTACACAAATGTTATTCAAAGTGCTTTACAGGCAAAAGATAAGAAAAATAATAAGATTAAGGAAGAAGAAGATTAAAATAAATAAAAGCACAGGCAGCTGAATTTGATATCATAAGTAAAAGTACCATAAAAAAAACTGATTAAAACAAAGCTGTGGAAAAGAGAACAGTCTTAAGCTTGGTTTTAAAAAGTGGCTATACTGTGTTTAACTGGAAGTCAGTGCAAGGATCGAAAAACTGGCGAAACGTGTAGCTACTCTCGTCTAGGTGTTTGTCAGTGTTCTAGCAGCAGCATTTTGAATGAGTTGTAACTGTCTAATGGTTTTATTGGGGAGGCCAATACAGAGTGCATTACAGTTCACTGTACAAGATATAAAAGCATGAATGAGCTTTTCTAAATCTTGCTTGGATGGAGTTTCTTAATTTAGCTGTTTTTTATATGCCAGAATGATGATTTAATTTCACCTTTATTGTGGCCTCTAAAATTTAAATCATCAATGATTACACCAAGGTTTTTGACGTGGGTTTTAGGTTTTATTCCGCTAGAATCAAGGAATGCATGACAGACTGTATAAAATAATGGAGGCAGTTACTGTGATGCCACTCTTTGGTTTGTGGACTGGTGTTTTGAGGCCTACAGTTTGGCATTTCTCTTTGTTTTTTGGAGCCAAAAGTGACCATATTTGGATGAGAGGGTGGATCTGACTCATAGACTGATGCCTTGCAGATAGCCTGTGACTCATAGCAGCCAAACCCTTAAATATGCATAATTTTGGCCTTGATAAAATGTAAATGAGTAAGTTATAAAATAATTGAAGCCCTGTACAGTAGTTATGAATGTTGACGTTAGGCACAGAGACTAAAACTGATTTTGTATCAGGCAGTAAACACGTTTATTTTTTCTGTAAAGTTGGCCATTTTACAGATGTGAATGGGAATTTATTCTGTTTCAGAGCCAGCCTCAAGTGGCCATTAGAGGTAGTGCAGTTTTTGGCCCCCTTGCATTGGCTTCATTCTCCAGCCTTGAAGGTTGCCGCTTGGATAAACACGAAGCACCAACCTTCCTTCCCATAGGGTCATGTTCATACATAGCATGCCCAAGCCGATCCTTAATTTCATAAAAGCTGACCAATTTCTGAGTGTTGCCGAATATATACCACTGCTCTGAAAAAGTTTGAATTAATGTCGGGAGTTTTGATTTGTGACTCCAACACACATAATAGCGTGCCCTAGGAAGCAATCTTTAAACCCTGAAAGGAATTAGCATTTGAGCACTCCCAGTCTTGTCTCAAAGATCGGCACTGTGTCTCAAATTGCATACTTACATTAGTACACTTTCATGTAGCGCAAATTTTGACAGGGTAGTGTTGTCTCAAACCAAACACGGCTGTTGTGCACTTACCGGAAATGACGATGACAAGATGGCGACCACTGAGCGCAAGAAGTGTCCATAATTCCACACTCAACTTCTAGACTGTTTTCAGTGCACCATCCGGGTACTCATAGTGCACTGCATTTTTTTTGACAAGGGAACAAGGGTGATGCTGACTTCCGCGTCGACCTACAGAAAAACATCATCCTTGGAGCACTCTACAAATGTATGGTTAGTGAACATCTGTTTTAGTTACGTGTTTGGCAACTACTCATTTTATTATTTTCAGAGGATATCCTAATTTCAGCTTGAACATCCTTGAGTGCTGCTGAATACATGACTCCCCTGAAAAGGTTTGACTTGTGACTCCTGCGCTGCTCAGCTGGACTGCCCCTTTAAGACGACCCGGAAGTGCTTGTTAAACCGGATGTGCAGGTTTCCCAATGTGACTTACCCGAGCTACACTGTTTTGATTTAATACTATCTTCGTTAAGCAGTTTAAAGTCTACAAAATGTTTCTTACCAGCGTAAATTGTAAGTTTTTAATGTCGTCATTTAAAGAGTCGCGTGCATGCGTATGAAGGGCTGTCTCGCACGGTGCTAGATTAACTTTATCAGTTAGCTAACGTTAGTTTAGCTGGATAGCTAACGTTAGCTGTTAACTCTCCAGTATCTAATATGACATTGTTTATAACTTCGCTTCTACCTCCCTTTTAAACTATTTCTGTGGCACTTTTAACGTAAAGTGTCGTGGGTTTAAAATGTTGTCGCGCTCAGCTTTTGAGGCTGGTGGTTAACCTGAGTTGATAGCGGCTAACTGTTAGCCTTGTACTTTAATACGTAACGTTAGTTATATATAATTGTCTAACGTCATGTTTGTGGAGTTTGCTTGGCATTAACCGTATGAATCTGCTCTTTTTCATTTCTCAGTGGCCAAGGCAAAATCAAAGTAAGTGGAAGTCCTGGAATAGAAAAAATAACTAAAAATGAATCGCTGTCAGTTATGTTGTGTGTCACATTCACTTACATTGTTTTCTATCAGGACCATCCTGGTTCAGATGGTGAGCGCTGCAGGCACAGGCTACTTCTTCAACACGAAGAGGAACCGTCTCACAGACAAACTGGTGCTGCGCAAACATGATCCATTTGGTGAGATATGACTAATCAGATGTTATTACAGATGTAGGCTAACGTGCGCACAAAACACTCCATTAAACATTAGTACTCTGTTGTGGACAAACATGTGTCCGTGGTAATGGTGTCGGGTTTTGAATGCCACCTGGCAGCATGTAACACAAGCACCTGTGTCTGCGCTGTAGCAGGAAGTTGTTTCATCTCAGATCATTTAAAATAACTGAACTGGGACAAAAACTATGGTAACTGTGTTGATACTGTGGAATGGTGACATGAGTAATAGAAAAAATAAATTGTAATATTCAGCAAGTTTACATTAAAAAAATACATGCATTCGATCTGTTGGGTCACCTTTAAAGCATTATATCAAAACTGCTGCATACTTATTAAGTTATTGTATAATATAGTAAAACATGATTTTTTTTTAGCCAGCATGTTACAGCACATTAGTGTTCATATATGCATTTGTTCTAATCTTATAAGATTCCAATTTAACTGTCATAATGCACAATAGCGTTTTGCTGTTTCTTTGTGTGTAGATGGAAATACTGAACCCAGTGATGAATAGATTACCTGCCACTTGATATTTAACTTTTGGAGTTAGTTAGAGTTAGAAGTAGAAGAAATGTTGACAACAGCTGCAGTAAATCAGTGTTTTTGCAAACATCAAATAAGCCGCAAGGTAAAGCTCTTATTGAGCAAAACATGCATGACCACCTATTCTCTTTAAAAGTATACTGTCCAGGGCTTTCTGAACAAAAGGGAAAAAAGTAAAGTTACAAAAGTAATCCTTCTCAATCAGTATGCACGGGCCACTAGAAGTGTTGGGCAGTGTGTATTTCTGCAGAGACCCTGCCATGTGCCTGTATTTTTTTTAAATTTTATTTTGCTGTGGTTGGTACGTTCCTGGGCACAGCACTAAGGAGAGGTTGGACTTTATAAAAAGGTAGCAACCAGGTGCCAGACAGTAAGCAGCAAGCATCCAAGAGGAGGCTTTGGAAATCACAGTCACATCTGGGCTTGGCTTTTATTTTGGCTGGCAATATTGGTTCCAAACAGTCGCCAAGAATTCCTGCTCGGTACACTTTTAATAATATGTTATTATGTAATAATGTGTTATTTCCTCCAGATCACGTGACTCTTATTTAAAATCTGTTTTCTGTCATTGCAGTGAACAAGCACGTCCTGTTCTTTGAGAAGAGGAAGATCAAATCGATTTAACAACGCACCAGAATATATGGACAACGTAAACCTGCTAGGTTTAAACAGACTTGTTTTTATTGTCATGGATTATACAAGGTGTTTCATCAGTCAACATCTCTGTTTGGCTGGCTGAAATGTTGTCAGAGGATTTCTTCAGGGATCTGTCAGAAAGCTTCTTCTCTCCCCACTGCACCAGTTCAGCATGATGCAAACCCCAGCCGAGCTTCAAGAGTCTCGACTTCCATCATTTTAATCTACTACTCATGTCAAAGTGATGTTATTCGTTGGGGTTGTATGTCACCATTGATTACCTGTAAATTATGTGCAGTAAAAGATACGTGTTAGGATGTTTGTTAATTATTAAACAATTTAAAATGACTGACATTGTTGTAAGTTGGCTTGTTATCACATAAAACTGTTATATTGACAGTCAAATTGAAATCACGGTCAGCTTTATTGGACATCAGTTACATCATTAACAGTCCTCAGTCCTTTCATTGCATTGTTCATTCTTTCATTAAAGCAGCTTATGTCATATCAGAGTTGTGTTTGCGGGTCAGTAAGACCCATTCCAGCTGTGGTCCACACACAGTAGTATCACCAAACTGAGTTGCTGCTCTCAGAACAGTTCAGCTGGCAGGTCCTTTTTGAAGGGGTAAGACGTCTGCGTGCCAACAGCCTGCACGCTCACTCCCGCCACCTGATTGGCTCTGCGGGCCATCTCCTCCAGAGGCATTGTAGGATAATGAGCCATGTAAAACGCCAGTGCTCCAATAAAGCTGTCTCCAGCGCCCTGGCAAGAAACAATATTACGAGGATGCTTTATTAAATTCCACCTGTGGTTCAAACCATTCCACTGTGTAATTCTACAGCTGTGCTCTGCTCAGCACAATCGGAGCAGGCTGCCATGACAGTGTGTGTGTGTGTGCGTGTGTGTGTGTGTGTGAGGAAGAAAACAACAAACAACAAATCCATGTAAAAATGATATAATTTATCTCAAAGCTCTGCTGTTTTAAAAATATTTCATAATATATTCTGAAGTGCATAAGAACACAGTAACTGTGAGAAGATGGGGTGGTACATTCTTTTAATTCAATATATTGTCAACAGTAGGGGGTGCTATGGCATTTGTTAGTTGTTAGTCCAAGTCCTATGATGCTGCCTGAAGTCTCAACTACTTTGAAATTAGTTACTGAATTGTTACCTTGTGTGTAAGTGTGTCTCAGTCAGCTCTTTTAGGAAAACATCTGTATTTCTCATGTTTACATACACCCCATAATGCCAGCAGATGATAAATAGGATGTTATAGGCTCATGACATGTCTTAGATGCATTATGGTTGATTTATGGTACCCTTTAATAATTGGAAAAGGGGAATATTTTTCACTTAACTACAAGGAAAAACAAAAGTCTTGAAAGTCTTTAAAAGGCTGCTACTGATAACAACATACTGTATAATCCTAATGCTAATGAACAAATGTTATTTAATTTAATGGTCTTATCAGAAATAACTTTATAACCAGATGCTGGAACAACCAAACAAAAAACCCCCACAGGGTTTACTGGATGCTTTTAAAGTCAGCTGAAAAGCACATGGTAGCTTTAATCACGTGTCAGTGGCTTCACCATAACTGCCAACAGCTCTGGTTTTGGCTATCTGTTTAAACGGATAAACTATCCATTTTCCCCCCATCATCTATTGATAGAGATGGAATGTGCCGTCTACGCCCTGGAGGAGGTTGGCTGGAACGTGATGCTGACGGGGGGGTGGCTCGCTGATGGGAAAAGGCACAATGGTATGTGGCGACACGCTCATGTTTAACCACAAATTCCCCCCCGATGCTGGTTCTCACAAGCCCGCTCCATTACTCACCACTGTGGCCCTCAAAAGAGTTCATTGCACTCTCTCTTCTGAGCACCTCTGTCACCCACCCTCCCAGCACCCCTCACCCTCCGACCTCAAAGTAACCCTTTTGTCGGGGGGTAAAGTTGTCGGTTGTGCCGCGATGATTCAGTCACATGGGGCAAAAAAAAAAACCCTAACACTGACCCCGGTCCAGCAGAGAGGGCCGTGCTCTGGGATTGACAGGGCACCAGGAACAGAGAGGGGCCACAGTAGCCGGGGCAGCTGGAGGGCACAGTCCAGACAACATAGATTTTTGTCTACAAGCACCTAAACTTGTTTCATTTAGAGCATTCTTTGTTCAACAGCATGATAGATACAAGCAATGTAGGAAGAGAAAAAAAAGCTCTGATTTGACATTTGAAAGGCCGTTATTGCATCTCACCCCCACCCTCTGCACGCCACTGGTGTGACTCCTGGAGAGATGCTGGAAAGAGTGAGATCAGAGCTGAAACATTTCACAGGCCTGGTGGATTTCCATGTTTAAAGCCATGGTATGTTTATGTCTCCTGTCTGGTAGCTGGGCTGGGCCACAATACAGTCCAGCATTTGGAAATAAGGCTTTGGTGAAGCAGTCCCACTGGTTCGGCTCTGGCCCGTCTCCCAGTTCACACGTTGTGGTTAAAACGGTGATTCTGCTCTTGAGTGGGAGCTGATGCTTGGGAACCGATGACCAACAGAGCACAGCACAGTGAAGGGGGCAGTTTCAGCAACTAGTTAAGGCAGTTGAAAATATAACATTTTGGTCTTTATAGTCGTGACATTACATTATTTTTGCACATGCCTCACCTCATCTTTTTAGAATCACCTGTTGACACTCAACTAATCTGCAACCAAATCCCTGCCAGAACAACTGCCATTGTTTCGTCAGACTACAACAGGGTGGGGCCCAAACAGGTTTATAGGAATTAATACTAGTATTAAGGGCTTACTTGCTAACAGTTGATACTTTTTCGCTGACAGTTAAAATTTGGCAAATCTCATAGAATAAAACAGTTATGCTCAGATTTGAATTCTTTCTGGGGTGGGAAAAACCCACACACACATTTTGATTTAGACAATACTAAACTTTCACACAAATAAAATCTCTTAATGTTCAATCACTACTGAACACCACTAGATTTGGAGCACTGCAACATTACTTTGAAAACCATCTATCTGAGTGTATGTTGTCTAAATTATTTTCTTTGATATTTCAGGAAGATAATTTCAAGTTGTGCAGTTTCAAAAGTTTGAAAACTTTTAAATATGTTTTCTTAGGGTTCATAAATTCAAATTTGTTAGACTTTTAAAAATGTTAGAAAAAACAAACAAACAAAATTACGATTGAATTCAATCGGTCATTTTTTGATCTAAAAATTCTACAATAATAATAATTTCATTTGTATAGCACTTATCTAAACAACATTACAAAGTGCTTCACGCAGTGCATGGAAATAAAAAACAAACAATTATACAATATTTAAAAAAAAATGTTAAGAGCTACAAAAAATAGTGTGTACAGAGGCAAAAATAAAACAGAAGGAAATAAAATACAAAAGTTACAAATCAAAAAGTACAAATTAGGCATTAAAAGGGAAAGCTTTCCTGTTAAAATATGTTTTAAGCAATGATTTAAAAATAGGTAATGTGCAAGCCAGCCTAATTTCCTCAGGCAGAGAATTCCAGTGTCTCTGGGCCTTGATGGCAAAAGCTTTAGTTACCAACCTCGATCTAGGGACAACTAATGAGGGTAATTCATTGTGATGTAATAGTAATAAGTAATTATAAAAAAAAAAATCAAGTTGTTTAAATTGGCTTGGTGAAATTAATACCAAAAATTCAAATAAAACATTCAAACACTTTAGGATAATTGATTTAGCCTGGATGGAACTGATCAGGCCTTCTTCCTAATAAGTTACATGTTGTCATATGATCCAAGAAAATGGACACTAATATTAACTTTCTGAATTTATGACCCAGAAAAGTGATTTTGAAGTCGTACAAAGCCAATTTACCATTTAGAAAAGGCGGGGAATTCAATTAATATACATTTTAGATAGATAAAATATTTCAATACAATTCAGTGGTGTTAAAATTTCTACATTTAGCATTTTGTAGAGAATTTTATATAGTTTGGTATTTATTATGCCTAATTATATGCAGTTATGCAAAAATGCAAATAGTTTTGGCTTGTCTTTGCTTCCATAGCGTACTCCAGTTGAGTATTATTAAGTACCGCCACTTTCAAATTAATATAAGTATGGTATTTTTATTTAGTTTAAGGCAAGGCAAAAATGTTCAGCTTTGTGTGATTCAACATGTGCTCTATTTCAGTCGAAATGAGCATAGATTCCTCCAAAAATGGTTCCTTATAGCCAAGAGCCCATGAGTTAGTATTTCCTATCACAAATTTGAAATTTGCTCTCTTAAATGAATGATTATCCTGCACAGCTGCATAAACTTTGTCTTAGTGCATTAAACCTGCGATGCCTGAAGTTTTGTTTCCTGGGGGATCAACACAACACAGACGTATCCTCTTATATGTGGATATGATGAACTCATTATCAAGGTTGTCCATGTACACATCCATTTTTTGCACAAAAACAAAACTCTTTCATATGACTTACTTTGTCATTTCTTAGTGAGCCAGTCCCCATCTAAATAAGCACTGACGAAATAAGACTTCACTGTTCCAGTCTGAACTTGAGGTCACTCGACTGTGCGGGCCACCATCCAACCTTTCTGCGTCTTACTAACGTTTCCTCTGCTGAGACTGGCATGTGACGCTACTGGATCTAGTGAATGAGTCTCAACGAGGCTGACAAGCGCTACCCCCTTCGGCCCCGCCACCGCTGCCCTCGACACAGTTTGATGAAGGTTAGATCTGGAGGCCTGTCAATCAAGTGACACAAGCGCTTGCCGCGGATGAGCTGTGACGCTTCTGCTGGTTGACTCCGTCCGCCGCGTCTTGACCTCCGTGCCGTTCCTCTGCCTGTTCTCCTCTGCTACTCAAACGCAAGTTAGAAATTAGGGTGGCAGACGTGTCTGCAAGAAGCTTCCCAAATTAACAAAGTAGGATTTAGGAAGTTTCGTACAGTTTGATGTGTTTGTAGTGTGACATTGCAATGTGATCAGAGAGCCAGTGAGCTTTGTTGCTTTGTGTGAATTAAACCACTATCAAAAATGTCCCTGGAACTTTTATAGATTTGGTTCAGTTTAATTCAATCTATTAAAAGCGTAGTTTTTCTCATTCTGACAGATAATTGCGTTAGAATGAGTCAACCTGGGTTGATTTAACACAACAGTGACACACCTATGGCTATTGAGAGCTTTCCATTTGCTGTTATGAACACTTTTGTACCTAGTGGGCTGACTGAACACCAGGGAAGTGACCTTTTTTTCATGCTTCTGGCAGCAGCTTTAGTGGTGTGAGTTTAGAATAAACAGAACAAACTAAATAGTTAACACAGGCAGCAATAACCTCCATGGCTGTAAAGACAAACAAAGGAGGGCATACAGAACCATGGAAGTCCGTCAACAGAAAATCCAAGGACAAAAACAAGAGTGGCGCCCACATGCTTTGATTGGCAAGTGATCTTTGTAAAGTGCAGTGCAGAAACACCACAGCAATCAGCTCTAAAACAAGTAAAAAAAAAAAAAAAAAAACCCATAGAAAATGCAGATCTCAGAGAAGGCTCCTCACTCTATGTCTTTCATGTTATGAGTCTGATGCGCCCACTGAACCTTTCGAGCCTCCAGAACCTGTGACTGTATTTCTCACCCAGAGGCCTCCTGCAGTCTTGACTCTCCGTGTGCCATTAACTCCTGAAGCCTACAGCCTTTGTCAATGAAAGGCACCCAGGGGAGAGTAAAGACCAACTGAGGGGCAGGGATGACTCACAGTGGCTTCCACGTCCGGAAGCTTCCAGTAAGACTTGCGAACAGCCGGGGACGACTCGTCTGAAGCGACGAGGGAGGAAGATTCACAGATCAAAAACACATTTAATTGAACCAATTAGGGCTCTGACATCTTTGATCCATCCGCAGCGCTTTGTCTTAGTCCTCTTTCACCCTTTTGTGTGCAACTTTGATCGACAGGACTGCACTGGCAGAGGCCTGGCCTAACATCTGGGTCGCTAAACAGCAGCTGCTGAAGCATGTGCAGTCTATTAAAACATGGTGATGTGGCAGTTTTCTCATTGTGTCACGCTGACCTGCAGTTTGCAGGGTTAAGAACACAATGCTCGGGAGGTATTCCTTTACCTATGGCTTCCAGGAAGGAATCATGCAATTGGTCCTTACACGTCTCCAGTCATTGGAGAAGACTGGGAATAATTTGACTGTCCAGACCCACCGTACAGCTGTAATGTCTGGTTTAGACAGCACTGTCTACCTTTCGCCCTACACAGTGGACCTCCCGGAGCAGTGGAAACCAAGGCCACCCAAGTCCTGCTGGGGCTAAAAGGCGCTGGCTGTGTGTGTGTGTGTGTGTGTGTGTGTGTGTGTGTGTGTGTGTGTATGTGTGTGTGCTATAGCCTCATCTAACTGTCCGCACAAAAAAAGCCAAGGCTCTGATCTCAGCGAGGGAAGCCTGCACTCAATTTGAGAAAAAAGGGAGACAAATGGATAACAGGGGGGAGGGATGGGGGAGACCCACAGTGGATGAGTGGGTTTACTTTGTTATTCATCCAGATTCACGACCCTGACTCAGCCCATGATTGCTCGTGCCATGTTAAATTTGTTATTCAGACAGCTGCGGGAGGAGCAGATGATGAAATAGTTACAGTCTAAATGATTTAGCAGCCATGTTGGCACATCATTAACCAAGCTCAGTGAGAAATATTACATCTGAGACAAGTCGAAACAAAGTGACGAAATGCAAACAAAAAAGGTTGGTAGATGGCAGAAAGGTGAATTTGTGTTTGTTTCTGTCAGTGGCGGGTCACGGCACCCGCGGCACCCGGCTGAACAGTAGCCTAGCTAAAATAGTGAGAAACCGCAAGTGACTCACTGTGTTGATATCGAAGATTCGCAGCCTAGAATATGGCCTCAATTCACAGTCCGATACTAGTAAAACTGGAGCGCAAGTAAAATCCTGGTGATGACAAGTCTGGAGCTTTAAAAAAACATTTCCATCACAAGTGCTTGAGAAAACACAATCAAAGCAGTAATAACAGAAGAGGTAATCATAACTAGAGAGGCCTGTGTTACCAGAACAAGCTCAACGAAGTGAATAATGATCTTGATAACAACTTGTTTTTTTTCCCTCACTCCAGTAACAAAGAAAGGGCCTTACTGGAAGAGGGATTATGATGTCCAAAAGAGTTAAACACTCCAGAATTTATGGGCCCATCAAAGAACACAAGGGGTGGGGTGAGAGAGCGTGTGTGCGAGGGGGGGGGGGGGGGGGGGGCATGCAGCAGGCCCGACCACAGCTTTCTGCTGACTGATGCAAGCCCAAGAGGTGAGTCATGGGAGAGGGAGGGGGAGGACAGGGGTAGTGGGTAAGTTCTCCTGGGGGCTACTGGGAAGTGGGGTGATTGAAGACGGTGAATAAGGGTAGTTATGTGTGTGTCTGCTTCAAAACGTGGGGGCACGGAGGAGGTCGCGCACCGTTAAAGAGAGTGAGCTCTTTGTTCTCGAAATGCCACAGTGACCTGTAAGTAGATGCTGCTGTTTAGTTAAGCTGCACTTCCTTTGGAGTGTCTCTGAAAACATCATAACACCCAACACACTTTTTACTGCCTTTGCTTTTTTCCTGACTTTCACAATACCTAATGTGGGTTTCACGTAAAACTGAGACTGCACGCTTGTAATTGTTTTGACTTCAGTTTTTACAATAATGCATGATGAACAGCATTTGGAAATTACATCGCAATAAAAGTCCCTGGGGGAACTATTGGGTAAAAGAATCCATTACACAAACAATTAGAAGGCTTTAATCAAACCTGGTAGGCATGAAGAGGTGATTAACACCTCTGTGCGATGACGTGTTTGGTTGGTAGAACACATGCCTCACAAAACCCTCAGAGACAGGAAATGCAAACATCTAGCTGAGGCTCCTGTGACGACAACAAGCCACAGAAGCCGGTGTGAAATGAGTCAAGACGCTGGCCTCTTTAAAAGATTAGAGTCCTCCTTATAGGAGGGGAAACAGCCAGTGGTCACCACATCCCTGATGATCTTAAACCGTTCCACTTGAGCAACACACAGATCTTAAGCTCCACTACAGCTCAGACTACCGAGAGTTCATTTGACTGTGACGAAGGGGGCAGATAAAAGTCCTGTGTGTCAGTGTTTTGTTATGAAAGTGTTGTGGAATCTGCCGATTTTCTGCGAAAAACAATATGTTCCTCTGACACTGGTGAAAGACCAGTTTTAAAGATATTCCTTCCAGTGAGGAGTGGGCTGGTTTACATAATTTCCCATTCAAAACAGTTTCCCTTTTAACTAACACTGTAAGTGTCATCCCCTATCTCTGTCATAACATACTACTGAAATGAAAAACAAAACAAAACAAACAAAAAAAAAACGTGGAAAATTTTTAGTCAGACTTATTCTTAAAAATGATTAGCACTAATTATCACAAGTAATTATACATTTAAAATTATTTAGCTATTACAAAAATATTACACACATATATGTACATATATATATATATCCACAGATATAACACATAATAGTATACATAAGTATATAGTATATAATGATAATAATATATTTAGATATGATATAAAACTTCATCTTCTGGCTTGGGGCAATTGTAATTGGCATTTTAACTATTTTCTGATATTCTATCGACTAAACAACTCATCAAAACTTTAAGGAGTATTTAAGTAATTAACATATATGTAAAATAAGACTTTGAGCCTACAGGCACAATAGTGCCTCTTTTTAGCTGTACTTAGCATAGATGTATAATACTGACTATACAACAGACCCCAAAATGGCGCCTATTCAGCCCAATGGAACTGCTCCCCTGGCCAATACCCTAAAAGAAATTTGTGCTTCTGGGTTTACTTCCACAACATACAGCCCACTGAATATGCGCAATAGTGTTTCTACCGCTGCCTCCGTCCGCAAGTTTCCGCTTGGCTCACAAACCTTATATTCTCATAATGCCACAAATTTTGAAATCGTTTCAAAATCGTCAAAAATCATCAATCTTTTGTTGCCTTGAGGAATTTTCTTTAGCTGCAATACCACAAGTAGCCACTGGGAAAAACTGGAAGCAAGGCGAAACAGGGCAAAGCAGGGCAAAGCAGGGCGAATCAGCGTTCCTGGGGGGCCTGGTATTTAGGCATGGTGGTTTGAGCTAAATGCTGATGTTAGCATGCTAACATGCTCCTGTGACAGTGTGAACATGCTGATTTGAACAAAGTTTGGTCTAAGAACGGCAGAAATTAGCGAAAAATGCCTGATTTCCTTGGGCTTTCCTTAAAAAAAACCCCATATATATTAATAGATTGTAAGGCAGTTGGTAAATAACTTTCTCTCTATCGAATAATGGAGTTCCAGCTCTCTAAAGTAACAAAAAAAAAAAAGACCAGATGATGGCCTAACAGGAACAGTTAATGGATCACCAAAGTGGTAACAATTCGTCCTCAGGTGAACATGCACATGAACAGTAATGTGTGTGCCAGATTTTCCGTTAATTCGTCTGATAGCTGTTGAGACATTTCACTAAAATGCAGCGCATCGAAGTCATGGTGGCCAGCGGACCATCAAAGTGGTTAGGATCTATCCTCTGGAGACCATGAATGTCATTACATAATTTAACAGCACTAGTTATTGAAGTCCCTACAGCCACGCTGCTAGCTTAGCTTAACATGCTAAACATTTTCTGGTTCAAGCTTATGATATGTGGTTCCATGTAAACTAAACATGTTTGGGCTTTGAGATGTTGGAGGGGAAAAAAAGAAAACATGCATGCTTACTGTGGTGTCCACTGTTTTCACCGGGGTACTCTGCACATGCTTTGAGGCAGACTCCTGTTCCTTGACAACCACACAGCCTTGAGCTCCCAAAGTGATGATGACTGACCCACAGCCTCGCTTCAGCAGCTCCTGACCAGCCCGATGTGCTTCCTCCACATTGGCCACTGAGAAACCAGTCAACAGCTCAGCCTGCAAGGAACCCAGAGGAGCAGAGGTAAGACACTGCAGACTTACAGCTGGCTACTGTTTAATCATATATATGGAACACACTCTTCATTTAAAGATACATCTCATTTACCATAAGATGATAATGGGACACTATTTATTTCATTTTCCTCTAAACCAGTCTTTTTTTCTAGGTCAGGGAGCTGAGTTAATCAGAGGTTAGGAATTAAAATTAAAGATAGGGTAAAACCAGCACTAGTGTGGGATACTGGGAGGATGCATTATGGAAATTCCCCAAGGCAAACTCCCAGTGCTGAGGATTGCGTGGAACATGCAAGCAGTCAAAGCCCTTCATTTTTGTTTTACATAAAAAAAATCAAACAAAAAGCTAGGTTTGCCTCTCTAAAGAAAACAATGAAATACATCACAACAATTTACAATGTCCAAGCATCCCTAATTAGTAGTCTATTACAAGTCTTTTGCTTACTTGCTTTAGTTTACTGTTTTGTATTAACAGTTCTGTGATGAGTCAGCTCTTAATTACATGCTGGCCGTGGTCAGACAGACTCATTAAACACATTCAGTCTGTTAAGGATTTGCTGGATCCGTCAGCAGTCTGCGGGCCAAACATTTTCAAAGAGTAGATTCTCTGACTACGCTGCTTCATCTGGCTCCAAAATGACTAAACAGTGACAAAGCAGGACTCCACAGCTGATGTTTGAGCAACTTCAAGGAAACTCAGAACCACAGCAGTTCTCTCCAGAGTAAGTGGCACCCTCGATAAAGATGAGCCACGTTATTTCTCTCTCTGGTGATTAAAGGCAGTCGCACGGCAAGTTTATTTGCAAGCATAACTGAGGCTTTAGAGAGAAAGTTATGTGACATGCAATTTGTGTGACACATCATTGTAGGATTAAATACCATCACATCTGGTATCAATAGTTTTCATTTTAAATGTTTCAGCTATTCATGCTATTTTTTATTGATGGACTAAAATGGCCTGAAATCCACCCCACCCTCAGCCTTCAGAAGTTTTTCTTTTACTACTTACTGTTTTTAACAATTGCTTTGGCTCAGTTTTCACATGCTCCAAGTTTCGATGTGCTAAACCGACTTGCTAAATTATGTTCTTTAAACACAGCATGCTGTCCTTACATCCTGCAAAACACAAAATCACACGCTCATTCCTCAAAATACAGACGCCTCCTATTCGTTTCAGTGCTTATTGCTATGTAACATGTGTCTGCAGGCATTTCTCTTTATTTTCCCTGGTGAGCAGCATTGCAACAAAACTGCTAATTACTTTACGCCCACTGCCATCCATTTTAAATAGTGGGGGGGGGGGAGAAATGAAATTTCTTTCCTTTTGATTATTGTTAAAATCTTACAGTGAAGAGAGTGGTGCAATTTGTGGTTTAATGTTTTATGCTTTTTGTATTTTAGATGATTGCAGTAAAAGTTTAAGTGATTGAAACATTTAAGGTTGGGTGTTTTTAATAGAAACCAACTTTTTAGTTATGAGCAGAAAAGGAAACTGATGCAGTTATGAGCAGAAAAGGAAACTGATGCAGTTATGAGCAGAAAAGGAAACTGATGCAGTGAGGCACAATCATTTTTTTGTCGTGTGAATGTAGGATTTCCAATAAAGTCACTTTCTAGACTCCATTTATATTTGCCGAAATACAATATATTTTTTTTCATATTTAAGTTTTTATTACTATTGAATTTTGTCTTATTTTGAGAAAATGGCCACAGCAGAATACTTTACTGTTTGACATAATTATTTGACAATAACAATTTTATTTTCAGGTTTTGCTTAAATTGATTCAGATGTTTTATTTCCTGTGCTACGTGAGATATTGAGGGCAAAATTAGGAGTATACCATTTTGTGTCAAAAGTCCTGTAAAGAGAAACAGTAATAAACTGTTTGTATTATTTTTATTTGTTTGACCAGTTACATTTAACTCTCCTTCCTCTCCATCCTTAGACACCTCTACGCACAGATTGACAGATATAATCCGAGGTACTCTCTAACGGTGTTGATATGATGTTAGTTATACACGTGGTACGATAATATTACGTAAACAATCCATTATTTCTTTCCACTGCTTTGTCTCCCTTTCCACCTTCCTACACTTGAATTTTGAGTGTAAATAATTTACCAAAAAATAGACAAACGGCACAATAACCAAAATTAATGATGAATTTCATTGAAAGCATTATTATTTTAAATGTTCTACGTATATCACGGTCATATTATTATCATGAATTCTTTCGGCCAGGATAATCATATAGTGAAGATGTGATATTGTGGCAGCCCTAACATAATCAATATTTGACAGGAACATCCATTTTAACTCCTCATAATGTAAAAAAACAAGTGCTTTTCGGTTTCCTTTTTTTTCCCTCCAACACATTTTATTGCAAACTTGCATGGACACTGAATTTACATTTAAGTTTTCTCTTTTAAGTCTCCTTCATAAATATTTTATTACCATACTGAACTAATAAAAAGAGGAGACTACACTCACTCATAAGAGAAACAAAATCTGATCTAAATCACATAATAACAACGTGTCACTTCTGGTACTTATTTGTGAGGCTTTTATCCTATTTTAACAAAGAGGGAAAAAAATGTTTTTTTTAAACCTTTGTTCACAAAACCACATGTGGGAAAAAAAGTGATTTGATTAGTGTTCCTCATGAACGAAAAAAAAAAAATTAAACACAATGTGGCATCCATTTTAAGGTGGACTTCCCCTTTAATTTGCTGTGGCAATTACAGGTCTAAAATCCCCCTGCTCTATAAATACTAGCAGTAAAAAAAACACAACACATTTCTTGTTCCTTTATGCTGCCATTATGCTTCTATGAGAGTGTGTGTGAGATCTCTTTCAGATCTGTGGATGATAGAGATGTGGATCCATTTTGGCATGTGAGGTCCTCAGGTGGACATCAAAGATAATTCCCCTCACTATAAAGCACTTCAGCTTAGAATGTGGGCTGAGGATCAAAGAGTGCCTGCACTTTGTCATCCTTATGCCCCCCAACCCCACCCCTACCCCTCAGCTTCAGCATGGTACAGTGAGACCACACACACACACACACACGCACGCGCACACACACACACACACACACACACACACACACACACACACACACACACACACACACACACACACACACACACACACCTGTACAGAATGTGTGGCAGCTATAACTCCACACGGGGAGGTCAAGGCTCGGCTCACACTAACGTTGAATAGGGGTCTGAGGATCTGATCCCCCCCCCCCTCCGCCTCCCGCTTTTGTGATCTGTCAAAGTGAACAATGACCTTGGACAGTTCAAAAATAAACCGCAGAGTGTATCGGTGCTTTTAGAGCCCGCAGCCACCCCGGCGTTGTCGGATGCCAAGAGAGAAAAAGAGCCGTTTTGTTAGTCATCAGCTTCACACCAGGGCAGGGAATCAATCTACCTCCCTCTGTGTACAAGAATATGAGAAAGTTGAATTATGTCTCTCTTGCTGTCTCTGCGAGTGCTGCATCAGTATGTCTTGACCAGAGCCTTCCACATTCCTGTTTTTTTAGATTATGAATTTATTAGATCTTTATTAGCGTTATACCATAAATTGTTTGCATAGAAAGTGTGAAGGGTAACACATTTTTTTGTTATGTCACATGAACAACAATTAAACAGGCCACTCTGCGGACTGAATCATCATAACAAACAATGTGAAATTCCATTAAAATATTGGTGGATAGAAAAAGTTACACAGTCAGGTACATTAAAGTAGAAGACATTCATTTTAAATGTAATATATATATATATATATAATATAATTTTTTAATAAGCAATATAAAACAAAACCCCTCATTTACAGGAACGGCATTTAAAGAAACTGTAGGCACTTTTTACACAAAACCAAAAAATTACGGTTCATAAAATTTAAATTGTATGAAGCAAAAACAACATCTTTAAAAATATAAAGCCATTTAGTGATTGGAACTTACTGCAATAATGTTGCATATTACTGTTTTTGTGTCTCTGACTAATGTCTTCACATGTGCTGATAAGGCTCATAGGTCCAGTAGTTTTTAGCTCCAGTCACCAGATAGTAGCTTTACAGTGTGTTACAATATGCACATAACTTTTAGAAGTGTATTTTAATATTTTACTTGTAACTTTAGTAAATAAGAAAAAATAGATACAACTATTTAAAAGCCTGTTTACAAGAAAAGGAGTCCTTAAAAAAATAATAATAACGGGACACTGCTTCACCAAAGTACAAATATTAAAAAACTTAAATCTTGGCTACAGAATTCCACCAAGAGTTACAGTTATCCAGCTCTCTGGACTTCCTCAGACATACAATACTATAAGCAGCTGCTTCAGTCATGCATGTGATAATTTGTGCAGCAACATCTGGCTCACTGACACTGTGTCACATATCATAGTAACAAGATTTAGATATAGGTTTTGCACAGATTTTCTTACAAAAATATACAACAGGTAAAGAGAGGAACAAAGAGAAACTAATGATGATGAAATGATGAAAATGATCTTGTGTGTAGCCCTGATTATAAAGTTTTTTTGTACTTTAACAAAGCAGTGTCACTTGATTTATGGGAGGGCTTCATTTTTCTTCTTGTGAGTATTGTGCCACCCGTGCATGAGGAGCAGCTGCTGTGTGTTTCCTGACTGTAGGATCAGCGCCTCTCCCTTTGTCTTTTGTTGCACTCATAAAGCTACTCAGGTACAGTAGAAAATAATTACTGTGAGTAACACTGTGCTGAGTTTTAGAGCTTTAAACTTGTAATCATGATGATGATCATGATAATTATACTGTTGTATGAGCAGATTCTTAGATTGAAAGAAAAACAACTTCATTTATATTTTACCTGCCCGAGTGGGATATTTTTGTGCCCTTTCCACCCCTGCAGACGGCCTCATAAATAACACGACTCTACCTCCATGACCTGACACTCTTAAAAAAAAAGAGAGAAGACATGTTGCGCTTTCTTCAACTCTCCCTTTCATGTCCCCACACCTGGCTACAGCGCCTCTCCGCACTGCATCACCACATCAAATAGAGACTCCCAGGCAAACGCACATCCACTTTATCCCTGAGGGGCCGGCTGACTCAGCCACAGAGCACATCTGCCTTGTTGTTTTTACTACGATTCCCATCTAACCCTGCCCCCCGTCGCTCATCTGTCATCACCTGGCAGTCAAGACACGAGGTGCCATGACACCCGTTTTTACGGTAAAAGGGTGGAGAGATACCAGAGGCTTTACATGCGTGCATGGCTAAAGGCTACAGTGGGTTTATTGATGTGCTGGCAGGGGTCATGACCCGCAGACGCAGTTGAATAACTGTGAAAGGGTGAGCGCATGTGTGGGCGCCCACAACATCTTAAACCCTGTGATCTTTTCCTTTCACGGAGAAGGTGAGAAGAAATATTTCTACTCAACTCAGGGGCCAGGGGCTGCACAACAAGTCTCCCAATGTTTCTGTTCAACAAGTGTTGAAGCATTGACACAAACAAACAGCAGCTTGTATTGACTTAAACAATCATGACTTTGACCATTTGCTAAGGTAAGGGTTGTCTTTTTTCTAGCATTTCTAAAACAAAAAAACCCCAGCATACAATAAAAGGAGTGGGATAAACAGTGAGTTCTTACCATCTTTTGCTTTCAAGGCCAAGGTGCACATCATTAACTAACTTCATTAGTTTGCGAGGTGTAAAGGACAGATTGATGACCAGCACATCCACTGTGTGGTATTACCCCACTGTATGGAAGCAACTCTTACTCATACAATAATAAAGACTAAATCATTTTATTTGATATATGTTTTTCTATTCTTTGTAAACACCGTGACACCATCACAACATATCGTCATGCATGTTTCATTTTGCTGTTCTGCCATTCTGCCGGACTGTTTGTTTTTCCCGTGCCGTCCATGGATGTACAAAGAGAACTGGATACAGTATTGGTGGTGGGCCCCATTCATTCCTTTGAGAGATGCCGAGTGGCGCAATGAGCCAGAATGGTTCAACGGCAGCGTATAAAATTACCGGGCACTGCTTCTGTGCTGTGCGACCCACAGAGCAGGTGCCCTACAGACTTCTGCTTACTTCCACTCAGAACTGTGTGGCTCCTCTAGACCAGATTTCTTCATCATACTTGCGTTTGGCCATGCTGTTGAGCTAGTTTGCTGTCTCTGTTAAGTAGCTGTCCGTTAGTCACTCACTCTACAGCAGCAAATGGCACTCTAAAACAAATGCTCTGTGTTGGAAATTCACCGTACTCCAAGGTAAAGCGTGTTTTTTACAAACTTGAAACACTCACAAGTCACCTGCGGTCCATTCAAAATGGACCCAGGATCCACTTTTGGACCACGACCACCAACTGGGAACCACTGTTGTAGATTTTCCATTTGCTGTCAGACCAAATGAATGCAATCCCAATAATGAAAGGAGTCATTTTGCAGGGTGTTGTGTAGATCCAAAAAATGTATCCATTGATTTACAGAAGCCTCTTCCGCGATGTAAGTCAATGAGAGAAGGTTCATTTGGGCCACAGGGAATCACGTGATGAATGGGGAAGTTGTAATTCCACTGTTTGGCCACTACTAAAAATTGGCTCCAAAGCCTGGTACACTTCCTGGGGTCCTGGAGCCGTCCAGAAGATGTTGTCCATGTGCCGTCTACCTCTTGCCTGATTCCATGTGAAGGCAGCATAAGCCTAATGTAAGTCTTTTAGCATGATATGATGTTGCCTATGTAGCCATTGAAGGCATTTTCATTCTTGTTTTAAAATGAGTTAGCTGAAAACTGTCTGTCGCAGAATTTTCAAGCACCTCATGGAGCTAGCGTTGGGTTAATTACTTAGCAAGCTATGGCTGGTTTCAGACTGGACAACTGTTGGTCGCTAGCTGAAAATGCAAAGCATGCTTTTGTTCACCTCTGTATAAAAGTGAGAACCTGACTTTATTTTAAAAATGACTAGGAATTTTACAATATTGTGGTAAACTGCATGTGTGCAATGTGAGAATGGAAAGCTGGTCAAGTGAGTTGGCTACCCACAACTTTGCTGTGTCGCATTGATTTCAGTTTCCTCTTTGCTCCCTTGTTATTGTGACTACATGTGTGAGAAGGCAGAGATATTGTGTGAGGAAGCATAAATGCTGCTGTGATAAATACTGTGAGCTATGTTTATGCGTGTGTGTGTGTGTGTGTGTGTGTGTGTGTGTGTGTGTGTGTGTGTGTGTGATTCATCACCTCAGACTCATTACAGCAAAACACATCAGAGGCTCTGTAGAAATCTGCATCCAAGTCAGGAATGGCCGGCGCTGGGTTGAATATTGTCTTCACTGTAACAACAAACCAGGCAGTAATCCATTTCAGTGACCACGGTGTTAAACATCATAATCTCCAGGTCACTCAGGATAACATGCAATCATTAACAAGGGTTAAAAAATACAATTGTTCTCAGTTATAGTTGTCAGCTCCACTTTAAAAAGGATACAACCGGACAATGTCCCTCTGTGACACATTTTACAATCGTCTGATGTTCCTTTTCCATTTGCTAAGCTTTACTGTCAAGGTCTGACATTACCTTAATTAAACTTTCAATGGGAACAAAGGCTAGTGGGCTACCACTGGGAATTGCTCTCACAGGCAAAGCTCAAGTGGATAAGCTTCTATAAAAAGACACCTTTTAAACGATTAAATTAGCATTCCCCTGGAAAAGAACACTGGAGAAAAAAAACATACAACGCTGGTGGAAACGGCCTCACACCCTGCAGCTTTTTGTGGTGCGCTGTAACCCCTGCTGTTATAGGGTAGTGTGTGTCAACACTGAGGTATATAACCCTATATATGTGTGTCAGTGTGTGGGTGAGATGAGTTATGACCCTTTCTCTGAGTGCTGCGGAGCGCAAGAGAGGCAGCGAGTGAGAGAGAGCATGAGTGTTTGTCAGAAGTAATCCTCTGTACGTGTTGCACATCACTGTCTTATGCATATTCATGAGCAGAGAGCATTAATGCATCTAATACCATGATTTCTGTGTATGTGTGAGGATAAGCCCAGCTTGACGAAGCGATTAATTCTGATATCTCTGTGTACAAAATAAAGCCTCATGCAAGTGTGTGTGCGTGTGTGTGTGTGCGTGCTTGTGAGGGAAATATATGTTCAGCGTTGGTGACATCAAAGTCTGTTGTGCAAAAGTGTGTGCCTAGTTGCTGTGTGTGTGTGTTTGCGTGGGCACATAAGAGAGCAGCTGCGTGGGTTTGTGCAGGGCTTTGGCCACCTGGCGCTTTGAGGTGGATGCTGGGCTGCTCGCTAGTAAAAGTGGAAATAACGTCTCCCTCTCTCCCTTTCTCAGAACACACACACACTCTCACACACACACACACACACACACACACACACACACACACACACACACACACACACACACATAGGCTACTGTATGTGTATCCACATGAGCCAAGGCCATGTCACAAAAAAAAAGTGACACTAGGCTCTTTCTGACTCCTCTTCTTCTTCTCTCTCTCTGTCAACTGAGTTGCACCTCAGCTTCCATCACTTTGGTTTCCAAGACAAGTGCGAGATCTCTAAAATGTGATGCCTCATTTTTGCATAAAAGGAGGAATCTCTGTCTTCCCCCTTGCTGTTTTCAGCCCTCTATATCTGTTACTCACCTCCTTTTTCACTACAAATGCTGTCCAGGGATGCTTAGGTTTTTTCTTACTGTCGACTAAAGCCATGAAAAGACCAAAACAAAATGTTCGTCTGTCTCTCACTGCTTTCCAACTTCCCTACCCTGTCTGTGCCACTCAGCTCCAAACCCACTGGTTCATACTGAAGAAGTAAACCTTTAAAAATGGGTCACACATAAAGAGTCTTTCTATTGACTATGTAAGAGATGTATAATGTTATAACATCACACGTCCTTGAGATGCTCAGAATCATAAAAACTTTAAACATCTACAGTTCCATGGCGACTGAGAAGACTCAATCTGCTGATGAGGACTGTGCATTACACTTCAGAACAGCTGCTGAGTGGACCTTGAGGTGAGATTGTTATGTCAACCCCAAATATGCAGCTTTCCTTTATAAAAAGAAAAGGCTCAATAATTTCCCTAAACAGCCAGGCACTGTTGTTCTTAGTAATTTCCTGGGAGCTATTTTCAGCTGTGTATTAATACATATTTGGTGCTCGACTGAGTTTTACCAGCTGCAGGACGGCGTACATGTGTTATTGACTCAAACTGAACTACAGGAAGTGTGTATTCATGGTGACAAAGGAAATGTCACCCAGTGCAACAGTGTGGTTCACTGATGTGTGTGCACAGTAAAAAATGAACTCAACAGTTCATTGGGTCTAAAAGTTTGCTTTCACTCACTCTGATCAGCTCTGATCAGTCATCCACACTGCAACTCAGACCTCCT
Organism: Epinephelus awoara; assembly: GCA_035609425.1. NCBI lineage: Eukaryota > Metazoa > Chordata > Actinopteri > Perciformes > Serranidae > Epinephelus > Epinephelus awoara. The sequence continues at coordinate 26,633,411 of CM069309.1, forward strand.
CAAAGTGCTGCCGAGGAAAAAAGGAAGAATGCCCCTGTGCTATGTTCACAAACCTAAAATTGACCTTTCACTAAGCCCTGCCCCTTTGTGATGGTCCGACAAACTGTTGGAGTAAGCATGGAGCCCGCACTGTAACTAACTTCACTGCCTGAAGAAATATTATCAAATATTTGGAAAAAAATCAAACAGTGATTCCAGAGAGAAGCAGACAGAGGGGTCTACAGTCTGACTCAGCAGCAACAACAGGTTAAACAGCCAAAGATAGTTAGAAGCTAAAGCCGAACTATAGGCTACAGATTACAGCGTACAAGTAAACCACCACATCACTGCTGATCGAGACAGAAGACAATGAATATAAAGGGAAACTTTGCTGACATTAAACCAGCTGTGTGGCATCGCAGTGTGTGCAGATGAACAGTGTTTGGCATCTGCGCACAATGCGACCTTTTTGTTCCCTTTTGCATAACTGTACTGTAGCCTCGAAATAAACAACCTTGAAACTCGATTAATGCATCCTTCTAAAAACCTGTTTTTTTACACTACACAAGACAAACCACTCCCCTTTTACAACTGTCTCCCTGTCTTCCAATCAGAGGAGGAATCAGCAGTCTTTTGTTCCTTCTCTTGTCACATTTTTAGCTGCAATCAGCAGCTCTGTAGGTCTGTTGGTTGGTCCACAAAATTTCCCCATGATTTGGTGGCCAGTTTTTGCCCTCCAAGGCAGAATTTTGGCATACATGAAACTTCTGAGCGGATTCGCGTAACATGACTAAACTTTGTAGAAAGACACACACAGATGGACATTTTGCCACATCTCGTTTCATAACTCTTAAACCAGTTGTCGTAGAGAGGTGTTTGTGAGGTTGTGTGTGTGAATGCATGAGTATGTGGATGTACGCGTGTACATGGTCGCAGCTATTGTGAATTTGCACTTGTTCCGATGTTCTTCACAAACTGACATGCATATCAAACAGGCGAAGCAATTTAAGCACAACAATGGGACGTGCTGAAGCTTGATTGTGCTGTTAATTGGAATAATTGTCATAGCATATGTGGAGTACTTCAGTGGCATTAACAGGCGCCCGCCGGTCAGCTAGTGAAACACTAACTACACACTGTACGCCATGTAAACAGAATAAATAAAGTCTCACTGAATCATGTAAAAGGCTTACTCATGATGTACTCAGATTATTGTCATATTAGTATTTGTAGCCACGGATAGAACTGATAGGAAGTATGTCGCCTTCCACTATCTGCTCCCTTATTTGCCATCTGTGGCGTGAACACAGTGTTTGCGTCAAGCGTGTTACTTCAGTGCTGATGTCGAATGCATAGGCCCAAAGCTCATGAAGTATACATGCAATAAGACTAATGAGGATGGGAGCCGATCAATATGCACACAACAGCAGCTTGTGTTGAATCCGTAATACACAATGCATGCAGGAATCTGCCACTCTGATGCAAGGAGCTGCCACCGAGCACGTCACATTAACCGGTGCGTCTGTCTCAGGTTTCTTTGTATTGCTCTCCAGGTGTTACTGAAACCACACAAACACACTGCAGTACGCACACACAAATATACACACTCACAGCTGCTGGGACAGATGTGGTAATACTGGGATGTGTGCATACTGAGTCACGTCTGGCAGGAGAATTTGTGTGTGTGTGTCATGACTCTGGGCTTTTTCTTTTTGCAAAGAGGTTCAAAGTCTGGTCGCACATGCGCCTGAAGAGCAGCCGGCACAGTTCAGAAAGTACAAAAACACAGCAGTTTGTTGCTGGGGTTGATTTAAGAGGAAAGGTGGATGGAAAACAAGGGCAGTGGGAAAACAGGGCAAGACAGAGATCACTCACACATTCTTACATGCATGCATGCACGCACACACGCGCGCGCGCGCACACACACACACACACACACACACACACACACACACACACACACACACACAAAAGAAATGAGTCATCAGTGAGTATGTGAAAGGGCTTTAAGAGGCTCTAATTGCATCTGGTGAGAAATATAAAAGCGGCTTCTTGCTCAGACAAGGAAGAGGGGGAGGAAGACGGGAGGAAGACGGGTTGAAAACGGAAGAAGAAAGAAAGAGTGAAACTTCACAACTCCTACCATTTCCTCAGTCCTTAGAATTAATTTAATTCCATTAACTTCTCAATATTGGATGGCAATGAATTATGTATATATGTTTTCCTCAAAGAATTACACGCAAGGAGAATAAACTCTTCTTGTTAGGTTATCTTGACAAGTGTTTCTGAGAGCTGGCATCCACAGTATGTGTGGCTCGATGGTGACATTTGCGTAATTTGAGCGGCGCTTCACCCCCGCGCCATTAAATCCTCACCGCCAAACCCATTAACACCCATTCTCTCCAGAGAACTCCATTTACGCAACGCTCTGGTGCGGCAGCATCGAGGTGGCATCTTTGCCAAGCGTCTTCGCTCGCATTGCCTCTCTCCTGGTGCCACATGCCGAGCCTAATCCCGTGGTACGTTCGACACGGTGAGGGGGGGAGGCGCTCGGCGAGGCCATCTGGGTGTCCCATCTGCAACACGGTTATGGCTGCGACTCTTTCGTTCTGGCAGCCTGCAGCGAGCGATTACCAGCGACAGGCCCTGATGACAGGGGCGACAGGCTCCCCAGACGTCTCGAATGACGCGGAGGGCTGCTAATAATAGGATGCCGTTAAAGATGACGAGCTCAGTAACCTGGTTATCGACGAAAAGGTGGAGGGAGGAAGGGACAGAGGGAGGGTGGCGGACTAAAATAGCTTTTGTTCATGCAGGACAACATGTATCCTGTTGGCTTTCAGTAATGTGTGTACAGACCTGGTGGTTGATGTAGAATATGAGCAGCAGGGACCTGACAAACACTGAGATTATTACATTTATCCACTTCTCGCACTTCACTTGATAAAGTGATATGAGTCAGTGGGGAGCCTCTCTCTAAAGGGAAGTGTAAATGTAGAATACAAACAGAAAAGTCACGTGACTGATTTAAACAGATCTTCTCATCCTCTACTGTATTTTTCTGTGGCATCCAATCACGTCTGAAGGCAAAAGTGTTCTGCTGCTCGGCTGCAGACACAAAAATTGACAGAAGCAGATTTTTGAAGAAAAAAAGACAGCTGAAGTCAAGTTACTTTCTCACCTTGTCACTTCTGTGAGAAGTGGCCATGCTTGACGAATAGTTGGTTTCAGGAAGTTACAGGAATTGCTGGGTGCAGCCCTTTCGATTCTAAAATTGTAAACATGTGAGGTAGGAGGTTTCAGAAAGTGTTCGACAATCTGACAAGCCCTTTGGTTTTCGTACACCAAAGCCACCGACTGACGGATTGCAAGTGGAATGGGACCACAAACACAAAATTGCAAACATGTCTATTGTTGAGGTAGAATAGATTTATCACAAATCTGTATATGTGACATAATAAAAACTTCGTGTAACTGTAGCACAAACAGAGAAGAGTCATACGCCCGTTTTGCACTGCCTGTTCAAGGTGAAAATGTTGTGCTGTTACTCAGCCTTGCTGTTCTGTATGAAAGGTATGACAACAGAAGAGGGGAAAAGAGTTGTCTCGCCTTTAAGATGGCAGCAGAGGTACTAACAAAGCTGAATCAACATCTGTGTAAAAGGGACAGCCAGCAGGACAGGACAGGTGTGACGTTTTCATGATGTGTTATGCGTATGATCCATCGCTTGGAGATTTAAAAAGCAGCTAGAAGCAGTTAGCAGCTAACTCAAAGAAGACCAGCAGCTGAAGATTTTCACAAACTGGAAAGACAACTATGTCCAGGAGCTCCTTCCACTCAGAGCAGAGGACGAGATTAACCGCCATATAACAGGGATGGTAAATGATTGTTATTGCCACGTTATGCCATTGTTATTGTTTAGATAGCACTATCAGACACACATATCATATGTCACACTAGAGGCCAGTGCTGTTGTGTTACACATCATGGCTGTATTGCCGTTTTTGTTTCTAGAACACCAGCATGCTGTCTAAAATCACACACTGGGGCGCATTATGCCAGCAGTGTTTGACTTGGTATAAGAAAAACAAAGTTGGCGTAATGACGGGTCTTCATTACAGCCCTTTCACAGGATTTATGTGTAAAAAGGGCTATAAAGTCAGCCATGTTGCTCAGCAGCCACCATAAGGTACTTGTCATGACCAGACCAAGTAACACTGCTGCAGCAAAAACTCCACTGAACTTAGCTGGACTGTGTTTGCTTGCTAATGTATTGAAGTTTTCATTTGTCATAGTTTTAATCTTACTTGAAACTGCATTTAAAATGGGAAACTGTGCCTTTAATGAATCTTTTGACAATGCCAAATGACACATATGAATGTAGGCTGTGGTCTGATTGTATTCACAGCAGCTAGAAAAGATTCCAATAGTTTGGCGATATCAACACAAATTCCAATTTTGCCAAAATACACTCCTTCCATCTGCATCATCTTGCTCTGTGCTCTTAAGTGTGTTGGTTGCACATGAGCAACCTTGAGGGCACATGCCTTCCACACCAGTCTTATCTTGGTAATTGGCAAGCCTCACAAACTTGTCTGAATTCCTACCATAGTTTACTGATCTGCTACCAGGCATAACACTCAAGTCTCTTCAGTAAATGCGTGACAATAAACTTATAAAACCTCTCCCCGCCATGTATGGGCTGTTGTGTTGATAGAATGTGCAGTGTCAAGCTAGCCAAGGAGTAAACTTGGACAGAGCAGCTCCCCTGGCTACAGAGGGGCAGGCTCAACAGGGTCTTGCATGAGGATTAAGTCAGAGGCAGTATGTATACAGTGATATATGAGGGGTTTGGACATACTGAGCGAGAACACAGTTGGCCAGCAGAGAAGTGGACTAAGAAGTTTCCACAGACATTCAGATACTTTTCTGGACACATTTTCTTCCTCCGTCACTACTAGAGTCCGCTGTAATGAATACACAGCCCTCATTCTCACTTAGCAGTTAACATTTTATTGCCCCTATAAAGCCAACATGGGATGAGTGTTTCAAAGGAAAGACGTTGGTTGGCGTATCACTGTAGAAGTACGCAATGCAGGAATTGTCAGTTACTGTTTGTAAGCAGAAGTTTCAAACTCAGCCCCTCCTCCTATCGCTGCTTGTACGATGCATAATTGAGAATCCTAGGAGAGCAAAGGAATGACCCGCCCTACGCTCCCAATGATTGGCTAGTACTTGTTGCCTTCATTGGTTGGATTGCTTAGGTTAGGCAAGAGGAGTGGGATTGGTTGGGATTAGGGTAATAGGTCAGGTTAAACCAATCAGAAGCAAAGTAAGGCTAGCCTCTCCTTTGCTATCCTAGGATTCGCAAATTCGCTGTGCATACACTTTAAGCTACTGTACAACTGTAGGAATAACACATTTGTTGTAATGGAAAAGCCGATACTTTCGTAAAGCTAGCTAAGCTCACTGGTGGTACCTACCTATCCAAAAGAAAACAGGCCAATCACACATCGTTTTTCATCTACATCCTCTCCTTCCTGGCTAGCCAGCAAGTGTGAAAGTAAAAGCCAACCACGGATTCACTCTCGTTTTGCAATGACCACTGATTGCTTACCCTTTCATCGTACTATACTTGCATTTTTTTCAGCACTGTGTCTGCATTTTTTTGTAGCTTCCCCTGGATATGGTTTATGAAGTCCTCACCTCATCTTCACGCTGTTTATGGCTGGGGGCCTACACACCCAGGAATGTCTCGACCATAGCAAAATAATAAAAAAATAGGAAAATATAGGCTGATAGCAGGGTCTCTGCAGATAAATGCACTGTCACACACTTCTAGTGGGTCATAAGTGATGATGGCGAGGGACTTCTTTTTTTGTATGAGTCTGTATATTGTTTGTTGTTTAAGGAAAATCCTGCATAGTATACCTTTAAAATAGAATGTAGTCCAAATATAGCATTTTATGGTGCTGTTTGGGGTTTGTTTACCAGATGAGGAGGAGGCAGACATGATCAGCTGAAAAAAACTCAAATGACTATTATCGAAGGGTGTGACTGAGGCACGGTTGTTCTGTATTATATAAGAGAGGCATTAGAATACTTAAAACTTCCTCTGACTTCAGAGGAACCTGTACATGTTCTGTATACACACCATCGCATACAGTATGCTGACACTCACTGACCTTTGTTCTCCTGAGCCATGCGTAGTGCCTGCAGGGATGTCTGCGGGCTGATCTCCAGCTGGCACACCAGCACTTTAGTATGACTGATGGCTGGAAGCGCTTTCTGCAGCTCCTCGCTGCCCAGCAGCATGTTGGCACCGGCTACGATCACAATGGCATTCTCACCTGCCCGTGGACACCAAAAGAGACGTGTGAGGATACAGCAGCCACTGTGTGATGACTTTGAGAAGCCATGGGAACTCTCTAGTCCATAAATAGGGCTAAATTGGGGATATGAGATAAGAGGAACTGTGGTGGCTTGCTGTACATTTTATTTTTACACATTTTCGTTTATATTTTCACACTATGTTGGCAGGGCAATACACCAACTGACATTTGGCACTAATATGAAAAAAATATGTCACTGTCAAACAGGACGTCAAGTGCCATGCCTTATTAACCCTTTAAGTATATACTCAATGTGTCATCACATTATAACCTTCAAAATACTTCAAATAAACCCAGATTAAACATAGAACCCTAATGTTTTGATACACATTGGTTTGTTTTTCTGTTCGAGCATTATCTTTTCATCACTTAAGGAAATAGCTAAATACATCTGAATTAAGTGACCTCTCACACCAATGTAAAATGGCCTGTGCACATTGTTTTATGAGTGACTATTTCTCGACTGCAGTCTCTCCATGAACCACTTTCAGTTAGACCTCTGTCTTCTTTCATAACTTTAAATTCAAACACTTAACTGCATAATGATGCATGAGGATGCACTTTGCTGACTATATGGCTATAAATGGTAGAAAAGGGGTCCAAATTCTACAGGGCAACTGCATGTCGTAGGAGTTTTACATCACCTGACTGTATTTGCTACATGGCGGACGTTGCTCTCTATGTGGAAAGTCTTGTATTGCTGTAGACTGGAACCTGTGGATAGTCAGTATGGTTTAGTGCCCTTAAGTATTTGCGTGTGTGAGTGTATATCCAGTGATTATAGTCACTTGAGTAGTGGTGAGTCAGTAGTAGTGCTAAATGCATCGGTATGCAGTGTGTCTGTAGTAGTGAGAAAAAGTAGCACACACGCACTCCTGGTTATACATGTGTGACACCAGTTCTCCAACGCAAAGAGCTGCTGGGTTCTCAGAGCTTTTAGATCTCAGCAGGGTGGTATAGGCTAGTGGGGAAAGCATTTACCTGCATCGTTGACAATGATGGAGGCAGCTCCTGTGGCTGCGTCAGAGGTCTGCCCTGCAAAATCTGAGACAGAGGGAGAATATGAAAGGTGCAAATCAGAGTTTAAAAGCCTCTATTGTTTGTCTTTTATTAAACACACCTATGAAAACCAAAATGTCACCATAGTAACCACTACTAATTGCTTGGAGTGCTTTGGCTCACGTCAGGTTCTTGGCTACCAAGAGACAAGCCACAAACATCTGGAGTCTGATATGTGCACTGAGCACAACTTTATTTTTAACAAATCCAAATGGTTTAACAGTCATTGGCCATAACAACAGAGAAACTTTCTTGTATGTCCAAAAGCCTCGAGTAACTAAAAAGAACTGGCAAAATACAGACTAAAAAAAAACATTGCTCTGAATGTGAACTTTTTGCCATGCAACATGGAAATGGCAACCAATTTGGCAAGTACAGTAAAACAAAAAAAAAACTGTACCTGTGTGTACACCATTGTTCTTGAAATTCTGAATGTAATTGTCTCCAAAGAAGTCTTTACCAACCTAGAAAAGATTGAAGGCAAAACGATTACAACAAAGAGAGTGTCAAGCGGGGTCAGACTTGGTTAGCGGCAACTTTTGAAAAGTGGTATACTCAAACCTCAGTTGGGTTGGATTTTCGTGTGCCCTGCCAGCATACTGGCATGGTGCCGCCGCCGAAAATGTGCAAAAACTAACACACAAAGTCAACAAACGCACACACGCGCAAACACACGACCAGCTGCGCCAAGCCTTGAAGACACGATAACCCCGCCTTCACGCCTCTTCATGCCCACCTCGCTTTCCCTCCTTCCCCTCTTCCCCTGATCCGCATAGGGATGTCCACATCTGTAGCTACTTTGGGTTGTGGAAGGGGTCCCCACCTTGCCCCGAGGCGCCTACTTCGAACCCACGCTTTCCAAAAAACGTGCCAAAATGCGGGCACTTCTAGCTGCCTGTGATAATGGGTTGGGCTGGTATTGGCTGCTTGGCCCCATTCTCTTTGAAGAGCGGCCTTACGTCTTGGATGTTTTTGACAAGCCGGGGTGTCTATTTTTGGGTTCTCCCCATGCCCGGAGAGCTCCTCCCGCACTGGGTTGTTATCGATCGGGCCTCTTTGTTCTGACAGAGGTGGGGCTTCGGTGCTTTAGTGCTCAGGTTGAAAGGCCACACTGAGCTTACTGATTGGAGACTCTGGGTTGTATGGTATGGGAATAGGCTTGTTTGAAGGCACTCAAGCGTGGGTGGGCGTATGCATGCGGTATAGTATTGATCAAGAGAAAATGAGGCATGGAGAGTTGATGTGGTGAAATGACTGAAGTGTAAACGAAGCTATAAGGTTTTTTGGAGATGTTAACTAGTTGGTGGGATAAAGCAGCTGATGGCTGATTATTTGTACTGAGTAATACGAAGAAGAGCCAAAGGTTGAACAAACAAAATAACTTCTTTTTTTTTAACTGAAATGCACAGATTCATGCTAGGCTTCAGAATAACACATAGTAACACAAAACTCCACAGCGTATGGCTGCAAACTTGATTTCAGTTTCATACCTTACAGACCATAGTGGTTTTGGCCCCCAGTCTTGCAGCCTGTATGCACTGATTGGCCCCTTTACCTCCGAAGCCGATGAAGAATTTGTGACCATGGATGGTTTCCCCGGCTTTGGGTAGCCTCGGTGCCTGGCTGAGGGAAAAAACAGGCAATGAGCACAGTTTTAAGGAGTACGTATTCACATTGAAAACCTCGCGGGATTTGGAGAATGAACAATTAAGATTTCTCTCCTTTAAGAAATGCTTTGCAAAGAGTTTTTATTTTAATCCACTTTTTTCACCGTAATAGTCACTTCACGCTGTAGATAAAAGTTTGAAAATCTTCCATCAAACTTTGAAAAATGTTTTATTTGGCAATGTGAGTGTTCTACGTTGAAACTGAGGAGTAGAGGGGGATGCCAAAATATGAAGATAAACCTTCAGGGCCAAATCTTTTCCTGGTTATGCTATTTATTTATCAAAAGGGGATGTGAAAAAAACACAGACAAGAGGTTTCTGTCAAGTCTGCGGAGGATTATATCTTTTGGCCTTGTGAAGGTTTTTTACAGAAAGGTCAACAAAATGCAACCATTGCCGAAATAAACGGAGCATAGGAAACTTTTTTCCCTTGAGCCCCCCCCCCCCCCCCCCCCCCCCACACACACACACACTTTTTTGGTTTACTGTACTTAAACATAGTAATAAATACACAGACAGAACATGGAGTTTGCAATTGCCTCATCACTCTAAAAAGCACACTAGATATGTTACCTAGACATTCAGTCAGATATGCCCATGCATGTGTCTCCAAATTTGCAAATGATGCAACTAGCAAAAGCCATAGATGTCTCAACTTGACACTGGCCGCACCAGTAATGCCTGACTCATCAGGGTTGGGTAAAGTCCCACCCCTCCCCTCAAGGTTGATATGCCACAGGTGGGTGCCCTCAGGAGGAGCTGTCTGTTCTCTGATTCCTCCAATCATGGAGACAGAGTGGGTGGTGAGTAATATGGGGGAGAGACAACAGACAGCTTCATACTGTACGTCAGGATGCTGTGGTCTGGCCCCAGGCCAGCACTGCCTGGGGCCAAAGGGTTTGCGGATGGCAAAATGTTGTCATAAACTTGTTTTTCACCCTGTTGTTGCTCTTTTTTATATTTGTGTGTGTGTGAGAGAGTGTGTTTGCGGCAGGTGCGCTATTACAGTAAGCTCACTCAATCCCAGGATTTCCAGTAACTGAGAGGCTGGTGGCAAACACTGGAGGTTGCTATAAATGCTGCTGTTTTTGCACCGCCGTGTGAAAACACTAAAATGCCCAAAGCTATAACAGGATGTAGGGTCAGTGAGACTGAACTGTGGTGAGAAGGAAACGGAACAAAGGTTTAACACATGCAAATACACACGCACACACATCTCTTCCACAAACACATTACCTATTCTACTTGGTGCAGTTGTTATAAAACATTTTTCCCACCTGTGTCACAGCTGCGTGATTCGTGGTAAAAAAAGAGTAGTGCACAGACTCCAACAAGACTCACTGTTGTCTGTCACTTAAAGTTCAGTTCACACAAATTAAAATGAACTAGTTCACATTCATAGTTTACAATTGGAATTTTGAACTGAGTTCACAGACCTAAAAAATGAACTAGTTTACATTCTTGTCTTCCATTTGATTAAAATACAATTTTGTAATCATCACTCACTCACAGATATTTCCCAAGGCTGGTCAGAAGCTTCAACTCAATGTGTCATTTCAAATTTGTTGCCAATGTGGCTGACCTTTGGACTTGTTTTTTCAGACTGGCGGGTACAATTTGCATCTAAATGTGAGATTTATTTCCTTCAAATATCCATATGAACAGACTTCAGCAGTTCCAGATCTGACTGAGAACCCAAGGACCCAAGGACATGATGCACACCAACATATACCTGCAGCAAATTTATTTTTCCTAGGATGGTGAAGGCAAGACCTGCCCTCTGATCGGCTTGCCCTGACATTTATACCCTAACCCTCACCAATCCCATTCTTCTTGCCTTCTTAGCCAACCAACAAAGGCAACAAGTACTAGCCAATCAGAGTGTGTAGTGTTAACATAAAACTGTGTGTACCTTTAACCACTAGCAAAATTCTAACATTGTGATGTAAAATAGGTTCTGCACATCTAAGGTTACGATAAATAACTTTGTAAGTGTTAATATTGAATGTAAAATGCAAAATAGGGTATGTCAATGTCAGCAATTAATGTTAGCTAGCTATAACAAAGTTTCTCGTCAGTTACAATTCATTTATCATCATGATCATGATAACTTTTATTGCAGTTTAGCTAACTCTTGACGTCTCAACATGCTGTTCATTCAAAAGCAGATGGAAATTACCTTATTAAACAAAGTTAATGTTACACCACACAATCCTGTTATTGATTCATGTGTAATCTCACGATTAAATGAATGAAGTACAGTTCAGTGTTACGTTAGGCTGCATTAATATTAACATTCTTTGGTTGTGTGTTTGTACACTGTTTTTGTAGGTTCTGTTCATTTAATTGTTGATGACGGGTGTCCAAAAATTCTATTAGAGTTATTCTTTCAATAAGTAATGTTCCTGAGTGCTAGTAACCATAATGGCATGTGTAACCACACAAAGCCACAAAAGTGATTAATAGTTACATTGCTGTTGCTATTAAATGTCAAACACTGCAACATTTAAGCTGAGGGATTTATGCGTTTTCAGATAACATGACAGAGCTCATCTGATAAGAATGCAATTCTTCAATTTTCTCTGCATGACACATTTCTCACAATTACAATGCTTTCTCCATTCAGCCATTGTTTGGATCAGTGGGACAGCTATGTCCGGCATGGGGCAGAGTGAACTAGAGACCATAGGGAATAAAGTTGGTGTTGAGTTTTTGAGTAGAGGATCACTCCACTCAAAAATGAGTTTTCCTTCTGTTTATGTACCCTAAAATGTCTGACCTTGACTATAGTGACTTGTATTCTGTGCAGTTTGTCACTAGAGAGGTGTTTTCACATTCCACTACTGAAGGGGGCGATATCTGTGCACTTCCCTAAAATCTGAGATTCAAACGTACAACAGCAACCTAAATTAACTGACATGAAAGCCAATTGCTGTCATATACTAGAAATACAAATCTATGGTCTACGGGGGGGAACAGACTTTGACGCCAAATTGGAAAAGAAACCTGAAACCTTCAGCGCAGAGTGGACTTACAGAGAGCTGAGTTAACATTAGCATAGCATTAGCATAGCGAAAGCTTTGTCAGCAAATGTGGTAGAGTGAGTAGTGTTTTGACGTAGCTACAACCAATCCAGTTACAACCTAACAAAAAACATTACCAAATAAAAAATGGTACATACACTTACCATTCTGATATGTCTGCTTGTCTGCTAGTCAGTAATTTTGGTGCACAACAGACTTGTCATTAGAGTCTCGGTCTGACCCCTGACTGAGGTTCAAAGACGGCTGAATCTAATGCTAATGCTAGCCACAGTGGCCAAACTTCCGGGTCTGTCATGTGATGCCATGAGGCACAAAAATACTTTTCCCTGTAGACTTAAATTGTGAAAGGGATATCTGTAAATCAGTGGCGAGTGTTTTTTTAGGTATATCAACCTCCCAGTATGAACACTTATTTTTACTTAATTTTACAACATTTAAGACACACTGATTTAACCAACAGCCAAATCCAGAGTTATTTTCCTGCTGTCATTCAATACAGCCAGCCCAAGACCAAGTAACTGTGAGGCAGGGTTAAAGAAAACATTGGTGCATTTGCTTTATGGGCCCATGGAAGCGAAAGGTCTGGGTAATTTTACACCAAGAAATTTACTTTTTTGGCTTGTTACGCCACTTAGCAACTTTTATAGGAATGAAAAGGGTCTCGTGTCCGACACTGTATCCAGTTCTCTTTACACATCCACAATCTTGGTGCGCACTGCTTTTTCACTGGTCAACCTTGACAGGCTGTTCTCATTCACTGTTTATCTATAGTCACGCACCAAAATTTGTAAATAACCAACATAATCGGGAAGGCTGTGATCACATGACCAATGCACCGACAGAAGTAGACAGGGAAGTAGTAGGCTATAAATGGCAAAAGTCCACGTCAGAATGCAGGTTGGGGTGGTGGCTAGGTCAAACAAACACAGGACTTTACCCCAGGAGACCAATGTTCAAAACCAAGTGAACTTTGTGAAACCCAGTTCCCTTCCTAAAAACCTAAACAACGTAACTTTACTTGGAGGCGATTAGTCCAGCTGAGCATAATGACTACAACCTAATGAAAACAGCTAGCTTGGCCTACCAACACCTCTAGAGCTCCGCAATTATCACAATACATCTTGTTTGTTTAATATGTAATTAAACAGAAATGTAAAAACTATGCTAAGCTAAGCTATTTGGAGCTCTGGCTTAATACTAGACAAAACATCCATATTTTCATGAAACTCTCAGCAGGACAGCGACCAAGCAATAGTACTGATTAAATATTTCAGGTAGCACCTGGGACCATTTTCTGTTTAAAGGACTGACCATTCACTGACACTCATGGTGGCAGTCTAGTTCTACTTCAACTTTATTCCAGTTCCTTTGCTTGTCCGTACTTCTTCATTTGGTAGAGATGATTGATAGAAAGACTTTCTGTCAGGTGTAGAGGCTGAAATGTAAGAAGATCATGTAAGAAGAAGCATTTATCTGTGTCCATCATACACAGGTCACTAACCAATGTTTTGCCTTTCTGTTTTATAAAAATGCCCAGGAAACTGATTTTTTTTATGTGTCATATTTGACCTTAACCTTAAAGTGTTCATGACATTTATTGAGACATTCACACAATTGTGATAAATAATGAGCACAACCTTTGTAGATTCTAAAAATATTGTCAATGTTACATTTGGCTGACAGCCATCTAAAGGCAGATAACTGACAGGTAAGATAAACGGATTTCCAAATTCTTAAATAAATCCACCCACGCCTCTTCATGCCCAGAGAGACACTTGGCTATTGTTGTCTGTGGTGAGTGCACCAAACAAACAGGGCAGCTATGTGCTAAAGTGCAACCTCAGTGCGTTTTCTCCCATGGAACCAAGAGGCCAAAGCAGGTGTTCAGTGACGTGAAGTGTTTGCTTTGAGGCTGGCTCTCATTTCCCTCTCCTCCGTCTCTATTAAAGTCATTCCTCAGCTGTTGGTGAGCAACAGGGGGAAGTAGACTTGGACACAAACAAACTGAAATGCTGTTTTCCAAAGTTTGAACTAGAGCTTGTCTTTCCAGTTCCAAACACAACCTCCAAAGTGAACTTACAACTTGCAAAATAAGATACTCACAGTGAGCTCAACCTTTTGCTTGTATTTATCAAAAAATTTATATAATTACTGAGAAATCTGTGTGGATACTACACGGTCAAAGTAAACACAGAAGCCCTTTTAATCTAAGTGTTATAACCTTCAGTTAATGTTTAGCCTCAGAAAAGAAGCATTTCAAACCTATGCATCACTGAGAGGAAACATTTATGTTCTCATCTTGTATAATTTTCAGACAAGATGAAGGAACTTAACAAAGAACAGGTTGAGCAAAGACAGCATACCTTACATGGACACGGTGAGCTGCGGTGCTAACAAGAGGTGCAGTGTCGGAGTAGGACGTGGGCGTTTATTTTTGTGTGGTCAGACCATTTGTTAGAGCCACATGCATGTTGCCATTATTCACTCGCTGGTCAGAAATGGCCTATATCAGTGGATATAATAAGCCACTTATCAACCTATTCACAGTCTGAATTGGTTGGCGCTTATAGAAACATCAGAGCTTTGCTTCCCTTTTTTTGAATTTACATAAAAGGTTGGCAGACCTTTGGCAGACATTTTTGAAAGAGCTTATGGTATAGAACAATTCTACTGCAGAACAAATATAAAACAGTGGTAAGTATTAATACTTTGTGTGTAGATTTTTTTTTAAAACTTGAGCAGAAAACCCCTGTATTCTACTGACTGTGGGCATCACGGTCCCACAACACATCACTGAGATGAAAATGCCACGAGGGAACACTGTGTACGAGAGCTGCAATGATTACTCCATTAATCGATTAGTTGCTCAGAAGTAAATTCATTGCCAACTATTTTGACATTTAATTGTTTCAGTTATTTTTTTAAGCACAAATATCAGAACATTTAGTGGTTCTAGCTTCTTCAATGTGAGAATTGGCTGCTTTTCTTCATCATTTAGTAAATGATGTATGATGTAATAAATGCGTGATAGTCTTTGGGTATTGGACTGTTGGTTGGACAAAAGAAGCTACTTTGAGCTTTGGGAGATTGTGATAAGCTTCTTTTTTTTTTTTACATTTTTTTGGCATTTTACAGATAAAAAAATCAGCAGATAAACTGATAATTGAAAAGAAAAGTTAGCTGCAGCCCTACTGTGCAGTAATAATAGTGCTTCCCAGACTGGAGGCTTGGACCCCTCCAAGGGGTCACAAGACAAACCTGAGGCCCTGAGATAATTAACTGTAATTCTTTCTTTATAACTTTTCACTGATCTTTGCTTTTGAAATTCAATACTGGACAGTTTTACCAGTTCAGACCTCTAAAAATCATCCAAATGAAACAATCTGAGAAGGGAAAATTATCATAAATGCTCAAAAATCACTGACATGTGTAGTATCTGATGTGAAAGAAAAAAACGTTAGAAAACACTGCGCTCACACATCGTCTAAAAGATGGTATCGAAATTAAAAATTCCAAACCTTGCGCTTAACTTTGTAATGGTTATTGATTTTCATGATTAATCAATTCACTGTTTGGTTAATAAAATGTCAGGTAAGTGTTTTAAATGTATCACAAGTTTCCAGAGCCTATGGTGACTTTTTCAAATGACTGTCAGGACACATATGAAACAGGGGGTTTAAAGGTCTGAAAATTTTGAGTATCAAATACTTCATTTCCTGCATTCTGATGATTTTTTATGCATAATTGTGTGCCTTTTCATCATCAGTTTATGGGGTAAATGTTTTAAATATTGTCAAAATAAAAGTCCTCTGCTATTTTCATGTTGCTATTGGGGTGGGGCGGGGGGTACGGCAAGGTTTTAAATATTGAGTGGGACATGTCCCCTGTGTCCCCTCAAAATATACACCGATGCAATCCACTAATCAATTTAATTCACTAATTGTCACACTTACAGCTGGGGCCCAGATTTGTGAGTCTGGGCTTGAGATTCACTCAAATAAAAACATCAGATAAAGGTGTGTTTACTGTGCTTTGGCAGAAACAATGCTGTGGTTCTGCTCTATAATTTGGGAAACTCAGATTCTCACTGAGCAGGTGATAAGTGCCTCCACTCAGTAAGCTGAGGCAGTAGGGGGCACTGTACAGCTTTGACAATGGGTTAAAAGCCTGAGAGGCTCCGCTGCTCCTCCTCTTTGTGCACTGCAGATAGTAGACGATTAAACATGACCTTTTACTACCAAACAACATGCCGTAAAAAAGGAGCAGAGTATGCTCTGCAGCCTGACTAATACATTTATAACAAAACACCAGAGAGATCTGTGTTACACTTGTGTGTTTGTATGGCAAGACAGAAGCAGAGGGAGACAGAGTGCGAGAGTGTATGTACGTGCGTGTGTGTGCCTCCGCTGTCTGTCAGTCAATTGTAGTGCCACCCAAACACTGGCTGTTCAAGACAACTGGATTTCTAACTTCAAAGCCATGCATATCACTTTGAAGGGCTGCGAATGTATTCCAACTACCCTCCCCTATCCGCATTCTGACCTCCATCCAAAAAGCCCCAACCCCACACACACATACACACACACTCTCCAAAAACAGGCCATTTCCCGTTAGCTTATTAGGGTCTTAATTGACAACGCCTGCCCTTCAAAGCAGAAAGTCACTGGCTGAATTGCTAATGAGCAACAAAATAAATACTTGCTCACCAAAAAAAAAAAAAAAAACAGTAGAAGAAGCATGTGTTTTTGATAAGTTGGAACTTGTGAGTGACAACAAAAATGTGACAACTTGAATTGGAGTGTGCGCACGCCAGAATGCCATGAAACTTTTCTCCCACTGGCACATATTGTGCTTGTTTATTTAGATCTCCATTTGCTGGCAGCCAGGTGACAGTTATTTTTCCCCGTGTTTCACATAAAAATATGACACAAGCTGTACGACTAAACTGTTGCACAAGCTCAAACAGCACACTGCTTCACGCTGACAGGGAGACATTTAGGTGGCTGGAGCCCATGAAGACATGACATTATACTGTATTGACTTTATGTATCTTCTGTGATTGTGTCATTCCTCACAAAGGTTATGGTAAATGAGGATGACAAATTGTTTTCAACTAACCCATTGTGCTGGAGATGATGACTAATGATTTGTGGGAATGGATCCTACTTGGCTCAACAAATCTCACCACGTATGAGGATGATGCAACACTGACATTTTAGTAAGCAGTAATTATACCAGATCATCTGCACACTTTGAGCCTCCGAAACCAGAGTCAGATTTACCATGGGAGGGTCACACCTACATCATCTGCCAATGACTTGATCAATGATTTGGTGTCTGTACAGCACAGGCTGCGACAGTGGATCATTTTTAGTATCTTAGAACAGCAGCTTATGTAATTCAAATAAATCTAAAGAAATTGTGTGTTTTTCATGTAGAAAATGTTACAAAATTTAGAAAAAAAGATGGACACATGTCTTCCTATTTAACCATGAGTCTGCTCACTTTTATTGCCTAATGACCTAAAAGCTACAGGACCCCACGCTCTTACACCGAGGATGTTCTGTACAACATTTTGGGCGTTTAGGACAAGTATTGAAAAAGCAGCCAGCGGCATTATCTAAGTTTAGACCACTTCCTCTATTCTTGTGTAGACAGGACTGTGCAGGCCATTTCAAGCCATCATGGAAAACACCCTTCAGCCCTTATGCCATATTTTCCACAAGCTTGCATGTCAAACTAAAATCCTTAAAGGAAAATTGGGGGATGTGGTGGTTAATAATAATAAAGGGAAACATGTTTTAAGCAAAGACAACTGACCATTAGCTGAGCTACACCCCCCAAGTTACTGCTACGTCTGTCGAGTTAAGTTAATGCAGTAAATGCAGTAAATTCGTAGTCATTTTTTAAACAATGAGTTCTTGATGTCAGACAGAGGTACACAAAATCAGGCTTCTCTTTTAGCCACAGTTGTCAATTTTGCCGTCTGAAATGACAACTGTCACTGGCAGACAGCAAACATCAACTCCATGAGATCAGTGAAATTGCTATTTCTGGCTGACTTAACGTTGCCTTGAAGTCCTTAAAATCTTGTAAATACACATCTTAATTGGCTACATTCATGATGAGCATGACTGTGCTAAAAGACAAACGCTGAAGCTGCATTTCATTCTAAAATAACCCCGTTTAGTCATTTAACTTATTCGTTTGTATTTTCCAAATGTTGTCAATTCTGACTTCAATTTGGCCGCGGTTGCTGAAGTAGAACTGCCCTAAACACAATTCAACAATTCAGACTAGGAAAGAGTAACTATTAAACCCTGAATGGCAGGACCAGCCTCCGCACAGTAGGGATTCAGGAAATATTACAGACTGTACACTGCATGCTCGTTGAATCCCAGACTTTTAACCTCACCAGTAACCCCACAAACTAATGTAGTCTGTTAATAACAGTGTGTCTTGGCTTTGGAACACTCAGTTACCACTGTAGGTAGCATGATGGTTAGCTGGGATTGCTAATGATCTCAGCTTAAGCTCCAATACTGCTCTTGTGCTTTTTGGTTTGGGAGAAAAACTGAAATTACTACAGCTGCGTGTGCACTGCCTCAGCTTGTGGAAAAATCCGAAGCTTTACAGGCTCACTGTATATAATTAATATGCTTGATAAGACCCTTGAAAATTAAGCAATGCCTACTTTTAACACTTCTTCACAGGTTATTGTCTGTATGTGGACCAAGCAGGAAGCACTGGTGCTGAAAAATGAAGCTACCGCAGGAGTGCCAAAAACTTGCTCAAAGTTATGAATAATTAAGGGTGTGGCTGCTTTGGGTGACAGGCTGTCTGCTGATAGTGTCTTAGCATTTCAGTCAGATCCACCCCTCACCTCTCCACAGCACCAGCCTCTCCAAAAAACAGAATGCCGAACCTGAGGCTTCAAAACTTGGGTCCACAAACAATCGGGTGACATCACGGTAGCTAGGGTGATTTTCCTTGTTGGACTGTTTCATTTGTAGGATTTTTAGAGGATACCAGATGTGAAAGTGTTGAATATTTTTTACAAGAACAACATACCTACATTGGAGTCAAAATTGAGGAGTCCAGTGGGTTACAAGGGAAATGAATAGCTCCATATATTATTTAAATACTGGTTTCGGTGATACAGAGGAAGTGTTTCAACCTTTTTAGAGATTCTTCTAAAGGCAGATGGTTAGACATTTCAAACAATGTGCTTTTTAAATATTCAAAACTAATACTTTAAGAAAAATGTATCAAAACAAATCAGTCTTGGGAACCCACCTACGTATAAACCACAACTACACAGGGCTGGACCCAAAGGTTGAGTAACATGCTTGAAATACATGTCCTAATATGATCATGAAAATTTGCCCAGTGTCCTGCTTCCTGCTGGGCCCACCTGAGGAAGCAAGGGAGTTTCCTGAACACAGATTTAGCCTGTAGGTTTTGTACTCAGCCTTCACATAAAATATTGGGTTGATTTATGGTCATTTCAGGGAGCACACACAGTACTGACACAGTGTGTTTTACCAGTTGGTAGAGATTTAGTAAAACAAGGTTAAGGAAGGGCTAACTTTACTCACCTCACCAAGTCAGTCATACAGGAGCCAACCACCATCACGTCAAAGGCCGCTTCAGTCATGATCTGATTAAGACACACACTTGTGTTATTTCTGCAGTAACAACAGTCATTTCTGGACCTGAAATATCTTAGATTCTTTATTTGAATTACGTGTTGATGATTTGGGAGATTTCTTGAATTTCTCAACATCCGTCCAGCCTTTCCAGTAAAACCTATTCATAAACAAGGACAAAATCTAAAGCATAGCAGACTCCTCGGGGGCATATCAGGCAAAATATGTAAACTAGTTTCCCAACAGCCTCCAAACAAAAATCACTTGATATTATTTATCTCCCACATTAGCATGAGCTTGACTGAAACAAGAAAGACGGTAAAAATAGAGCATTCATCGCTGGCTGAGTTGGACAGGTTCCAATCTTATTGGGGGTGGAGGGGGGGTGGGGGTATTTCAATGCTACACCACGTGAACACACCGCAGCCCAGCAAAGTCTATAATTAATTCAATCCTCGGCTTGTATCAGAGCTAATGCTAGTGTGTTAATCTCTTCAAATCTCTGCCTAGGCAGTGGAAGACTTGGAAAGCCTGGCCGCTGGCTGCAGGATGGCTCAATTCTCTCTCCCACATCTTGCAGCATATTGTCTTCCCTCGGCAGGCATGAAAAGCTAGCCTAGAACACTTCACGTCTCAACTGCAGGAGAATATTATGAGATCTGCATTGTCCAACCACTTGAAACAGCAAGGAACCCTCTTAAAATTCTCCCTCTCTTGTTGAATTTGAGGCCAAATTATCATACAGTAGCTGACCAACCTGAATAAGTGTTTGTAGAGAGTGAATATGAATGAACAAATTAAGAGATGACTGAAGAGTTGAAACTCACATTTTTGAAAATTAACTGATTCAAGCAAAAGTGCAGTGGTCACATGTTTGGACCAATTTAGTCTTAATGCAAATCAAGGCTGCACGCGGTGGATTAAACAGTTTAGACTGAGCCATAAGCAAAATCCAGAGGAAAACGTTCTTGGACCCATTTAAAAAAAAACTTGTAAGATTACATATTTTGCCTATGTCTGGTTAGGGAGTCAAGACCTAACTGGGTAATGATTGTCATTACACTGATATGACCATTTATGTTTAAAAAATGCTTTTCAAAAGTTTAGATAATGGCTATAATCACAAAAGTACTCATTTTACTCTCACTGCACCCCCACCCCACCAAACACACACATAGTTAGATTGTCAAGAGTCTTTTTTATTTACAGTGGCTTATTTTCCTAACCATTTAAGAACACTCAAAAGGCAACTGTCAGGGAACAGTGAACTAATCAGACAATCTTTCATGTCATTAAATGATAACCAACTAAACATTTTTTTTCTGTTGCTCTATCTAATGTCAATATATATTTTTCTTATTTATTCTGAATCACCCCCATGAGGGTGGAATTTCCCCATTGTGAATCAGCCCTATTGCCCTCAGGCGGAAACACCACTGGTCTTGCTGCACGTACCCATATCATTTCTATTCCTTTGTGCTCATCTTTCATTATTTTCCGGGTTAGATTTGTTCTGATTGTACAAGTCGAACACATTTTAGGTGTCATTTCACATAGCCCCTTGAATGATTCTCAGACTGTGAGGTGTTTTTTAGGGGCTATGATATACAGGAGTATAGTTGCTGAATAGCAATCCACCACTCAAGTTTCCAAAAAAAAAGTTGACCATTTAATGTGATGTGAGTGCCATGAGATTTCTTTTGGTTAAATCAATAAAACTTTCTGTATAAAAACAAGGAAGGCAAATATGACAACTGCAATAAAGGATTTAATAAAAAAAACAACTCATGCATTATTATTAAACACATAAACTTTTATGCATGTATTAGGCTTAGTACATCTGTATGTATACAGGCATACAAATACCTAAGTAACCAAAGTACTTGAACTAGTGCTGTGTCTTAAATCGTGTACTTCTGTACTTAGACTTTTGTGTGCATAAGTGCGTTCACACTGAGCAGTATGGAAAAATGCAGTGCACTATGAGTATCAGGATGGTGCACTGAAAACGGTCAAGAAGTTGAGTGTGGAACTATGGACACTTCTCGCCCTCAATGGTTGCCATCTTGGCTATGTAGCAGAAGGGGAGCGACCACTTTTCAAACTGGAAATGGCGGATGAGGTACAAATACATGTGTTTTTTGCACTAAGCACCACTATACTGATGATGAGCCAGCACTATGTTTACTGGGTTAATTAAGCATTCTGTAATGATTTGGTACCGCGAACGATAACGCAAATGTTAATGCTAGTTTGCTAACTAGCTAATTTGCGGTCATCATTTCCGGTAAGTGCACAACGGCCGTGTTTGGTTTGAGACAACACCACCGAAATTCGCACACTACGCCAATGAGTACATAGTGCACATAGTATACTACATGGAAGTGTACTCACGGAAGTAAGTGATTTGAGACACGCCATAGCACTCCCTTACATAGGTCTGCAGCAGAATACGGATGAAATTTGATGGTTACCATACTGCCTACATTTGCTTTTCAATGGCGTTGAAATAAAAATGCAACTGACCTAGAGTCTGACCTATTATTTGTTTTGTTTTTCGAACCAAAAAGGTGACTTTTTACACATGCCTCCTTTAAAAAATAGCTTCAAATTTCAGTTATAGTAATAAGTAATAAAGTGTTTGTTCAATCCTCCCTAAAAGGCTTTTTTTTTCGTTCCCTTAAATGTCACTGTAGGCTAACTGATAATAATAATGATTGTGTAACACCATGTACCGCGATACCGTGAAACCGCGATATTTTCTGAGACGTTGTCATTCCATGAACGTCTCATACAGTTGCAACCCTTAAGTATGCACTTAAGTATTACAGTAGGTGCTTACTAAATTATTATAAACACTTAATTATCTTCATATGAGTAGTATTGAGTGTTAAATTGTTGATAAATGTGCCTGTGAGTCCAATGTTATGTTAATGGCTCGTCTTACTACTGCATAACCTGAACATGTGGAGTGTAAATTCAAGCAACAACCACGTACAGTGTTGGCTTACTGTTGAAATACTGTACAGTATTTAAAGTTGAAATACTGAGATAACTTAAAGGCAACAGCGTGTGTATGCAAACATTCTTTCCAACGTCTGGAAACATGGGAACACTGGAATAAATCGCCAAAAACTCAAAGAGAATATGACCCAGCTTAATTAGACGAACTCTAAAGTCTTATAAAGTGTGTTGAGATAAACTGTTATTGAGAAACGACGCACAGTAATTACCTTGCATTCAAATTTGTTCTTGTAGAGTGGACAACTTAACACTCCCAACTGACAAGTGACGGCCAAAGTGCACAATGACAGCTGCCTAGCGTCGTAGCTATTGCCAGACCCATATTTGTTAGTAAATCAACGAATGCGCACTTTGTCTTGCCTTAAAAGTTTAAGTTTGATTTTGTCAAACGGAATATGCTTTATAAGTTATATATAACCAGACTATGTGGCTCCGGAAGTGAAATACTCTTTGTATTCAGACAGGCATTATTAGAGACAGCTAAGTGTGGGGCATCAGAAGGACCCAAACAACATGTACCGGAAATTTTGAGAGCATGAAGTAAACATTGGCGTTAACGCTTAAATTATCTGATTTCCAGCGCTTTCAGGTACTCGAACTCACACCGCATGTTGCATCTAAATAGACAATAACGAGCAAATTTATTTTTGAGTTAGCTACATGTTGAATTTGTTGCAATTTGACGCTTCATTCTGTGGTAAGCTAACAGTGGCTAACGATACCAAGCGTACGAGCATTACAGTAACATTGTGACATAAAATATGACGCACAGACTAATTTCCCCAGAGTCTCTGGATGTAATAGTGTACGCCAAACATCAGCTTATTACCACATTGTTTATTCCTCATGCAATGTGCCTGGCCTCCATGACAGTTTCTAGTGAAGGAGAGGGGGAAAGTAGTCATTGGTGTCTCCGTGACACCCCTTTGGCCCGTGTGTGTTTTTTATAACCTTAAACTTCCAGGAATATTGAGGTGGATAATCACACTTTCTCAGCCTGCGTAATCTGCTCGTTAAAATGTATTTTCTCCGAATAACTTTTGCCAGAAAGCTAAAATCTTAGAACAGGAAACGGAGTCTGACGTTCATTCAAGTATTTCCCTTACGCTAGGAAATGACAGCTAAAAATGACCGTCACCTACGTGATGTAGTTCATGCTCCATGACTCCTCAGTACAGATGCTTGTTTTTTTTCTTATAGAATGTCGTTTTGATAAATGACGCGAATTGTCACTATATGTTCACAGACTCTTCAGAGTGGATACAATGAACAACATGTCCCCTGAGGTTGCACTGCACCGGATCTCACCTGAGTTGCGGCCCTTGCTGTGCAGCGTTGTGCGGAATGGACGTGTAGGACTCGACTCCACAAATTGTCTCCGTGTTACAGACCTCAAAACTGGGTGAGGAGCAGTTCTGGACCATAACTTCCTCATGTGAAACACAGGGTCCATCCAGTATATTATATATCATTACATATATACATCAGCGTCTACACATTCAGAATGACTCATGATTAGATTGTGATTAGTAAGAACCTTAGTAGAACTGTAAGGTGCAAGTAGTGACTGGTTTTGGAGGTATTATTCACCACTACACATTTGCATTTGAACAATATCTGCAAATCACTACCATATTGTTCCTCAACATACCACAGCATGAGCTCCCAGACAACACTTTGGTTCATGTCATTTGTCATTTTAATGTCATGTTTTGGGGAATTCATGTTTTTTTCTTTGTAAGATTTTAATTGTTATAGCTTAATATATACACTGATCAGCCACATTAAAACCACTCACACATAAAGTAAATAACATTGATCATCTCATTACATTGTAATGTTCTTCTGGGTCTTGGTATTCATATGGGTGCCACTTGACACGCACCACGCACCCAAACACTGTTTAAGACTGAGTCTCCTCATGGTAACTGCACTCCCTGATTGCAGTGGGCCCCCAGCAGGTCAATGCGCCATACCAAATCTCAAAAACTGCTCAGGAATGGTCCCGGGAATGAACTCAAAGTGTAAACCTGGCCTCCAAACCTTCCAGATCCCAGTCTGATTGAGCATCAGTGGCACGTGCCAGTACCCTAGAGCCAAGTCCGATCCATAGTGGGGCCTCCTTGGATCGGACTTGATGTGGACATAGGGCTTCTGGGGGTGTCCTGTGGTGTCTGGCACCAGGGTATTGGCAGCAGATCCTTTGAGTCGTGTGGGTTGCAAGGAGGGGTTAGATACCAGGGAATACGAAAGCGCTATAATTTTTCTGTTTTGATTGTACAATGTTTGACGCACTTCCTTTGTGCGCACATTTATGACTGTATGCTCAAGGACCTTGGTTGTGGTGATTCACAATTATTGAAAAACTTGTTTTATGGCCTGTTTTACTCCATCACTTACTACTAACTCCTCACTTGTCTTTATAGGCTGGTGGGGGGCACACGTTTAATGGAAAAGGGCTCAGCTGAAAACAAGCCTTACCTAGTCTGTTGCAGGCCACATTTTCAGCTTTTGTTGTGGTTAAAAAACTGACATCCATAGAAATGTTTGGTCTTATTTTGCAGTGGAGCATCTGCAGATTATTTCCATACCTGATATGTTATGCTCTAACAAAGTTAAGCATGTTATGAGATACACAAATCTCAATTTTTTTTTTTATCATCTTTGCCTCTATTTTGACTGTAAGGAAGCCAGGAGAGACACTTCCACCAGCCATGGCTGCGCCATGTTCTGGCTGCCATTGACTGTGACCTGGTTTTATTCTGTTTATTGGACAGCATCATTCCACACTGGAGCATTTCAGAAGTAGAGTGTTTTACCTACCCATTTTGTAGACTTGTAGATTTTGTTGATTTGGTCAATTTCCTTGATATTTGGGCTTCAACCATAAGTTAGCAAGCAGCTTTAGTCTGTTTATTGTGTTTATTGTTGTTATGTCCGTCTTCATCGCCTTGTAGCCTACAAACATAGGTAATACCATTAAAAAAAATACTTGTGAATGGCATGGATCAAAGATTCGTGGCTGTGTTTTAGTCAATACAAATAAATTCATCCACATACAGTGCCTGTTAATAGAACCTAATCTGCTGTATGCTGCATTCAACCCAGGCGGCCGCCTAGTGGATATCTGAAATTTTGTAGTTATGCTTGTATATATATGGCTAAATTATATATATATATGTATATTTTAGCCATGACATAATATTTAGAGAACCCTTGTTAATGAGAGCATCCAATGTAGTATACCTGTGACACAGTCTAAAAGGCGTCAGTTTCTGTCTGTCTGTGTTGCAGGTAACTGTAGGTCTCACTCTCTGTATATTTGCCATGCCTGTACTGCTGTAGCTGTTTGTTTGAATTAACACCATATGGGTTGGTACACCTTACCATCGCCTTGGCATCTCTTTCTACTGCAACATCCAGCGGCTGAATGTACATTCTAACATACCTGCTGGCAGACAGAATTGCATATTGAAAGCGAGGCTTAAAGAAAATCAATGTAAATGCTGATGGTGTCATTATTCTATAGCCACTACATTGTCCAGTCAGCATTTACTACATAAGGATAAGTTAGAGCAAAAATTTGCCTATTTCCAGTCCAAGTTTACAACATCATAGTTAGCAAAATGTTGTTTAATTATTCATAAACCTTGCTTATGCTTACTATTACATGTTTTAAGACTAATAGATTAATTATGTCTTGTTGATTTTATTAACTCCAATGTTCAGATGTACATCTCTGACCCCTGGTCCCTGCTGTGATCGCTTCAAACTTCACATCCCCTATGCTGGAGAAACCCTGAAATGTAAGTAGACGAGTCACTTCCCTATTTGGTGTTTTCAAATGAACCCGAACAGTTTAGTCTCTGATGTTCGCTGAATGGCCACTAATATTTGTAGAATCTTGCGTTGATGAGTTGTTGTTATTGTTGCCCTTTAAGAGAGAAACTATTACCAAACATTGCTTTGCCTTATTAGGTCACAAAGTAGTAGTAGAATTAGAACGAGGGGTCAGCTAAGGCTCCTCGTAATCTTAAAACCATGCTTGTTTATTAGTCTTTATCTTTAAATTTGTCCCTAGATTGATGTACAGCAAATACAAATTAAGGAAAAGTCACTGCATAAACAGCTTGGTACATTTGGATGATTTTTTCCCCATCTCTGTGCTAGTTGTTTGTACTCTAAAATGTAAGTGCTGACAGCATTTCAATTTGCAGTTTTCCCACTGAGCTTAGGTTAATTGATTCATTGTCTAGAGCATTGGGCCTGCACTTTGAAAAGAGCAACACCAGTGCTGAATTAATAATTTCAGATAAAACATTCCAACCTTGATTAGTTTTGAGAGATCCACTTCTGTCTCACAGTGGGCTGGTTTGAAGATGAGGGGTGGTTTCAGGTCAACACCAGCCGAAGTCACCAGTGCCAGCGGATAAATGAAATCAAGATATTATTCAAAACACATACTCAGGGGGGACTTTGAAACTTTTCAGTGGAAATAACCTGACAAGAGCTTCGGTTGGCTCGAAGGCAGGTTGCCAATGAAAGCACCATGTAAACATTCTGTATCACTTCAACAAATTGCATAATTAACCAAATGCCACCATGGGAGTGTTTTGTAATTGCAGTTCCATAGCGTAAGTAGTAAGTCCCACGATAGTCTCTTACACAGACGCCGATGACATTAGCACGCTGGCTGACTCTGTCGTTTGTGGACATTCCCATTGGAAAGTTGTAATAGAACTGGCGCTGGCTCCCAGTGGCAGTGATGTGATTGGATCCAAATCCGTGTATTTCCGTACTTCTTCGACCAACGGCTGATTAGCTTTGCCTTACACCCGCCTACGCCGGAACTGCTGTTCCTGACGCCGAACATATCCGAAAAATATCCACGTTTCTTTGGTGTAGTAGCCTGAGCCATGACTGACTACATAACGAATCTACATCACAGTACTACGCACCGGTAACCTGCTCTCTGTGTTTCTGGTACGTCTCTGTTAAATGTGACACAAGTGCCGTACCTGTGGCAACGCCGTCACGTGGCCTGGATATTCCCGCCCATTTCTATTACAAAACGAAAGACGAATGTCCCCAGACTCCCATTCGGAATTAAGGGAGGCTGGTCACGCGAGACTAGTCCCACGACACCCACAGGACTCCTTCAAGTACAAAACACAAGATGAATGTTTTTGTGATTATGGGGCTGCTCAATCGGTGAAATGATACCAGTTAACATGGTGTTGTCAGGGCCACTGAACTTTACTGGAAGTGTCCCTCACTTCGGAATCGAGTCCCCACATCAGTCTCTTCTGTATTAGCATGCCTCCTAAAGTCACTAATGGCAACATCAGTAAATGTTGTTAAGTGATTATAATCATCGTTTAGAATGAATTATGGTGACTCAGAAGGCCTATGTCAGACCTGTGTGTACACACACTTCCTGAAAAGATACTATCAGTTACCTTCTTTCAATTTTACGTGTGCAGGTTTGTCACCAATCAAGTTACCAGTTCAAAGCATTGCAAAAAAAACCTCTATTTTTCAGTTGATCGGAGTTGACTGTTATTGTGGTTACCAAAACACTGAAACTTAGAGGTTAACTTAAGTATTTTTCAACCTTGACGATATCTTTTCATGTTTTTGTCTTTGAGTGACTAATGGAGACAACAATCTTTGAAACTAGTCCATTACTGAGCAAGAGTGCTGTAGCTGGCAGCGGTGAAACAGGCTGCATTGTAACAACTCAGGGCATATTCACCCTCTCTGTACGTCCATTGAAAGTGCTTGTTTTTGGCACTGACAGGCTGAAATTGTTATTATAAATGTTTGCCAAGATTTTAAAAAGTTTCCCGACATAGGTCAACCTTATTGTTAAGAATTAAGATCCTTTTTCTTTAACCAGAATGGGCCTGGAAATTGCTTTTTCCAAACAGACCAAACTCCATTTAAACAAACAGTAATTTTATTATTGGTAAAAACACGTCATTCAAAGTTGACAGAAACAAAACACAAGTCTTAAAAGCCGTTTTGGTTTGTTTTTTCAGTGTTCCAACAATCAGCAAATAGTGTTTGGTTCAAATATACCCTTAATTCAACCACTTACATGGCAAAATCTGATGGCTTTATACATACCAAAAATACATTTTATTTAAATGGAGTCTGGTGGATTTGGTAAGAGTGCTTTTAGGGCTGTTTCTGGTTAAACAAAAAGGATCTTACCCTTTAAAAAAAGGTCTATCTCTATATGGACTCCACCCTAAGGGAAACACTGCTGTGTGCGTTTTGTGCAACAGGTGGCTGTGGTAGTCTACTGGTAGAGTAGAGAGAGAGCTAAGTTGCGTTGAAGTAGAGTAGAGCAGGGCAGAGAGATGGAGGCAAAATATATTAAACCTGGTGTTAATACAGCAGAACTGGAGAGAGGGGGGGAAATAAATAGAGGGCATGGCTCAAGTAGGGCACAAAATTATAGAGAGAGAACAATTGACAAAGATTGCCGCTGCCCTGACACTGTCATGTTTGTGTCGGAATTAAGCTACAAGACATATGTTGTTTTAATTAATAAATACAGTGTGAATAAAGATTACATAACATAAAAATAATTGCAGTCTTTGTTATTTGATAGCCACTTAAATTAAACAATTTTTATAGGGCAAGTAAAAACTGACTTCGGGCAAGTTGGTCAGAGATCTACGGGTAAGTGAAAAAAAAGCGTTGAACCCTGAACTCTTACTCTCACCCACTTCAAAGACACAGCAGGCGATACAAGCAAGATCTGTCCACTAGTAGGGCTGTCACTAACGATTATTTTCATTGTCGACTAATCTGTCGATTATTTCTTTGATTAGTCGACTAATCATTTCATCGAAAAATGTGTTAAAATTTTGAAAAATGTCAGTCTGTCTCGCCCAAACCCCAAAATCACGTCATATAATCTTGTTTCATGCTCACGCCAAAGGGTTTTAGTTCACTGTCACGGGAGAGTGTGTGAAGCTGCCAATATCTGAACGTAAGAAGCTGCACTAACAGTATTTTGGGGTACTTTTATAGTACTTTTCTATGAAAAATGACTCAAACCGATTAGTCGACTACTAAAATAGTCACCGATTATTTTAATAGTCGATTAGTCATCGATTAGTCGACTAATCCTGGCAGCCCTATCCACTAGATTGGTGAAACACGTTCTTGTGGCTGATAAGTGTCGAACAAGTTCTTTGAACAGATGCCTACTCATTTCTGAAGGTTTTCCAAAGGACAAAAGTAGCCTGTTGATGTGCAGCTCTGTAGGATAGATAAAAACCTGCCTACAAGCTGCAGTTGATGGAGTTTGGAAACGTTATGAAAAGCTAAATTCATTTAGAGGATGTGTATGAAGTTTTATTTGGCTCAGGCTGTCTGTTAAGTTTGATGCAAATGTGGCACTGCTTGGGGAAAAAAACACCCGCCCAGCAAGGAGAAGTAGACTTTGCTTATTGTGCAATATTTGGTAAAAATCTTTCCAGGCAGAATTTATTGTGACCTGTGTCAAGATGTTGTAGCGAGACTCAAGGAATGTGTAGACGGAAGGTTTAAGAATATGCAACACAAGAATAAAGCAAAAGGCTAAGGTTTTATATTGTGATAGAGTCCCTTAATGTACCATATCTTTAACCTTAAAGTGATAGGTCTGTCGAAGTTTAGAAAGAAGTCTCAAGACCTTGAAACCTGACAAAAAAAACAAACAAGCCACCAGCACTCCGGCATAGCATGCGACATCTCTGCAGCTGTTGTACTAGTTGTTGTACCTTCCTGTGCTTTGGCCTGAGGAAGAACGTTTGTTTAATCAAGGATGCAGGGCCGCAGGTTGGTGTCTGCCAGTCTGTGGACCTGCCTACTGATCGCGTGCAAAAGCACGGCACACTCTGCACAGAGCTAAGCGCTATTAATGCAAGCCCAGCCCCCTTCCACTCCACCACTGTGGCTGGTACTGCTAAACAACAATTTGTGGCCTCTGTTGTTGTACATATTACGCCCTTATGACCCCGATAGAATGTCCGGCTGGAATAGAAGTAAGACTTTCGAGAAAGCACATTTAGCAGGGACTAGACTGCACTTTTCATCGCTGTCTCAGACTGTGTTAACAAAGCGCTGTATAAAAGCCCGTGTAACCTGTAAAGGTTACACTTACACGACCTCCATTTCCCTCTGGAGCCATGCCAGTGCATCTCTGACAGCCTTCCAGTGGTTTGTAACCGATTTACAGCATATCCTCTCGTCTCCTCGTTTGACTCCTCTCCACTGGATAAACATTTCCATATGTGTATGTATGCCTCTTCTTGCTGTCCCTGGAACGTCAAAAAAGCAGAACAGAACAGTCTTGCAGCACACAAATAGAATTGTGTAACATAATATCAGAACATTGTGAACCAGCCTCAGCAGTGTGTTATGTGAACATATTATGGTGGTTTTGTCCTTGCTTCAGTGAGGGCCATTTCCAGTCTGTAGTTTTATTTATTTTTTAATCTTAAATGCATTATTCATTTTTTTACATAATAGCATTTTAGTAACTGATTTGTTTTACTCCTGTCATATTTGGAATCAATAAACTAAAAGAAAACTTGACTTTAACTTCGCTTAATATGTCCTATATTAAAAAATTCCAATGCAATTATCTTTACAAGATAGACCTGTTTGGCAGGATTTAAGTGGCTGCAATGGTAAATGTCACTTTACTCATTACTATAGGTATTTAAATTAAAAGACCCCAGAGCACAAATGCATATCATGTGGTCGTTAAGGCAGTAGCTGAAAAACAAACAGCTGCCTATTGCATGTGAAATTCAGATTCATGACTGGATGGCTAGATTAAGATAATGTGATAAAACAGAGGTTCCCAACTGGTCCAGCCACCGTCCAGATTTCTCCATAGTCATCAGCTCAAGGTCCGCACAGTTTAATATATTCACATTCATATTAATATTTGGCCATGTCGTCGAGCTGGTTTGCTGTCTCTGTTAAGTAGCTGTCCGCTATTCACTTATTCTACAGCAGGAAACGTTCTCGAGTCATTGTGGCCCATTCAAAATGGACCCGAGACCCACTTTTGGACCACGATCAACCAGATGGGAAATACAGTGAGAAAGTATTCCCGCTGAAGTTTCTTTTGTTTCAGCAGTGTCCAAAAAAGTGACCCTCCGATTTTTTTCACTTTCACAAATAAAATGACATTTTAGGACTCCGTTAGACACAAAATGACACAAAGTGAGTAAAGGGAACAACAATTTTTTAAAGTTGTGCATTTTAACATGGGAGTCTATGGGGATCGACTTGCTTCTGGAGTCAGCCTCAAGTGGCCATTTTGGGCACTTGCACGTTGACCTCTTTTTTCAGCCCTGAAGATTGCGGCTTGGCGAAAATCTAGGTTGAAAAAAAGTTTTATTTTGCGGAGAGTGTTAATGTTGTGATCGTTTTACAGCACACAATGAAATGCAAGCAAGCCAACTTTTGGAATTTATGCTGTCTATGTTTGTCATCAATCAGGTAATCAGTTTTCCTTCTTCTCTCCCAGGGGATATCATATTCAACGCACAGTACCCAGAATTGCCACCAGATTTTATCTTTGGAGAAGATGCAGAGTTTCTCCCTGAACCCTCAGAACTACCAGTGAGTATCCGAGAATCATTACTTGGACGTTTTTCTGGCAAATGCTAATTTATGTCCTTCATAATGTGTGGTTTCACTTTACGGTGAATATGTGCTTTATTGTATTACTCTGCTGCACAAGAAAACAAACTTAATATCAGAGCCAGATCTTTCCATTCATTTGCCACAATGCTTGGTTCTCCTATGTGGTCCTAAATGTCAGACAGATGTGTCAAATTGCCGATCACAACCTCACTGGTCCCAGTAGCCAGGGGGAATTGAAGCAGTGCCACATACTCACTTTGTAAAAGCATACTAGCCACCATGGGTGTGTGCTGTTAGATAGCTGGGAATGTTGCAATAATTGGCAGTTGTATTTCGTTATGCCATAAACTCTGTTTTGACTTACTGGATATCTGCAAATCTGATTATCTCTGTCAAGCCGTAATTCATCAGCAAGCTAGCCTAAACAAGATAGAGGAGCTGCATGAGTGTAGAACATGTATGTCAGCCTCCCCTGTAATAAAGACAGCATAGATTACCCAGCACTTGGATCACTGGCATTAACAACAGTTAATTAAACAGATAATAAGGTTATGATGATGCTAGGCTTCCAGGAAAGATACACATAGGGGAAATTGATGGCAGTTGTCTTATTTTGCATAATTATAACTTTTGAACATCAGTATCTTTCTGTAAAAGTTTTTCTTTCCAGAAAACGTGTTTCCAGTGTTGATGTAAATTTGAACTTTATGCAGAAACTGGTAAAGGTGTTGAGACTTTGTAAATAATTATATGTCTAGTGTGAGAACTGGTTTGCAAGGACTGATTTCCCTCAGCACTGTCTAGTCTCAGATGGGGTGTGGTTTGAATGTTTGTGTAGTAATACACGCAGCTGCGCCACAAAATGTGGTTACAACATGACCATAAATTCCAGATGATCTGCATGCATGTTTTAACCATGCTTTATTTTCAGTCCGAAACAATTATTTTAATGGTCAAATCTTAGGTAGAATGGATTACCCTGTAAATATTTTATGGTGATTTTCCAAATGGGTTACTTTACAGAGGTATTCTAAAATCTGTTTGACATTTTAATTGCACCGTTGATTTAACTGGTTTTGGACTGGTTTTGTGTAAAAATGCTTTTTGGGCCAACAAATAACGTCACGACACCAACACTTCCAGTAAAGTCAAAGCAATTATTGGTCTTGTTACAAAACCTCTCATTTATTTTTGTGTGCTTTTCCTCGTCAGTCACTCAAGTTCCTCTCAAGACTTTATGTTTCATTTTAAGGCAAACGTGGCAACTAAAGAAAAGACATCTTGCTATCCGAGACATGGAAATCTATCTCACACGTTGCCATGCTTTTGATTAAAGATGACTGTGTGGGAGCTAAGCTAACTCATTGGTCTCTCAGATCTGTTCCAATTAGACTATGAGGTGTAATGATCTACAGGTTACAGTAGTTTACAGTATCACTATGCAGATTCAAACACTGTTTTTTTTGGGTTTGTTTTTTTTGCAACAAACCTTGTCATTGAATCTGAAGGCTGACATGTAGCATGGCAAAGGTTTTCTGTTAGGTGTATGTATAATCATGTATTTGTATTCGTACAGTTACATTCAGAAAAATTGATTAATTTCCTCTGCATCTTCAGTTATAGTGCAAGCAGTAGCCTTCAGCCACTGACCAGTCCTGCTGAGGTCAATGTTTGAAACATATGAGCTTTGTTGGTGTAGCTAGCATAGCTCCATGCACTACAGACTAGAGAAGATGCATGGAAAAACCCATGTTTTAAATCTTCCTGGACTTCTCTGCACATGGCAACATGGTTATGACAATAAACTATGGCTTAGGTATAGTTAGGATTAGATAACTAAAGTCCTTCTTTAAGGCTTGGAATGATTGTAGTTTCTTTCTAACCAATTATACCCACCAACCGGATCGGTTGGCCACTCACACCAACACAAGCTAGATTGATAATTAGCACTACAGGTAAGAGGATAAACAGTTATTATTGATTTGGGGGTGAACCGTCCCTTTAATTGTAAGTCTGTGACGGACTCAAACTGCTGTGTTTTGCATGAAAGTCAGATGTGTTACACTACCATCCCATCCACCACCCTGACCTTTACACAACTGCGTCATTCAACATGGACCTAATTCCTGGGGATGTTGAGTTGGATCCAAACATCCAAACAAACAAACATAAAACTTTCTTCCCACTAGTTCCAAATCAATCAGTCAATAGGAAATGAATGTCTCCTGCCTGTCATCGACTCAGTACAGTGTTGACTAGGGAGATTATTAGGCCTTGATGGAGATGTGCAGTCGATGTACCTCCTTGTTGGTTTACTACCATGCAGTTATCCAGTGCTATTTTTGAAGCAGCCTAGCACGGAGAAGCTAAATTCCCCTGCTTGTGTCAGAGTCTGGGAGAAGAGAGGGGAGTATTGCTCACCGTCTCACAAATCCAGCTGTGCACATAAGGGGAAGTACCTCTGCTGAGCCAGTGCTTGGCAGCCCAACGCTTGTTTATTTTCCTCACTTATATTCTTGCTGTGTTTCGCTGTTCATGCTTTCATAATCCTCCTTCATCTGTCTCTCTGCCCGAGATCCCCCTCTCCTACTCACTCCTTTTTCCTGTATGTTTTCAGTAAGTACAACCCCCTCTGTTCCCAGCAATTCCTTAAACTTCCCCTGTATCCCCTGGGGAATGTTTACCATCAGCACTGGCAGCGTGAATTTAGAAAGAATCACTTCATAACAAATAGTCCAGGTGAATCTTTGGTGACTTGGCAACAAAATTTAGTAAAAGAAATATCCGACCTATTTATTTAAAGAAAATGAGCAATAATAATAAGACTCTTATTGTGTGCTACAGATAATCAAATTACTGTTAATAGATAACATCCATGGGAAATACACTTCACTTTTGGCCCACAAGCAATATGTTTCTAGCCTTTGTTATCCAGTGGGGGTAAACATTAGGCTAATTTTAGGTCCTCTGTCAGTGGCTGGGTGAATTCTTGATGTCTCAGCAACACATTGCTCTTGTTTACAGCCGGCCAAGGGTATCATTAGCTGCTCTGTTTAGCCTTGTGTTTTCCCCGGCTGTCACCAGGCCTTGAGTTAGGTTAGGTATCCATGTTTCTGTTTAGACAGAGAATTGTATTGCTGTTGCAAAAGAAAAAAAATGACAGGGCTGAAACTTACACATAAGAAATCCATGGCCTTAGCCCTGTATGGTACAATAGCCACATTGGAAATGTTATTGCAAATTAGACGTGCCAGATTTTATTGTGTCATAGGAGAGATACAAAAATGTGTAAAAGGGATGTGCATATACTGTATAATTTATATGGGTTTGAGTTATTTTCTGTGAAAATATTTAATACACCTCTACCAAAGATGTTTAAGAGAGTGATAGGCAACTCTATAATTTCAATACTTTAAAAAAAAAGCAAGGATGGCTTGTTTTTCTGTTCACAAAGAATGACGAGCCTGTGAACAATCTTGCGTTAGCTGCCTGTTCACATCATTTTCCAGCCTTATACCTCATAGCTAGATAACAGTTGAGTACTGACCAACAGCTTAGGCGGAATTTATACTTCTGCGCTGAATCAACGCCGTAATCTCCGCCGTAGCCTGAGGGTTCACCTCCCGAGGAATGTAACGACACGTTGCAGCTACGCCACCTCCTGTTTATTTTTGCGAGCTGAAACCATTTCCCTCAGTGGAAAGGAAGCTTTTATTTACTTTAATTTCACAGATAAGAAACAATAAATTCTGTAGACAGTAAAGCCTCCACAAAAATAGTATTTAAGTCCTGTGTGTGATTTGTCCTTCAGAGATTTATACTTCAGGAGAGGAAATCTGCTCATCGCTAGGCTAATTTATTCAATGTAAATTCAATGTAAAATGCCAAAGGTTTCTGATAATAACGTTAGCATTTTGTATTTGTTTGGAAAACATGTTTAGTATGAGATAGTTATTTTGTCGGTGAACCTTGTGAGAAATTTTGAAACGTTACCTTTTTTTAAATGTTGCTGTTGTCCCTGGCTTCATATGAGTAGGATAGAAGTTAGTTAGCTGCTAGGCTAACTTATACAATGTAAAATGCCATTGGCTTGTGCTAATAATGTTAGCATATTGTATTTGTTTGGAACATGTGTCCAGATAAAGACACCTGC
The DNA here is from genome assembly GCA_035609425.1 of Epinephelus awoara. NCBI lineage: Eukaryota > Metazoa > Chordata > Actinopteri > Perciformes > Serranidae > Epinephelus > Epinephelus awoara. The sequence goes on from CM069309.1 coordinate 26,670,038, forward strand.
TTTGTCTGTGAGTGCTGCGAGTTATAGTGAAGCTGATTTGTGCACTTGTGTTTTGGGTGTGTTTTGAATCAACTGAACCTCACAGCACTTCACAGAAATCCCATGGCCGACTAGTGTTTTGGAGGTTTAACTGCAGAGTGACACAGACACACCATTACACAAGTATAAATGCTCACAACGGCGCAGGCTATGTGCATAGTGACATGCGTAGGCTACGGTGTAGGGTATGCTGCACAAGTGTAAATCCCACTTGAGCTGTGTTCACAGCTACTCATCGGCAAAATGTGATGTTAAAATGGGGCTCAGATATTAATCGAAAGCATAGATATTTTTTTGTTTTGTTTTTTGTTTTTTTTGTGTGAGCACAGTACAAGGATGGCTGATAATGATCAATAGCTGGAATCCGTCTGTTATAGAGAATGGAAGTTTGACGTCATGACATGCCACATTTTTTTAAGGAGGCGCCATCTTTTGAGGAACACACCTTGGTATTTATGATAAACAACATAGATCCATATGACTTAGCAGCCTATGGCTTGATTACAGACTGATGCACTTAGTTTCTACTCAAATGCCAGTGCGTTGTAAACTTGCTTTTGTACTGAGTGCATACACTTTGCTAATAGAGGTAACAGAGCACATACCATATAACATTGGCGCAGTAGTGCAGCATCTAAAGTGGAGACTCAACGCTGTCAACATAGCTAAGAAATTTAGATAATATTTGTTATTTTTAATTGTTACGTGACTCACCAGCAGTTTGTCGTAATAACTATAAGTGGAATTAACGATTAACGTTAATTTAACGATTAGAGTAATGAAAAAGATGTTTTCTGTATCCTAGTGATGAAGTTATTATTACTAAACATGAACTACCGTTAATTGGTTCAGGCCTTTTAGGACTTTGACTTTACCTGCAAATAAAATACTGATGAAATATTTCGTAATGCAACAATAATCACTGATGAAAGGGGAGTACATTTTACCCTGTTTTTATCAGTACTTGATGTTTTAATTTCTTTAAAATGTCAAAAGCAATGTTACTTATTTGAATAAATATTATTTCCATTATCAATATGTAATAAAATCTTGAAATTACTTTGTAGCACTCACTGGGTGTCCAGTTTTCACAGTGTATATATGGAGCAGTGACCTCGTAGCAAAGTAATGGGCCTCATTGACCCCCTCACAGAAAACTTGCCGCAAACACAGCTGAACTGCCTGCACGCCACGTTTACAAGGTGTAGTCACCCAAACATAAAATACTACAGCAAGGTTAATAAAAAAAATCCTCAAACCTTAGTGATCATTTAGAAAAGTCCTTTTAACATTGAAGCCACAGTGCCTGAGGGATGAAAGAGACCTGAATACCAAAGCTGGATGATGAGAGGCCACATGTCCCTCAAATACATGTAAACCTTTTATAGCAGAACAGTTCCACGAGCCATGGAATATGAGCAAAGGCTGCCACAAATTTATTGAGGTTCACTGTTGCATTGTTGCTAGGGTGCAAGGGTTCACTGGAAAGTGCAAATGGAGGCTAAATGGCATCCAGATCGTGGCTAATTGGCCACCAGAGCAGCTCCCCACCTCAGAGTGCTTTGATACACATACTATAAGGCTTGTTTTTAACTGGTCACTCATGTTAACTCTCACACTAGCTTCATGAGCCTAATGCTGTTAGGGCTGTGGAAAATCATCTGCCGGGCTAATGGGTTTATTTTGGGCAGAGACGGAGCCATTGTTCCTTTAAATGTGGAAATAAATCTTAATTTGACTTGTGATTGCCGTCTTTACTGTAATCATTGCTTTACCACTCTGACACATTTATAGCTGTCTAACCTGAAGATTTAATTGATTCCAGTCGGTAGTTAAAAGGCGGCTTATATGAGATTACTTAATTGTGGTGAACATGTAAAGACTGTTGTTAAAGTTTTTGTAAACATGCAATGTTGATTTTACCATGGGAACAGAATTAATGTTGTTGGCCTGGGCTTAGTGAAGGAGTAGCGTGTATACAGTGCATGTATGTGTACAGTTCAGTAGTCAGTTAATTAGAGCTCAGCTAAAACTACTGTAGTCTACGGGAGATGCCTGAAATAAACTGGTTCATATGAAATGTTGTCCAATTAAGGCCTCCTCCCAATGGCCTCGTTTGAAAGTGCAGCAGAGAACCTGTTTACACGTGGCGTTTCATTTATCTGAACCTAAGTGGACAGCCGAGACAAAACACCTTCCACACCTGTGTCTGTCATGTGTCTCCAGCTGGCCACTTGTGTTCAGATTTCTTTGATGCCTGCGTCACTTAGGTTAGAAGGTCAAAGTGCCGAACTCACAGTTATTACATCCATGTTCTTGCTAGCTGCTCGGTAGCATCCCTCTCGTCACGTTAGCGGTTCCGTCAGTACAGTTGGCGATATCGCTGTCAGAATTCCATGCATCTCCTTACATAGGGCAAAAGGCAAGACGATCATGCAATACTTTGTTCAACTCATCGTGACATTGGCAAGTTATAGAGCTTTAGCATACTGTCACCAATACAACCACCATGTCCTGCATTGATGATAGTCCTTGTTGGGGACTCATTAGGATGCATCAGCACAGTCAAATGCATTCACATGATTGAATTACAGTGTGTTCTTGTTGGTCGTTTACACTATTTAGCGCTGTCCACTTGTGATCGGATCCCTGAAGACTCATGATATTACCAGGTGTAAATGTAAAATGCACATAAAGTGTTTTGGAAAGTTAAGGTGTGGTCTCCTCTTTCAAGTCAGTGAAATTATCTCTGCACTTGGGTTGCAAAAAGGCACGTGATATCATGGTTCTGACATTAGATACTGATCAGCGCAATTACAAAGTGTAAACAGTGTATGAGAGAGATGATGCAGTATGTAGTCTGGTAGTGTGATGTTTGTAATGTAGCACTATATATGGTGAAAACACATGTCAGAATAATGAACTTCTCCATCAACAAACAGTGCATTTCAAGTGTACTGATTGTTTAGATTACATCTGCATGGTCAAACAGTCAAAATGGTCTTTTCTGACAGTCCACTGAGGGAGGATGGAGATCACACCAAAACAGGAAACTTATGCTTGAAGTTGTCTGTCGAGAGACGATTGTTTATGTGGCGAAAGTGTGATGTGAAAACCACCAGTGGGAATCACCAGAGGCCCCACGATACATTATTTTCACAATACTTAAGTCACAGTACAATATTATTGTGATTTTACACGTGTTGCTATATATTCAGTATTGCGATAAAATATATTACGATGTACAGCAATTTATTACCTTTTTCTGAATTGCAAAGTTTGTCCCCAAAGGAAAACTTTGTCTTCATCTGTTTTAACTAATAAGATAAAGTTTTCAATGTGTTCATCTCACATCAGTGATTGTTACTGAAGCAAAATGTATCTAGTCAACTGAAAAGGCAGCTGATCATAGTTTTCTTGTGGGCTACTATAAGATTGATTTGCAATTGTGATATAAATAATTTATTTAACAAAGAAAATTGATACTGGCATCCATGTGACGATACGATATTGCCATTATACAAAAATATCCCGATACATATGCTGCATTGATTTTTTTTTTTCTCCCTCCCCTATTGGACGCAACCCTCCCCAATACCGACCTCAAAAGGTGTTTGGGAGGGGGTTTCAAACACTGTTTGACAATTTGAAAGGCACTTCATCTGAAGTAGCTGAGCCGCTACAAGATTTTTTGAGGCTGATCTTACTATGTAATGATGAAAACTCTCTGTGTGTGTGTGTGTGTCTGTGTGTCTGTTCCACGTTTTTCTCCTCACTGACTTGGTCAGTCCATGTGAAAATTGGCACAGTGGTAGAGGGTCATGGAAGGACGCCAATGCAGCAATATTACATCAATTGGCCAAAGGGGGCGCAATGGCAATCGATTGAAATTGCAAATTTTGAATGGGCATATCTCATGCCCCGTATGTCATAGAGACATGAAACTTTTTGAAAAACACTTAAAATCGATCTCTTCCTAGGAAGTTTGACCGATCTGCATGAAACTCAGTGAACATAATCTAGGGACCAATATCTAAAGTTCCCTCTTGGCAAAAGTTGGAAAACTTACTAAAACTGAGCTTCTATAAGGCAATGAATATTGCGGAGAGCGTGGCTCATCACATAAAGGTGTATAACATCTCAAGGGTTTCACCGATCACCACGCAACTTTGTAGGCATATGACCACACATAATCTGAGGGGACCCCTCCATTATTGACCCCATCAAACAAAATGGGGGCGCTAGAGAGCTAATTTCTTATCTAGGCCTAACCGCCATATGGATTTTTACTAAACTTGGTAGATACGTAGAACAGGACGCCTCAAGGTGACTGGAGAAATTTAACTCTAATTGGCATCTGGGTGGCACTATAACAACAGAAAAATGCTTAAAAATGGTAAAATGCAACCAATCGTTGTGGCTCCCCCTGCCGCCAAATGTTGTTTGTTTTTTTTCCTAATTTTTGGCATGACTAAGTCATGGTATGGTATGCTGTACATAATCACGGAAACTGTCAGTGTGTCATTCTGTCAGTCAGTCTTTCTGTCTGTCCCACGTTTTTCTACTCACTGACATGGTCAATCTATGTGAAACTGCACATAGGCCTGAGGATTGGCATAGGTAGCAGGTGACAGAGCTACCAATGGGTATGGACTAGTATTGATGCTTTCGGGACATTAAAAAAATTGATTACAATGTATCATCAGATTGTATTCTAAAACACTACGTAAGCACTTTTGATAAAGATCCCTTCAGTTTTTTTTATGTTTGTTTGTTTTAATTGTCACCAAGGTACAAGTACATACTAAAGAGGACATTTTATAGTGTAAAAATAAATTTGCCTGTGCTCTCAATAGACAAACTATGTAGTGCTGTTTCTAAATTAAGTCAAACCTAGTTTGGCTTTTCTACACTGAAGTTTCTTGTTGCTCTGGCTAACTAACAGTATACACCAATACCACTATATCTGTACTAAGCTAATATCAGCACATCTATATCGGCCTGGCTGATTTATGGGTCCAGTTCTTAATACAGACAACTTAAGTCCTACTTTTACAGAGGTTATAAAGTTAGTTTGTGTTGCAGCTGAGGTGTTGATTCAAACGTCTGTTCATTTTGGAGGCTGTCCATGCTGTTATATTGTATTGCGTCATACATAGAGGGGTTTCAAATACTTTGTCCACCCAGTCTATCAACTTGGGAGACCAAAACTGTTGATTGAATGTACCATATGCAGCAGTATGGTTTTTGTGTATACTGTGTTGGCATGTGTGAGTGGATGTGGTATTGGAGAAGACTTGGACATGTTGTGCAAAAATGTTGTGGCATAAGCAGATGTCTATGCCCAAATGCTATTTAAAACAGGAACAGGAAATGTGCTGTATTCATTTATTGTCATTATCATCAGTTTTTACCCCATCCTTTCCAGCTATGATCTTTGTGGGTGAAACATTTAAGCATTTTGTCAATTTTTTGTTGTCATTCTATTTTATTTTTAAACGGTGTTTCCATTTTTATTCTTTAAATAATAAAACAGTATGAAAGGACGAGAGTGAACAAATGAAAAAACAACTTTCACAACCAATTTCTCATCAAAACTCCTAAAGTTTCACAGAAGATCTATTTCCTCACTGTTTCCACCGAGGCTTATGTTATCAATGACAACACACCCTATTCCAGTCAGTATTACAGGCTAGTAGTGATCAGCTGGGTGGAAGGACATAAGCTCAGTAGGGAGTAGTGCACTAAATGTGTCTCAGCAAACTTAGTGACAGGAATGCAACAGAGTAGGTCAGCCCACGGGTTACTTGGAAAAATGACCAGAGAAAAGGAAATGAGGAAGACAGAGGCAGGAAAGGAGGGAGGGAAGGTGGAGAGCAAATGACTTAAATCTGTTACGTAGAAGATGTGCTCTTGCTTAATGTGGTTATTTCTTTTCTTCCCCTCACCTTCCATGATTTGTTGTAGATCCACTGCACACATCCACATATGTTCAGTAAGTTAAAGGTATTGCAAGTGTGCAAATAAAACAATATAAAGGCCATGAAAGGAACACACCTTTTTTTTGATACAAATCATGTGTACCTTAGACCACTGACACTGGACCTCATGTTGCAACACTCTTATAGACACTCTCTTAATTTTCTGGTAGGAGAAAAAATAAAAGAAGTCAACTCCAGATGCACCAAATGTTCTTAACCATCTAAATCCACTTTTTCCCAGGTGTTCCGAATGATGAATCCTACATGATGATCATAAGACACCTATTAGCATAGCTATCAACCCCTAAACACTGTATAAGGGCAGGTGTTGTGCTGTGTGCAAATACTCTGGCACATGCCCAACAACTGGAGTGCCACCAAAAAAGGGCTGTAAGAATAGGAACTTTGACAGTGGTGAAATTGACGTGCTTTTGAATAAACTAAGACTAAGTAAACATGGGATTTTCCAGAGTGTTTGTACTGGCGTTACTGGAAAATCAAAAACCCAGCAATGGCAAAACATTTGTGATGCTGGAAGTGCCCTGTCAGCAGCAGTGGAGGTTGAAGTATTAGGATACTTTACCCAAGTTAAAGTACTAATTCCATGTTGTAAAAATGCTTGGGTACCAGTAAAAGTCCTAGATTGAAAATGGAAATACATCAGGAAAAAGTATGAAAAGTAAAAGGACTTTATGCAGAAAAATAAAATTAATTCAATCAATCAAAGTAATTAAAAGGAAAAGCAGCAAGTTCTTATATTTGAGAAGCTAGAACCATGAAATGTTTGTTACATGAACAATTACAAACCATTATAATAGTTGCCAATTAATTTTCTGTTGATCAGTCAATCAATCCACTAATAATTTAAGCTGCACTGTTATATTTACTATTTTATGTTTATATGCTGTGTGTGCAAAAGTAAGTAAGTAGTAACATAAGTAGTTAAATAATTCTAGTGGGTTAAGAAGACAAGAATTTCTTTAGTGGAATAGAAGTAGTAAGTGGCATAAGATAAAAAATATTGGACAAAAATTTGTTGACTCTGAAAATGAGACGTTTTTCTCTTTTCTTGGAAATAATGGTTTCAGCCACCTGTAAAATGTTCTCTTACTAAAAGAGTACTAAAAAAGTAAGAAAACCCTGGTGAATCCCAGGAATCAATTGGTACCAAAAAAAGGGAACAAACCATGAATACAAACTAAATTAAGTGAAAATTTGTTTGTTCATCACTTCTTGCATGAGGTGCATAAAGTGGTGCAGATGACGGGGTTTTTGTAGGTCAACCCAGAAGTTTAGAGTCATCTTGGTTCCCTTGACCAAAAGGCAATGCGCTTTTTTCATTTAGATTTATGGTTATTGCAGAAAAAAAGCTCTATGGCAAACAAAAGATTGATACTTAAACGTTTTGTTTAGCAAGATAATCTTAACAATATTTGTGATTTATGAAACGTCCATTCAGTCGGCACAAGTGAGAAGCTAACATTAGACTAGAAACAAACTACACCACTGTCACATGACTTTAACGTTGCCACTGCAACAAGGCTGTAAAGCTGTGTTCGGCGTGACAGTGGTTCGAAGTCCCATTTAGCCACTTGTTCACCACTGCCTTTTTTATGACTTATACAGTGAAGACTTCAAAAAGAGGATATTTACTGATGTATTTTATGCTGTAGAACAAAACTAGAAAGTCTATTAAGCTTGTGTTAACCACAAACGTTATTTCAGGCATCTAACCAAAGGAAAAAACATTTTTTGACAATCCATTGACTTCAAGACGAGGGAACCAGAGAAGCAAAAATGCCAACTCATTTCTGTGTGGGTTTCAAGACTCATTCCTTTACCACTTTATTGATTTGGATACACAAGTTCCTGTTCAACCACAGTGACGTTAGAGACAGCATGACCTAGAACCTCAGAATGACCTCTAGAACATTTCAGCTACATTATCCCCCAGTTATAAGCTGCCCTGTTTTAGTTTTATTTAAATAGAAACAAGGCATTTAAAATGAAATTGTAGTTCAGAAACTGCATTGTGTTGCCTGGTACAGTACATTACAGCTTGTGATACTTGAAACAGACTTATATGTAGCCAACATCTAGACCAAAGAAGATTAAATACACTTTATTTTCTACCATGAGATGGGAGTATGTTTGCAGCACAGAAGAACGCTTAACTCTAATTGCACCTTTCTTTTTACTCACCTAATACTACTATTTGACTGCCCCTCTGTCCCCCTCTTTGGGCGTAATGTATCATTTGTCTGGTCTAGACTTGTCCAGCGATGCGTGCAGGCGCTAAATATTTTGGGAGTTCCCCAGTGTTTGCATCTTTCTAAGTCTGTGTGTTTATGCACCCGAGACCTGGGGTTGGCCCCAGATGGCCTCTCTAGATACAACATCAACATGTTTCCACTTATCCTTCCTGCAGCGCTTTGCTGTGCACCACAGAGGCAGGCTCTATCTAGATACACTTGAAGTTCCAGATATGGTTTCCATTGTGTTGTATGGATCTTGCATTTGGGTCAATTAGCTGAGTATGTTGTAGGTTAACACATTTTAAATAGAAAGAAATAGCCTCTGCTGGTAATGATAGTAATTATACATGCTGCTAATTATTAAGGTTGGGTACTGAAATCTGTACTTTTTAAGGGGATACTTCGCCAATTTCCAATCAGCTTTGTATCATTACAGTGGGTTGTATGTGTAAATAAACTGATCAATTTGCGTTGGTACTAGATAACTGTATTTTGGTCTACTACGTCATCCCTTTAGACTGGTCAAAAATGTATATTTTTTATTACAACGAAAGTGAAGCACTGGGGAAGAAAAAGCACTATTGTGCACCAGAACCGGTACCAGTATTGGTTCCAATGTGAACGGTACCCAGCCCGACTGTTGATAATCTTAATGGCAATCCAGCTACCCCTCAGTTTTCTTCCCTACCTTCTTACCTAACCTAGATCTACTTTGAGAATTTTGGAATAGTTAGTGCATTTACTAAATATGTGCAAAGATTTTTCACTTATGTAGTTATTTTGTTTCTGCCAGGTTTGGAAATAAGCATCAGCCAAATGCTGGTAAAATATGCAAGCGGCTGCTAAATTTGCTTCACTCACCAGCCAACAAAATAACAATGGTAATCTATTAAATGGCTGGTGGATTTGGGAATCCACCAACCACAGTGGCAGGTGGACAAAAAACTTAATTTACAACCCTGCAGGAACGACGGAAAACCAAATACAGACATATTGTCTGAAAAGCCCATGCTTAAACTGATTTATGTAGGTTAATAAAAGAGGTGATTTTGTTTGTGATCAACTCACCAGTGTAGTGATGTCATTTCTCCCCCCTTTAATTTACTGCTGGCTTTTCTTTTTCTTTTCTTTTACAGTAAACTCATGACACAGATTTTCAAGGGTGTTGACTAGATGTCTGGTAAAATCTGGGATGTAAAAGTTGTGCCTTAAACATAAATTTGGCAATGTTTTTTTGTCTCTAATTGTCAGCACTTATCAAATCAACAATGAATTAATCTCACCCATGAGTACTAAACCTTACAAACTCATCAGTTTGCCACACTGCTCAACTGAAAATAATTGTCAAACAAAGGCTCTACTTTCTCCTGTTTTGGTACCTTTTTCTAAAAGCTGCAGTGCTCAGCTGTTTTTGGAAATTATTTAGCTTTTTTTTTTAAATAATCAAAAAATCTATAGATGTGCAACCTATTTTTAAATATTCATATCTTTAACAGGAGCAAATGGGTTGAGGGCTGAGAGCCATAGATAGGTTAGGGACGAAAGAATTATAGCGAGAAGGACTAAAGCATTGTTGGATTTAAGCCCCAGTGGCCAGTAGAAAATGTTGGTGTGGTACTTTCTGCAAACCACAAATACGCTACACTTGCACGTCATACTTATCATATCAGAGTTTCCAAAGTGACTTAGTGTATGAGCTAACTTTGGGAGGTGGAGGGAATGGTGGATGACCCACGCAAGATGCTTGCCAAGCTGCAGGCTGCTGTGGGAGACCAGTTGTTGTTATATATTGTTTTTTTGACCAATACATCGCTGCATTACCAACAGGGATTGTGCCCCCAAAACCATGTATTTTAAGCCAAAATATCTTTACCTCACCATAAACAAGTGTTTTTGTGAGTGCCTAACTTAACCACACATTAGTTACAGCATTGTTGAAATGTGAAGTTTTATGGTATCTGCTACATAATAACGTACAAATGTAATGTATTCTTTGTTGTACAATGTCAACAGTTTTCCTTGTGATTGGGTTTGTGTTTTGGTCTTTTCACTGGATTAGTTGATGGCAAGAAAAGTATAGCCTTACATATATGCAGCCACCAGCCTTACCCTCAGTGCTTTCATGTCAGTCAGGCTCATTAGCAAGTCATTTGTCCTGCTCTCTTAAATGACATGGTGTTCTATGTATTCACAGTAAGAATTTATTTTCCCACTTTTTTTTTTTTAGAAAATTAAGACTCCTCAGAGAAGTTATGGCCTCAGACAATGAAACATTGTTTGTAGTTTAGATGCTAGGACAACTCCCACTAAGAAAATGGAGTGTAAGCACTCTCTCCCGTCTGGAAAAGGAAACATTCCCAACTTCACGTTACCCCCTGGTAATCCTGAGTGCCAAGCATTGGTGAGCGCTTCCTATCTGCTGCTCCAGCTCGTCCCCTGTTACTGTTCTAACAATGGACCTCAGACGGCCCATAAGCAAGATTATGTCAACCTGGGCATAGTGTACCAACTGTTGCTCCCGCTTCCTTCCCGCGTTTGGGAATAATGCATTCCAGCTTTTATTGGAGTTTATTATTGGCAGGGCTCACTGACAGGTCTGGGAATGCTTTTAGTCGGCAGTCTATTGTTTGCTACCAGAGATGGGTGGTGGAAAGGAGTTTGGCAAATCCTAAACACCAACTGATGGAGGGGAGAACACAAGAGATACGAGTGCCAAGACAAAGATGGGACAATAGTATCAGCCCTCACAGTGGATTGGTACAGGACTGAAGCAGTAAGTGAGCCACATTAAAAGTAGTCAGGAAAGTGCTATTTCTGTCAACAAGTTGTACTGTGTTGGACACAAACCGCACAGATCACAGTAAAAAAAAAACACTGGGCTGAGAATGCCAAGTGTCTTAAACACATGACAAGAGCAATTTAGCATGATCTTAGACTTGGCACTCTCCGGGGGCGAAACAGGGTGTGAGCCCACACTTGAATTAGAGACTAACAGAGATTAATTTAATACTTGGGAGTTTTTTAATGCCTCACACTTTCAAGTCTACAGCGATTTATTGGATCAGGTTGCCAGCATCTATAAAAATCACATTTAAGACGTAAAAACAAATATCTTCTCTTGGCCTATATAATTATCTTGCATTTTCAGATGCCAGTCCCTCTCTCATTGGCCTAAGATAAATATTGGATCGAAGATGGTACAGACGGATGGCACACGAAGACATAATTCTGTCAACTTGGGTCTATTCAGTGTGAAGATGCCCAATTTAGGTGTACATTTTGTTCTTAAAGGAAAACACTGTTTCTGTTGAGTTCTTCACTTATCCTCAACATATTTACAATACTTCAGTATCACTAAAATTGTAGCTTAAAGGAATAGCTTTCTCGTGATGAATGTTGAAATGTCTATTAGTTTGATGCAATAAGTCACACATTTAAATAGAGTAGTTGTCTTTATTCAAAGGATACTACATGACAGGTTATTTTCAGCTTTAATAGTGGCATGACTCTTGGGTCCCAGTCAGACTCTCGGTCCACTGTACTGGTTCAAATTAAAATATCTTTTCACCTATAGGATGGATTGCAGTGAAATTTTCTGCAGATATTAAGGGCTGCTAAAGGTTATTTTAATGACTGTGGTGAGCCTCTGACCTTTCCTCTAGCGCCACCAGCAGGTTGATGGTTTTCAGGTTCAGATTGAATTTTTTAAAAACATTTTGGTGGATTTCCATGAAATTTGTATTTCATTGATATCTCACACAGATTTTATGTGGTTTCGAGCAAAACCAAAAATTCCAACTGCAAACTTTGAAAATAAAATAAAACCACGTCCAGTTCTTTGGTTAATGACCAAATACCTGCAGAACTAATGACATCATCATCAATTAATGCAAAGCTAATTTTATTCTCTTGGTTTTTCAGCAGTACTACCAATACATCTGAGGTTTCACATTTTTCAGGCAGTTTGTTCTACTGTTTGCATTTTCAACAATGCATTTGGATTCATTTCAGCCGTCAGCATTCACACACATTTTCTGCAGGAAACAAATTTTCTGGTTATCAAATGTCATGCTAATAGACTGAACTAAGATGGTCGACATTACACACATTATACCAACTTAACGTCAGGGCGTTTGCATTGTTATTGTTAGCTTGTTAGAATGCTGATGTTAGCATTTAGCTAATAGCATCGCTGTTCCAAAATGCAGCCTCACAGACACCTAGCATGGCTGTAAACTTGTAAGCCCCGTTTCCACCAAACACTTTCGGTGTGGTACCTTTGGAACCAAAAGTAACCCTTCAGACATGGCACCCTAGGTTTCCACTGCAAACAGTACCCTTTAATGTTGGCAGGGATGTTGTCACTGACTGCTCCCTCCAGTGAGTGGCAGATGGAAGTCTGCGGCTCGTTTATTGTCCACAGAACAGGGTTACACGCTGACAGTGCCAGAACAAAAATAAAAAACAGGCTGCAGTGAGAGTCTCTCTCCATGGGAAATTTAAAAATAGGTTTGTCTATTTAGTCCTTCTCAGGCAAGCTCAGGGGTTTGATGTTACTGGAGCCCACAGGAAAGATGCTTTAGGGGCCGCCATGCAGCGTCTAAAAGCGCGTGGAAAACACCAGCTGTGTTGTTTCCATCCTTTTATCCAAGGCGCTTCGGAGGTTGCGCTGCTGTCGCGCCTGCCGTTACTAAGCAACCAAAACCGCCTGTCACTCACAGGGGGAGTAAAAAAGTTACAAAGTTTTCAAAAAAGTTAAATGGATTTCCATCAAGCATCAGGAGGTGAGGTGTGTGCATGTGTGTGTGTGGAGGAGAGGCAGAGAGGGAGATGCTGGTAGAGAGATAGTGTGTGTTATTAGATACATAATGTTGTGAAGTCCGTTGGACGGAAAGGAAGAAGCAGATCCGTGGAGCTGATTGGTTAATTCTTATCACATGACATGCGGTGCGCTTGCTGCATTCGAAAAAGTTGAGATTTTTCCATCTCTGTGCGCCGCGGACGCGCACAAAAAACAGGCGCGTCGCACCAGATGCGCGCCGCTACAGCGTCGCGTTGAATTGTGAGCGCGCTTGGCGCGCGTCTACATTGAAACTAATGGATTTGTGTGCGCAAAAGACACTACATGTGAACAGCCCCTTGCGGCGCTTTTTTTTTCTTAGAGTGAGGATCAGAATATATGCTGTTCACATAACCCAGCCAAAATTTATAGAAACGCATAAAGATCCCCTCATCAGTAAAAGTGTATTTTGTATACACTTCTAGTAATGAGTGGATGATGGTCATTGTTACAGTGATATTTAAGGTGTGTTGATTGATTCACGTTGTCAACTCATGCATTGAGTAACATCACAAGTTAACATTCCACCTCAAAAGTTGCCAGCAGTTGGCCCACTGAATTTATGTTAATTTCTTTTTTTCGTCTACAGCTGCTGCGAGTGGCAGCAAAACAACCTTTTATTTTATAGTTACAGTCTACGATAAAACTCTCCACGGTATGAACGGTGGTTACATGAGCCTCAAAACCAGCAACGACTCGGCCCTGAGCAGAGTGACTGTCCGCTATTGACCAATCAAAAGACATGTTCACAGCTCCACCTTTTAGTACCAGATCTGTGAACTAGGTACCCCAACAAGAGGGGGGACCAAAAATGGGGACGGTACGGAACGGTTCCACAACTTTTCACAGTGGAATCGTAAAAAAAAAACATACCAAACTGAACTGTACCGTACTGCTCAGTGGAAACAGGGCTTTAGTCTCATTCATAACTAATTGTAGATTTCTAATTAAAGTTCTGTGAACCTCATTAGCCCTAGCTAACTAATTTTACCCTAATTTGAATCGTTTGAAAACCGTTAAAAAATTTCCCCTCTAGCCATGTATCACTTGCGCATTCATTTGATCACACATCTTATGCTTCTTTGTGAACTACTTAATTTTCCTTCAAGAACAAACTAGTTTCTTCTTTTCTTCTTCAAGCTCAAACAGAGAAGTGCCAGTATTGCTGTCTAATTAGAAAAGGTGTAATTTGAGTAAATTAATCAATCAGCAGAAAGAACATGTATTTTCTTTTAAAAGGCATAGTGTTCTAAAATATTTTTGTCTACCAACTGTGCTATTTTGACTGTTTTTATCATTGACTTGGACACACTGCTGCATGAATACCCAAAATGCTAAATGGTAATGGTAATCCAATATATTTTTAATATGCAGTTTTTGACATTGATATTGAATCAAATCCTAATATCTTAAGGTAATACGATTATACATTGCTTCTCTTAGAGGTATTTGCTCTTTTCAAAAAAGGAAAGTGTCAGTGATTTATGTATTAGAGGTGGCAGGTTTTATCATAAGCCAAGTTTAGGCTTAATCATTTGACACAGGTTTAACCAGTGTGTTGTGTCAAAATAATTGGATTATAAGGTCCAGATTGAACCAGGGAGTATTGTTGAGCACTGTGATATCTACCCCCTGTGGATAAAGCCCTCAGAAAGATGTTTCTTCCATACAGCTTGATCTAGAGGGCATGTAGATGGATTTTTTTTTTTCAGTTTGTTTCATCAAATGTTAAATCTCAGCTTTTAAATAGCCTAGATTGCGACTATTGCATCCTTTGTTTTTTTATGTATCAAATCTGTACATTTTCTGCAGGGCTTATCCTATTCATGAAAAAAAAACACATAGATTTGTTTTGGCACACACAGCCTTCAGCAGAGCGTATAAAATCAATTCAGTGAAGAGTCTGTACAGACTCACATGTCTACACACAAACACACACACATTGCAACACATGGACATTTCTTTTTGGCTCACTGCTTTTCACTCTCTCTCCCTCTATGTTCGACCAATGCTTTGTTGCAGCATTCAAGTACTACCTCGTTAACTCAAAGTCAGAACATTCAGTACGGAACGAACCTATGCAGTGCTCTGTCATTTGCCATAGCAACAACAGGGATGGCAATGTTGATTGGGGTCTATTTGTCTGTCAGTGGCCAGTGTGCCACTTTGGTCCAGGCTTTAGTATCTTAATAACGATCGGATGGAATGCCATTAAATTTCAATCATTCATGATTACCAGAGGTTGAACCCTACTGATTCTCACTTTTACATTAGCACCACCAAGAAGCTGACATTTTTTTGTTTTTAACAAAATGCCTTGGCAGTTTTTTGCTGGATTGCCATTATGGATAAGCCTGGAAATCCAGACTCAAATCTAGAAAGATTTTGAGTCTGGCCCTCACCGATACATCCTTCCGACCCAAGGGGCGGCACTAACTGAGGCATTTCAAATGCCGCCGCACGCAATTGGATAGCACAATAGCCAATAAGAGCAAAAAACAAGGTTACGTATTCATTGCCCTAAGCCCCATTGGTTTGCCGACCAGTGAGGCTAACTAATATATCATGCTTTTGCTGTATCCTGTCGGCAAAATGGCAAAAACGTCCTTCCTGGAAGCGAAGGCTTCTAGGGCAGTCTTCTGTTCCTCTCGCAAGGAGAGCTTAGCGTTTCTTCCAAAGCTAAGCTAAATGGACGCAGTCCTTCTGCAGCTGCCATCTTGGCTGTTTACTTTTAGACTCTTACGGCACAGGGCTGTCGTCATCATTTTGCACCCACCCAGAGCCCTCCTCTGTCAGATAAACTGATCTGATTGGTCCAATGGCAATTCAACGGGCTCTGCTCATCGGGGCCAGATCCTCGTGCAGAGAAAATTCGAATTTGCTAGGGGGCGGGGCATCTGGATTTCCAGGTTAATTTTGGATGTCAGTTTTGAGAAATTTTGCTTTCGATAGCCTGACACCCATATGCCGCAACTGACTGGTTAAACTCAAGAAAAAAAAAAAGAAAAAACAAACCTTGAAATGGGGGGACATGCAAGACGCCTTTCTGCCCGCTATTGACACAGTGAGCTTTAGCACCCAAAGTGCTATCCAGAGGTGGTGAAATTTTAATGTTATTTGATGAAAATTGCCATTTATTTTATTTTCCGTTGGCTTTGCTGACAGACAGCCAGCTAGCTGTGTTAACCTGCGAAAACATATTTCGCGATGTCGCCCACTGTTCTCCACTGGTTCGCTAATGTTAGCCTTGACCACTCTGCACTGTGCACTACCTGGGTCAGGTGGGAGCTAGCGAGCAGCACTGCTCATTCGGAGATTACTGCTAGTAATGCTGTACCACCACTTGGTCGGCCGTGCCGCAGAGACACGGCAGCTTCCCTCCAGTCTTCCTTGTTGCCCCTTGATTAAGTGGCTTTGTTTTCAGCCTCAAAACCCCTGAAGCATTAACTGTTGACAGACACCCCTATAGGGTTCCCACACTCATGGAAAACCTCGAAAAGTCATGGAATTCCTCAGTGTTGTTTTCCAGGTCTGGAAAACGGAACTTTTAAAAGTTTTGGAAAAGTCATGGAATTTTTTTGCGTGTAATTAAATTAATTGTAATAGTAATTCTTTGTGAGTAACTTTTCACGTAATGTAACATATGGCAAATCCATTTTCTGTACCAGTTGATGTAATGCAGCACTGCTCTATGTAGCCATGGGTTTATTCACTATCAGTTATGTTCCTTCGTTTTCTTCACGCGTTCTATTTCTCCCTCCGTGTATGCCAAGTAGCTAGAATAATGTTTGAACAGAGTTTGAAAAAGTGACATTGAACATATTGGGCCATGAATCCCAAAGTTTCCACACCTGTGCCTCAGTAATACTTTTAAATTATACTGCATTTTTGAGATTGAGCAATTGACATGGGTAGCTCATGGCTTTCGATTCTCACTCGGAGAACTAATGCTCACTTTGACTTCATTTAACTGATCTGAAAGTAGGGCATGGTAATTCTGTACAGAGCGTTCTTTTTTTTTTCCCAAACAAGTTAACTAACTGTTGGCTGTCACTCCCCCAAACTGTGAGCTCTGCTGCCCTGTGTCTGTATACCATGTTATACATTCTACTATCATGGAAGTTTTTGTTACAGGTCCTTGAAAAGTTGGATGGAAAAGTTTTGAAGTTTTGCCCATGAATTGTTTGGCAACCCTAATTTCAGTACACATACAGTAGACTTTGTCTATACTGGGATAAGTCAACTTAGGTCTCTTTTAGCAACACCCTGCTTCACCCTATTTCACCCTCCTTCGCTCTGCTTCACCTGGGAGTCGCCCAGTGCAGGCTCAGCCCCTCTGTCATTGGCCAGTGAGCAGCTCCACTGGAGCAGTTGAGGTTAACTACTGAGCATGAGGAAACCTTAACTGTAATTATTGAGGGAGTGTTTCTGCTGCACTCCTGTTCGAACATACGGGAACATTTTTTGTTCCTGTGCTGTACTGTCTCAACAACAGTTTTCAGTTGGGTAAACAAATCTCTGCCTCACATGTGTGCATTACAACTGCATCATTTAAACCGTATTAAACTTGTACTACAGCTCTCCTTACGTATTTTATTATAAAGTTCAGTTTTGTTTACAGTGTCATTAGTACCTGCCAGTGAAACGAAAACTGAAGCCTGTTTTCATTGGCCTTGGCCTACATGCCTGAGCTCTACAGCTTTTTTTTTTGCTTCCCCCTCTCCCACTTCTGATCTCTCTTCCCTGCCTCCCCTCCTCCTCACTGGAGTTTCACTGATATTCTGTGTCACAATCCTGACACAGCACTTCCTTAGTCTCTCCTCAGTTTCAGCTCGCTCCTGCCCCGGAGCACTGACTGCCTCTTGTGGACAATGCCCATCCTTGTTTGAATCGCCCCCTCGTTTCGGGAATCCCGGCATTGCTGGTAACCACTGGTGGATCAGGACGATGAGGTCACTGTCTCTGTTTAGCCTGGTATGTCCTTGCCCCCTGCCCCCCCCCCCCCCTTCATAAACAATAGAAGCCTTCTCCACAAGGCTGATACGGGCTGCCAGACAGACAGGCAGACAGCCGAACAAAAAGACAGACAGCGAGGAAGACAAGCTATTGCAAGTCAAAGACATCCTGCTCATAATCTTTATAAACAGATATCTCCATATGAATGCAGAATCTGTAGGCAACGGGACAAGATTTTGGTATCGGAAGTGTTTTGACCCATCATGTTTGAGCGGGATCCATGTGGTGAGCAGAAGAGGTGGAACGCGTTGGCCGAAATGCAATCTCCGAAGCCATCGGTTGTCGTCTAACAGCAGTTTTCTATTAGCTCTTCTAAAACAGAATCTGCATTCATATGCAGATATCTGTTTATAGAGATTAGTAAACAATGACCCGCCCACGCAAGAGGAAGTCTTTGCCCGGATATCTGCTGGCTACACTGGAACCCCTGAAATATTGGTTGTTGCTCTCAAAGGCTAAACCGTTGCCAGACTGATAGCCAATGTGTTCATTACCTTCATGTAATGGGTATTAATCTTTACAGTATTTCCAGCGTATATTAATCCTCCCTCCCACACACCAAAATGGCCCTTTCATCCGATTTCCTCGTCAGTTAGGTTGACTTGTATTCAATTGGCTTGAGCTCTACAGCAAGGAGAAACGATGATGAAAAGTAGTTACACATTGACTTTGGCGTTGTAGTTATGTCATCAGCTTGCATAGTATGACTCTGCAAGCAGTATTTCACTTTCAGAATGAGTTTACGGAATGAATCACTTTCACTTTTTAGGACTCAAGGGCTGCAGAGACCGACATCGTTCCCCTAAACTACTGTTCTTACAACTCTTAGTATCTCAAATATTGTCGCTATCATCTCCATCTTCCAGGGGGAAAAATAAGCATGTTCAGTCTTACCTTCCTCTGAAACAGGGTACATCAAATCGTGTCAATATGAAACTGTAATGACTGTGTGAAAACTGTAATTGAAAAGTGCCAGCTCTCCAAGGTGCCTTTTTCTCGAGGCAACATAAATGTCTTTAAATTAGCACTCTTAATTTAAAATCCAAACAGAAACTCCTCAAGCCAGTTATGGTTGTTGTTTTTTTTGTTCATGATTTGCTTGTTGCACTTCTCCATTATAAAGCTTTCAAAGCATTCATTCCCAAGAGCTCAGCCATCCATTTGTCTTTATTAGACCTGACATGTTTCCTGTAATTTATTTTTGCACAGTGATGCTCATATTAATTATGAGCATTTTATTCCTCACGCACCAATGCACAGGTTCCCCTTAAGAGAGGAAAAACTTCTGTTTGGTTGAATTAGCCTGGTAGAGAGTCACGTTTGGTCTGTTCTGCTTACTCATATGTGACAGGTGGTTGCATATGATTTTAGTTTTGTTCTGTATATTTGCATATTGGTTTCTGGCCTCAGACAGTCGGTCAAGTGCTGTTGACGATTGCTGAAACTGAGATTGTAGGAGGGAAAGTCTGTGTGCAGTACACCAGGGAGCATTCACACAAGCAATATACACAAAATATTACACTCAAATATTTTTGAGTTTTGCAAAAAAAAAATTGCATTATAATAAAAAGTGTGACATACTTTATATTCATCCCCGTGTCATAAAGCGCACCTTCATCAGATATCTATAGCCATCAATCAGTATGCCAACAGCGGTCAGATAAGTTGTAGACAGAGGAGGTCAGGCTTGGTACTTTTCCATATCAGTCTAAATCTCTGTGGAAACAGGACATCCTTTTGCACAACCCTTTCCTTCTGATCTGGTAATGGGAAATACTGGCAGCCAGGGTTAGGTTATTACTGTGACGTTAGTTTTCTCCCAGGCATGTATTTCTTCCTTTACCGTGATCTTCCCAGCTGCTACCATAGCACATGTTTTACCACCTATACTACTACCATTTAGTAATTTCCAATATTTCCAATGTTGTCTCAAGTGTCATTCGGAATCTTAAAGTTGGGGTCGGCAGTTTTATTTTGAAATAATTGGGCAATAATGAACTTTGAGCATATTGTAATTCATGTGGTCTGAGAGAACACTAGACTCCTCTTGGTTTTGCTCTCAGGCTTTAGAAAATCTTGTCTATGATGTGAGACTTTGACCAATCACAAGTCATTTCAGAGAAAGAGAGTTCACTCTGGCTGTTCTACATATGCAGATGCACGTGCACGTCTTTTTGGTGAAAGCCTGATTCAGTAGTGGAGAATCCTGCAGAGAAAGTTGTTACTTCAGCATTAGCAACTCAAAATTAGAGAGAGATTGTCTCATCAAAAAGAGAGTCTAAAGAAGAGGCTACAATAAAGGAAAAAAATATATGTATGTATATATATATATATATGTATACATATATAAAAATATGTCAGTATTGGCAAAGCATTTCAAAGATCGAGATCCAATGTTGCTAATAGTGCAGGCTTCTGCTAACCTAACTGGAGCCACAGCTTCAGATTCACATTTATGTAGCTAACATTGGCAAGAGCCTTGAGTTTGTCCTCAACCTCAGTTTGCGCCGCTACAGAACACTTAATCAGCAGGAGAGCGGGCAGCAGCTCCAGAGACAGACCCCCGGTCAGCAGCTGTGGTAACCTGAATCCAGCCAGTGCAAACCTCAGCTCCAAGTGACCGGACAGCCCCAACTCCCTGTCAGAAACTTTATGTTGCTGCCATTAGACCCAGTGCTGCTGCTGGCCACGGGCCCGTTTTGGGGGTTTGTGCTGGCCGAGTTCGAGCTGCTGCAGCTGCCAACCAAAGGTCTGTCTCTGGATAAGCAGTCCACAGAGCTGTGGAGGGACAGTGGGGTGGCTAGCTTGCTAAATCTTTTCTCAACAGCATGTATGCCTTTCTTTAATACTGGAAACATGGTTTCCATGTTCAAGACAATTGGTAGTCATACACAACATTGTTCAACAAATGTTCCCTTTGACTGGTGTGTTTTATCAGGATGTTGCCATTAGACAACAATAAAATCTTACAATCTTAATCTCAGTTTGTTTTTAAAGCATAGCACTCTGTTGGTTGTTGATGCCATATTGAAATCTCTTCATTTGCCTAAATTCAGTTCAGACGATCTGCCACAACATAAAAGGAGAGGATGCCAAATAAGGCTGCTAATCCTCTCAGTTCATTTGCTTCCGATTATTATAATGATGGTGTATTGATTTTATTTTCTAACATGTTAACATGTTTAAAAAAAAGATCAATGGCACGTCTTGTGCCTTTCCTTATGCCTCTTTTCTGGTGTCTACCTCAGCACTTGGTCCAGTGGGATGCTGGAGACCCAGAATGTTTGCTCCAGCTGGTGAAGGAGCTTATCCAGCAGTACCATCACTACCAATGCCAGCGTCTGCGCGAAAGCTCCAGGCTGCTCTTTGAGTATGACAGTCTGTTGGAGGATCCCAGCTATGGCCGTAACATGGAGATTTATGCTGGACGCAAGAACAGCTGGGTAGGTAACTGTTAATTGACTTGATGTTTGTTGTCTTACATTTTACAAAACCACGGGTCATGTGTATAACAGAAAACCTAAAGGACAGTTTTACCCCAGAAACATTGTTCAAATGTTATTCCTATATCTTGGCCAGACCTGAGTTGAGAACCTAAATACTTGTGATCGTTAAAGGCTTAGATAAGATGGAATGATGTGAGCAAGGTTTGACTTTTCTTGATAATCCTATGCAAATATTTAAAAAGTATTTACAGAATTCAGTTTTTATACAGAATTGCACTCAATATGGTATGTGGGAAATTTCCCGATTTAACAAAACAGCTAGTGTGAATCACAATCATGTGTTTTTGATCTGGAACATTATGCTGCCCCATGACACATGATTTTCAGATCATTGTGCCATCATGTTGTTGTGTGTGTGTGTGTGTGTGTGTGTGTGTGTGTGTGTGTGTGTGTGTGTGTGTGTGTGTGTGTGTGACAGAGAGAGTGCATTCTTGAGGACACAATAACAATAATGTATAAACAGTGCATTATCCACTTTGACACCAAAACTACCTTGTACAGTTTGAGTCAGTTATTGGGTTTGGTATATCATACTGCATACATACAGACATATTATTAAAGGAAGCAGACCTTGAAATCATTCTAAATATAAAACGCTTCAAAATACAGAGTTTGTATTATATCAGACCATGTGTATTTGAACACAGGTATGTTGACATAACATTTTGCTAATGAACCGTGAACCTAACGAAAGCAATAATTAACCAAATGAACGGCCTGACTAATGTTTTTCTGAAGTCAGTACCCTACGGAAGCCCTGAGAGCCAACGTGGAAAAAAATGTTTTGCAGGCACTGTACAAGATATTATCTCCCACGTAGGAGACCCTTAGGTTTAATTAGGCTTGTTTGAGCGTGAGAAAGCCGTGCAGAATGAAGCACTCGTTACAAAAGGCATTGCAAGTTCAGCTAAATGCAACATAAACAAAACGTCTTAGCTTCTTCTTATGTATGTTGTACACCTGGTTAAGTTCTTTACTTTTGTTACTTGTTCTACAGACGGGAGAGTTTTCAGCTCGTTTCCTTCTCAAACTCCCTGTGGACTTCAGCAACATCCCTGTCTATCTACTTAAGGTAATCAACTTATCCTCATGCAATGCTTCATAAGATGTCGTACAGATTAGGGCCCTTAATGGTTAGGTTAGGTTAGGTTAGGTTAGGTTAGGTTGAGGAAAAGAATCATAGTTGGGTGTCATCCCCTTAGGCACCTAACATAACGAGATCTGACAAGGTTAGGTGACGTATGTAGAATAACAGCACTGGCTTTTGCTTTCGCATTCAACATGAATCCCAGTCTCCTTGGTCAAAGTCCTGTGTTTTTTTGACCCATCCACCACACTGACCACCCCCCTTTGTGAACTTTGTTGCTCCAACCTCTGGGGTTGACGAATAAAGCCAAGGTGGAAGTGCCAAAAACTGCAGTTCCTCGAACTTGAGGCTGGCTCCAAATCAGAGTCAGTCCCCATAGGTCCTCATGTTAAAATGGCCAACTTTACAGCAGAAATAAACATCTTTAGAGCCCGGTATCAAATACATGGTTTTGGTCTCTGTAGCTAATTTCCCCCCTCATGAAAGCTATACAGGGGTGAATTTTTATACAACT
Source organism: Epinephelus awoara (assembly GCA_035609425.1). NCBI lineage: Eukaryota > Metazoa > Chordata > Actinopteri > Perciformes > Serranidae > Epinephelus > Epinephelus awoara. Next base: position 26,693,276 of record CM069309.1, read on the forward strand.
TACTTGTTTACATTTTATTAAGAGTTGAGGTTATGCATAATTAAGGGTTAAGCCAGTATTAGTGGCAGCTGTGCGTTGACATGGTGACAATGTTGGTTAGGTAACGTAACCATGGCCTTATCCCAGATTCATGGAGTATAGGTATAGCCGTAGCTGTTGTTATTTCAGTGTACTTTTAGTAAGCGGAAATTAATTGTAATGTTTTGGTCGCTTGAAAAAGTCTTGATCATTGTTTGTACTAAAAAACCCTCTACGGACTTGGATATTTAGTTTTTCCTGTAAGTACATTTTGTCTGAATGGCTTTAAGCGTGATTTTTTTTTGGTTTGCAAAAATTAGCATTAGCATTAGTATCATTATAGTTAATTGTAGCTGTAAATGCACAGTGCTAGCTGCTAGCCTTCAGGTTAGCTCCAGCTCCTGGTCCAAATATGACTATAAAAAAATCCAAGATGGCGACAGCCAAAATGTCAAACTTAAGGCCTCAAAACAGGAGTCCACAAACCAGTGGTTGATGTTGCATTGGCTACATCCATTATTATTTTATACAGTCTATGCTTCCTTCCTTTATCTCTTGTATGAGGGAGAACAGTCTGCAGCACATGGGCCACATGATCGCAGCCTCTCTGGCTCATGATATCATGGGTTATGTATGAATTATAGTACATTATTGTAGGTATAAGTACAAAAGAGGAATGAGAACAGCCTTAGGGAATTAACCACTGAACCCCAATATGCATTTTGACTTGTAATCAAGGTACACGCCTACTTCACATTAGGCACACACAGCCACGGCGCAGACCTGCAGACAGCGCTGCAGACTTATTAGTCTCAAAATAGATTTTGTGATGACATGAGCCTACTTAGATATGAGTGTTCTTTTGTTTACATTCTGCACTTTTGTTTCTCTTTTGTTTACATGTATGTGTGTCCATATGCAATGATAATAGCAGGGTTTATTTAAATGAACTGCTATACAACTATGTGTGCGCATGTGTGTGTGTATGTGTGTGTGCGTGTATGCAGACTCCAGTCTTGGGGGCTGCGAGTTGACTAATCAGCAAGCCGTCACTCTCGATCTGCTCTGAGCCGCGTGGTGTCTGGAGGCAGCTTAGCCCGAAAACACACACACTCTCTCTCTCTCTCTCTCTCTCTCTCTCTCTCTCTCTCTCTCTCCCTCTCTCCCTCTCTCTCTCTCTCTCTCTCTCTCTCTCTCTCTCTCTCTCATCAGTGATTGCCTTTACCCCTCTCTCACTCTCTCGCTTATCTCCAGGTCTCTTTTCACTCTCTGTCGCTCCCCCCATCTTCAACTGCCTGCACGCTGGAGGCCCTGGCTCTCTGGCCTTTTCCAGCCCGGCCTCTGTTTGTGAAGGGAAATGATGGTAAACATAAGGGAAACGGCAACCATCATCAGCCTCACATCAGCCTCTGTCCCCATGTTTCTCAGACCTGGAGCACCCAGAATCATCTCTCTCTGCAGGCTTTGAGTGGACTCATCCAATGTCAAAGTTACATTCCACAGCTGCGTTGCTGGTCATGATAGAATTTTTTTTTATTTTTTTTTTACCTGTGTGTCTTGAGGCAGGAAAGTTTCTAGATTCAGCCCCGAGGGGAGCTCTATTGGTGACATTTTTTTTCAAACAAGCATGCTGTCACTTGCTGGAGGTTTCTATGCAGAGGCTTTCAAAAAAACGAGGCAGACACACTGACACCTTTAACCAGTGGGTGGTGGTAGCAGTGTAGCCATTGACACAATGTTGTCAAAGAAGAACCCTCTGTAATATTTAGTGATTTTATTAGAGACGAAGTCTTGGATATGGATGTACATTTCTGTCACCCTAATCATATCATGTTCTTTGCTTCACATACACACCACACACATACACACACTCACAGTATTATGCTGTATTTGGCAGCTTGGGTATACATAGTATCACCATGGGAGCACTTGAAGACTAAGAAAGAGTATCGACTCGCAGAGAGGAAAGTAATGAACATCAGCCCACACCTTGTCCTCCTACGCATTCCTGAGGAACGGGATTATGCAGCATATAGGCTGGACTCTAAGAACACGAATGTACTGTACGCCAAACCGATGACCTGAATTTTCAGTTTGACAGTTGTCAGGCAATTAGTTCTGTCAGCGAGAATGCCGTCTGAAGTCAATTCATTTTGTGCATTGCATATTTCTGCACTGCAAGTAATTCCATACTGTGGCAGAGCAGTTCAAGTGCAATTAATCCACTCCTACAGTACTTCCTGACTGAGCAGACGGATATAGCTTATATATAAAGAAACACTGCAACCACAAAGTTGTTAAATTGAAAATAATTTGTAAACGTGGTTGCTCCATTTGAGTGATTACACATGGAGTTTTGTGTGTGAATGCGTGTCTTGCCTTACCAGTTATCTTCGGCCTGTGGGTCAATGTTGCAACCAACCAAGAATGACTCCATCTGAGCAGATTAACGTGAAGGTCTTGTGTGTTTGAAAGTGCTGGCCTCAAAAGCCACAGCCCATGACAGAACAGTACAAGGTAGAAACCATCTGACACACAGGGCACAGGTTTGTTGCAGCTTTGCATCGTTTTTTTAAGGTACAGGTTTGGCGCATTCTGCCCCAAACTTGCGGCGTCTTTATTAAACAGTTGCACAAGGCTGGAGCACAGTTTGCGTTTTCATTTCAGTTTCTGCAAGATGTGTTTATCTCCTTATTGCATGTGCATTGAGGGGTCGTGCAAATAATAAGACAAGACGTGTTAACTGTTGATTATGTATTCTGCTGGATTTACTGAGGTCACGCAATTTGCGACTGTCAGTTTTGCAGAAAAAATCCTCCGCTCCTGAAAACCAGGCATAAACGTAGCACAAATTGGATTTACAGGAGCCACAAGGAATGTTGTAGTGGGAAAAAGACACATGGCATTGAATAAAGGCTTGTAACCATTATTTAAAAACAAAAATCAGGGTATTATTGATGAGCATTTGTGATTGTGGTTATGCAAATAAATGGCAATCATGGAGATTTGGTCTTGGAGCTGGACCTTCTTTAGTCAAGTCTTTTAAGAGTGTGTATGGCTACATTTACCTCAGTATTAATATCCATATCAACATCTGAACTTCTGGACCTGCTGCTCTTTCTGTCTCTGTCCCTCTTCCTGTTGCGGTGCCTTTTGTGTCTTTGATCTGTCTCATTATTTCACTTCATCTCCCTTTTGCTTTTGAATCAAGGGTTTTCTTTGGTCCTGAAAAATGAAGCCAGTGGAGATGTGATACCTTTGCTTCTACTGTCCCCCATTTGACCTTATTCTGGAAAAAATATGTATGGTACAGTAGTCAATGGCAAAAGGGGAAAAAGGTTCAGATCATGTTTGAATTTTGCCATGAGTTACACACATAAGGTTTACCACTGTTAAACATTTAGTTTTGTATGAAACCTCAGTGAATTGAATCTCTTGTCTCCAACACCAGCTAGCTACCTAGCTACTTAGCGAAGTTCCACACACGAATGAAACTATCCTACCTGATGTGTTTTATCCAGCGACTTCTGGTCCTTTCATCAGCCGGGGAAGAATAAGTAATACCTGTTGCTCACATCAGTACTTACTAATGTGATACACACAGGCATTTTAGCTTCAGCGACTGAGAAAGTTATGACTTCACATACATTACCTGTGTAGTCACTCTGATTACATATTTCCACAGTCATATAGTTCAGCAGTTTAAAAACAAACTGGAAATTTCTTGACTTGCAAAATAATCTTTTTAATTGACAAATGTCAAATGTGTAATTTATGGCTCAATTCAGACACAACTGGTAGTTTTTTGTCTCTTGTCGTTAAGTAACGCTCACATTTTTTCTGAAATAAGGTCCTATGGTGGTCCACCAGAAGGGGAGGCAGTTGCAGAATTGGTCGGCAGGGAGCAACTCCATTGCTTGCAAAATGAATTGCGAAGATGATTTATTACCACAGTAACATTTTCCTAATGAGATTATGGTCTTAATTGCTAGTTTCAAGTCTTCTTCAATACAATAGAATGTTCATTATGTAAAGTATGGTCCCATGTAGAGTATAATGGACGATAAAGCAGGGTATGCTTTCGGGCAATGCTACCTTGTGATTGACAAGTTCCTATCATGGGGGTGTGTTCGGGTTTTCAGTCCGGTCCACTCCTCGCTCCTCCACAGCTCCACCCTCTTATTCAAATATGGTCACTTCTGCTCCAAAAAAACAAGATGGCGACAGCCAAAGTGCCAAACTCGAGGCTTCAAGCGGTACTTTACAAACCACTGAGTGACGTCAAGCTAGCTACATCTACTTCTTTTATACAGTCTGTGTTCTGAATGTGTTGTTTTCTTCTTGTGTTCTGGTGATTAGATGTATACTGAATACTTTCCTAAATTTATTGCAGTATTCTAGTTTTTCAGCCAAAGTATTTTGTAATCAAGGTCACAAACGATTCTTTGATTTCAGTTGATTTTCCTTTTCTGAGTACTCAACCGCACTTCCTAAGCTCTCCTTCCCCTGACACCTGACCGTGCAAACAGCTCCTGCCTTGGTAAATCAGGCGCTAAATACATGCAGATTGTGCCTGATACATGTACAGATTTGCTCAAAAGCATTTACATAGTAAATCTGACCATTTTTAGGTAAGTTTTGATAAGGAGATTCACTGTTTGTTTGTTTGATTTGTTTTTTTGTGTAGAAGAATACCAATACCAACGCAAGACAGACAATTGCATCATTTTCATCCATTTTAATGAGACCGCTGTGTTGTCTCCAGAGAGTCCGGCTAAAAAACAGGTTTGTCTGGCACAAAAGTTTAATCTGTCTCAACTGTTGCTGCAATGTGGTGTAATGTAACCTTATAAGGCACTGTGCTGGCCCTTCAAATATCTGAAAGCGCAAGTTTGTCATAGATTAAATGAGTGATGATTTCTACTGTGAGATAAAGTTGGAAAGAAAGATAAAGTTGTCACTGCGTCCTGTCTCGTAGTACTATAAACCACTCTGCAGTGTTTTGGTGTCTGAGAACTGTTCAGGGCTGTAGATCTGTTACTAAAATTGAACTTCCCAGATCAAATTTCATCCTTTCACCAGTAGCAGCTCGTTTAATTTTCATAATGCAGGGCTGTTTTCAGTCTGAATACCCATTAAGTCCTCACACTGAGTTATAACCCATTTAAGAGCCGGTCTTTCTTGACAAAAGTCAACACATGAAATCAAAAAGGAGTTGCTTTTCAGACGGAAAATAAGCCATCAGCCAGGTATTGTAGGTAGAGGTCAGACTGTTGACCCTGATTTGAATCAACCTCCTCATCAAATCCATGGATGTCCTTGCTTGAGGAGGGAAGGTTTGGCACTGAAGCGGAAATCTGTTCAGACATAGGCTACTCTGCACTGCTAGTGAATGCCGAGATGTTGCTGGTGGGCGCAGAGCTGTGGAGGACGACTGTTACCTGGAGCGAAGCATCCGCGTGGTCTGAGCTCACCACAGTGGACATGTTTACCTTCCTGCATGCACTGCCCAGCCTCGGGGAGGGGGGAGGAATGCAAGTTTATTTATTTATTTATTTATTTTTAAAGGGGGCAGCCCGTCATAGTCAAAATGAAAGAGTGGGAAGGACACTGAGAGCGGAGATGAAGGGAAGATAGTGAAATGCACACAGATGGATGTTGGCAGTTTTCTTCCTCTTTAAAGGGCATGTGGTCCTCTTGGGCACCGTTTTAGTGTCTCATCCTTTGATCATACCTTGACCTCTGTGTTGTCACCCGTTTGAAGTTGCTTTTACTCATACCCTCTCATTTAACATTGGCCTTTGACCTCTCATTGTATAGGATATTTGTTCCCATTGCTGAGGTCTTGTAACGCGGTTGGCGGCTGCAATGCAATGTCTCATTTGTAGTCTCCTTAACACATTCATTCTGGAAGGTTATAAGAGAAACATCAGTAAGATTGGATGTTCATGCCTAGATTTTTTACAGCATAAAGCCAGAGGTCTATCATACATTTCCTATATGGCATCATGCTATTCCAGGATCCTCCTCAACTCGGCAAATAGCTTATCTTTTTTTTTTTTTTCTAATTACAGCCATGACCTTTTGGTTAAAAGATGTCATTTTTGCATTTCACTGGGTTGTGTGTCCATCCATCCTTGCTCTGTAGAGCGCATATATGTGCAGCGGCAGCTTGCCTCTAAATGTCCACACTGATCAGCATGGAGCGACGCCACATTCGTGACTGAGCCCTCCACTCTCGCTTCACTTGAGCTTTGTTTCCCCCACAAGCACTGGCCCATGTCACCAGCTCCAAAGCGCTTGCAGTGTGTGTGTGTGTGTGTGTGTCCGTGTGTGTGTGTCCGTGTGTGTCGCTGAGCCTCAAGAAGCTGTCATTGATCCAATAGGATGTTTCAGGTGACCCAAGTCTTACGAATAAGCTGATATCCGCTTTGTTCTGTAGTATTGTGTGAGCTATAAAACTATTTCTGTCAAGTTTAAAGATTCTCAAATAGTGTTTTCAAAACCTGAAAAATGAACAGAGTTGTATTAACTGCAAAAAGAGCATTTATTTAAGTGAACAGAGGAATATCAGTATGGATCTTTATAAACCCCTCATGTGGAATCTTCACTGCTCCTGATCTCTCTGTAAAAAACACTTAGCGTTTACTGTCTCTGATTTCCCCGATGCTCGGCCCAGTCTAATTATGGACTTTTTTAGACTGTAGAATACATTTTGCATGGTTGATTGGACGGTGATGCTCCAGGTTAATTTGTAGTACATATCATCCTTGTTGGCACACATTTTCAGCACAGTTAAATGAATAGCTCTTCATTTTGGAAAATGAAGCTGCTAACTTGGTTAGGACAGTGCATTTATAGCCATGTTTAACTATGCTAATGATTCATTCATTCACTCATTCATTCTCTGTAACCACTTATCCTGTTTGGGGTCGCAGGGGGGCTGGAGCCTATCCCAGCTGACACTGGGCGAGAGGCAGTGTACATCCTGGACAGGTCACCATCTATATGTCAGATCAAAGGACCGACAAATAGAGACAGACAAACATTCACGCTCACATTCAGAATCAATTCAGAATCAAAAGAGTTCCCAATTAACGTAGCCTGCATGTCTTTGGACTGTGGGAGGAAGCCAGAGTACCCAGAGAAAACCCACGATGACATGGGGAGTACTTGCAGAGAAGGGTTCCCCCACCGTGGGCTCGAACCAGGAACCCTCTTGTTTTGAGGTGACAATGCTAACCACTGTGCCGTAATAATGCTAATGTTTATTTGTTGTCGCAAAAAAACAGGCATTGAAACAAAATGTTCTTAATGGAAAAAATAATTATCCAACTCTTTAGAGGGTACAACCAAAGTATGATCAAGACTTTTATAGGCGACCAACACGTTGAAATTAATTTTTATTAACTGAAAACACACTGAAATAGAGAACTATGGCCATGTCCATACTCTGTGAATATGAGGTTACACCATGGTTACGTTACCTAACAAATGTTGTCTTCGTTGTAGCGTTGTAGCAATGGATGGCACCCACCTATCACTCAAAGCAGCCACAACCTTGATTATGCGTTACTATAAGCCTTAATAACATTTGAACGGCTGAGTTATATTAAGATTCACCCCCATTATAAACGGGCAAATAACCAAAACTGTTTTTTGTACCAGGCTGTCATCATGTTTATTTCTGCTGTAAAGTTGGGCATTTTAACATGGGGGTCTATGGGAATTGACTCTCTTCTGGAGCCAGCCTCAGGTGGCCATTAGAGGTACTGCAGTTTTTGGCACTTCCTTGTTGGCTTAATTTTTCAGCCTCGCAGGTCGTCACTTGGTTAAATAGAAGGTTACAGGCAGCATCTGGTTAGCTTAGTATAGCACAAAGATTGGAAACAGGTTGAAACGCTGAGCAGTTGCAGCAATCTGGCACACAACTCTCTAGAAATACAGAATGCTCATTTTACATTTCAGGTTTTGTTCAGATAAAACATATGATATATAACATGTTAATTAGTCAGGCTTGCTGTTTCCAGTCTTTGTGCTAAGCTAAGCTAACCAGCTGCTGGCAGTAGTCTTTATATGAGAGTCGCGTCAATCTTCTCCTCTTACTCTCCACCAGAAAGCAAATAAGCCTATTTTCCAAAACTGTTGTTTTAAGGCCAGATTTGTATTTGAACATTTTTGAAGATTTTCTTTGAGCCAAGCCTCTCCAATGCCCGGCAACCAGTAGCCCACTCCCCGAGGTCAATTTAACTTCCTTCAAAACTGACCTAAGGGAGGGTTGTTGGGCATCCTTGTATCCTTGGTTTGTCTGTACAAGCTGTGCATGCTTCGACAAGAGCACTTACATCTAATTATTTTTACTCTAATTATTTTTGGTCCTGCGTCCTCGGCCCCTCCCCCCATCCACACACACACACACACACACACTTTAACCTTCGCAGCTCCACATGCAGCAACTGACAGGGGAGTGTCAGGGTGAAGCAGAGCCTTGGGCTGTCGTTCTGTCTTTTCATTTATTGTGCCAGCGTCACTGCCTCATTTATTTCTGTACTTCTCTTTCATTTCCTGTCCTTTTTTTTTTTGGTCTTTTATCCAAATATCAACTCTTTAATTAGCCATAAGAAAATACTGCATTCTAAACAGTCTTTTTTTAATGAATGAGAAATGAAAAATAAAACCTAAACACACCAATCATAAAAATCCACACACTGTCACTTCCATTTTGAATTGTCTTTGTTAAGATCGTAATTATAATCAGATATTATTCAAAGTAAAGTGGAGGCCATGTTGTTTTTGACTTTTGTCATTCCAATAATATTTCCTGCTCCTAAAATTTTAAGAGCTGCAAATCAGCCTCAGTAAACACTTCACAGAGGGGGAGAAAACGTGAAAATTTCCACCTAATGAGCCTCTTAAAACATGTTCCTGGCACTCCTCGGGGCAGCGTTTAACAATGGCACTGTCTTCCACCTCAGTAGCAGGAGGGTGAGAGCGCAGCCCCTCCCCCCCCCAGGGGCACAGTGGGGGATCTACGGACAGATTGAGGGTATTGCTGGGATTGGCTGCCTGTCGCAGTCTCACTGTATTTGCAGAGCCCTCTTGGTATAAGAGTCCTCACCATTGTCAAGGCCTGAGACGACAAGCATGTTTTCTTGTGCATAATTATTCAACCGTGGTCACACCTGGAAAGTTAATGAGAGTGCTTCATTTTAAAAATGTTTGAACAGTGCACTAAATGTGAGGGAAAGGTTTTAATGTCAGCACCACTGTTGTGCCCCACAAAAAAAAGATATCAGTCGCACATTTTTGGATATTACAATAGTTGACATAAATCAGTAGTACTTAGATATTATCATGACATTAAAAAATGTTGTTATTTATTGATAACAGCTGCATGGTAATAGTGACTGCTGGTAAGTCTCATCTGACAATGTTTGATATCAGACTGACCAGATGATGGTGTAGACAGCTCTGCTAACGTTAGCCTCACAGACCAGTCCTTCCAGGATGTTGCAATCACAACAGTTAATGCAAAATCAGCAAATCCCCGTGAACTCTGCGCAATGGTGCAATTTTGTCAAAATACCACAACTTTGCAAATATGACGGGTAAAATCTCACTTTACTGTGAAACTGTATAATTGTAAAATTCCATTAGCATGTCAATAACAACCATTTACTATCTTTGTTTTATGGCGGCTGGTCTCGTCCTCTGCACCGACTGTAAGGAGCTCCCGGACCTCATTGTTTTCCCATTTTGCGGATTTTTTTGGCAGCTGCTCTTCTTTGAGTTAGCTGCAAACTGCTATCAGCTGCTTTTTGAATCTGTCAGTGGTGGGTCGCACATATAATGTCATACCCGTCTCATCTATACACACATGTTGTTTTGTTATTATTACTACTACCTCTGATGCTGGCTTAAAGGCGAGACAACTCTATCCCCCGATTCCACAATTGTACTGTTTATACAGAACAACAAGGAGGCAAATTCCCACCTTGAAGAGGCAGTGATAAAGTGGCTAGTGACAGGGCTAACAGGTAGCATCACACAGTTTACGTTACCCAACAGTTACTAACAGGTTTAACGACAGACCTGAGCTGTTTCGGTGTCAGTGTGAGAATAACAGCCCAGGTGTCAAAGTGGCAAAATTTGACAAGTAGGGATGAGATCCCGTCGTGTTGTGCTAGGTTGAGCTAACTGCGCAGAGAGAACAGATAAATGGCTCAGCATTGCTTCAGACGGCAGCAATGATTAGCTGTTGTTGCCCCTGGGGCTGCACAATTGTTTTGATCTAACTGAGATCAGGATAATTTATTACAATTACTAGAAACTAAATATTTGTATTGCTCTTTCACATTTAAATAGGGAGCTGCTACAACTTTCATGTTGTGTTACATTCCTGCCAATGTACAAATCCTTGCATCAAATAGTACTGTTCTTCATTCATGCAATTGTGCATTTCCTAGAAGCAAAATATAGAAATAAAATTGTCCATCCAGCATGGATTCGTATCTGCGGCATGTGTTTATTTTATTTATTTTTGTTATTTTTTTACAGTGGTCACAGTATGGTGATGAGACATGCTGCAGCATCACTGTTATGAATGTCTGAGCTGATGCTGGACAAGGACAGGGATTGACGATAATGGTACATTAGTGACGTTATTCTTCTTGGCCATGACGCACTCACCGTTCTTTCAAGTGGTTTAACAAGTCAGTTGTGTTGCTTTCCAGGCAGACACAAATCTCACGTACTGTTTGCATATGATTTGTTCTCTCCTATGTCCAAATAACAGATGATGGTGGTTGATGATGAATGATCTCACTTTTGCAACACTTAGGAACGTTTTATTTCACAGGCTGCTGCTGCAAAGTTGAGGCTGCTGTTAGTTTAGGGAGCTTGACATGATGTGCAGCAGAGTTTACTATGAGTGGAGCACGCGTTTTAAAATTCAGTATCACAGTCAGTCATGTTCATTTAATTGTGAGCAGCCGAAACTGTGAACGTAATTGCCGTTTGATTAATTTTGATAAATTGTGGAGCCCCAACACACACACACACACACACACACACACACAGATAGATTTTAATTCTGTGGGAAACACTGAATGAAACGGTGGTTCCAAGACAGAATCAACACTTTTTTGCAACTTTAACTCGTCTCCACAATCTAAAAACATTGCAACATGCGTCACAATTTTTTTTTTTAGAAAAGCTGCCCTGAAATCAGGCATTTCCGGTTGCAACAGTCACTGAAATAGCAAAATTGATAGAAACAAATCATTGTTCAGCGCCCATGTTATTTACATACTGAACTGCCCGAGGGCATGCAGCACTACCGAGTTTGAAATGTCATTTGAATGATTAACCTCCTCTTAAAGATGCTGCCTCTTTTACTCTCAGCATTATTCCACACCACCACTAAAAATGAAAAAAAAACATAACCTATAGCCTGTTTAAGGTTTCTTACAGTTTCAGAGTTTAATGGGTTATGAAAGGATAAAACAGGAAGCGTCACTTATTGCATGAGGTCAGTGTTTGATTAATTCAGGGGCTGATTAAGATGTGTTTTTTATTCCAATCAATAGGTTTGAGCATCCCACTCTTCACCTCTATGTATTTCTTTATTGGCTGATGTGTTAGGTCTCAAAGTGAGAGTTTAAAATAGATCAAGAACATTAACAGCAGTCAGTCATGACCAAGTAATGGATCTGTTATTAGAGCAGTAATCTGCATGTTTGCAGATAAACAATGAATTAATGAGTGATTGTCATCCGGTTCTGAGTTTACAGTGAACTTGACTGATGCTACATATTTGTCATTAAATGTGATATGGAAAATAATACAGTCTTCCTTTAAGATTTATGAATATCATGACATTGTGCTTGGATTTTAATGCATGCACTGAACATAGTTGAATTATTGTATTGGTTCTGTTACAGTTGTTGTGAAGCAGAGTGTTCGCACTGCTTTCAGTCACATATAGTAATGATTTGCTATGTAACCTAAGGAAATAGAAATCATTTCACCAGTCTATTGCGACATAAACACAGTATATACAGCACATGTACAGGGTTTGTCAGTATGCTCAGTTGGAGAGGTTTCTGCGTTGAAAGGAATGAAAAGTAATTTATGTCATACGTTAAGCTAACATTCATTAAGGCACCAGGCACTTAACTAAGCCCTCAGGAGCAGTGGAAAGCTGTGTCGTGATTATGGTATGTTGACCACAGCATAGAATTGCAGGTCACACAACACTTGTGTCCAAAAAAGAACCATTATGAAATAAAAAGCTGTAAAAACTCAGTGTATTATGTTGTGCTGTTCATGAATGCACACGTGGTATGAGCAAGGGGTGCAACAAGCAAATATTTTCATCACCAGTTATCTGTCTTTTTATTACATGTCAGAAAAAAAAGTTAAAGATGCTCATTACAGAGACCAAGATGATATCTTTGTGTTGTTTGTTTTGTCCAACCAACAATCCAAAACTCAAAAATATTTAGTTTACAGTGATAAAATGGACTTATGTAATCTAGTGTAATAATAATCATAATAATTATGATGATATAATTTTTCTGATTTATTTTTTTATTGTCCGTCATCTATCAGGTGAATGGATTGATTGTTCAGGTCTAGTATGAGCCCATCTAGGAACACATCATCCAGTTCTCTTTGTACATCCACGGAAATGGAAATGAATTATTTGGATATTTGCACATTTAGGTATTAGCTCTACACAAAATTCAGAACTTATGTGTTTTTGATAAATATGTAGGTGGCTGAGTGGGTGGCTAGCAGCTTATGGTAATAACTCCATAAACAGCACTGGACCACAGTGCTGACGGAGCTAACAGTGCTAATCTGATGGAACTGAAGGACGGGGCTACAAAGTTGTCTCAATATCAGCAATAACCGCCATAAGAGCACAGTGAAAAGCAGTGGCAATGAGTTAAGCCTGATTTACGGTCCTGCGTTGAATCAACGTGACGCCGTCGTGAACCCTTCAAACTTCTCCATCACTCATTTCGTCGCGGTGCAATTCACCACCAGAGCGGTAGGAGACTTCGTTCCTTTCCTGAGTGGTTATCGTCGTCTCTAGTTGATTCTTTGTTTAGCTTCCGGCTTTTCCGGTCACAGAGAAATGAACGCGGAGCACGGACAGACGGCTCCGTCCGTATCCGTATCCATATTGAACGTTGAGCATAAATGAGCCTTAATACTGCAACATCTACATCCCAACAGAGGCGGAATCTGGAAATACAGAACCGGAAATGCGTTGCTACCAAGCATACCAATCAGAGCCCTGCCGGTCTGCGCTGGGTCTGCGTCGCCTCGACGCATAGTTACATTTTTGGGGAGGTGCACGTCAGGCTACGCCGGGGGCTACGGCGAGCCTTCTGCGTAGCCCCATACCCTACGACGTAGCGATGTCGTCGATTCAACGCAGGACCATAAATCAGGCTTTAGCCAGTTGGATACAGACATGTACTAACATGACTACACGGCTGGACCTGCTTACCACTACAAAGAACAGAGAAGCTGGGATTACATTACAAAGAGAGGTAGCATGACTTCACTGCTTGCTGAGGATGCCATTACTTCACTTCATCCTATCACAGTTTTCAGAGTTATTCTTTCACAATAAATATCATCGCTGTCAGTTACACCTCTTGGCAAAGACAGCAAATTCCCCTGATCTGTAACGTGTTGTCTCAACACAGGACTTTCAACTATAATGCTTTACTCTCTGATTTTTGGTACAGTCCTCTGCATTAAGTTCAAAAGTTCAAAGTTCAAAATTAACCTGAAGTCTCTATAACTTGTTCATAGCTGTTCAGTAAAATTCTGTCAGAATTACTTGAACTTAAACATGACATCTACAGATTGTGCCCATATCACATTAAACCCTGGGGGGAAAACTGAACAGTAAAAATCCTCCAGAGTGGCATTTAAAGTGTCGTGCTTCTCAGCCTTATCAACCTGAGCACATGACTGCTCCTTTAAAAACACCAAACCCAGATTAAGAGAGTTGGAGAGTGACACAAAGCCACTTATGTGGCGGCCTACACCGCTGAATCACCACTGGCGACGGAGCACCTTTTGGGTATTCCAGGCTGGCATTCAAACTTGTTTGTGTGTTTGTCCAAATTTTCTTTTTCTTTTTTTCCCTTTTTTTTTTTTTTTTTTGAGGACATGATGGCTACCACAGCTTTTCAAGAGATAAGCCAAAAACCTGTTTGCAGCAACTGCGGTTACCTTACCTTTCCGGTTGCCACATAATTGTCACTCCTTTCTCAACCACTCATGAGGCCTTAGTTGTTGCGGTTTTTTGTCCAGCTTACGTCCTAAACTGCGAGGCAGTTGAGCTTTTGGAGAAGTCGTGGCTGAAGATAGCCCACTGCGTCACATGATGAGTCTTTCACAATTCTCTGAACAGACCTGGAAAACAATGTTGTGGTCACTACACACACACACACACACACACACACACACACACACACACACACACACGAACAGTAGCCTTCATTAAAGATCCATTAAGGCTATGATTAAAATGGCCCTTAATCAGCCGTAACAGCTGGTCGTGCAGTCTGTACTGTCCATTGTGTCATTTGTTGTGTCATAACCAGAGCGCAGAATTCAATGACACTTGTGTCTGCTGTGCACTTTGACTGCCTTATTCTTCTGTTGGTTTGACCTGCTGGTTGTGGTTTTGGCCACATGGCTCCATATCAATTTAAAAGAGCTGTTGTCACTTAGTTGAGTGAATAGAATCGTCTGTTACTGGATTATGTAGTCCAAAAAGACTGTCGTGTTACCAATTGTGGAAACACGTGACAAAAGGAAAAACAAAAAAATGATCTAATGGCCACCCTCCGTCCATTACCTTTTTGTCTTTCTATTCTTGGCCTGTCTGCCACTTGGAGAGAAAGCTCGGGCCTGTGCGTGACTGTTGAGCATTTGGTGCCAAAGCAAGTGGTTGTAATTTGTGGCCTTGCCGTGCCCTTGCACGGTAAACACTGACTAAGAGCTCAGGAATCTTAAGAGCTATAAAATAATTGCAGGTTACTCCCATAATGCCTAGAGTGTTCTGCTCGTTGCTTCAGTTCTGCCTCTTCTGTCTCATCCCTTTCGTTTGCACAGCTTCTACTGGTGCTACTGTATCTGTATTTGTACACAATGGTAGTTATTTAATAACAAAAATAAAATAATTTAGTCCCCAAGTTTGAACAGATTTTACTGTTCTGCTGTTTGGGATGCTTGATTTTTTTTTTTTTTTTTTTTTTTTTTTTTTTACCTGTTTCATGTGCAAAAGTTTATCTTTGTATGGTTGCATTAAGAATTTCTTGAAATGGGCAGAACATTTTCATTGTCACAAAAAATATTAATGCTCACATAAATGTATTTTTAGATGAATCAGATACAGTAAAGGTTGGCAGTATTGTTAGTGAAGATTTACTGTCCTGTTACTTGTGGGGTGTGAAGCCAAGACACTTTTCCCAGAGACAGTATGCTCTCTGCTCTGTCATAGGACTCTCTTTGAAATGTACATACTGTATGTTTTAATATCTCTTTTGAAATTTACATTTACTACTTCCAGTACTGGAAACGCAAAGTTAATCTTCAGCTATGTTTTGAATAAATTGGGGGTAAACCAAAGCATATCAAGATGCATTCATTTTGTTTTCATGGTGCTTTTTGAAAGTCCTGTTGCTGAGTGATGGCGTATCTGTATAGCACCGAGACATGGCATTTAGTAGGAAAGCAAGTTGCCCAAAAGACATCGTCAAGTAATTGCCAGTTTGGGCTTCACTAATGCAGTGTACCACTGAAATCTGAAAAGGCCAGCCAATGCTTCCACGCAGATAAACAATTATGTGGCTTTTAAATGGTGGATGTATTATAGCTTGGTATGCTCTTGAAGATGAATTTAAATGTCAGGCTTAACAGCTCTAAACAGAAATAAGAAGTCAGAGTAGAAAGTGTTAAAATATATTTTTTTCCCTCAAGATATTATTTTATATTCATATCTCTATCATTTAAAAAAAAATAATATGATTAATGTTTCTATCATTAGTTGATATATATTTCCAGTGGCTTGTTTCCAATCAGTAACGTTATCAAATGATGCCAAATATGGGTAGTATCTGCTCCTTGTTGGAGTTCTAACTGATGGCAGGAAATGTACACCCATCTCCTGAGTTTGCTGGCGCAGCAAACTGAAACTCTGTTGCAAGAGGTTGGATACAGTTGCAAAAGAGAAGGATACAGTGGGTCAGTGGGTTGTGGGTTAGTGTCTAACGTAAGTGTTACATCAGCCCTAGTGTTGATTTCAGGGTGAGAAGACCTGGTCCTCTCTGATATAGAATAGATATAGACTAATTAAAGATATAGATACCATTACATGCTTGTTTTTACTATTGCCTGTAATGTTTGTTTTTCTGAATGTTTGACTCAGTTTTTGAATAAAAAATAAATAAAATGAGGAATGCATTATCTATCCACTGGGAATTCATTGTTAAAGTTATAAAGTTATTAAGATTTGCGCAAAATGAAGCCCTGTTTTGTTTTGTTTTGTTTTGTTATATGGCCTGAATACTCACATACTACACATTTACTTAAATTTAACAGAAAAGAAGCAATAAATTGTGAAAACAATAAAGCCCCCACAAAATAGCATTTGAAATTGTGTCTGATGTAGAAGATTAAGATCAAGATTATTAATGCAGGGGGAAATGTGTTAGGCATAATGCTAATAATGTTAGCATGCTTTATATGCTGGGAAAAATGTGTCCAGTAGGAGACAGTTGTTTTGTCAATGAACCTCAACTTATAATGGAGCCATATTGTATAACTTTGCCTTTGTTAATAGTTGTTTTTGTCCCAGGCGTCAGCTAAATAGAGGAAAAAGCTGTTAGCCGTTATGCTATTTTATGTCAGCTAAAAAGCCATAGGCTATTGCTAATAACATTAGCGTGTTGCATCTGTGGGGAAAACGTGCCCTGCAAAGGCATGTGTTTTTGTTTTGTTTTTTAAGATATTTTTTGGGCATTTTGCCTTTTTAATGGACAGGAAAGGCAAGTGTGAAAGGGAGAGAGAGAGAGAGAGAGAGAGAGAGAGAGAGAGAGAGAGAGAGAGAGAGAGAGAGAGAGAGAGAGAGAGAGAGAGAGAGAGAGAGAGAGAGAGAGAGAGAGAGAGAGAGAGAGAGAGAGAGAGAGAGAGAGAGAGAGGGAGGGGATGACATGCAGCAAAGAGCTACAGGCTGGATTCGAACCCCAGCCGCTGCAGCAACAGCCTTGTACATGGGGCGCCTGCTCCATCCACCAAGCCACCGACAGCCCAACAAGGACAAGTGTTTTGTCTGTGAATCTTATAAATTATAACGGAGCCAAACTTTGCATTTGTTATCAGTTGTTTCAAGGCTTCATATAAGTAGAGGGAAAAGCTGTTAGCTGTTAGGCTAATTTATGCCAGCTAAAAAGCTATAGGCTTATGCTAATAACATTAGCATGTTGTATGTGTGTTTTGTCTGTGAGTTGTGTAACTTATAATGGAGCTGAATTTGTATAATATTGTTGCTATCAAGCTGTGTTTTAGGTGTGTCAGTTGAATCGAGCAAACTTCACAGCACTTTGCAGAAACTGAACACAATGGCATAGAAGCACCACCATTAACTTGCATTTGAGACGTAGTTTCAGAGCGACACAGACACACCACCAAACAAAATGCTCGCAGCTTACAGCTAACTATAAATCAGCCTTTAATGCTAATCCAAACATGATTTTTACTTTCTTACATTCAAATCACGTGTTGTGGCATTTACTGTGAAGCAGTAACAGGAAATGCAGTGCCTTTGTCGCAGAGGTTTGAACTGACCACAGAGACACCAACTGTTCTTCTGGTGTATTTCTGACAGACTGCATTAAACTGTTGTAAGAGGGACAGTGCATATTGATTATCACTGACATTTGAAAAAGATAATTGCAAATATGATAATGGTTACCTAAGTAGCGAATTGTTATCTACAGTCTGAACAAAAATAAGAGGAGTAATTAATGCAGTCTTTCACCATCAGGTAAGGACATAATTTAAAGCATTTTAGCAATTCCCCAGTCAGTAGTTTCACACGGCTAATGAAAATATCCTCCATTAAAATCATGAGTTCAAGAATTCCTATAAAGTTTGTCCTTGGCTGATTTGTTCCCTTCCATAAAAAACAACAAGAACAAGTCCACCTTGAAGTACCCACAGTCTTAAGTGTGCCAGCCATGATTAGAAAGCAGGACATTGGGGCTGAATGTACCTGTGGTTTATTGATTGAAGTCTGTAATAGTTAGTAATCAAGCCTTCTTGTTTGAGGTCCAGAACTTTGTATCTGACTCGTGTTGTCCACAAGCTCTATGGATTTGAAAACCCTGCTGTGATCACTGCCAGGTGGTTTAACATCTGCCACTCCACGGCTTTCAACCTTGGCAGAAAACGTCACACAACGAGACATTTAAACGCAGTCTGGATGAAGTCCTTCCTGTTAATAGTAACATGCTTTCATCTCACTCATGTTTAAGACTGTCACGAAGAAAGTACAGAACAGTCATACAGAGGCCGTAGCGCTGAAATCAAAGAGCACCTGCGTACTAGTGTGTAAACAAATAATGTTTTTAATCATTAGTGCATGTGACTGATCTCTGAGGCCTTTCTGAAAAGCACCTGTTGTAGTGAAAGCATCTGATTCATAATGCAGCTGCAAAAATAAGGCTTTCTCTGTGTATGTCTACACGAAAAAGTATGGACATTAGTTAGTTTGGAAAATAGAAGACATTTAAGTATTTTTTTTTTGCAGTTTCGAGCTCTCCATGCTCAAAGCCTCATAAAATTTGTAGCTTTCATGTTCCATTTCCAGGGCCCCCACTTAATTGTGTCACCCAGAAGCAGATCCCTGTCTCAACTGACATTTATGATGTGAAAAAGGGATCTGTGACCTTCAAAACTGCGTGCAAAACTGTCGTTATTAGACGAAATTAAACTCTCAAATGGTACTTTTTCCCTCCTTCTGCAACCTGTCCTTTCTGGTGGAAAGTATTTAACTATTACATGTCATGCCATATTAACAGCATTTATGTTAATTAATCAGATTCATTTTATTAAGATTCAAAGTAAGCTGATTCATTAATCACTGACGATGCACCTGAGTGAGTAGGAGATTTGAAGCCACGGTCTAAAAAAGTTGAGAGGTACACATCAGGAAGGACAGCGTTTAGTTCTTTATTCTGTGAGGAATAACGGCATCATTATGATGATTTGGTGTCATCCATTTTGACCAAGTATTACAAGTGCTATAGTGTTACTTTATTCAAAAAATATAATAATAAAAATTTACACTGCCAGATTTTCCGCGAATGTTGGGCCGTTTTGCCAGCCAGCTGCGAGCGTTTAGACACACAGAGCCGGAGTGGCGAGTTGATCTGAGGTGTCAAATTTTCCTCCTTGTAGGGTAGTCATATTGGCGGAAGCCTTTTAGTTTAAACAGACCGAGGCGGCCTTCCGCAATGGTAGGGGCTGTTGAAGACTTGTGGGAGGAGCTGTTGATGACGCCGCACGTGCGACCCACTGGCGGTGGATAAACAGGAAACAGCTGATAGCAGGAATTAGCGAGCAGCTAGTAGCAAGAGGGAAACACAAACCTGACAGACACTGTAAAGATGAGCAACTGAGGAGACAAGGAATTGTGCGCCCTCCTTGCCCTCGCAAACGAAGAGGCCATTAACTGTCAAATGATGGTGAAGGATGGGCCGACTTACGAGAGAATTGCCGAAGGACTGACCAGCCGCGGCTTCCGTCCCACGTTACTGTTTACGTCACACGCTGAGCTACACGTTTTGTTACTTTCTCACTCCCCCCATTGGCCGAAAGAGGCGCATTCTGTATAAACAAAAGTAGGTAGGCAGCATTTTGCCGCACTCCCCGATTTTGTTTTTATACTGCTAATGCTGAAAGAAGACTGATTGGGCTTTCCTGCAAATTTGCACAATTCCTAATTAAAAAGGGCTTTGGATGGGAAGACTTTACTTTTGTAAAGAAGCCCATGTTCTAGTCTACTGTGGGTTTGTACTTAATGGAAACACAAGAACATTTTATTCTGTATGAAAATTACAAAAGGTGAAAGAAAGACCTATTTTTGTTTGTATTAATTGATTCTTCTTTTTTATATTTTATATATTTTTGGGGCTTTTCTAATGGCTTTTAAATTTAATTTAAGTTTCACAAAAAAAGATTTGTAAGCTTTGTAAGAACTGAAAAAAGTTATATTAAAGGTTGTTTCATAATTTCTATGATTAAATTTGTGCTCATTCAAAGGCAGTGTAATAAAGTTCAGTTTTTTAATTACTTTGTCATTAAGGGTTTTTTTTGTTTCTCTGTCAGAAAAGGGGGGATAAGTAACACCAACAACAAAAACATCAACATCAGCTATCAGCCTGATTTTCATTTGAAATGTTGGTTAAGGTCTGGGTACCATTATCAGTATTGGCACAGAATTTCACAGCAGTGCATTTTACACGGCCCCAGTAATGTAACGTAACTAGAGCTGTACCATTTCTCATACACTTGCGAGCTTGCAGAGGCACTTTAAATGATAAAGTGTGAATGTTAAGTGTGTCGGGTTGACATTGGGTCTGGGCCTAAGCAAACATCAGAGGAGAGTTAAGTTCTCTGGAAGTTCCAGTTCTCCAGAAATGTCCTGCTTATATTGAAAAATGGTTTGTTTAAAATACCAGATAAAAGTCTAAATCAGGAGATGCAGCTCTGCTTTTGTCACTGTTCTGTAACAACATGCAGTAAACCACACTGTACTAATTTATTCAGACTGATGTTACCGACATTATTGTGCAAAAAAAATAGTGTGAGGTCATTATGAATTACAGCACAATATGACTCCAGCACTTCGCCTGGAATAGGTATGACTGGACATGTCGAAGGCTGGATCTACTGTAACCGTCGTCTAAGCCCTAAAAATAGAAAGCCCATGGAAACCAGAGAGCACTTTATCCATGTTGTAGTAAATATCAATTTGTGGTTAGTGATGCCCACACCCTGAAACACCCAGAGAGCCAAATGTAAATATTTGAACTTGACCTTTGGGTTATGACATAACCATTACTGTTAAACTCCAGTAGCTCCCTGCTGCTGGCTCAACTTGTTTTTAGTTTCTGAGAAGGTGCTTCTGTCAATATGTCTAAAGGCGAAACTGAATTTTGCATTTTTTCATCTATTTATTGTTTGTTTGTAAACATAAATGCTGCATTTTTAATTGTTAAACCAGGGTTAATTTAAAGCTCTTTCACATTTCTCACTTTGGTAGGTCATATTTAAAGCACACACACACAATGAATTAGAATTCGAGACAAACAGGACAGGATACACAATACTAAAATGCAGCAGTATATCACTTATGCCATATCAATAAGACGTGTGAAGACTGTGTGGGCATGTGCAGGCTGTGCTCGATACACAGCTCCCTCACTCTCCTGTGTTGTTGCACCTGCCAGGGCAGGGCAGCTTCGGCAGGTTTTTTTTTTTTTTTTTTTTTAATGAGTTGGTCCTCCTTTTGTTTGTTCTCAAACACGCATTAGACGACACGCATGTAAACATGAACAACAGAAGCATGTTCCAGCCCTAACTTGGACAGCACACGCAAATGGAAAAGAGCCATACTTGAGTAGCATTATTTGCTACACCTCTGCTTTTATTGCAAACAAGACAGGATGTTCTTTATGACAAAGCGCTATTTGTCAGGCATTAAAGAAGCTTTCTGTTTTTCAGGTCCAAGTTAAGGTTGACCGATATGTTGTTTTTTTTCAGTGCCGATACCATTTATTAGTAAGACAGATAACTTCTGATTGTAAGTGAAATACATTTGCAGTAAATCATAGTGTCAAATGCCTTTAAGCACACTGTTTGTTTAATTAAATGCTGCAAAAGAGAACCTTTCACAATTACCTTTGTTTGTCAGCCGTTCCTGTCGTCGGTTGAGTTATGATGCAAAACAAAAACTTTTTTGAAGACCAGTGTTGCTGTACAATTTGCTGCTTTATCAGTGAAGCGTATGGACTACACCATGGACTGATTCTCCACTAACAGTGACAGAGTGAAGGCTGACTCAGCAAGTCCAACATGTTGTGTGTGCATGTGCATCGGTCAGCCTGCTTTTCATACTTCTGGTGTATGAAATGTCTGTGTCCGCACTGCATTGAATTCTTTTACAAACTATGATCATGAGGTCATGGATCACATCACTCATGCACTTCCAGGCACCGTCTCACTCCCTCTTCCTCTTCATGAACTTCTCATACCCAGACAACTGAGGTTACATCCAGTAACTGCTATTCCTAATGGCAGCACATTACTAGCGTAAACACTGAGTGCTACTGCAACTTCTGAGAAGGCGATTGCAATGTTCATTACAACGTCAGTAATATCTGCTGCCTTTGTTTGACACGCATTTTGCTCACTGGAGCAGCTTCACTTCCTGAATGCATTCGTCTTTGCCAGTGTTGGGCAAGTTCACTTTCTACACGAACTAGTTAAGTTCATAGTTCACAGAAATTAAAACGAACTAGTTCAGTCCATAGTTCATAATTCAAAATTTGGAACAAGAGTTCATCATTTCAAAACTAAATAGTTCATTTTTAGTTATTTTTTCTTATTCTTTTTCAATGTTGCTGCGAGCAATTGCACTGCCCATATACTACACCACCACAAACAGCAATTATTTTTATCTATTTTATCTGTCGAAAACTATGTGTCCAATTCTGAATCCTTATCCAACCAGGGTTCACATTAGCATTGAAGGGACAGCCCATGTAAAAGTGTAATTTCCCTTTCAGCTTCTCTCTACAGTATATCAAAAATATGAGGAAAAACTTGCTGCCAAATGGTCTTTATTATAAGACAAAACAGGTCCTTAAGGTGCAAATGTTTTTTTCCCCTATTCCAATACTTTTCCAAACTTGGAAACAATTCACCACAAACTCCATTTTGAAGCAAAGGAGACAATTCTTATTGGAACTATACAGTACAGGCACAATCTGAGGTAGTAATTACCAGACTGGGGTAGGAAACAGGTTGAGCTACCTCCAAGCGCAAATATTAAAAGTGCAAAACATTTCTTTCCAATAAGTCAGTAACAGTAAAGGGCCGTCCACACCAAGAAAGATAACTGTAACGTTAACTATAACGATAACAATGGCAGCATCCACGCCAATGAACGATATCGTCGTGTTGCTAGGTTACACCAAACACACACTGCTCGGTGCGGTCGGCAGGGGAGCAGAGTGATGGATAAAATGGATATTGATGACCTGTTATTGCTGTATGTTGCGAGACAGAAAAAGAAAACCAATTTGCCACTTGCTCCACCTGTCTGTCTGTCTGTAAGCTCCATCTGTCATGAGACAAACATGAATGAAGACGTGCAGTTTATTGTGTTTCACCGGCGACGAGCTGTCATTACGCGCGACAATTACGCACGGATTTTGATTGGCTGTCAGTGTTTCTATCGTTCATCAAATCGCTCTGAAAGTGATCCAAACGATATCGTCCACCACTGTCGTTGTCGTTATAGTTGTAGTGTGGACGCTGCCCAACACTTGAGTTTAGAACGATTTTTAAAACTGTATATTTATAGTTATATTTATAGTTATAGTTCTTGGTGTGGACGGCCCTTTAGGCTCGTTTGCGGTGTGTTTTAAATGGGGTACGCTGGAAACCTGGCACAGTTTTGAGTGTGTGTGAACTTTGAAAGAGCGTCGTTCACAAGCGCCTGAATGAAGTCGTTCACACCCGATGCTCGCCAAGGGGAAAGAGAGCGCGTTCAGTTCACGTTTGCACAAAATATGAACTAGTTCGTGAACTTTCGTTCAATGAACGCGTGCAGGTACAAGACTGGTGTTTGCCCGTCGTGGCACGGCAGCCACTAGTGTTGATAGATGTGATGTGTAACCAATCAGACAGTGCTGTGAGCAGGACATTAACGCAGTTGCATCAGGGTCAAAATAGTGTTTTGTGTTTTTTTATTCTCAATTCATTTATTTCATTAGCTAGCGGATATAAAATCAAACAAAAAAAATTATGATAATCATAAAAATGTTGCAGCATGGTGGTGCAGTGGTTAGCATTGTTGCCCTACAGCAACAGGGTTCCTAGTTCGAACCTAGGGTGGGGGGTTCGAACCCAGGGTGGGAGAGCCCTTCTGTGTAGAGTTTGCTCATTCTCCCCTTGTCAGCGTGGGTTTTCTCCGGGTACTTCCTCCCACAGTCCAAAGACATGCAGGTTAATGGGTGACACTAAATTGCCCGTAGGTGTGAATGTGAGCGTGAATGGTTGTCTGTCTCTATGTGTCAGCCCTGTGATAGTCTGTCAACCTGCCCAGGGTGTACCCCGCTTCTTGTCCAGTGTCAGCTGGGATAGGCTGCAGCCCCCAGGTGACCTCTAACAGGATAAACAGTTACAGACAATGAATGAATGAATGAATGAATAAAAATGCTGAATATCATGGCCAATAATCGCTCTATCTCTAGTCAAAGTCCAACCAAGGTGACCTTTGGCCTTCAAATCTACTTGAGCAGTCCACACCAAAACTAAACTCACATTCTTAAATCTGTCAGTCCTGTATGCTTTGAAGAAGGTAAATGATTGGTGTTGCAAATATTTGCAGAGACTAGACTTTATAATTCTTGTTCATACATATCGTCTGGTTATGTTGCATAATTTTCAGCATTGCTACACCGAGTTTCAGCCTGAGCAGAGGTGTAATTAAGATGAATAGCTGAAAACACCTGTGCTTTTGTCCAGGGCTTCCAAATTGACTTGTTATTCAGATGTGTCACATTATCAATGATTTCACACTTTGCATTCAGAATATGTAGTAAAGCCTCAAGTGTTAATGAAATAAAGTGAAAAGGGTCAGAGGCTTTGGTTATTTGTTTGGATACGGCAGGCAATCGCTTTGTGTGTCGTACGCCCTCACCTCCGTGAGTGCACTCCCATCCACTGACCCATCACTTGCGGCAACAACCCTGGTGCTGCATTGACAGACGGGTTGTCAGAAAGGTCGTGCCCCGAGGTGGAGGAGTCAGGCATTCTCCATCATTCCTTGTTGTGACACATGACTAGTGGCACCAGACCCTCGCCGCATGATGAGGTGGTTTGCAACAACAGAAAACGTGAGCTCTTTGACCTTTTTATTTCTTTCACTTTCTCTTTGCTTTTATGACAGCTCCTATCCTCTCACCTCCGTGTTTGTTTTTTTCCATTTCCCATTTCAATTTTCTTTTATGCACCGTGGCCATATTAAGATCGTAATCTCACCAGAGGTGACAATTTATCAGAGACACCTTAGTGCACTCATACCATTGATGATGACACACATTTGGCCTATTTAGTCTTGCCTCATCATATCATAACTAGGTGCTGGACCATATGCAGTGACTAATGCCACAGCATGCCTGTGACGCTGGTGAATTGATAATTGTTTGCACATGATAAACAACATATTCCTCACTGTAAATGAGTCATCTCTTGCGTCATGATGTCATGGCAAACATGCAATCAGGGAGCATATTTACTCAGCCTGTGTCATCTCAGTGGTGATGACACTTTTATTTGATAATCTTTTGATAATTAGTTTGTTGTTGTTTTGTTCATTTTGTTGCTTTGTTTTGTCTCAGTGTCTTATAAGCTGAAATCATACAATATATGCATAGACTGTATAAAATAATGGACTTAGCTATGGTAACATCACAATTGGTTTGTTAAAATCTATTTTGAAGCCTGGAGTTCATAATTTTGGCTGTCATTGGCTTGGATATTTGTAACCAGAAGTGACCATATTTGGATGAGAGGGTGGAGCTGACTCGTAGACTGTTTGTGACGCCTCACAAACAGTCACTCAAGAGACACTGCCCGTAATTATGTGTAACTTTAAGCATTTATAAAATGTTAACCGGTGAGTTATTTAAAAGACACACAGAGGCTAGTCGATCCGAGGTGTCCAATTTTCCGCCTCGTAGGGTAGTCATATTGGCGGAACCCTTTTAGTTTAAACAGACCGAGGCGGCCCTCTCTGGGTTGTTGAAGACTTGTGGGAGGAGCTGTTGATGATGCCGCACGTGCAAGCCACCGGCGGTGGATAAACAGGAAGGAGCTGATTGCAGGAATCAGCGAGCAGCTAGTAGCAAGAGGGAAACACAAACCTGACAAACACTGTAAAGATGAGCAACTGAGGAGACAAGGAATTGCGCGCCCTCCTTGCTCTCGCAAACGAAGAGGCCATTAACCATCAGATGACGGGGATGGTAAAGAACAGGCCGATTTACGAGAGAATCGCCGAAGGACTGACCAGCCGCGGCTTCACTCCCACGTCACTGTTTACGTCACACGCTGAGCTACACGTTTTGTTACTTGCTCACGCCCCCCATTGCCCCGAAAAAGGCGCATTCTGTATAAACAAAAGTAGGTAGGTAGGTAGGCCGCCCTCCCCGATTTTGTTTTTATACTGCCAATGCTGAAAAAAGACTGATTGGGCTTTCCTGCAAATTTGCACAATTCCTATCTAAAAAGCACTATAAAAAAGTAAATGGTAGGAAAATATTGCATAGTATACCCAGTAAATGACTATGACGTAAGTATACCTAAGAAGCGATTCCATTTCTGCCTGCATGTTGAAAAAAGCCCACCCCCCCTTTTCACTGATGTTTTATAGATTGCCTTGAGTATATATAAATAAAGCACCCATTTTCTGTATGAGGAAATGATGAAATATCACGAGCCTTTCAGAGGACATGTAACAGCAGATGCTTCCGTCACCTCCTTTTGAAGTGTGGAAGTAAATGGCAAAAGATTATTTAGGGAGATGAAGGAGAGCACCCCAGCATCCTCTGTGGAGCAGGTGAATTAAAGAGGAACCACAGCCTTAGGAGAAGGAGGTTAGAGAGCACGGAGATCAAACCCACTTCCCTAATGCTCCAGTGACCCCAGAATGACTCCCTGATACCAAAGGTCATGCCCGCCTCCTGTCTCCCTTGGCAATCCGCAAGCACCCCACCCCAACCCTCCCCCATAACCACCCACACTGAGTCTCCAAATGAAGATTCCCACCCACCTGCTTGTACCCCCAGCTGAGCATCAGAGGTTTCCAGCATTAGTCTCAAGAGAGCATCCCCCCTCCTCCTCCTTCTCCTCTTCCTCCGTCCCCCCACACTTCACGCCTCCACGGAATTACTTCTATCTGGCCTACTTTCCGCCCTCGCTCTATATCAAGTTGTACACTATCTATATGTTTTTTCCTTTAACACCTCCAAATGTTCTTCTGCCTAATCCTTTGTTTGTTTTTCTGACTTCAACCCTGATGTTATTCAGCTTTCATTTACCTCTCAATTCCTTGTCCTTCTGGACGCCTCATGCTGCCTTCTGTAGGCTTTTTATTAACACATTGGTGGCTTCAGGGGGAAATTGTGTCCCTATATGTTGCCTGTCGGTGCTCATTTGTGAGTCTTGGCCTTTGCTTACCCTTGGCTTACCAACGACTTGAAAAAGCCCCACAGTAATGAGGAATCTGACTTTTTCTACCCAAGTGCTCCCTCCACATCTTCCTTTTCATTTCTCCAAAGCAATGTGCACAATATTACATAGCTAATAGTTTCAGAGTGTGAGAATCTGAAAACAACTTAACCATATTAATTTTACTCTCAAACAGATGGTGTTCAACATCAAACATCCAATTTGCTGTGCATTCCAGGGCTCTACAGTGCAGTCTTTTTCCTGCATATGCGAGCGACTATTGGAGTGTGTGAATGTGAATTATTTGGTTGAGTTCTGACACCAAGGTTGGAAAAATACAGCGTAGCTCTGATGCTAACAGACTTTTATCTTTACTCTGTCTTCTTAGCAAAGATAAGGGTATGAAATATTTTGTCATCAGCTTATCAGTTTTAGCCAGTGATGACCATTACTTTTGCAGGTTCAAACAAATTAACATAATCTCCAAATGACGGGCCAAAACAAAATTTTGCTGTTATCAGTTTTATGTCCTTTTATGTGTTGACCAAAGAATATTTTTGAAGTTTCTTTTGAAAAAAGTATCACTCTGCAACATCACTGGACAGTGGAGGAGTGTTCACGCAGTTTGCACAACTGCAACAAAGGGAACATCTTCGGAAGTCAGGCAGTCTCCGAACCCATAGCCTATTACTGACGACAATAAGCCTCTGGATGCAAATGCAAATAACAGAACAGCTAGATCAGTCTGGTTAAGTTCAGAAAATTACATCACTTTACTGTAATGAAGCCTTTAAAACCAGGGAAAGACAACACTATCGATATTATGATGATATTATGATCCAGAATGTCAGACAATATCTAGCCTCATATCAAACTATCGATATGATATTAATATATTTTTTCAGCCCCACTTATTTACAATTGTAGTTATTTTCAAAAACTGAACGGTAAATATAAATAGGATCAATAGTGCATTCCAGTTGGTTTGTTAGCAAGCCAAATGCTGTTGAAAAATGGATGCATGAATGAAGCACAATGCCTCTTTGTCCCTTGTTAGGTCCCAAAACATCCTAAATTCCAAATCCTTTAGTAGTCTCTTAGTTAAACCACTTTATTTTAGGTGGATTGATGCTATATTTTAAATAACTAAATAAATAAATGTAAGCCTAGAGTCTTGCATCCATGATTTTTAAACAAATGTATGTGGCAATATTAATTATTATTACATGATTTTAAACAGTAAATTTGTTGGATACTCAGTCATCCTTCTAAGGCTAACTGTGGGGAGGATATTGTTTGTGGTGTATTTTGTCTGGTATAGCTCCCACATGGTATAACTGATTGCATTTGTGTGTTAACACAAGTGAATCTGCTATTGTCAGCACTCCATAGTAAATACATTTCAGACTGATGCATGTCATATTTGCACAGCTTCATTCAGCAGCACCTTAGTTTATGTAAGGTTGCTTTTAAATTGAATCGTACCTTCAAACGGAGAACATTTTCAAGCTGAAGGAACAATATTTTCTATGGAAAGCATGGACCAATAGAGTCTTTGAAATGACTGTTGAATATCGTATCCCTGTGTATCGGGTGGTTTGTGCCGAGACAAATCGTCATGAAAAATATCTGTTTTGTCATGAGCCAAATGATTTGTAATTTCAGTAAATGCGTTTATTTCACGGTTATTTAGGCCCAACGTCCCATTGGTCCTAAATAGGGGTAAGGGGCTGCAGTGGTTCAGATGACCAGATTAGTCTCATTAATGGTGCAGTGGGACAAAAACACCCTGCAACACTGTTAGTGAAGCAATATTAATGCAATTACAATTATCACCCCCAGTAAATGCCACAATAACAGAACCAGGCCTTCTGCTCAAAGTCCAGCCTTTTCAGCTTAAAGTTTGCAGAGAGAGTCGTTTTATATCAAATCTCTAAAGTCAGATAACATCAGGGGGGGAAAGATCCTATTGTGTGTATTGTGCAGTTAAGCCTTCTTGTAAATTTCACATTTAAGATGTTACACATAATACTGTCACCACAAGATCTAGAAGTCAGACGGCACTTGACTTATAGGTCACCCTGTATTGTGTCATCAGCATGAACATACTACATGCATTCATTCATTTCTAGAAACACACAGGCGTGCAGTTATGCACACGCAAGCAAACATACTTGAGTCACCCTTGTGGCTTCAAGCCCTAGCATCACACACTGCACCGACAGTACGGCAAAGGCCAGATCATTGCAGTGACATGCTATCAGTGACACACTATCAGTGGCACTTGGCCACAGTCACACATATGACTCGCGTTCCAGTGAAGTAACGATCAGCTGGTTTAAGTGTCTCAGTTGGCACATCTGTTGGTCATCTGCCAGTTATTGTGCCAAACAATGCTCCAGAGAAAAAAGGATATTTGAAAGGAGAAGGTGGAGCGCTTAAATTAAAAAATGTCGTGATTCCATTGTGTTTTCAGACTTACAGTATAGAGTGGTTGGAATAATTGTAGTAGGATCTCCACATACATTTTAGCATCCTCTTTACATTTTCTGTCACCATAGTCAGATGAGTCATATTGACTGCACTGTCAGTCCAGCTGGTTTTATTAACTTATATTTCACCCATTGTTGTGACTCAGTGATAGGTGTCTCATTCAACCTCATTTCCAAGCAGCGGATGCTAAGTGCGTGGGATTTTGGGGTGGAGACATGACTGGTTAAGTCTTTTGCAACACACTGCACTTGTGACTCGTGTTACAGCGTCTTTTTTTTCCTTTATATTGGATAACAGCAACTTATTGAAAGGCAATGATGAAGTGTGATCTTGGCCTTTTAAGAAAGTCAGTAACTGAGAAAGCTTGGTCCCATAACTGAAACTGCCCGTGGTGTTGGTGAATTGCAGAAAATGTCATTGCATTGAAGTTTCTGTTTTGCCATTTATACCATTACTGATGTACTTTTCGTTGCAAACGAAATTATTGTCGGTTTGGAGGAACCTCTACTTTAATTTCACTGCAGTAAGGATTTCAAAGGCCTGCCTCAAAATTGGAAACACAGCTGCTTTTCTTTTAATGCTCTCTTCATTACTCTTTTTTTGTGTGTGTGTGTGTGTGTGTGTGTGTGTGTGTGTGTGTGTGTGTGTGTGTGTGTGTGTGTGTGTGTGTGTGTGTTATGTACTCTGTGTCAATACTGTGTTTAAATGTAACTATGGGCACCACCAAACACTGCATTGCAAAAAGCCTAAATCTGAATTAAAGGAATGCTTCACCCAAAAAATGACCATTTTAGATCATTTACAAACCTTGAATTCATCACGCAAACTTGTTTTTTCTTGCATGCCCCCACCGTGAACGGAGAATCCAAAAAAGGCAAACATTTTTTTGAGAATCACAGTAAACAGGGTCCACATTTAACAACAGCAAAACAATATTAAAACTCTCACAACTTGTGCAGTAAAATCAAAGTCTCGTTTATCCAGTCGTTTGCTCGGTGCTTCCCAAACATGCATTTTTGCAAAAAAGTTACGATGTAAAACACATCAGTGCAAACAGTCACACGCTCTACAGTTTTGCTATTGTCAAATGTGGACACTAACTTCAATTAATGAAGAATATTTGGCTATTTGGACTCTCCGTTTACAATGGAGGCATGCGAGAAGAATTTTTCCTCACATTAAATGTAAAAAGCAATGAGTAATTCATATACAAATGGTCAGTTTGCAGTTGAAGAATTCCTTTATAAAATGTACATTATAGAATGAGGCTTTACTCTATAATGCATTTCACACTACAGACAGTATGGCTGCATTCACTAACCAACTGACTCGGGAACATTCTGAATAGATTATCATTTGTTGCCACACCCATCGTACCAAGAGAGGCACGCACACGAGTATATTCTTATTCTTCAGTTTGCAAACACACCCCGCGCACAAAGCTTTTGTGACTGTGGCAACAGGGCAGTGTTTAGGTGTGTTTGGGTCCTGTTCTACCAACATGGTTCCAGGTGGAGCATGTGTGCTCTGTAATCTCTCGCCCATTGTCCTCATGACAAAATTAAGCCCTGGCACGGGGAACAACTATGTGGTGAAACAAAGTTGCCTGGTTAATCATCTACATTGGCTGTCTTACATAAGCTACAGCTTGAGCTGAGAGTTTGTTGGAATGGAGAGTTCGAGAAAGAGTGGGAGAGACACGGGATAAGTCAGATATTAAAGAAGAGGACGTTAGGTCCTCTTGGACATGCGTGCCAATTGGGGTGTGGTGACTTGTGCTTGCGTTTGCATGTATTTTTGAGGTGGAGGGAGCGGGCTCATCATGGCCCCTGGAGTACACCATCTCTGCTCATCCCCCTCCCCACAAGCAGCAGCAGCAGTACATCATTAGGAACAATATCCTCAACTCTCTTTCTCAATCAGAACATTTCATGTCATGCAATGAGACATTTTGGCAGCTGCCACCTTGACCCTGTGCTTTCCCGCCCTCAGGGTGTGATGGCGTAAGTCTCTGTCAAACTTATGAAAAGGCTGGCACAAACACATTATTCAGTATGTAGACATTCATTCACTATATTCTACTGCAGAAAGTACTATTTAACATGTTGTGCAGTGCTTTTTGTTTCAGCTCTCTTCAAGGCTCTTCATATTGAACACAGACACACTGCAATGTGATGATTGTCAATATTTCTTACAGGGCATTGAAATATGTTTTTAGAAGAACTGCATCAATGTCCTGCAAAATGAACAAAATTAAATTCCTCAATAAAGAGTCCCTGTAGTGCAAGTTGTGCAGATTTACTCTTCCAGTTTCTCTCATTTTTAATCTGGAGACACTGAATACTAACTTTTCACATTACACCAAAATAGTGGCAAATAGCTGATGCATACAGAGCTGAATTGTAGAAAGTTCTGCAACATAAAAGCCAAAATACAAGGGGCAAGGGCACAACACGTCACGTAGGCAGAGTGGAGTGGGTTTTTTTACCTGCTACACAGACTCTACCTTTGATATGTGTGGTTGCTGCCAGCTTCTCTGTGTGTGTACTGAGTTCTATTGAGTGATAATGCAGTTGGCTGCATAGGATTTGGAAGCATGGGCATGAGTTTTACAGACTGACGGTAAACGCATTGATTGGATTGTTAAGGCGATTGTCATTCTGCATCATCAGGGCAACATCAGGACCCACATCCAGAAATCAAAACGTGGTGACTGACGGCAGGTCATGATGCATTTTAATATTTCTTACATGTGTAGAAAGAAGTAACTGCGCATCAGCTGCGTGCTCTGAAACTTACATAAATAGTCTGGTGGGAGTTATTGTGGGATTGCTGTGTCACACACTTTTTAATAGACTCAATGATCTGCCAAAGTACACGGAGTAGGATATAAGCACAACAGGCTGCAGTCTGAACTGCTTTTGACTGACTGACTGATCAGGGGAAGTCCCCGCACTCACATACTCCCAGGCGTATGTGTTACCACGATTTTCAATTCATGTACACAAATATATGCATCACTTCTACAGATTACTTCCTGAAAATGGTCAGCAGATGGATTTATTAGTTTTAGCTACTACTGTCAGTCTATCCTGAGTCCACCCGAATCCACTTGCAAGCGGTTGTTTGATCCGCACCAGGGTTCAGTTGATAGCGTCCACACCAGCCAAACTGTTTAAGCCTGGCAAATGCACCAGGGTTTGTTTTAACGGAATCAAACAGGTTACTTGTGAAAGCTCTAAGCTAGCCTTGATCACCAAGTGAAGAACCAGGCTTCCTCAAAATGTCCTACCTGAATTGCAGCCGCTGCCTTGTACTTATTGTGTGTCCAGCATGTGTACAGGGGCACTCAAAGCCGCTCGCCTAGAAGCTGGACATGTCCTTGCACAACAACCCTGCTGTCAGTCAAGCTGCCCCATTACGTTGGGCATGACATTTAAAGTTGGGCGAAGAAGGCGGACAAAGTGCCCTTACCTCCTCCGTACTAGCCCTGCAGTGGAGCCCCTGTGTAGCGTTTGCGGATGAGTGTGTTTGTGTGTGTTGTGACTTTGGCCAGACTTGGTCTGGCATAAGGACAGCTGTCACATCTCCAACCTGTCACATGCGACACAGAGGAGATGCCAGAGGCCGGGGCATCAGGAGATACAAGGACGGACACAAGGAAAAGTGTCTGTGCGCTTGTGTGTATGTGTGCGTTCGAGCACCCATGTGTCTGAAAGAGTAAGGAGGATGGAAGACGCGGGGTGGTGGCCACGTGAAAGGGTTTGACTCGGAGGCACCCTCTAACCTTGATGTCCACACGGGCACGGACGCGCATGCACAGTCTTCACCCGCTTTCTTAAATCTAGTCCTTGAGCAGTTGAGTCACATCCCCCAGGGGCCTGTAGTAAATACTGCTTTAACGTCCAACCACTACCACCCCTCCAGGACCCCCTGCTCGTCTCACAGTCCTCTGACCCAGGCCATTTCAGTGCTCATTACTTACCAATGAAGAAGTCTCTTCATTAAGGTCCTGCCTGTGGCCTGTGGAGCAAAAGCTTTTTTTAATGTTCCTTCTCTACAAACTCTTTACATAAGCAAGCAGCAGTTGCCCTCAAGTGTATTTGGTTAAAGTGTGTGTATGTGTGCACAAGAACATTAATAGCCATTTGGGGGCTTTTATTTCATGACTGAAGGAAGAGCCCTTCTGTTTCAATTTAAGTAATGGTTTCAAGGCAGGCAGGTTAAAAGGTCAACTTTTGTTCTCATTAGGCTATCCTCTCACAACTTCATGTATAGATTAGCAAAGTTTTGGAAGAAGAAAGTCATGAGAGAGTTTGTAAATGCCTCTAAATTACCACCACACTGCAAGGACACCCTTCAGCACACTGTGTATTCCATAAACAAACCCAGCTGTCAAGTAAATCATTTGTATTGCCCCTCTACACTTTAATTTACTTTAAACATGCCACTTAAGAAGCATGAAAAGATTTTTTCTCCAGAAAATGGCACCATGAGTTTTGTGCAGTGCAAGAGCTTCAAAGACAAACATCTTTGTTTCCCTTCAGTAGTCATGAAAAAGCTAAAATATGTTTTTTTAAAAAGCTGCATTGTGTTGTATAATTGCAGGTCACAAATGAGTTAGGCTAACTCCGGGAAAAAGCTTGGCTTTCTATTTTCTCTCAGATTCTATTGAAACACTGAGTTGTTTTGTCACCCGCAGTTTCATCAAAGTTATCCCACTGACTCAAGTTTTTTTCTCCAAGTGTAAATTCCCATGATTGTAATGACTTAAGGTGTTGGTCAGTCCATTGTTTTGGTCCAGACCTGAAGGTCTGTTCAGACATTCATAGTCCACAGAGGAAGAAGCCTTGGACATCGCTTGACTTCTCCTCTAGTGTCACCATCTGGTTGACATTTGTGGTTTTCAATGAAAAGCCAAAACAGCTACAAGCTGAATGTTTTACACAAATTCAGCAACCCCCCACGATGGTCTAGTAACACCTTTGGTGATCACTTTGGTGATGTTGCATTATTTTAATTTGGCATTTAGTATTCACTGAATTGGTTTATGTTGTGATACCTGAAACACTCATTCCCATCAGCTGTACTTTGTGTTCAGTGCTAATTAGCAAATGTTAGCATGCTGACATGCAATACTGTAGACTCTTTATAAAAATGGACAATGCGTCTCCACCTCCTCCCACTGTCTAAAAACAAATCCAAAATATTCCGGATATTGCCGCTGTCATCTTGCACTGGTGAGGTCATGTGGATCCAGAATCTGCACAGTAGTGATCACCACAGTATTGAGTTCCCACCCATACACCATTCTGATCATTTGCAAGCAGCGCAGTTGATTGCAAGCATACCGACCGGCACACAGCTGTGAATCATGTCGTCGAACCCACTTTTTATAGCATCAAATAACTAAATAAAGCAAAAAAAAAAAAAAAATGATATGATAGCATTGGGCTCAAAGCATGGCTTTGTAGCTGTGTTGTGCCTATAAGTACAGCCTCACAGAGTCATTAGTGTAGCTGTAGACTCTTACGCTTGTTTAGATTTTATTTTAATTTTACACTCATAAATTGAAGAGGTGAAATTACTTCTAAGTTTTATATAAAAGTGAGGCTTTGAAATGATCACGTTTGATGTTTAGTTATATATAACTAAACAAGGCCAAAACAAAATTGTATCTCCATAGCTTCAGTCCCTTTGCACAGCAAATTAATTTAGAATGGCAATAGCTAAAAGTTAAAGGGTCTGCCGTTAGTTTTTGTTTGTTTGTTTCACTGATGCAATATGACTTTTGACAGCTCTTCGCTGTCTGCTTGGATGAGATGAGTCTGAATCATTCCACAAAAAGGCCCTCCCTTCAACAGCGCTCCTATTCCGACCGAATCGAGGGATGGTCCGCTGCAGCCCGTACAGAGCTGCCCTATGTTCTTCTTCTGGCCCTCTCACCTTCCTGTTGGTTCTCATCTGTCTGTTTACTCTCTCCCAGTCCAAAAGAAGCATCCATTAAATCACCTTTAAAGATGAGAACGGGACTTGACAGCTGCAAACTGGAGCAAAACAATATTTTCCCAAACCCTACGCCCACCCCGGCCCCACATCTCCGTGCCTGTTCCTATCTGTCCCATATCGTCAGCGGCAGAAGCCGCGAGCGCTGCTGTGAGACAGAGAGCAGTTCTTGTTTACTGATGCACACTATATTGATGTGAGCTGATTCCATCAGGCAACACTTTTGGATGCCACACACCCCGCTGTCTTTCACTGCCTCCCTTCTACTCTTTATGTTTTACCCCCTAATGTATCTGCCACGACAAGGCAGACTGCATGATCGTCAGCAGAGCAGCAGCCATTGTTGTGACTGTTGATATTTGCATGTGCCACAGCATAAATGTGCCGTGGATTCAGGAACTGTTCATTAATAACCCTTACATTTGTATTCTATGTCACATTAGTGTTGCATTGATTTTAATGCTTTTGATTTTTTTTCTCTTATTAAACACAATGGTCAAAATCATTAGATCAAATGCAGAAAAATTAATTTCACTTCACTTGAAAAGAAAATGTTCAGTGAAGGAATTTCCTTTTCCACCCACTCAGCCGTGTTTTTCTCAAACCAATGCTCAGTTTGGTTGTGTGATCAGCAAAGTGTGAGTAATTAGTTAATAATTCTGATCACGTTTGAGGCTGCCCTGCTGCAAACTGGTTGCGCTGCGCCTCTGTCCGTCATGTATGGTGGTTAGATTCCCTCTCACCACGGCGGGCAGCGATTATAACAAATGGATGAGTTCAAACCATCTGTAAGACATTTGATTAACGCTGCCGAGCCTCTGTCGGCAGAGGGAGAGACCAGAATGGTACTTGATGTGGAATTGCACTAATGACAGTGCCTGAGAAGTAGCCATGCTCTAGGAAAAACATCACAGAATGAGAAATTAGAACCTTGGAGAGACAGACGAGGTTTGTATAGCGAGCAGCTCCGGGTGGCCTCTGCATCCATCTCACACATGATTTGATTGGTGCTCCCAGTCATCAGCTCTGCCTCATAGTGCAGCTGTTGAAGCTAATGTGGCATGAAGCAAAACAGATGTTTCTTCTGGTGTCTCTCCTCTTCTCCTCTCCATCTCCTTCAACATTTTGGGACTTGCACACTTGTTGTGCACACATAGAACTATATAATCCCTAGGGGTGTCAATCACTAACTTATCACGACATAATATTATATAGATTCTTTGGACAATTTGAATAACTCAGATTGATTCTCCAACTGCTAAAGCAAAACAAAAAAGTTATGGGACATACGTACCTTATTTTCTGGCTAAGTGACGACCTGGAAATTTGGAACTGAATCCAGAACCTAAAGGCATTGGTATGCTTCAAACAATGTGCTCCCCAGAGTCCTCCCCCAACACCAGTCATGGAAATTTGGGGGCTACATCCAACAAAAGATGTACCTTTCAGAAGCTGACAATTATGCCCATTTCACACAGTCGTCAGCCAGATGTAAGAAGCTGGAAAGGTAGGCAGGAATTAAACTTCTCTCAAGTGCTCTCTTTGTGTATACAAACAAGTGGCAACAAGTATGAATGCCTGTAAGGACATTCTGTCCAAAAGTGTGAACCATTAATCTCCATTTGAACCATGACTCCATCTTTCCCTTCTCTATGATCGCAGACGGGGTTTTTTGCCCTGCCTTCGAGTGTGGCTTCTTGGAACAGTAACACTTTTGCCTTTACTGGTAACCCACATCAAAATCGAGATGTGGGTGCGGCACTACTGAAGCAATCTGTTTGTTCAATCTGCATCGACTCCAGCAGAGCTATCTATCAGCTGCAGATCTGAGGCGACAGCAGCTAAACTGTCTTCAACATGTTGATATCAAAAACTGTCTGAACAAAGATAATTTTAATTTAGGCTCCACAGGAAGAAATCAGCATTGTTTTATTTATCGATTCACTGATTGATTCCCCCCAACGTAGTGGGTGGAGGGAATCTGCCTATAGGGAAAAAGCAAGCTCATAGGGAGCCTTTATCAATTAGTGTAGAAGGTTAATAAGTTCATAACATTTAAACAGCAGGAGATTTAGGTAATTTAAATAGCTGTCTGTTGAAATTAATTAAAGAAAAAAGACTTGCAGTAGAAAAACTACGCTTTGGGTCCTGTGGTCTCAGAGTCAGTGTGAATTGATACATTTAATAAAACTGAAGTTTTTCTATGTGGTTTGACATTTAAAGGAGCTGTATGTGACATTCAGAGCATATCTATGATTCAGAATCTTGAGGCAGGATTGTCTGCACATGGCTCTCAACATGGAGGTGACTGAGCTGACAGCTAGCAGCTAAGCGTGCTAACTCCATAAGCAGCTGTAACAGTAGCAACAGTGCTGACAGAGCTAACAGTGTTAACAAGGGGTGGACCTGAAGGGTGGGTACTATATTTCAATGATGCTGCCATCCAGCTGTTAGCAATACCACTGTATGAGCCCAGTGCAAAGTGGCAGCAATGAGCTTACCAAAAGGATACACACAAACCCCAGCATACATATACGGCCGGACCGGCTTACCACAACAAACTGCAGAGAAGCTTGAATTATAACACTCACAGGGGGAGTGTGACCTTATTCTCTACTCAAGACAAAATCACTCCGCCATGTCTTTATAGCAAATAGATGTTTGCTGCTATATTAATTCTCTGAATGTTGATATCCTACAAACTAGTTCATTTCATGCATGCCCTAGCCTTAACTCTAAAAAACTAAAGTGTGGACTTCCCGGCTGTGGCTATGAAAATGAGTCCCAGCTTTATGCCTATGGAGAGCGCTTTCCCTGTCTAACATTACAAACCTGGCTTTGTCTCTCTCTCAGGACACAGCACTGGACCCTGGAGAGGACGTGGCCCTTCTCTCAGTGAGCTTCGAGGATGCTGAGGCCACTCAAGTGTTCCCTAAACTCTACCTTTCCCCCAGCATTGAACAGTAAGCAGAATAATAAATAAGTTTGCTTTTGTTTCTTTATCTTTATGTTTTGGTGGAGATGGTAATTTGTGTATGCAATCTGTGACACCACAATGACAGGACAGCAAAGGGCCCGAGCAACATCGAAGTTAAACTGAGATTACCAACCTTTTTGTCCATTAAGAGTAAATGTCATGGACTCATAGGCTGTTTTACCACTGCCGTCTATATGCTTTTGTGGTGATGATGTGTACTGTGTCTCTTTGTCCATGAAAACATTGTGCATTATCTAGTTGCATTTTTGAGAAG
This sequence comes from Epinephelus awoara, assembly GCA_035609425.1. Lineage (NCBI taxonomy): Eukaryota > Metazoa > Chordata > Actinopteri > Perciformes > Serranidae > Epinephelus > Epinephelus awoara. Next base: position 26,732,602 of record CM069309.1, read on the forward strand.
TACTGCCAGAAATTTAGGACTTATTGCCCTTAGATCAGACTCATTCCTGCAGTATGAGGCAAGACTGAAAAAGTCTCCAAGTTTGTTGCAGTAACTCCCTAATAAAGACAGGCTACCTTTAGTATCACTGGGAGGGGCAGGGAGGGTCAGCCAAAGGTGATGTGGGCCCACTCATTGTGCTCCTGATTTCGAGGATGCAAGATGTAGTTGACGGATTAGTGTGAGTGTGCTGTGAATCTAGCGACATATTATGTCATTGTGAATAATCCCACATCCCAGTGTCTGGACTCATCAGTTGGTTCCTCAAAAACAACAAGGGAAGAACAAAAAAACGAGATGGATGACACACAGCGTCTGAGCTAGGGATGACTGGATGTCTGCAGACATCTGGGGTGTTAACAGTACAGAGACTGTGCGTGCGTGTATGTGTGTGTGTGTGTATGTGTGTGTATGTGTGTGTTTGTGTGTGTACATGCAGGCTTGTGTGGAATGTTTTCTGTGAGTCTGTGGGCACCGTGTGAGTGGGTACTTCGGCAGTGTGCGTTTTCTCTTTGTTCAAATCCATTGTTTGTCTTGCTAGATTTAGTGTGTATGTATGTGTGCATTTGTCAGTTTACATTTGGGTGTGTGTGTGTCTGTGTGTGCAGATGAGTGTGTATTTGGATGCGCGCATGCTTGTGGGTTTTTATATCCCAGATGTGTCTGTTTTCATGCGTTTGTGTGCGTGCACCAGTATTTGAATAGGCTTTGCTCTCAACACAAAGTCTTTGTAGGTGTGGATGTAGATAAGGGTGTGTGCGTGTGCGCACGTGCGTGTGTCTGTGTGAGAGAGAGAGAGAGAGAGCCAGGTATGGGCCCACTCTGACCTCAGGGCCCCACGGTCTGGGCTTTCGTGCTCGGAATAATCTCAGGCTGATGTTTATTTACAAGCACACGCCCCGTCGCACCAGGTTAAGAGACCTCTGCTCCCCCTCCACCACCACCCCCACCACTCTTTCTCTCTCTTTCTTTCTCTCCCTCTCTCATCCCCATGTCTCACCATGTTCCTATTTCATCCCCATCGTCCATGCTCCTCTGTGGCTCCTCTGTTTTGTCCTCCTCTCCAGTTGTTTGTATTTTTGTAATAATCAAACCCTCCCTCCCCTCCTCTGTCTGCTGTCATTTTCATGCCATTTTTTGCACATTATCTGCCTCTCATTTACTGTGTGTATCCACTTATCTCTCGCTCTCCAGCATAAACGCCGAAGCAGATACATGCACACACGCTCCTCCTCTCCAATATGTAAAAAATGAACCCTGACAGGACCTTATCCCCACGCAGCAACTGCAACAAAATCCCCTAATTACACCACACAAAACAAAGGTCACCTGCTTGTCCTACATAATCCTGTTTTTTTTTTCCTGTGTTGTGCATGTGGAAACGCACATCTAAGCAATATGAGAGATACTGCTATATCCCCTTTACAAGACACAATTCTACTAATCGTGATGTAGGACAACCTCCAACATGTGTCTTTAGATATGTTAACTACAGTATTAAGTGCACAATGATCCAAGCTTTAGCTTCAACATGTTATACATATTTATGCTCTGTGTAGCTCACATGTGTTGATCATTCTTGGTCCTATAAAGTGGCCACGTTTTAACAAAGGATGTGCTGTTTTAATGGATAGGGTTAGGTATTGTTTTCCTTGATACTGGTGCTTAAATTATACTTTTTAAAATGGCACCAATGCCTAAATGGTGCCTGAATTGATACTTGTTTTCAAAATGAAGCAAAAACAATGGTCGATGAAGTTAAAGAAAAAGCTTTTTTTTAAATTGCAAGGGCAAATCTAAACTTCAAATTAAAAAATATTATACTTTAAATTATATTTAAATATGTAAATATGAAGAAATACAAAACACTATTAACAAATTCACACAATAAATAAAACTAACCCAACTACAATGATTTAACACTAATAACAGTTACAGTATTATAACAGCAAAATACATTTTGAGTTGTGATCCAGAATTGTCTCCTTCACTCAGAGGAGACTCAGCAGCCAAACATTTTTCTATTATCTGTTCAGGAGCAGCCAAGATTGTCACTACAATGAAAATAGCTGGTTCACCTTAAGTGAGCCTGGTCAGGTTTCAGTGTGAGGCTAACTTAGCTTGCTAACCTTGGGGCTAACCTTCTTCGCTTTTTATTCAGCAGATAGCATGCAAGACATATGAGCTTGGCTTGGGTCTTGAAGAGTTGTTTCTTTACTGACAAACAGCCTGAACCTGTATTTTATGTTTAACTCCATACTCCCACTGTCAGGTTTTTCCATCACACGTGCGCTCTATCTCCCTCAGCTACAGACTCGCTGTACACACGACTTGGCGCTGAAATGAGGCACCAAAATCTGCGTTGTGATTCAGGCCAGTAGGTACTGGGTGCCAAGCTGAAATTTGTGGGAATTTTTCTGCACAGACAATCCCAACTCGATTACAAGAAAAAAAATGTTGCCACTGAATGTTTCTGCAAACCACTGATACGTTACATTCAATGTCATGATGAGGCAAATACGATGAAATTTTATGTGTCAACAACACTGCGGTTAACATGTGGTTATGTTTAGGCACAACTACTTGGTTACGATTAGGAAAAGATCATGTTTGAACTTAAAAAAACAGTTACAGTAGCACAATCGCAGCTGGAGAAGCCGTCAGAAAAAAAAACACAATTTACGCGGCACTGTTGCTGCTGAAAAAACAATGAGTTGTCACTAGAAATCACCCACGTTTGATGGGTAAAAAGCCGCTAGAAACACAGCAATGAATCTATACAATTTTGTTGTTTGTTTGTCTCGACAATGGTCTGCAGTGGTCTGCCATTAGCAGCCATCTTGCCAAGGTGTCACGCTATTCCACCATTCCCTCCACCTCCTCATGACAGCCCACATACTACATCTCTTTAGAAACGTTGATATAATATGGAGAAAACATTTGAATGGAAAATATTTGTGGTTTGCACAAATGTACAATGCCAACATTTTCTTCAGGCGACTGGACTGGAAAATCCACATGGTTAAAGAGCCTTTCACCAGGAGCATTGTTATGGTGTTGAAACTACAGACTACCTCGGGCTCTAGATATGTGTATGCATTACATATGTCTGCATGTTTTACGATGGAGCTGTGTGTATGTTTGTGAAGGAGACTGACCTTAACACGGTTCCAGACCAGACTGATGCTGCTACAGTGGTGTTAGAGGCTCTCTCCTCCTCTGCCAGTTGCATGAGGAGAACAGACAGAAGGAGGCTAAAGGCAGTAGAGTGGAGAGCAGGAAGTGGGGAAGCTACGGCGCTGGGGATGGAGAGGGTTGGTTGCTGGCGGAGCGGCGGGGGGTTAGATGAAGGAGGAAAGGCTATAAAACAAACCCTCCACATCTAAACCCTCTAAGAAACATCTCAAAATGCAGAGGCTTAACAGTGCTGCACTGAGCCAAGCTCTCATTTACCACCTCTCTTCTCCTGCTTAATGTTGCCTCTTTGTCTTGATACATTTGCACATATGCATATCAAGGCCGTGTATGAATATGCTCCGCTACATGCCTTTGTGCACCTTTTTGTCAGCTGTGTGGGAGTGTGTTAATTCATGACCCAGGGCGAAAATGTATGTCTCCTTCACCGTTGTTTGAAGACAAACGATTGCATGTGTGCGCGAGTTCGTGCATGAGCGCATTTGTGTTGCATTCATCGTGGATGCTACTTAATTTAGCATGCAGATGTGTGCGAGCCATCCTTTTGCTGTACGTGTGTTCATGCAGATCTGTTACCCTGTTAGTTTTCCTCCGTGTCCTTACTGACCCTTGTTAGTCTTTGGTCTTGTGTAGCTGCCCATTGTCTCTGCTTTGGATCCAGTGAAGAGGAAAACTCATTTGTTGCAGTCTTCCTGCACATTCTCTGTTTTTCTAGCAAGCATTTGATAGACAGCGACATTCAGTAGCTTCAGCATTAACCCGGGCTACCACAAATGTTCGCAATATCATATAATGCCAAAATCAAATTCACATCAAAACAGCTTCGGAAATTGTTTAAATCAGTTCTCATTTTATGAAACAGTGAATGTAGCAGCTGTGGACAGCCACAGAAATTGGCTCAGTTTGAGCTTTGGCACCACTGGATTTCAGTGTTGATACAGGCTGTCATATTAACTACATCTATTCAGTGTCAAAATGTTCTGAGGTTCTTTATGTCTGCAATCTTTCTGTCATTCTACATTTAAAAAAATCCCTACAATTTTCTTCAGTTTTTTTTGTCTTAGCAGTCATCCTCCATCTGTCCACACATCTCTTTTTCCCCCACATCGCTCCTTTAGTCACTATACTGTCAACGTACAGTTTCTTTTAATTCACATTTTCCAGTTTTTAACTAACCATCCTTCCCTTTGGAATCCTTAAAGTCTAGTTCAGACCAAAGATTTGGGACAAGACGAAACTCTTTTAGAATGTTGAATTGAAAATGTTTACCTGTGTGAACTGGCTCGTCTAAGCTTAAGGCTGGTTTTAGAACATATGGCACATCACCCGTTTTAACAGCCAATCAGCTTGTAATGCAGTCAGCTGGTCAGGTCAGTTCCAACCTGTCAGTAGTCAGCGTGTTACTTGTAGTGGCATTCTCTAACAGGAGCCCTTCGTCCCTGCCGAGCCCATGTCCATCTCATTTACATCCCCACTGCTACTGACGTAGCAGACATATGTCTGTCTCAGTCCTCACAGTGTGTCGGTGTTGGACAGTGAGTTGTCGCTGCTTCTGACTGCCGAGTGCGCAGTCAGAATCTTTAGTCTGAACTGGGCCTAAGATTTCTGTCCTAATTGGTTTGATGACACAAATGGTCGATGTGCAGATCAATACGACAGCTACTGTGTCAGACATGCAACAGAAGCCACTGTAAATGTTTATAGTGCAGCCAGACAAAAGCTTCCATTTTAATTACATACAAGCCACGTGACAACTGAAGTTTCTCTCACATTATATGCATGTAACCATGACCAGAAGGACATTATTAGGCTTTAAGTCCAATTTTTTGTTTGTTTGGTTGTTTTGCTATTGGACATGTATAAAAGATGTGTTGTATTAAAGATTCGGACATAGCCCTCAGGACTAAAAAGTGAAGCTAACGCAGAAATGCTTTAAACCTGCATGTGGTCTAAAAGCCAGCTGGTAGCATCTCTACTGTTGGCAAAAACAAGTCCAATTGTATAGAAGCCAATGAAAATATGACCGTACTTCTCACTTGATTTATTACCTTAATGAACATTTTCCTGATGAATTAATGGTCTCAATTCCTAGTTTGAGCCTATTTCATTTGACCATGAGGTTCATTGTGTAAATTATGGTCCCATGTAGAGTGAAGTAGATGATAAAGCAGGATATGGTTTTAAGAGTGGCTACCTTGTGAGTGACAATTTGCTACCTGAAAGACCAGGATAGAGGAAGGGGTAGCAATGTGTCATTGGCAATGTTCCAGTCAGAACCACCCATCGCTCCTCCACAGCTCCAACTTCTCTTCAGAATATGGTCACATCTGGCTACAAAAAACCAAGGTGGCGACGGCAGAAATGCACAGCTCAACGGTTTATAAACAGTAGTGCACACACCAATGGTGACGCCACAGTGGATACGTCTACTGTTTTTCAATGGTATTGGGCTCTGAGCAATGCCAAAACGCAGATGACGTAGCCTTAATGCTGCGCCTGAGCTATTTGGACGAACATGAAAGACTGAAGCTGCTGCTTTTGCTTCACTCCATGTGTAGATGTTGTGTCAACAATTATGTGCTGATATTAAATGAAAGATACAGAAAATGTTGTTTTATTTTGTAGATGTATTATTTGATGAAGCGCCACTGTCAGCACTAACCACGGTGACAAACACATTATGTTTCCTTGTTTAAATCAGATTGGGTTTTGACACCGCTGGATTTCATTGTTGGTGCAGGTTGTCATATCAGCTCCATCTATTCATTGTCAAAATGTCCTGGGGGTTCTTTCTGTCTGCATTTTGTCAATGTACCTGTCTTTCCGTCATTGTATCATTTTGTCCATGGTTCAGTTTTTTGTCCACCGTTCTGTTGTTGTTGTTTTTGTTTTTTAACTTCACATATATCAGTTTTTAACTCTTGTCTCCTCTGTAATATCTCTACAAACCCCCCCACCCCTCCGCTTCCCTCCCGTTTTTCACGTCTGCCGCCTGTCTCTTTTCTCTCCATCTTTCTCCATTTTTCTATCACTCCCTCTCCTCTGCTGATCCCTCTGGCTGATCCTCAAAGGGAACCGAGAGAGTGAGTGGGACTTAAAAGAGAGAGAAGAGCTGTGCTCTACCCAGCAAGGTCGTCCCTCGCTCGACTGAAACGCAGCGAGGAAAAAAAAAAAAACAACACACGGGAGAAGAGAGCTTTTCCCTCACTCTCCTTTTCTCTTTCCTCCACCTCTCTACTCTTCTCTTTCATCACTCCTGAGTTGTTTGATATCTCACTTTTACTCTCCTTCAGCAGGGGCTCGGATCTAACAGCTCTGAACGCAAACTCGTAAGCCCCCTGAGCTACAGTGTTATACCTCTATTCCTATTCCCTCTTCCTCTCTCTTTCTTGCTCTCTCTGTTACTTTTTCTTCCCTTGTCTTCAAACAGACCATCAATGTAATGTTTTTTGCCTTACGGAACGGCAAGGGGGAAAAAAAAGATGTCGAAATACCCCGACAGACACCCACATTTTTACCAATAATGTACAGTGTACGTAGACTGTTGCATCGGCTCCTTCCTTTGATGGGACTGTACCTCCATGTTTGCTTCTTTACCTGCAGAAATGATCGATGGTGAGAAGTCAAATCACTGCTTTTCTGTAGCTTACAGATTCACCTGCTTAAGATTCAGTGTTCATTTGTTATATAATTTTTTACGGGCCACCTAGAAGAAGATATATTGTGAAAGGCATGGTGTTACGCTGTGTAGCTCCTATGATTTCCCCTCCCTCCCCATTTAAACTAGCTGTTAAGTGTTAAATAGATGTAGACATTTAGAGAATGTAAAAAATGTCAGCTTTGGAGGCGGCAGAAATTGTTGTCAAGCCAAATTATTTCTTTAAGCACTAGTGTTGCAGTGGAGGTTATGCTATGATCAGCCCAAAAAAAATAATGCATTCTAGTATAGCTGTGAAACAGAATAGTTATGAGAAAGGTCAGTAGTAGGGTCGCTAGTATCAAGTGGGTTGGGAACATTTTAGCTTGGATTTATGAACCAAACAGACAAGTTCAATTAAAGATATGGATAGCAATCGAATTGGGCCGAGAATTTCAGAAGATGCAGATGAAACGTATTCATCCCTGTGGGATTTTTTAACATCAGTCTCACACAACACATCAAACTATCTCTGCAGAGCTAACATAGATGAGAGTTTTCTCCTGTGGCTTTAGGCATGGCTGTTTTTACTTCATTTTTCACCATTTCTCTGAGCTTTATCTGATAGTACAGGGAAGCAGCATTAAGCGGTTATTTACACATCCTGCAGATAAAGTACTAAGCATCACCATCATTCACGTGGAGTCATGTATGTGTCTACCTGACGAATGTACGACCTGTATTCACTCTACTTTTAGCTCTGTTTTGCTGTCGAACAACTCCTGGGGGAAATATCTGGCTCCTTAGCTTCTAAATGCTCCACTGTGCTGATCAGCTATAGTTACTGTGTCTGTATACAGTGATTTTTTTTTTCAAAAGCTTTGAAGGACTGGCCTCTATAGCCAAAACGAACACCAATGGGGCCATTGACACTTAAACAATAAAATGATGCGTCAGAAAACTAAAACAATGAGCTTAGTAGGGTAAAGAGGAACTGCACAGTGAGGATATCCTTCTCTGTAGATTTGTCACTACTAGTGACCCCTTTCACATACAAGTAGTCATGTGATCCATTTTTAATATACAAATATTGATTATAGATGCTCTAAAGAACAACTGCACTAATGAGTATTTACATTTTGTGGTTGGGGCCGTTGAATGTTTGGTATTTTTGGCTTTAAAGAATAACTTGGATCAGCAATCAACCATCAAAATAGAGGCAGATTGTTTTTCCGCCACATTCCTGATCCAAGTCCTTTAGTATTGGGTATAGTAAGGCCGATCTAATATTTCTGTGTACCCAAATGTTGAAAATGTATGTGATCTGACATAACTTTTTTTTTTATGAGCTACTTGAGCCAAATACTGAAGACCGTGTTTCAAAACTTAATAGTTGATAAACTGAACTGGAGAATGCGACATGTAATTGGCATGAAGCAATCAGCAAGAGACAAGATGTATCATTCATTCTGGGTTGTTGGTCTACTCTGATTTGTACAGTGGTGTTGCAGAGTGAAACCTGTTTCTCTTTTCTCATAATCAGACTTTGGCTTACCACAGACACTGGCTTTCAGAGAGTACATAGACCCCAAACCAGACTTTTTTGTTTTGGGCTGGCATCAACTTAGGTTTGTCATTTTAACCACTGAATTCGACAGTCTGAGCTTGCTAAAAATGAGAACTTGCTGGCTGAATGTTTCATACAGTAGGGCATTCATGGCCACTACATTTTAGTCACTGACTACTCCCGAAAAATTGTCAAGAAGTTGATTAATCGCAGCAGATATATCTTTGATATGCTTATTTGACTGCAGTAGCAACACAACTGCTTTCAGCAGAGATAGCATAATCTGTACTTCTCTTAATACCTTAAATTATTTTTATTTAACATGACTTAGCAAAGAAAATGATTGAAGTTATTTATACGTTCAGTCTTTAGAAGGCTATCTTAACTTAAAACTTTGACTTGTCGTCAACTACCCACAGTGCCCCTGGCTGCATATCTGCTGAAGATGCATTGCCACTGCTTTATTGTTGCTATTGTTTTTTACTGTGCTAAATCCACACATAAATAAGTAGTCTACAACAATGCTTAGGGTTGACCAGTGGTTTTCATAGTCGACTATTCTGTGAAACCCTTAGATCTTTGCTAATGAGAAAGAGAGAGAAGAGAACTGATTTGCTACCATCGGAGTTTAGCAAATTTTGCCAACCCGGGTGTCAGAACAGAGTCAGTCACTGGTGCAATCAGATAATTTTTCACATTCACACAATCTATTTTTCACTCTAATATGCAGTGAAATGCTGGCAGCGTAAAGCCTGGCTGTCATTAAGGAGAGCAGCACTACAACACCAGCAGGCTGAGGTGGATAGAACAGCAGAGTAGAGTAAAGAAAGGATCAGATTGCTTTATTTTTAGTGGACATCAGTCTGTTACAGTTTGCCTTGATAAGCTCTGATGCTGATTCTTAGGGGTGGCTTGGGACATCTCTACTTCCTTTTTATTTAAAAAGAAAAATCTTTTGTTCTTGTTGTTAGTGTTGCAGAAATAAAGTGCTAATTAGCATGGCTTGGTGAGTTCTTGTCTGTTAGGCCTAGTCCACACATGCAAGGGTATTTTCTTAAAACATAGCTTTTTCTATGTGTTTGGCCTTTCGTCCACACACAAACTGCAGTTTAGGGCACTGAAAATTAATTAGATATATAGACTATAGAATAAAGATTGGCTGAATCCAAATGTCCAGCCTCTGGACTTGTAGACTGAGCCCTTGTGTACGTAGTGTGACATATTTACTGCATCACGTAAAGTCTGCAAGGGCAGAGACTGCAAGCAGCTGATAGACAACCCTCGAGACCGTTTTACTCGTTGCCGTGGGAACGGAAGACGAAACTATAGCCGCTGTCACATTCATATATACATATATATATATATATATATATATATATATATATATAAGTTTATGAATAGTGCAAAAACTGAAACGTGTATAAATAAGGACAGTAAACTGGATATTACTGACATTAGAAGACCTTCTTTTGCTGTTTTTCGGCCAATTTTTAGCCTATTTCACTGCACAGCCTGATAGCCTGCAATAATAAAATGCAGTCCCTCTACAGCCTATACTTATACATATATCTGTATCATAATGTGGTTGAATATTATCTCTGGCCCACACAATTCAACGGTTTGACGTCATAATTAACAGCTGTATGTTTCAGTTGCTGTGCTCGCAATCAGTGGTGTTGTACGCAATCATACGGATAGGTGTGTGGGCAGGAACTCGATACTCGCTCGAGATCGCTACTGTGCAGACTCTGCTGGATTTACAATTATCAGCGCAAGATCACAGCTTCTCTTTCCAGGATATTTTGACTTCATTTACAGTGGGAGGAAGTGGATACGCATTGTCCATCTTTATGTAGAGTCTATGGTGGTGACCTGTGGACAGTGAAAAAACAGAGTATTGTGTCCATGGTTGTCACCCTGGTGAGGTAGAAGTGCCAAAGCGGTTTCTCTGGCTCAATCCTCCTGGATGAGAGGTGGTCCAGTCTTCAGTGTTGAAGTGTAGACAGGGAAAACTGAGTTTTTGGCTTTTTCTCAGGCTCGTGATTGGCCAACATCTAATACTTCTTCGCTGCCTGTCAGTTTGGCATGCTCTTAACAGCGCTCCAGTTGTGTTTTTGTGTTTTTATTTGGATGGAGGTTTTTTTTTTAAGCAGGGCTTGTGTGAACGTGATATTTTTTGAGATCAGAGCAATGACCCCGTTTTTAAAAATACCTGCGTATGTGTAGACCAGGCCTAGCAGCGAACGATTGGAGTGATTAATGAGATTGTGTCATTGCAGCTTGCATCAGTTTCAGAGAATTTTAATCCACAATTAATTTGATTCCAAAGCGATCGTCAACAACCAAACATTTGCAAAAATCTTTTTTAACCTTTAACCTCTTTTTTTTTTTTTTTTAATGGTCTCCGCCGACCAGTTTTGTTACCAGACTCATCGCTCTTTTCATTTTCACTTTTACTTCTCGTTTACCTGATTGTACTGTGCCCATGAGATGAGTTGGATACATCTCTCCTTCCCCCAGAAAACCTGCTGCATGGCATAAAAGAATCGAGTGGGCACCGTCTCTGCCCCCAAACCAGATTTAGGAGCCCAGAAAAATCAACACAGAGAGACAGTTTTAGGCTGCAGTGCACTAATGTTTGTGTATCTGCATTTGCCTGTAGGTGCCTGTGTGTGTGTGTGTGTATGTGTGCATGTGTGTGTGTATGTGCCTGCTTGCCTGCCTGCCTGCCTGCCTGCCTGCTGATGTGTGTGAGTATGTATGTGTGCATGTGCCTGTGTGGGTGTACAGTTTGTGTGTCCCTTCTCCAGGGTCTGTAGAGGTGTTTTATAGCCTTTGAAAATCTTTGCATTTCGATCAGATATTTTTCAAGGTTTTGTGAACGTCTTGTCACAGTCAGAAATTGTCAGTCTGATAAAATAAATTCACCACTAACCTGGCAAACCCACTCAACAGTCTAAGATGTCAGCGCAGACACTTCTCTCAGCCTCGGCAGCTCAAAGCTCTCTGCCACTTTTTCCTCCTCTCTGTCTCCTTGAACACTTCTGCACTGTGTTTTTTCTATAAGTCTGTGTAAAGTGTGTTCTGTGATGCTGCTTTGTTATTGGAAGTACATTCTCCTCAATATGTAGGCCATTTTAAATCTCCAGTGGTTCGTGTACAGTATGTGTCTATGCTGAATATCTTCATTAATGCCAAAACATTAGATCTGATCGGCTATGTTCATTAAAAAGCTGCTGTAAAGAGACCAAGGCATGAAAGCAGTATCATTGAATTTACAGTGTCTATTAATAATAAATGTGTTATACTTACAGTAGACATCTAAATGCAGACATGTATATTTAAAAGAAAGGAAAAGAAATTAGATCACATACAGTAATCATGTCCATTACTGTGCAGTACAGAAATAATAGACATACACACATTTTCTGATGGGATGTGTATGTGTTTGTGTGAAAAACAGAGAAAGATCTCGCCCTCTGAAAACCCTTAAAGAAATGGTTTGAAATGGTATCATTTTTATTAATGAAAAAGGAAATACTTGTGACTAAGTAAGTAACACTCAAAATCAGTTTCAGAAAAAAATACTCTCAGGTTATTCTTTATTAAGAGTTGAACAGAGTTAAATAAACTTTGACTGGCAGTGGCCTAGAAACATAATCTAATATCACCACAGCTGTCATCAGATTGTGATTAGTGCACACCAGTTTGTGACTCCACCTTGTCCCAGTTTAGCTCCGCCCACCTGTGCGCAGAGAAAGACATTAATGAAATGAAATGTCTAATGTGAAATAACCAAAACTGCTTTAAATGGCAGGGTTTTGTTTGTTTGTTCGTTTGTTTGTTTTTGTGGTTATGTTGGACCCCCAAAAATAGGTGTACTGGGCCTTTAAGTATAAAGCATTACAAGTCTATGTAGTACAAAGTGTGAGCCTGGATTTGTTAGCCCACAACTGAGTTCAGCTTCTGCCCCTCATCATTAAGAGCCTTGACACGCCAAAATGATGGTTGGCTGTTGGTCGATGTTAGGCTGTCAGTGAGCATCTGTCACCCTAGTTTTTGCGGTGTGTCCCGCACTGTTGGCTCTAGTCGGACCGTAGCTGCTTTTTTCCACCCATTCAGCATGTTGAATCGGTGCCAAAGACGGCAGAGCCCATTGGTAAATGAAATAATCAGATTGGCACTGCAATTCAGTGCACATGAAGAAAAATTAAAGTAAGGAAAGCAAGCAAACCACTAAATTCAAGAGGGCATGAAACTGAAACAAACTTGTTACATGAGGTAACATTAATTTTTTAGCCATTAAGCCCTTTAGCAGAAACGATTCCTTATTATTTGTGTTATTGTTCACTCACGCAAAATAAATATAATTTGTTCTTTCAACACTGGGTTGTGTTGCTAACTGGCTTACTAGCATCTTGAATCCATCCTGTCGGTCTTCCAGTTTCCCTTTGTGAGTGATGAATACAGACTACCGCCGCCTACTGTTACGGAGAGTTACTTCTTCTCATGCAGACGCAGAACGTACATGCTAGTTGGCCATTGGCTCCAGTCTTTGTGTTGTTCCCAGGTGCAAGTTTTTGGCTGAGACACCACTTGTTCTTTGATGTTAGTTTAGTGTGTCTGGGTCCTAATACTTCCAGCTTTGGATCAAAGGAATACGAGCGCCACAGCTTGGAGTCTCACTGATAATACAATACATTTTGATGATTTGCATTTCAGCTGCACCAGAAATCAAGACGTCAAAATGTGATGCAGAAATTACCTCTAAAGTCTACACAATTTGGACGTCATCAGAAGTTGCAGTAGATGTGGCACAATGGGCTTAATTCATGGATGACCTGTCCTGTTCTTGCACAGTATCTCAGACTGCATTAACCCCTTTCACCTGCAGCACTCAATTGTGGCTTTTAAGTATAGACTGTATTAAAGTAATGGTCTTAGCCACCATAAAGTCACACACTTGTCTCCCATTTTGAAGCCTGGAGTTCAGTATTTTTGGCATTGCCATATTTGGACGAGAGGTTGGATCTGTGAAGGAGCAAGGGGTGGATCTGACTGAGAGCCCGAGGTGACGCCTAGCAGACAGCCTGTCACTCACAGCGGCCTGGCCTTGAAGTATGCATAACTTTAAGCCTTAATAAAATGTAAACAGCTTACATGGCCACGAGCACCCACCCCACTGCCAAATACATCAACTGCAGCCAATTGAAGGGGTGAAAGTGGGCAATAAGACAATTTTGCGTCCTTTCCGTACCTTATAATATACTAGTGAGAGTGTGTAATGGCTGCAGCCTGGGGCTCTTATTAATCTGGTTTTATTCAAATGGATGATGAACAGGGAATCTGTGAAAAATTCAGCACTGTTATGCCAGGATGGTCACCTTATAACAGAAAGGTTACTGACTCCTATTGCCACAGGCTGAGGGTGCCTTGTTCAGTCACAGAAGAAGAATAGGACGTTATTTAGTCCAAACAGTCAACAAGCAGAGTCATATGTGGGCCTCCAAGGACCCTCCAGGCTTTAGAAAATGAAGAAGGCAATCAAAATGGAAATGTTGCTGCTTTGAAACTACATTAGAATCTCCAAACAGTTCTTTTTGGCCTTATCTTTCACTTTGGTAATGAATCATGTCTGCCCTCTTTCCAATTGGGCCTTTATCTGCTCTCACGCTGTCACTGCACTGTCATACACACCCTCTCTCTCTCTCTCTCTCTCACACACAAAAAACCACACACAAATAAACAAACTGAGCTTCGTCACCATCCACCTGAGTCACGGAGGATAATCTCTTTGGTTGATGAAGTCACAGGCAGCCCTGTCACTGTACTGCAAGAGTGTGTGTGTGTTTGTTTACATGTGTGCATGTACCACTGTCTACTGTAAATATGTCATACAGTAGGTAGCATTGCTCAGAGGGGTTGTGTTAGGCAGCATGTCTGCATGATGACTCCAGCATGTGTGGGTAGTGTTGAGAGCGATGTCACCAGTGGAGACAGAAGCAGGGACTCTTCAGGGTGCCACTTGGAAAATAAAACACCATTATGTCTAGATTGTGAGCCCACCCACAGGAAGCTCAGTTTAAAGCAATTTAAAGCTGACACTGGAAGTCTGATAACATCGGCATAATAATATAAATACCATACCATTTCAGGAACACGCTATGTATTGTTTTCCCTAGATTTTGAATAGAAGATATAACTATGTATTTGTATTTATATTTATGTAATAAGGATCTCGGTTAATTTTGCTTTTGATAGCCCGACACTCATTAACTGGTAACTAACAGGTTCATTTTTAAGAAAAAAATTTAAAATGATGTCAAATACAAAATCCAGAACTCAACTGACTTAATGAGCTTTAGTGCTGCAGTTCAAAGTGCTTAGCTAGCTAACATTAGCTTTGGCCAGTCTGCACACCACCCGGGTCGGGTGGGACATTGCTAGCAGTGCCGCTCATGTGGAGATTACTGCTGGTAACACCATCCTGGTGGTGGGATGGCATTGCTGGGGAAACATGGTAGCCACCCTCCGGTCTCCCCCCCAGGTCACCCCGATAATTAAGCGGCTTTGCTTTGAGCCGTAAAACCCCTTTTGCATTGTTCATTATGCACTACCTGCCATGCTGACAGTGCAAACAGTGCTAACAGAGCTAACAGTGATAACATAGTTAACATTGCCAAAGGGGGTTTGCTGCTCAAGACTGTGCCACTTACTCACCTTAGCAACCTGGGGGGAAACCAGAGGGTGGGCACAATGTTTCCACAGCAACTCTTTTGGGTCGGGATGACATTACAGAAATCACCAAATGAGAGACGCCGCTAGCTAGCTCCCAGTAGACCCGGTTGGTGTGCAGTAGAGTAAACTAAAGAGTAGCAAAGGTAACCTGTAGACCAACATGTATAACCAGTCAAATAACGGTTAACTGTTGACATCCTTATTATATAAACATGACCCGGGCTAAAAATATGCACAAAGATTCCCATCAGTCCCTTTAAACCTTTTTTAACATTAACACTTACAGCGTATCACTGTAGTCAGTGTTCTCTCAGCCCACTGATTTTACACATAAAGTTATTATAAATCATGGGAACACAACAGCCTATAAAAAGTGGTTCTATACTGTCGTCTTTTTCAAGTCAGAGAAAATAACCCGGGTAATGGTGCCAAGGATATCTCTTCTTAGGGTCAGAGTTTCGAGTTTTTGTTTTCAACGAAGAATTGAAAACAGAAAACCTGCCTTACAAACCAGGTGTGTTGAGTTTCAAGGATGCAGGGAGGGAGCATCTTATGGGGCACGTTGGATTCAGCTTTTTTTTTTTTTTTTTTTTTTTTTTGCTTATCTCAGATGTTAAAAGTCAGGATGTTTCATCTTCAGCTGCATTACTTTGATTATTCTTTTTGTAATCTGTTTTGTATGAGTTCCTCAATTTTATGGAAGTGCAATACAGAATCACTGGGGAAATCCCCTCACTGTTTACACACACACACACACACACACACACACACTCTCCATGTTCACAAGTTATCAAAATCCTGTGTCGTCTTTATGGATTGTAATAACTGCTCAAATATGTGGTGCAAGTTTGCATATGTTAACTTGCTGCTTAATTTAATCCTCCCACTTAGGTTGACCTTGAGATTGATGTGTAGCTTCTCAAATGTTTGATTCTCAGTTTTGGCACCTTAGTGCAATTTATACAGCCTCCCGCAGTAAACATGGCTCATGTTCAAGAACAATACTCTTCCGTCAGCATTTTTCAGCTGAGGTTGTTGGGTTTGTTCAAGGTGGAGGCTGAAAACTTTACTTTCAATCATATTTTAGAACAGTAATTCCCAGCTTGGTGGGTCAGATCCATTCAGAGTGGGCAAACAGATACAAGCGCTCCTTTGTTCCTTCTACTGTCTCTCTTCTAAACGCCAGGAGGAAAAGGTAGCTAATTCATTAGTGTGGAACATCTTAATTCTTTTTGTTTTTAACATGAGTATGAGTGAGTATTTATTAGGCTTGTCCACAATGTGTTTATTAAGCTGTGTGTATTTGTGTATTTTTGTACTTTGTGTTGCTCCCACTGCTGCGAAATTAATTGCCCCACTGGAGACAAATAAAGCAATTGATTGATTGATTGATTGATTGATACAAGTGGGTTAGCGCCATAGAAATAAGCTGTATGTGAAATATTGAAAATGTAGGAGTAGGAATTGTAAAGTACCTAAATACACTGTCGCATGACCTAAGTTTACCAACACAATGAGGCTGCTTGGGGAGAAGCTGGCTGCTTCACAACAGACTGACAATTCTGAAACTGAAAATTTATTCAACTTTGTTTTTCTTAAACCGAGCACAAAAAAAGTTTAATGCAGCAAAGTACTGGCTTGGGTTGAAAGCTTTGTAGAAAACAACTTCTCTTCATTTTCGGCTCAGCAGCTGTTTTGTCGCCCTGTTCTTTTTTTATCAGGCCTGTTTATGTGTTCTGCTGTAACAGTGGTTTCAGTCGGCTGAAATTGTTGTAACTGCCAATGCAAAGCTTTTAAAGTTTTTAAAACATTACAAGCCCTAATTGCACTATCTTGTCACAATGTTTCTTTAAGCCTCAGTTGTGGCTTAAGTATTTCTTTTTTATGTTGTGAAATAAAAGCATGGTCTCCACACAGTGCAGGTCCTGGGTTTGAATCCACTGACAAAATACATGGACGAAAACAAAATCAGTGGGTGTTGGGTTGGTCTGTGTAGACCCTGATGTCTAATGGAAAATGGATTTCGACCCAAAGACTGGACCAGTAAGGAAGCATTTGTTTAGGACTTCTCAAATAGTTCATTTTTGGATGTTGGAAGACCTTTTGTTTGACACTAGTGCGATAGGCGGGTGTCTAGTCAGCCCCCATTCAGTTGAGCGTTCAAGAGGCAGAACCATTGAAATCCAAAATGCATCACATTTGTTCACATGCCTGCCCTTGACACATATGAGTGACGAACACACCACCATCTATTTTGTGCCTCTGTCCGCATTTCCATCTGAATGATATGGAGCTATTCTTAGATCTGTGGGAGGATAGATGGGCATCATTTAGATTTTCATTTTCAAAGGCTTCTCTCCTCGTTGCTGCAAGCCATTTTCAATCGACCATTTGTTGGTGCACGGCAAAATGCGCAAGCTAATGCTAATTATGTGCACAAAGCCTACTGTAAATGGTGGCTTTGGAGTTCTGGAGAAAAGGGTTTTGACAATGAAAATGGATTCATGACAGTTTGCATGGCTTCTCTGTGAATAAGACCTCATTAATATTCGGTCGAGCATCAGTTTGCAAAAAGACAAAACTTAGGCCATTGATCTCGAGTGAAAGCTGTTAAGGTGTCTCAATCTTTGTGGGTGGGTGTGATTCTTATCTTTAGCTGATTTTAGTAAATTTAGAATATCAGTAAAAGCTCCTGTCTGTGACAGCTGAGCAGCTGATGAGAAG
Organism: Epinephelus awoara; assembly: GCA_035609425.1. Taxonomy (NCBI): domain Eukaryota; kingdom Metazoa; phylum Chordata; class Actinopteri; order Perciformes; family Serranidae; genus Epinephelus; species Epinephelus awoara. The sequence continues at coordinate 26,750,502 of CM069309.1, forward strand.
CCAGTTGTTTTTGCACTGAGCAGGACACCTTTATCAGTTACTCTGAATACACTTCTCAGGCCAGTCAAGACTCTGAGTCCAGTCACTGTTGACCTTTCTCTGACTTCTCTTAAGACATCAATTTCCCATAAACTTGTGTGGTTTTTTGGTAATGGCAGGTGGAGCACATGATGCTGTGCCGCACCTCCCTCTCCACTACTCCCCCAACCTTTCTCTGGAATTTTCAAGATTGTGCAACTCTCAGAACGTTGGTGTGAGTGGCTGCCTTTCAGCTTTGAAAAAAGCTGTTTCTTTGTGGTTGTGGATGGGTGATGCACAGCTGTGGACTTGCGACTCAACTCTGCTGTGAGACTCGAACAAAACAAGATTAAAATGCCTCAAGACTCGACTAGACTTGACACTTGAAGGCATGCTGAGAAGACTTGACTTGGAAACCCACAGCTATTGAAAGATTCTCTACTGAATATAGTCATGTCCCTTGGAGCTTTGCCAAACTGTCATGAATCATTTATAGCTTAACTAGGATATATGCATTGTCTCCCTAACCTAATGCACATCTTCAGATGAGGTGTCCGGTGCCAGAATCAACTGGAGGAAACTCTAAATTTAGATTGAAGAAATGATTCCTAACAACTTACAGAATGTATCAGTCTACACATAAATGAGTGGCTTAATATTTTCCAGCACATCACCTGTTTCCCTCCATGAAAATGATTCAGTGCACAAATTATTTGAATACATGCTGGTTTCTGCTTTGAGTTATTTTGAGAGCTTTGTTGATTAGATTATTGTTATGTTTTTATTTGACAGTTGTACTAATAATGAGAAATAGCCACAAAGACAAGATATGAGAGGACGTTTGTGAATATCTAATGAAATGTTTTTGTATAAATGCTCCTACAGCTTCATGATGAAGGATCTTAACTGCTGATAAAACCGTTTTTGTGCACTCTGTATCTGTACTATCTGTACTAATCTTGACATGACAAAGTTAGTGTCTGATGTTCTTTTCTGTCTTGCTAAATTAGTGTACCTGTATTTTTTTTTACATTAATAACAAGCTTTTGGGTTCAGATGTGCACACTAAGCACCACTATCATCAAGAAGAGCTATCAACATTAAACTGTAAAACTATTAATAGTGTTGTTTCAACATAACAATTTGAGTGACCACTGTCTTGAAATTTTAAGTTCACTGAACCGGCACTAAAAATCTTGAATAATTTTGTATTTATAAGTCAACTTAATTCAGTCAATAAGTGTTATGTTATACTGAGAACAGCTGCTACAGTAGTAAAGACTGACTTTCAGTAAAGCTAATTTTCTCGCTTATGAAGCTGTTTACAGGTTACATTTCTCGTGTACCACACTGCCTGATGTTATTTTAATAGTTTTTATCCAAACGTCTTTTTAAGTATCAGCACTGATCCTGGTTTTAAAGTGGCCAGGCAGAGGCGTGTTAAAGGAAATGACCACTTTAGAATGAAAATACGGACAGTACTTACTGAACCTCATGCCGACAAGAAGTCCAGTGTAGTTTTTTAATCCACAAAATTCATTTGGAGTATCGGAGGATAATAGCTAACCGGAATAACAGCTACACTTGGAAGTGCATGGAACCCACGTCCAAAATCATTTTGTAAATGTAATAACAAAAACGTCAGAACGGCTCGTCTGTCGTTAGCCTGCAGGCGTGCTGTGTTTACATGGCAACTCATGCGAGACTCGAGAACGTTCAGAGACGTTTTTGTTCTCGAGTCTCACGAGTTGCAGGCTAACTGTCCACGGTGAGAAATGATGCTATAAAAGTGGAGTAAATTATGTCTTTTCAAGTCAGTTTTGCATGCCGTGGCTTCAGGGCACTTGGATTACGACGGACGAGCCGTTCTGACATTTTGAAATGCATGAGCAAAGTTTTATTACATTTTCAAAATGATTTTGAATGTATAACCAGTCAGCCATGCACTTCAAGTGTGTATGGAAAAATCCAGCTAGCTGCTATCCTCCGATACACTGAATAAGTTTTGTGGATTAAAAAACTACACTGGACATCTTGTCGGCATGAGGGTCAGTAAGTACTGTCTGTATTTTCATTCTAAAGTGGCCATTTTCTAAACTTGAAGCAGTGATGTACAAAAACATTACAATTCGGGGCACAGTTTGCACCTTCATTTTGAGTGTTTGACACATTACTGATAATTGACTCGTTACTTGCAAGTGGACATTGTATGCTCTGTCTCAATCTTAAAAAATGAAGTACTTTCATACTAATCCTTGACAGACCAGAAGAACTTGCTTTTTGGCTTACAAGTCTCCTCTCAAAGATTTTAGGCGTGACCTGAACTTGGTTCAAAAGACTTAAAAACAGCTCTGGGGTGATGTCATGGGATTGGTGGGATCATGGCCTTGGTCTGTGACTCACTGTTGTTGCGTTTTACCTTTAAATACATTATTACCATTTTCACATCATAGCTTTCCTGATCAACTAAAGAACAAGCCTCAGGGGCTGCATCTCAACACTTGTGACCTTTGACGTTTGACATAATGTTGCATGATGTAGGCTATTTACATGCATCATGTATGCTTAACCTGATAAACGGCAGTCATCCACTCCGCCATGACTTTTAAAATAACATGCCCTCTGACTGTCCTTCTGTAATGAAGACTGAAATATAAATAGAAAGCAGCGGAAGTAACGCTCCTCTATGTGTCTTTAAATGAGCATTAAAAGCCAATAAGAGGTTCCTTAAGACCTTTAACCTGTCCTCAGGGTATTCCCTCTGTTTTTGCCCCAGTTCAGAAAAAAAATAAGGGAGTGACTACTTCGGTTGGTTAGTCATTAGGGAGCTGCAGCAGCAGATTTCCTGATTAAACAAGCATGCTCTAATCACTAATGGAGCTGTGCTGCAGGATTGAATCAGGAGGATGTCAAAAGAATAAATGAACAAGTGAAGGAGAATGAGGAGGATGCCATGGGCATGAGTCACTCCTTTATTTTTTTTAATGCCACAACTTAAGTAGATGGCAGCTGACTAATGTGCTAAGTGTTGGTTTTGTTTTTGCTATGTAGTTTATATACATTTTTTGACTGCAGGTAGTCACCGAAAGTCTTAAATTGTCCTAAAGATTTGTGGTGCACAGAGAGCATGGTCGGAACTTGCTGTTGTGTATAATCTAAATGTGTGTATTTACAGACTGTCATCTTTTTTTATTCAATCAGTGCTCTGGGAGGCTCCTCTGCACTTCATATACCAGCATTCCCCAGTGGAGGATGCCTAATTGACTATGTCCCTCAAGTGTGCCAGTTACTCACCAACAAGGTAACAATGTTTGTCATAACTCATACCTTTACACAGCATGGTAAGATGTGCTTCGTGTGTTGTGTGGATGTCTTCATCATAAAGGAATAGAGTCCCCAGAGTCTGATGTCTGGTAGGGTTGGGGTCTGAATTATTTTACATTATTTGAAACCCTTAATCTTAGTTTAATAGTTTTAGTTTAGAGTACGATTCCTTACTCCTTATGTGTGTTTATGTGTGTTATGCCATTGTGTGTCATACGCTTAATGCTTTTTATGTATTGTTTCCTTCAGTGGACATTGTTCATGAGGTTTTTATCGGGAGCCAAATTATCCATAGAGGTCTCTTCCTCCCCAAACCAAACAGACCCAGTTATTTAAACTTTTAAAAACGTAGAATAACGTAGATTAACATTAGAAATCCATGTATTTCTGACGCAGAAACGCGAATGGCCCTATGTGAAGCCAGTATTTAGTTTGTCCATTCTGGGCTTTTTTTTAGAAACATGGCGGTGCAACATGTCGATCTCCATAAAGAAAGGCCCGCTCCCAATGTAGATATAGAAATTTATGGTAAGAAGAACAAAACAATTGCCTTCTTTAGCTTATAATAAGCTAAAGAAGGCATATTATATTCTATTTCTGCCAATTTTAGGTGTGTCAGTCCATAAAATAAACCCCTCTCTGGTCTCTCGCCTCTCAGACTTGCATTAAATTGGGTCTGTAATATCTTCGACAAAAACAGATAGGAGTACATATTTTTAAAAATGATTGGGCCCAATCAGATCTTGGAAAAAAATTCTTGGGTCCATTAGAGTTCAGGTCTGTCATTTTGAACCCATGAAGACCTCTGGTGTGTGTGTGTGACAAGTATATGTAAATAATTTATTACATACTTGTAAGTTTTGGTGCAGCAAAGCATGTGTCCACTGAGCGATGTCTTTTGTGAAGCTGTGTTAATGTGGATCTGTGCATTCATGCACGTGTGTGGTGACTGCCAATGTGGGCGTACTGGCCTTCCTCCATAGGCTGTCTGAGCGCTCCTTGGCTTCTGCAGGTTGACAGGTAGATATGCAGTGTAGACACGATGTAATGCTGTTTCCCTCAGGAGAAATGCCCATCCCCCCCTGCTACTCACACACACACACACACAAACACACACAAACAGATACCCTCCATCTCTTCCTGTTCACCTGGACTCTGACCAGCATGCTCAGTGTGTCTGGAACACTTGTGTCCCTTACTGACCTCAGTGTCTCTGGGTGTTTAAGTCCAGCGGTGTCACAACCGCTCCCTCCACCTCCCTTAAAGAGTCACAGAGGCCACAGCCTGTGTTTGGAAAGGCATGTTGAAAAGCAGCGTCAATAGTAGATAAAGGCAGTGTGACACAAGGAAGGAGGAGCCCTTCTCACAGTGTCACTTTTACTTTACAGAGCAAGTGTAAATTACTAAGGGTACACGTGCAAGAAATACAGTTTACTGTGCCTGACACACATCACTCCCACTGGTTTGTTGCAGTATGTGAAGAGTAACCAGCCTCATGCTCTCCATCTTGGCCAATTGCTGTTATTAATTTCATGTGTTTTAAAATGTTCATATAATAAATGAAACAGCATTGGTTTGTTAGCGTAAATATTGTGGCATGTTGCTGCAGCTTAATTTGAAATTCAAATAGTCCTTTGAACATGGAAAAAAATGACATACTCTAGTGATCTATCCAAATTCAAAATGTTTCATGTATAATTGCAGCAGGCTGTGTAGCAGGGGGACATTGGTAAAATTGGTGCCATCGCTCTGATCAATGTGATGCTGTTTTGATACCAACTGTGAATGGATTATCATGACGCAAAACCATCTGAAAGTGAGAAATTATGTGTGGAAGCATTAAGTATTCAACAGTGTAGGTGGTAAAATTGTGAGGGAAGATTGATTGATTGACGGTTTGAAGCCATTTGAAATGGAACTTTCTAACAGTAACAATACCAGCACAACAAATCTGGAGTCACCTCTTCGTAGCCCGATAACCAGACTGAAACGACACTTTGTTTCACTTTAAATCGCTAAACAAATCTGTGATTCACAGGTCACGCTAACCTGTTAGCTTCTTATCCATGCGTGGCAATACAAATTAGCAAAACAACATCAATTCTGCAACGTAGTTTCTGATCAGGCTCATGGGCTGTGTTCAGATTCATTTAAACTGAGTACTGTGTGTGTTAGTTCTCATTTACGGCCATTAGCTGTTAAAACAACTTTCACAGGGTAGAGTGTACCGGCTAATGTCGGTGAAGCTAGTTTAATAGCTAGCTAGCACGACACTGGCCGGCCACTGGGGGTCAGGGAGGCGTTATCAGCGGTAAGGCGGTGATTAGCTTGCAGGTGGGATACAGATTATTTTGTGATCGCCTAGTTCCAAACATATGTAGGGGAAGAAAAATGCCACTGGAATACACACACAGGGACCCTCATGCACCAACTTGCACATGTGGCTGGGCCTACTACAACAAACAGAGAAGCTCAGATTGCAACACACACAGAGGGAGTGTGACTTCATTCTCTGCTCAGGGCGCCATTGCCCCACTATATCTTTACATAACAAATAGTGGCTTGCTGCTCTGAATGTTGCATAGAGCTCCTTTAGATATTACTACTATAACCATTATATCAGACTTTTACACCCCTGCTTTTTGAGGGTTTAGCAATCTTCTTAGTGCTTAAAGTTTAGACTGTTTGTGTCATTTTTGTACCTTGTTTTGGATCTCGAAACTTACTCATCAGTTGCTGTGGCCTTTTGATGGTCACATATACAGAGACCAAAAGAAAAATAGACACATGGACAGCATGAAGAAGCAATTAGCAAGGTCTCTTGTTTAATGACATACATTTGTGTGCCAGAAGTAGTATTGGACATTCTTTGGAAGTCACTTCCAGCCCAAAAAGGTAGCCTTAGTTTCACCAGAGTAAGCAGAGATGATAAGTAGATTCACCAGAGCAAGACAGAAGCTGAGAGTGTCAGCAGAAACACAAAGCAATATTCGTCTTCTCTATATCAGTTATTGTTTGTGAGATTTATCGACTGAAGCCAAAGAATGGTAAAGAAAAAAAGACATCATTCTTGTGAGGACAGGCTGTGCAGTCATTTTGTTCCTTTAAAACCATCAATTATTTCCTCCCACGTATTCCAGATGCTATGATTGTATCGACACAACTTTACAGCCGCATACTGTGCACACAGCTGTGACTGTGACTAGGATTGCGTTGGGTGTTGGCAGCACCTGGCATCTGCAGCATATAAAAAAAAAATGTACTCATGAAAATTAGCTCCAGAAGCTAATAGGCCCTGAGGGGTTTTCAGTCATCTCCTATGTGCAAACAGTGTTTGATCAACTCACACAAGACAAGGAATTAGTAGCTTTCTATGAATGTCAATGAAATCATCCTTCAGTGGTCATTCGTCTTTGACATGCCAGTGATAGTAAGGTAGGAGGTTGGCAAATGAGAGAGAAGCAGAGGGGAATTAATTAGGAAAGCAATCTATTTAAACGTGTTAAGTGTCTGCTTCAATTACTTTATGATTGTTTAGGTCATTGCTATTGTCTCTGGCGTTTTTCCAAGATACCAGTACACACCTTGTGTCTGATTCCAGATACATTATCAAGGTTATAATCAATCCAATCCAGACATTTATATATAGCTAGTGTGTCCTCGTCGCTGGCATTCTCATTACATCTTCACACATACTATGCAAAATAGATAGTAGGAGTAGAAGCGTAGTGAGCCAACACAACTGCAGTGATCGCCTGGTTGGAGGACATACAGCAACAAATATTTGAGGAGGCAACAGTAGACGACAGGTTGTTTGTGCCACTGTGATCTCTAAGTTTAACGGGCACAAATACAGTGGAGGCATCTTACTAGTATATCAGCACAATAACACTGTACATTACGTTCAGAGCATTAATATAGCAGCAAACCACTATTTGCAAAGTAAACATATAGAGGAGCAATGGCATCCTGAGCAGAAAATGTAGTCCAGATGCCTCTCTGTGTGTGTGTTGTAAGATGAGCTTCTCTGTCTGATGTTGTGTGGTACACAGTCTGGTCGTGCCAGTGAGTGCGCCCCACTGGCTAGCTGATCACCGCTGCCCTGCACTGCACTCAGGAAATCATGGATTGTAAATTTGTTGATTTATAAACACAAACTAGCAAGTAATGCTAATTTGTTGTTGTTCTTTTAATGCCTCCTCACCAGTGGCAGCTATGACCGAAGGCATTATGTTTACAGGTTCACATTGTACCGTTCGTCTGTCCGATTTTCATGAATATTCAATATCTCAAGAACGCCCTTAAATTTGGCACAAACGTCCACATAGACTCAACAATAAACTGATTCTATTTTGGTGGTCAAAAGTCATCGTGACGTTATGAAACATGTTATTGGTCATAACTAAAGAATTTATATGCTAATTATGACTAAATTTTACACAAATCTGTAATGGAATAAGATGATGATGTAATGACATTTCATATCCAAAAGGTCAAAGGTCAACTTCACTGTGGCATCATGTGCCAATGTTTTCTAGCTATTATTTAACCCTCTGGAGTCCACGGACGTGCTGGTGTGTCCAAATCACATGACCAATGATGCAGCCTTGCTGAGTCTCCATTTCAACTTGTGTCGAAAGTGCAAATTTCAAACTATATACCAATTTGATAGGCCAAGTAATACTAGACTTATGACAAATAATTTACGCCACGCTTTTTTCTGAATATTGTCGTCGAGTTTGGTGCGCGTTTGGTGCAGGAAGAAACGGTAAAAACGGGCTATTCTATGGAAAGTGCTCACAAGCAGAAAGTGCTTACAAACAACAACAAAAAATATGACACCCTCTTTCCTATTGATGGTGTTTCTTGTGGGATTTTATGTCCAATGTGTTAATACAGTATGTTAAAATGGAAAATAACTGTGAAGTCACACAGGTGAGTTTGTGCTGACAAAACATGACACCAAACAAAGCAAGGTAAACAGTCTTTAAGATGAAATTTAAAGGTAAAAGCAAAAGACGGCCAATTATACCCTTGACCTCAAATGGTTAACAATATATCTCAGGAGGGGAAATATTTGGTCAGGTACTGAATTGGTGACACTGATCTTGGGTGCCCTCCTTGAAACAGTGCTGATTGTATAGATGTGTGTGAAGCATCCATGTTTCAGAATATGTAGTTTCTTTGCAGCAACATCCATATTTGAAGCATGGCTACATATGAGTCTGGACAGACATGGATGAAACTGTAACTGCAACGTGACTGGTTCGTGGAGGCATACAACAGTGAGGCAGTAATCCTAGTTTTTAGACTGTGTAACTTCTGCAGTCACACAGACAGAGCATGTTAGTGGAGTGGAAAGGTAGGAATTTCTGCTCCTAGCTCAATTCCTCACTCCGCTGTAATCAATACGGCTTGCTCCAAAAAAAAAATTTAAATCTTTTTTATTTTAATTTTAGAACTTCCCAGTTTCCTTTTGAAACTCTGTTGTCAAGCTCACAGCAGCAGCAGTCAGTTTTTGACAGAAAATAGTGTTTGCACAATACACAGATGCATTCTGGGTTGGGCATGCTTCGATCTCATGGCGTGAGCAGTATGAAGCTCCAACTCCAAAATCTGCTCTGCACTCCATCCAAAATCCTTCTGCTCATGCTCCACTAACATGCTCCGCACACATGGGTACCTATCTGTGGAAGGGAAATGTTTCTGATCAGTATCAATACAAACATGTATTCTTTCACTATCACTATTGTTCAGTTCAACTCCGCCACCAAAATAATGCCCTTGTAGATCTCACCAAACAACCCAAACACACCGATTTTTAAGATGTATTGTTGTCAGATATCAGATCAGTCACTCTTTAGTATAAAAGCAGGAGAGAGAGGAGAGATTTCTTAATCACACAGCAGGAAGCACTTCCGCCGTTGTTGCATCACACTCCCCACAGACACAAACACAAACACAGTGAATGGACGAGCGGGCGAGGGAGTCATGGGCGCAGGCAGGTTTGAATACCTGCAGAGCAAGATCACCTGTCTTGCATCACTCAAACCTCCAGGCAGCCAATAAAAAGACTTGGCTGCGAGTCACAGTGGCAGTGGGGGCGGGAAATCCTTTCTCGGTATGGGTGTGAAAGTTCAGTGATCCACAGTTCCCTTGAAACAGACACACACACACACTCACACACAGTGTAACTAGATAAACAGCTTATGTGGCCTTGCAGCTTTTGAGAAAGCTCAATTGCCGCCTCCACTGTCCCATGTAAACATAATTGAACAGGAGGCTGAGTCACAATGCGTGTCTGTGTTTAAGAGCTCTTGCAGATATGAGACCCGTCACACACACAACTGTGTGTATCAGAGATTACTACTTTCCTCTTTCACAAAATGCCGTCATTCATACATGGTTGATGAGTAATCACAGCCATGCAGTAGCAGCGGGCAAGGAAATACTGTCTGTAGCTGTGTTCATGATATATCCTGTCCTCAACTGAACCTCACTATTTTACTACATGCTTTTGACTGCTGAGGGCTGAGACAAGTAATAACAGCAATATCTTGCAGTGCAGACTTTTATTATGCAGTTTAGACGCACTGGCACCAATATCACATGATATTATCACATTATTCTTGCATTGCTGGAACAGAAGCTCAGTTTATCCATTCCTGCTGATATGTGAACTCTGAAATTGCTCTTTTTTCCAAAAAAGGTGATGGTAGGCAAGGGATGACATGAAAAATTTATATCAGTGATCTGGCCAAAAATAATTGTGATTCACAAATTATCCCGATAATTTTCAAAATAAGTTTAAAACTCTAACTCTCATATGGCACCAAAACATACTGGACTTTACCTTAGACTTTGTTGTTGTTATGTTTTTTTATTGCTGTACACATAAGACACACATCTTTTTTTTAAGTGAATGCCTTTTTAGTGAAAATCAAACTTTTTCACCTACTTGAAACGGTGTCATAAATATGCCAACGCTGATTAAGATCTTTTACATTTTCGAGGTTGGTGTGTATGCATCCTGTTTGTACAGAGTCTCTTTTATGTTGACTGCTCAGCAGTTTCTGTGGGTGCTGCTGGACACGATATTCACGATTATCCTGATAATGGAAAATCAACTTACTGTGTTTTTTTATCACAATTTGCGATATATATTGTCCCGTAGGTGGAAAACACCACAAATCCAGCTACCTGACATTAAGGCCCTGTTTCCACCAAACACTTTCGGTGTGATACCTTTGGAACCAAAAGTAACCCTCCAGACATGGTTCCAAGACCTTAGGTCTTAGCAGTTCACTCAGCGTTCTACTGTTTTTATTTTTCCTTGTAAAGACGGTATTTTCTTACTGCAATTAAATACTGCAAAGTCAGCTTCCAACGCGATCAATCATTGTCATTTCTGAAGATGAGTCAGACCGTTCCTGACGCATCCTCTGTTTTGATCATTTAGTCACTACATAACAGTCTTACTAATTGTCTCACTTCTTAAATATGTGGCCTTTGCTGTGTGAGAAAGCATCTCGTCTTTTTTCCCCTGAAAGTTACAGTTATGTTTCTAAAATAAAGTGAACTAGTACTTAAAATAAGCTGTCTCAATAAATGGTCTTAATTTCTAATGACACCGTGCCCCTAGTACTCTATATTACCATCTAATGTTGTTGGAAACATAATCAACCTCAACTTAGGTTGAGGTTTATTAATGTTATTGACTCCAAAACCAGTGCAGAATCCAATTCTCAAATTCAGACGCTTTTGAATCCCTTATCAAATAAGATAAGATGTTCAACATTTTCAAGAACCTTAACTCATTATTGGCAACCAAAAATATATTTGGACCTTCTGATTCATGAATATTAAGCTGATAATCCTAAAATATTAATATTTTTTGGACAAAAGTTTAGAATGGAAATTTCTCAGTGAAGAATCGCCACTCTGAGATCTTTTCAAACTGCAAAAGCACAGTCTAATCATGATCATACAGTGTTGTGACAGAGTGAAGTTTCCTATCCGTCACAAGCAATCTTTGGGTGAATACAGACACCAGCTTGCAGAGGGCATATTAAAGGGATAGTTCAAATCTTATAGTGGGATTGTTTGCTGTACTTATCCATAATCAGTGTATTACATACAGTAGATCTCAGTCACACCCCCAGTTTGAAGAAGCGGACAGGAGTACCGACACTGAAGCTTAGCATTGTGCTATCGTATTGTAATGTATATGAAATATTTAGAATATTTCCCCCTTTTTACCTTTATGCCAAACAGTGATATCTGATAGGGAACGGAAGCCTTTATATGGCTCACTTCAAAGCCAGACGCAATTGAGAAAAACAATGCTTTATCATCTCTGAAGACAGTAGCTGCTGGTCTACCGCTGCCTTGATCACTCACTTAGTTTGTGTTGTTGTCCATTTTTGGTGTTTTCAGTGGTTGGTTTGGATTCCCAAAATTCACACAACAACACAAACAAATTAACTGATGTAAGGAGCAGTAGACCATGCTAAACGCAGCTCCTGTGTTAAGATAGCTAAAATGACTGTTTTTCTCAATGGAATCTGGTGGCTGTGACAAAAGCGTAGATGAGGAACTGTCTGTGGCGAGGTAAAGCGATGAAAACGTTTTCAATATGGCACACGCTTAAACTGATATTGATTTAAGTGGCTAAAAAATGTGTTGCTGACCCGTCTACAGCAGTACATTGACCGCTTCTCCAAACTGGGGGTGAGCCGACTGACAACTACTGTACGTAATACACTGACTACACATAAGTACCTTATCCAACAACACTACCTAATTTACGTTTAGTAGCCTCAGCTGATACAGTATAATCTGCCACTGATAATGTTTTTAAACCAGATCCATAATGCAATCGTCAATCATAACCTGACTCTATATATAATTTAACAATATTCACACTGGTGTAGTTTTATATGGCTGCATTTTGTTCATACCCCCTTGGATCAAATATGCAAGACTGAGGAAATTCTGCTGCACGTGTTTTTGGTGTTGTTCAGTAATATGAGCTTTGCCAGCGGGGCCCAGGTGCAGTGATATATAACCATCCTGCAAAGGCTTAGTCTTGCAAAGTGAATGGAGCAGGTCACCTTCATGGCTGGCTGGCTGACTGCAGGCCTTCTCACCTGCCCAGGATGCTCAGCAGTCAAGCGAGCTCTCAGCTTCTCCTCTTTGGACTTAAAGATAATAGTTCATCACACCTGTCAACACGTGCTAAAGACATGCTCAGAACCTGTTCGTGTGTGTGTGTGTGTGTGTGTGTGTGTGTGTGTGTGTGTGTGTGTGTGTGTGTGTGTGTGTGTGTGTGTGTGTGTGTGTGTGTTGGAAAGTTTATGTGGAGTAATTGATTGTGTTTTGTTTTTTAGTTGTTTTGGGGGTTTTATTGTGAATTTTTAATGTCTCCGCCTGTCAAAAATCCAACTCACTCACTCACTGGTGCTTTATATGTATGCTCTTATAGTTCTGAAAACCTGTCGCCTCTCAGCAAGAAGGCCAGCTGGGGCTTTTCTGTGTTGAGTATGTTCATGATGCCTTGCTTTAGGGTGTTACACACTGTGTACTACAAAGACAACCTACATTTAAACAAGCACTACAGCATTTTTCTCCTTTTCTTATGTGGTGGACAAGGTTGCTAAGCATGTTTGTAGCGCATGAGATAAACAAAAACCTGAAATGATTACTATATTTTATTTTTTGTAAGAACTGGACGTCGAGGCTCCACATAAAAATGTTGACTGAAATGGAGAAATTGTATTAAAATTAACACAGTACCTTGAGCAGACAGTCTTTTCTTGTTGCATTTGACAGACTCTATGGTAGAGCTTTTAACACCAGCTTATTTGGCTGTCAAGCGGTAAGCTAAAGACTTTGTACTTTGTACTGTGACATTTAAATTTGCCTGTACAAAGATTGCATGTAATGCCACTTTTGTGCTCTGAGCCGTCTGGTTTTAAAGTGAAAGCAACCATTAAAAAGTTCACCTCTCGTAATCTCTCCACAGGCCGAGGCATTGTTTACATTCTGGGTGGGTTGGCTTAGAGAGCCTCTCCGCTACAGTAGTGTGTACAGTGCTGCCAGCATTTCCTCTCAGGCTGCACACAGGCTGAGTTAATACTGCCTGTAAAGGGTTAATTCAGGGCAAGATAGACCCTGAAACCATGTGGACAGGAGAGGACATGTGCTGAGGGGAAGACAGGGGGAGATGCAGTTGATGAAATTGAAAACATTGTTCTTGTTCATTAAACAAGGAATGCAGAAAATGCTGTTGCTGCAAGGATCTTCTTTCAGGCTGGAGGTCTAAGACCTACAATCATGCAATCATAATATCCACTGTGCAAGCCATCTCCCTGTTTGTTGACGATTTTACTGGATTCTACTAATGAAATCATTTTTGAAATTCTTAAAAATGTTTAAAAATTTGTTGTGCCGGATGCTCGCAAATATATACGATTTAATGAACTGCATTATTAATCTTTGTGGTTTGATGTCAAGTGCCAATAGCAAAACAGATATTTTTTTATAGTATAAATAAGTGCCTTCATACAGGACAATATCATGTTTTTTACAAGACAGCAAAGGCAGTGGAGTCTACGACATTATACTGTCCCTTATAGACTGATTGCTGAAATGCATGGTAAGAGCCTACAGACGAATCCATTGTCCCTCTGAGTGTCTACTTTTCCTTTAAGGGAGTGGCCCAGTGTTGCCAGTAGAGCTTGGTTTAAGGTAGCAACCAAAATAACCGAGTATCAAGTAGTATTGAAATGTCTCCTGTCAAACGATACCTGCATTTGATATTTTTTGCGCAGATGGTCTGATCCCAGTCTATCCCAAATTTCCATGGGATCAGCAAGCTTTCTCTTGCTGCCATCTCCAGAGCCGCTCTCCTTCCAGCATGTGGTCACTTCAGTGTCTGCCCAGTTAGCACGAGCTAACACTGCCAGAGGAGCTAACATCCAACACTGACGTCCCAACAAAGTCAGACCAAAATGGCTCAGCTCTGTCATAAAACCTGTTGATAACTGTTAAACCTGTAACCTGTACCAATAAAGTTAGCCATGTGATGCTAACAGTTAGCCCTGTCACTCTGTGTGTTGCCGGGTGGACTCTCACAACCCTCCCTGGTGTTGAGCTCACACTCCTGCAGCAGCAGCTACAACCCATACAGTCTGTGGTGTGATGAAGTTGAACGTGGTGTAATTGACAGAGTTGGAAGTCCGAGATGCCATCAGAACATTAGAGACTATAGCTGTGCTACACGCCGCTGCATTCACATGATGGATATCAAATGAAGTACCCTATTGGTATTGTTATCTCTTAAAGGGTACGGGTATCCGCACTGGTATCATAAATGATACCCAGCACTGGTTGCCAAATGTTCAGTAATTATGATATCTGTATGATAATTTAGTCCTTTGCATAATGTACAATCGGTAATTCTAAAACTCCCTAAATGCATGACAATAGTGACAAGTCATAGTTTCATCTTTTTCCCATAATAGTGAAATGGTAATGAGCTGATTTGGAACCAGCCTGATTATTCATCATAGGTTGACTCGCTTAATAACTGATGACAGAAAACTGGATTTGCAGTAAATGACACAATTATAGGGCGGCACGGTGGTGTAGTGGTTTACTCTGTCGATTCACAGCAAGAGGGTTTCTGTTTTGATCCCAGGAGGGAGCCCTTCTGCATGTTCTCCCCGTATCAGCGTGGGTTTTCTTTGGGTACTCCGGCTTCCTCCCACAGTCCAAAGACATGCATGTTAATTGGTGACTCTATATTGTCAATACACGTGAATGGTTGTCTGTCTCTATGTGTCAGCCCTGTGATAGTCTGGCGACCTGTCCAGGGTGTACCCTGCCTCTCGGCACATATTGATGTACATTGTGATCTTCTGGATGTGCCACAGTCCAAATTTGACTGTACAGTAGTGTCAAAGTTCTGGAGTCTTTTTACAACTATTTTTTTATAATTTGACTTTTGCTAATCACTGATTGCATGCACTAAACCTCTCACTTTGTTCTCTGTAGGTGCAGTATGTCATCCAAGGCTATCACAAGAGGAGAGAGTACATCGCTGCCTTCCTCAGCCACTTTGGAATGTGAGTCAACTACAGAGGACCACATCCTCCGCTGAAGTGATCACAGCATGTGTTCAGCGATCACTCATTTATCACTGTCTTTTAATGAGAAAGTACTTTTGGAGCAAAATAAGACCCAGCGAGACTTTGCAGAAATGAGTGTGTGTGTGTGTATTGCAGGGGCGTGGTGGAGTATGATGCTGAGGGATTCACCAAACTCACTCTCCTACTAATGTGGAAGGACTTTTGCTTTCTAGTTCATGGTAGGAAAGTCTCAAAACACACACACACACAGTAATAGTGGAGTCTGTTTCTGATCTGCCTGTATCACATCTGATGCTGTTAACTTATGATCCTCTTTTTCTCCTTCTGCTTCTGTACTTTGCTCTTCTTTCGTCCCTGGGCTCTTTGTAGTGGATCTCCCTCTGTACTTTCCAAGGGACCAGCCCACCCTCACCTTCCAGTCTGTGTACCACTTCACCAACAGCGGCCAGCTCTATTCTCAGGTGCAGAAGTCGTATCCCTACAGCCCACGCTGGGACGGCAATGAGATGGCAAAGAGGGCCAAGTGAGTAGATTCTGCCTTATCTGAACCTCTGCAGTTGGGAAATTATACAATTTGATTTGAATATGTCTTTAAATGCTAAAAGCCATTTAACACTCTTTGTAAATAGAGAGGTAAAATGAAATACAGCAGACATCTACCTAAAAATAAAAGGTCTTGAGATACTCTGTTCTTCACAAAGTTAAGTGCATCTAAGGACTATTCTCCTAAGACTGCAAAGCCATGTGAAACACAAAGTCATTTATCATGATCTGCATCAGATATGTATTACAATAGGACCCTATTGTTGGGAATGCACCACACACTGGCAATTTGTTGATATTCACAGATTTGATTCCACCCTCTATAAACATAAACTGGTATGACCCCATAAGAGTAAATCTATAGGCGTCAGCCACAGCCCGAGCAGTGTTTGCTTTTTGCATGGCCAAGGTTAATAACTGCTGTAAATATTTGAAAGATATCAGTGACTACAGGAGGTGCAGGAGGCAATGTAAAATCTGTTTTGCTCAAAGATTATCTGTGTATTTCTTTCTCGACTCATTTGTTCGCATTAATACATCTTAATGTCTCCACTCAAAAAATCTGCAGACCTGTTTGGATTACCATCTGTTAGCTCCTGGATTTGACTACAAGAGGTTTAGTTCAGCAAATATTGTTTCAAGGAAAATCTGGTATTATTCAGCCTGGGTCTTATTCTCATATTTGTAGGTGCTCTGACTTTGGGTCATGCTAACTTTGCAGTCACCAACACCATTTGAGAGGTTTCTGAAAAACGTCTTCAGCAGAACAATGTATATCAGGGCAAGCAGCACAAACCTTCTTCAGCCTTCCAAATAAACTTAAGCAACCCTTTAAAAATGCTTGTTTCTGAGCCTGAGGTTCAAATAATGTCAAAACTCTTGTCTCTGAGTCCCAAATAGAAAAATGTGCCCCCTGGATTTGCTAATTTGCTCACCATATAGGGATTTACTCACAGGGCAATCAGATAGCTAGTCACGAAAGCTGTTTAGTTAGCCAACTAAAAAGCTATCTATTAATCCACAGTAATAAGAAACTATACTATTAATACTCATACTGATATATAGCATGATCATATTGTAACAGAGTTGAGCAGATCTTACAATATAATGATGAAAACTCTGTCTGTGGGTGTGTCTGTTCCACGTTTTTCTCCTCACTGACTTGGTCAATCCATGTGAAATTTGGCACAGTGGTAGAGGGTCATGGGAGGATGTGAATAAAGCAATATTACATCAATTGGCCAAAGGGGGGGCGCTATAGCAACCGATTGAAATTGCAAACTTTGAATGGGCATATCTCATGCCCCGTATGTTGTAGAGACATGAAACTTTGCACAGAGATGCCTCTCCTCATGAGGAACAAATTTGCCTCATGAACCCATAACTTCCGGTTATATAGATTTTCCGCCATTTTGAATTTTTTGAAAAACACTTAAAATCAATCTCTTCCTAGGAAGTTTGACCGATCTGCATGAAACTCAGTGAACATAATCTAGGGACCAATATCTAAAGTTCCCTCTTGGCAAAAGTTGGAAAACTTACTAAAACTGAGCTTCTATAAGGCAATGAATATTGCAGAGGGCGTGGCTCATCACATAAAGGTGTATAACATCTCAAGGGTTTCACCGATCACCACGCAACTTTGTAGGCATATGACCACACATAATCTGAGGGGACCCTCCATTATTGACCCCATCAAACAAAATGGGGGCGCTAGAGAGCTAATTTCTTATCTAGGCCTAACCGCCATATGGATTTTTACTAAACTTGGTAGATATGTAGAACAGGACGCCTCAAGGTGACTGGAGAAATTTAACTCTAATTGGCAACTGGGTGGCGCTATAACAACAGAAAAATGGCTGATTCACAAAAACTCTGTCTGAATACATTGCTCTTCTTAATGGGTTCAGTTGACTATTTAATCTGCAATTTCCTATGACCTGTATCCCAAACACACACCATGTGAAACTGTACGTGGTCAACTGTGCACTCAATAGGTATGGACTAGTATTATATAAAGCTTGAAAAGCCTTTGATAGCTGTTTAAGAGCTTGATATTGCTGTATGATAGGACTTCTCAAAGTCTGGACCAAGGCACACACCCAGACTGAACAGCAAGTCAATCTGGCTCATGCCTTGTGTTTTGAATACAGTGTTATGAAGTGTAACATTTTCTATTTTGAAATAAATTTCCCAATAGATCAATAAATTGTAAGTGATTATGAATACACAGTGTAGCTAAAGATCATTCACAGCGGTCCCCGGATGAAT
Organism: Epinephelus awoara; assembly: GCA_035609425.1. Taxonomy (NCBI): domain Eukaryota; kingdom Metazoa; phylum Chordata; class Actinopteri; order Perciformes; family Serranidae; genus Epinephelus; species Epinephelus awoara. The sequence goes on from CM069309.1 coordinate 26,768,810, forward strand.
ATGCTTTTAATGTGGTTTATTTCCCTATCGTTAGCATCATTGTCATGAGGAAGTTAACTGCTTGAGTGTCGTTTGTTGTTGCTACCAATTTCCTGCATTAATGTTACAGCTGAGAACTTGCAGTTCCTAAATTGCAGTCAGAGAATGTGTCCCTTTTCTCTCTCTGTATTACACAGTTTTCACAACTAGTGCAAACACAGTTGTAAGAATATGAAATAATGATTTGTGATCTCGATAATATTTTGATTAATTGTGCAGCCCTACTTTGGACAGAGTCAGGTTAGCTGCTTCACCGTACCTCCAGTCTTGATGCTAAGCTAAGCTAACCAGCAGATACAAGAGTGGTATCAATCTTGTCTTCTCACTCTCTGCAAGAGGAATAATTTCCCAAAATGCTGAACTATTTTCTTAAAGTCTAACCTGACACAAACACACATACACACACAAACCTGTATGCACCACCTGTGGCTAAATACCTTGCGGACTGCTCTGTTTTTTTATGCTGTTTGATTTTTGTACTTGCAGTTGAGTTGTGTCTCCTGTGTTTCCCTCAAAAGTGTTATCACATAGAGAGTAGATATCTCATGCACAGTTGTAATTGTAACAAGTAAACACACTCTGCCTTTCATCTGCACTTTGATACACGCTGAGGCTGGGACTGACCCAGTGAATTTGGTCGATGCTTTGAAGCAGTTGAATCACAATTATTGTCACATTTTGATGTTTTATTTGCTGTACTCTCTCTCTCTCGCTCTCTCTCTCTCTCTCTCTCTCTCTCTCTCACCCAGGGCGTACTTCAAGAGCTTCATCCCTCAGTTCCAAGAGGGAGCCTTTGCCAACGGGAAACTCTAGTACTCTCTAGCTTAATGACATGCCTGGAGAGTTGCCTGTGGGAGTGTGTACGTGAGTGTGTGTTTGTGTATGCTGTTGTGTACCTGTATACGAGTATGCACAGACTTATATTTGTGAAATGTGCTGTACTGTAACAGTACAGTGAGAATGATGGTGTGCTTATTGCACACAGACTCTGTGAATTCCACACTGTTTGACCTTGAAACGGTTGCCTCTCAGAACAGTCAGTTTTTATTTAGTTATAGTGATATTAGTGAGAAGCCACTTTGGTGTACACGTTCAGATGAAGATGCCAGATACTGCAACAAAAACTCTCACCAAATTTCCAAAATGAGCACACTTTGAAATGATATTTACAACTAAGGGATGTGACGATTAGGTTCCCCCACCTCTAAAGGATCATGTGAAATAGCAAAAACCTGAACATTGTGTTCATGTCACATAATTCTGTGTGATAAGGTTGATATGATTGTTTGTCTTGTTGCCAGCTCAAAGTGATAGGCCTTTATTTTGAAGAGGATCTCCAAACCTTTGACAGGAACTTTGCGTGACAGCCTGCACAATCCGTCTGTCAGACCTGACAATAACTAGTATTGTTATATTGTATTGTGCCAATGATGCCAGGCTTCAAGCAGTCAAACCACAGAGGGGTTGGCTCACAACACTCCACCAGAGCTGCTGTGCTGTGAAAGATATCTGTTGATATGTAAACAATATGTAAACTATTAGCTACATGTAAATCACAAAGAGCTGTAAGGTTGATGCAAAAGATCTTTGTTTACTGTTCATTTGTGGCTCATGATTGTCAAGTTTGGCTCCACTGTCGATGTTAAAATGATCTACAACTAGTTTTGCCTTTTAATTGTCTGTATGTTCCATTTGCCCGTTTAAAACCCTGTGAAGTCTTCTACTGAGAGGCTGACAGTACTGTAAGTTACTGAATGTTATGTCAAAATTTCTATCCAGTAAAGAAGTCTGTTTGCCATGACTGTGTGTTACTGTTTTGTACTTGGTTTGCACCCTTGTTTGCTCAGAGGTAGAGCGGGTCGTCAACTAATCAGAAGATCGGTTGTTCGATCCCCAGCTCCTCTAGTACACATGTCAAAGTATCTTTGGGCAAGATACTGAACCCCAAATTACTCCCAATGGCTGTTCCATTGGTGTGTGAGTGCGTGTGAATGCTTACTGAGTAGCAGATGGCACCATGTATGTGTGTAAATGATTGTGATGTGTAAAAGCGATTTGAGTGGTCAGAAGACTATAAAGGTGCTATACAAGTGCAGTTCATTTATCTTTTATTGTTGAAAAAATGTAAATGGTTTCATACGCTGAAAACATTTTTGCCAGTGGACACATGTTTCGATCTCATCTCAAACCACAAACATGATCTCAGCCAGACTTAGGCCCAATCCCATTTCATATTTTTACCCCACTCCCTGTTCTCAAGTGCCACCTTGCCCCTTGGAACAGATTTAAGGGATGTGGTTGAAATCTTCCCCTATAAAATCATGGATGTAATAAAAAGCCTGGATACAGCATTGGAGGCAGGACCCTGGTCATTCCTATGAAAGTTGCTCAGTGGCACATGTAGCCAAAAATCTATTTCCACTGTAAGAAATTACCCAGATGATCAGCGCTGCTTCCACATCATGGGCCCCTAGAGCAAGCACACGAGAGACTTCCGCTGGCCAAGTTGGATACTTGTGGTTTAATGCTCTGTTAAATGGAATGGAGATAAAATGATTTATTCTTGCAGCTCCGCTAGACTTTCCAAATGTTATTGGGCCGAATGGATTAAATCCTGATATTGAAACGAGTCCCTCTGCAGGGGTTGTGACGCTCAAAGAATGTGTCCTCTGATTAACAGACGTCTCTTTCCCATTATAAGTCTTATTGGGTCTAATGGCACAACGTGACGTACTCTGAAGTTGTAATTCCAATATTTGTCCTACAAAAATTAGCTTCAAAGCCCGGCGCACTTCCTGTTGGCTTTCATGTAAAGGGACAACCCGTCAAGACCCTGATCCGTCATCAGTAGTTGTCTTTGCTGGTGTTTACGTTAACAGATGCAGACATTGCAAAATGAATATGCCATCTTCTGTGGTGATTTTTCTTGCATGGGCTACAGGCAGCCTTTTGTGGTTGTCAGGACGCTCGCGATGTGTTCACAACTTACGTTCTTACCCTGCCAGTTTGCACTGATATTAGAGGAGCGGTAACAAGTGCAGCAACTTTGCTGCTGTACTTTAGTTCAATTTTGGGCATCATATGCCACGAAAGAAGGAGGAATGTGACATGGAAGTATGTCAAAATATGGGACTGTCATGCCCAAATCAGTAACAACAAAACGTTAGCTAGTTAGCGTTCGAGACATATTTATGATTACTTTTGTTATGCTTGTTATAGAGAAGGGACCATAATACATTAAAATGATGTATGATAGCTATTGTAATTTTTATATACCTTTTAGCGAAAGAAACATATTTGCAGCTTGCAGGCGCAGAGTCAACAGCCATGCTAGTGTAGTAGTATTGGAGTGGAGTAGTAAGTAGTAGTACTTTTTGCAAGCATTATAATGAGCAGGAGGTTCTAGGTTCACCATCTGTGTTTAGAATATTAGCATATTAAAGCAGGGGTAGGCTAATTTTTTTTGTGGGGGCATCATTGAGAAAAAAATCTATAATCTTTTTATATGTTGTCATTCAAGTTGTCTGGTAGAAAACCAGAATTCTGCATCTTCTCTTGGCTCTGCTCTCAGGCTTTAGAAAATGGCCAATCACAGGTCATTTCAGAGAGAGGGCGTTCCTATTGGCTGTTCTACAAATACTATTCCAGCGTTGGCAACAACTGTAAACAATGCAAAGCAACCCAAAGATGGACTTTTAAAAAAGAGAGTCCGACGATCAAAACGTATCAATATCAGCAAAATGTTCAAGAAATGGAGAGAATGGCGCCGCTAGTTCAGCCTTCTGCAGCAAAAACAGACACTGAAAATATTTTTGGATTATAAGCAAACATGCACTCGTGCATTGCATTTTTAAGGGGAACAATTTTTAGCAGAATATGAGATATTCATATTTTTGTGCTGCCTTACTCATCAATTTTAAAATGACTCTCTGCCGTTAAAGGGTGCACTCTCGTGTACACGTTTGTATCTGTAATGCATTTATAAACCCTACAGATACTGTTTTTTATAGACCTCTAATGTGCTTGTGTAATAAGGAACCACAGCACAGAGAGGATGTGTGTGCGTGTGTGTGCGCATGCCCATGCATAGATGTGCACATGCATGTGCTTTAGCGAGGCAGAGTGTGCGCCTGCTTGTTTTCATCATTAAATATGAGGGTCATAGTTAGGGGTCCTTCCTGGCCTAAGGCGCAGCCCTTTGCTATATTTATTGTTGGTAATGCAGCAACTGTCAAGTCTAATTGAGAACTATAGGGTGAATGTATCTGGGGCATTTAATAGCATCAAGGCTCCTAATAAAATAATTAAAAAGCAAGATTCTTTTTGTCTTTTTCACTGCCCCGCTCCATATTTCTTGCTCTAACCTCTCCCGACCTGCTTTCAAAACATTTCCGCTGTCAGCCGCGGGACGGGCTGCTCTCATTTTGGACTTCTAGGGGTTGTTTGAGAGGGAGGGAGTTCAAACGAGGGGTAGCGGGCTGATGGGTAGCATCTTTAACGAGCATGAGCAAAAAATAGTTTAACTTGACAGTCAAGTCGAGACATCACGACTTTGCGCTCGGTAGCTCAGTAGCAATTGATTTTCAATAGTGGTGAACTTGAGTGTGGATTTAGCCCTGTGAGTGAACCTAAGCCTGCCAAATCTGGATCGAGGGTTTACATTAGACGAAATAACAAAAGAGCGATTGAATCATTAGATTTAAAAGCTGTAGCTTAAATCATTCCTTTGAGTACACACCATGACAATAAAGTCTGTCAACTTAGATTGTCAATCTGGTGAAAAAGTATTCACTCCTGAAGTTTTGCTCCGGCCTTGACGTTGACCCAAGCTGACATAAGCCCTTTAAGTAACTTGTAAACAATTCCTCCCAAAGTGGCTTAAACTGTGTCACTGTTGCAGTGCTTAAGTCACATTTAGTTAGCCTCCGCCCTCAAAAGTGTCTGCGCCTAAACGTGGCTCACCTTTACACACTTTTAAGCAACTTAACATGGATTTATCCAGTGTAATGATCCTGTGAAGGTGCTGCTCAAGGTACCTTTTGAAGATGCGTTTCTCAGCCCCCTGAATCACAGTGCAGAGGTCTGCCAACCCTCCAAGCTAATACTCCAAATCCACTAATCCAGCCGTCTTTAAGAGATCTCAACGGCAGTCGGATGGAATAATTAAAGGCTGGAATAATTAGCTTGGAATCTGTGGACGGGGGATGATTAAATTGATGAGAGTGTTTTTTTTTGTGGTCTGGTTGAGTTCACGCTTTGCTAGACTGGGACTCGAATTGAGGACTGGTCGAAGATGCAGTGGTCATTTTTCCTCAGAGGATGAACGGACGATTGAGTGGTGTTTCTGCTTTTGTTTTAACTGTTTCTTTTGCCCTACTGTGTAGCTTGAGGTGAGAAGAATTTCATCTCCGCCTTCGCCTTGCTGGTGGCAGGACAGCCAACCCCAAGCTAACGAAATAATGAGTATACAACGCAAATGGAGGCTTGTCTGCTCCAGAAGCAGGTGTCCTTCGCTCAAGCGTGCTGGCAAACATGAATATTAGCATTAGATTAACATTAACTGCTCTGGTGACAACCCTATAAGCAGCTAGCTGGGAGGCAGCGAGGACCTGCCAGCCCGGAGAACTGACAAGTGTGTGAAACAGGATCACTTAAAGCTCAGCAACGAGCACCTTCCTGGGCAATAACCCGGAGTTAGCTCTTGGCATCACTCACCCCGCTTCACCTCAGAAGTTCCGGAAACTTTTTGAAGAGTGGAGAAAGTATGTGGAAGACCGACAAAGTTGCGGGAGTGAGGCGCAGACGCGGGGAGTGTATATGGAAAGATGATAACAGGAAAGGAGGGAAAGTGATTGAAAATCCTGAATCATCACCTCCTGAACCGAGATGGTAAACAGCTGGGGCAGCAGCGAGGGTGAGGTAATCAGAGGGAAACAAGGAGCAACCAAAAGGCCTGAATATGTCAGAGAGCGATGAAGGCGGACAGCAGCCTTAATCCAGATTGTTTACTTTCCTCTCCTGTCACCGTGTCCGAATCACCCATTCTGTCAGCCTCGCCTGATTCTTCTGCTTTTTTCCCATCTTTATTTTTTGTGCAGCAGCCTCTTGACTTAACATATTCCCCCGGAAAAGACAAAAAGACAAACTGTTAGCCAAGTGAAAGAGGAAGGAGGGGGTGAAATCACAAACTCTAGTGACTGTGGGGTACTTTGTGTTTTGTCTATAAGTACAAATTCAGAGTGACATCCCCTCATCTTCAGCGTGTTTGGAGGGAGGGGGGCTGAAGAGGAGCGTGTGTGTGTGTGTGTGTGAGGGGTGGATTTCAGAGGCTATGCAGCATTTGCGATGCAGCGTAGGGTTGTTGATGCGAGCCATGTTGAGGATGATGGAGCTGAGAGGCTTAACTAATTTTGGAAAGAGAGAGCAGGAGGAGGAGAGCGGAGGGGGGATTTGGGGCCTTTTGTTACAGCCTGTTTGATCTGGGAATTTAAAAAAAAAAATGGCCCAGAGATGTCGTGAAAATGAGAGAATTACTGCTCGGGTCCCTCACTCTTCTTTTTTATCAAACTCCAGTAGCGCGGGAATTCTAATGCACTCCCAAGTCAAAGCGTCAGATATTTCTCTCCCCCCCTCTCTTGCTTACAGATAATAACTGGATCTAGTTAAACCCTGATTGTTAATTGCTAATTACTCCTCGTACATGAGAAGCCAGGAGAGCGTAGCTAAGCTGATCAAATGAGTCTTCGCTCTGGAGCTCGTAGGTTTTCCTGTTTTGTCTCGTCTTGGTGTTGTCGAGGCGTTCTGGATGGGCTTGTTTTCGATGGCTTTTGACAAGATAAAGACAGATTTTTGTGGAAGAGGGGAAAGAGCGGAGGGGGACTCCCTCCTCATTTTCCCCTGGGTGTGATCACAGACACTCGATTTAAATCTTTCATGGGTTAACCAAAGCACATCCCGCAGGTGTTTTTTCTCTGGAATACAGCTCTCGGTTCCCCTTGCGTTAAGCGAGCAGTTTGGCCTCGGTTCAATGTGTTTTATTGTCGTAAAAGACGAGACTCAATTTGCTTAAAAATACTCAAACTGGCACCCTGTGTTTCTTCACAAGAAAGAGGATTCTCTGCTTTAATGGAGGTTTTAAAGGTAATGTTTGGCAACAAAGCGTTATCTCAGAATCACTTTATTATCAGATGGTTTTATGAAATTCAGGAAAGCGGCGCTGAGATCAGTCACACTGGGTGGAAGATTCCAGGGAGTTTACTGACTTTAATTTACTCCTCATGTTGTGCGTGTGTTCTTTTACTCCTCAGCGGCCTTTGTTTTGCCTCTCGCCCCCAGATTCCTCCCTCTTTTTCTTCCTCCCTCCCTCCTTCCCTCCACCAGCTACCTGAGGAGCTGTCAGTCTGGATTGCCACGCTGTCGGTTCAGCCTGTCAGGCTGAGGGACGCGTTCTGATCAGCCGTGGACACTGATAGACCTGTCAGGTGAGATGACAGCTGCAAGTGAAGACGCGCACAGACAGGTACATGTAATGTGACAAGACTCCTTCATCCCTCCACCACCAGCACCAGCACCACCAACAACCCTTCCCGCTTCCCTTCACCCCCCCCTTCCAAAAAATAAATATCCATGCATTGGAAGTTGACGAGTTGGGGAAAACTTTTCTTTTGAGCCTGAGCGGATGTGATGCAGCCACGTGATGAAGAACGGCTCGGGCACCAGTTTAGTATGTTATCATGTTAACTTGCAGTTTATTATTACTGCACATTTAAAGTAAACATTTTCTGTTCTCAATATAACTATCTTGTAATAACATTTTGACAAAGAAACATGTAACTGTGCTGCTGAAAATAATCTAATAATCTACTAATGTCTGCAGTCACATTTAAATACCACATCTCATGTTTTTTTAATTTGTGTGCTTGACAAAAAGCAGCAGAACACATCAAATTTTCCATTCAGATCATTTTCATTTTATGTTTCCCAGCTTTACTGTTTTCACCTGGAGCCAGTGGCAACAATTGTTCTTAAGTGTTTCATAAGTGCATCACTAAATTAAAATGGGTTGCACAGCACAAACTAGTGTTCTAAATTTGCAAGGGAATTTGCACTAGAGTAAAGCATTGGGATGGGGATCCCCTATCCCGAGGGACCCTACACAAATCTTGCAGGAGTGGGCGGTGTTTACTTTGCTGTTGGTGGGAGCCGGTGATCAAAAAAATTGACTGCAGGATTTATTGGAATACAACGAAATTAGAAGTGCTTCTTCTGATCTGTCTCTTTACCAGCCTTCTCTCTGCATCTGCTGTCATGGCCAGCCACAACCAAGTTAGTTAAAGCCATAGGCTCTGCCATAGCCTACTCTGTTGCTAATGTTGTGGCTGTAAAACCAGGGGCATCAAAAAGTGGGACTGATTACCCAGGGGGAGGGGTGCCGTCAAAAAGCCTGGAATGACAAGTTTGGTTTTATTTGCAGTTTTTTTCCCCCCTATGTAATTAGTGCCATAACTAGATTAAAATTGGCTGAATAAATAAGTTAAACACTAATTTTGTATTTAAAAAAAATACTGGAAGCTCTCTGAGGCCCCTCTCACCCCATAGAGGCACAAAATGGTTTAGTCCACCCCCTGCACTAGGATTCATCTCTGTCACAGCTAGAGCCAAGTGAGTGACTGCTTTTGCTGCTGGAGTACCAGCGTTCACTGTCATGTCTTTCCCCAAGAAAGGAAAATCAGAGTTCCAAAAACTAACGGTAAAAAAAAAAAAAAAAACTTGATGATGCGTGAGAGAGACATGGATCAAGAGAGCAAGGGCGGGGGGGTGCTCGCATCCTGTAAGATTGGAAAGCTAAACCTGTTCTTTTTTTCCTAAACCCAACCATGTGCGTTAAAATTTCCATTTACTTTACCAATAGTCTTTGAAAGACACCGTAAGTAAAAAGTAAATTTCCTGTGAAAACAGATGTGTATTTTGAAAGAAGACAATGTATGTAACAGGCAGAACTTTACGTGGTGTCCCAGAACATCATAAACCAACGCAACCAAGGTAAATTTCACCTCTTATCTGGATGTGAGAAGTCCACCACCAAATGTCGATACGTGACAAGGTCGGAGTGAGAATCTGTTGAGCCAGAAATCTCTGCTGCACATGCTCTGCCCTTACTATGAACGATAACAAAAGAAGTAACAATAACCATTCCTGCAGAGTTATTCACCTTAAAACAAGACACTTGATGTGATGAACATTTGCATTTTTTAAATAGTTTAGGGCTGCAATTAATACATATTTAATCACATTAACCCACCTCTCAAACCTTCACTCAAAATTAAGTTTAAGAAAGTATATATTTTATTAAGGGGGGCTCAATGGGTCCGCGCAAAAACTGGTAAATGAAGGTGGAGTTGCCAACAGCAAGTTTTTGCCCCTGGGCCTGAGACTGTTGTAATAATGTTGGTATTGGATGTCTTGACTGCATCACTTCATTAAAAAATTCGAACCACACATAAATGTGCTTGAAACAAGTGAGCGAACAGCAGATAGAAAACCACATCGTGTCCTCTTGTGCTCACATCTTTTCAACACTGATGTCACATCATGTCAGTTCCACATGTGGGTTTACCACTGTGATTAGATACAAACAGTTATTCAAAAGCCTACATACTGTATGAGCAAGAATCTAAAATAAAGCATGGAGTGTCAGTAGCCTTGTATTATAATGTCACACAAGCAGCGAGATAAAAATGGCAGTGTGTGCTCGCCCGTCTCTCCACGCAGCAGCCACACTGCTTCATCAGTGCTCAGTGGCAGTTCCACCACATCAGGTCGCACCCGCTTCACAACATCTGTGCAGCTGTAAACTGTTGACCTCTATCTGCTCCTTTGGACCAGTGGGTCATGGCCCGAAGGACTGTGGGTAAAAATACAAAACAGAGGCGCAAACACCGGGGTTGTTGCAGCAAATGAGGTAAGAGCAAAGGGTGAGTGAGAGTGGGAGGGGGCTGATGGTGGTAGTGGGTGGGGGGGTGGGACGGTGGGGGATGGCTCATGCCAAGTGACACAAACCCCCCTTGGCAGCCTAATTAAATTTTCCACTTTTCCACACTCACATTAAGCCTCCATCGAGCCGGAAGGAATGGACGCACCAGAGGAGTCGACCCCAGGAAGAAGATCAACCCCCCCCCCTCCTTCTTCCCGTTTCTCCCTCCAATTCCACATTTCTGTTAAATCAATGACTGTTCAACCACAAGACTTCAGAGTCTCAACTGATACCCTCGTTTATATTAATGCATAATTGTGTCACGTTGTTTCATTAATAAGATATTAAGGCTTAAAAAGAGGTACATTTCAATGTGTCTTTCTTGATTGACAGGTGTCTTCATGTATCACAGTCAGTCAGTCATGACTGCTGCTTCCATCTTCAGCTCAGCTCAGGCTCCATCCTGCCACCCAAATTTGTCTTTTTTCACTCCAAACAACTGACAACATGGCAACAAGCTTCAAAACATCCCAACTGGTAGTGTCACAGACAGCATGGCCATGTTTCTTTACAATTCTTTAGTGTTCCAAAACACAAAAATGTTTGACTGATTCTGCTTCAGTTTAGCATGTAAGAAAAGCTGAGGGAATAGAAATGTGTGTGTGTCTGAGAACATACCTGAATCCACACTTAGTCGGCAGACACCAGGTTAATTCAGTTTAAAACTATACAGAGGTTTAACAGTCATGTCACACAATAACTATCTTTTAGTTTGATCAAAGAAAAACCTCTGTTACGTTTATTTTAAAAGTGTCCAACGTTTTCCAATTACAATATTCAAATGACACCTTCCCACAGTCACAGACTTGTTTATTTTTAGATGCTCTGATGACACTTTATCATTTTCTTCCCAGCTTTGATGATGTGAAGCATATTAGCCAAAATACTTATTCTCAGAGACTGGAAAACAACAAATTCACTTTGTTTCCAAAGTTTTATCAATTGATTTCTGTCATGATGACAACTGGAAAAACTTTGTTTCAATAACTTAAAACTAGTCAATACCCATTGGTAGCTTTGTCACCTTCTACCTATGCCAGTCCTCAATGCCTATGTGCAGTTTCACATAGATTGACCATGTCAGTGAGTAGAAAAACGTGGGACAGACAGAATGACTGACAGTTTCCGTGATTATGTACAGCATACCATACCATGACTTAGTCATACCAAAAATTAGACAAACAAACAAACATTGGGCCACAGGGGGAGCCACAGCCATCGGTCGCATTTTAGCCATTTTTATGCATTTTTCTGTTGTTATAGCGCCACCCAGTTGCCAATTAGAGTTAAATTTCTCCAGTCACCTTGAGGCGTCCTGTTCTACATATCTACCAAGTTTAGTAAAAATCCATATGGCGGTTAGGTCTAGATAAGAAATTAGCTCTCTAGCGCCCCCATTTTGTTTGATGGGGTCAATAATGGAGGGGTCCCCTCAGATTATGTGTGGTCATATGCCTACAAAGTTGCGTGGTGATCGGTGAAACCCTTGAGATGTTATACACCTTTATGTGATGAGCCACGCCCTCTGCAATATTCATTGCCTTATAGAAGCTCAGTTTTAGTAAGTTTTACAACTTTTGCCAAGAGGGAACTTTAGATATTGGTCCCTAGATTATGTTCACAGAGTTTCATGCAGATCGGTCAAACTTCCTGGGAAGAGATCGATTTTAAGTGTTTTTCAGAAAATTCAAAATGGCAGAAAATCTACATAACCGGAAGTTATGGGTTCTTGAGGCAAATTTGTTCCTCATGAGGAGAGGCATCTCTGTGCAAAGTGTCATGTCTCTACGACATACGCGGCATGAGATATGCCCATTCAAAGTTTGCAATTTCAATCGGTTGCTATAGCGCCCCCCTTTGGCCAACTGATGTAATATTGCTTTATTCACATCCTCCCATGACCCTCTACCACTGTGCCACATTTCACATGGATTGACCAAGTCAACAGACACACAGACAGAGTTTTTGTTATTTATAGTAAGATTAAAATGTCTACACTGAAAAAAGTCTAGGGCACTTCTTGTTTTTTGAGGCATTACTTTTGTATGACTATACATCGGAATATCCTGCGTAGTATACCTTTAACTTTTCAACTAGTGTCATTATCGGGCATCATTATTAAATGTCCTGTTGTGATGTCAGCTGAAGGTGAGTATTCTCCTCTGTCACGAACATCCATGTCTATTGCAGGCCACAGTCTGTAATTTAACCACGTTTAAAATGAGGATGAGTTAAATTACCAAGGAGCACAGTGAATATTTTACTCCCCACCTCCCTCTGTAATGTTAGTCCTGTTCAAATGGGGCTTTAGATCTGTGTCATAGAGATGAACTTGTTTGTCATTATGAACACATTCAGTAAGCCATCCTCCTTCTTTTTCCACTGGATTTTGCTATTGTATTGAACATATTCTGTGTCTGTCTTTAAAAAGCAGGAGAAAAGATGTGAGATTTTTAAAGGATCTGCTATTTAATGGGAAAAAAAGGTTAAAACTGCCTTAAAAGTTATCATATTTCTAGTATCTACCATACATATTTCTCTACTTACCTCACATTCTAACTAACAATATCAAACATGAGATATCACAGAGGCAGCAGTGGGGCCAGTCTGAAAGCTCATCAGTTAAACATTAAAATCCTCCCATCTGGTTCCACAATACATTTTCCACTGAGGACCAGATAAACCGAGCTAAAACTGTGTATTATTCTACTGTGGAGATAAGCCGCAGAGTGGCATAGGAGGGACTGAGCAAGATATTACCACACAAAGAATTATGTATGTTAACACAAACAAGAAATACAAGATTGCCTGTAAAGACAAGTCAACAGTGCTAATCTTCCTTGACGTGAGGTTTTCCAACACAGCGCTGCCTGTAAAGTGACTCAGTAACAATATGGATAAACCTGTATCTTAAATCCACATCTTTCTTTCCGCAAAGGTGACTTTCTTTCTGCCTTTACAGTAATAGCCAGCACGATTCAACCTCCGGTGCAGAAAAGCTTGTGGACTCACTGTTGGAAACACTTTCACCCTCTGTTTTGGTGCACGTGAAGAGGTGTGTGTTTGTGTTTCCAGACTTCCAGAAGAAAGTTAGTTAGCTGAACAGATCAAAAGCCTTGAAACTCAAATGAACCACCCACACTTGTAGTGATTTCCGGTAAAGCGTAGTGCAGAAAACACAACCGCAATAAAGCACCAAGGACGATCCAGGACTTAATAAACAGCAACCTCACACTGTAGCTTTGGGATTTAAAGGTTCTGTATGTGAAATTCAGTGCATTAATATAGCAGCAAACGACTATTTGCTATGTAAAGACGTAGTGGAGTACTGGCATCCTAAACAGAGAATAAAATCAGGCTATCTCTGTGTGTTGCAGTCTGAGCTTCTCTGTGGTTTGTTGCGGTAAGACCATTTGGCCGTGCGTGAATGTTAGTGCATGTGGGTATCGTACTGGCTAGCCCATTGCCGCCACTTTGTGGTAGTTACTGCTAATATTGGGACAGCAAAGGTGTGAGGTCGAGTCACATTACTTGGCCTCAGATTTGATGACTTTTGACTTGACAAAATAAAAACAGACTTGCAACTCGACTTAAACTGTAAGACTAATGACTTGTGACTTTTCTAGGACTCGAGCCTTTGCTACTTGAAAATACTTATTGCCTTCCTTTAAGGCCAAAGATTATAAAGTAGCTACGTAACTTCAAAAGTGCACCACCGATCAATTAATTTCCCTTAATTTCCTGAATTAAATAACGTTAACACTATTAATTCCTAGCTAGCTGATGTAATTCCCCAGATATACTTTATTTGACCCAGTCTGACAGCATCAAGTCAAGTTGAGAGAGATAACCAGAAGAGCTAACATTACGTTATTGTGTCAGTTGGAAAAAAATGATACTAAAGATAATTTTATTCGTGATCAACAAAAATAAATTGCAGTATGTAAAGCATGTGAATCAAAAATAAGACAGAGATGCGACAACTTCCAACATTGTTCAACATTTGAAGTTGCACAAATACAGTAAACCACTGCTAATACTAACATAGTTAGTAAGCTAATGCTCAGCTAATGTTAGCTTAACAGCTAAGTGACGTTTTATCAAACCTGTTTTAATAAATAAATATTAATTTTAAAAGTAAAAATGATTTTTTGTAAATTTAACATGTTATTACTCTGTTGTTAAAGTGGCATTGGATTTGGTGAAGGGCACATTTTGACTTGTGTAGGACTGGAAACGTAAAGTTTAGGACTTGAGACTTGACTTTGGTCTTAAGTGAAAGGACTTGGGATTTGCAAAACAATGACTTAGTCCCACCTCTGCGCGACGGCATTGTTGCAAAAGCCTAGCGCCCACCCTCTGGTTCCCCCCAGCTAACACCGTTAGCTCTTTTAGCACTGTTGCTGTTGTCTAGCGCTGTTCATGGAGCTAGCACTGTTAGCTGCTAGCTGTCAGGTCAGCCACCTCCATGTTGAGAGCTGTGTGCAGACAACTCAAATGTTCAGAATTTTTGCAGAGAGCCCCTTTAAAGGTAGCTTCGTCTTTAAACTTCAGATTGGTGTGGTTCAAGTCGTCAGCAGTAGAAAGGAGGATGATAGTTTTTCAGCTGAGGTCAAACAACAGCCGGACAACCCCGCTCCTCAACCAAAACCCATTAACATTCCAAGCTGCACAGCCCTCAGCCTGCTCTCAGACCAGCATACTCATAAATTACACTGACAACCTTGTTGACGGAGTGAGATAAACTTGCCCATTGTGTGTGCACCGCGAACGCGTCACTCAGAAATGCTATTTGATTTAACTGTTTTGTGCCAACAACGAGGAAAACAACACGCACAAGGACCAAAACAAAATTATACGCAAATATGAAGCTCGTTTTTGTCAGGCAGCCAGCATTTTCCTTTCCTCGGTTTCTAGTATCGAGTGGGAAGTGGAGGGGGGGGGGGGGACTTTTGTTTTCTTCCACTGAAAATAAGCAGTCCAGTAAAAGTGGAAGGAACGCCACGGTCCTGTTTATTTGTGAGCTGCAGGTGGCTGTGTTGACCACTCAGAAGTCCCCCGACCACTCGCGCTCTTTCTTCTCTCAGACCCTGTTATTTGTTCACTTCTTCCACCACATGCTCCAACATTTCCCCTTCTTTCTCTGCTGTTTTTGCACGAGCGGCGTTCCATTCTTCTTTGTCTCGAGGTACAGCGTGTCTGTGACGCACTTCCTTCCATTGTATCAGGAACTGATACCTTAATGCTTACTGTCAAGAGAGCGTGTTGATTGGAAGGTGCTGCATGCTTGGTACAGGTAATTATGTGTGTGTCCACTTGGCTATTTCCCTGTGGTCTAATGATTAAACACAACTGCCTTACAGAATAAGGCACCTTGCAGTCTCCTGTGACAAAATGTATCTTAGAGTAATGCCAGCTAGTGGTCGTGCACAATGACACGAAAACAAGTCAGATGAGGTCACTCAGTTTATTTCCCTCCTGCAGCAGCAGCAAACAAGCATGAAAACATTTGGTTGCTACGTGATGGCATTTAATAAGATGCTCCCACCCCCTAATTCCCACCTCGCTGCAATCCCAGCACTGCTCTTCTTTTAGTTTGAGGTCCAGCAAAGTGTTCTAGTAAAGAAGTTGTTTGTCTCATGTGGAAAATTAATTGGTTCAAATGCATTCATTTACTGTAAAAAACAGATTCAGCTCCACATCCAGCAGTGTTGAGGTGTGGGCAGGTTTCAGGTTGCAACACCTCAACAAAACCTCAGCCCTGCAGGAAAGTCAGCACTTCTCCCAACTCCCACCATTTCTTTTAACAATACTGACTGATATTCATATAAACATAATTAACAGGCAGCAGATAACACATTTAGCATCAAGCTTCACAATTAACCCAGACCTTCCCTTAGAGAGAAATCTGGAAAATCAATCCGTCTCTTTTACTTCAATGATTACAGGAGGAGTAGGTTAACATTTTTCAAATAGTTAAATAATTCAGTTCAAATATGCAGTGTTGTCGAAGCTACCTTCAAAGCATAGTTTTTACAAACTACCAATCACTTGAAGAAGCTGTACTACAGCAAAGCCTCCCCCACTGAGATTCACTGTTTAGTTATCTAAAGCTACTTGGAAGAAGTAGTTTAATCTTAAGCAAATGAAAAAAAATATTTTAAAGATAGATCAGATTGAGAATGTACATGTAGTATGAACTTATTACAGAATATATTTTATATAAAAATGTCAAATACCAGCATTAAATGCCACTCAGTTGAGTTGATTGCAAAAAGTACCCACTCCACAGGTGATACAAAAACATAATATACCTCACTATTCATGGGGAAGCGCAAGAATCTCAGCTTTGGATTTATATACAATGTCCATCGGTCTGGACAGGAGCATTGCACCAGGCAGGATGACTCAGTTAACTTCTAAAATAGCATGCAGCAACTTCTGTGAACATTTGTTAATGAATAGCAATAATCAATACCAGGTTCTTCTAGGTTCAACTAGATAAAATAAACAAGATTCAGTAATTTACTACACAAAAAAATGGCAAACAAGTAATATAATTACTTGAATCTCAATGCAAATATGAATTTAGTTTTACTACCGGCAACCCACTGCAAAATGTATTTCAACTGCTAAATTTATTAGATACACTTTATTATTCCCCAACACTGAAGATATTCTTATTCACTTTCTTCAAGAATTAGATGAAGAGATTGATGACACTCTCATATCTATCCAGTAAATAAATAGCTACAGTTAACAACTGGTTAGCTTAGCTTAGCATAAGGAGTGGAAACAATAGGAAGCTTATTGTTTAGCTGTCCATATGCAACTTTACTGTTTTGGTTCACTCACAGCTCTCATAGTGTTGTTTCTGCTCTCAGCTGAAATGCTCTGTACCGTACAGCTCAGCACCAACAGCAGACAGAAACAGTGGTGAAGTTAGGAATGAAGGTAGAGACCAAAAGAGAGATACTGGACTGGATACAGCACCACTCCAAATGAATGATGATGTTTCTCAGTAACTGCTGGACGCGTACATGAGCAACTGTTTGCTGACAAGTTCACCATATTAACTTTAAAGTTGGTAATATGTCAACTTTGTGTTCACAACTTGTGACCGCTGCCCCCAAGTGGCCAAAAAAAAAAAAAAAGCTCTTGCAGGTTTAAAGTAAAGGACAGATGACTGAATAAGCTGCGATTTAAATGTTTTTAAATTAAATTGTAAATTTATACCAACTGTGTTGCTGTGTTTGTTTTAACTGACACAACACTCCAATAGTTGTGTCTGTATTGTTTTTGTTTGATCATCCCTGCATGGAAAACAGGGATGCAGCATAGTATTGCGATATTTTTGAGTGGCAGTATTGTTTCGTCACACAGTGCCAAATATCATTTTTTTTATTAAATAAATCACTAATGTTACAAATACAAATTTACGGAAGCATATTGCATTCACTTGACAAATAAAAAAAATTTCTGAATATTTTTTTCTGTTTTTCGGGGTAATTTATTTATTTTTCTGTTTTTCGGAGTAATTTTTTTTCCTGAACGAAGAGATGAGATACTTCAGAATCTCGCGAGAAGCTCCCACCTGGCACCTGCAAGTGACCCCTGGATCCATGGTGACTCCTGCCCATGGATGTATTTTGCATCCGTGCTCCTAGACAATTTCAACTACGGGATCAATCAGGGTAACGCAAAACAGGGAAAAAAATACTCAGGAAAAACAGAAAAATAAATAAATTACTCTGAAAAACATTAAAAATTACGCAGAAAAACAGGGCTTTTTTTTAATTGTCTAGTGAATGCAATACGCTTCCGTACAAATTAAACCTTGTAGAATAATATAATCAGTTGCTTTTTTAGTCACTAGATTCATTTTGCTGCTGCAATAATATGGCTGAAGTGAGATGAAAACAGACAAAGTTTACCTTTGGGGACATAACTATAGAAAAAAGGTAAGAAATCACAATATATCTAATAGCAATACTCAGCATATTGTAACACATTTAAATTGCAATAATATTGTATCGTGACCTAAGTATCGTGATAATACCGTATCGTGATTCCCACCCCTACAGAGCATCCACACGTTTTTTACTTCACAAGAGAGGTCTGTAATGCAGGGCTCCTGTTACAGATTGAAGCTGACATAACCCTAACGATGTCATCAGGGTTATCTTCTAAGACTTTAGAAACCCCCTCCAGGGCCTCAGAGGACATGATACCACTGTTTTCACACACTGAGTAGTACTTCCCATGACAAGTAAACTGATCTGCATGTGTGAAATTGGTGGGTTGCCTCTTTAATTACTGTCTGTCTCTAGATGCCAACAATGTACAGAACTTTGAGCATGCCATCAATCTGCTAACATTTGTAATGTTCATCCACTCCCAGATGAACTGAAACAGAAACTGGCGCTGAACACTTATTCAGTAATTCATTTCTTTTGCATCCAACGGATGTTGAAACAACATAGATGTATGTGTCTGTCTTGATATGCAGTCCAGATAGGCTGCATATGAACAAGAGGAAGATGCTGTCGAACAGCTGCAGCGCTTCATGCATACCTGAATGTGACTGGCCTTATTGGAGGATATGCAGCCAATGAATTCATATTCTTCTCTCCACAATCCCACACTCCAGAGGTCAACAGCGATCAAATTATCCCTCTGTGCTGTTGTGTTTGACTGCTTTACATGAGTCACCAAGGCAACCAGTAAATGAAATCACTGAAGGATGGTTACTTTAATTCACAGGAGCTGTCTGCCAGTCTGGCATCCAGCCTGGTTTTTAAAGCTATGTTCCTGCACAGTGGGCATCCTGATGAAACTGCTGATTAGATTTCTATTTAAAAAGTCCAACTTGCACAAGGCACTGTGACAAGACAGCACATGTTTCCCACTGCATTGTCAGAGCAAACCAAGTCAGTTTAAATAGATTTTATTTCATTGTCAACAGTGTGGGAAAACGAAAAGGGCAGGGGCTCCCTGTATCGTGCGGCAGACATACGTAGCTGCCTCTCTGCTGTGTTGCATCATAAAACGGCATATTAACATTGTTAACAGACCAGTGGCACAACAATGAAATCCACTGTCAGTCACACGGATTGTTCAATAACCCACTCTCTATGCTCTCAGTCAGCATTTTGGTGCCTGCGTGTGTCCTGCGAGCAGCACCTGAGCTGTGAGATTAGCCATGCTGATCATGATGAGCTATTATCTAGGCTAAGGTATTACAACATGACAGGTGAGTGACGCCATAGGGAGGAAAACAAAGGAAGGCAAGGGCAAGAAAAAAAAAAAAATGCCAGTAACACAATGATTACTGTGAATTCTGAACATGCTGACTCAGACCATCTCCTCTTCTCTGTTCCGCTAAGCTGTTTTCCTCCTAAATATTTAGCAATAAACTAACTCATGAAATACTGTAAATGATAAGAACGCACTTCTGAGGAGGTGTACAGTTCATCTGAATCTATTTCACCCTTCACATAAAAATAGATTGGCTGTTCTGACTATCAGAAATTGCACCTGAATTAAACCTGATGTAAATCCAAAGGGACACACAACTAACAATACTGCACAGTGTGAGAGGCGTTTGAGGCTCTGGTGCATGTCAGAGTTACCCACAAAACCTTAATGATGATAATGCAGTAGCCAGCAGTGGAAGAGGTATTTCAATCCTGATAAAAAAGAAGCCTCAATATATATATATATACATATATATATATATATATATATAAAAATGCTCCACTTCAAGTGATAGCCCTTCAATCTAAATGGTATGTCAGTAAAAAAAAGGAAAAGCAAAATGCACTTAAAAGGGACGTAAATATGAAAGTACTCATAATGGATCCTGGTTATATTATTATACATATTGCATATTATACCATACAAATTAGCATTAATTCATACTGATGCCTAAAAGTTTTTTTGGTATAGATTAGATTTTAATTTTTATTTAAATTACCATGGTTACATAGTAAGGAGCGACATATGGGCTACAAAACAATAAATATAAAATACTGACACCCTGCAGGAGTAAAGTGCAACACATATTACTTAAACAGAGGAAGAACATTATTCAACCTAGATTATCTTTAGGCTGTTTCCACTGTAACAACACAATTACTTAAAACATAGACGGACATTTAGCAAGTGTCTCTCCATTATTTATTATGCTTGGAACTCCTTTAAACCTAATTTAATCCTACTGTGCTGGTTCCAACTATTTTAAATGCAATATACTGCATATCATATCCGTTTATATGTTCATGATATCATGCTGTTAACCTGTGATTGTCATTGTACACATTTTGCATTTGAACCTTATTGTTGGTTTGTTTTTGTCATTTGTGCATAACTTGGTGTTGAATCTGAATAAGCAACTGAGTCTAGGTTTGCATGTGAACAACATTCCGATATTTTTTTTAAACTACATATTCCTCGCGCTATAGCTCTGTGTCATTTAACCTAATGTCACCAAAACCTTATTATAAAGCCTTTTCTCCCAGTAACCTACTTTCGACCAAAAGCCTTCCAATGCCCTTTCTTTACACTCTCGGATTTTGCAGACAGGTCCTTGAATGCAGCATTAGGGCCATGAACCCTCTTGCGTCACGAGCACCTGTAACACCTCGGCCACGGCCAGGTAAGCCTCTTGCTTATAGTCTGTCAGAGAACATAATTCCCGTGCGGACGGAGTGCTGGAGGAGGAGATGTTCTGCATGGAGCTGATTCCTTATGATGTGTGATGGAGGGACACTGACGCGTCAATGGCGCACGACCTGAGGATCAGCCGAGCTCAGTGCGCACACTGCCCGACGTGCCGACCTGTCACGTGACCTGATCGTCTGACTCTGCACTGCGGTGCTTAGGCACTCAGGTTTGCAATAAGTCCCTGAATCTGTCATTTGCCATCAACAGCCGTGAAACTAATGACAATTTGGAGCCGTAAGGTTTGACTGACAGGCGTCACATCCCGCTGTTTGTTGTGTATCCCAATTTGTGCGTGATATCTCACTATGTAGCCTACTTACAGATCAAAATTGGACTCACATAGGAACAGAACCTGTCACAGTGCCATACCTTGCTTTACCCAAATTGACGCCGATGGGTGCATCTCAAATTATATTACAGCATTAATTATAGGACTATGGCAGATTTGATTTCCCCAAGCAATTTAGTAGAAACTGTGTCGCTTAGCAACACCGTTACCGTTCAAAAGCTGTGTCGCTGGCACATGATAAACACTAATCATTAATTAATATCATTCAGATAAAGATGTGTTGAACATCTGCGTGCTTTCTGTCGCGAAACCAAAAGCTCGGGGCGCAGCGGCTCTGGGTGACTTCAGAGAAGCCACTCCACACGGGGAGTTACAGATCACTGCACGGGTCAAAAGGTAATGCAGCGAAAATGACACCCACTTACTTTGGAAAGGGTGACATATTGGAGGGCTGCAGAGTAGCTACAGTATAATTGACGTGTTCATGTTATGAGCAAGCACATAAAGTCAGTCCCTCCGCGGCGGGGCGAGTGGTCACCTCAGAAAACCCCCTGCAGATTATTTTCCCTCGACACAACTTCCCCACTGAACACTGCTGCCTGTGAAAACTTTTTGATGGGAGCGACTCTTTCTGGCAAAGAGATGCGCGGCAAACAGCTTTAAGAGAGCTCAGCAGAACCAGTTATGGTGATACAGATTAAAATAGGAACCATAGCAGATTGGATTAGACTTAATACGCCATTTCATATCGTGTAACATGTCATATTCTGGGCGCTGTGCCCTTGTTTATTAGGTGCGTCCGAGTTACAATTAGCCCACATTTCACTGAAAATTCCTTTGAAGCAGCCGTGCTGCACTGTTGTGTAGACCTAACCAGTGGGCCACATTAATTTGACCAATTGCACGGGATCATGCTTTGTGTTTGTGCCATCCTTTTGCGCTCTGTGCCAGCGTACCCTCTCCAAATCACGCACAATGCGTCGCCGCCAGATAACACAAAGACTCAATTGTGCAGAAGCACTGCATGTCCAATCATTTTGAGTGGTCTTTATTAACAGGAACAGTGGCAGATGAAAGCCTGTGGATGGTGAGCTCGCGTGTCTTCAAACAGTACGGACATGGTGCACGCGCGCGGCCTCTTCTGCTGTCGATATGTGTTATAGGCTGATCACAGATGTGCGGATGGAATTAATTCTGGCAGAGAAAACTTTAAAAAGGTGCTTTTAATGCTCTGAACTCAGCCATACTCTGTGAGCGCGCGCGTGTCGTAGGGGTTTAAAGTAGCGCGCGCCCACACGCTCTTTACATAGACGTTCAAAGCTTCCATATCTTCATTTCCCGACACTGATCAGTAACCGGACCGGGACCCGCGCGCTGAGAGCTCCGAGTCCGGAGTGCAGTGCGCGAGGGGAGGGAATCCCTCCAGTGTCTGACGCTTCCTTTACCAAGGAAACCCACACGCGCTCTCTGACGCAACTGCCCATTTTAGGAAACATGCGTCAATGGACCGAAGCAAGTCAGACAAACAGTGAACTCCACAGCAGGCACTGACGTTCGTATCAAAAAATAAATCTCTCCACACTCCTACCCATATTTTAGCTACTTGTACTGTATCCCTGCTCTGCGATTACATCTCCAGTGTCCGCTGGGCGAAGGATGGTCACAGCGGATCTTTCTTTTTCACTGCCTTATCCAGAATCGACCCCTCCCTGGATGAAGTCGCAACGCCCAGGCTGTGACGTAGGTTGTTTCGTTGGTGTTGAAAAGCCGTTGCAGTTCTTCATAGTGCCATTGAAGTGAGTCATCTCTAGGAAGTGTGGTAAAAAGGAAAAGAAAAAAAAGTTAGAACTGTTCCGTGAACAGCAGAGAGCGCAGATAGTGTGTAGTGGGCAAGGCGACGGAAAATATTCACAAGTTTAGCCAGGCAATAGGCTCGACAGCGAATGTTAACCTGCGTGAGTCACTCTGTAACTACAGGTTGTCTCAGCTGGACTTGACTGCTGAAGGTGTGCTGCTGACTTTAGGTTGAAGTTTGCGCACCTGAGAAGATCTCCAGTAGTGTAGTGTAGGTCTACCTGCGACTCAAGAATATCACACGCACAATAAGATATAGCCTCTACCAGCAGGGAGCACGCAAGAAAATATTTATTCTAACTGGCAATATCTGTACGATGTTTTAGGTTAGTATAGAGGAGCATAATTGCACTTTGTCTTTGCCAACTCTTTTCTGGATATCCCAAATTATCAACGACTCGAGTCAGAGGATTTTTTTTTTCTGTTGGTGCCTTTTTTTTACTGCGAGGATTTAAGAAAAGGGGGGTTTCAGAAATCAAACCAGTCCACTGAAATCTTCCTTTTTCCTGGATCATGTACCAGGACTACTCCGGGAACTACGACACCTCGTCCCGCGGCAGCAGCACCTCTCCGGCCCAGCCAGAGTCCTTCACAAGCGGCAGCAGCACGATCGGAAGTCCGATCTCTACCTCAAGCTACCAGGTAACAAGGAAACACCGTGCTTCCGCAACACTACCCATTAATAATACCATTATATGTATCTGTCTTTAATTCGATGTCAAGTGCGCAGCATCTGAAAAAATACAGGTTGTGTGCCATTTAGGTTCCTCTGTTTTTTGTCCCGGTGCCGCGCTTCCACCGGTTACTAGATTTTAAATGCCATTCTGCAGGTCGCTTGGGGAAAAAAACGGATGAACCCAATGACACAGATTGCATCTGTGACTCAACAGATGCAAGACTCGATCTATTCACAAGTATTCTGGACCGGTTCCATTTGGATTCTGTCATCTAAACACCATGTACACCATGTACTTTTGATCAAACATCACATTTGCGCACTGTCTGTTGGCGCACAGTAAATGGCGAATGCGTGATGATTTTTGCACATTTAATTACAAATACATATTTTATCTTAAGTTGACCCTTATGGTAAAACAAAACTTGTAAACGTGCATGTTGCACCGACAGATGTGAGACGGATTGTGTGCTGTTTGGGGAAATGGGACACAATGAGATGAATTTGCCTGGGATTTCCAGATGTTCATTTCTGATCTCTCTTTCTAGTGCTCTCATCTGTCCTCTCTGTGCGTAAAAGTGTAATATTCTGGGGGTCTTTGCGCCTTGTGGCACCTCAATGGAGACTGCATTTTTACGCGCATGCATTGTAAGGACGACAATTCCTTTGGAACACATACATACCCTGAGCTATTTACACGGTGAGCTAGTCTGACATTAAACGAGACAGAGATGAGGCTAAAGTAGAGAGTGCAACAGGCATTGGTACAGACATTAACACAAGGGGTAGGTGAGGTTTAATTTCTCTTGGCCGCCAGGTAAGACACGTTGGAGAGCACCAAAGACATGTGATGTTGCACATTATGATATAAGTCCAGCTAAAGTTGGTATTTGTGGCAGATTATTCACTAATTGAACTATTAGAAATGACTTGATCACGGAACACACTGTAAAGCTGATTTTCTTAGATGCACATGGCAGATTTCTTCCAGCGACCGGGAGCGCAGCGCACTGAAAAGCCTGTTTCCTTATACCGGGAAAATGCCAATATCGCTGCACTCTGGGAGGCTGTTTAAAAACACACCAATCCCTGCAAAAATCTCCTCCATTTCATCAGAGGTTGAGATTTCATACCGCCTCAGTCAGATATAGCCTTATAGGTGTGCCAGGGAGACGCTGTGGAGACGCCGTGCCCGTACATTCACAAATAATAGGATATAAATCCGGGAAGAGGCATGCTGTTTACTCGCAGCCAAGTCTTGCGTATAGCGCACTTCTGTGGAAAAGCCTCGTCAGGCTCACGCAACCTTACGGTAAACGACTTTTGGCCCGTATCTATCATTGCTCCGGTTCCCTGTAATCACACACTGACTGTCTGTTTTGCATTACAGCGGGCTGGAACATGACCTCTAGGTTTATTGAGACATATCAAAACAAGGCATTTTTTCTGTTTTTATTAGACCAAAAGAATTTTTATCACACCATCTCATATATCAGTTAACCCGAAGCTTCTTTATTTCTTGCGTAATAACTCTATTGGATGTTTGTGTCCTTCACACTTCACTGCATACATTTTACCCGTTTTTTTAAAATGGGATTTTTAATGCTTTTGTTTTGAAGCCAAGCTCGCCAAAAATCCCGCTGCCATAACTCTGGCTGGCTAACTGTCTGGCTTGTTACAGCTGGCTGCTTCCCCCTTTACTGGAACTGACCACGTTCTCATGTGCTTAACGTATCCCATACACAATGAGTCACCAGATAAACAAAGTTCCAATAGACTGCCGGGATATCCGACGGAAAGTCGGGAATAACGGGGATATGGGGACGTGCGTAATTTACGCACACAGGCAGGCAGCCCGTCTGTTTGTGGTCTCTAAAGACATGAAGTAATACTGATCCGACACAGGTTCTCATACTGGTGGTCATTATTACAGTCAGCTTACACATACATGCAGATTATAGCTATTTATATATTTAAAAACTTATTAGAATTTGGTTTAATTTGGATAAAAATAGCAATACTAATATAAAATGGATTAAAGAATAGTGCCAGAGGATGAGGGCTTGAGGTGATAATCTTTACTTTAGACCAAAAACATAGTGTCCTGCATCACAGTACGGCTTTAGACATATCGACAACTATACAACCAAATGCATCATTTTGCTGTAAATTTTATTTTTGTTGACATCAGTGTTGATTTTAACATTTAAATCATCAAACTGTTGTCACAAATCAGATTTTGTATGTCGCAAAAAAATCCCTCTGGAACAGTTAGTCTTCTGGCCACTACATGACCCATTAGATTATGTATCCATCCAAAGTGTAAGTGCAAATAATATGTATATTTACCCTCCTGCCAGTCCAGACACGTGTAACACATCCTCAGCGCAGAGTTTTGTCTCATGCTTATTGTAGTAAAGTGAGATGTACTGGACACCTTGGGCTTTCCCACATGATTCACAGCATGTGTCACTGTTCCACTCCAGGGGTTACATACACAGTGTTTTGCCTATGTGGATTGAATCATTACTATAAGCTTGTAATGTGGAAAGTGTGTGAATTTGATAAATGGTGGGTGGTGGTGTGTGTCTCTGCGATTGTGCTGCTGGCAGAACGAGACAGGGCTGGTAGATAGAAGGATGCTTATGGGATTAAGTTGCATGCATTGACCCATAGCAGCATATAGGCTCGCTCCTCTACAAATAGATGCCACCCCTCCAAATTCTTTTCTTCAGATGTGATCATGCATCCTCTCATACCACATCTCTCTCATTCCTTCTCTCTCCAGAAGTACAGGGTCGACATGCCCGGCTCCAACAGTGCCTTCATCCCCACCATCAATGCAATCACGACCAGCCAAGACCTACAGTGGATGGTGCAGCCCACCGTCATCACCTCCATGTCAAACCCATACTCCCGTTCCCACCCGTACGGCCATCACCTGCCCAATGGGCCGGGGCTGTTGGGGCACAACACGCTGGCTCGGCCCGGGGTCATCCGCTCCATCGGGGACGCCAGGGGCAGACGCAAGAGGGATGAGCAGGTGAGGGACCCGGGACCTCGGATTTTGTTTCAGTAGTTAGACTTTGATTTCTTTTATTCAAAAAAAAGCTGGATTTTGTTTCAGAAAGTCTTTTACAAAGCTAATTGAAGTGTGATCGTCCTGAAAACAAAGCAAAACACCTTCATTTATTTTAATTATAAACCAATAAATAAACATGTTTATTCAAAACAAATCAAAGCAAATTAAGTTTATTTTATATTCCGATAAATTTGATGCCGTTGTATCATTATTCTCTTCACAGCCAGCCGAGAGTGCCCAGCTCTTGTTTGTACTCTTGCTCTTCGCTTCATATTGATTGCGTGTGTGTCTGTCAAACAGCTTTATTTTACCTGCCGTGTTCCTTCTTTGCTCGCCCTTAGCTCACCCCGGAGGAAGAGGAGAAAAGGAGGGTGAGGCGTGAGAGGAATAAGTTAGCCGCCGCCAAATGCCGCAACCGCAGGCGAGAGCTCACCGAGATGCTGCAAGGGGTGAGTAGAAACCTGAGAACTGGAGCCCCCACATCAGATCACATCACATCACATCAGACCTGTTATTGAGTTCTGCTTTAATCACGCCACAAAAATGGCCACAGATCAGCGTTGGAGCATCTTGTTTCTCTAGCTAATAAACAATCATGCCTCCTGGTAACTTGCTTAAAGCTGGTGCAAAAAAAATAAAATGGCAAAAAAGTGACAAAAGAAATTATTCTCAAATGCACAGGGGGGGAAAAAAAGGAGTCACACTTGTTCAGAAGTCTGGCAGGAGTCCAGATTTTTGATGAGCGATTGAACTCCACACCTTAATTTACAACCTTGCATTACTGGTTTGACTCTCGCTGCGTCTCTGAGTGCAAGGTCTGAGTGAAGAGATGACAGGCGATGAAAAGCTTTTTGTCTCGGGCAGCTGTAGACAGAGGTAGGGCTGTCTCGCAGCCCTGC
Source organism: Epinephelus awoara (assembly GCA_035609425.1). Lineage (NCBI taxonomy): Eukaryota > Metazoa > Chordata > Actinopteri > Perciformes > Serranidae > Epinephelus > Epinephelus awoara. The sequence continues at coordinate 26,796,407 of CM069309.1, forward strand.
CTGGCAGACAGTAACGGCATCTAAATGGACTAATTAGCCGAATTACAGTGAGGTTGAGCTTGTCAGGCCTTAAAAAACCCCCAGGAATGGAATTTGCTGTAGGCAGCTGTCTCCATGAATGAAGGACATTTTGTAAAAGGGGCCAATTGCTTGTCTCACAATCCCACATAGAGACACGCTGCGTGCACACACACATGTAACAAACTCACACACACACACACACACACGCCACAGCCATAGCTTCTAGGGAAAGACAAAAAAAGCTTTTCCGTCTTCATATGGCGGTTTTTAAAAATTCCAAATGAGGAAGTATCACTTTTCAGTGGAAAGATAGAGCAGTTGTTCTACAGTGTCAGTCCCTTTGATTGACTGATATCATTTATTCAAGTGTGTCACGGGGCACCTCCCCTGCCTCCTTGTTTACAGCTTCCTCATACCTTTGCCCATGAGTCAAAGTTCTCAGACAGCATGTCAGCTTGTCTTTATCTGCCTGGTGTCTAGAGCCGACGGACGGCTTTTATGGGTCTTTGTTTTTTATCTGACACATTAATGACACACTTTTGATGCAGGTCTCATATCGCCAAGACAAACAATGCAAAGCCATTACGGGAAAGTCGAATTCAAGCAGAAGGCTTCGAGATTACTCACTGTAAATCTAAATGGCTCATGACAAACACTTAATTTTAATGTGTTGATTGTGCTACTTTATGAGTAGTAAAACTGCAGCAAACAAACAGTGCCCTCTTTTGGTGCTTTGGAGGAACACTCATACACTGTCTGCCTGACTGCTGAAGAAACTTGAAATTAAGGCGTTGACATGTTACAATTTTTGAGGCCATGTTCTGAATTTCTTGGAAATTTGCCCCTGAATATTTGTTTAAAATGCTGTTGCAGTTTTTATCAGGTTGAAACTTTCTTGCCGATGATGCAGGGGTGACGGTGCTGACCATGGCTGTTGCATGTTGCTCCCCATCTCACTGTTCCCTTATCTCCTGCCATCTTTCTACAGTTGCCGTCAAATAAAGGCAAAAATGCCCAATAGATTTTTAAAACACTTATATTTTAGTTTAATTGCTCAACCATATTTCCTGTTTCTCTTCACAGGAGACTGAAAAACTGGAGGAGGAGAAAGCCGACCTGCAGAAGGAGATCGAGAGCCTGCAGAAGGAGAAAGACAAGCTGGAGTTCATGCTGGTTGCCCACAATCCCGTGTGCAAGCTCCCCATCGAAGACCGCCACCAGTCATCAGGGCACCAACAGCAGCACCAGCACCAGCACCAGCAGCAGCAGCAGCAGTGTGCCCCCCTCCCCCTGACCATGCGCCCCAACATGGGCAACCGGGCTCAGATGAACCACGTGGTCGTGAAGCAAGAGCCGGAGGACGAGGAGTTGGGCAAACCCCAGCGCTCTGTCATCAAGCCCATCTGCCTGGGTGGCGGCGTCGTCAGCGGAGGGATGTACTGCACGGATGGAGACAGCCTGAACACGCCTGTGGTGGCGGCGTCCACCCCGGCCGCCACGCCCAACGCCCCGAGCCTCATATTCACCTACCCGAGCATGCTGGAGCCAGAGAGCCCGTCGCCCTCCTCTGAGTCCTGCTCCAAGGCCCACCGGCGCAGCAGCAGCAGCGGCGACCAGTCCTCAGACTCCCTCAACTCGCCCACCCTCCTGGCCCTTTGAGCGAGGGCTTCACTCGGCACGGCTGAGAAACAAACACTGTGGCTGACGGCAAGCACGAGGATCAACTGCGTGTCCCCCCACCCTCCCCACTCCAGTGTCTTTCAAAGACCCAAGAGCACATTAAAAAGTCCAGACCAAGCTGACCATGTGAGCCGTTTCCCCCTCTGCAGGGAGACCCACAAGGGCTACGCCGCGTGTTTCTTCTTGTTCTGCTTCAGTGTAAAAAAATTTTTATTCGTAAGAGTGTGTGCACCGATCCTAAAAAGTGTCACCCCTTTGCCATTTCAACTCCAGAGTGTCAACTTGTTTACCAGGAAGACAGTTAAGAAGTAAAACATGCCTAAACGTGGCAGTTGTGAGTTGATGTGACTAGAGAGCGTGTTCTTAATATATTTTTTTGAAAATGTTTAAAAAGCCATGTGGCCGGCACTTGCACTCCGCCAAGACGAATCAATAAATCACTAAGCGAGGTCAGCTTTCTACTGGAATTCCTGAGGAGAGACGGAGACAACGGGCAAAGACTTCCTCTCGTCTTTTTTTTTCCACTTAGATTTTTCGTAACTCGGACCTCGATTCAGGAATCGCTACTACGAGTGTGTACACATTTCTGACGCTATTTCCATCTCTTTAATTGTATTTATGGCCTGTGCTGATTAAATTTTACAAAGTGTTTTTGTTGAGACATTGTCCTCTCCTTAATCTGCCTGTAGAAAAGCAAAACGGTCGTCCACGTGGTGACCGAAGCACTCCTCAGTGTTGCAAAGGATACGAGCCAACTTTCAATCAATGACTAGTTCCTCAATACTCTATACCTTCTATTTTGCCATAGTGGCTTGACTTTACAGTAGTATTGGTGTGCTTTTCCTCAGTGATTCTGTACCTGAACTTTACAACCTGTTTATGACAAAGTGTATGTGATTTACATTGATGTCAGGGATATCTCTCATGTGTAGTAGAACCCCATCGTGAAGAACGTTGCACGACTGCAGGCTGTCGTATGGTCTAGCCAGAGTGTCGCAGAGGCGGTAATATATGTGGAAGGACTTCATCGCTTCATTGTGTCACATCAGAAACGGTCTGTCCTCTTCGCTCAGACCTTTCAAAGACGACAAAAGTTTGAACAAACCCCTCCTCCGCTCGGATTGCGACCCTCTTTCTGTGTTTCTCGCATTCTCTAAATAAAGGTCTTACCTTTTCAACACTGCCTCTCGGGGCAGGTCAGGTTTCAAAAAGCCAAAAAAAGATTTGTTTGACACATGTAATCCTGTAATTCGTCCGTCTTTGTCTAAAAAGGAGGGATTTTGCTCAAATTTGAAAAAAGCCACTGTGGTCTAGACTGTCGCCAGCTGCCAATGATGTCAACCCTGTTTATACTGTGTTTGTAAATCTGTCACTTTTAGTAAGAAATGTTTAAATCCAAGTCAGATGTGCTGATTTACGGGCGTATGAACATACGCCAACATCGAGGTACTCTGTAGAAACCTAGCCGTTTGGCTTTAAACAAGGGCCAGACACAGATCACTTTTTGACAATAATAAGGAAGGGATGAGAAGACTCTTTTTACAGCTGGCCTGAGATGAAAGAGGGGACACCTTTAGAAGATGTAATATTTCTGAAGTTCTACGAAGCACTTCTTTTTCATTATTTTTACATGTGTGTATCTTAAAGGGATGAGGTTTTTTCAGTACTGTGCACTGAGATGGACACAACAGCGATATCTGGGACGTTTTTGCTTACTTCAAACATTCCTAATGAATATAATGCGAGGGGTCAAAGTGGGGTGGGGGGTGTCATCTTTGCTCGATTTTGTTATCAGAGGAATAAAAGATGTGGTTGGAAGGCTTTTGTTGTGCTGGATGCAGAAAACAGACTTTGCAATTCAATACAAGCTGCTGCTACTTTGGAAAGAACGTGTCGGCTACTTACCTTTCGATGCTGTTGGGTTTAACATCACTGGCTGTGATAACATTTGGATGCAATGGGGGAATCTTTCATTCCTGTATGACAACATAAAGAGGTGAAATGATAACCAAAAACATAACTGTGGGCGCGTCTGATCTGTCTGTATGTTAAATAATTCTGGAGCCCCTCGACACACATAGGAAAGCCATTGACTGTAGATCTTCTGCTGTACATGTCATCTACTGTCTGTCGCCTGTTTTCAAACTACTATTAACTTCTTTTCCAAATGCTTTAACTGTTTAAAATGATTCAAAATTAATAAAAACAGCAATATGTATAGCAGTGTTTGTTAATTTAAATGAATAATAATAAAAAAATAATAATTTTCAACCTGAAATTGTCCGATTTTATTCATGGGAATGCACTTACAATCATTCATCACACTATTTCCAAAGGGCTGAAATTGAAAACTATTAAAATACAACCACCCTGTTTATTAATCACGCTGATCATTCCAAAGTAAGAAAGACTATCTGACACTTTTTTGATTTGGTTGGTGGATTTGAAAGACAGCAAGCGAAAGCCTGAGTTAACATCAAGTAGCTAGTACAAAAAAAAAAAAAAGACAAAGGAAAGAGCTACAAAATATTAGAAAAAAAATAAACCAGACTATTATTTTAGAATTAATTCGAGCTCAATTGCTTCTTTAAAACCTCTCAGAGAAATGACACAGAACATGATAATATTGTCAACAATATACGTAAAAAAAACACTGATATTATTTATGAGTAGTTACACGTTTTGTAAATAAAATCCATCAAGTTATTGTTACAAGCACCAAAAGGTGTAACAGACAGCCTCTTGTGTGTGTGTGTATATTTGAGTTATATGAAGAAATATTATCCTATATATCTCCTATATTGGCAAAATTCAAGTCAATACAAATCTGCGCTCCACAGGGGCGTTGTGGCGGGTGTGGGGAGTGGAAGTGATTACCCAGGGCCTCAGTGGGGGGGCTTAAAAAGCCTAGAATTTTGATTTTGTTTGAAATGTCTGAGTAATTAGTGCCATATTTAAATTAAAATTGGCTAAATCAAATCAATTGAGAGACCGAACTTGGCATCAAAAAAATAGTGAGGGCTCTCCGAGAGCCTCCCACCTCCGCTAAAGGCGCAAACTGGTTAAGGTCGCCCCTGCACTAGGATTCGTCTTTAAACGCAGCTGAAGTCAAGAAAGGTTAAGAAAGACAATACACTTATAATACACTATAAAAATGCAGCCTGTAATAAAGCATTGATTCGTCAGTGCAGCGCTGATATTAAACCACTAGAGGACAATAGCCTTTAACACACAGCTTACAGTGTGTTAGGTTCATTAGGTTTACCTCGCTCAGAGTAATGCTCAACTGTGATACATCCCAGTGTTTAGTGTGTTCTGTTGTAGAGAGGTGTAAACTGTGCCAACTTTATGATCATTCTTAGAGGATGCAGTTTATGGTGCTGTTGACCTGTACATAGAGGTGTGCTGCTAAGACAAGTTTGCCTTCAGGGCTTTCTACCAGACAGGCCTGTCTTGGTTAAGTTTAGGAAGAAGATCATGGCTTGGGTTAAAAATGAACAGATTTCTGGCAGAAAGCCCTGAGGGCAAACATCATGTGCTGTCTGTTATTTGGTCTACCCTCATTGATATAATGGTTCATGAGTGCAGGAATTATTGCAGTAGTGTTGTGTTAGCACAGTCAGTACTGTTAGTTTTAGCCAAGTGCACCAAATAAACTGACAAACTGGGTGTCGGGTATATAACAAAGGCATTTCTGCCCTCTAGTGGTCACAGCGAGTCAATGCAACTGCACTTCACCAGCATCAAGTCAGAGATAATCACGTTGTAGCAAGACTTCCGTTTAAAACTTTCAAAATAAACCTTTCTCCCTACAGAACTACTCCCTTTGGTTTGATTTAATAATTTAATTGTTTATTTTATATTTTTTGCGTTTCATTGTTTTATCATCATAGAATAAAATATTATACTGCAAAGTTTGTAGTAGTGATATACAAACTACTTTCTGCCTTTCCTCCTCTTGAGTTATTATACACACAGTACACTATAAACCATGTGCATCATGCTTTAACACTCATACTAGTAACGCGAATTTGAACCGGAGCCTAAAACAAAACAAACAAATAAACAAACAAGGAAAGACTGGAAACCTTTTTATGTAATTATGCCTTACTACCACCGAAGGAAGGTCAGTGAACATCCATGATTATACAGTCAAAAAAATAAATGAATAAATAAATAAATAAATAAATAAAATCATTGAGATCAAGGCAGAAACAATAGCACACAAACACTTCCGGTGAAGACATTCAAAATAAAAGTCTGAGCCCCTGACAGGAAGTGCTGTTTATTCTTATTCCCATTCTTAGAATGGGTTTCAAATCCAGTATTGTGGGTAATAGTATATGTGTTTACGATACAAGAATATCAGGCAATCTGAACCCTTCATTAAACAGGAGCTTCTTAAAGATGGTCAGCAGCTCTGACTCTGATTTGTAAAGCATCGTTTCCAAGTGCATCAGTATTCTCTGCAGATGCTGATGGTGTAGGAATTGATTGCTATTTGAAAACAGTCACCTGTTCTCATAATCTACATTGGTCAGGAACCAACAAATGAAAAGATCAGCAGTGTGAAATCCTTTCCAATCAAATCACATTTTAAATGTCTGTAAGAGCTCAGTCACTGTTAACTTACATTGTAATCACTCCTCAAATAAAATACCTGAAGTATTAAAGATACTGCAGAATAAGAGAAATGAAAATGTATTTTGTTATCTGTCGACTGTTGACCCCACACACACGTGGATGGTTTCAGATAATACAGCTCATCTATTAGCACTTCCATAACTGGCTTTTCAGAACTAGCTCTCCTGGAGTGGTGGACCTGTCACAACACATGTGAGTAACTTTCAGTCTGAGAGGGGAAAACTGTCAAAGTCATGTTAGGGGATTTTACAACATTTGTAATATTGGACATATTCGATAAAAGACATCAAAAGATGAGAAAGAGGTATTGACCTGTTCCTACTCATTTAAATGCTGGACATGATGTTGGATGTGATTAGCGCTGACACCTCACAACTACAGTAGCAAATCAAACCCCAAATCTTGCCCTGTAGCCTTGACCAACTTTATCTTTGCCAGCATAATGTAAATTTCCTCTGACATGAAGTTTCTTTTGTCTGATTCCTATATGATGATAGTGTTATTTTCCCAAATGAAGATAGTGCTGTCTCTCTGAGGTGCCGAACACAGCTTCTGAAATATGTTGTGACCTGTACCTGCTGTGTGAAAAATGAGCCTGACCTTCTATTTCTTCTTCGTATCCATCAGCTTGTTTACTTTGCTTCTGTCATGCTGTAATTGGCTGTTTTAAAAGCCTGAACAGTAATTGTTGTAATTCAAGAGAGTGTCAGACAGATATCATACAAGATGCTCTACTGCAGCCAGCCACTGTGGGATGACTGTCTGTGCCTCATCTTTGAAGGAATACTTCACCCCACCAAACGACTGTTTGTATATCAGTTACTCACCCTGTGTCATGTTGAATTCATGAAGAAAACTTTGCATGCGAGGAGAAACACAAAGTTTTCTTTATGAATTCAACGTAACACAGGGTCATTTTGGGGGTGAAGTATTCCTCTAAGAAAGGCCATGAGCCAAGTCAGTAACATCTTTTAAATCACTTCCTAAACTGAACTTGACTCTGTTTTATCTGTGCTTCAGTTTTAATTTCACATTGCCCTTTATCTCGTTGTTGTTTTTTTTATCTTACCTTTCCAGATAACACAAAAAAAAAATCAATCTTCTTGCCGCACAGAAAATCTGATCCCGAACTCTGGCTGCTGTACTCAGTTGCCCACACCCTGCAATAGCGACAGTGTTTAATCGTTTGAATATGTCAGAAGAGTGTAATCTGATTGTGCCCTTCAGACATCGACAGCTGAAATCCTAGCACGGGCACTTTTCTTGAAATCAAACACTGAGTTTCTGGGATCTGAGTCAGGGGGTTGGCACGGAGACATTGTGTAATTTAATCGCGACAAATGAATTTGCTTGGTTTGCAAAGACAGCTGTGACACCTGAGAGCATTTCATAGACTGAGCTGTTCACTTGTGCACTGTGTAAGTTTATCTAGTTTTCATTCATTATGTGGAGGACATATTCTATGACATGCAGCGACTGATGTAACCTGGATGTACATATTTCTCCATTATCTCTCTTTCCTGTCTCTGCCACGTGTGCTTGGATTAAATCGATTTCCACCCTGAGATCTGATTACATTGTCTTTTTAAGACACAGAAGCATATTTGTGACCTTTGATTCTTCTCTGCTCCTTTTCTTTCAGAGTGCAGGCTTTTTTTCCTCCGCTGCAAAAGTTGCATTTCAAGAAAACGCCCTTCATTTGAACACAATGTGTTGATTGTGAGTGAATGAGTATTTGCTGAGTAAGCACAGAAGCTGAGAACCCCACAAGGGTAATTAAAAAGAAATTGATTTGAGTCTTGTGAAGCCACTGTGAACGTAGCAAAACAGTAAAAGGTTAACAACAAGGCTAATAATCATTAGGCATAGACATATTGAGGCATGTGGCACATCTCCTATTGGATAGTCAGTAAACTGCTGTGCAGTCGATATTGTGATGCTGGTGTAAGAATAGAAGTGTTCAAGATGACGCTGCAAAAAATATTCTTAGATGTGATATTTGACTCATAGAAAACAAAACTCTAAAGTGGCTTTCAGTTATTTGGTAGATGTTCTTTATGTGTTTTCAATTTTCATAAGAAAAGTAGTCTAAAGTACTACTGGGACGGGATTAGTTTTACATAGGGATGTGGACTAATGTCAGTTAACCACAGGATGTCTGTAATATAAATGTCCGATTCGCACAGGACAAGAAATCTCCGTAATTCTATCAGAGATGGAAGTGGTAACTCAGTTTGTACCCTGGCGCCACCTCCCTGTTGGCATGTGCGTGCTACGTTGCTTCCTGTAAGCATCAGCTGAAGGATAATAACAATTAATGATTAGTCCAATATGAAATATTGCCCATGATCAGGATTGTGTGTACACAACGATTAGCAATATGGATTTATATTAGGCCTACCTGACACAACCAGAAGTGTCGTGGTTCTGAAAAGTGCTTTCTTCTTCAAAATATTTACATACATTTTTACAGAGGATCGCGTTCACACGGGATTAACATTACCTGAGGTATTTTCTCCAGACTGTTTTACAGAAGGTAAAAGTTGTCGTAATTTTTACTGACATTATCCGTAATGATTACAGACATGAAAGCTTCCCGAAGCTTCGTTCGGACGGAACTAAAATCTCTGGTAATAATTACTTTACCCCACGTCTCCACGTTAAACTAATCCCGTCCGAGTAGGGCTTAAGGCTGTTAAACACCAGGGGTCTCTTTTATAAACATTGCGTAGACACAAAACAAGCCCTGAAAGAAGCGCATGCCACTGCCCATGCAAAAGTTGTGATCTATAAAAACAAACTTGATGGGACAAACTTTGACCTGAGCTTACAAGCATTTTGGAGAATGGAAATGGCGACACTGTCGGTAAGGTGGAGGCCCTGATTGTAGAAATTGTCAAATATTTTTTGGCGCACACGACTTTTGGCTTTTGTCCATACGTGCATCTTTAGTATGGATCCTACATATTGTTTTATAAATGAGAACCCAGATCTCTGAGTGGAATAGCTTACTAAGGGTTCTGGGTTCGTGTTAGTGTGGGTTTTCTCTAGGTCTAGGGTTTCCTCCCACGGTACAAAGACATGTAGGTTATGAGGAAAAAGAAGAAAAGGCAGTCTAAGGCACTCTGGCAATTAAAAAGCTTTATTAAAGAGGCTAGTTCATGAAGAACAGATAAAAAGTTGCCAACATGTTTCGGCCTCAGTTGGCCTTCGTCAGGGCAAATAGCTCCTATTTGCCCTAACCCTAACGCTAACATCTATCATCCCTTCTATTGAAATTTCACGGTAGATATATAGAGTATGTCTGTAATTTTTTGTATGGGGTCAAAAATGCTGAGTGAAAATTTTCGAAAACCTGAAATGATATATAACTGGAAATCACAATGGCATGTCAATACTCATCATTGCTTAGGAGACATTATAAATGACACTGATTGAAGAAGCTTTCGGGATTTGAAGGACACATACAACATGTCATCCAACTCCTTTTTTCTTTATCCACAATTATGTTCTGCTATACGGGCTGCAAATATCTTCAGTGACAGCCAACTTGTTATTCATCCAATAACGAACTTAATTAGGAAATATCTGGATCTATTTTTGTCAGAGCAAACACAAACTCCAACATGCATGATAGCAATTTGGAGTAAGGACTGCTCTAAATCATTGATAGACTGGGCCAGAGTTTGGGAAAATGTTTCCCATTGCTCACAAAACTAAGATTGTCTGCTCTCCAGTATGTATGCTACTTACTGATGATTCAGGGCAGAACTTTATTCACTCTCTAAGGAAGCTATGGTTATCAGCATGCACCACTGCTAAAAAGACGTTGGTGGTTTGGTAGAAGACGCCACACAGTCTTTCCATTCAGCAGTGGAAATACTCTTCAATAGAGATTTTATCTGTGGAATTCTGAAGGGGGCAGGTTACATCATGCTTGAGGCTAGGAAGGAGGCACTCAACTTAGCAAGAAAAATGGTATGAATTTGAAACGTTGGGGGACAGGGAAGGTCAGGGTTGAGGAATGATCAAAAGGTGCAGATGTGTATGTGGTGCTACATCTTTATGTTTGTTACTGTCTTTGTCATAACAGTAGGGCTGTGTTATATCATGTATGATGGTAAGACAGATTTTGTTTCAATTTTTTTTTTTTTTTAATTATGCTCTATATCACTTATTTTAATGTCCGTGACAGCAGTTATTGGTTAATGTGAACCTGCAAGTTGTATCAAAAATTATGCAAATGTGATAAAAATAAATGCTGAGTGGACATATAAAACACAATAGATTCCCATTAGCTGATGCTAGTGGCACCAGCTTGTCTTCCTGGGGTCTGAAGTCCAGTACATCACATTCATCACACACTATACAACATTTCATTTGTGTTACGCTATGTTCATCACATGTGCCCCTCTATTGTTTTAATTAAGAAAGTGGTAGATTTAATTTTTTTCCTGCATTCATTCCAATGGACATTTAATTTATTGTGTTTAATTACCCAGTCACAGAATCAGTCAATGAATAAGTCCCAGGGGCCATCATTGGGGAACAGAAAGACATTAAATGACCAACACTGGACAATTGATCAGCTGTTTAAGTAATGCATACCTAAATGGTATCTGAATGAGGATTTGTTATAAGATTGATGAACGAAAAGGGGGCAGCTACTCCAATGATACTAGTCCATACCCATTGGTAGCTTTGTCACCTTCTACCTATGCCAATCCTCAATGCCTATGTGCAGTTTCACATAGATTGACCACGTCAGTGAGTAGAAAAACGTGGGACAGACAGAATGACTGACAGAATGACACACTGACAGTTTCTGTGATTATGTACAGCATACCATACCATGACTTAGTCATACCAAAAATTAGAAAAAACCAACAACATTGGGCCACAGGGGGAGCCACAGCGATTGGTCGCATTTTAGCCATTTTTAAGCATTTTTCTGTTGTTATAGCGCCACCCAGTTGCCAATTAGAGTTAAATTTCTCCAGTCACCTTGAGGCGTCCTGTTCTACATATCTACCAAGTTTAGTAAAAATCCATATGGCGGTTAGGCCTAGATAAGAAATTAGCTCTCTAGCGCCCCCATTTTGTTTGATGGGGTCAATAATGGAGGGGTCCCCTCAGATTATGTGTGGTCATATGCCTACAAAGTTGCGTGGTGATGGGTGAAACCCTTGAGATGTTATACACCTTTATGTGATGAGCCACGCCCTCCGCAATATTCATTGCCTTATAGAAGCTCAGTTTTAGTAAGTTTTCCAACTTTTGCCAAGAGGGAACTTTAGATATTGGTCCCTAGATTATGTTCACAGAGTTTCATGCAGATTGGTCAAACTTCCTAGGAAGAGATCGATTTTAAGTGTTTTTCAAAACTTTCAAATGGTGGAAAATCTATATAACTGCAAGTTATGGGTTCATGAGGCAAATGTGTTCCTCATGAGGAGAGGCATCTCTGTGCAAAGTTTCATGTCTCTACGACATACGGGGCATGAGATATGCATTCAAAGTTTGCAATTTCAATTGGTTGCTATAGCGCCCCCCTTTGGCCAATTGATGTAATATTGCTTCATTTGCATCCTCCCATGAGCCTCTACCACTGTGCCAAATTGATCAAGTCAGTGAGGAGAACAACGTGGAACAGACACACAGACAGAGTTTTCATCATTATATAGTAAGATGAGTGAAGGAATAGGGGGCAGTGAATTAAATAGTGGACTTGACTGAACTTCAGGTAAAGAAAATCTACTTGTATGTTTTTATAACGAGGTCTAAATTATATGCTGGAGCAATTAACAAACAATAAATAAATAATGTGAACAGCAGCTCAATTAAACAAACAATTGTATGTTTTTATATTTGCTGGAAAAGTGCTTTTTGGTGCAGGTCATCTCCGCCGTATGTTAGTTGTTAACATCCTCTCAATAACATCAACCCCATATCAGCCTTGTGGAGGTCACCGGCAGGTTTGGACTTTTAATGATTATCCCAACAGCACAGACACTCTCTCTGTGCTGCTGTTCAGAAACCACCTGGCTGTCCTTCAGCACTGAGATGACTACTGATATTGCTGACGGTGACTTTCACATCAAAAGACCGAAGCAATGAACTAAATCAGAGTGCAATACTGTGTGACTTTGAGCATAAAGGAAGGACACAGGAGGAGGGACCCAAGCGTAAAAAGGTGAGCATAGCCGAGTGCTGACGTAGATGTTTATTTAAGGGCCGGAGCCACAAGCTACTTAGTGATTCCCTGACAGCTGCAAAATACCTTATGTGTTGTAATCATCAGCTGCTAATTAAAATAATTTGACGTAAGATCACCACCTCACCACCGACAGTGTTGTAGAGGCAATGATTTTTTTTTTTTTTTAAATCAGTTGAATCGAGAGAGAAGTTTCATCCAGAGTATTGGCATCCGTTGGAGGGCATCTCGACTATTTGGTCTGTTTTCATTGATCGAGCACATTCTTATCTGTTGAAGAGATGACACAGATAAAGCGCACACACGTAGGTACTGCAGATGAAGGTACCTGCGGCAAGAAGGAGAGCATTAGACCAGAGCACGACTGAACGTTTGCTCACATATAGGTCGCACACAAATGTGAGATTTAACAACTGCATAGAAGAAATACAAATCCTGTTAATGAGACAGATCCAGACACAAAACTTTATTGTCTGGCTTATTCTTCTCTCTTTAAAGACTCTCAATACTCATTGTGGGATGAGTTGTGAATTCAGCACCTTGTAAGGATTTTTATTGACGTTAACTGTTGTTGTCCCAAACACATTGATGAAGAACTCATTACTCTGATGACCCAGCAAGCAGCAACAAGCCTCTTATTGGATTAGGCAATTAAAAGCCTTTGGACACCAAATACAACAGAGACATAAGAACAAGATGGATGGATCAATATTAGACAAGGACCGCAACAGCATAGCAGAAATGGAGACGGGTTTGGACAAAGGACATTAACAGCCACACACAGAATGCTGTGTCATCTTTTCTGTGGGCTCCACACACGTGGAGAACATGCAAACTCTACATAGAGGGACTCCCCCACCCCAGGGTCCTAACCCCCCATCCTGAGTTTGAACTAGGAACCCCTGTGCTGTGAGGCAACAATGCTGGCATACAATGGCACCACCGTGCTGCCATGTTATGTCTGTCAGATTCTGCTAATCTGAACTACAATTTCCTTTTACTCTTCACTGTCCACTAATTTTTGGCCAGGACCAGTAACCTCCAAGAAATAATCGGTTGGTAGTTGAATTTTCTTCTTCTTTTAAACATTTGGACAGGGCCTGGTTAGCGGTGTCCCCCTTTCCACTTCTTTTTAAGCTTTATTAGGCTTCAGCTAAGGTAACTGGTTGCAGGTGCTAACATTCATACTACACAGACATGAGTGGCATCAATCTTTTTTATCTGACTCGTGACTCAAGTGATTAAACTAATATCCCCAAATTTTAAGCTGTTCCCTTAGAGGAATACGAATATCAGTTACTCACTCCTTGTTATGTTGAATTTGGTAAGATAACTTTGTTGTTCTCACATGCCTCTACTGTGAACGCAGAATCTAAAATGGCGAAAATTCTTAGTGTGTAAAACTGAGCTGAAAATGAAACTTTCCGATGCTCTCTTCAAAGCCAGACTCTACTGACAAAAACAGTTATTTTACTGCACAGAACACGGGAGTTCCTGGTCTACAGCTGCAGCTTTGTATGTGTTACTGTGTGACCTTGGTGTTTTAAAGGGTTAGTTGGGATTCATTAAAGCCACACAATAACAAAGACAAACTGCTGATTGAGGCAGTGGTAGACCAGCAGCTCCTGTGTTCAGTGAGGTAAATTACCATTTTTTGTCAATGGAGTCTGGCTTTGAAGAGAGCATAGATAACCTTCACTTTCCGTTCAGTTTAAAAATTTTACCAAAAATGCATGTGTTTGGGAAGTACAGAGCATAAGACCAGATAAATGGGACTTAGGTTGTACTACACGAGTTATGTGACTGTTTGTAAACAGATGTTTTGATATATTAAGCTGCTGTTTAACGCAGACCCCTATGACTTCAATCCATCAAGATTTTTCAACGTATTTGATTCTTGGTTCACTGGAGGCATGCAGGAAAAACAAGGTTTGCTTCACAATTTTAATGTAGCACAAGGTAAGTAATTGCTAAACAAATAGTTACTTGGAAGTTCAAATGCTCCTTTAAACCATGAACATGCTTGTCACAAGAAAAAAAGACTTGACCTTTGAATACTATGCCCATTTAGTCATTATAGTACATTGTGCAGCTAACCCCTTTTTCCTGCTTATTTTTCATGGTCATAGCTTATTTTACAACTTCTCATGAGTTGTGATTTATAAGGAGTTTGCAGGGTTAAAAGTTTTGACATTGCATCCTGGAACTCCTTGGAACACTCCTGTGCTTGCTGGAGATGGTTCAGCTATTGCTTTGTCTGTGACTATAGATGTTTTTGCCTTTGATAGAACTTGGAGAATTTATTGAAGATGTTAGTAATGGGCAGAGCCACGATCAGCAGCCCGCAGACGATGCACAGGGTTCCTATCAGCTTCCCAGCAAGCGTAACAGGGAAGGTGTCCCCGTAGCCCACCGTAGTCATGCTAATGGTGGCCCACCACCAGCCAATAGGCATAGTCTGCAGCTCTGACTCTCGAGAGTCTTTCTCTACAAAGTAAATAAGGGCTGAAAACATGGAAATGCCCACAGACAAGAAAAGCACCAGCTGCCCTACTTCACTGGAGCTGTGTTGCAGTGTAGCACCAAGAGAGCGAAGACCTGCTGAGTGGCGAGCCAGTTTCAGGATGCGAAACACTCGCATCAACCTCAAGATCTGCACTACTTTGCCAACATTCTCCAAGTCTGTGTTTTCACCTTCATCCATTATATCACAGGCTAAAGTGATATAGAAGGGCATGATTGACATTAAGTCAATGATATTTAGAGGGCTGCACATGAACTTCCTGGCTGATGGTGCAACAACCAGACGAAGAATAAACTCTGCAGAGAAGAACAGAACGCAGAGGCCCTCAAAGAAAGCCAGCACTGGGTTTTCAATCTCCTTCTCATTGAGATCCACTTGATGGAAGTCCGGCATGCTGTGGATGCACATGGCCAGAATAGAGATGATGACCACACTTAGAGATGCTACAGCCATCACTTTGGCTGAAGTAGAGTGACCAGGATTCTCAAGACGAATCCAGATGTTCCTGCGGACATCTGCACACCAGGAGCCTTCAAACATTTCTATGTCTTCCTCCAAGGCTGACAGCTCCTCAATAGATGAACCTGAGCTGTGAAGCTGCAATTCATCGCTCCTCTGATCCCAGCACTTATCTTCAGCAAGCTGCATCAGTTCATGAAATTTGTTGCTGCAGCAGAAGTCTAAGTGACGTTCCTTGATGCCCCAATACTCGATCTCTTGAAAAAATGACATAATGCACAGCCCGTCCACCAGATGGATTTTGCCTGTGAGGTAAAAGTTGAGAACGTAACAGAAAAAACGTGGATTGCGGTCAAAGTAGTACTCCATCTCAGAGGGACTGAAGTCATCGCAGAGCTCCAGGATTGCTTCTTTGGAGCTGCAGCACAGGAGGCGACCCAGACGTGTCTGCGGGAATCGTTTCAGAACGTTGTGCTCCATTCGTTGTTTGAAACCACCAACATTGACATTGATAAAGCAATCATCATCAGGGCTGTGCGGATGAAGGATCTGTCCATACATCATGATGAAGCTGTCAGAGGGCATTCAGCAACTCTTGTTAAAAATCTCAGAGGCTTCGTTGCCTGCAAACAAAGACACTGAAATTAGAACGCCTCACACTTTCTTGTATGTCATTTGATCACATTGAAGCGCGTTACATCAGAGCTGTCAAGTATCGAGTTGCATCTTGGTGTCTGTGGCACCTCTTGATGGAATGGTTTAGTGAGAGCATGACTCGCTATTGATTTACAGTCTAAAGATGAAATGTTTCCATCAGGCATAGTTACACCTGTCCACTGAAGGTGTACTCAGGTATTTACAGCAAACTCACCTATCAGCCAAAAAGCCATTGGAACATATAGGAGAGTATACCCGCTTCCTCCTTGATAATCTACCCACCTACCTAGTATCATCAATTTCCACTACACTAGCAAGTTACATATCGATTTATGTCACAAGCTACATATCGTGACAGTGCTCTGCATGGTCATGACTGATCAGTGATGTCATAATTCAACTTTCAAGGTAAATGTGTAAGAGTGCAACGGGAATAGTCTTATAGCTTCAAAAAGTGAATCATTCAGTTGAATGTATTGACAAATTTCAGGGCATAAAACTAGGGCTGATAAAATTATAGTATCGGTGCACCTTTAGTGTTTTATTATAGACATATATATATATTGGGCGTATTCGAATATTTTCCACCTCCCCCACCCAACCCCATATATTGATACAAATACAAATAAACAAGTAAATTGCTATGCTACGACAGACGCCCATGCACCACTGTCTAAAATAATCAGATGTAATCATAATCATTTACATTCAACAAATGACCATTCTTATTATTATACAACATTAAAACTGTGCTGGGGGGTGAGTAGGTCCCCCAGATGGTGACTCCATGGCACGGCCCTGTTATGGACCTATGATACCCACATTTTCCATACAAACAATGACTTGGTACTCGCTATCAGTCCTGCTTGTAGGTCTAAAACGATCCGCACTGTCTGACATGTATTGTGTTACGCACTGTAATATATAGCGTTTCAACATGCAGTGAAGCCAAGGTCAGATTTGACACGTTTCTGCAGCACTAAAAGTTTAGACTTTACAAGAGAACCGCTGGAGAGGCATAAAAAGTTAAACGATCAAAGTGAAATAAAAGAGACTTTGCGCGCCAGGTGATTCCAGTGACACTGGGAATCATGCACCAAAGAATCCGAAAACTGTGCACAAAATATTAATAAGACAAACAGTGTCGCAGCAAAGCAGTCATATTTCCTGTCCGAGCAGCATCTCTACATAAAGTTGTGGAGAAGTGGAGATGGTAACAGCAGCATACCTGTCCATGAGCGCAGACGTCCCGTGGCTGTGGCTCAGTCCGGACTGAGCAGTGTTCATTGCAGTGCTGCGGTCGTGTGTGTGCGAGCGTGCGTGCGTGTGTGTGTGTGTGTGTCTCCAGCAGCGCAGGGCGGAACGCAGCTAACAGGACAATTGATCACACACAGCTGGCACATTATTTATTCCACACTAACAGTCTGTTTTATACAACTTTAAACTTTAATGTGTAATGTGTTACCAGTGTCCGGGCTGCGCCAGCTCGTCTGAGGTGTGCCAAATTTATCACTGTAAATATTTTATGATTCTTTAGGCGAAGCGCTCAAATGATTCTTTAAGGGCTGCCTTCTGTTTCGCGTTTGTTGTCATCTTATTGTGAAGATTTTCTGGCTTGTTTGGGGTTGCTGCTGTGCCGACCTTTGCCTCAAATAATATTAAACTATATATATAAACTGCAAAACTAATATAATATAACCGAGGGGGGTATACAGAATAAAAAAAATATGAACATTGGTTGCAAAGAAATAAAGTATAATATATTAGGCCTGTGGTATATCACAGTTTGCAGGTGGATCATTCCCCCACGCACTGTTATGCATACACACACAATTTTGATGCAGATTTTTGATGAGCAGGCAGCAGAGGGAGGAGTAAAAGTGTGCAAGAGAGCAAGGGAAGATTTAGTGTTTAAATATGGCTGTGTCAAACTGTGTGGTCAAACATGCCACATTACTGACTGCCACACACTGGGATAGCACCAAATCAAGTAATTAGCCTTTATGGGCCCAGCGACTGAAAGTTTAAAGGTCCAGTGTGTAGGGTTTGAAGAACATGGATTGGCAGAAATGTTATATGATATTCATAAATATGCTTTATTAGGGGCAGCATGGTGGTCTTGCCTCACAGCATGAGGGCTCCTGGGTCCCTGGGTTCCCAGGGTGGGGGAGCCCTTCTGTGCAGTGTCAGCATGGGAACTCCAGCTTCCTCCAACAGTCCAAAGACATGCAGGTTAATTGGTGACTCTAAATTGGCCGAAGGTGTGAATATAAGCATGAGACCTGTCCTGTAATTTCAGAGGGGCTGGTGGGTGTGTGGGGTGTCAGACACCTCCCTCCAAATATTTAGAGTGTGTACATTTGGCCAATAAACAATATACAGCGTTTATAATGTAAGGAAATGACAAAAGAACCCTACTGTGATGCTGTAATATCGGAATAGCAGAGGATAAAACAGCAATTACTTATTCAAGTGTCATTTAAAAATCATCAGGGCCCTGCCAAGATTATAAGTCAAAGTGTAAGTCACAGTTAAGACAAATTAAGCTGCAGACACACCACATGACTCTGCAGCAATACGATCTTCTGCAAGGTTTACCAAAATAAAGAAACTGTCTTCAGAATATGCTCCGAGTCAGGTGGAAGTTACTTCTATGCATCGACTGCTTATGATGCTGTGCCCTACTCACTGATGCCATTTACTGACAGTAGATGGCAGGAGAAGATTGCATCACTGATATGCCAACAATATAAAGAGAGGCACCTCAGTGGTGGGGTCAAGATTTTTAAAACCACTTGAATTCAGGCAAACATTTTTGTCTCCACACAGCAAAAACTAAAAACTTGTACTTTTGCTAATTCCATCCTGTCATGTACCAAAAATTAAAACCACAGCAGAAGCAGCATTTCCCTTTGAACCATGTCCTCATTATCTACCAAAACATGGCGCATATTCCACTTGAAGCGGTATTTCATCTGGTTGGATGTACTCAAAAATTCCTTACAGATGGTCAGCAGCACTGATACTTGTTAAGCACTATTCCCAAGTGCAGTGGTGTTCCCAGTAAACACTACTGACGGTGTGGGTACTGTTTCCAAGCAGATTAGTTGGTGATAATGGTTTGAAAGCCATCTGTCCTTGACAGTATTTTCCACATGATATAAAGTGATCAAGAATGCAGTATGATATTACAAAGGTCAGCAAAATGAAATCCAAGCAAAATACATTTTAAATTCTTGTACAAAGGTGACAGTTTATTTACTATTTACTTCCATATAAAAATAGTTAATAAAGCAGTTGTATTCATTTAAATATTTCAACATTTAAAGTAAAGAAAAATACATAAGACATAAGTTAAATTCCACTAAATACATATTTTGCTCTGTTTAGACTGGATAAAACATATGACAGTTCTGTTTAACAACTTTCATTAAAGGGACATTGTGTAACATTTTCAGTTGTTTATTGGCAAAAATTGATGTCTGCATTCATAAATATGTCATCACTGGTGTACTATTACCTCCACCAATAATCTGACTTATTCTCATAAAAGGAGAATTTTGGATTTGTTTGTACATTGTGCGGGTAAGTCATCTGTGGGGTTCCATTACGTTTCGCCATCTTGAGAATACACCCGCCAGCAAGGGACATACAGCACCGCCTTCGGCGTTTTCGTTGAGAGCCAGGCCAGCAATGCGTGACTGAGGAGCTGAAGGAGAGGAGCAAGAGGCGCTTCGCTACTACCCTGGCAAATTTGAAACTAAAGCCTGATTTATGGTCGTGCGTTGAATCGACGACAACACTACGTCGCAGGGTACGGGGCTACGCAGAAGACTCGCCGTAGCCCCCGGCGTAGCCTGACGTGCACCTCCCCAAAAATGTAACTACGGGTCGAGGCGACGCAGACCCAGCGCAGACCGGCACGGCTGTGATTGGTTTGCTTAGTAGCAACGCATTTCCGGTTCCGTATTTCCACCACCATCCCCGCCATCTTTAAACATCTTCTATTGCCATGTAGATGTTGTTAAGGCTCATTATATATATGCCATTATGCTCAACGTTCAATATGGATACGGATACGGCCGGAGCCGTCTGTCTGTGCTCCGCGTTCATTTCTCTGTGACCGGAAAAGCCGGAAGCTAAACGAAGAATCAACTAGGTACGACGATAACCACTCAGGAAAGGAACGAAGCCTCCTACCGCTCTGGCGGTGAATTGCACTGCGACGAAATGGAGTGACAGAGAAGTTCGAAGGGTTCACGACGGCGTCACAGCAACCATGGAGCGATGTCGTCGATTCAACGCACGACCATAATTCAGGCTTAAGTCCCACTCTTTGAGCATAATGCAGGATCATGCATATGCAGCATCATGGGAGACGGAATCCTTGTCGCCAAGAAAGCACAAAAGGAAATAGAAAAGGCAGCGTGACCGGCAAATTAAAAAAACGAAGGCCCACATCGGGGTAGCCTTTCCCAGGTAGAGAGAGCTGCTGAGGGAGAATGGTAATGCAATCACAGGCCAGCGCCGCTGTAAGCTGTTAGCCGCTGTTAGGAAAGGCAACCCCAATGCTGACCCTTGTTTTTTTTAATTCGCCGGTCACGCTGCCTTTTTGATTCCCTTTTGCACTTTCTTGGCGACGTGGATTCCGTCTCCCGTGATGCTGCATAATACATGATCCTGCATTGTGCTCAAAGAGTGGGATTTTGTTATGCGGCAGTAGTGCTGCTGGCCACCAACAGCTGTTTCAATTTACATCCGCCCCAACAGTCCTACGTTGTAAACACAGCCAGCACGGTGAGGAGGGGGTTTGTCAACTCGCGTCGCGTGTGTCTGTGTAGCAGCTTGAATGAATACTCCATGTAGTATCGGGTGACATGGTTTCATCAGTGTTATCATAGCTTTTTGGTACACAGCGGCTACCGTTGTTGCAATACGTGTTTGAAACAGTGAGGCGCTAGAGTGCGCCATCTGTTTGAATGCAATATATGATTCCTACACACTGTGGCTTTAAGTTGAAACGAAATGCACCTTTTCCATAAGTAAATATTTTCAGTTTATTTGCTCCACAAACTTGTAAAAAATGAAACACAGATTCAGGCCAACGTACATTACAACGCTTAGAAATGTGAAGGTTCTCTTATGGGACAGATTTCATGCTACAGGACTGTGACACAGTGGGCAGCAGTTATACTTGCTGATCTCCTGCCCTAGAGCGCAGTGTTTACACACATTGCACATCCAGAACTGGTACTCCTGGATTGGTAGACCGGTCACAATGCATGTGGGTAATTTTCCTTCCGTCCTAGAATAAGAAAATAGAATTAGTTGGAGTCAGGGGTACTGTCAAGTAGTGAGATCAAAGTGAACCTCAATGAAAGGCTTAAAGGGGCAAAAAGCGAAATCGTTTCACCGCTAGGTTTGCTGTTGTGCACTGCCTGTAGACCAAAACAAAGTGTGTCATGAGCCACACCACCCTCTACCTCTGCTCTCCACCCCTCACACAGCAGTTAGCGATGTCTCGGTCTCTGCTGTGTTTAGCTATTCCCCTGCCTACTTCAATGATGATGGTACCTGTCATAAATGTAATATATTTGCTGAGATGGAGGCGAGGCTCAGTGACTAGAGGAGCTGGTAGAAGCACTCCATAGCTGTAAGTTACTCCAGTAGCCGGTGGCAGCCGACTCGGCTAGAGCCATCGCCGGATCCCGGCTAGTGCTAACACCGGGAGCTAACGTTCCTCCTCTTCTCCGTGAGTGAGAGCGATGTTTTAGCCTAGCGGGCAGCTGGCTCGTGGGCTGCCGAAGAGGAGGAACGTTAGCGTTAGCTCCCAGTGTTAGCACTAGCCGGGATCCGGCGATGTCTCCAGGCGAGTCGGCTGCCACCGGCTGCTGGAGTAACTTACAGCTATGGAGTGCTTCTACCAGCTCTTATAGTCACTGAGCCTCGCCTCCATCTCAGCAAATATATGACAAAAATGTAGCCTCGAGGGCTGCACACCTGGCTTGCCAGGCTGCCCGCGAGGCTACATTTTTCAATGCTAATTGCAAATGTTAGCTGGGCTGCCGGGCTAACTTACTCACCTAACACAACCGTAACGCCTGACCCATTGCTGGGACCGAGCCGCTAATAACTCAAGCTCCGGACATAAACCCATCCCGGTGTTTCCTCTGCAGCCTCCACTTCACCCAGCTTCACTCAGTTGCCCGATAAACCCACCGCTTCCTCCCACATTAACCTGAATAACAAACCAGGGCTCGGTGCTCTGGTTGGATCCAAACAGAGAGCCGGGGCTAGTTGGGAAGCTAGCAGAGGCTAACTGGCTGTGCTTCCCTCCGGTCATGTTGAGGCTAACGCCTTGCCAGCCGCTCCCAGCTAGCTCCGGATTGTTATTCAGGTTAAAGTGGGAGAGGCAGTGGATCTGTGGGGCAGCTGAGTGAATTGGAGCCTGAGGAGGAAGCACCGGTTAGTCCCGGTTTCGTTCCGCTCTCCGCCATTTTGCTTCGAAAATATGTGCTGCCATTGCTCACTGGCTGTAGCCTTTTATAGGGAGGGAGTGCCAAGGGCTCCGAGAGGGAGGGGGGGATTCACATGAATGTACATGAACACGCAGCCGGACCGGCTTGTGAACAATGGGCTGGAGATCAACACAGAGAGGGTGTGTAAGGTCATGCTGTACTCCAGATGAAATTACACCTCTAGTTCTTCACATAGCAATTTTTTAATTTCTTCAATCTAGAAATGATGAATTTCGCTTATTGCTCCTTTAAAGGTAGACAAAAAGTTAAGTGTGATCTGTTGGTAAAGTTTCCATTAGTGATGAAAGCATACCCCACATGTCCCTGGTGTCTGTCTCTTTAATCTCTATGAACAAATATCTGTATATGTATGCAGACTCTGTGGGCCACGGGGCAAGATTTTGGTATTGGAAGCTTTCTGGTTTCTGTTTGTAGTCTGAGCAATATGGACCAATCATGTTTGAACGTCAGGTAAACAGTCCATGTGAGGAGGCGTAATGCATTGGCTGAAATTAAATCTCGGAACCCATCTGCTATCCTCTGACAACAATTTAGCATTTTATTAGCTTTTCATTTTTTTTTTCATATGTAGATATGTTTTTATGGAGAATAGCCAAAATGGCCAGCCCACGGCAAAGGAAGTCTTGGCCACATCTGCTAGCCACACTGGATCTCCCAAAATATTGGCTCCCAGAAGCTTATCGTTGTCAGACCAATAGCCAACGGGTTCCGAGATTACTGTCTCTGTAGCTCTGTGTTCATTGTTTACTGCTTGCCTGCGACTGGCTGTAGCATTACACACAATGCTAGAGTCATAATAAAGCAACAGAGCTAACAATCTACAAAACTGTGTGTATTCCTGTAATGCATAAAAATTAGCTATTTGTAGATTCTTTTCATTTCCCCTATTCAGCATTCACTTTTAAAAGTTACATTAATAAAGACCCTAATGGTGCTTCCTCTGTCTATAGCAGCAGGCTCTGTAATATACTTTATTACCCCAAATTGACAGAAACTGCTGTGTATACAAATCATCTAACAATCCATTTAAAGTTACTAGAGAAAAATACATTTCAGCGCTTCTGTTTTGACAATGGGTAATGACTATAGCTCATTTTAAATTTTGCTGCAATCACTTACTGCATCTAGACTTTACTAATGACTGTGTTTTTGTCTTGTGCCTGGAGATGTGGCAGGGAACTTTTAAAATATAGTTGTAGTTAAATGAATATATCACAGTGCAAGGCACAGCATTGTGTTTATGTTGACTCTACAGTGGAAAACCCCAAATCAGAATAATGTAGACTGCTGTTCACTACAATATACCCATCAGTACTACTGGTTAATATTTCATTACGGTTAATCCTCCCAATGTAGATTCAGATATACTCATCGTATCTTTAATATGTCTATATTTCTCATGGCAATCTGTGAATTCAAATATGTGTATGAAGGGAAAGAATGGTGAAATCCCTCCAAAACATGTCTTTTAAATGGTTAAGTTAAGGAAACTAGTCGTCTGTCAGTGTTTGGAGCCAAACTTTGATGTATACTCATTGATGCCCTCACCCCTCTGACGATCCATACAGCTCCGTTGAGTGGCTGTCCTTTGGGGTGTGCTTGGTGAAGATCTCCAGGGCCAGATCCTCGTAAGGCTGCCGCTGTTCAGGGTCCAGACTCTCTAGGGACTCCAGCTTGATGAAGGCCTGCGAGCATGTGCCAAAGGCCCTATTGGCCGCAGAGCAAATGGCGAGCAGAGAGTAGATCTCCACTGGTGGGATGATGTCCTCATACTCACGCAGGTGAAGGGCTTTAAAAATGGGGAAGCGGTGAGGAGTTAGACTTCCACTGTGTTTGGTTGTATCTATGATGGGAAACTAACTTGTCTCAAGTCACAAGACTGTCCAAGTCAAGAAAAAATAATTTGTGACAAAATAAATACAAATACAAACTGAATAATATGTCATAAACTCAACTCCTGTCTTTGAGTTTGGAAAGTATTGTATATTGTATAATAATTACTACATTATATGTTGAAGTGTCCTGTGTGATTTGGTACCTGTGCGCATGGCGTTCTCAATGTAGCCTCCATATAGCTGCCTCTGAGCCAGCAAAAAGAAGTGATATGCCTCTGCTCCACGCCAGGCGTTGTCCACAATACGATTGTCTGAAGAGGTTGCATCTTCCTCAAGCAGCCCAGCCAGTGCAGATGTTGCCTAATTAAAGTATTATAATATTTAAAAGCTTTTACTGAAAAAAATAAAGAAATAGAAACATATATTCCTATATGTATAAGGTAGTGATATATTACCTCAGACTTTTTCCCTTTGGCTTTGCTCTGCTGTGACGTCTTCACCTGCTCATGGTAATTTTCAACCAGACGTGCTGCCAGGACATAAAGCTTCTTCACCCGCAGCGGTCGGGTCCTTTTCTCCGCCTCCTCATCTGCGATCTGTAACGGTAGCCAAAAAGTCCATACCCACAAACAAGTTACTCCAGCTGAACAAAAATTCTGGTGTGACCTCAAATACAATAGACAGAGTGTGTCGTCCCATTCCCTATTCTCCGGCAGCAAAGCATGATTAGAGCACCATCAGGGGGCTCCAGAACGGGTCAGTCCACCAGAATCAACCAGGTTTGTGTCTTTTAGTTATCTATATAAAATGACTAATCTGTTAATCTGTTTGACTAATCTGTCCAGTATTGGGTTGCCTCAAGACCCGATGGAGCTGGCCCTATAGTGGACTTGATCCCCAAAAACTGCTCCCAGACCCTAAGGAAAGGGGCCAGTTTATTAGGGATCGACAGTCATTTGTGTTTGGATTTGATTATTGTAAAAGAAGGGAGGAATGACCCAGCCCTCCTTCCCCAAGCTGCTTGTTCAGTTCCTTTCTGTGTGTATATGTACTGGGAAAATGTGACACTTCAAACTCCAGCGTAAAAAAGTGCATGAAAACATAAACCTACCTTAAACATGAGTTTGGCCGCATCAAGGAAATGGTGGGCTTTCCGATACAGCTCCACCGCCTCTAAAGTTTTATTCTTCTCAAGAAGATGTGAGGCATATTTGGAGAGAAGAGGTTTAATCTCCTTCATGTTGTGGGTCCTGGCGAGTTCCACTGCTTTGTTCCACTGTAAGAAAAGGATAACATTAAACTAAAAACAAAATAAGCCTGTACCTTTTAAATATAATACTGGTCAAGTTAATCTAAAATAATAATCAGAAAAGTCAGTGCAATAAATACATCATTTACATACAGCTTTTAAAGCTACAGTTGGTAACTTTCATGAAAATAATTTTGTGTCATATTTACTAAAACTGTCACTACAATATGAGAGAAGTACATGAGACAGATGGTCCAAGGAGTCTCTAACACATCGTGTCAAACACTGTTTGTGAACTACAGTCAAATTGTCAAACTAAGCAGCCTAACCTGGCCACCATGTTGGACAGTCGACCAAAATACCAAGCACCACCCACCAGCTGGACCAACCGTCTCATTTTACAGCTTAACAGTACACAAAAATAAGTTTCTGAAAATGTTTGAGGCCAGAAATAGATGACATAATAACAGACTCTTGATTAATATTTGATCAGCGCTGCCTAATTTGACAGTCTGAAGTTCACAAGCAGTGACTAACATGATTAACAGCTGCATTAGAGACTCCTCAGCTCTCATTTGTTGTATTTGTTAATGTGCTGTAAGGCCATTAGAGGCGCTACAAGGCAACAGAGTAGGCAGAGGAATGGGATTCTGATTTAGTGTTGTGCGACTATAGTGACAGTTTCAGCAAATATATTAAAAAAGTTATTCTTTATAAAAGTTACCAACTGCAATCAGGTTTTAACTTTAATCATGTCCTGGCTATCATTCGTCAAGCCTTCCTGAAAATGACACATAGCTGTATATCCCTCACTTACAGTCACAAAAATTAGATAACAGAGAGCCCAGTGTATTTTTCCACATCCCAGGGATGAGCTAACAGGAAACTGAAGAGGAAACAGTTAAAAGTGCAGCCTGTTCATTTCACTGTCAAAAACGCAGCATTAACACAGCAGGAGGAACTGCCAAGAGAGGAAACAGGGACCGCTAACGACCTCTCCTTTTGGATTAACACAGGGTCAATTACAGCACAAATTTAACGTCCTTTAAATCAAAGTCAGCTGTGGTGACACATCTCTTCACAGATTTTTTAAATTAAGAAAGTTCTTTCTTTTGTCCAAACCTTAGCGAAGAACAATTAATTAAACCTGCTGAGCTAAATGCCAGATTTACACTGGAAGAGCAAAGTTTGAGAGCAGCATTCACACTGTGGGGCTAAATATGACACAGGAAGAGGATAGGAGTGGGAGGATAGCAGGTGCCACACTGACACAGTGAAGTGTGTGTTTAATTTGAAGATGGCTAAGGGAAGACCGTGTGTGCTCAGAGTGTCACTCAGAAACTCTGGCGCCACAGTGTTCTGTCTGTCTCTCACCTGGTTCAGATGGACACAGGTGTCAACGGCAGCCTTGGGCTGGTTGCACTTCAGGTAGGCCTGCACAGCTTGTTCACACATGCCCACGGTGGCAAACATTTGTCCAATATCCTGAAACAAAGAGACGGAAATAATGGAGAGGCAACAGAGAGTGGGTTTTATGGATTCATAGTCATTGATGTCTGAAATTTCTACATAAAGCCCAAAGAGAATCGAGTTATTTTTGGTCAAATCTGAACATTTTGCTCACCGGTAAAAGCGCATGATTCTCTGGCAGCATAGTGGTCAGCTTTTCAAGGCCATAATAGTCCTCTAACATGTAGTAGCATTCTGCCAGCCTCTCCTGGTTACGACCTTGAAGGTAGTACTGCACTGCATTGACCCTTGAAACAGAAAGGATTTATACAGTATTTAAAACTGAAAGTGAGACATAGTTTCCTCCAATCTTAAAGGAGCCCTTCATGACATTCAGAACATAAATGTAGCAGGAACCGGCTATTTGCTATGTAAATATGTAGTTAGGTACTGGCATCCTGAGCAGAGAACACAGTCAGGCTACCTCTTTGTGCATTGTAATCTGGGCTTCTCTGTTCGCTGTTGTGCGGTTCAGCCACGCGTACATGTGAGTCCGTGTGTGTGTATCCCACTGGCTAGCTAATCCCCACCGCTTTCCACTGCCCTAATATGGCAGTTAACGCAGATATCGAGACGGTGTCAGCGTGGAAGTGTTGCAGCCACTCTCCTAACACCATTAGCTCTGTAAACACTGTTGCTGTTGCTAGCACTGTCCGCACAGTTAGCTATAAGCCGCTGACTCAGCCTCCTCCATGTTGAAAGCCTTGTGTAGACGCCTCTCAATCTTAAGTCAGGTTTCCATCCAAATGTAGCGCACATTTTAACTGAATTTCCAAATAGTTGGCTAAATGTGACTTTATGTGCTTTTTCATCAACTGCTGTTATGCAAATATTGAGAGTTGGTTCACTGAGATAAACAGTAGGTGGCACTAATTCTTCAGTTAGGGGCCACTGTGGAAGGGGGCGCAATGAGATGACGTAAATAAAAGAGCCCCATTTAAACCTTAAACAAAGAAAACAATGGATGTATAATAACGGAAAGCACACAGAACAATGGAATAAGATAATAATGGATAGGAGTTCTGGTAACAGCCCTGTGTGCATACATCCATAC
Source organism: Epinephelus awoara (assembly GCA_035609425.1). Classification (NCBI taxonomy): domain Eukaryota; kingdom Metazoa; phylum Chordata; class Actinopteri; order Perciformes; family Serranidae; genus Epinephelus; species Epinephelus awoara. The sequence goes on from CM069309.1 coordinate 26,824,792, forward strand.
AGTGTGTTAAAGGCCGTCCAGATTCGACAAAGATTGCTTGCAGTGGCACAAATAGGTTACAGTATGTCATCATTTATCCAGTGAATCTGTTTCCAATTCAATGTAAGTGATAGGGGAAAAAACACAGTTCTCATTCTGTGCAAGTATGCATTCTAAAGTTTAGCTGAGGCAAATATAAGGCTTCAGCATACAGTTAGTTAAATCACATGGGTGTCTTATAAAGATATAGTCTTCCCTTACAAAACTCCCTCTTTTTGTTACGGTTCCTTGCGAAAGTCTCAGCAAAGAAACAAGGAAAAAGAAAGAAGGTAGTTTGCAGTCAATTCACAAACTCTGGAAGATACACTTGATTTGGCTGACTGAGACTGCTGAAGCCTTAAATTATCTTTAGCTGAATCTCAGAGTGCATTTTTGCAAAGGACGGTGGACTTGTCCTCTATCATTTACACTGGAATCGTGTCAGAAAAGGATTATTCACAGCTAGTATGGACCGAAGGAATGATTATGGTGACAATAACTCAATGTATATGGGCGCAAAATAGAAGTGACATAATGTTAACTCATCCTTTTATGATGGATTTTAGCATTTATATTACCATACAACTGAGAGACTAATGACATATTATTTGGGTTGGGATATATTAAATATATTGCATCGTACTAATGACGATCTTGGGTGAAAATGGGTGTTTATATTTGCATAATCAGTTTTGTATTATAGTTCTAAGCCATTACAATGCATATCTATGAATGCGTAATACATTCATTTGACAAATAAAATGCTGCTGTTTTTCTATATTAATAAAATCGTCTCAAAATTATGCAAAATGTCTAATTAACTGATTTATGAAAAGATGGCTGTCTCGTAAATTCAGGGGGAAAAAAAAACGTTTTTTTCATGACAACTTTTCTCAGAATTCTGAAATAATATTCTCGTTAATTATAGATTTTTTTTATTTTTTAATGCATTACGCTTCTGTTCACATCTGCTGAACAAAGAACAATACTTCAATGTACAAATTACAGAACTTCTTTCCCCCCAACCGAAAGTCTCAAAAGTTGCTATGTAGTTTGCTACATATTTTATTTTGTGCGCACAGGTTATTATCTTGTGGAAACGAGTTATTATCTTGTGCAGACACGCTGTTAGGTTATTCGTCCAAGATAATATTTGTTGTACGCAAGGCAAAACAAATATCACCTTTTGGAACTTTAGGGGCTCTGTAACTATCTAACACATACGTATATGTATTGTTTCTATACTAAATATACTAACACACTAAATGACCAAAGAAAGAAAACGTAAACTACATTTCAATACCATTTCTGTCTATCAGCAAAGTAGTCTCCAATCGCATTGTATGCCTGTTCCAGCAGAGCATCATCACAGTCCCCAGAGCCAGCTTTGAGCAGCTGAAGCACCCTGAACCAGTCTCCCAGCTTCATCCTAAGGCTGATGGCAAGGTCCCTACGAGAAATAAAACATTAACATGCTTACAGAACTGATGGCATAAGGTAACACTGACATTTAAAATGACAAAGTAAATCATTATTGGAAGTTCTGATTCAATTATCAAATACGTCCCAAAAAATACAGTTAAATATACCTGCGATCCATGTCCAGGTACATCCGCTCAGCTTCCTCGAACCTGCTGAAGTAAGCTGCCACCTCTGCCTGTTTCATGGGCTCGCTCTGTAAGTTGCCCAGTCGCTTGACAAACTCAATGCCCTGGTAGTCTTTGCAACGGACAAAGGCCTGTTCAGCTGTTTTCAGATCAAGTTTCTGGAGGGCTGCCTCAGCCAGAAGACGCCTGGTGGGGTAATAACAGAGAGAGGGGGCAGTTAACTACTATCACCAGTACAGCTGCGAGGCATAATGTGAGTACATAAATTCTTATACACACTCTAATATGATTGATTTAAACTGTAATGAAGCTATTAAGCCGTATGAAGTCACTCAACAATCTGTGAGTAGGACTGTGGCTTGCAAATGTAAATCAGTATCTATGGACCAAATAATTGTCTGTAATCAATCAATCTGTTTCAAACTTAATGATTCTATGATTTTATTGCTGTGTGAGATGAGTGCAAAGATTATCCTTGGGTCACAGACTGAAGCTGACTGCTTGAACTGACTCCCACTTTTTGATGTTGTGAGATTTTGAGGGATGCTGCAAGAACTGACACACTACCCAGAGAACACGCATAAGCTAAAGTGATCACATTGCAGCTACAAAAGAGTTATTATAAATATCTGCAATGATCCTCCTGCACCAGCACAGAGTACATGCTCAGACAAAAGCAGCTATTGACTGGTGCCAACCTGACCTGACAGCAACTTTCAAATATCTTTTGAACAGAAAATTCAGAATAGTTTTTGAGAACTGATTTTGCTGCTTTGTATCACTGGGTCCCATGTTTACCTTGATTAAATTAAATATTTTTTTAATTATTTGTTTCTATTGTTATTGTACAAATTAATTGTTAAAAAATCCCCCACAACATCTGCTGCAGATCTGTGGTGTTCACACTGAATCGCTCTGCACCATCCAGACAACAACATGATTTCCTGAAAAGCCAATTCTTCACTTATTGAGCTGCCATCATCATGTGTCACTGTAATCAGCACAGCTGTATCAGAGCGATGAGACCAGTGGTGTGATGGGCTGAAAGTGAATTTACTAATCACTACAACCTCTGATCCATACTCAACTGCATCCAACCTTTTTTCACTTTTCACTGCTGCACATACATGAACCAAAATGTTGGTCAATATCAGGCGGTTAGTGAGCATGAGTCACCCCTGTCAGTGTGGTATGTCCTGCACCGTTGCCCCTTGCTGGACCCTGTTGACAACGGAGCTTGTGAGTGAATGAAATCACTCTGATTGGCAGTTCAGGTTAGGGCACGAGAGAAATGGAAGTGAGGAAAGTAAACAAAGAGCTGAAGTCAAAAGGAAGACCAGAACAAACTTGTCTCATAAGGTAAGATTTTTTTTCTTTCTTTAACAGATTAGTTTTGTAAGGGATTGTGTTATTGTTCACTGGTGCAGGGAAATAAGCTCTGTTCTTAAACATTAGATTGTGTTATCAATGTGCTGACTGGCTAACTAGCACTAGCATTCGGTTTCCTTTTTAATGATGATTACAGACAACGACCGTCTGCTGGTGTGGAGAGTTATTTTCTCTCATGCTGGTACAGAATGTACATCGTGGTTGGCCGTCGGCTGTAGTCTTTGCGGTGTGTTCATGTGCAACTTTTAGGCCAAGAAACAGCAGTGTCAGGTGATGCAGCATGGGACCTCCATCGCTGCTAGCTCACTTGAAATAAGGCCCTTAAACTTAAAGTCATGCGTTAAAGCTGAATAGAAAGTAGTGATCAACACTTTGCATTTACCAGAGTCTTGGGTGAGGATTATCTTCAATGAACTGTGAGGCATCCTCAATCCCCACTTTTTCAATCAATGCACGACTGTCCCTCAGGGAGCGGATTTCAAAGTTGATGAGGTTGTCTTTGTTAGGCCTCTCTGGATCCTGTTGGGCAAGATCCCATAAGTGTTTCATTAAAGCCACAGTGTGTAGTAATTTCTCCCATCTAACGTTGAAATCACATATTGCATTCAAACAGATGGCGCACTCTAGGCCTCACTGTTTCAAACGCGTATTGCAACAACTGTAGCCGCTGTGGACCACTGATGAAACCACGTCACCCGATACTACATGGAGTATTCATTCAGGCTCCTACACAGACACACGTGACGCGAGTTGACAAACCCCCTCCTCACCATGCTGGCTGTGTTTACAATGTAGGACTGTTGAGGCGGATGTAAATTGAAACAGCTGTTAGTGGCCAGCGGCACTACTGCCGCATAACAAAGTCCCACTCTTTGAGCGTAATGCAGGATCATGTATTATGCAGCATCACGGGAGACGGAATCCTCGTCGCCAAGAAAGTGCAAAAGGGAATCACAAAGGCAGCGTGACCGGCGAATTAAAAAAAACAAGGGTCAGCATTGGGGTTGCCTTTCCCAGGTGGAGAGAGTTGCTGAAGGAGAAAGGTAATACAATCACAGGCCAGCGCTAACAGCGGCTAACGGCTAACAGCGGCGCAGTGATGCGAGGAGAGGGATTAGGCTGTTAGCGACTGGCCGCCCCGATGTGGGCCTTCGTTTTTTTTAATTCGCCGGTCACGCTGCCTTTTTGATTCCCTTTTGCACTTTCTTGGCGACGAGGATTCCGTCTCCCGTGATGCTGCATTATGCTCAAAGAGTGGGACTTAGTTTCAAATGTGCCAGGGTAGTAGCGAAGCGCCTCTTGCTCCTCTCCTTCAGCTCCTCAGTCACGCAGTGCTGGCCTGGCTCTCAACGAAAACGCCGAAGGCGGTGCTGTATGTCCCTTGCTGGCGGGTGTATTCTCAAGATGGCGAAACGTAATGGAACCCCACAGACGACTTACCCGCACAATGTACAAAAAAATCCGAAATTCTCCTTTTACGAGAATAAGTCAGATTATTGGTGGAGGTAATAGTACACCAGTGATGACATTTTTATGAATGCAGACATCAATTTTTGCCAATAAACAACTGAAAATGTTACACAATGTCCCTTTAAATCAACAAATACACACTGCATCTTTGAGCAATTTAAAGACACAGCAAAGCAGTGAGGCATAAAGAGAGTCTCTCTTCATATTAACACTACAAATGGCTGAATTCTCATCATTATGCAAACATCTGTTAAATTAATCATGTGTCAAGTCAACAGTAAGTCAACAATTGTAAATCCATCTGCTTTAGGATATTTAAGAGGCTAAATAAAACATTTCATTGAAACTATGGGAAAAAACCATCTTGGTATTAGCATGAGTAGTTATGTTTTTCATTTCAACATGACAGTATTCAGACTCGGATCTCAAGTGCCACTTTTTTTTAACTAAAGTTTTACCTTCATGATTTCATCAAGCAGGACAGATTTGATTTCCAGGTCTTCAAAGTTGCAAATGTACCCAGATGTCTGTATGGGTTCCTGTTTTTTTTAAAAAAAAGAAAAAAAAATACACAAAGGCAACAGTTGCTAACTGTTTATTTAGTAATAACAAGATAATGCTGCTAACCAACACAAAAACACCTGAGCACTCACCTCTGGGTCTAAGTTCCTGAAGACATACATCCTTGTCTTCTCCATCATGGCGAACAGATCAGGATTGTCATTCGCCCACTTCATGTCCCAAACATCTTTGCGCTCAAACTTGGATGGATCTCCTGCAGATGCCAGGTCTCCTGAGCCGTCGTCTGTGGAGGCACGAACTTCCAGGTCCAACAAAGTCAGCACACCCGCAATGTCAATTGTGGCCAGACGACTAAAGAAAATAACAATTAAATTTAATGAAAAATTTATCAGCTTTCAAATTTGACAAACTGTGTTTGAACTGATTAACAGTGCCTGCCTGGAGTTGCAGTTCAAGGACAGATAGTAGGCTCTGTTGTTCAAAGTGTATTTCTGGATGAGAACAACATTCGGGAGGCTGTATCTATGGATGGTGCCGGACTCACGGCCCTGGAAGCACATATACAATCAAACACTTATTGTTTTACTTTAATTTTGTGTAGTGCATGATTAAAAGTTGCAAAATTAAGAAAAATTAATTAAGAATTAAGAATTATACAATACCACAATCAGGGTCCTGTCTGTTGCTGTGATACAACAAATGGGATCTCGGGTTGCCTGAAACACAACAGAAACATACATGTGAGCCATGACAATAAAAAATAAACTGACAATGAAATATATATGTCAATTAAGTTTTATTGAAATTATTCCTTTGTAAGCTGAAACTGTATTCAAAATCATCTTACTATTAGTTGTATATATGTTCTGAAATTTTAACATTTCAAAAGTAAGGCTGACATTAAAACAGCTTTACATACAGAAGACAAAGAGATAAAATTGAAAATGTAATGTATTGTTATAAAAATGTCTCAGAAGCATCTTTGAAGAGTTATTTTTTGATTTTGTGCCACAACTTTGAGGTTACGAAACATGTAAATCTGAGAGGTGAAAATGTCTCTTACTGTGAAGGCTTTTGCAAAGTCCGGACCACTGTCACTGGCTCCGGATGGATTGCTGTCAATGTGATAGACCCTAGAAAGGCGGGAAGAGAGAACAAATGAGAAAGAGCCAGACGCAGACAGACAGTTGCCCTTTCCACTGAGGTGAATTGTGGTTCAGGTGCTAGGAAAGCCCTGGCAGAACATTATGTCATGCCTAGCCTGTCTGGAACCACAGTAGCCTTTGATTCAGATGAATGAATGCTTTTCATAGCACTGTCAGTACCAACACTCTACACTGCAACAGTACGCCAGTAAACCCACTGACTCACAGAATCTAGCCTTGTGGTTTCATTACTTCCCTGTAACTTTCCATGATCTGCTTAATGTGTACTGTAAGTTCTGACATGGGTGTTCTATTCTGTCTATTCAATCCTCTACCTAGCTTTGTTAAATACAGCTTTTAATACATCCAGATTAGATGTAGCCCCATTGTACTGTAAATGTTTGGCCAATGTCTGAAAAGACTCACCTCTCTCTTCCCTCCTTCTTAGTTCTGGTCACCTGGTTGATCTCCAGGGCAGTTAATTTCTTCGCCACTCTGTACTGCCATAAATAGAAAGCCTCTTTGGATGCAGCGATCACATGTGTCTTGGTCATGGTGACAAACAGTGGATCTGAACAAGTAGACAAGTAGTGTTTATAATTTTGTATCATTTAGAAGAAACTGAATCAATCGTATCCATCTTTTTTAATGTCATTTGGTGGATCATGCGTGTGCCAAGCATCTGACACCACATTTTATCCAATGTAACCAACTAAGAGGGATTTTAAGTTTTTAGTTTGTTATGTCAAACAATTGAGTTTGAGTACATACACGTGTATAGTTATTAAGTATTGACATTTGGGTGGTGAAAGCTTACATAAAATACAGTGATTGATACCAACACCTGGTAAATTAATATTTGTAAATCACTATAAATTTTTCTTTTCTCTAACTTTGAATTATGAATACTCTGTGCGTATCTGTGTGGATAAATACAAGAACATATAATGCGGTGTGCTCTCAAACAAATAAACTTTAAAGCCATCACAAGGCCAGAGGAGGAGACGTCTCCAAAAGGCACACACTTGAACTCACTCTCTTATTATTTAACCTATGTGGGATATCTGAAATCCATTCAGATCCTCTGAGGCTTTGAGGTCTGCAGACTTTGACCTGTCTTTTCCTTATGTTCTCAGCAAACATTCAGTCATGTCAAGCAGAGACAGAATGCTGAATATCCATGACATATAAAGATGCCTAGTGCTAACCGTCTGTTTGCTATAAGATGCTGTGGGCCTATGAAAGATGTAACTGTGGGCAGCAGGTGGCAGAACGCCAACCACCGTGTCTCTATACACAGGGTGTGATCTCTCACATTGGCTTGAGGAAACCTACCAACCTTATGGTAAATGAGGACTCTGATTATTCCACTGTCGTGCCATGAGGATATTATTACCAAGTTCACCTCTGTGTCTCCACTGTGTGCAAGCTCGCAGGGCACATGCCTTGTTTAGTCGATGGTATGATGTAAGAAAATTCACATTTTATATTATGTTGACTAAAATGAAAAAAAGTGGCATCACAAGAAAAATATGTCTCACTTTACTGTATGAACTCACCAATGTCAATGTATTTGGAGTCCAGTGGAGTCCCAATGGAGTTGCACAGAATCAGGACATACTGAAAAACACGCAATAATGCAACATTATTCTACAGGTCAATTTATCATTGTTTATCCAAATAAACAGTACTCATTTTGAGTTTGTGGTTTTAATTTGTACATTACCCTTGCTTGACTTGTAGACTCTAACTCAGCATCCTCCTGTGTGGCGATGAATTAGAGAGACAGGAGGCAAGACAGCAATGAAACATTTGTGATCCTTACTATTACAGCTCACTCTGTAACTTCATCTGTATACACTGTTTATTCCTCATTGTATGTGAAAGTTAGAATAGGTCTGTCTAAAGCAATGGATAAGCTTGTTCGCGTCATATAGAATGTAAGTAGCATATTAAGTCAACCATTATAAAACAATAATAATTTCTTCTCAGTGTTGCCATGCTACAATAGGACATATAATCCAGAGGTGTTTGTACCTGAGGCTGGGTGTCATCTGCCTTGCTGGCTAGGATGCAGAAGTCCCCCGAGGTCGTGATGGACATTAAGCTCTTGACATATTTGACAAACTTCTCGTTGTTTTTGGTGTCCCAGAATACCACACAGTACTCTTGCCGCTCTGGCTTTGTGTAGGCATACACCACTGTGCTGCAACAGTAGCCCCACTGTTGAGAGACATAAAAAGCTGCTGAGATTCACCTCATGTGTGTTGCTTCTAAGCTCTGGGAGGAAATATGATTAAACAAAAGACATGTTCCTCCAAACAGCCCTGTAGTAAGCTGGAGGTGTAGTTTCCATTTCCCTAAGGTAGTAATTTTCAATTTAGCTTCATAAAAATTCAGGCAGTGAAGTTATTTAAGTTTCACTGCTTTTGAACATTTGGGAATATGATGTGAAACCATCAATGTTAATATTACAGGATAATAATCTTATACTACTATATAGACCAACTGACCACATCTTATCACTCTATTTTGACTAATTTTACTCTTTATTTAAACAAAGGAATGCACCACATGGGCAGTTTCAGTGCGTGACAGTAACATATGAACAAAAACATTTTTTGGGACAGACTCTACAAGCAAGGTGTTGCCTTTGCAGCAGGCCAGTTTCGCAGAAATGTACACAGCTAATTCACAAAACTTCAAAAAGATGGTTGGTAAATGTAAATTTATGTATTATTTGACACACACCTTCCACATAAAAGAGAAAATAAATGGTCAAAAGAACCTTCAGACACTCACAACTGAATGTAACACTGCTCCGATACAATTCAAACATTCTACTGATTTAAAGACAGGCAGGGGTGATTTATATTACTAAGTTTTAATCATCTCTCCCCTGATGAATACTCTGAGCATCTGGCCAGTGTTCTAACTGTGCTCATGCCAGATTAACTACAGGTTTTCCATAGAAATAGAATGAAAGTAGAATGGATATTCCACTTTAAATCGGCATCCAATTGTCATTGCACCATTGCAGCAGGCTAACTTCCATACAAATTAGAAAAAAAAAACTGACTTGCTGCAAGTTGCAAACTCACTGAGGTGAGGTTTTGCAGTGACGACCACACATACACTGGAGTAGTACGAAGCATGAAGAGGTATCTTTAGTGCACAGTCTCAACCAGATCCTTAAGAGGAACTGAGGATTGCTGGATTTAACTGCTTCATATTTTCATTTGTAAATAAAATAATCCCAATCTGTAGTCATGTTTAGCTATGTAATCCATGTCTCTAATATCAGATGTTGGTGTTGTTGGCTCAGTAACACACCAGAACATACAGATGCTGGTAAGGATGATTGTGATTATGGGCCCAGGCTTTATGGTGAGCATCAGCAATCAACTGACAACAGGGAAACACCATCTTAGTTCGTATGGTAAGCCAAAAACTGAATTCTCAAACTACTGAGTGGGACTACTGGATACTTTACAGTCCCACTGATATGTGTTGTCACCAGAACGACTAACCACAATCACTTTCTTTTTTTACCGAGTCAAATTACCACAGCAAACAGTTAAATGTCTGTTTTACTCTCATTCATCTTCTATGAAGTTTCCTCTATCTACAAGTGCCATCAAGAACTGTTTCTCTACCAAATATCCTTGATTGAGAGTGAGCCACACTTGTTACCATTTACCTTGTAGTCTGGTCTTATGTTGGCAAAGTAGATGTAGGAGTCCACAGCCAGGCCAATACGCAGCCCTCCTCCTTCCCAGCCAATGCCTGTCATCTGCTTCCCAGGCACTTTGAGAGTCCTCAAATGCTGTTTAAACAAGAGCAGTTATTTTAAGCACAAAATCTCAACGATTCCTGACTCATAGCATTTGTATTTCCGCACTGGGGTCAGTAGGGGTTCTGGGTATGCAATGAATGATTTTAAGTCCATACTAATGTCTCAAGAACTGTTTTGCCAGGTGCTGACACTTCTGGATTTCATTCTATGTAAATTCTTCTTTTCGGTCTCACACATGATATTGACAGGAACACTGCATGACAGTGTACTGCACAGGCCTGATCTTCGTTGATAAATCTCTGTAAGAAGGTCAGCAAGGGGGGAAAAAAAAATCTTCTCTCACCTCTCCAAATGGTGTGTAGAACTGCACAACATTGAATTCTTTCTCCAGATTTGAGGCTCTGAGAGAACCCGCTACTGCCAGGACACTGCCACAATGATTCCACTGGATACTGACCACATTCATCAGAGTGTCAATACACACTGGGTCTGAAGAAAAAGGACAACAGCATAGTTTATCACCATTGATAAACATTTCATTCAAGCATAAGAAAATACTGCAGTCTCTGAAGTTCTTTTTTTCTCTCTTACTTTCATCATTCTCGTAGCGCATGATCTGGCATCGTCCATTGTCGAAACAGATAGCGAGGCATGGACAGTCTGGTTCAATGTAGCCCCCAGTTCCTGCGTACCAGTGGATACCTGCAATACTGACAGCTCCGGTTGCATTGGTGAGGCAGCTGATGGTCATTTTCATCTGAAACATAACATCAGATTATTATTTTACATCAATGTCATGTGGGTACGCCACACAAAATGTACCTTTAAAGGATTAGATCAGATTTTTTATGTGGGGTTGTATGAGGTACTAGTCAATGGTCACTGTATTACATACAGTAGATGTCAGTCAGCATGCCCCAAGTTTAGACAAGCAGCAGGAGTCCGACACGTAAGCTAAGCAATCTAGTGCTGTGGAGGGGGCAGCAACAAAATGTATTTTAGCAACCTAAAAAAAAATCCATACCAGTTTAGGTGTACATTATATTCAGAGTACTTTTGCAGCTTTACGTTTCCATCAGACACCCCTTTTTGACTTGGAAATCGTTACAAGCTTCAGTTCCCCAAATACCCTCTCGACAATACCACCAGGCTCCATTGAGAAAAACAGTCATTTTAGCTAGCTGAACATGGGTGCTGCTGCTTCGATCGGTTAGTTAGATTGTGCTACTGCGTGAATTTAGTAAATCCCAACTAATGCTTTTAAATGCCAAAGCCACACAATAACACAAACAAACAAACTTATCGAGGCAGCGGTAGACCAGCAGCTCCTGTGTTCAGCAACGTTAAATCACATCCTTTGAAACCCAATGAAGTCTGGCTTCGAAGAAAGCCATGTAACGGCTTCATTTTCCAGTTGGAAATCACTGTCTGGCATTAAGGTAAAGCTGTGAAAATACTCTCAATAGAGCATACACTTAAACTGATATTGATTTTTTTAGGTGGGACTTTTTTGGGTGGTTAAAATATGTGTAGTTGCTGACCCCTCCACAGCAGTATATCGTGTATTTTCTGTGCTGAACTCGAGCCTGTTTCTCCAAACTGGGAACGTGCCAACTGATATCTACTGCTTCTGGTATACTGTCTAGGAATAAGTAACCCACATAGCCCCACTTCACAAATCTGAACTATCCCTTTAAGCAAGCAATGAAGCTGATAGTGGTATGCAGTGTCTTGTTGCCAAAGTCAGAAATGTTCACATCCTACAATTAGGGGCTTTACAAATTCTACAATTATTTCTGGAAAATCAAAAAGATAATATCAATTTAAAGCTTTAAGGTGGCTATAAATTTGCTTCACAAAATGTCCTCTGGTAATGTATGATAATAGATTCTCCCTAAACCTGGTGTTTCCGTGTATGCTGAAAGCCTGCTCTCCCTCTGCACACCTGAATCTACATTGCATTTTTCTTCACAATATCAGCATCATACAGGTCATGAAGCCATGCAGTTCTACATGGGTACAAACTAAAATGAAATTACACTTCTTCTACTTAAGCTTATGCACTCACTATGAAGTTTCCTTGGTTGTCATAGATTTGTACTTCCCCATTGGCCATGCCAAAGAGGAGGATCTTGCTGTCTGGTGACCACGCCACATGAGCAAGCTGATTTCCCTTTAGCTCCTTTCCCCAAATCCGGTTTCCTTCAAAAAAAAAAAAAAAAAAGGTGTTTATCCCACTGTACATGTTCGCACTTATTCCCTCAGCATGTGAACAAAGAAGTCCTTGTCAAGGGATTCTTAGTGATTTTATGTTAAATCTGGTTGGAAAAATTACGATTGATCACCATGTATTAAAACTGTTTTTACCATCTACAGATCCAACAATGACTGCTCCATCCTCATACACGATGCAGATCTTCTGACCATCGGCATTCCAACTCATGCTCCGCACCACTGACTTGTTCCGGTTGTTGATCATCTCCTCGTACCATGCCCCTTTGGAATGGGCAAAGACAGACAACTATTAAAACCATATTTATTACAAGACAGCTTGCATTTTCAATTTGATGGCAGTAATCACCTTTGTAGAGCATCCACACAATGATGAGTCCATTCTGGTCGCTGGTTGTCAGCTTTTCATACTGTTCGTTCCATGTAACCACTTGTACTGCACCTACAAGTGTAGAGATCAGGGTGTAGGATTATTTTCCTGTGGCCTGTTCAAAGTTTTTGCGCTCCTTAGCTGTTTTTAATTTCGTGAACTCTGCCTATTACTAACATAGTATGATAATAATAACAGGTTTGGCAACCGCGTAATATAACTTACCACTGTGTCCCTCTAGAGTCTGGTTCATTGACAGATTACTAGGGGCAGCAAGGCCTTTAAGTTTGGCATCATCTGTTGAGAAAGCAGAAAAAAATATATCAGATTTCGAACCACAACAATGTTCAAACAACTTTTAACAGTTTTTTAATAGTTGTCTAACTCTCAGTTGGACAACTGTTTTTAAAAAGGCAACCATTCGTCTACAGCCTTGGAACAGTAGTTTGTGGGTACCTTCCAGCTTACACTTTTTATTGTATCTTTCTCTTTCTTTCGGGGGTTTTCTCTCTTTGTTTAAGAACATAATAAAGGTGGACCGGTCCAGCAAAAGGAGTGGACGAGGTGGTACCGTTTCTTCTTGCAGTGACTGCACACAGAGTCAAAAAGCTTATAAAACTTTCAGAAGATTTCTTTCACACTGTAAGAGCCCTCAAATCTCAGCCACATGGGTCATGCATAAGAGGTTTGGCTGTGACAAATAAACTTTAACACAGAGCTGAATGTAGAGACTATTATTCATCAACCCAAACTTACATTTGTCATCTGCCCACTTTTAATCTATCGTGAGCAAAATGGCAGCAATAAATAAACAAACATATGAAATATATGTAGCATATCACACTCTGAGCAACACTGACAAAGAACATCTGAACCAGTCTAGCCAACATCAGCGTATGGGTTTTCGACAGTGGGCTTTTTAAAAAAACAAATTTTACACTACTTGTTGTGCTTTTTTGCCTTGGGCTAGACCGCAGTCATGTTTTACTGTCATCACTGTGTCATCAATTCTAGTAAGGTATATCATCTAGGGACATGAGCACCAATTTTTTATCCAGCAGATGCAACAATTAAATACTGTAAAGCAATTCCAATGTCAAGAGACTCTGTGTTGTATATTGTATTATTTTTTTATTTTGTAGACTTCCTTTATAATGATTCAGGTTTTCATTTTCATGCACATTGCTACTCACTTGTGGCTTTACCATCTAAGGCCAGAGGTAAATAGAGTTAGCGTGGACATAACGAGTGTGTGTACCAGGACTGTGTAGGCTGCTCCATCCCCTGAACTTACCTGTCTGCGTTTCGAGCTTGAGCACCCTGAGGAGACCATCGTCTCCTCCACAGGCGATGAAGCCTTGATCTTTGTTCCAGGAAACACATTTCAGATGGATGTTGTTGGGGATGGCGATCTATAAAACACGGGAAATTGAAGCCGCACTGTTAACCACCGCTCTCTGTGTCTTAACGTACGTGTTTTCAGGTGGTTACGATATGAGGTTTTGGACACTCACCTTCTTGCTGAGGTAGATAAACATTGTGATGGTGATAACGTAACAGGCCTCTTTCAACCACAAATGAATTGCTTAAGACGTATTGCGATTTAACATAACCAAGACATTATATTTCCCTCGAAAACTAGACAGCTAAAGTGAGCTAAAGTTTTAGCTTAGCTAAGCTACATCATACGGCCTGGATCTATGAAGTACAACGTTAGCTTGTAACTTACACTGTTAGCTTTGCTAGTTACCTAGGAAACACGACACAGTTGACATCCCTAGAGCCAAGACGATAAATTAAAATGTCGACAACGTTTGTAACGTTAGCAAATGTATTGAAAACACTGTTTAAATTCGACGTTTCATTGCTGGTGTTAGCGGACTTCAGTACTCTCTGCTGTAGCTTCCCTCGGTCTCCCGTGGTAACCGTAAACCGGAAGAGGGTTTAGAGTCTTTCTGGTAGTTGTAGTTTTTCTTGCTCGCGCTCTGGCGAGTCTTCCAGTCCCTTTGGCTACATCACTGCATTGAGCCGTAAATACGTTTTCCATTTTTTTAGTATAAGCTAATACTACTTTATTTCGCATTGCAGAGTCTTCTTGGACGTACGACTTTGAAACAGTAATAGACCTACTACATAACTGGCCATCACTAGAAAAGCATAATAAACAAGGAATTTAATAAGAAGTAATTTAAATAGCCTACTTTTTTTTTTTTTAAATTTTTCATAATTTTATTCATTTATTTATTAAATTAATAAAGTGGTAAGTACCCTATACACATACAAAAAAAAAACACAAAACATGAGATTTACAGGATCCATACTTTCAGAACATTTATTTTCACGTGCAAATATACACCCATAGAAAATATACAGACAAGGTCTTTTCTGTCACAAAAGCACCATAGTATGCACAAAACTGTCAGTTTCACACAAAGACCACTGCACCATAATTACTCTAAATTTATACTTAGTTTTGCACAATATGACAAAGTAGAGAACACAGTCCTTGTGTATTATATGAAGAAAATACCGTGCAGGAAAACACTGTTTTAACTGGATGCAAAAACTGGGTGGATCTTGACGTAAAATCTCTCAATTTTCAGAAGTTATTGCTTTCGAAACGGTGTTTAATTCTTAGGGCTCCTAACAGGGACTTTATTCCAAGACTCACCAAGTTAGCAAAGTACTGTTGAACTCCCTGAACTGTTTTCCCTCTCCCCCTAAAACAACTGTTCCTGTTTCTTACAAACAAAACAATATTTACAATTGATTTTGCGCAATATAATTGTTATATAAGAATATTGCAGGTATCAAAGAAAAGGATTATAGTAGTCTAATTTACTGTGATGTAACACTGCCTTGGGTTAATTGGATCAGGCTTTATTTTGGTATTTTCTCTGCATAATAATGCTGCAATCAGAGGGGTAACAACAAAGCTCTTGTTGTATCAGAGATTAGTTGTTGTGTTATGGTTATGTATGGAGGCTTTGTGTTCTACCAACAACACAAGAACACTGACCAAGAATGCTCTCAGAGCACTGAATACACAACAAGGATGTGGTACAGCATTTTATCCATCAAAGACATTCATTATGAAAGTAAACTTTTAACATGTTTAATATTGTTTCTTTTTTAGAGGTTCTCACTTCTCTCGATTCTATAATTTCCCTAATTGGCTTATACCACCAGGAGGAAATGTAGCTTTTCTTACAAATATACAGATATATGTAAACATTTAGAAGTAATAACAGACAGTGTTGTGAATGCAAAATGCAGGTTCATAATATAAAACAGTAATGCTACCAGTATACTGCATGAGAAATACCATGCAGACCTCTACCAAATCTTAGACACTTTTATTGAAAATGTCTTCCGCGGGATAAAAGAATTGAACACATTTCTAGTCCTGAACATGTCTTCTGACATCTTCATCGCTGTCCTTAATACTGCTGTTGGCCATCAATCATGTTCACTTTGTCTGAAAGCTCTTCAAGTGAACAGGACAGTCAAGGAAATAGAATTTTAAAAGTGTATTTGTAATGTTTACCGTCATCATAGTTTACATTTCTAAAAATGCACCACTACAAATCAACAGACTCAAACTCAAAATGCAACAAAATGACTGAGCTTGTGCAAATGTCGAACATTTCCACAGGCACAAAATGCAAAGCAAACATGGCTTTTACATATTAATCACCATTTGCAAATCGTTTATCAAATTCAAACTGTATATCCTTCGAAGCCTTCCGAGCAAAAGGATATGTTTTCTGCTCAGCTCCTGAATGGTCGACTGTACTTTTTTCTGGAACACAATCTGAGCTTCACACATGCAGGCATCTTGAGTTATTTCACTTCTCATCTCCTCTGAAAGAACGAGACAAAAAATATGGAGAAGGTCAAAGCATGTGTGTGCGGGTGTTCCATGGTGTTTAGTGCAGCCTCTTCCTAACACTCCATTTGCTGCTTAGGAGAAAAAAAGCAACACATCCCCCAAAAGGCCAATGTCAGTGTTCAATAGTAGAACATTTTGGAGCTGATAAAATCAGAAAAAAAGTCAGGTGTTGTTTTAAATTGAAACAAAAGCATAACTACATATTGTTTAAACAATATAGCACAGATCAGATATAGTAGGATTTTTCTTTTGTGAGTGAGATTAGGAAATATGTAAAATCAATCACTCCAACTAGTTAATCACAACAGAGGAGTGCTCAGTTACAGTGGTCAGGCGTGGATGGTGTTAAAGAGGACACATGTTAATTGAGCAATACACTCACATATACATACAAGACCAATTCACTGAAAAAGACACAATCACAACAGAAAACAGGCAAATCAACTGAAACCAATTTCTTGGTTGGTCCTTGACTTGGACCAAGGTTTATGGTGGGCTCCCACCACAACTTCCTTTGCAGTCTCTCATTCATTAAAGCAGCAGCACAGCACACTTGTATGTTCTGTAAACTGTGCTGTTAATGATCAGAAGATGTATTGCTTGTTGTTGGACAGCAGCTTTGTTTGCAGTGAACTGCAGACTTCTCCATAGCTAAAGAATGCAAAAGGAAACAAATGAAAGGGATGATAACTATTAGAATCAAAGTTTATGCATTGTATTCCTAACTCTACAGACATAGGCAAGCCCCCTAGCAGTGTCATAGGCTTGACCAAGTTCCAACATGCAGCAGTGCACTGAAACTTTATGAAATGTCTAGTTATCAATACAGTCTGCATCCACAAGTTGAAAGCAATCAGTAGGTTGTTTGACAGGGTAACAGACCTTTAGTCATAGAAATGGGGGCCCTTTTATCTTGCATAGCCAGACCTATCTGCCACTGTTCCAGCGGTGGAGAAAGGTCCAGCTAAACCCAGCATAATTCTGCACTAAGGGAAAAAACGCATTGGGTTGTTTGTATGACTGCGAACCAATCATAATGATCTTGGGCAGTGCTAAGCCCAGGATGCAACAACAGAAATGGAAAGAAAACGCCCAAAACATTAAAATATGCTTTAGCGTGTAGCTTGCTAGCTTGGAGGAAGTTGTTGTTTCATGCACAATGCCAAAACAAAGTGTGGAGATAGGTCTGGCTATATGGGATTCTGAAAACTTCATATGGAAGCATGGTTGCCACAGAGAAGGTCTGGCTGTAGCCACTGTGTATCCTTGTGCCTAGTATTGCCTTTTGAGCTAGAATACCAATAGAGCACATTGCATTGTCCAGATTGACCTTTTCAGCATGAAAGAAGTACAATCATTGCTATAACATCCTACACTTTAGGCAGAGAGTGAGCTACCATGAGACCAGGGTAAGAATGGTTCTGCTGAATAAAGTCAGCACACAGATATGACATTGTGCTTGACTGGTATTTTCCCCTCTTTGTCTACATTTGTGTGTTCATATACAAAACAAAAGTAGATGCATAATGAAGTCACAGTGTCCTTGTTTACAGTCAGGCCAGCTTCCACAAAAGACTAGGAAAATTTCTCTGCTACCTTGTAAGGGACAATGGTCAAGCCTATATGACACAGAGGACATCTATACTGGATTGTGTATTACTAGGAAGGCTAAACAGATAGCAATTGGAAAACACTTTACTCTCACCTGACCATCTCACCTTCAATCGTCTTGCATAGTTTAGGATGGTTTGAGAATGTCTCTTGTCAAGTCAAGCACATCGTCCAACCCATCTTTGATAAAGCCTCTTCAAGTTTTATAGGCAAAGAGTATTCGGGCAGCCCCCGGGCAGCTAGTGAAACTTGGTTGCTTGCAGTTCGTTTGAGGACTCCAAACCATGTCCGCATATTCCACAGC
This sequence comes from Epinephelus awoara, assembly GCA_035609425.1. Lineage (NCBI taxonomy): Eukaryota > Metazoa > Chordata > Actinopteri > Perciformes > Serranidae > Epinephelus > Epinephelus awoara. The sequence continues at coordinate 26,843,148 of CM069309.1, forward strand.
TTTAAGTAAGTTAGTGCTAGTCTGGCACACTTTCTTGGTCAGGCCGAGCTTAACACTAGCTGTACAAAACAGCTCACATGCGATCATATAAGAGGGTAGGGTGACAAATTACTGAGGCTAGAAATGATTCAAAATATGGACAATGTCTTATTTATGTTGAGAAAAAAATCCAGATCCTTACGTGAGCATGTTTTCTGGTCTGCATTCAAAACGTATCCCACTCGACACTTGCAGTTGTATGAGTCAGCATTGTTGATACATATATGCTGGCAGTCATGTCCCTGAGCACATGCGTTTGAACCTGGAGAGAGAAACTCCCACGTCTAACTGACTTGCACTGAGTAATTACAGGTCAATGAGCTCTTGGTTATTATTACCTTAATATTCATGAACTTCCTTGACAAAACACTATATGTTTCTAGCACAATACAAGTGTTAACAGCTCTTGTTGCAGAATTCAAACTATCTTGAAGTACCGTACCAATGTTTATTGGAAGGATGAAGTTTCTTACGTGAGCATGTTTTCTGATCCATGTTCAACATGTATCCCACTTGACACTTGCAGATGTAAGAGTTCCCATTGTTGACACAAATGTGCTGGCAGTCATTTCCTTGGGCACATGCATCTGAATCTGAGCCTGAAAAGAAAAGCTCACACCTCAGTGACTTACTCTTATGACATCAAAAACAATCACTTAGCTTTTTGCAGAACCTTTAGTCACAGTTCCCTTTAAATGAAGCAGACGCCTCAGCCATGTGACCAATACATTTCAACATTCCCAGTCTCTATGTCCCCTGCTTATCCACAATGACCTTGAAAAATGGAAAACAATATTCTCAAGAATCTTCACCGACAATATTCTCAAGAGTTGATATGAGGTGTCCACAAGACCAACTACCTCAACAGCTTCTATTCTCCAGCTGAGCTGTTGTGCTCTGATTTGATCCAAGTGTGCTGCTTTGTTGAACATCTAAGATGCTGGATCACGCCACAAAGTCATATAATTATTGAAACAAATTAAGTGCTTACGTGAGCATGTTTTCTGGTCTGCATTCAAAACATATCCAACACGGCACTTGCAGATAAACGAGTCATCACTGTTGACACAAATGTGTTGGCAATCGTGTCCCTGAGCACATGTAGCCGATCCTGAAAAGAAACACTTCCACATCTGACTTAGCTTAACACCATCAGTCAAGACGGTCTTGACTTGAGAAACCCCCTGATTGGCCAAATTTCCTGTTAACGGTTCTTGAAATCTGCTGTCGTGTACTTTCTAAACTTGTTCACAATGAGCTAAATGTCATATCAAAACCGTAACCTAGCTCACAAAGAGTGACTGCAGGAAATAACATGATAATCTTTTTTGGAAATTTATTACACTTTACCAAAGAAGGCATTACATCTTTTAGAAAGGTGTAGGTCCTTACGTGAGCATGTTTTCTGGTCTGCATTCAACACATATCCCATTCGACACTTGCAGACAAACGAGTCATCAGTGCTGACACAAATATGTTGGCAGTCATGTCCCTGGGAACAAGTATCTGAACCTGAAATGAAACATCTGATGGGCTCAATTTATATCAGTCAACAAGCTTTTAGTAAGTAACTGAACCAGTAGTTCCATCAGGTCTAAAAGAAAAATGTTCAGGTTCTTACGTGAACATGTTTTCTTGTCTGGATTCAAAATATAGCCAACTCGACATTTGCAGATGTACGAATCATCGCTATTAATACAAATGTGCTGGCAATCATGTCCATGGGCACATGGATCAGAACCTGAAAAGAGACATGTCAGCATGCGACATGACATCTCATGACATCATTTAAAAAGGGCTTGGACTGTTGGAGTCTCTGCCTGGCCGTTGTATCAATTAATGCTACATTCTGTCTCCAAAGTGCCTGACATACAAATACCCTGGCAGTCATGTTCCTGGACATCTAATTGTGAGTGCTTGTGGAGCTTTTATTGAGCTGCTAAATCCTTAACAATTTATCTTAATCTTAATGATAGACATATAAACCAAACCTCTAAGCAAATCACCCTCAGGGTCTGGTAATGGGCCTCTATCACAAGTTATGTTAGTCAAGTCTTGACGCATTGTGTCCACCAGTAATGCATTACAGTAAAATTATTGTTTTTCCCAGTAACGAGTAGTGTGACGAATTTGTAATAAAATTTCAGTAAAAATTTTACTCTAAAAACAAATAACTAATTAAAACCTTACTTTTGTTGTTAACCCACTAACATTACTAATTTAGAACCCAACAACCAATCAATTCCTGGATTCATTTTCATAATCGTCATGCATGCATCTCACAAAGCAGCAAGTTAGCTTGGAATATATTTTGTCAGGAGGGAAGATGACAAGAACATTGTTCTTCAGGTAGTGGTACTAAGACTCTTTCCACTGCAAAAAAAACCACATCAAACCTCCAGTCTGAAACATCTACTTCTACAATACAACAATATGAAGCTCCAGGAAGTACACCTCACCAAAGGTGAACCCTCTGTGACCACTGAGCTTGGCTGAAGCCGTACACTGGCTAAACAACCAAAACTGGATTTTAATCAAGGACAGCCGCAGACTACAAGCAACAAAAAACTAATAAAGCTTTTGGCTGCATGTGGTGGATAAAATGGTCCTATCTCTCCATCTGTCAGACAGTTCCTTGGGAAAATAGCTGCTGGTAACAAGCAACAGGAGACCTCCAGGTAAAAAAAACCTTTACATGCTATCTAGCCTTAGCCATGTTTACCAGAGATTACCCTAACATAATCTGAAAATCAGTGGTTATTTCTGGCTAACACCAATCCCAAACAGATTTTTTAAAATTCCCCAGACAAGGACTTCTGTAGTATTTAATCATACACCTAGAATAATGGATTTTGAGGGAAACTTAGACACAGCACCACAACATGCACATCAAATGTATAGGTAAAATTCAAGGTCTTACGTGAGCATGTTTTCTGGTCTGCATTCAACGCATATCCCTCATGACACACGCAAACTTGAGAATCACCATTTTTGACACAAATATGTTGGCAGCCGTGTCCCTGGGTACATGTATCGGAACCTGGAAAGAGACACTTCCAGAGCTAACATCCATAGCAAACTTCCTTTGAGATTTTTCTATTTTCAAAAATTACAGGGCCATAGCCAAATGCTTTATTCTTCTTTCTGCATTTGATCTAGTATATACAATAATAACGATGGAGATTATAGTCAGCCACAAACACTGCACTACGACACACACATCAAGTCAAATGATTAAATTCAAGTTCTTACGTGAGCATGTTTTCTGGTCTGCATTCAAAATATATCCCATTCGACATATGCAGGTGTATGAGTCATCATTGCTGACACAGATATGTTGGCAGTCATTTCCCTGGGTGCATGAATCTGAACCTGAAAAGAAACACTCACACTTGTAACTGACTAATTTGAGTTATGGCCATTACGGAGCACGTCATGACCATGTGCTCCACACCTGTAGGTACATCAACAACCTACAAGAACTCCAAACACCAAACTTAAAGTATTTTTATGCTCGAGGGAATGCGTTCTCTGACACACATTCAAGTACAAAACAGGCTTAAAGGGAAAACCACTGCACGATGACATGCGTATAAAATATATGTAAATTCAGGTTCTTACGTGAGCATGTTTTTTGGTCTGCATTCAAAACATATCCCTCACGACACTTGCAATGGTATGAATCACCATTTTCGATACAAATATGTTGGCAGTCATGTCCCTGGTCACATGTATCCAAACCTGAGAAGAAATACTTCCACAGCTACAATTAGACCATCAGGATAGGCCAGTATTAATTTGAAAAATACAAAGGCCTGGCAAATGCTTAAAGCGTTGTTCTGCCTTTAGCCAAGCACAGACCTCTTGTAAGAAAAATATAATAACCCCATGATGTTGCACTAAGACTTGCATATTGTAAGGTCCAAGTTCTTACGTGAACATGTCTTTTGGTCTGCGTTTAACTTATATCCCACTCGACACTTGCAGATGTACGAGTCATCATTGTTTTCACAAATGTGCTGGCAATTATGTCCATGGGCACATGGATCAGAATCTGAAATGAGACACATCCACACATGTAACTGACATATAATGACATCAGTCAAGGAGAGCCTGGACTGTTGGAGCCCGTGTCTGGCTATTGTTCCTTTTACTGTTTATGTTAACTGTGGTTACATGCTCTTCTTTCTGTAGCAGTCAGTCATGGAGCTATTCAGAGTCTGACAGCTGACTCTAAAAGTGCTAAGAGCAATCTGCAATATTAGTCACAAGAGGCACGAAGAAAGTCTGTTTGTACAGTACCTCACTTACCTCACAATTACAGTATGTCTGAATTCAGAAAAATCACAAGTGTCAGATATGGACACTCAACCAACTCCAATGTTTACCCATCCACATCATGATTAGATGTTCAGAGCAACAGACATAGTATAAAAAGTGAGAAATTACACTAAGGGCAGATGGGATTGGAGGTGGAGGAGTCCAACAAGCACATGACTTTGAAGACTGTGTTTATGTCCAATGTAAAATATAAAGTCAACGTTGAGTTAATTTAGTTGTTAGTCACTTGTTTGTTACGTGAGTCTCATGTAACTAAGGATCTTTTCCTAACCGTAACCAAGAAGTTTTGTTACCCAGTACTAACCACTGATCCCCTGTGTCATGATAAACTGCAAAAGACTGCCTCCTCCCCTGTACTTGCCCAAGCACCAAAATATGACAAGTACGGATGACATCACATTGTCTAATTTGCCTTTACAACCCATCTGATACTTGCAGATGCAGATACAAAAAAACCTTTCAAATCACCACAAAGGTGCTTACACAAGCACATTTTCTGATCAGCATTCAATACATATCATAAACGTCACTTGCAAACGTACAAATCATTAGCACTCACAACTATGTTGGCAGTCATGTCTCTGGGCACATGTAGCTGAACCTGAAAACTGACACTCCCTCATGTAACTCCTTGAAACGAGCTTTATCAGTCAAGCACATCAAAGCTGAGACTAATGAACCATCAGTTCTTTTAAAATGCAGTAGGCAGTGCGATTTGCTCAAACCCTCTGTGAATCAGTCCCAGTCTACTAATTGTATGCTTTTTCAAGTAATAAATAGATCCTCTGCTGCCGACTCAAAACAGTCCAAAGTAAAGGGCCTAGGCAGCTCTGGCTGCTCCATCAGGAAGCATTAGTGGTTTTGGGGGAAATCTATGCCAAGAAACAAATATAAAGTCTATACCTGAAAAGTCCAGGTCCTTACGTGAGCATGTTTTCTGGTCTGCATTCAACACATATCCCGTTCGACAATCGCAGATGTACGAATCATCAGTGCTGACACAAATATGCTGGCAGTCATGTCCCTGGGAACATGTAGCTGAACCTGAAAACACACACTCCCTCATGTAACACACTCAATTAAATAACAGTCAAGCGCACCATAAATGACAATTTAATGAGCAATCAAATCCTTTAAAATGTATAGCCATTTGTTCAAACTCTCTGTGCACCAATTTCAGTCTCCTGATTCTATGCTGTTTTAAATCAATTCAGTGTAAACTGCTGCACACTCAAAACAGCCTTAGCAGCTCTTGCTGGTTCATCAAGAAACACAAGTCTATTTGTGGGAAATCTGTGCCAAGAAACAAAGAAAGTCTACCTGAAAAGTCCAGGTTCTTAAGTGAGCATGTTTTCTGGTCTGCATTCAAAACATATCCCATTCGACAACTGCAGATGTATGAATCATCGGTGCTGACACAAATATGCTGGCAGTCATGTCCCTGAGAACATGAATCCAAACCTGAAAAGAAAAAAAACTTCCACATCTGGCACAAAGCCCTTATCGTAGAGCCTTTGATAGGCAAATATTATTTTTTACAGTTCATATAAACTAAAGGATTTCCTGTCAAGCTAAGAGATGTTCATCGTACAAACTGCCTCACCAGCTCTTACTATACTATGGAGTATACAAAGAAACTGGCAGTCATGCAAAACACAGAAAACAATCTGTGAAAATTTTGGTTCTTACGTGTGCATGTTTTCTGGTCTGCATTCAACACATATCCATCGTGACACATGCAACGGTGTGAATCATCATTTTTGACACAAATATGTTGGCAGTCATGTCCTTGGGCACATGTATCCGAACCTGGAAAGAAACACCTCCACAACTTACCAACTTAGTCTAAATACATTCAGCAAATAAATCTTGGCTGAGATGTTAATTAACCATCACTTCTTTCAAAATGGATTAGTCATGGACATTTGCTTGACCTCTGCGCATCCATCCCAGTTTTCTAATTCAATACTTTTTCAAATCAGTCCAATATAAACTGCTGCACATTCAGAACAGTCCAAAGTAAAGTGCCTTAGCAGCTCTTGCTGCTTCATCAAGAAACATAAGTAGATTTGTGGGAAATCTGTGCCATGAAGCAAAGAAAGTCTACCTGAAAATTCCAGGTCCTTATGTGAGCATGTTTTCTGATCTGCATTCAAAACATATCCCATTCGACATTTACAGATGTACGAATCATCAGTGCTGACACAAATATGTTGGCAGTCATGTCCCTGAGAACATGAATCCAAACCTGAAAAGAAAAAAAACCTCCTATATCTGACGTGAAGCCTTTATTGTGGAACTTTGCAAACAAAAGTGTAGGGATTCTTCAGAACTTCAACCAATGGGCTCTACTTTTACTCAAGTACCAACAATAATTAACTTTCAGGAAACCTTAAACACTGTGCTAAGAAGTGGACATGAAATCTCTTGGTAAGCATTCTTACGTGAGCATGTTTTCTTGTCTGCATTCAACACATATCCCTCGTGGCACACACATATGTTAGAATTGCCATTTTTGACACAAATATGCTGGCACTTGTGTCCCTGGTCACATGTATCCAAATCTGAAAAGAAACATTTCTACATGGAACTGACTGTAGTTAAGCATAACAACCATTTGTTGCGCACTACTCAGGGAAACCGCACAGCAATAGTCACAAAAGCTGATCTGTTTGTGACCCTGTAGAAATTCAAGCTGAACTAATTAATCGATTCCCACTTTTAAGAACAACCCAAACCCAAGAAGTTACCACCTAAATTGAAGCAGAAGCCAGTGTGGAAGTGCCTTAAGGTGCAGCTCCCTTAAGGCATATTGCGCCCCCAATGGTGGCTCCAAGAACAATTCAACAATATCAAAGGACTAGGAAAACCACAACCTTCCTGTTGTGACACAAAATGACCTCACCAACCTACATGTCAATGTATTTCTACAGCTTTTGTTTCGTCAAGTAAAAAAACAAGATTTGTGGGAAATCTGTGCAAGGAAACAAGCATAAAGTCTACCTGAAAATTCCAGGTCCTTATGTGAGCATGTTTTCTGGTCTGCATTCAAAACATATCCCGTACGACATTTGCAGATGTACGAATCATCAGTGCTGACACAAATATGTTGGCAATCGTGTCCCTGGGAACATGAATCCGAACCTGGAAAAAAAAAACTGCCACATCTGACATGAAGCCCTTATTGTGGAACTCATTGTAGAGCCTTTGATTGGCAATAATTATTTTTATAGTTTAGATAAACTAAAGCCTATCCTATTCCGTCAAGCTAAGTAATGCCCACAACTGCCTCACTAGCTCTCGCTAAGTACAACAGAATACTTAGAAATTTTTGGTCATGCAAAATGCAGGAACTGGTCAAACAACAACAAATAATCTAAATAAAAATATTGTGATTCTTACGTGAGCATGTTTTCTGGTCTGCATTCAACACATATCCCATTCGACACTTGCAGACAAACGAGTCATCAGTGCTGACACAAATATGTTGGCAGTCATGTCCCTGGGAACAAGTATCTGAACCTGAAAAGAAACATCTGACGGGCTCAATTTCCATCAATCTAAAAGGCCCTTACTATGTGCTTGAACCTACGGTGGGTCATTATAGTCAAGCACTTCAATGATGGACTCTGAAGCAAACTTCCATCAACTCTAAAAAAAAATCCAGGTTCTTACGTGAACATGTTTTCTTGTCTGGATTCAAAATATATCCAACTCGACATCTGCAGATGTACGAATCATCGCTATTTATACAAATGTGCTGGCAATCATGTCCATGGGCACATGGATCAGAGCCTGAAAAGAGACATGTCCACATGTGATATGACATCTAATGACATAATACAAGCAGGACTTTGGTTCAATTGATTCCACTCTCTGTCTCCCAAGAGTCTGACTCATTCAGACTACCACAAATATCCTGGACACAGGTTTCCAATTTGAAAAGAGACACCCCACAGGTAACTGACATCTAATTACATCTGTCAAGGGGCTCTTGTGGAGCCTTTAATGGGCCACCAATTCCTTTACAGTTTATTTAAGCCATGCATTTAAACCATACCTCTAAGTGTATCAGCTCCAGTGTCCCGACTTAATGGTTATTTTCAGGTCACTATTGAACAAACTATTACAATTACCTACAAGAGCTGACATGTCTAGTAACATTTTGGGTTTGTACTGGCAAACACTAATACCACAGAAAGGCCATTGTCTTCATTGCCCTTGACATTTGCAGGTATAGAAGTCATCATTGTTGGCACAGATAAAGTATGTTGGCAGTTGTGCCCTTTGGAATAAGCCCTGAGTCAGTTCTATTTCATACACGTGCATATCACCCTTCGTTTGACTGCTCAACTTTGCAGATCTATGATGAGCTAATGGGGGTTGTTTCTATAAAGCCAGTGCCCTCCATAAGACCCTAATTAAGTCTTTACTGACCAGTCTGTGTGTCAGAACAGATGGCTGTGAAAAGTTTAATTGTTGACTTTCCATGATATGTGCTTTACACAATTGCATACAGCTTAATTTGGATTTTAGGGCTCTAAATTACATAACTGAAAGTTGGCAGCAAGTGACAAACTTCATTCGAGGTTCAAAACACCCAAGTGCAATTGTCGTGGCTGACCTATTGAACACTACTATTCACTCAAGCCTGTGACTTGGAGAGAGGATCTGTTTGTCCTTTTTGTAGAGCCACTAAGTGGCCATTACTACTTTTACAATTTGTGCCTCTCATCAGTCCAGGCCTTCTTCATGTTCTGCTCACTTAATTTGTGCTAAATAGTGTCTGTCCTAATCTATCTGGGGCAACCCAAAACATTGGTAACAAGAGATGGTATGCAGTGTGCCCACAGCACAATGTGCCTAACTAAGTGATGTCCGAAAGGAGCATTAAAGCTTATGTATTTCAATCCAAGGTTCCAAATATTCTAAGTTAGAAATTTCTACCTAGAATACATAAAAGGTTTTTCCCATCCAATCCCAAATTGATGTTCAAGCAAGAGTCTTTTAGCTTTTTCAGCTGTAGTTTTAAGACGGTGAATCATGCAAAAACACAACAAGATACTTGTGACACTGGGACATTGGACAAAAACATTAAGACAAAGATAAAGATTCTTACGTGAGCATGTTTTCTCGTCCGGATTCAAGACATAGCCATTGCGACACTTGCAGTTGTATGAGTTGCCACTGTTGACACAAATGTGCTGGCAATTATGTCCCTGAGCACATGCATCCAAACCTGAAAAGAAACACTCCATTGTCTGATTGGCTTACGCCTAGGGAAATCATTCATTTTGTTTTATATTTCTGTGTTAGTAAATTGTAAGTATGTGTTGGTTAGTTGTGCAATTGTGTTATTCTATGTAGCCACATGCAGGTTAGTTTGCTTGATCTCTGTGCTTCAACTATAGTATGTTATAGTAAATTCATTTTGTTGATTCAAATCCCATTCAAATTTCTTCCCCTGTTGGGAAGAAAGGAAAAGATGATTGGCAACTTTCAAATGATGCACTGGCATTTGAATTTAAGACACCTGAATAATTATCAATCTTAATTTTCTGACAGATTATTCCATGCAGTTTAGACCATGCAAACACAAAGTCTAAGGCAACACTCTGTTTTTATCATTGCATGTCTTTGGGAGTGACGTCACTGTTGTGGATGGACAGAAGTTGGTCACAGTGAAACACAGAGGTGGGTTGAAGTCACTCCACAGGTTCAAGCTGTCAATCAAAAACAAGTTTTTGAGTTTGTGTGGCTAGATGTCAGTCATACAATAAGTTCAACACCTGGGAGAAGCTTGCATGAATAGCATGGATAACTTTTGCAGTTATCTTGCTAGTTTGGGTGGTACCGAAGTTTGAAAGAGAAATTAAAATGTGACTTTTTTTTTTTTTTTAATTTTAAATTGTGGACAGTTATCCAAAAACACTGAGCCAGTCTCTCACAATAACCTTTGCGTTACCGTTCAATAATTTTTTTGTATTCCACCTGATGACCACAGCTGGTGCTGCATGCTTAGCAGTGGGTTGAGCTATAGTTGACGTTGTAGCTGTGGATATGGTTATTTCTAGGGCTATGGTTACAACTGTTTCAATGGTTATTGTCATGGTGTGTCTACAGAGGAGGCATCAGTCATCCAACTAAGGTGTGACAGGCAGAACAGATACACCTCCTGTTTTAATCAATCCAGCTGTCTGCACAGTGTTATGGATATGGTTATGGCTGTAGCTGCACTGTAGCTACTCTTTACAGGTCCTAATATATTCACATTAGCAGAGAAAGAATTGTTAAGCCAGACTCTCAGAATCTGGACACTGTGCTGACAGATGTGTTACCAATATACAGTTAAAGAACATCCTCAGACAGCCTATCTCTATGGATCAGAGGAAATGCAAAAGTATTGTGAGGGAACACAAAACTTATTGCAAGATAATGCAATTATTGTGAGAGACTGCAGAAAAGTAAGCCCATTTTGAAAACCTCCTAGGTCTTATTTTCCAAGTTCTGATATCACCCAAATGTATCATAGCAATGAGCAGTTGAGCTGTATGTATTACATTATGAATATTTTGTTTAGCAGAGAATATGCAAACACTTCACGTTTTTTTTTTGGTTGTTTGTTGGACATTTCTCTTTTGTTGATTTTCACTCTATCAATGTTTGTGCTTTGTTTTTAGGAACAGTTTGACATTTTTCTTCTTGCGATCATGTCGTTGCTATGAGGTTGCCCGGCAACTGGCGGAGACACCAGAAAGTCATGCACCCAACCAAGTCTCATACGTAATCCCCTGCTGTTTTTGCAAATTGTTCATTTTTAAACAAATTAAATAACTTTAATCACTTCAGACAGAGCTAATTGTTTCCCCCCTGTTATCAGTATTTATGCTAAACTAAGCTAAGCTAACCGGCTAATGACATCAGCTTCATATTAAACAGACGGGTATAAGAGTTCTCATCTAACTTTGCGAGACAACACTTATTTTTAAGCACATTTAAGGATAACGTAACATTTAAAATTAGTTTTTCTTAAAACTCTCTTAACATATAAAAGTTTCCACTCAAATAGGTTTTAGTTAACTTTAGCGCAAGCTAATTTAGTTTTTGCCATGAAGGATGAGTGGCCGTTAATGTTCTGGCACAGATTGCAAAAGCCCAAATTGTGGAACTGGGTAGCTTAGCACGCCTTCAGGTAAACGAGCAGGGCACGCGGCATGAGGAGCAAGATGCAATGCAGAATGCGAAAAGCAGCGCGCTCCATGTGAAACGTATAGGCAGCACCATGTTAGGTTTCTACCATTTTAAAGTGTTCAAGGTTGTAGAATTCGATCTGAATTGGCAGATCGACCAGTGATCAGAGGTTTGTCCTTTCTTTAAGTTGGTTAGTACATGACTTTGTGTTCATGGTGACTCCATTAACTACACTTATTATCACCATCTGGTAACAGTAAGTGAACAACTTTTTGTGGGAAATCCAAACACAACAAGCAACGGTAAATCCCTACTTACCTTGCCCTTGTTGTTAAGACTAAAGAAGAGGATCAGTGACTTTAGAATGGAGATTCCCTTTATGGTGCTGCCCATATGATCACAGATGAAATTTAAAGGATGGGTCTGACATACCGTTGTTTCCTTTATCGTCATTTTCATTACTTATTCCATTAGGCCTACCGTCTTTTCTGCCCTCTGGGCCTAGTCCATAATCATCATTTCCTCCATCTAATGGAACATCCGCACTCCCATCATCATCATCCTTACCACACAAGGTTTCCCTAAATTTGGAAGTGAGCTTCTCTATGACACCATAGGTCTCCACATAGAAGACATGGTCATCATGTGGTTGGCTGGCCATGAGGCGGAGAGACATCATATCAGCTCTGTCGACTCCCACTGCGTAGATCTCGATCCCAGATGCCCGAGCTGTGGCTGATACATCCTCTACCTTGTCCTGGGGCCTCCCATCTGTCACTATGATGGCTACTTTGGCAATGTTCTTGGAACTACCTCGGGCCCCTGCCTCTGCTGTGAAGGCTTTCTCCATGGCAGTCTTGATGGCCATGCCCGTCATGGTGCCTGAAGCCAGGGGCTCAACACGGGCCAGTGCCTGCTTCAAGGCAGACTTGGCAAAATAGGTCTTGAGGAGAAACTCAATCTGCACTGTGCTGGCATAATTGACAAGGCCGACTCGTGTGGCGTCTGAGCCAATTTCCAAGCTGTCCACCATATCTTGCAGGAACTCTTTGGCCTTTTCAAACTCAGCAGGGCGTACACTGCGGGAGCTGTCTATGATGAAAACCAGGTCGATAGGACGATTCCTGCAGTTAGATCTTGTTGCTGTTAAAAACAGAAAAGGATGTTTTGATCGGATTATGAGTGTATTTCCAATGTATTTAAAGTAACCCAGTCAGCAGGGAAAATGTTGGCATTGTACATTTCTGCAAAAAGATCATGTTATGGCTTAAAATATCTTGTCTGGGAGGCAAAATCCCTGCTGAAAAAGCAGCAATGTCACTTAAAAACAATCAATTTTTGTGGTACTATCCTGGCAGGAAATGCAGTGATGTCTCGGTGAAAAAAACAATTGCTTTTCTTGGCGCTATCCTGGCCCAGAAAAACAGCGAAGGGTCCCTGAAAAACACCCAGGTTTGTTGGCTGAAATGACTTAAAATATATATATATTCTAAATATTCTAAATAATTACTAGAATATAATAATAATAATAATATATATAATAATAATTGATAATTACTAGAATACCATGACAGCCAACATCTCACTTGTAATTACTTTATATATTCCATCAGGTCATAGGCAACAATCCTTTTGTTATTTGAATGGTCCTCCAAAAGGTATAATAATGTATCACATGGCAGCACAATAATCCACAGAGGTGAAGAAAGTATTCAGATCCTTTACTTGAGTCAAAGCAGCAGTACAGCATTTCAAAAACGACTGTTAAATGTTGAATGTTAAAAGTTAAAGTCCTGCATTCAAATCTGTATTTGTAAATAAATACTCAAGTAAAATACAAGTATCTCATGAAACTATACAGTAACCAAACTTCATTTTCAGCCTAATAAATGACTAACTTTATGAGACAGTATCTTGAGGCCATATGGCTCAATATTTTCCAGAAAAGCCTGTCCACAGCTCCACATCTGTCTTTTGTGAGTTGAATAAGAACATGTTAGTTATGGCTAAAGCTAAGTACCTGCTTCAGCTCTGAAGGATGCAGGAGAGTTGCTCGAGTCTCGTGCAGGCTGCCAGGATGCAAATGGTGCAGCTTTGTCTTGCAGCTGTGAGAGCGGCTGGCTTTTCTTTGGCGGCTGCTGATGGGAGGACTGATAGTGGTGAAACCTGGAATTAGTGCCACCAGCTTTTCCAAGGGAGGGGAAAAGACAGTGGGAGAACATTAGAGCAGTACTTTGGTTTGACTATAGCAAAAAGAGATGCAACATGACGGGCGTGCATAATGATTATGGGCTAAATAACAGCTTTTCAATGTGAATATCACAGAAGGGAAAAGAGTGTGCATTACATACTTTTTGGGCTGTTATATTTGCTGTACACTTTTGGTACATTGACATTCTAATTATGACTGTGGAGAATAATGAGGTCCTTTTTACACACTGCCATGTGACTCTCATGTATTAACATTACACTGAAGTCTCAAACTCTCTCAGTGTTAAACTGTTGCTCTGATGTATTACCAAAATCCTCAAAGGTTCTAAACATCTGTGATTTTGTGCTTGACTTTCTTAATGAAATCAATCTTTTAATTAATCTTTGCTCAGTTATAACATTAATTAAGTTTAGCATTTCATTAGCACTTATATTAGTGTATATTGATGTTTATTGATGAATATTTTATATGTTTGTCAAAATGGCAACAAATCATTAATATTTTTTTGGTGTGTATTAGAAAAAGGACAAGAGCATTAAGCCATTTCTGGCTACTTGGATAGGAAAACTTTAACTAATTTTAGAAATAGGATAGTAATTGGTTTTAACATTTTTAAACCCATATGGCTAGAAGAGCATGTGTTGTTGAACAGCCCACTGCGTTTTAAAGGGATTGCAAGTTATTTAAACTTAGTCCAGTGACTGGAATGTATTATACATGAGGGTTATGGCTACACTGTGCACACAAAATCATACAGGTTCCTGGTATTATAAATAGTAGAGGCAGAACAGTTTTTGCCCAAATAATAAAAAAAAAGTGTTCAAACCATAACAAATGTATGGAAAACATTTGAGAGGGTTATTGCATGCGTGCAAAGCAGGTGGGTGGACATTGATATTGAACATTTCGGACACATAACATCAACCAACCTCTATTGCCAGCAATTCGCCTGTCCTGCACCAAGTTGTTGTTGGCACCTGGTTGGGCACCCTGCTGCTGCTGGTAGCCTCGGGATGTGTCACCACCCAGCTGGACCTCTTGAAAAGTTTCAGCACTTGGTACTTCATCAGAGGTGTGTTCAGTAGATTTGATATCCTCAAAGCTCTGGTAAACCCTTGGAGGGACTTGCGAGGATACTCGTGGGATCAAAGGACTAATTGAGTGGATCTGCCGGTTGCGTGACCCAAACTGTGGGAAAGTTCCCAGAGTTCCCGGTGCCAGGATGCCAATGAAACAGAGCAGTCCCCACGTTAATGAGGTCATGTTGCCTGCGCACAGTTGTGTTCCACACGCCTCTGGTCTGGATGCACTTGGGTTCACTTCCACAGCTGACTGTAGCCTATTTATATGATTTCCTCCACTGCCCACAAGGCGTGGGGAATAGGAGGCCCAATCCAGAGACATTTGGGGGAAGTGAGAGAAAGAGTGCACAAGAGAGGGTGGTTACAGAGCAGCAGCAGTTGCAGTTACTTCTCTGTAATTCTGCACAAGAATTTACAAACTTTTCCTTGAGTTCTACATTCTGAAATACATTCACACTCATTTTTATTAGTATATTATATATTATTGTTAAATTAACAAACAATACAATGTGCCTTTTCATGAGACTGCTACAAGTAGTAATAAAATTAGTTCCGCCTCAAACAGAAAACAAACATTAAAATGCAGTTTATATATTATTATAATCCAATCATGATATATGCACATTTTTGAGTAACATAGTATTTTTATAGTGTGATGTTATTTAAGTAAGAGATATTCGTACTGCTTCTATCACTGGCTATAATCATTTTTCCTGAGAAGATGCTAATGTTGCATATGTTTAGTTTCTTTTCAGAAGCTGGAACACTTACTAAAACTGTTTTAGTCGTTTGACGTAAATTCAATGTTGCAAACAAGTAACTCTAAATGTCCATGTACAGTATTCCACCACATGTACTGTAATAAGTTTTACAATTCTGACCTCTGCTGACAAAATAAGCAATAAACACACCAGAAATGGCCTTTGAGCTTAACACTTCCCCTTTACAATCTCAATTTAAGGTACACGTACACGCTTCCTCTGTAACTGTAGATATTCAATGTTCTGAGCACTTTTAGGACTTCTTGTGCAAAATATATACACATATATAGAATAAGCTCCATATTACTCTGATAACTGAGCAAATGATGATGATGGTATCACTCATTATAAACTAAAACACAAACCTTTTTCATTCAAGGTACAAGGTGCTTCCAGAGCATTTACTGCATGTGGCATGTCGCCCTCTTGTGGACCCTTCTACAAACTGCACCACAGATTTGTGGTCACTGATCTTAACAGAGCCAATTCAAAATGTATTCAGATACAGACACCTGTCTCATTTAAACCAGTCTGTGATCTGAAGATAGGCAGTCATAGAGATTGTTCGTGATTGCTGGATTGATTTTTATTTCATATATGTAAAACAAACATAAACATAAACATAAAATAAAAACAAAACAAAATAAGAACTGAGATGGATGATAATATATACAACAAATTCAATAAACAGATTCTAGTTAACAGCAAAAATCAAATCTTACATTTTTGATAAGGAGTAGGAGGGAGTATACAGTTATTGTTTCGTTCCCCTTCTCTTCTACTCGTTAATTCATTCATTAACATCAAGTTGTATGTACAACACGAATGTCATACTGTGTCAGTAACACTTAACTGTCTCCACAGCCTCCTGTAGGTTATAATAATAACTCTGGAAAATAATACTTTTGTATCTCTTCTTGTACTGAGTTAGGTTTGTGTTTCTCTTGAATTCCTCATCCAAGTCAATCCACAGTTTCACCCCACAGATTGAAATACACATACTTTTGATATAGTCCAATCAGGAGAGACAGAGGAATGAAGTAAAGATAATGTTTAATATGGCATATGAGTGCACAGATTAATAGATGATTTGTGCTGATTAGGATTTAACAGAAGTCTTTGGCGTATGGACACCAGAGGGGGATATTTTGTGATTGGGTGACATCTGAGCGGCAGCAAGATAAATCCCCCCATGGAGTCCAGACCCTTAAGGTGGTGGCTGATGACTCTGAGGCTGCTGACTGCTGAGGCAGATGAGGCTGATGAATCTGTGAAGACTACTTAGTGATGGGGAGGTGGAGGGTGCGTACGACTGCAGCAAGAAAGAACTGCGACAGAGAAAGAGCCATATTTAAAATGAGGAGCAGTGAGATGATAGGCTGACAGAGAAAGAGGTGTGTCACTGTGCTATTGGTTGATTGTGAATCAGCTGAAAGGCAGCCGATGATTCAACTGACAGACCCTCACTATGACACCTAGTGATAGTGAGTAGCATGTGAGCGAGGAGTGAATGGCAGGGTGAGAAAGAAAACCAATAGCTTGAGCATGAAAAGTATCGTCTTCCTGACTGAACTTTCACGAGAGCTTCATTTGTATGAACACAAAGTTTCTTTATAACTGTGAGTAAATCCTCCCGGATAAACGGTTCAAAGTAGTGGTTGTGTGTGGTAATGTAGTGGTTTGTTGCCAAGTGCGTGTTTTGAGGATGTATTAGTAAGAAGGGGTGTTTTGCATTTAGTTACAGACTCCATCTGATAATGCAAATGATCCAAACCTCCTGTAAAGGGAAGTTACATGAGAGGCGTTATTCATGAACCAGTTTATACTTAAAAGAGAGAAACAAATACATACAGTACATGTAGTGCTTTACCCCTGCACATCCACCATGTCCTTGTCATGGTTATTTGTCAGTATCGTGGGTTTATTTTGCCCTTGTTCGGGAGAGAATGGTCTTCTGCATGCATACTCTCCTGGGGACATCATCATTGGAGGACTTTTCCCTATTCATTTAAGAACCAACAGGAGCACAATGTCTGGATCACTTGCCTGCCATGAGTAAGTATGCTCTCATTGAAATTAGTCACAGACATGAGTATAATAGAAATATATGTTACAGTGGAAATTCTACCTTTCCTCTGTCAATCTTTGCAGCTATCATGTCCAATCGTTCCTTCACAGTCAAGTGATGATATACGCCATAAGAGAAATAAACCAGCGCACACCAAGGGTTCTACCCACCATAGGATATGACATCTATGACACCTGCGGAGATGTCAGCTTTGCCATCAGTGCAACACTCCAGTTGCTGAAGAACCAGTCAGACCCTCAGAGCTGTTTAGTACCTGCAAGCTTTCAATCTACTTTAACTGAACCCAAAACAAAGGCAGTGATAGGCGAAGGCTTCTCTGAAGTATCAATAGCTGTTGCACGAGTTGTTGCTCTGTCATCAGTTGCCCAGGTATGTCTTCCCTGTACTTGATAGTGTCCCATTAACTACATTTAAAAATGCAAAATCTTTCTGATGCCTTTGCATAGTTTGAGCCTAATGATGAGATTATAGCAGAATTCCTATCTAAATCTAAGAATCTGTAATATTTCATGCAAAAATTGTTATAAACGTAATATTTTGTGTTCAAATCTAGACTGGTCACTGTTGCAAACAGAGCAGAACAATTTTAACATGATTTACTTGTTTGTTACAGATTAGCTATGCTTCAACTAGTGAGCTTCTCAGCAGGAAGTCGAAGTTCCCCACTTTTTTGCGAACAATACCTAGTGATGAATTTCAGACAAGGGGCATTGCTGAAATGGTGAAGAGGTTTAATTGGAAAACAGTGGCCATTGTAGGAAGTGACGATGAGTACGGGAAGTATGGCAGTGATAACCTCGAGAACATCTTTAGTGAAACGAATGATCTCTGCATTGACTTCATTAGCATCCTGCCTGATCACTTCTCCTGGAACAATTCGGAAGCCCACAAGAGACTGGCTGAGCTGGTAAACAATATCAATAAGTCCTCTGCCGAGGCCGTCATCCTGTTCACCAAGGAAGCCAATGTCGCTGTCATCATTAAAGCAGCAATTAAATACAACCTCAACAGAACTTGGATTGCAGGTGATTCATGGTCCACCTCTACAGAGCTCTCGTCGCTGCCAGACATTGAGATGGCTGGGGAGGTTTTCGGATTCATCTCGAAGAGGAAAGAGCTGCCTGGTTTTAAAGACTATGTCATCTCCATGTTCAACGGGACCACGAACGCCATTCTTGAAGATTACCTGACTCACAATCCATTTTGTTCTTACCAGTCTGAGGAGAGAAGAGAAAGTAACTGCTCGCTACCAAACAGCCACCAGGGGTCCAAGCAATGTCTGGACCCAAGCTCCTTAGCCACTTGTATTGACCAGGATTTAGTAAACAATGTCTACCTGGCTGTTCAAGTCATTGCTGAGGGTCTGAGGCGCTTGCTTAAGTGTAACAACCACAAGTGTGAACGTAACACCAAATTTACAGCCTTGGAGGTACAGTAAAGTTACATGTTATTGTATTTTTTTGGAAATATGCTTGATGATAAAAAGATTGATACCACTTTATCTGTCTGGTAAATATAGGGGTACAGCCAGCATCTAGTTAGCTTAGCCTAGCATAAAGACTGGAGGGAAAGACCAACCAGCATTTTTAAAGCTCACTTATGAACAAGTTATATTGTGTTTGTTTAATCCATTAACAAAGAAGTGTAAAGATTTCCTTAAGTCATGACGTCACCATGAGGTTGCTTGCAAAACAATGAAAAACTTCCGGAAGTACTCCTGGAACTACGGCAGGAACCCCCATAAAACCGCAATTTACACGTAACGGATAATACTAGTGAGATACAGGCCCAATATGTGAATTACTGAGTTTTACAGGTGCTTGTAGCCCAGTGTAGCCTCATTGCGTAGCGTCATTGTACTTTTGTTTATGTTTATATTTACAGCTTCTTATGGAAATCAAGAAAGTCAACTTCACTGTACACAACTCACATATAGTCTTTGACGACAATGGAGACCCCACAAGGTTAGGATATGATATTGTATATTGGAACATGACTACAGAGCTCACACACATAACAACCATTGGAGAATACTGGCCCAGTGGAGAAATCCAAATCCCCAATGATCTTGTTCAAAATGTGACGGTAAGATCAATATTTCATCATAGATTTATTTCCCCAAATAATCTATATCTCTATCCAAATATCATGTTGCACCAATTCTGTTTTGTCTTTAAAGGTGACAGCGTACAACTGCTCTAAAACTTGCCAACCAGGACAACAGTTGAAGAAGCATGGCAAAAAGTGCTGCTATGATTGTGTTCCTTGTGCAGATGGGGAGTTTTCTGCTGGAAATGGTGAGTGCTTTATTATGAATCTCAAGCAACAGTTCCTATCTATCTATCTATCTATCTATCTATCTATCTATCTATCATGGTTGCATGACTTGCCACCAAAACAAGGCTGTGGAGTTGTGTTCAGCAGTTTTGGTGTGATGATGCTCTGTAGTCTCATCTAGACACTTGTTAGCAAATGTCTCAAGACACCAAAATGCTTCTTTATTTTAGGCATCTAACCAAAAACCCAATCCAAAAACCATTGACTTTAAGACAAGGGAACAGGAAGTGCTAAAATGCTAACTCATTTCCGGGTTTTAGGACTCATTACTGGGGCACTCTGTTTGGGACTCTTTATACATATTTTGCACTACATTGTAATTTTTATTTTACTGTTTAAACTCTTTTATTCTAGCCTGCTACTTGACTACTTGAATGGTATATAATCACAATGTTTTCATTAGTTTATAATCACCTGGAACTATGAAAAGTCTCTGTTACATTACAATGAGCCATTTATATCTACATACTTCCTCTTCAATAGAAGAGTAAGAAGTGTAACTTGACTGTCACACTGCTGCACTGTACACTGTAATGGTGACCAGAGGCTGTGGTTTGGTGAATACTCATGTATGTAAAACAGGACTTTCTATATTTGATCACATAACCCAATGGATTTTTTTTTGCATGATAAATATTGCTTCCCTCATGCACTTAAATTTGCATGTCTGTGTGTGTCTCTATAGGTGCGGAGTGTAAACCCTGCGATTTAAAGGAGTTTTCGCCTCCACAGAGGGATAGGTGTTTGAATAAAACCGTTGAATTCCTCAAGCGGTCAGATCCCTTTGTTATCTTTTTAAGCTGCTTGGAAGTCTTTGGTATAATTGTTACTATTGTGTTTGCTATTTTGTTTATAATCAATCGAAGCACTCCCATTGTGAAGGCTGTCGGAGGTTACTTGTGTTTCTTGGAGCTTTTTTCCTTGCTGGCCTGCTTCTGCCTCACATTCAACTTCGCAGGAAAACCCACTGCAGCTTCCTGCATGGCAGGCCTGCCTCTCTTCGGCATAGTCTTCTCCCTCTGCATCTCCTGCATCCTGGCCAACCTTCTCCAAATCTTAGTGGGCTTCAACTTTAACCTGAAGATAGGATCCTGGATTGAGAAGTTCAATCAGCCGGTGCTTGTGGTGACCGTCGTCTCTGGGATCCAGCTGGTCTTGTGTGTGTCATGGCTTTGCTTTCACCCCCCACGCCCTGACCAAAGGAATTCAAACCAGACCATCCTGCATCAGTGTCACAAAGGCTCCCCTTATTTCTTTATTGCAATGTTAGGCTACAACGGTCTCTTGGCCCTGATCTGTTTCCTGATTGCATTCAAAGGCAAACAGTTGCCAGATCTGTATAAGAATGCAAGTTTAATCACCGTCAGCATGCTGCTGTTTTTAATAGTCTGGATTTTCTTCATCCCGATATATATCACAATGACTGGGGAGTACAAACGAGCCATTGAAAGCGCAGCCATTCTCATTTCTAGCTACAGCATCCTGGGCTGTCACTTGGCCCCAAAGTGTTACATTATGGTGTTCAGGAAAGAGATTAATAACGAGAGCGCCATTACCGCGTACATCAGGAAACATTATGAGCAAACAGGTGAGGCTGTGGTGAAGTGATAATTTCACATGCACATCTACATCAATTCCCGCACAGAAATACGCCTTCTTGTGGTGAAACTACACGTCGATGTTTTCACACTTACTTACACAGATTAAACAGGCGTGTAACAAGCTTTAGTTAGGGTGGTGGGTAGATTTTATTTTGTTAACTAGCTGTTTTCCTTTTTCCAGTCTATGTAGCCTTTGTATTTAACAAAATGAGAGTGCTATCCACCTACTCATCTAACGATCTGTCAGAAGCTGAATAAATGCATTTCCCAGATAGATAACCTGCTCCTTTAACAATTAGAGAGTCATCAGTCACACGCTGCATGTACACTATACTGCTTGTGTCTGTATAGTATTTGCCACTTGTATGAATTTATAAGAAGTTCTCAAGGTTGTGTCAATGATACATCTGTAACCAGAACTCCTAGGCTACTTTACAGCTGTTACCACAACTGCTGCTTTAACATGGCATATTTTAAAAAGAAATCAAGTTTATCATCTCTACTCCCTTGAGCTGCCATTTTTAAAGACATTTGATTCTGTGTGTTTTTGATTTAGTTTTATATTATAATGTAAAGCTTTTAAAAGGTTTACATGCTTAACAGTTATACAGGAGTAGTATACCAAAAATGATGTTCAGGCTGAATTCTGTTTCCTGTTTTGTTTTCCCAAATGTCCAAAGACAGTTTTGCATAAATTTGCGAATATTGCGTAACTTGTCTGTCACACTGCTGCACTGTATACTGTAATGGTGACTAGATAATTTGGTTGGTGTTTCCTCGTGTATGTAAAGGAAAATATTCTGTATTTTAAGTCACACGAATTCCTTTTTAAACTACTCCTTTAACAATCAGACAGTCATCAGTCACACACTGCGTGCACACTGTACTACTTGGGTTTGTCATATGCATAACATTTGCAGTGGCATTTGCTACTTGTATGCATTTATTAGAAGCTCTAACGGTTGTGTCTTACTTTACTGCTGTGTTACCTCTGCTGCTAAATCATAACATGTTCTGTAAAGAAAGAAGAAGATATTTTATCGTCCTGACTCCTTTGAATTGTCAGTTTTAAAAAAACATTGTAGTGTGTATGCAAGGTCAGCACAAGCGTCTGTTTTTGTAATATGGTTACCTTTTACTTTTCATCTACAGTCTCTCTATATAATGTCGAAAACTCTGTGTGTGGGTGTGTCTGTTCCACGTTTTTCTCCTCACTGACTTCAATCCATGTGAAATGTGGCACAGTGGTAGAGGGTCATGGGAGGATGCGAACAAAGCAATATTACATCAATTGACCAAATGGGGGCGCTATAGCAACAGATTGAAATTGCAAACTTTGAATGGGCATATCTCATGCCCCGTATGTCGTAGAGACATGAAACTTTGCACAGAGATGCCTCTCCTCATGAGGAACACATTTGCCTCAAGAACCCATAACTTACGGTTATATAGGTTTTCCACCATTTTGAATTTTTTGAAAAACACTTAAAATCGATCTCTTCCTAGGAAGTTTGACCGATCTGCATGAAACTCTGTGAACATAATCTAGGGACCAATATCTAAAGTTCCCTCTTGGCAAAAGTTGGAAAACTTACTAAAACTGAGCTTCTATAAGGCAATGAATATTGCGGAGGGCGTGGCTCATCACATAAAGGTGTATAACATCTCAAGGGTTTCACCGATCACCACGCAACTTTGTAGGCATATGACCACACATAATCTGAGGGGACCCCTCCATTATTGACCCCATCAAACAAAATGGGGGCGCTAGAGAGCTAATTTCTTATCTAGGCCTAACCGCCATATCGATTTTTACTAAACTTGGTAGATATGTAGAACAGGACGCCTCAAGGTGACTGGAGAAATTTAACTCTAATTGGCAACTGGGTGGCGCTATAACAACAGAAAAATGCTTAAAAATGGCTGAAATCACTGTGGCCCCCCTGTGGCCCAATGTTGTTGTTGTTTTTTTTTTTTTTCTAAGGGCTAGCCACATCTTTCCCATGTGAACTACCAATGCGCCCCACTTTTAAGTCAATACAACATATAAACACTTTAACTATCTGCCTTTCAATGTGCTACCTCAACTACTAATGTACAGTTTTAGCCCACTAACTATCCCACTATTGGCAATGGTACTACTGTACTTTCAATAAAGCAATCGTCTATCAAATTCACAAAAACTCTGTCTGAATACATTGCTCTTCTTAATGGGTTCAGTTGACTATTTAATCTGCAATTTCCTATGACCTGTATCCCAAACACACACCGTGTGAAACTGTACGTGGGCAACTGTGCACTCAATGGGTATGGACTAGTATACACAATTTAAACAATATATAGAGTATAATGGAGCCTACACTATTAGAATAAGGTAGAGTGTAAAATTTTCAATAAACAGCATATTGTTGACAATGCACACTGTTTAAATAGTCTATACAAAATAATGTACATAATTGTATCGTATCAGCTGTCAACAGTCTTGGGAAGCAACTGGTTACATGAAACTAGTTGCATGTAATCGAAATACAAAATAAATGTATTTTAACTCAGTTACAGTTACTGAGGAAAAAAGATGTAATTTTTCAGCTTTATTTACCAGAATAAATCAAATAGTAATCAAATGTAATAAGTTACATTACTTTGATGAAGTCATTAAAATGGTAATAAGAAATCTATAACCTATTACGTAGTTAAAGTACTTGTCAATACATCAGTGCTCTATAACTCAAAGATATATGTAGATATGAGCATGCTTAATGTCTGTGAAGAGTGCTGTTTTGTCAAAAGGGCTGCATATGGATTAAATGAATAAATCATATATGAATAATAAATGACTGAGTAAGTTAATAATTAAACTTTCATTTTCTTTGTAAATACGCCAGCACCTCCGTTGTGCCTTGAAATTTTGGCTATGGGTGTTGACTGCACCAACATGGATTTGGAGATACATTTTTTTTTTTTTTACAAGACACATATAAAACACAACCACACACCAAAAAGCCAGCCACACTTAAAAAGCCTCTATTTCCCACAGTAGATTATTAGTCCAAATACAACGTGTTTCCTAAAATAACTCAAAACTGTGAAGGAATAGCATAAAGAAATATAAGATATAAAGGTATACATTAAAATACAGAACAAAGGCCCAAACTTTATGGATGTTACGTCACTTAACTATGCCTTAATGTAAAACATGTTGTAAATGTAAGAACTAGGTGTATTGAATATATATGAATATATGCATGTATCAACATATTACTGTTACTACAGGGTAATAAACTGTAAAGGGTCCAATTACTCACAGCACACACAAACACACACACACACACACACACACACACACACACACACACACACACACACACACACACACACCATATATTCCCATTTACCCTTAAGGTCTCAGTGAAAACTGTTATGTAAGCGAAGTGACTCTGGATCACTATCTCTAAGGTTTGGCATGTTATATAATCCAGTTGCTGCATTCTGTGAACTCCACAAAGGTCAGACTTGGCTTGATAATCTACACTCCAGGTACAGACGAACCATATCTGAGAGCTATCTAAGTAAAAGTGTATACTTAAGGGTGATGATTCTATGCTGGCATCCAAGATCAATCAGGAAACTAGGCAGACCTGATTTCAAATCAGTTCCGGCTTTGAACACTAGGTGGGACTGTTGGGACACCCTGTGAATAGTGTTCTGTGGTCCAGTCAATGCATTTTA
Source organism: Epinephelus awoara (assembly GCA_035609425.1). NCBI lineage: Eukaryota > Metazoa > Chordata > Actinopteri > Perciformes > Serranidae > Epinephelus > Epinephelus awoara. The sequence goes on from CM069309.1 coordinate 26,868,530, forward strand.
ATATTTTTGCCCCACATGTACAAAGAAACACAACATCTATTATTCGGCTCTGCACCTAATGCTTTATTTATTAAAAAAATACAAAACTTCAAAAAGTTTCCATAGGAAAGCATTATGAATTTGCAATCCCGTCTCTTTCATATCCATTTTAAATGTATGGTTTAACACTGCTTCTTATTAATATGAGAACAGCCTCCTTGCCTTCTAAGGGTTACAAAAAGTAAAAATAAAATAAGGAGGAGAAGAGGAGAGGTGCAGTCTGCTTCTTGAGTCCCTGTATTTTAAGTGTTAATCTTGAAGATTTGTTATTGGTCGCGCCTGTATTGTCGGCTGACCGGGATAAATATGAGTATGACATGCTTGACATGGGCAGATGAAATGTCTATTCTGTTCATGGATCTATAGTGCTGTCAGAGAAACTGTTTCAAATGCTACAGCCATATCGGCACAGACACACTACATGATGGTTTGACATGCAGAATGTGACACATGCATCTTGCAAGCGAGTTCCTGTGTATACCAGTACATACCCAAAACGTAACACAAATGACTGTGGTCATAATCAGCACAAGTGTTTACACTGCACAACTGCACTGCATAGCTGAAAAGGTTTTGGGGAAAAAGTTGGGTCTGCATATGTTAACATCTTGAGGATTAACACTTGAGAGGTTCTGTACAGAAGTGGAGATCATGGAAAAGATAAATAGAAACATAGCAGCCATGTTTGAGGAATTAAATCACCCCTCCAACCACCTCTTTGCAACTAGCAAGGGATGCCACTTCAGATGTTAACAGGGCTTTAAAGGGTCACCCTATATTTTGCAGGTGATTGCCTAGGATGGAAGCAATCTGCTACTATTCTTTTTCATAGTATTAATAGCATAAGAAACCCTTCACCTTTCGGACTTAAGCTACAGATTCAAGTGTTGTGAGTCCTATGGTGATGTGAAACAGTGAAGTTGTTGCTTACCGATTTATTCTGCAAAGCAAGGGTTTCTCTCCCTACACTAATTCTGTTCAGCAAATAGCTTCTTTATGAACTACAGTACTCCAGTTCCTACAGTCATTCCTCCAAATTCAGGTGGGAAGACTGCAGCAACAAGTTTAAGTACAGTTGCCCTGTAACACAGAGACACTCAGAGTGTGATTCAGCCTCATTTCATTGAGGGTTGATCCCCGCTTCCATACAGAACACAGAAATTTGTGCAACAACATGTCCCTCTCATTCTCCTGTCAAGTAACTGGCCTTGAAATGTCACGTACATTTGGGGAGAAGGGGGAAAAAAAGGATAGAGAACCTTCTCCAATAATTAATAACAAAAAGGATGCTAGATCTGAAGAACATTATGTGCTGAAACCACATGGGCCTGGCAGGGCTTAGTGGGCATCTCCAAGCTGCTCTCTCGACCGCAGCAGGCTGGCACTTCAAACAGGCAAGACTCCTCCACAGGAGCTGGCATGCCCTGGGAACAGATCTGCTGCACATGTTGCCTGTAGAGGACAATGCAGATAAAAGTTAAGACCGTCAAAAGATCCACTTAAAGTTTCCTCTTGAGCAGACTACTCTGGACAACCATCTACTCACCAGGCAGTACGGGACATGACGTAGTGTATGTCAGGTCTTTGGAAGCCATTGAAGGTGGAGGCGGCGGCCACAGTGTAGGCACCCATGTTCTCAAAGACCAGCCAGTCGCCTACCTGCATGTCAGGCAGGTTGCACTGCTCAACAATGCGATCAAGGCCATCGCATGTTGGGCCCCAGATACTGCAGGGGTACATGACCTCATCTGGCTTTGGCTTCTATTAGTATAAGGGGAGGGGGGTGGGTAAAAAAAAAAAAAAAAAAGACGACATGATCCATTACCAGTTGTTTCACCTTTCACTGACGTGTAAGTATGAGGAGAAACTTTGCTACTTTTTCCAATCCTTGAATTCCACTTACCTTATGTAGTGTTGGCAAACAGTGAGCGTGATCATAGAGTATACAGTTGAAGGATCCATACACGCCATCGTTGACATAGTACATCAGGGTTCTATCACTGGTCCCCTCGTCTTCCTCTGTGAAAAAAAGCACAAAATCATTTTAATATTGAGAAATGTTACAAATATTAAAGAATCAAGTCATTTTCTAAAGTCATAATTGTTCTAAATACAAATATGTTACCATCAGAGGCTGATTCATCGTCCATGATGACTTTCTTGGCAATGATGTTGACAACCAGTGTGTAAGCAGAAGCCACATAAAAGCGGCCAGGCTCAGCAATGACCCTGATACCAGTGTCGACAGGGAAATACTTGTCCAGGGCTGGATTGATTACTGCTGTGATCTAGCAAGGGGAAAAAGTGTCCACAGGTAAATATATATATATCAGACTATAAAAAAAGCACTTATCTTGAGGTAGTGCTACGGGTGTTGCAACTAAATGTACGAAGACTATACTGGCTCATTTAGCCCATGAAATAGCACGTGACTGAAAATTTGCAAGATACCTCTTCAAATTTGAGTTCAGTATCGTCTGAACCAGGGAAACCCCCTCCGATGTCTAACAGGTCCATGTTGAAGCCCAGCTCTTCCTAGAGGTCACAGATTTCAGATTCTCAGTTTAGTACACTGGGTGAAACACAGAGTTTATTACAGCTGTAAATGCATCTCTGTCACAACTCACCCCCATATCGAAGACACAGCGGGCATCAGCAATGGCCTGGGTGTAGGTCTCAGGATCACTGCAGCCGCTGCCAACGTGGAAGCTGACGCCGATCACATCCAGCTCCAGTTCTTTAGCGCGCTCCAGAAGACCTCGACAAGCTTTGAGTGGGGCCCCAAACTTCACACTCAGGCGACACACTGACTTTGAGTCATCTGTGGCAATACGCAGCACCAGCCTGGGCACAAAGCAGAAACATGGTAAATGAAAGAGAAAATGGAGACAAGAAGGAAGATGGGTAAAAAGAAAATGCCACTGAAGCCTTCATATTGTGAATGGTTAAATGTCTCACTTGGCATTGTCATGACAGCGGGCCACTTTCATGAGTTCCACCTCGCTATCAAAAGTCATCATCTGGACTCCATGGGCAGATGCATACTTGATCTGAGAAACTTGCTTGCAGGGGTTGGCATAGATGATTCTGCTTGGATCCACTCCCAGAGACTGAACCATCTGAATCTCCGTCTAGAGGGGGACAATGCCAAGAGTCAGCGAAAAAAAAGTGCTAATTTAAAAACACGAGCTGCCAGTGCAATTTCAGCAAGTTTATCAAGAGAGCTTTGCATCGTATTATTCAGAGAGCACCTAGTGCTATGGGAATTTTCCGACACACACCTTGCTTGCACAGTCAAAGCCAGTTCCCAGGGATGCCAGCGTCATAACTACAGCCCGGCTGTCGTTGCATTTGACAGCATAGAAAGGAGTGACGCGAGGCAGGGCCCTCACCCAGCGCAGGTGTTTCTTTAGTACATCTCCCAAGTCACAGACATAGAAGGCATCCCTGTCATCCTGTAATGGAGGGACGAATAGAGAAAGGGAACATATGCATTAAACAAAAACATTTTAAAACATAGTATATCACATGATACATTGTGAACAATGAACACTGTGTGCAATATTAAAACTGACATTTACACCACCATGGCCTCAAGAGTTACATAAAGCAAATACAATTCAGACAAAGCAATATAAGTAACCTGCACAAGTGAGAAGGAGGTCATTTAAACAGCTTGGTTTTGGTTGCATCCTGTGGATGTCACTGAACAAATGGTGCCATCTGATCCCCTAAACAATGTCAGCACAGGATGCTTACCGTCATGGATGACTCATTGATCTTCTGCTCAACAATATCCCGGGCAGAGAAGCCCTCCTCCAGGAAAGAGAAGTCAACCTCGGTGGCAGTGGCAGTGTTCATGGTCACAAGAAGTCCTTTTGATTAGTGACTTGTAAACTGAAAAAGGGGGTGGAGGACATTGAGATTACATTCAGCTTTGAGAACACGGTGTCTTTTGTGCCTGTGATAATGAAAGCCCATTTTATTACCCACTCCTAGGCAAATCTCAAACGGTGCAACTGTGAGCAATTCCCAAAACATAGTTCTTGACTGAATAACAATTGCATTACAGTGTAATCGGTTTAAGATGGCAATGCAGTATTGAATCAAGCTCAAACTGCAGAAAGCCAGACACTTACTTGGATATGAAAGAGATGAAATTTAGTGTTGCTGTTCCTCAGGTGCAGAGAAGCCAAGGGGGCTCACCGGTGAAGTTAAATCCCTTCAAATAAGACTCAAGGCCAGGGCCTGCTGAGTAGCCAGTGTGCGTCTTCTTACAGTGATGATTCTGTGAACAATAACATTTATAAGTTTATTCAAATAAAAAAAAATGCATTTCCTGAAAAGGAGGAGGCTGGGTCAGGAAGTAAGTTTCAGAACTCTCTAAATGTATTCTGTTTATGAGCTACAAGTAATTTTATATTTATAAATTCGACAAACCTACAGATGATCCTATTTAAACCATTACTTTTTGTCATAAAATTGACAAAACTTGTGGCATGCTCAAGACATACACGTGCAGTCCCTTGTCTGATAGCGCTCCTTTCTATAACTACTATGTCATGAGTCATGATTACTTGGCACAGTCACTGAAAGCCCCAAGTGCTTAAGTCCCGCCCACTCAAGATTTAATCCAGTTACAAAGAAGATAGGCCTGTAACGTAGAAGAATGGCGTGAACACGAACCAATCGGCGACTAACAAATGACGCCCACGTCAATATGCCGGTTCCGCTTGGAGCTGTTCGTGCCATGAGGCGCTCTAGCATATGAAGTTACTGATAACGTGGTTCAGCTAAGTAAACGCCAACAACATAAAGTTTAAAGAATTTGTTCATCGTAACATCGACACACCAAAGTCTACGGCTCTGACAAGTTAACACTGCGTGCAAACGTAATGCTGGTTAACGTTAGTTAGCGAGGTGAAGATAATAATCGCGAAAATGACGTGAACTTAGCTAAGTGTTAACCCGCCGCCTGTCACACCGGCCACGTCGTAATATTAGGTAACACTCAATAGCGGTTCAATTTTGCTTCAAATGGGCATTGCAGTTACGGTAACGTAGCGAAAATACCCAACCCTAAAACAACGAAACAACCTTAAGTCATTGTCCTGTTTGAGCCGCCACAACCGAATCAGCCTGCTAACGTTACTTGCTACCGTTAGCTAAAAAGCATTTAAGATTAAATGTGACGTCGTTAGTTGTGAGATATCGAAAATACATTGCCTACCTTAAAAAGCATTTACAAAGAGTGTGTCCATGAGACCAGAATGCTGGGATAAAAAAAAATAAAGCGGGTTCTCTCCACAAAGAAATCCGCTACTGGAGGTTTCAACCCTGCTCGGACTGAAACTGGAGTGGAAGCCGGTAAGAGATCCCGACAGTATTTATAGAGAGCGCGTTGCTACGGCAACGCAGCCAGCTGAAACCGGCCTCCCATCCACGTATGAACCGGTTTAGTCTTGTAACCTCATCCACATGGTGGGAAAGACTAGTCAGACAGACAGACAGACAGACAGGGACCACCATACAACTACTTAGAAAACACAAGATTACTTAACACAGCCAGTTCAAACAGACCGTCTATCTGTTATGTAAAAAAAAAAAATTAAAAAAAAAAAATTAAAGACAAGATAGACAGTTATTTAACCATTGTTAGCACTCACAAGACTGTCCAGCCCCAGCCTGTACTTCTCACGTAAAAACTTGTGTTGTCTCTTTTGCCAAGTGCTTGCTGTGAAAATAAATTTCAGCTTATGAAAGTCGGGGTATGTTATCAGAAGTTTGTCTTTTGAGAAAGTCCTAACATTAAAGAAAAGGCCTCCGTGACAGTGGTGTAGTGGAGGGTATAAGCAGGTACATGGGGTAGCTATACCCACTACCTTTTCTGGTTGTTTACAATAGCCTGTCAGCCAAAAGCCATTGCAATAGGCTTTATAGGACATATACCCAGTTCCTTCTTTGTAGCCTATTCATCTACCAAGTAGGTGACCCACTCCATCAACTACCACTACAAGACTGGATGTAGCGAAACATGCTCTGATAAACAGTAAGATTTAAATCAGTTCAACTAATCAAATAGCCCAGTTGATATGTTTCAGTAGTTTTACAAGCAAAAATGCCAAACATGCCCAGGTTTGATCAAATCCAATAATTTAAGTATTCATTGGCCAGACTCCTCGAGTGTTTTTATGCATAAATCTACCTGACTTCATGATGATGACAGTGTTCATCAGTACAGGTTCCTGCACTGCATTTGTGTTTACTCCAGAGGTGCTCACTTACTGTCTGGCTTTGACTGGCAGCATGGCCTCAGGGATGTGACCTGGCTTGATGGCAGTCTGTTCAGTCTCATACTGAGGTCTTGACCTACCCGATGAGATTAAAGGAGATCACAAGATAACTCAGAGACGGCAAGGTGTCAACATATGTCAACAACAGCTCTTTAAAGCCATGTTCTATAAATATAGATATACAATGAGAGCATTTGTATCATATCTATATCCTTGTTCAAGTTTGTATAACAAACGTTGGCCATGAATTGAAACACACGCTGCCGTAAATCACAAAGAATGATGTGCAGGTTTTTAAAAAATATTTTATGGTGCTTCTACTCTTAAGCTGTAAGATGCTTTTTCACCCACAACCCTCAAATCCCTGTCCTTCAGGCATATCCTATGGAGCTACATTTGTGTCTTTATTATTCAATCAAACAGTAGGTTTGCAGTCGAAAAAAGATAAAAAAATAAAAAAAAATAAAAAAAAAAAGGTTTGAGAGCAAAAGTATCAATATTGCAATCAAAAAAGGTTTTATTGAAATTAAAAAATGATTGATTGAAAAAAAATGCAAATCCTAAAGTTTTGTTTGCGAGTCATTTTTTTCTGTTTGCAAGTCAAAAAGTTTTGCGAGTAAAAAGTAGAACCTGGTGGGCTGGGCCTAAACTGAAAGCTGTAAGACATGACTCTATTGGCCAGTCTCGGTCGGAATGACAGCTTGCAAAGCAACATGGGAGTTTTGTAGTTCACGGGGAATTCAGTGCGGGAGCTGTGGTGAAAATCAATGAGCAGGTACGTTTATACATAACTAATAATAGCAAGAATGTTTTATTTGAACTGGTGCGTGTAGATTGCTTTTGTTGAGCCAGGGCAGAACTATTTGACGGTGTAATGGTCAGCACCATCGATGCCCGGGGGTGTAGCAGTAATGCCGACTCTCGAGCGTTTCCAACAACACAACACCCGACGGTATGTAGATGTGATGATGCCAAGTTATCGGCATAGTTATTGATTTAACTGATGTAACTGATTTGACCTGATTTCAACCCAAATTGGTTATTTGCCTTTCTTTGTGTATTTTGGAGGGGTTCTGTTAATTCATGTGTGGTTTATTAATTTAACCCTGATTCAAACCCAATTTAGTTATTTGCCCTTTCTTTGTGTATTTGTGGGGTTTGCTTAGAGTGAGTGCGTGAGTGTGTGTGTGGATATAAATGGTTTTATTGAAAAACTGTGTTAAATAAAATAATATATTGTTAAATAAAATTAACTTAATTTTTATACTGGACCCAGTCTCAAGCCTTCATTAGTAAACGAACTTGTGTGCTTTACTACTGTAAAAAGGGTTAGCATAATTTTCCAGGTGAAATTCCTGGGGTGGCGTTGTCGGTAACTGATAGTCAATTTGACAATACTAATACCTCTATTAGTTGTTTGGGTGTGGTTGGCCTGATCAAAATTTCGTAAAAATAATTACTAAATTCTTTCCATTATTCACCCCCCCCCCCGTTGCCAGACAAAGGTTGCTTTCATTGACATTTGTTTTGCAAGCAGACATTACCGAATGAAGGAAAATGGGGAACTTGGATTAGTGTGACCCAACAGTACATGTGGAAATGTTGCACAAGCAGTAGTTCCAGTGCACTAACAGCAAACGTCAGGGCTTCATGAGGACCACATATCTGTGGGCTTAACTTAATATCTTTTCCAGGTCCTGAGGCCAAAATCAAGATGGCAGTCAACTCTTTTTTGCACAATGGCGTTTCCATTCAAATCTTCTGCAGCATTGGTGAATGAAGTCATGTTTTCCAAGCAGTTTAATTATCAAAAAGTAAAAAGCACAGCCCTTTCTGAATTGGTTAATACATTAAAATGAGGTTAAGCAGCAAAACTGTATGATGACATAATCTTTAATGATTTTCATACATTGCAGTTTTCCTATAGTCCTGCCCTGAATCTGAACTTGTTCTTGCAGGCCTCACTTCCTATGCAGACCCATGCTTGTCAGTGAGGAAGTGGGCCCACACTTGGGGGCTAATTCATTTTCAACAGATGTTTATCAGCTTGGTAAAAATCACAAGATCCCAAAACACTTACGTATTTGACGTATTTCATAGAAAACCCAAATTAGACTGTTTCTTGACTTCCAGTCATTTCCTTTTGTTTCTGTTTCTGTCTCTCTCTTCCACCGAATGTCTGTGTCGCTACCCTCTCCTTCTCCTCCTCTTGTAATGTCTATCTCTCGCTCTGTGTGGACTTTCTGTTATCATTACTGTGGACCATTGTGGCCTAACCCCCACATTTACAAGGCGTCACAGAGGACAAGGATGATGATTGTTATTGGCCACCCACAAGATACAGTGCAGTGTACGGGGCTACAGGCCTTGGTGACTGTGTCATGTGTATCACTGCGTCTGGCTTTGTGTTTCTCTTCACTTCTTTGTTAGCTCATAGTTGCATAATGAAATGCTTCTGTTTCATCAACTTATGGTCTTGTACCATCTGACTCAGTGTGCATAACATGCTGAGGAAACAAATCACTACTTTCCCTGACATTTCTCAAGTGAATAAACCAGGGATGCACAGTAATATTGGCACATCATCTGTATCAGCTGATATGGGCACATTCATACAACACCTTAAATACGTGTATGATTCCCTTACTGTCAGCCTTCTGCGTGGATCAGAGCATGATCAAGGCCCAGCACTGGATGAATTTGTTAACTGTTGAGATCAATCTTTTTTCCAGATTAATTCCAGGGGCCTCTGGAGGGAATTTACCTTGGGATGAATTTTTAGAAATAGCTACACTGACCATTTAAGAGCTTTTTGAAAGCAAAAATCTTAGATTAGGGGTTCTCAACTTTTTGATGACTGAGTGCCAATTTAAGGAGCCAGCATATGACTGAGGACCGTACAGGAAAAGGCCATACGTGACTTGTTTATGACTTTTTAATCACATGTTTTTTTGACTACAGCAACACCACTCCCTCACAAAATATATTGTAATTAAGGCCTAGGAATAAACTGTACTCAACTCCATTTGTACCATGTGATTATGATAATAATAATAATAAGTAGTCCATAACAGTGTTGGGTAAGGGTTACTTTAAAAGTAATCAAAGTATGTTACTGCGTTACTTTTTTAAAAAGCAACCAGTTACTTTACTGCGTTACTCCCTGAGTAAAGTAACTCAATTACTTTAAAAGTACTTCCAACGTTCCTCCCTGAGAAAAGTAACTCAAGCACTTTTAAAGTACTTTTGAGTATTCTACATTTCCTATTGGGCAATGGACCACAGGGCGCTAAGCCTACATTTTTTTGTCTCCAAAATTAAAGTTATGGACCACTTGCCCTTCACTGAGATCCAATTCTCCCATCACAGCCGTCACTTTGACCAGTAGAAACACAGAACCATCTGCTGCCATAGACAACTGTATGACAACAACACTCCAGCATTTTTAATATTTCCTCTAGGGATGTTACCACACAGAGTAAAAGGGGGAAATGATGGTGTGAAACCCAGTTGCCAATTAGAGTTAAATTTCTCCAGTCACCTTGAGGTGTCCTGTTCTACATATCTATCAAGTTTAGTAAAAATCGAAATGGCAGTTAGGCCTAGATAAGAAATTAGCTCTCTAGCGCCCCCATTTTGTTTGATGGGGTCAATAATGGAGGGGTATTGCTTCATTTGCATCCTCCCATGACCTTCTACCACTGTGCCAAATTTCACATGGATTGACCAAGTCAGTGAGGAGAAAAACGTAGAACAGACACACAGACAGAGTTTTCGTCATTATATAGTAAGATAATAATAATAATAATAATAATAAACTTTATTTATATAGCATCTCAGCTGTACAATAAAACTGAACACAGTTAAAACACAAGAAGAATAAATAAATAACATGTCATAAAATGTCATCAATTTAAAATCATCAAGATAAGATAGGGTCATAATAATAATAAAAGGTCATTAAAATCAGTAAGATAGCAATAAAATAGACAGACAGCTCAGATAAAGGCAGGATATGAAGTAAACTTTTAGGAGAGACTTAAACAAAGCCAGTGAGTCAGACAGCCTTATATCCTCGGGCAGGTCATTCCAGAGCCTTGGGGTCCTGGTGGCAAAAACTTTGTCCCTTTCGGTCCTCTGCCTGGACTCTGAAACAAAAAGGAGACCTCTGCCTGAGGATCTCAAATTATGCAAAGGTTAATAAGGGGCTAAAAGGTCTGAAATGTAGTCTGGAGCCAGGCCATGAAGAGCCTCAAAAGTAATTAATAAAATTTTAAAATCAATCCTAAAACAAACAGGGAGCCAGTGTAAAGAGGCTGAAACTGGCGTGATGTGTTCGTGCTTCTCGGTTTTGGTTAAAAGCCTTGTGGCCTACTTCTGAACAATCTGAAGTCGTTGCAAGGTTTTTTTGATTGAGACAGGAATAAAAAAAAACTTTGAAATCTGATGTTTGGAACAAATAACACTTCTAAAGTGAGCTCTTAATTGTGGTGCATACATTGGGACATCCATTTATATTCCCCCTTTTGCACATAGTAAGTGCAGTTATCTGTCAGTGTCAGTTTTGTATCTTTGTTTCAGAGAGGGCAGAGGTTTTGAAGTTCACGTCTTGGGCGTGGGCATATGTATTTGTTTATACTTAAGATGGCTTGCTTTGTTTGTTCATAAGATCAACAAACAATAGGCAAATGAACATCCATGAAGGCTTGACCTCAGTATAGCTACCTGAGCATTATTGAGCGGTCCAGAAAGCTGCTTGCAGCAGATGGTGCCTGCGGCGTGTCTTTACTCTTTTGATTCCGGTCAGTGTGACTTTGATGGGGCAGGCACCCAGCAGCATGTTGACACACAGGGCGCTTAATCATCTTAAAGCTCTGATGACGCCACTGACTCCACCCAGACAGCTGGGTAGAGTTAAGACCATTGCACGGGACAGTCACTAAACTGTGACCAGCCAGTCATCGAAAGGAAGTGCAGTGTTAATCATACTGCAAACTCTGAATTTAGATACAGACCAATACATGGAAATGAGAGACATAAGTATTTACATTTTAACAGCCACAAATACTTAATATTGTAATTCAAACACCACTGAATTCACAGCATAGTAATGTATTTTCACTTTGACAAAACAAGTTTAACAAACTCGATGACTTACCGGGGCCTCATCATTCTCCCTGGTAATTATCTTTGGATTTATTTATTTATTGCTTTTTTGGATCACATGCCTGACAGAACATGCTCTGAAAGGCCAGAAGTTGGTCCGACTGCATTCAGGCCCGACTGCCTAGGTTGCCCGCATGTCGCTATTTCAATTTTTTTCAAGTTGAAGTTTTAGATATGAATTTGAAATTGCAACTCAAGGAATTTCATATTTTAATTTCTAAGAGGTGAGTTTGGAACAAATAAATTCAGATACATGGTCTTCAAAGTAAAATATTTCAGTCCTGAGAATTCAGTGGTGTGTAAATTTTAATATTAAGGAATTCAGTGGCTGTTAAAATCAAAATACTCACATCTTATATTCGCTTCCAATCAAACTTGATGTCAGTTTTGTGAGGTCAATCCAGACTGGCATAAAAGGAGAGGGAGATGCAATACATCAAACAAGACTGAGACTACTGGCACTGACAAAGACATTCCACGTGAAGAGTGGAGGTAAATGTTAAGATCTGTATTTCCATGAAATACACAGACAATGGGTGGCTTGTAATTAAGGCCATGCTGTAGTGTCTGGCATGTAACCACAATACCTTAAAAAAAAAATGAAATTGAAGGTTTGGTCTTGTGGGTCTGTCCTGACTGCGCTCGTCCATAGTCAGTTCATTCACAAGGCTGATGTCACTTTCACTGTCACGCTACTCCTGTCTTCTTGACATATATTTTCAGATGTATGTCCTCACTGTCTGGACTACATACATACAGACATTGCATGATGAAATCTTAATGTCTTTTTTAAGGGCACTGTTTGAGCTATACCGTTTTGATTGCAGAGTGCTGGGATTTATAAATAGTCACGACCATGGATGGATTACATGAATGGTCCTACCATGCTCAGGCCCAGGTGCCTGAAGTTTCAGTTTCAAGACACCAACCTGGAGGAGACTAGAAAAGACCACAAAGAGACTCTAAAAGACAACAAAAGACAACAAAACAACCACAGGGACACAAAATGACTACAAAGAGACATAAACAACTACAAGAGATTCAAAATGACCTCAAAGAGAGACCCCAGACCAGGCGGTATAATCTTTTTCATGTCTCAAAAGTGCTTTATTCTATTATTCTAATTTTTCAGGACCTTGTCAGTCAATTTGTTCCTAAAGGTTTCATATCATAGTTTTCCATTTCTGTCTTAATATGTGCATATTCCGCTCCTGGAGGAACCCAGTCAAAAGCACTCCATTCCACCTATGCAGTTTGAATAGATGGAAACACTAAGCTGGGAAATCCACTTTGCTACCAACACAGACTGTCACATGTCAGTTTGCCCTGAGCACACAGTTGCATAAGCAAAATCACGTGTGCAAATAACTGCACAGTGTGTGGTGTTCCTGGTTCTATGTTAACATGATTTACTTTACATTATGTACACGTTTATAATAAAGTAAATTTGAATTACATTTATTCAACATATACTTTGACAGGGGTTATACTGAGACCAAAGTTTCTATCTACGTCAGTACCAACAGATGAAGAATCATTTCAATGATTTTATATTGGAGTCAAATTGTCTTTATATTTTCTTAAAATGATATCAATATTTTTTTGTCTTGTTTTGTTTGACATTTACTACATAACTAATAATGTTTGGAGAAGAAATAAGTTGACATTTTGCTTTGATGGTTGTTTCTTACGGAAGCTTAGTTCTTATACATTAAATACGTTGCTAGAATGAGAGTTGACTATGAAACCTTTGCCTCATTTCCACTGCACGGTTCAGCTCAACTTGACTCTACTCCACTCACTTGTGGTTCCAGGGACTTTTCTCATTTTCCACTGCAGATAGTACCCTGTCATATCAGCGGGATTCTTCCCTGGCCATCACAGTGATGCCACGTGAAAGTGCCCTGACATCATCTTCAACCCGACACAATTGACCACAGGGTGGTTTTGCAGGCTGACATTTTTAAAAATCTGGGTCAAGTGAAAAATTGTGATGGCTACTGTCGGTAGCTTGGCTATTTAAATGTGGGAGGGTTGTGCAGGATATCTCGTGCATGTTGCATTAGCACAATTCTCAGTATCAGTATCAGGTATCTCAGTATCAGTATCAGGTATCAGTAACTATCCACAGCTTTTGCTGATGGAAAACCAAAAAAGAACGGTTCCAAGTGAGTCGAGCTGTGCCGGTCCATGGCGCCAACTTGAATTTAACAATGGGGTGTCAGTGCCAAAAATGTCATTTTGATGAATTATTTTACACAGTTTCTTCTGAACATCAACAGGCATGTTTGAGACAGGAGGCATTGAAAACAGTTTTCACATCTCCATGAAAATTGGAATCTCCTAAAACTTCCCACTCCACTTACTAATCCTTCAGGACTATCCATTCCTGCCAGTCTTTCACCCAGTGTATCAATTCTAAACAGCAGTTAACCGCATAACAGCTTCACATCATCTTTTTTTTTAAACAAGACTTGCCAAAGTGTTGCCTGGAGCTCCGCATTTTAATTACCATACAAGTAGATGTGTAGCTGTGATGAGCAATATGATGTGACGTAAGATTGTTTGGGTTCTAAGCTTAAGCTTAAAAATCATTTCCCTCCCAAGTCCCAGATAAGAGTAAGTATCATGTGAGGAAAACTCTCTGCAGGGTTCCCAAACTGTCAGAGATCTGTGATCAAACAGTGTGAGTGTAATAACCCATGCCTGTCACAGCATTTAAAGCACGTACCAGTAATAATGCGTTCCCACACAGTGCACCAAGCTTGCCTGGAGCCTGGCCACAAAATTACCAAAAATGTGTTTGGCACGCTCCCAACACACTGCAGGGCACACCTGACTTTGATCTGGCTGTGCAATATAAGAGCCAGCGGTGTTTTCTTGTGCACACAGAAAGTGTAGAAAGTGTAGGAACAAAAAGTCTCATTGTCCCGCTACTTTGGTGCCAGTGGTGCTGGTACTGTGCAGTGGAAATTAGGCTTTAAAGCGCCAATTTCAACAGTGGAAAGATTCAAAAGTCATCTAAAGAAATTCAGTATACAGTAGGACGTGTCATTTTGCCAACAAAGTCAACAACCTTAAAGTTGTAGTACCATTCTATTGTGGTGTATAGTAAACCACATAACATTTTATTTACTTATTTTTATTTAACCCATATTTAACCAGGTAAGTCCCACTGAGATCAATGATCTCTTTTCTCAAGACCTGGCCAAGACAGCAACATACAAAAAAGCCAAACCACAACACAATAAAAAAAAAAACATGAAAGATATACAGTATCATGTAGAAACAGTAGAACATTTAGCACAATGGCAAGAACCATCCATTCATCCTTATAGTTGTGAGAGCTTTAAAGTCAGACAGAGAGACCTATTCACATAATTTCAACTCTTTTTGAAGGTTATTCCAAGTGAAAATAAACAACATGCTGCTTTATCAATGAACAAATACCAATGACTGAGCCTATGAAAGGTCAAAGGTGGCCAACCAGCCCTGGAACAAACCGTGCGGTGATGAGTAAGGGCTTTACAATTTGTAACAAATCTCAATACAGAGATATTTAAAACAAGTGAAAACCTCGAACGTCTTTCCCTGAGCAGTAATAACATCAGGAGTGTTCGCAGGCTTCTTCCTAGCATTTGAGAAATGCATAACCTTAGTTTTATCAGCATTTGAAACCAGTTTTAGTCATGAGAGCTGAATTTGGATAATGTTAAAGACAGCCTGCAATTTGAGCCAGCACAATTTATCACTGTGTCGTCAGCATATAAATGAAACCACATTTTGACCAAGACTGTTCATTTAAACTGAAAATAACAGCGGACCGAACACAGACCCCTGGGGTACACCTTTACAAGTGTTGAGCCAGTTAAAGGCGAGCCAATCAATCTGAACATATTGAGACCTTTCTGAGAGGTAATTCACAAACCAGCCCACTGCCTGATCAAATATACCAATACAAGTCAACCTCTGTTTTAAAATAAGATGATCAACAGTGTCAAAAGTCTTAGACAGGTCAATAAATAAAGCAGCACAGCTGTGCTCCATGTCCAAAATGCCAATGATATTGTTTACCATTTTCATAGTTGTGGGAATGGTGCTGTGTTGCTCTCTGAGGCCAGACTGATGCTTGGGGAGACTGGCATTGTTACATAAAAACGCCTTCAACAGTTCACTTAGTTCACTGTTCACTAGTTCACCTCACCACATCAGGGGTTGAGCAATAAAACCGGTAGCTAACTTTTCAAAGAATGATTCAAGGTTGTCTGGACCAGCAGTTTTTTATTACTATCTTACTTGACTAAGTCTTCATGCACTTCACTAACAGAGTAACATTCAACTAGTAAACCAATGAACAGCTGGAGAAATTCAAAGTTATTTAAAGCCTGCAGGCTCCATCCCTTCTGACTGTGTCTGTGTGGACATCACACATTAACTTCACAGCCCCAGGGTCCAGACAAACAACCTACACTACCTTCCTAATCAGCTTGGAAGTTAAATACATTGATATTCATGAGGAGCACTCAGCTATTGAGACAGCAGCACGCAGACTGAGGCTATATTAAACACACATTATTCACGGTGGAAGCACATTCTCTTTTCTTTTATGGAGTTGAATTATACATGTCACTTGATACCTCATTATATTTGATGCTGTGATGATTGTTTAGTTTACTGACAGAACTCCATTGCTGCTGGCTAACTGGACTTACAAAAACATTGGAGCTGATAACGTTAGCTACTAGTGCTGGGTGTCATTTAAAAAATAGGAATACCAGAACTAGTACCCTCATAGTGATACTGATACTAAGAGAATATTTCATTTGAAACATGTTCGACCTCATTCAATATCCATCATGTGAATGAAAGCATGCATTTATGTAAAATGCCACCAGACGCCACGTGCGTGTAGTACTGTATAGCCATTTGCTCCAACAGGCACACTGAACAGCCATACCACAGACTGTATGGGCTGTAGGTGCTGCAGTAGTGAGCCAATCTACTGTCAATCTAATGTAGTGGGACATTAATCAAATTGACATTACCAGGAATTGTCTTTGTCATAACAAGTTGACATTACATTTGTTGGGGATCTCCTGAAAATGACAAGTTGACATTACCAGAAGACGTCTTTGTATCAATCATTATGCCAAATTACATCTTCTGGTAATGTCACTTTGATTAATGTCAAGTTGTCAAAATCAAGACAACCCAAACAATGTCAACTTGTCATTACAAAAACCGAATGACACTTAATGACAGCAGTCATAAACGCTTATGACATGTACATAATGTTCATGACAGGTTCATGACCGTGTCATGTCATAGTTATGACAGTGTCATGTCACTCTTGTGTAGATACCTTCAAGTGCTACCAATTGTTTGATATATTTTTATCAATATATTTGGGGAACGGCATTCTGAGCATATTTGAGTGTTATATATATATATATATATATATATATATATATATATTGAATATGTATTGTAACTTTTGCTTTGCATCCAAATATATTTAGTTTATATGTAAAATATAACATTTATTCTGTTGCTTTGCATCTTTTCACCATGCTGAAATGCCTTCTTTTGGGATATTGCCAGAGAATGCAGGTCAGCAAAGCTGTTAGGACAAATCTGAGTGCAACAATTATGCACTTGTGTTTTTAGGACTTTTTTATTGCCCCATTTAAAACATTTGTAATAGTAAAAGGAATCAAATGCAGGAAGTTACATTACTTTGACGAAGAAATAAATATAGTTACATTACTTACTATATTTTTCACATGGTAATTAGTAATCTGCAACCTGTTAAATTTCAAAAGTAACTTTCCCAACACTGATTACAGGGTAGTTGGGACATAATGACAGTGGAGAGAAATCTTTTGGATGCACGAGAACAAGATCATACCTGCTTCTGCAGAGCACATGCAAGTTTATGCAGCCCTTGCTGCAAAACTTGCTCTTACAGGTGCTTGTGCTTAGCAAACCACTTTTACAAAGTCAAATATCAGGTAGGATGTCAAAATATGGTGTATTATCCATATCTAATGATCTAAACATTACATTAAAGTCTATTTATAGTCTATATTACATCAAAAGGTGGATATAAAGACATTTCTGACCATGCAGCTGACCCACTTGCCCACTTGTCAGCTCTGTTCCTGGAGTGATGAGAAGAGAGTTGTTTAATCTGGCTCTCTGCTGACTCATCATTTCTTCTTCATTCAAGGTTGAGTTGCACAGAGTTGGTGGTGCGCTCGGCGCTGTTGAGACCAAGGTCAAAAAAAAAAAAGTGATCATATTTTCACTGGAATATCTTTTGTGCTTTTCTGGGTTGGCCTGAAGCTCTGTGGCCAGGCTGCGTCAGCACATTCACTCCTTTGATCCTTTTGGGGACTGAAGGGAAGGCTCTCTGCTTCACAGTGAAGGTGTCATGGGTCTACCATTAGCACAGTTGTATTTGCTCTGTGAAATGTAAGATAAAAGTAGGTAAGTAAGTAGGTGCTATTTCAGAGCTGAGCAGCTCTCTATTTGATGCCGTGAGGCTTCCTTCTGAGTGTAAGAAGATGGAGAAGGGATATGGTAGAGTGGCTGTTGTTTGCATTTCATCTTCCTCCCGTTTTTCTTCCCATCCACATTTTGAAGAATCATTATCTATTATCATCCTTGTGTTGGTTACCGGTTTGTCCACCTTGGTAGCCATTCTTTCAGTCTGCCTTCGGGACTAGAGTGATGCAGGAACGAATACTAAAACCCCACAAATGAGTTAGCATTTTAGTACTCCTGATACCCTCTTTTCAGGTCTATGGGTTTATTGAACGGGTCTTCGGTAGGATCTTAAGTTGGTGCTAAGAAGTGGCTAAATGAGACTTCTCCAAGTGCTAACGGAGCATCATCACATCAAACACAACTTTACAGCCTCACTGTGGTGGTGACGTTGAAGACACCTGACTGTGGTGTGATTGATAGGCTAACTTTAGCTTTTTACCTCTGGTGATTGTGTTAACGATTCATTTTTTCTAACTGGTGCTCAGTAGCCTTACATTATGTTGGTTCTTCATGGTTCTCTTACAACTTGACTGTATACTGTCAGATTGGTCCAAACAAAGTGGATCTGGGGAACTAAATGTTGACTAGCTGGGAATGAAAACCGTTGACATTGGCTGATTCAGGAAAACAAGGGAAATGAATTGATTCTTGGCACATTAATATTCATTGGCACTACCTTCCACCTAAGACATATAGTCCCTATGAAACTTGTTGAGAGTGTCTTCTGTGGATTATCCCCAGTTATAGACACACCTCACCAAGCGTTGCTTCTGAGGACGCAGGGAACGCTACTATAAACCACAAACCTTCAGCAGGTGTGATTCGGCCACATTAAAGGGTCCCTGGATTTTCAGTTGGAGTAAGCAACATGTTTGATCATTGCAAGTTAAAACATGCCTTAAGAAATTCTACAAAAGCACAAATCTCAAACCACGAGGCATACTGCGGCTCTACGTAATGGTTTGGCTTACAAGGTAAAATATATCAAATAGCACTTCCTTGTCTTTGCAAAAATAGAGTTTCCTGATTCTTTGTGCCAGCTTTGGTTGACCTACTTCCTGTGGCCTGATTGCAAGTTGTCATGGTGAAGCCAAAGCATTGTGAGAGAAAAGGGGGGGCAACTTGCCTGGAACCCAGATGAAATCACTATACCAGATGACACTTTGCTAAATAATGTTTATTTGTTCTACAGCAGGACAGTGTCACTGGTGTTTCCCAACACAAAGAACTAAACTAGGCTGGAGCTTTGTCATCTGGCCTCAGTAACCTACTCTCAACTGATGGTAATCTCTCAACAAATAAAAAGCTTCCTCTTCATTCTCCAAAGACTTTGCACCAACAAATTTCTGTCTTAAAGTGTGTTAAACCCGGATCCTGATCTATTTAGCTGTACACAGAGTGACACAGAAATAATATTCATGTTGTAGCTGGGAGTTAGATGAGAGGTTTCATACCACATTTGTTTAGCTTACCACATTTGTTTAGCTTAGCACAAAGACTGGAAATGGGGGATGATGCTAATGTGGCTGTGTCAACTGTGACAAAATTTGCCTCTTGGCACCTCTAAAGTAAACTAGTTAAAACATAATATCTCATTTGTTTGATCTGTATAAAATCCAAAGTGTGACAAGAACTCCAGAAAGTTACATGTCAGGACCAATAGTCCGGCACGTAATTCCCCCATAAGGATTTTTTTTTTTTTTTTTTAGGCTTTAAACAAATGAGATACAGTGTGTTCATCAGTGAGCTTAAGAGGTGCAGGCGTTCATGTTTAGTTAACTTTGGACAGAGCCAGGCTAGCAGTCTTTGTGCTAAGCTAAGCATTCGGTTCTAGCTTCTTATTTTCTGTACAGACACAAGAGTGCTATCAATCCATTTATGCGACTCTCAGCAAAAAAACGAAACAGTGTACGTGTGTTACAACGCTGAAATCATGTTTGGCTCTTGCAGCAAATGTCCAGGGTGAAATTTGTTGTCCAACATGCTAATTTACTGGATTTCTCTTCAATGAGGTGTTGTTAATGCTGTCACAAAACCTGACAGATGGGTCGCGGTGAAAAAGCCCGGTGACATCACATGAGTTCAAATGAGCCTGGGGGCCGGTGTTGGCATGCCGAGGGCTAAGATGCACCTCCCTTACATTTGAAATGGACCAATGCTGGAGCAGAGGGGGTTCACACCATCAGCACACTGGGGGATGGGAAGGACATCCAGGCAGTCCTTCCATTTCCAAGAACTGCAGTTGTTGGCGGGGGAAGGAAAAGAAAAAAAAAAACTTTCCTCATTCCCATTTTTCTCCTCCCCTCCCCTGACTTCTGACGCATGTATGTCGTAAACTGCTGCAAAGGAAGCAGGCTCTGGGCTGATTATTTGCACATTTTAAGCCATTTTTGAATTTGCAATAAAAGCAATGTAGACAAATGAGTGTTGTACCAAATATAATATATAGTACAAGTACTGTTAATCCACTGTTGGTTTAACAATATACAATAATGACAAAGAGAATTAAAAATAATACATTTTTTGCACAGCATACATTTTCTCCCCTCCATGATCTGCAATAGGAGTTTAACTGAAGAGCAGTTGTAAGAAAAGAGACACCTGAGACAAGGCAAGACATGTCTAGTCCTTTCAGCTCTTCTTTTGTCTAATTCCGTCTGGGGCCATCCCTGCTAAACAAGTATGTAGTCAAGGTACTTTTGGATAATGGCTTAGGCGTTTTATGCACACAGTCAGCGACATACGTAATCTTTTTTAATATGCTCTGAAGAGCAGCTAAACACATGGCACAGACCACCCAGGAGTGAGGCGGGCTTGTCTGTTCATCAGTGTCAGTCTTTGCCACTTGTGCAGAATCTCCAGTCTGTCTGTTGAGCTGAAATGCCATATTCCTCAACACTTGAAGTTGAGTTAATGAAAGCCATTATAACACCTTGACATGAGCAGAGGACTGTGCCAGTCTTGTCTCTGTGATCCATCCAGGACAAAAGGCCCTGGGTGAGGACTAGGCTGCTCTTCTCAGTGTCGGCCTCTCCCTCCTCTTCCTCTTCCCCTGCCGCCGCCCCAGCCTCTCCCACGGCCGCTGCTCAGGTGTCCGGCCGAGCGCCTCAGCTTCTTCCTCTCCTCGTGGTGTTCCCGTTCTGCTTGCTGCTGCTTCCTCTGCTGCTCCGACTGCAAAAGAGGACACAATGGCGCATGTTAGGGCTGGGCGTTGTGGAGAGAATCAAATATCAAAACAATTTCAATCACGCACTTATTATATACGATATTGTAGAGTTGACTATTGGTGAGTTCACAAAATATTTAAAAACTAAATGATCATCATGTGGATATAATGACTAGGTGTTTGGTAAATTCAGAAAATGGCATCACTTCACTGTAAAGCAGCCTTTACAACCAGGAAAAGACAACACCTACATATTATGATATCCAAAATCCCTTCGCATTTTTTATATAAAATGCATTATAAAAATATAATCAATAACAAAACAAGTCTTACATGTCCAAATTATATTTAAGTTTTGTAAAGTCTCATGCAGAAGTTGTGCCACTGAAGCCGTAGCAGGGCAAGTAATGATTCAACCTGTGTTTACCATTTGATAATGATGAGATAAATTCTTGTGTGAATTGAATTCTTCTAAAATCGCTGATTTTCAAATTATTGGACCTTCTGAGAAGGTAGAGCTGGTCGTCCACTAATCGGAAGATCAGCGGTTAAAAGCTGAGTAGCAGGTGGCACCTTGTATCACCAGTGAACAAATGAGTGTGTGGGAGGGTGAGTGTGACTCATAGTGTGAAAAGCGCTTTGAGTGATCTCAAGACTAGAAAGGCGCTATACAAATGCAAGTCAATTTAACATTTACATTTTTGTTTTAGGCTAGACTGCATTGACTGAAATGTTTGGTATTATCTGATGACTTAAAATGCGAACAGTTTTCATCAACTAAAACTTTACTAAAATAGTTAGGGTTTTCTTTGACTAAGGAGAGACGAAAATGCCCAGAGAGAGTTTTAGTCAAATGACACTTGACTGGAAAAAACAAACAAAAACGGATAAGGTTGATTAAATGTAATAAAAACTATCAAAACGAGCACATTTGGGGGGAAAAAGCTAAAAAAAAAAGGCTTTTTTTTATACTGTTTTTTTTTTATTCCACTGGAAATCTATATTTGTAAAGCTCTAAGCTGGTCCCTGCAACAAATAGCCCCTTTTCCCACCAAAATCAACGTGTGTATGGCAGTTTTCTAAATGCGTGAAAACCTGTTAAAAATAGGTGATAGAACTAGTTTCAAAACTTAATTAAAAGTATTGTTTAAAATGGGTTAACTAGATAAATAATGCTACAGAAAGGCTTCAAATAGAACCTGTGATTGGTATCGGCTGACGTGGCTGTCAGGGATGAGCCCCCAAAATCCTGATCAGAGCACCCTTTTCTGAAAACAATGTTTTTTGAAAGACTGTATGAAGTTAAACCTCCCCGCCAATACATCTCCAGACCCTAGCTGGTTTACAGTAGACACAGTGCTTTGGGCTTTATATCCGAACAGATACAGGAGAGACGGGGGATGGTGTGCCACATGGACAGTTTACCTTTTTGAGAGTGAAGGTGAGCTGCTTGCTGCCCACTGCACTGTCGCCCATGTTGCTGGTTCCAGAGTGCTCCTCTAACTTCAGACGGTCCTCCAAAGACGTCCTGTAAGAATACACACATTCCTCAGAGACAATATACCAAACAGTACACAGTGCAGTGCAGTCAGAGAGTAATGTTAGTGTTTTGGCTCAGAACTCCAGCAATGAGGTTTTATTTTTATAACTAACATTCATATTCATTAATTTAATCTTGTAAATCTATTGATTTAGTAACAGCATGCACCACAAAGAGGTCAGGTTATTCTTTGTCATAAACAGCCGCAACAACCCCTACAGCATTCTGAATAATAGTCTGTGTCCCACACAATAAGCCAGAACAGTTCCATTTAATACATTTCCAAAAAACACATACTTCTGTAGTTTCTGCTTGCGGGCGATGTCATTAAAACTTCTGAACTCCTCTCCAGCTTTGATCTGATAATATTGAGGCTGATTTGTCTTCTTGCTCTCGGCCATGTTTGAGGTTTTCCCCACTCCGTTCTGTTCCCTTTCCAGCAGGACAGTGTTGCGGTCTTCTTCCTTCCTCTCCTGCCTCCGGCGCTCTCGGCCCTCCTGCCGAAGCAACCTCCGCTGCTCCCTCACCTCCTCCACCCAGCTCTTGTCGTCATCATCCGAGCTCTCCTCGGAGCTGGCTCGGCCCTCGGGCTCCTCGTCTTCTTCATCCGCCTGGATGGAGATGTTACAAAGCCTAAGTTATTGATTTGATATTCTTTCTTGGCACGGAGGACAGGTCATATGCCTCATCCTACAGAACATACAGTATGTGCATATGCAGCTCGCTTGCAGAGATACTTGAATCAAAAAGAAACAGATGACCCTGTCTGGAAGGATTTCGGAGTGTTGCAAGCTAACATCACACTTGATAAAACTATCTATTCAGTTATGTTTCTCCCTTCAGGCACACACAGATTAGGATCCTTTAAAAACTTGTTTCCCGTCTCATGTGGGAGCAGCTCAAAATTTCAAGTCAGATGTCCTTCACTCACATACTGGCATTTATAAATGCTTAGAGACTGTGAAATTGTAGTTGTCATACCTGTACAGCAAATGTAGGTAACTGAAAGTTAAGTTCAGCATTACCTGTTGGGAAGTGGCAGCCTGTTGAGCTAGTAGGCGCAGCTTCTTCTTCCTCTTCTGTCCGACCTTAGAGACGATAGGATTGAGGAGGCGGAACTCTTCGCTCTGTTC
Source organism: Epinephelus awoara (assembly GCA_035609425.1). Classification (NCBI taxonomy): domain Eukaryota; kingdom Metazoa; phylum Chordata; class Actinopteri; order Perciformes; family Serranidae; genus Epinephelus; species Epinephelus awoara. The sequence continues at coordinate 26,892,416 of CM069309.1, forward strand.
GTCCACCTGGTAGTCGGGGTTTTCGAACATCACCTTGAAGCGGTCGTCTCCCAGGACGCTGGGGAGAGCCTGCAGGATTGAAAAGTTGAGATGGTGGAAACAGTGTTGAATGGTTTTCTCTTGCTTACAGATGCCGTGGTGGGAAAGACTTCCAGCTCAAAAGGCATGGAAAGAAACTTAATTTCAAATTCAAAGTTTCAACTGAGTGCAAATTTATAAAATAAAAAGCTCTCAATCTTACAGAGGTGCCAGAAAGAACAAACAAGAGACTTATGACAGATACTGAGTTTTTATGGCATGCTGATGTGATAAAGTATCTTTAGAGGTAATAAATTGAGAAACCTGAGGAGCACAAACGGAGACATAACGACACTGATTTTATGATCCATGTTCTCCTACCTTGCCCTTCTTTTTCCTAGAAGCCAGCTCTGCTTCATCATCACCCTCCTCCATCAGTTTGAGAGCCAGCTCTTTGTTGACCTTGGGCAGCTTCTGTCACAACCAGAACACATTGCACATTTGATTACACACAGGAAACAGATAAGGATGCAGTCAGCTCTATTTGCCAAGCAATAAACACATTTTCAAAGACATCATCAAAGAATTACTAAGCTTGTTTTAAACCTTTAAGATGAGTTTGACAGGATGTGAAGAAACTTTGCATGTAGGTGTTAAACAGCTTTACAGGCAGAGACCAGTGCAAACCAGGTTGAAAGGTACATTTTACTCCATGAATTTCTTAGAGGCCTGCATGTATGTCAGCATCAGCAATCTATGCTAACCATGTGAGAAAATGTGACAAGAGTAGAAGGAAAATTCAAAAGATTGTGATAATGACGACTGTGAGGATTATGACTGAGTGAAGTTGTAACCACGAGTGGAAAAATGAGACAGTGTGCAAGAACCTCTCACCTTGACCTGCACCCTCTGGACCCTAGACTCCTCAATCTTCTGACGGATCTTATCCTTGCGATACTCCTCGTATGCAAAAGGATTTGCCATGCTTTTGACCTGTTGCCAAACCACACAGCAAAACAGTCAAATCTGAACACATTAATCGGAGTCACTTTCAGTTTCTGTTTGTTTTATTACAATCAGTCTGGGTTTAACCACTCAGATAATTATTTAAGATATGTAAGCACAAAGGTAATTTCGCAGTGACAGCTCACCTTGTGATAAAGCCTGATGTCCATGAAGAAGCCGTGCATGTAGGCTCTGAGGAGCGATGATCCCACCAGGTGAGACAAACCTGACACAAACAAGGAAAACACACAGTAATCATCTGGAACTGGCTACATAGATTAATAAAAACAGATGAATAATTCAAACATTTATCAGAAAAAATAGAATTCATTAGGAATTCTTGGCATAAACGTCTAGAGACCTTTAGCTGTACGAGCACTGTGTCTATATGGATGTATTTTTTTCTGTGTACATGCACTAGTGCTTGTAACTTAAAAAAAAAAAAAAAAACGCAATAAATTCCATTTTAAAATAAATTTACCAATAATAATAATAATTTAAAAAAACATATGGTGTATCTGACCATCTTTCTCCACACTCCCCAAACATTTTAAACAGAAACCCTAATGTGGAAACTTAATATAAAATATACAAACATTCCTTTGGTGACTTCTTTTCTATGTGATATTAATACTTATTCATAATTATTAATTAAAAATAACTATGTCAGACTGAATACTGACTTGAAGTTAATTACCAACACACATGAACTACAGACTTCAGTGCTGTTTGTGAGCATGAATGAAACTAAATGAAACATAAAGTCATTTAAGGAAATGTGATTTAAAGTAATAAGTTATTGAAAAAGATGCCATCATTTTCTATTCAAGTATTTATGCAAATCAAATGATCTGCACATTAATAATGAAAATGTGTGTGTTACATGAGATCAATTTAGTCTCATTTTTAACCATAATTTTCACTAATATTGACAAGTCAGCATGAAGTTACTGAACAAACATTGGTTTTGTGTTATTTGAACAGTAATATCTGGATGATCTCTGAGTCAGCCCCCTGCAGTTAAACTTGAGGGCTGGGAGCTGAGCTAACTGTCCTCCTACTGCCGATGTCAGGTGTAACTCTAGCTAACTGACTGTCTGTTGAATATGACATTTGTGGAGAGAAATGTCTTGACAACATAAAATTTGGGACAGACACTCATGAGGATCAGGACTCAAGTGATCCTGCTACTTTTCATCTGGCACCATCATCAAATAAACTTTTGTTTCATGACATAATACCTGGTCAATAATGTTAATCTAATCTGCCACAGTTGTACTATACCAGCTATACAGGGCTTGACGCTAACTTTTTTCCCAAGGAGCACATGTGCTTCTAAGTTGAAAAAGTAAGGAGAGCACAAAGAACTTTAAGGGCACAATGTAAATTGATCAAATAATGTGTTTTCCATAATAAGCGTGATGCAAATAGACATTTACAAGCAAAATTATGTAATGAATTTGTATACAAAATGTTCAGAAAGGTAAAATCATCAAGTTTTGAAAAAGTATTGCAATTTAATCTTGTCTTTAAAGTTATTATCTTATATATATTATCTTTGCAAGATTATTTTCTTATATAATGTTATTACTATCCTAAAACATTCTCCAGGTCCTCTGAAATTCTGCAGGACTTAAAACCTCTTTCACACAGAGCTTTTGCTGCGCCCACCACGGGGCAGGGCGCAGAGGAAAGGATTTGGGGGAGTGCAGGCTCGTTCAGGAGCTACAGCTCCATGGTGACCGCTTCCGGGTCTACTTCAGGCTCTTCTCTGCTATTGGACACGCGGCACCGAGGTATCGTCACAGTGTGCAAACGCCTTGACATGCGCATGCCGTGGTGTCTGCGCGCCGCCAGCCTGCGTTCGAATTGAACATTTTTTAATTTCACCCCAACGCGCTGTGACGATACCTCAGCACGTCCAATAGCAGAGAAGAGCCTGAAGTAGACCCGGAAGCAGTCACCATGGAGCTGTAGCTCCTGAACGACCCTGTACTCCCCCAAATCCTGTCTTGCGCGTCTTGCTCTCCGCTTGCTCTGTGCCCTACTCCGCGGTGGGCGCCGCGAAAATCGCGCTCTGTGCGCCACTCAGCTCAGCGTCAGAGTGGTGCGCTCTTGCGCCGCGGTAGCACACACAATGAATGGGTTCGTCGGCGGAGGTCTGCGCTTTGCGCGCTCTGTGTGAAAAGGGCTTAATCCGGCCCATCTCCTCCAAACTTTGACTTATTTCCACCCAGCCGACAGTGGGACTTATATTCATTGTGCCGACAGCGGCTTGGAAAACCGCCCATAACCGTGTCACACGGGGAAGAGGGAAGGTGGCTGGAGTTCCTCCAACCTTTGCGGTTAGATTATCATATTTTTTCAACAGTTCGTTGAGTTTGAGTCGCAGGGTGAAGAACTGACCAGTTCACCAGTTTGTAGTCAGACTGATCAGAGCTGTTTAGATCAGATCAATGGATTAGAAGAGCAGTTGCTAGCAAACTTTCTGTTGCTGCAGGTACCCAGGTTAGACACGGGGCAAAACCCTGGAATGCATGTTTTTTTGTTGTTTGAAGGAATTGCCTCAGAATACAATTAAATAACAGAAAAAAATGAGAATCTCCACCCTAAAATGACTCACTACCACATATGAATGGGAGCAGCAGCACACACAGGTTGTGCTCATTTTTAGAAAACGTGTTCATAGCCTGAAGCAAGTTCGAGTGTGTAGATAGAGGGCCATAGAGAATGATGAGTAAGAGCCCTTCCCAGGAACTTCTGTCAGTGTGCTTTGCCCAGTCTGCCTCAGGGTTACATAACGGGGCCACATTACACAGCTCCTGTAAATCAACACTGCAGTTCCCCTCCCTGTTTCCTCCTCTCCTTTTATTCCACAGCAGCCAACCACCTTTCTGCTTCTTGTCATTTGATCTCTTTACTGCTGAGCCTGCATTCCAATGTTCATTCAACCCCTCCAGTATCCACTCCCCCGACCCTCCTTCCTCTCACCCCCAGACACACTACTTTTCTTACCTAAAACCTCTCAATCGTTCTCTAGGCTTCTGGTTAGGTAGTCTAGCCAGCCGTGCAAACCCCAAAGGCGGCACAGTGGCTCAGAATGATTCATAGTTTTGGGTTTAACTTTCAGGGTCAGGATTAAATTCCCTCTTTGTACGGGGATCTCTTTTACCATCTGTGCTTTCCAACTGAAATGGTAAATGAACCAACTGGGGTTTGGGGAAGTATTTTCAGTGTAATTGGTAGTATAACTTTGATATTCCTTTCCACGTGTAGTGAGTAGTGTTTCCCCCCAGAAAAAGATACTATGTGTGTGGGTAGCTGACACAGGTTGGGAGGGGGTTCATCTAAGGTAGGTTGGAAAAATGATAGATAATGGTTGTTGCATTTGTAAATGCAATCTGATGCTCTACACTAAAATGAGAGCACTGTTGTTTAAAGAAATACAGCGTACTATTTCTAAGTGAATTAACAATTTGTTAAGCCTCACTTTCACTGCAACTGGTGCTCTGCTGCTCCGTCTGTGCCCAGTGCCCAGAGGGAGAGAGAAAGACATACATTTTTTCCACCAAAACTGGCGCATGTATGCTGGGTTTTTTTAAACATGGGAAAACTTGCTGAAATAGGCTTTAGACTCCTTTCCCATTGCAACTAGACTGGAGGCGTTTGCAGGTCTCTGAAGTGGATGAATATGCCTACTGGTGTGTCACGTTCGATTTTACGGAAGGGTCAGACAGTGGAAAGCAGCACGGAGGTCAGTAAAAATGTCGGTCTGTCTTTTAAATTTGGAGCAGACTCATTTGGATTGATGTTCCAGCACTGCTTGGGTGGAAAGGGATGGTATTTTGTGAGAAAAATCAATATGTGGCAGCAACGTTGATACTACAGTGGGCTGCCACAAATGTGTTTGTGAGAAGAAAATTAAGGCAGCAAGGTCTCACCCAGATTTTCCAGGTCCTTCCGGGTGACGAACTTGTAGTCATCGTACACCGTGCTCTCGGGGCTCTCCTCCAGTTCCTCTGTCAAGTTGTCAAGGAAGGAGCACCAACGAGGTGCAGGACCCAGGGCCTAAACATACACACAGTCACATCCCTGGTTCAGATTTAGACTGTTGAGTAAGTACGAAACCTGTCATGCATTTGTTGAAACAAAAATAGACTGAGCTCATGTTTCCATTCCAGTTAGAAATGACTGAGCTGCTAATACCGCAAAAGCATTGACACAACAGAATGTCACTGTCTCGCAGGTTGAGCAATCAAGAAGAAACTCAGTTTCATTGAACAACGATTGAACAATTTGATACGTTATAGACACTGCACGTGGCTTACACTGATCTTGTAGCTATGGCATATTTATTATCTTAAAACAAGTTAGAATTACTGTCCCACAGTTGCATGCTTCCGTGAACCAGTCAAGTTGCAGTTACACTTTACATCCATGTTTGTCCAGAGTCATATCTAGCCATGACAGTATGTAATGCTTCAAACAGGCTATGGATGTTGCTGCAAAGAAGGTACATATTCTAACACAAGGAGCTTCACACACATTTCGCACAGAAGATCTACTTTATCAGTGCAGTTTTAAGGTTGACGCCCAAGATTAGTGTCACCAATTAGGTGCGCACCCAAATGTCTCCCCTTCTGTGAGTTATGGTGTTAAATAATAGCCAGAATATGCTATCACAGTGACGATGACCTTTATGGTCAAAATCAGGTTTTGTGAGGTCACAGCGACATTGACCTTTGACCTCCAACCATCAAAATCCCTTTTGGTTAATCCTTGAGTCCAAGCAGACGTTTGTGTGAAATTTGAAGAGATTCCCTGGTGGCGTTCTAGATGTATGTACATATGGATGTACGCCAGACATCCGAAAACATGATGCCTCCTGCCACAACTATTGCCAGTGCAGAGGCATAAAAACATTAAATGACTTCTTGTTTGAAGCCTTTTTAAGGGAGGTAAGACTGATTTTATGTTAAGTTGTTATCAGCTACTTGCTGATAAGTGCTATAGTAGTTTCTTTGCTGATAAAAGTTAGATGGGTTTGACATTGACTTCAGTGTTAGATCTGCCAGGCTGGTTTAATTTCATCTAATGTATTTCCTCCAATGGAGCCTTATTTTGTCATTACAATAGATGCTCATTTAATTTGTTGTTTAAAGGATATTGCAGTGATTACAGGTCATGTCAGTTATGCATTCCTAGTTGTGTCATCGTCTCTCCTCTCCATACTGGCTGTAAAGCGATACCTGTGAGAAGGGACTCTGCCGTCTCAGTGATGGGGACAAAATCCACAACCCCTGTTCTGTGCAAAAATGCATTCTAAAGTTCAGCTATTACGCTGCTTCAGTAGCCTGAGTCAGCTTAAATGATAAATTATCTTCATCACAACAGTTGTTTATTGATTGAGACTGAGAGTTTTGTCCTGGCAGCAAACCTGCATGTGACTGCCGGGAAGTTTCCCTCCTTTGTGTCTTACCAAGGAAACACTGTTCAGCTGAACTTAAGGAGTCATCACTGACAGCAGAGTTCTTCTGAAAGGGTGGTTTTATGGCCAGTATTAACAAAAGGAATAATTACAGCGACCCATAACTTTATGTTCACATGACTGTTTTAACTGTTTTATTATGACTGACTTGAAAAAGTTTGACTGTTTTCTCTGAAGGGTCACAAGTACTGCCTTAGAGGGTGTTGATTCATGAACAAAGTGCATTCTTTGGAAATTAAGATTTAGTTGAAATGTCTCAAAATGGAAAAAAAAACCTTTTATTTTCACTACAATCACATGTTCCTGGTCTACATCCACACTGTGTCAAGTCATACTCATTGGTATTTACTTTTACGTCACTATCTAGTTCAAATCATTGTTGTCTTTGCCTTTGCCCCATTTGTGTGTATAGAAGACACTGACCAAACACTGAACTATGTAAGGGTTAAGGGTTAAGGGTTAGTTAAAAGGACGTCAGATCAAAGATCCACTCCTGCTATGACATCTGGAGTTAGAATCAATGGTGGGAAATCTGATGGACTAAATAAACTGTGGAATCTATTGGGTTCGAACAGATGATGACGTCACGTGGAATCACACACTGAGGCCAAAGTTGACAGAATCTAGCGCCTAGTCATTCTTTACTTTCATCACTGAGAGCTGATAAAGCTTCAAGCTGTCCTACAGAGTCAGCCAGAGGTGTGTGAGCTCAGAGCAGTTTTCAACAAAGAATCATTGCAGAGGCATAAATGGCAGGTTGTTGCTCACAAGTCTGAACACACTTCCTGAGACCATAAACAATCATAAAGTGTTTATCATGACAGTAGGTACTTTAAAAAAACCCCCACTGTGGCTAACAGGGAGCCGACACACTGTCAATTCCTGATGTTGTAAAGAACCGTTAAGGATTTAGAAATATATATACCCTGTTCCTGCTTACATCTTTATGTACAGTTCAAACATAACTATAACCACACTACTTACAGAGAAGTGACAGAACATGGTACGCTTCACTATAAGACAACAATTTCACCGATCCTCTCATTAGACAACCAGAATTCTTTCCATTAGTATCACTGGAATTTCCATTGTTGCTTAATCTTTCAATTATTACCTCCGCCAAGGAGGTTATGTTTTTGCCAGCATTTGTCTGTTTGTCTGCAAAATAACTCAAAAAGTTTTGAACGGATTTTGATGCAATTTTCAGGAAATGTTGATAATGGGACAAGGAACAGATGATAAAATTTTGGTGGAGATCGGTTGAAGCAAAGTGGATAAAATAATAAAATGGCAGGAAATCCGAGCTGCTTGGTGGAGGTCTGCGCTCTCCAAGTGCTCTAGTCTTCTAAATGTACTGCTTCATTTTGTGGTCAATTAAATGTAGCAAAGTTGTATGAAATGCCCGGCATAATTCCCATAAGCACAAGACCATCAAAGAAATTCCAATTTAAGTGATTAATCTAAACAATAGTCGTTTCAGCTGCAGATCCAACACATATTCCATCAGCTAAGTCATGTATTCATCTTGGGACGTATATACCAAAATGCTTTTATATGTTTATAGAGATAAGCAATCACCTAACCCTTCTTTCCAATGCTGGAATGCATCAAAGTACTTTTACTCGAGTACTGTACTGATGTACAATTTACAGGTGCTTGTACTTTACTCCACCTGATGCTCAATTTGTAAAATTTTTTTCACTGTTTCATCACTACATTGAATCCAGCTCTAGCCAGTATCTCACTATCATTGTCCTCATTCATATTTTAAGAAGCTACAAATTATATTCAGCCACAAAATAACCCTGAAAAGCTGGAAATCAGAACAGAAGAACAAAGGATGGTACAACAAGAGTTTGCATATAGATGATACACCGTCTCATTCAGTTGCACTGGTGTGAACCAGCAGGTTTTTAGAACGTTGCAGGACTTGCTTGCAAGTAGTTGCCTGTTTAACCTCATCTGGTTGCAAATTTTTGGTTTGAACTGGGCTTTAGGTAATGAAAACCCAATAATTTGTATTTTTAGGTGATTATAAACTATTGAAAACACAATTATACATATCATATTCCATTTCTGCCAATAGATGCCCCTAAATCCTTTCACACTTGACCTTCAAAATCCGCCCCACCTTTGCCAGCTACAAGATTAAATTAATGCAACACAAATTATAATACAACTATAAAATATATAATTCTGAAATTGGCCATTCTGCATAATTAGTCTTTTGCTTTTTGTACTTTAGAGGAGCTCTACACAACATTAAGAATGCATATATGGGTCAGGATCTAATGCAAGTTGTGTGCACATCACCCACAACGTAGAGGTGGCTGAGCCAGTGGCTGGGAGCTAATGGTGCTAACAACCGCAACAGTGCTGACAGAACAGCCTCGGCCCCCCAGTGTTAACTGAGAGGGCGGACGGTGGGTGCTACGCTTCCCCAATGACAACATCCTAATATAAGTGGTAACCGCTGTATGAGAGCTGTACAGAGCGGCGGTGATGAGCTGGGACTCACATGGACATGGACTGTCTACCACAGCAAGTAACAGAGAAGCTCAGGTTAGCGTGACTTCATTCACTGCTCAGAATGGCATTACTCCACTATATCTTTATAAAGCAAATAGTTGTTTTCTGCTTGTTAATATTATAAATGTTGTACGCACAACCTTAAAATATATTTTGATGCTAATTCTTTTGTGCTTTTACTTAAAATTTTGAACGCAGTGCTTTTCTTGTAATAGAGTATTTTTACAACGAAGTATTGCTGCTTTTACTCAAGTACTTCTTCCACGACTGCTTCTCTCTAATGCGGGACAGAGGAGTCCAAGTTCAGCACGTCCATGTTCATCATGTCACGTCCATGTTCATCATGTCTGGAATTAACCCATTTACACTAAGCAAAGTCTTGTTTACTGTACACACACACACACACACACACACACATCTCCTCCAGAATAATAAGTCAGATCACATCGGAGTCACAGGACAGACTGTTGACAAAAAACTTTCAGCAGCTTTACTTATCACGCAGCAGCTCTGCGAAAACCACATGAATGAGACAGAAAATTAACTGTCCACACACTTTATCGCTTGCTTTCTCCTACACACATCCTAACACCTAAAACGCTGAACGTTGGTAGTATAAACAGCTGTCCTCCTGTACCATCAAACATCCTTTATTGCACCATAAAGTATTTGTCTCAGGTGTTTGTTTGTCAGGCCAGCACCTGATGAGCAGGATGTGAATGTGATCCGCCTGCTGCAGGTTGTAAAGTCACCAGTAAGGATGTAAATGCGTCTGCACTCACCGGGATGTAGAATGTGTTCATCTTGGGATCTTCGTTGGCAGTGAAGAGCATACCTGACAGTGAGACACAGGATGCAGACAAAACAATGTGAGGACGGATGCAGGGCAGATATTAATAGAGCCCATCTGTGGTGGAGGAACTGAATTTACTTCCAGTCATGTATATTTTAAGATCGCTGCTATGCTTAAATTTTTTTTAACTGGTATACAAAATAGTGAAAAGGGCTGACACAGATTTTACTTTGCATATCCTAAAGGCAGGGTTAGAAAACTGCTAAATTTTAGACAGTATAAGGAAGTAGGGAAACAAGAATTTGTGTCTTTAACTCACTGTTCTATAACAGCTTAAAGGATGAACCTCATTCACAAAAACTTGCCTTACACTAAAAAAAAAACCTGATTAATTCGGGACTAAATGATTATTTCTATGACGACTTGATTGTGAGAGTTCACCTTTAGTTTTGTTCCTTGTGAAAACTGATTGGCATGCAATGACAGACAAGATAGAACTGGTACAGTCAAACAGTTTGTGAGCTCCACTGTAAAATGGCGCCACCCAGAGGTGAAAGACGGCTGCACAGATGCTAGACGTTGTGACCTACCACCCAATTTCATTTCTCCTGACCTCTATATTAGTGACTGTTTGTTGTAACACACTTGAAGGTTACTATTTATGTTAGTCTGTATAGTTTATGTCATGCTTCATTTGTACATGGTACATATTCATCATGTATTTAGTAAGGGTGAGCCTTAATAAGAACTGATATGGTTTGGATTTTTTGAAGTGGAGCTGTATGGGGTACTTATCCATAATTAGTGTATTACACACAGTAGATGTCAGTCGGCACGGCTCCGCTTTACAGAAGCAGGCTGGAGTCCAACACTGAAGCTAAGCGATGTACTGCTGTGGGCGGGTCGGCAACAAAACATATTTTAGCCTCCTAGTTCCACCTAAAAAATCAATATCAGTTAAGTGTTTGCTATATTGAGAGTATTTTCATGGCTTTATCTTTCCAGCAGAAAGCCCAATATGACGGGGAATCTGTTAACGGCTTTGGATGGACTCTAAAACTTCACCTGAGCCTCTATCAGCATATGGGGGAGTAATAATGGCTGAATTTTCATTTTTGGGTGCACTATCCCTTTAAAAGTGGCGAGCAACCGTCAGTTGCATTTTTTGTCCCCTCCATTTCAGCTTGCGCATAAAAACATTGACAGGCAGAACATTTAACTTAGCTGGCTAAAAATCATCGAGCTACTTTGAAGTCCATATTTTAATAGTGTTTTTTTTTTAAATCCGTCATTTGATGAAAATTGTTCCGCACACAAACGTTGCACAGAGTCTGATGGGTTTTATTCCTCTATTTGTTGTGAACATTTGCAATACGAGACAAAATGGAAAGACATGTGTTCCCTTGCTTCTCTTCACTGGTGGTGCCTCCCTGACTTTCGCCTGTCTCTGGCTGTTTATCGCATTTGGCAACACGGCTACCTGAGGGGGCTGAGCTGTCCTCCCTCTGTGTCTCCACACTGTCGCTCTCTGTCTTTCTGTGTGCTGTCCTCATTCTCTTTTACATCGTCCACCTCGTCATCATCATCATCATCATCATCATCATTCTCATCATCCACCTGAATACTATCAGACCTGTTGAAAGTAAGCTTTTGGAGTTACAAAATGATACCGTGTGCCCTGTTTTCTCAAAAGGCTTTGTCGGATGCAAAAAACGCAAGAAATCAATCGTGTTCCTGGAAATTTAATGTGTGTGAATGTGAGCTTGTATTCATTATTGACTGTGAAACAATTGCGGACCAAAAATACGAATTCATGTGTGCAGAAGCTTTTGGCCTGCTTGTTTTTCGTGGCTGTAAATGTGATGAACTTTTCGCCCTAGTTCAGCTTTCCCACCGCTGTAACAACTCACAGACCAATGCATGGGACCAACAAAGTTTATCTTCTGTCATGATCTTGTCGGAGAAGTCATTCTCACCTGATTTAGGGTAGATGCAAACATCATTGACGTTGGCCTGAGGCTGTATGGAGGTGAAGGCCTTGCCCTGTGGCAAACAGATGGAGCAGATAAGAGAAAAATGGCATCAGAAAGAGTCTCGACAGATCTGGACAGTCCAGACCTGGTATTGGTGTTAGAATGCTTCCACACTGGGTCTTATAGTGGCTGTTGCTGAATCTTACAGTGTCTTTGTTCCAGATTTTTATAATCTTAGAGTCGGCGGACACAACCAGGTCCAGTTGATCGTGGAAGTTTAGGGACTTGATCGGCAGGTTGTAGAAGTGGTCTTTAACCAGCAGCGGCTGGCTGGAGCGCAGGTCATAGAGCAGCACCTTCAAGACAAAGCAAAGGGTGGATTACACCACTGCAATTTGGAAATCAATTTGGAGTCTCCTTAAAAAAAAAAAATAATTTTCCCAGTTTTAATACTGTGTAAATGTAAACTAAAAATTTATCTTGTGTTATATGCCAAAAAATACATGCATGAACAAATGAGTATCAAGAGTATTTTTACATCACAGTCCCCGTCTTATCTCTTTCTGTAAAACCAGGTAAAACCATTTCAAAATGTGATGACTCATTGTGCACTCGGGGCGTTCAATCATTCAAGGTCATTCAATCAAATGAGACTCTGGGCTTCCAAATGCTTAAATAAAACTAAAAAATTTGAGTGTGTTCAAGACCGTTGTAATATTCCCCTCAGCAACTGTTTTGTTGACATCAGCCATGCGAACAGGACTGATGTCCAGCTGCTGCAGACGGCCATCATGAAAAAACTGCGTGTCACACTTGTTGGAATTATCAGCCTAAATCAAAGCGTAATGTTTTATGGCTCACCTGTCCTGTGCTGGTGCCCACTGCCATGGTGAGGGAGCCGTTAAACTTCAGGGCACTAACTGAGGGCAAACTTTGAACTCTGTCAACAGAAACAGAAAAAAAACAGCATAAGTGAGACACAAAGACAAAACTATAAATCAATGCTTAACACTGCTCACGGCTCCAGACAGGAGAAAACTGTGAATCCGATGAAAGCTTCTATTTTTTACGTGTGCCATAATGACGCACAGCTTGCAGCTAGGTTTCGTGCTGAGATACAGGCAGTGGAGAAAAGTGCCATGTGGCTACATATGCATCATCAGACTGACATCGGCTGAAATCATTTGACCTCTCAGTGTGGCAGCTTGGTACTTACTCCGTTCCTTCAGCAAGGCTGCTCAGGGCGCAGTCCAGCATGCCCACTCTGTTCCGTACACGAGGGTCCCAGCATTCGACCTTTCCCTGGTAACCAAACGGAAGAGAAGTCAAACAGCCAGACATATGCAGGGCAGCAGAAGATCTAAGGAAGCTTCCACTTTCTGACTTTGGAGAGATTTTTTAAACTAACTGGGACTTTTTACAACCAATTAAAAGCTGCAATAGGCAACTTCTTATGTCGGCTAATTCTTATGTAAGTTCGAAACACTTGAACTTTAACACCCTGAAATCATGTAACACACTTATTTTTATCAACCCAGCTGGTGTGTGATGTCTATTACCAAACAATGTCAAACGTAAACAGAAGGGAAATATCAAACATTAAGGAATCTAAAAACGAATAAAGCCAGTTTCAGAACCACCTTAAACCTTTTTTTTCCACTAAACTAAGTGCATACCGGTATGTGGGATTTTTAAGTGCACTAAACCTGCTAAAATAAACAACTTCACACCCTTCAACCTATCTGACCCAACTGCGAGCAGCGCTACCCTCTTTTTGTTGCGCCAAATAACTAACTAAAACCAAACCTATCAGAAAATCGAACACATGATCAAACATCAGTGTAACAAGAACTACCTAAAATAAGAGAAACCATCTTTGGGAAAATGTCACATGTACTTTAATCCTTAGCCAGTCGCCAAGGCATCAAGATGTTTTGGCTTCACTTTTAGGGAGCTGGCATGACGTCCATCTTTATACACAGTGATTACGATGAACAATTCACAGCCACACACACGCATGCACATGGTCAGAGTTTCCCTTGTGTCTGCTAATATCTGTGCCTCATTTCACACAGCCTGCTACGGCACTTACCTCAGAGGTTCCTGTGGCAAACAAATGATGAACGGGGTTGATGTCACACACATTGTTCTCCCTGAAAGGTCAAGAAAAACAAGCACCATGAACATCAGCTGAGAGCAATGACGGCAAAGAGCTTACTTACTGTTAATAGATGAACAGTTAGGGTAAACACTTTGTTACACGTACACAGCATCAGTCTGAAGTGAGTTGAGGAAGCGCCCCTGTTCCAGGTTCAGTCTGAACACCTCGGAACTAGAAATGAAAACAAAAACAAAAACATAAACAGTGCCACCCAACCAGTTATTCCTCTGACATGCACAGGATAAATCTACAAACAAGCAAGAATGTCAGAGTGCCTCAACACCTATCGTTCAATTATACTCTCACCTTGTCCCCACAAAATAGAGGTCACAGGACGGATAGTGGTACGAAAAGTCCCTTCCAAACTTTGGAATGCGTGTCTTGTAGTAGTGTCCATGCTGTGAGTGGAACTCTACGTAGCGGTCACAGTGCAAGAACACCAACTGTGCAGACAAACGGAAAAACAGGAAGAATATTCTAAATGAAGTGACGCTGAAAAACACTACGGTTTGAGACCAGTGGAAATTCAACTTCATTAGCATTTCAAGAGTATTATGTATTTTAAAACCATAACCAGCTGTGCTACTTATTAGAGGTGGGAATCAGCAGAGGATCCACGATACTTGAGTCACGATACAATATGACTGGGATTTTAAATATGTTGTGATATGCTGAGTGTTGCAATAAAATATATTGCGATTTATAACCTTTTTTTAAACTGTGAAACAAGTCCCCAAGGGAAAACTTTATTAACATCTGTTTAATCTGATAAGATAAAGTTTTCAGTCTGTTCAACTCACAGTAAGCAATTGATTATATTATTCTAGTGGGCTACCTGAAGTTTTATTTGTCACATTAATAATTTATATAATAAAAAATGGATACACTGTGTGCCGGTACGATATTGCCACACAAATATATCGTGATACTATGCTGTATCGTTTTTTTCCCTCCCAACTATTTCTGAGTTTATTATAGATTACACGTTTTTCCAAATTACTCTTCTGTGCTGTGATAATGTATGACTGTCACCTCTAAAGACAACTTTAACCACCTCGAAATCCTCTATATCTAAAAGAAATGGCAGTTTTGTGTTAAACCGTACTAGTTGACGTAAGTGTGGTACATTATTGATATGGTTTTAAACTAGTACTGACTGCTTTCTCTGTGGAAGTTAATATGAGTGGTGCTGGGAGATTGTACAGACTGATTTATTCCGCAATTCAAATGTTTAGAGTCACCTGTAATATTGATGTTCTTCTTCTTTCCTTCAATGATGAGTATTTCAACAGGGGTAAAAGCAGTATAATTCACACCAAATGTATTTACATTGAATTGAATGACTAAAACTTCTATTTAATTCATGTCCTCATAGCGTTGATGGGGAAAATACAGCTGGAACTAACTGTTTCTATTGTGATGTTTGAAGAAGAGCTTTGTTACAGCAACACCTGTTAATTCCAGCTTGTGATAGGCATTACTGTGCACTCAACACTGAAACAGTAACCTGTTCCTATTTCATCTGCACACATTTTGATGCCTTAAGCTTCCAGTTTCTTTAACCAGTGACTGGTAGTTTCTTCTACTCTTATTGAACTGCTGCTCAGAGGGATCTTTGTCTCTCTCTGCCCTTTCAGTTGTCAGTCTTGTTGAACCTTTGTACAGCGTTTTGTTCTCCACGAACATGACTTTTTTTTCCAAGCCCTCCATACAAAATAGCATCTATTTGTAAAGAGGACTTTCTACAACCTAAAAGCATTAAAGACCATTCAAAAATATAGCGTGGTGCTTTCAGCAATCTGACTGAACCCAATCATGCTTTTGTGGCAGGCACATAGCTTGAAGTAAAGCATGACAATGGTGTTTTTGGTTTGTTTGCATTTATAAACCAGCACAGTCATAAACCACGTGCATGTATAACAGCACAGATCAAACATAAGCACTAACAATTCCAACAGCATCCGTAAATTGTTGCAGCAAGGGGGCCCCAAATGTCTTACCTTAGAGTAGTCATCAGACAGGATGTCGAAAGCCACAACTTTGAGAGAAAAAGAGAAAAGAAATTCATCAGTTTAGAAATGCATAACATGGATGACATATAACAAGTGAGTGCATCTACCAACTTACTATCTGAATCCAGACAGCGCTCAAACTTCAGGGACAACTGGTAGGTGTCATAGCAGCGGATCCTGGGTTTGTATGTGCCTGAAAATAATGGAAAACATACACATAAAAATCTAATTACTATCTGAACATTCCTGGAGGCCTGTTCTGACAACTGACGTCACTCTCACTTTTAGGGAGTGTTTGCTGAAACACTGTCCACAGTTTGTCTTACCCGCTGCCAGGACGAACTGACCATCCCTGGACACTTTGATGGACGTGCACACTGTGGGCATCTCAAAGTCCTGGATGAGCTCAATCCTGCGCTGGATGTCTGGGAGGAAAAATAAGATAACTCAGAATTAGGGCATACATCTTAAAGACATTAACCAGTCTGTGAAGCTGAAATTGTAGAGGTCAACTCACCGACATCTTTCTTTTGTAACTGTCTCTTCTTCCGATCTGACAGCCACTGTATTTAAGAGGGAGAGCTGATTAGGGTTTGGCGTTATTATTACAGCAATACTTTAAAATATTATGGCTATGTTTCATATTGCTCACTTCTGACCTCTATGTTGTTTTTCTTAGTTAGGTCAATTAATATTAACAGTGCAACACTGGCTACAATGAGTGGTGCATATTGAGGTATAGAGGTTAAACTGAGGAGTCTCAAGCATTGTTCTTTAAAGCTAGGTTTGTTTCTTTACCTATATTGAACATTATGTTGAGGTGCTGTGTTGTTTAGTAGAGCTTAATACTGACATTTCCTAATGTACATAGTCAAGACTGCTGCTGTCAAGGCTAGCTGTGTTAGCTAGCTCCTGCTTCAAGGTAAGTAGTGACTTTCTAAATAAAGTTATGAGAGCATTTGCGTTAGCAGCGAGCTGCGCTTCTTACCTCCGGAAGAGATTTGCCGTGACTTAAATTATAAATCTTCACATCGTTCACGCTTGATATCTGCATTGTGGAAAGTGAAGAATTGGTCACACATAACACTGTTACTACACACCGGTGAACTGCACCGACTCCACGTTGTTGCTCCGGAGCAAAAACAGGAAGTGACGGTGAGTTTCCCGAAATAGGTCCGAGTAGAAACCGTACTGAGTGAACACAGTTCCCCTCCTCGCCGCAGTTATCGTGAGGTTTAAGTAATTAAAGAAACAATATCATTGATAAAAGTGACAAAACTCTACAAGAGGTTAATATTTATTTTACATGCTTCGTTAAATAGCATAGCTTTTATCGGCACATAGATAGACAGTAAAGTTAGGGACTGTTCTCTACCTTTCAGAGGAGGGGTGGTGTGGTGTGAATTGTTTTATATTTCATTTAATTTTGTTTTATTTTATCGTATTTGTATTTAATTTTATTTTATTTTGTTTTATTTGAGCTTATTTTTTTGGCCCTCCTGGAAGCTACAAATATTTTTCCTTGGTCCTCCCTGAGTGCCCGGCGGAAAATGCATGGCCCTTCCTCTAACATAAGTTAGTTATTAGATTTTAAAATTTACCCTTTAATGTTTGAAATTCAGAAATTAAAAGTTGAATACGAGTTGAAAACAGCCTCTGTGTTTCACTCTTATCTATGCTTTCGTCCTGCATGCTGATTAGTTTGTGCAAACAGATCATTCTGGGCAAAATTTAAAATGAGACATACACAGTAAAGTGATTTTGATTTTGAAGTGTCACTGTTTTTTTGATGGAAGCTTTTTTGCATATGATGTTTTTTAAGGACTGTTGAATATTTAAAAATCTTGTCACAATTTCTGTTTTTACAGTTTCTGGCCATGATAACTGATGTAACTTGAATTGGCGGTAAAAAATAAATAAATAAATGAAAAAAATAAATAAAAATAAAATAAAATACAGCCATTTGTAGTTATATGTCCCTTCCCTAAGCCAAATGAAAATATATATCCCCACCCCATGCTTAAAATTTTTTTTTGACATGCCTCCCCCCTTTTGCATCAATATCAATTTCTACACCTTTCAAATAACCGAGAATGATATTAAGACAGTTTTTCAGGTCCACATGCTGTTACCAGAACATAACAGACAGAAACATGGGTAAAGGCAACTTACATTATGCAATGTACTGTGAATTGTGAGCTCAGTATTGTATTCAGGCTACAGGCAAATTTTTTTTCATTGTTCCCATGTTACATGTGAAAAAGTAGGCCTATATGGAAAAAATAAAACAACACCTTAAAAAGCACCTATATAATATTTTGAGAAACATGCAGAGTGACAGCAAAGTTGCAAACTGAGTCAACCAGTTTCAGTGACGTATTCTGGTATAGCTACTCAAAGCACCTGGAGGTGATGTAACAGCTGCTGGTGATCCTAGAAGACAGTGGGCCGGCCGTGGCAGTCTCAGGTGGAGCTGCTGCTCAGACTTTCCAGCAGTCACAGTGGGACTGACACAGACGGTCATGAAGATAACCTGACGGTAAGAATCCTTGCTTTGAGCGTTTTTTTCTTTTCATCTTATAGTTTCTTTTATTGGACTTCAAGTAGCCATGATCAAAGAAAATGTTAATATGATGGGATACTCAATGACAGAAAAAAAATATATAAACAAAATAATTAAATGTCATTTTAAAAGTCAGCTTAGCATGAATGCTTTTAAGTTGATTTATTTTTGAGTTCATCTCACTGTATGTGTGTTTGCTCTGGGTCACAGTCTGCTTGGTGCCAAACGCCTTGTTTTTGTGGGGAGGATTTTGACTGGCGGTCTCTATGTGAAGCACTGGGAGTCATGGCAGACTTGTGGCTGATTTCTGTCCCTCTGGACAGCACCAGTTTAACCAGTGTAGCAAAACTCAAGCGCATCATTGCCAAAACCAACCTGGCCTCCTGCTGCAAGTTCTCCATTCCAGATCTCAAGGTGAGGCTGTATATCATCTGTCCTAATGAGGGAGCCAAGTAAAGTAAACAGAGCAAATATACACATATGGAGCAATATATGGAATGGTCTCTCTTCTTCACTTGTGAGAACAACATTGTTAGAAACCACGAGCAAGACGAATTGTATGTGTACGTTGGTTCTGTGTTTACAGTAGAGTGTAGTTGAGGAGGATGATGGTGTTTGGTGTCCTTCTCTGGTGAAGGGATAAAGGCTCAGGTTGCTCTCTACAGTTTGAGGCAAAATTTCCATCTGACCCATTTCACTCAACGTGATCAATGTTCACCTTGGCTGCCAGGATTCGTATTTTACCAGCAGTTTTTTCTGTTTCTAACAAGAGTTCAAACTTGAGAAAGTGTGGTATTGAATATGGCACGTGGACATCTCCAGGCTGAATCTTAAAATCTAAAAAGTCTGCAAGTTATTATACGTGCAGACCTGTTGCTTGTGTTTTATGGTTTGAGCTTCATACAGCTGCAGTGACACTGACTGTGCTGTCTATGCTGTGACCCCAGGTGGGAATACTGGACAGTCTGCTCAGCGTGTCAGATGATCTCTCCAAGCTCGACACGCTAACTGAAAGGTAATTTAAAAAAAAAAAAAAAATCCAAGAACATTGAACCAAACTTAATATGTTGCCCATGCTCTGTTGGTGAACCTGTTTGTCTCAATGGTCATTGCATGTTTGTAGCTTAATGCAGCTTGGTCCTTACTCTGAGCTTGAGTGCCGTCTGCACCATGATTAATTGATGGTCAGGGGCAGCTGACGGTTAGTTTTCCCTCCTGATTTTAAATTCATTGTTGGTGTATCTGAGCTGACACAGTGTGGGTGGGGATGTCACTACGTATTTGCAACGTAAAAATATGGCCCAGGGAGATTAAACAAGACAGAGTTTGTCCAGTAATTTACTTGACTCGTTTTATTCAGTTTGATCGATTGTTTTCAGCTAGAGGTCTTCGATAAATAAAACCTGTCATTAATAGATCATTGTGGAAAACAATTTCCAGAAAAGAAGCCAATTAATGGTTAAAACTGTAACCAAATTTATAACATATACAAATACACAAACAAAGTAGAGGCACCTCTTTAAAACAGTGGTGCCCTTAAGGGTGGCCAGGGGGGCTGTGATAGTCTTGATACAAATGTTGGCTGGATTTTATTGTGTTCAAGAGGCTGTGGCGTGGTCATTTTTTAAGATAGCACAAAGGTGGTAATATCTTGTGAAACTAGACTTCATAAGGCATCCATTGATACCAACCATGTTGGCATAGTTTGGAAGGAAAAGGGCAGAATAACACTCCAAAGTTAGGCTGAATTTTGGCGAGGGAACAGCTGGCATGGCCATTTTCAAAGGGGTCCCTTGAACCCTCACCTCAAGATATCTGAATAAAACTGGGTGCCCACAAGGCTTGCTCTCAGTAAATTTTTTGCTCCTTTTAATTAAATTAGGTCTTCATATTAAAGCTGTTTATTAATCCTTTTAAGTAAAAGGACAACCAGCCTGTTTGAAGGTCAGTTAATCGCCAAACAGATGTACATACAGATACATAACTCATTAAAACAGGATTGTTATGGAACTCAAAATGTTAACTATATTGGTATTCGTCTATGCATATGAGATAATTAGTAATATTAACTGTAAAATAAGAGACCAAAGTATATCAGTAACTTAACTTTCCATGTTGACAATTTTCAACTACCCTATATACTTAAACTGCATAAGGGAATTCCTGAAATCTAGTTATGGCTTTCGGTTTTGATGCCACCCTAAGATTTTCAGTGGCCCCAACCACTGAACCCTTTAAGGACATTTCTGGGGGCGCTGCAGCTGTAATAATGACATTTTTCTTGTTACATGGCCAGTGTGATTAAAAAAACACATCAGTGTATGAGGGAGGTGATGGAGCCGTCCAGTGACAAAGTGCTGGAAAACGCCTTAGCCAATGGGGGTGAGTCGTGCACAAACACACATGCTGATATATGTTGAGGGTGTTAATTACATTGTATAGAAACTCATAAAGTAAGTGTATAGAAGCCCCAGGCTACATGCACACAGCAAATGAGCCTAAGAGATACTTAAACCAAACTCCATACACATGTGTACACACACAAACATCCACTCCCACAAACATGACACAGCCTAACTGATCCGTTTACCTTGTGTTAGTTTCCTGCATAGAGGCAGGGCAGATAAACAGCTTCCGAGCACAAACAGGGCTAACCAGTGTCTCTGATCACTTTCCCCCATCAGACCACGGCATGAATCAGACAGCCGTCATATCACCCCTGAAAGCTTACCTCAAGTCTCTGAGGGGTATTTTATCTGCTGACAGTTTGCTCTTTGAGCTGGACTGCAGTGCTGTGTGACTCCTTATATATAAAGTGTGCATTTTAATAGTGTTTTTGCCCTTGTGTGACACTGTGTGGTGGTGTGTGGTTAAAGGTGTGCAATTTTTTGGTTTCCAGTGAGGTTATTATGACTTCTTGTGTGTGTTTCTCAGTGGACCTGATGAGCTACATAACCAAGTTTCAGTGGGACAAAGCCAAGTATCCCACAGCTCTGCCTCTCTCCAGCCTGGCAGACATCATCAGCAAGGTACTAACTAATGGAAATGAGGATAATAATAATAATAATAATAATAATTATAATAATAATAAGTTATGTGTAAATATGGATAGTACGGACATAATCACCTGAAA
Source organism: Epinephelus awoara (assembly GCA_035609425.1). Classification (NCBI taxonomy): domain Eukaryota; kingdom Metazoa; phylum Chordata; class Actinopteri; order Perciformes; family Serranidae; genus Epinephelus; species Epinephelus awoara. The sequence continues at coordinate 26,914,091 of CM069309.1, forward strand.
GGGGTAGTTCAGTCATTTATTATTGCACTTTTGCAAGTTGGGAGAAATAGAAGAAACCGTGAAAATCCCATTGGAACAGAAATTAGAGCGTTTTAAGCTTCATTAATGTCATATTTCTGCGTGAAACAGGTTTGTTACAAGAGGGATTTAAATAAAGTCCCTCAGATGTGATTGGACCTCCCAGAGAGGTGGTGGCGACGCAAAAGCTACATTATACAGAACTGTAGAGAGCTGTAGATACAAAGCTTTAGGACTGTTCACCCCCAACCACACCTCCCTCAAATCCCATTTGAGGTGCTAGCTATGATTTTTCCAAATTCATATTTAATAGTTAGCAAGTAACAAAAGAAACATGTTCCCACTCCCAACTTGTCAAAAACAACAGCTTGGTCAGGGTCCCTGCTGCGAATTATGATGCTCTATCGTCAGTTTTGGGCATATCAGTTAACAGAGAACATACAGTTTCCAGTTATTACGCGCATATAGTGTCTTTTCAAAATAAACTTCCATATTCACAGGAAATAGTGTTACATGCATACAATGGGTCTCATTCATGAAAAGTGAGTAAATCTGTGTGTAGATTTGCACATAAAAGCCTATTCTACTAAAAACCTACTCCGGATTCAGGAACGCCGCGGGAAACTCAGATTTGATCGTAAACACGTGTGTATGATCATGAATGCCAATCCATCGTAAAGTGACAGCGCGCTCCCGGTAATCAGCAATTAGCATAAATCCCCGCCCATGAATAGCCAATGACCACCATATAAGGAGGTGTAGGTGCATCCTGTCAACCTGTCAGTCATGGCGCAGAGAAAGAAAGAGAGATTTTTTTCCGAAGCAGAGATTGAAATAATTTTGGGTGAAGTGGACAACATGTGGAAAACATTTTATTTTCTTCATTTAGTAGTGGTGTGGCAGGGACAGGCAAAACAAAGGCCTGGAGGGAGGTAACAGATGCTGTTAAAGTTGTCTCCGTAGTACAAAGAACCAGAGGTGTCAGAGGTGAAGCGTAAATGGTTTGATATGAAACTGGAGGCAAAGAAACACATAAGCACACACACAAAAATACAGCGGTCACCAAACAAACAGAAGATTCATTTGTGGGGTTTTGAATGAAGTGGGAACTGGAAACCACAGATGTTTTGTGCGTAATGGATAAACTCTAAATCAGTGATGGCTGTCGGAATGTAGAGCTATTTAACATTTATTTTATCAAATGATACGGATAACATATAACCTACAGCAGTGTATGCATCGTCCTCAAATTATTTGAATCTTAATAGCCTAAAGCTCCGTTTGATACAACGTAAATTAATCATTATCAAATCAGATTTATTCATTCAAACGATCGTCCTCCTTCCACCTGCTGCTCCTGCTGAACCCAGGCACCGAGGCTGAAGAGGCTGTGATCCGGCTGTCCTTACGGATATTTTTATTATCATCATTCAATGTGTAGAAAGAACGTGTTATCTATTGAGTCGATTTACATAGATAATTCACAATTATGAACCTAATCTGGATCTTAAACCTGCTAATTGCCAAATAATTTAACTAAATGTGTTATATTTTTAATATTTTGTCATGTTTAGATCACGTGTTTCAAAGGCATCTGTGTATTGTCTACATAACAGAGCGCAAAATGAATTAAAATTGTAATTTCCAATAGTGACAAACAATATTTATGTGCTTTACTAAATTTACACAAGCACTACGAGTGGTCAGGAGCAGGAGTAGATTTTGTTAGTAGCTACGAAAAGATCGGAGCTACTAAAATATTGATGAATGCGAACATGCACGTAAATTTCCGTCTGCGAACAGTTTACACACAAATTCCTTCTGCTCACGTTTCATGAATGAGACCCACTGTCTTTTCAAAATAAACTTCCACATTCATTGGAAATGTCTTGTTTTTGGTTGGAACAGTCACACAGTGTCTTTTCAAAATAAACGTCCATGTTCATTGGAAACGTATAGGTTTTGGTTGGAACGCTCACACAGTCTTTTCAGAATAAAATTACTTCAGATTTAGGCAATCAGACTACTTGGTTAGCTTTAGGAAAAATCATGGTTTGGGAGAGGACGGTAACTTCTGGTTTCACACGGAACATGAATGTCCTATGTTTGTACTTTGTATTACATCAGTTTCTCTTAGCATCTAATAAAGCTGCGGATGGGTTTGTATTGTGTCAGGAAGTTTCCCAGATGGATATGGAGTTAACGTCCCGAGCTGCGGCGTACAACAGTGTGAAAATGAGCTTGCAAAGCCTCGAGCACAAAGCAGAGTGAGTGATGCCAGTAACATATTAAGTAGAAATACTCAAGATCATACACACACTATGAAATGTTGAACTGGAATGTGTGTCTTTTCAGTGGGACTCGCAGTCTGCAAACTCGCAATCTGAATGACATAGTGAGGAAGGAAGACCTGGTGGTCTCAGAGTACCTCACCACTCTGCTGGTCGTAGTGAACAGGTTGGTGATGCACTAAAAGTTATATTACCTGCATTTTATGGTTTGTGTTGTGTGTGTATCAATGTGTTGCTCTGTATGTGTAAAGGTGTTTCTGTGTGTGTATTTTGGTCACAGAGGGAGCTACTTGGAGTGGGAAAGGACCTATGAATCTTTGTCAGAGTTTGTTGTTCCACGGTCCAGCAGGTGAGCCTTCTTCATGAACTCTTGGCTTTGAGACAAGCCATTTCACTTGATCTCAGTACAAGTGCACCAGCAAAGCTCTCAGCATCCAAAGAGGTCAGGCTAAGTAACCAGAGGTGTTCTGTTACCTGCAGAAAGTAAGAGTCCGTGTAGTTTGGATCAATTGCAGGAAAGGAAATGTTTTGTGGTTCTTTTTTCCCAGCGGAAAATGACTTCAATTGAAGTTTTTAATATTTGAATACCTTACAAGAAACAAGAAAAAATAAAGTGCTTTGTAGACTGACATCTAAAGTAGACCAAGAACAAGAAAGTGATGTCAAAGCAAAGTCTGTCATGGATGAATTTCTTTTTCAAACAGAAATGAATACACTTGAAAAACAACGGACTCTTCGTCCACATCACATCACAGTTTAGAGTCTTTGTTACCAGTTGTTATGGGTTTGATGCTGGTATGTTTGGGAAGAATAGAGCAACTGATTTCTGGTATTTTATGTCAGTGTTTGTTGTGTTGCATTTGACCTTTTCTTTGCCAAAAACAGTACAGATTCACTATTTTGGGTCAGGTTGGAAAAGCCTGTGACAAAACATTTAGGACACTAAGCCTTTTTATTGATGCCTCTAAACTAATAACAGTGAAATGTCACTCAGCCATCATTCATTCTATTACTTACACCTGTGCTTTTCCTACTGTGACCTGTAACACACGTTTTAAACAATCCCAACCAGACTGCTTCTGTTATGATATCATGGTGTTCTATGCACATGATGAATCACAAATACCAAAAATCTCTGACCAGTTATTATGAATTTTATATCAGACACATGACCAGAGTGTGGCTAAAAACACCTTTAGAGTATGAGGGGGAATTTGAAGGCACTTTTACTGAATAATATTTGTCTTATCTCCTTTAGTTTGAATCACCTGAGCTGAGCATTAAAAATGGGTTTCTTAGAAAAAAATGTTTTGTATATTTTAGGTATATTTTGTACTATATAAAGTCTCATACATTTCCATGCATGATTAGCAGCAATACAATAGCCATGCTAACTTTGCTAATTGGAAATAAAGTACAGCTGAAGCTGGTGGGAACACTAGGTATTTATTCATAGACCAAGGTTATAGACAAATTCAAGAAACGTCGAATGTTTAGCCAGCTAACATGGCAAGCAAACCATTTGAGCTTCACAGTGCAAGCTATGCAATATTTCATTACATCAATATCACCCAACTCTCACTCCCATAGACTTTAATGTGTCTTTGTTGCCTGTCGGCTTGACCTGTTGCACCGTGTTGACAGGTGTCGCTCTCATTTCTGTCCTTGTTTTGTGTGACCATCAGGAAGCTGTTCGAGGATGGAGAGGGAGGCGTATTCTCAGTTACACTTTTCAAAAGAGCTGTGTGTGAATTCAAAGCCAAAGCCAAGGAGAGCAAGTAAGCAGGACGGATTGTCAGAAAACAGCCCGTCAAGTCAAAGCTGTGTTGTCTGTGTCACTTACCATAGTGTAGCCTATGATCCAAACAGGTTCACCGTGCGCGAGTACAGCTTTGATCTGGAGTCGAAGAAGCAGCAGGAGATGAAGCAGCAGAATGTTCGCAAGAAGGAACAATATGTGAGTCTGACATCATACTCTGTAGAGTTTCTTTTTTGGATTGTGTGATGTTGTAGTATATTATTAATGCACATGCCTCCTCCATAGGGAATCTTTGTGCGTTGGCTGAAGGTGAATTTCAGTGGGGTGTTTGTTGCCTGGATTCATCTGAAAGCATTAAGGGTGTTTGTGGAATCAGTCCTCAGGTCAGTGCTCATAACACTAGTGAATAAAAAAATGACATGCTAATTTTCCTGTGATCTTTACCTGTGAGTATGTCTCCTGCTAGGTATGGATTACCTGTGAACTATCAGGCTCTCGTGTTGCACACGGACAAGAAGCGTTCAAAGAAACTGAGAGGAGAACTCGCCTCGCTGTTCAAACACCTGGACCCCACTGCCACCACCAGCAAGACAGATGTAAGAAGCCAAATCCACTTTCAGTGCCTCAGACATTTCTTAAAAATATGCCACTGTTACATTCACATTTGGTGTGTTTACTCACATGCACGCAGGCGTCTGTTTTAGAGACAATGGTGAAGCAAATTAAGTTGTTTGACACTGAGATAAGAAGTTCAACAAACCTCTCAGCATCACAAACGAGTGTGCAAATTATTTCAACTGACAAGTGAACCTAAACACGCAAACAGATAAGATCAGATGCATAATAGAATCAGATAAAATGCAAACGACAAAGAATTTTCGCTGTAAAAAAAAGCCTTTAAACATTCTTTTATGTCACATGTCATTATTAAGCTGTCATATTCAGCAAAGTATCTGATTACTCAAAATGTAAGGTGACTAAAACTGGCAACCATATTTTCACATTTGACAAAAAACCTTTTAAAAGTTTATGTTGAGCCAACTCAATGTCCACTTACTAGCTGTTTTCCTATCTTTCAGCCACATCTTGCTGTCTTTATGAGCAACTAGAAATGACTCAAGTCGGTCATCCGAGTCAGTTGTGAAATATCAGTTACATGACGAGACCTGAGCCGGTTCCAATTAAAATTGATAAAGGAGTTATAATTTAAATGCCGGAGATGTCTGTGGTTTTTCTACTCTGTCTTGGATAAATACGACATCGACATAATGCATCTACCTAAAGGCACTAATGGAGAACATCTACCTCGTCAACACAAGAACTGCTCTTTATACTTTACCTGTATTGCCATTTTGTGCTTCTTTATACTTCTACTTATCTTCAGAACATCTGTCAGACAAATATTTGACTTGCTAAGCACTAAATTAACTCAACTAAAGTGGCCAGGCCAGTGTTACAGACCACTCTCAGCCTATTGCAGATATGTCCCTGTTGGCTTACATATTGGCAGACAAGAAAGTAGCAAAACCGCAGTTTAGAAATGCCAAAGATATGTTTGAGGCCATTAATAAAAACTGTCTAGCAGAGAGCGCAAGTCTTTTTTCAGCTGTCAAATATCCCCCTCAGTATCTTGACTATAGTTCTTCCATAACAACTGTTTTCGACCTCTTGCAGTGGCAACGCTAGGGTCTAGGTACCACGACCACCAAGGGTACCAAGGGTAATTTCGGTTCCAAAGGTGCCATACCGAAAATGTTTACTGGTAACGGGGCTTTGTAGCACTATGCAGCAGCTTCTTTTATGAGTCAGTTTAGACCTCAGGGGTAAGCACACTGTATTTTGCTCATTAACACCAAACGCAAACATTACTTATGTTTGTTCACAAGACAACGCCATGGGGCAGCTTTAAATCAACATGTTTATATTATGTGGCTACTTGGGAGCAGCACAATAAGCTGTCAAGACAACACAGCCATCACCTTATAAAGTTGCTATGCTGAATGTGTTGGCAACCAGTTGTGTATTTGTACATCCAGCAGGCACAGAGCAATATCAGCATTCATCTGAAAGCCTAACGGGAATTACTGAAGGCTTCCTTACCAAGAAACAACACAAAAACAACTGACACTTCGCTAAGCCCCACCTCTTTGTGGTGGTTAAAATGCGGTATCAGGTATCAGCGAGTACAACCTATGACCAATCTGATACCACGTAATGCCTCACGTCATTACGCATACGCACGCTACAGGCAAACGAAACGGAAATGGAGCGGAGTTTAAAAAGCATTCTACTTTAGCCTTTAAAATGTCTTTTTTACCAAATTGTGTGGCTGCACTTTAACCTGTGTCTTGATCTGTGTCAACACTGGATAATAATGATTAAAAAAAGTTTTATGGCATTCATCCTACTATTATGTATTTATTTCTTAATATTTTACATAGAGTTTTAGGAGTTGAGACATGCAACAATTCATATCCCATCCTTTTTTTTTTAACGCGCTGGTATTGGATCGGTACTCGGTAGATACCTAAGGTTCAGGGATCGGAATCAGTATCGGGAAGGAAAAAGTTCCTGTAGAGCAGGGTAGGTCTTTACTGAGTGTTATAATCATTAACAAAGGTAGGCTTTATCCTCAGGGGCAGGTTACTGAGCTAGCTAACCCTACACTTTTTAGGGTTTGATTTTGGTGGGGCTGTATGAGGTACGCATCCCTGTATTACACACAGTAAATGTTGGTCACCACCAGTTTAGAGACCACCACTTTACACAAACAGCCTTTCCAACTGGGAACTCAAACCATGATGATCTACCGCTGTCTCGATCGGTTAGTTTGTATGTGTTATTGTGTCCGAACTAACCCTTTTAAACGCCAAAGTCATATAATTCCACAGACGAACTAACTGATCGAGGCAGCAGTAGGCCAGCAACTCCGGTGTTGTGGTAGGTAAAATTACTTTTTTGTTAAAAGAGTCTGGTGGCTTTGAAGAGAGTGTAGATGGCTTCAGTTTCCAGCAGGAAATGGCTGCCTGGTGACAAAGTAAAGCAGTGAAAAAATTCTTAACTCAAACTGGCATTCATTTTTTTAGCTGGGACTTTTGTTACAGTGGCTGTAATGCATTTTACTGCTGCCCCCATCACTTAGCTTCTATGGCTGTACTTCTGCCTGCTTCTCCAAATTGAGGGCATGCTGACGAACATCTACTGTATGTAGCTAATACACTGACTGCGGATAAGTACCTCATACGACCCCACTGCAAAATGATCCCTTTAAGTAAAGTCCAATCAATATTATTCATACAGCACCAAATCATAACAAAAGTCATTTCAGGACACTTTCCATGTAGAGCAGGTCTAGACCTGAATTCCCACCAAGAGCAAGCACTTTGTTTGTCCAGTTGGATTTAATTTGATTTGTCTGAGTGAAGGACAGCACTGTCAACCATCTGCTGTCCAGCCTACTTGAAATGGCATCTGTCACATGCAAATTCATCAACAGCCTCGCCAGACCACAATGAGGAAAGTGAAATTGTGGGCTGCAGGCACATTTACTGCACGCAAATAAGGCCGTGATATCTATGATGCATAATAAAAAGAACATTGAACCGGCACAGGCAAACACACTCCTGCAGTACAATGATTGAGTTTAGCTGGTTTACGGTATGTCACACATTGTTTCTTCTGTCTCCCTCTGCCAAGCAGGTCAGCTGTGAGATCCCAGGACTCTGTCAGCAGGAGTACTTCTCCTACGTCTGCTACCACGTCAACACCAGCATGCTGGAGGCCAGCTAGTAGTCGACAAAGAGAGGACCCACACAGTGACCAAGCAATGAGGGCCCTGTGGATCAGTCAGAGCCAGGAACATAAAGACCCTCAACTCTCAAATAAAACACATCTAGTGAAGACTACATTTATGAATATTTTAGTTTTCAGCATTTCTCATGAGCCAGAAATATCTGTCAAGCTTCCCTTGGACAGCAGTGTAAACTATGGTGTCAGGTGAGCAGTGGATGGATCGGGTCCTCTTCACCGCAATGCAAGCAGCACATGGACTACACTTTGGGATGTGCTGCACATGCAACCATGGAACCATTTACATATGTTTATTCAGTATGTAAAAAATGTTTTCTCTTGCAAGAACGTGCACTGTTATTGTTAATGTCGGTGTACAGCTTTAAGCATTTCAAGTAAGCACGTCTTCCTAGAAACCTGTAAGCCAGTGTCTTTCTTCAGGCACAGCTGCACATAACTCAGCACAACTGACCATTGAATTTGCTGCCCATTCTAGTGGACATAACTTTTCTAGGATGTCTAAATCTATGATCATCTGTCATCTGACTTCAACCAAATGCACAGACTTGATTGACTGGATGTCCACATCATCTAAAGTGGACTGGGGTAAAGCCACGCCCCCTTTTTTAACAAGCATGGCTGACTGTGAGTCAAGGAGGAGGTGCAAGGCATGTTTCAGTCCATTAATCATATTGTTTAAGTACATTATTTGAGTTCAAACTGTCTTTAAAGTAAACACGAGATGTTATATTACATATATATGTCAAAATTGAAAATTGAAAAGGTGAAATACTGATATGATTTTCTAATGACACAATCATCTTATAATGCACTGTGTTGGTTATGTACACAGAACATCATTCTCAGGAGGTTTTCAACACACTGTTTTCTGGAGATACTTCAGAATCTGAGGATATACTGAGTACTGGTGACAGATACAATGCAATACGTATATGCAATGTGTTTTAAAGCATCACTTCAGTCATTGATATGAGTATACTATACATGAAAATAAATAAATTCTTTAAAAAAGTGACCATAAGACCATCATAAAAAAAAAATCTTTTTTTGCCACTGATTTACGAGTGCATTTAGAGTAAAAATTCACATTATTTTCATTTGTGTTTGGAGCATAGCTGAGTTCTGAACGGGTCAGGCAAAAATTCACAAGTATTATCAGCTAAATGTACATAAAGTATCCAACTAAATGTGCTTCATCTGTAGAAATATGGCTGTCTGACATGTTATTATGGATTGCATTAATAAACTGTAAATGCTGCTGTGTGTAAGTAGCATTTTTCTGTTGAAACGTATACATTAAAATCCTTGGCAGTGCCTTCAGGGTGCTGACCCCTGCATTACAGAACAGGTGACTAGCGCTGGATGACCTGGGTCTCTTAAGCAGAATTCTAAAACAGTAATTGTATGCGACCTAGTCTCTGCATACTTGCCTTTTTATCCACTGTCCATAAAGGAGCAGTATACAGAGGGGTGCAATATGTTTGGAAAAGTCTTATTTTAACATTGTGTGTAACATTGTGTTTTATGTGTGTGCATATGTGAAATTTCCTGGTCAACATGTTTGCTTGGGCATATAATACTCTGCACTGTCTGTAGATATCATCATCATCATCATGCATGTTGTCAGTCATGTAGTGTCCCAAATATTTAGTCTTCTTTGAGACATTCAATACTTGACCAGACAGATAGAAGTTCAGGAAACTTTTGATCTACATATCAAGACAACACTCTTTCTAGCATTGTACTGAACATCATATTCTACCCCATATTCAGAACAAGTATTCAATAAATGCTGAAAACCAGCAGTGCTTGGTGAGAGAATGGCCAAGTCATCAGCATACATAAGATGATTTACCAAGGTATTACCAATCATACAGCCTGTTTTACACCCACTCAATTGCTTGGATAGTTCATCCATGTAGAGGCTGAAAAGGGCAGGTGAAAGTAACCTCCCGACCTGGGTGTCAGGCACCCACCAAAGGGTCACAAGATAAGTCTCAGAGGTTGTGAGATGATCACAAATTTGTTTTAATCTTTTTAATTATTATCTCATCTTTACTGTTCTTTTTGTAAAAAGTTGGAGAGTTCAACCTCTTTCACTGAAGCCAAGGAGGCAGGGGCTGGAGCCTATCCTCGCTGACACCAGGGAGGTGGGTACGCCCTGGACAGGCTGCCAGACTATCACAGGGCTGACACTTACAGAGACAGACAACTATTCATGCTCACATTCACACCCACGGGCAATTTAGAGTCACCAATTAACCTGCATGTCTTTAGTCTGTGGGAAAACTCACACTGACAACTTGCAAACTCCACACAGAGCCACAAGGGGCTCGAACTCAGGCCCACCTGCTGTGAGGTGACAGTGCCCCCCACTGCACCAGAGTAAGATAATGTAAAAGCATAATTTGAAAACTAAATAGTAGCTTGAGTTGTTAGATACAGTAAAAGGTATAAAATGTAGTGAAGTAGTAACACGAAAAGGAAATACTCGGAGAACCAGTGCCACAACATCATATTCAACTAGCACTTGAGTGCAACTTCCACCACTGAATGCTATACAGTAAATGATCACCAGAGAGTGCACTATCTCTGCTCTGTGCAGCATCCACTGTCACAGCATTTGTCTCTATTTTAAATGATATTTGATCAGTTAATATGTTTGATGATTGGGTATTTCCTTTAATTAATAACACTGTAAAGGCAGTAATGAATACCAACATTCTAACTTTTAAATGGACAATGGGGCTGTAACCTCTGTGGGCAAGGAGTTAGAGTTTGTCTGTATTATAATGCTGATTAATGGTGCTCATTTAATTATTGACTGGATTGTCTTAACAACTAAACAAGCTGCATATTGCAATCCTCCAACCGTGAAACACACACACACACACACACACACACACACACACACACACACACACACACACACACACAGGGAGAGAGAGAGGTGGGAAGTATTAGGGAAAGCTGGCCGTTCAGGCTGTGCCATTCAGTGCATGGAACAGTCTGAGGAGGAAGCATTTACGCACCGAAATAATGGACATCAATTCTGGTTCACTTTAACGTAACAGGATAGGTATTCATTCAGTAAAATGTGGACAGTACCGAAGCCAAAATACAGAACTGGTTCGTGCGACGAGGGGGAGATTGCTGTGAATATCGGCGGAGTCAGAGTGGTGCTTTTCGGGGATGTTTTAAACCGCTACCCGGAGAGCAGACTGGCGGAGTTGTTGAACTGCCCAACTCAGGATTCAGAAGTTATCTCGTCTCTTTGCGATGACTTCGACCCGGGGAGAAAAGAGTTTTACTTTGACCGAGATCCCGATGCCTTCAAGTGCATCATCGATGTTTACTACTTTGATGAAATCCACATCAAACCCGGCATTTGCCCCATCTGTTTCATCAAGGAGATGGAGTTCTGGAAAATAGACCAAGATGTTTTAGATGAATGCTGTAAAAGTTACCTAAATGAGAAGGAGGAGGAGCTGACAGAGATTGCAAACAAAGTGAAAGTGATTCTGGAGGATCTGGATGCGGATCAGTGCATTACGCGCACCCAGCGGTGCCAGAGGTTCCTGTGGAGACTGATGGAGAAGCCGGGTTCCTCCCTACCGGCGCGCGTCATCGCCATCGCATCCTTCCTCTCTATTCTGGTCTCGGCGGTGGTGATGTGCGTGGGGACCATTCCGGAGCTCCAGGTGACGGACGAGGAGGGAAAATTGGTGGAGCACCCGACCCTGGAGGCGATCGAGACTGCCTGCATGTTATGGTTCACCGCGGAATACTTGCTGCGTCTCGCCTCCTCTCCGAACAAACTGCACTTTGCGCTCTCCTTTATGAACATCATAGACTTCATGGCCATCATGCCTTTCTACGTGGTCCTGTCCCTCACCTACCTCGGCACCACATCCATGATGGAGCTGACTAATGTACAGCAGGCTGTCCAGGCGCTCCGCATCATGCGCATCGCGCGTATTTTCAAGCTGGCGCGCCACTCCTCTGGGCTGCAGACTCTGACCTACGCGCTCAAGAGGAGTCTCAAAGAGTTGGGGCTGCTCCTCATGTACATGGGCGTGGGAATATTTGTGTTCTCAGCGCTGGCCTACACCATGGAGCAAAGCCACCCAGAGACGCTTTTCAGGAGCATCCCGCAGTCTTTCTGGTGGGCCATCATCACCATGACCACGGTGGGCTACGGAGACATCTACCCCAAAACCACGCTCGGCAAGTGCAACGCAGCCGTGAGCTTTCTGTGCGGGGTGATAGCCATCGCCTTGCCCATCCACCCCATCATAAATAACTTTGTGGTGTTCTACAATAAGCAGAAGGTGTTGGAGACTGCGGCGAAGCACGAAGTGGAGCTGATGGAGCTGAAGTCTGGCAGGGAGGCGCGCAGAAAAAGCAGGAATTAAGAGGAGACTGTGGGCGCGCCAGCAGTCTGAGAAAGACTTTTCCAACAGCTTTAACTGCCGTCAGTCTGAAACTTTAGAGCGATTTCATTCCTGAAGTAAATGTGAAAATCAAAAAGTCACTTGTCCAAATCTAACGCACCAAAACAAATTCAAAACGTCAGTTTGCAAAATCCAGTGTGCCGAGACCATGGCATCACGAGACCCTGAGACTGTTTATGTTCCTGCAGACAGCCTGGGGCAGCTCCATGCGGTGACACCTGTACATAGCGCCATAACAGTGATGTTGTCTTTGCACAGCTGTGTTGTTCCTGTTGCTGCTTTGACTCTGCCACGTGCTGCTTATTCCATTACGCAGTTATTTCGTCTGTTACTGTTGTTATTGTGCAGACTGTTATTAGTGAATTAAAAGTTGTGCATGAAAAAAACTCATACACTTGTGCAATGAGAATCATTAAAGCATCACAGTACATATATTTTTCCCCTTTAGAGGACAATGCAAATCCGGTTGAAGTGCTTTGGTAGTTAATGTATAAGATATGGACTTAAAATGGACCTGTGTGGGTGGATTAATAGCTGCTATCGTTTTAAGAAATGCCTTTTTGGAAAATTAGACATGCTAAGAAAACAAAGAGACTACAACTGAGTCATAACTTGCAGCCTCCAGAAATTGGGTGTGTGATTAATCTCTTTAATCAGATTATTCTATATAGATTGTAGAGAAATATTGTGTGTTAATATGTTGTGTTATTTTGTATCCTGTGTGTCTGGCTAATCTCACTGCCCACTGGGGAGATGAGAAGATTAATTCCCTTTTTAGAGCCGGTAAGGAAAGATGGTGGAAACTCCAAAAATGAAACAATCCAAGGCCATAAGAACACATGTATCATGAAAAAATGCATTTAAAAATCTTTTTTGAAAAGATCCTTAATTGTGAGTGTTGGGGTCATTCACAACTCAGTACAGACTGAGTACTTTTGGTTAATAAAAAAAATAAAAAAATCAATTGCCAAAATCCATCCTGACTGTATGCGTTCATGTGTAAGCAGTATTTTGCCACTGTAGCTGATCGAGCTGGAGATAATTTTAACCTGTAATAACAACAATAAACTGAAATTGGAAATAAAATGTGCTCACGTTAAAGCTGGGGGAGGCGGTTTTATTTTAGTGTCATTAAGTAAAAATCATATCATAACCTTTCATCATATTGTCATTCAAGTGGTCCAGGAAAAACTAAACGTTTGCACCTCCTCTTGGCTCTGTTCTTAGGCTTTAGAAAATGATACCCATGATGGGAGACTTTGTCCAGTCACAAGTCATTTCAGAGAGTTCCTACTGGCTGTTCTACAAACGCAGATGTGCATGCACGTCCCTACTCAAGTGTTGAAAGCGCAATTTAATGGCAAATAATCCTGCAGAAGTAGAGCATTGGCATCAGCTGCCTACACCACAAAGCAAAGCCCAAAAAAGACAGACTTGTCAGAAAGAGAGTCTGTTGCTTCGGTTACACAGGTTAGACCAACACTGCTGCTGGCCAGCAGCCCAACACATTCTCACTTCGACCTCGTCACATATTGACATTTGGTCATGGACTTTCCACGTCTAGATAGAACATGCAAGGTACCCTGGTTGCGTTGGTTGGTGAATTTCTGGGACGCTGTGTCTGATTACAAAATACACTTCTGTTTTCACAGGAAATGTACAGTTTGCACACAGTCTCTTTCAAAATAAACACACTACGTTGATACAAAAGCGCAAATTGACATTTTCTTTCCCTTTAACAACAAGCACACGTTTGGGTTTAGGAAAAAAGAACACGGTTTGGCTTATCAGTCTTGTGGGTAGCAAACACCAGCCTCCCTGGTGAAAGTTTGTGGTTTTTGGACCCATCCACGACCCCTGCCACCTGCCCTTCTTGGACATCTGCCAGCTTAATGTTTTTGTTGTTTTCCCACCACGTTTCCCCCCGACTGCACCATTAAACAGTAATGGCAACCGGCCACGTATCACGCCGACGTGAAAGGACAGCCTTTATTCATCAGTGTCTGACACTGGAAGTCACTGACTATGCGCCGGACTTCGACGACTTTGGAGTGTGACCGGGGTGACCAGCCCACTGTGACACTGTGAATTCAAGCTGTCAATCAAACGTCTGTGTCCTGAGCTGCTGCCCGCTCGTCTCTTTAAAAGATGTCTCTGATTCTTGATAAATGGTGGTGTAAAAAGTGGTGTAAAAAGTAAAAGTACAGATTTTTCTCTGAAATGTAGCGAGAGAAGTATAAAGTGGCATAAAATGGAAATAGTCATGTAAAGTGCAAGCACCTAAAATTTTTACTTCAGTACAGTGCTTGAGTAAATGTAGGTATTCTACCACCACAGTTAAACTACATCTGCTAGGCAAACAGCCACAACTTTTGATAATTTATTTGTGTTTACAGAAGTGAGTCTGTCTGGGTTTTATCCTGCTCAGTGGGCTGCCTCTCCGAGGTGCCACAGTCACAGCTTTATTGTTTCTCCTGCAGCCATTTTGAAAAAACACAAGGGTGGTGACAGTAAATGCTTGGAAAAACTAGATTTTATTCCACTTTGACAGCCGTGTTGGAGGCAAGGCATGGGTCAGTGTTTGGGTGAATGTTACTGTTGATCCTATGAGACATCTGTGTGTATGTGTGTGTGTGGATACAGGTTTATCAGTGTGTCTGTGTCTTAATCTGCACGTTGCCCTGTACGTTTCTGTGTTGTGCATTGCGTGTGACACAATGCAAGGCAGTGGTCTGTGAGAAACTGCTGTCCCCAGCGGGGAAACACTTCAAAGTAAGGCTATATACACCCACACACTGAACTCTCAAAAACACTCCCCTCCCTCTGTCCTCCGCCACCACCCCACCCACTGTTCTTCTCTGTCTCCATCTCACTCCTTCGTCCTGCCTCCACCTCCTCATGCTCCGTCTCAGATGATGAGCTGTCAGCATCACTGGCTGAGAGAGCAGCGACCAGACGCAGCGATATGCAGAGCATCAGTGCTGTCACTTTTTGAGGGCGTGTAGAGGTGCAAAACTTTGCACTTATTGCTTCAAATTTGAGCAGGACGTGTATTGCGCTGTGAAGGTAAAAATAGAAGTAATGACATGATTGTTCATCAACACTGAAATGATGACATTAAAGATTGATGTGAGGATGAAGGCAAATTGAGAGACATTAACTGACATTGACTTAATCCAAATATAGCGCTTCATATGTTATGCATCAGCAAGCATTACAGATGACTCAGTCTCACTCCTACTGTGTGACACAGCCACACAGGTTAAAATTATATGTCGCTGACCACAGTGTGAGACAAACGGGTCTTCACTCAAAATGTGCAGCTATTGCATGAACATCAGCGTTACAAATGTTCCTTCTTCCTGTGGCTCTCCTATTATGTTTGATCCATTGCAACCTGTAAACAAAAGCATCAAAGACGTAAGATCCTCCCTGTCAATACCTGGCTTCCCCCTGTGTGCTTTGATGCTTCACAGGAGAGATCTCCCACGATCCTCAGAGTCCCAGAGTGCACGTGTGTGTTGAGGAGGATTTAATGGTAAATAGATTTTGATTGAAGAATGGTTTATACTGATAATTAGTCATTTATAATGAGCTCCCACTGGTTGTAGTAATGCAGGCGTGTGCATAGGTAGGTTAGTGTTTAGGGAGCTGAAGTTTCACACACTCTGTAAATCTTTGTTTTTATGCAGCATTTCTCGAGACATGAGCACTGACTGATGCAGCAAGCATAATGAGACACTTAGAGGCACCAACATATGATGACAAAAATCAATTTTCCAATTCAACAGCGTGCTTGGAGAAACATGTTTTATGCTGACTAAAATTCAGTGAGTAAAATGTTCAAATGTAATTATGTAAAAATGGCTGTGACTGCTGTGGCTACGGCATATTGCAAAGACAATAGTAAAAATCACAAGACTGGCATTAAATAAAAGGTGGAATTAATAATGTAGACCAGGTGATAATTACTGTATTACTTGTATAACCCATACAAAACTATCCATTACACATTCCAACAAATCCATGAAAAATCAACCAAATAAAAATAAAGATTATTATTAATATTTCTATATAATATTGTGAGGGTCTTTGCAGGTGGTTGTATAACAAAAGGCCAAATTAGACTGTGACTTAATTCATTATATTCAGATTTTATAAGTTTGATAGATGGATTGATAATAATTTCATTGATCTAAAATCAAACAGTTTGATCACACATGTACAGTATAACATATGAGGCCATGAAGAGCCACACATAATCTCCAGGGGGACATTGGTATTGATACTAACTGATCCACCAATTAAAGACTATAGTGATGCATCTAAAATGATATCAATAAAATATGCAGAAAAAAAATTGCAGTAAAATCAGCTCAATGCTCAATGAACTCAGCATATAAAGGGATGGCATTTTCCAGTTTCATTTAGCCTTCTTCTTATTACTGAAAAAAACATGGGGAAAAAGGTAACAAGCAACTTGATGAGAAATGTACCACAAATTGCAAAAAAAGAAAAAAAAAACTCTTGGAAAAAGGAAAAAAGCTAGATAAAATATATATTAATTATTATTAATAATATTATTACATTTTAGAATTATGTCACAGAAAGATTTTAATTTTTAAGGTGTCTTTCCAGGTCATTTCCTTTTTTGTTTGTTTGTTTTGAACTTTTTTTTCTTTTTTTAATTACCGTTATGTATTTAATTTATTTTTTTTTTACTGATTTTCCCATTTAAATTTTCTCTTTTTACTAATTTCTCACCATTTTTTGGCCATTTCCTCTTTCCTTGCTTATTGCCTTCATCCCATGATTTTAAAAGAAATCAAGCCAATTTTCTCAGATTTCAAAGGGTTAAATATATTGCTGAGAAAATAAAATTTAAAATGACATAACAGCAATAAAACACACATTGTTTGTATATACAAACATTAAATGGGTCATTCTCATCCCAACATATACATATATATGTATATGTTGGGATATACATATATATGTTGGGATTCACAGGACCAGAGATGATTTATCATTTGGTAAAATCATCACTGGACATTCAAAGGCTTTTTCCTGCATGCTCTTTGCTCTCTTCAAATAAAGAGAGCTAGGTGACGCCCATCTCCACAGGAGGTCTCACCTCACACCTCAGTGAGACACAAATCTCACAACTTGATTGGACAGGACTTTTACAGTGACATGTGACTCTGTGATGTCACAGGCATGTAGAAGTTCTGCTCCCTCCAAACCTTTTTCTTGCTCTTGCTCCAGCTGTTGAACAGCTCACACCTCTTGTCCGGCTGGGCCTGGACCAGCACAGAGGCCCAGACCCTTGCTCCTTGCACCAAACCATGAAAGGGAGGGCAAATGATCATAGACTCTCTTGCAAACACAAGGTTTGCAACTAGCGTTTCAGCAACGAAGAAAACTAAGTGACGATGGAGCGATGAAAATGTATGTTGTCACAAAAACGACCCCTTAATGTTTGTTTGTTAATTACATTTCTCACCTGTGTGCTGGATATATGGGCTCCAGCAGATTGATCCGACCGACCGGACGCCATCATCACAAGCACAGACACTACGCTGCGTTCACAGTGCTATGTGGAAATCGGACATATCAGCACTTAAAATGTGGCTGTTGAACTGCAAAATCTGGCATAATTTATCGCTCTTATACCGCAATTGGTGCTCAGTACTGTCTAAAACAGATTTCTAAATGGAAGTTTGTCACTGGCATCAATTTTTACACTGCCAATCACATGAATATGGTGTATATGTGTTGAGTCAGAATTTTTTTAGTTCCTACGTTCCCTGAAGGCACTGTCACTCATGATTACATGCCCCTCTCAGTTGATGCCACGCCCCCCACGTCACATCAGGGTCAAAAGTCTGAAACTCAAAAACAGATTTGAAACTGAAAAAAAAAAAAGATCTGAAAGTGAAAAAAAGATTTGAAAGTGAAAAAATAAGATTTGAAACTGTAAAAAATAAGATCTGAATCTGAAAAGATAAAACATGCAACTGAAAAAAATAAGACCTCAAATGTTAAAAAATATGTGGAAGTGAAAAGTGAAAATAAATTATTTATTCAAAATAATTACCAAAGTGAATCAAAATTATATTTAACCTGAAAAAATGTTTCATACACTTATTTTTTATTTTGAATACACTGTTGTATTTTTCAAAATTCAAGATCAACACATGAATTTTCAGTTTCAAATTTTATTTTTCCAAGTACAAAACTTTTGACCCTAATGTAGCTCCATAATTAAACAGATTAATTTAGTGCTTATACAAGATATAACTTACTTCCTATCATTTTATCACGTTATTAGATTGTTGCACGTCTCTCTTTGTAAGAGCCCTAAATATAAATTCTGCAATTTTATCTAGAGCACTTTAGATACAAGAGGAGATATATTATTCTGCATTTAGGAACTGACTTCTTAAGACTTTTGGTGCTTTTGGTGGCTTCATAAACGGTTGCAGGTGACGGATCGTAAGCAGCAGGCATCTAAGACATAAAGCGAAACAAACAACAACAACAGCAACAACACAAATATAGCAAATGCCTGACAATCATGCATAGTTCCATGACAGATCCCCTGGTTTGAGAGAGAAATTGCTGCGGTGTGTAACGGTCCTCTGTGGGCTGAGCCTGTACGTGATTTCTTTCATTCATTTGAACATGGCAGAAACATGTAAACTTCACATTCACCTCAAGATTGAATAAAATCTACATCAAATATATTTAAAGCGAAACATAAATGAATTATGTATGCATTTTTTATAGCCAATTTTCTAAAATTCAGTTAAAAGTTGTGTTTCATTGGATGGAAATCCAACAGCTGCAGTCCACCACCTGCTGAATAAGATTGTGATGCACTTTGGGTACTGTAAGTGGATTTTATAAACTAGGCCAGTTAAATGGCACACTGCCCGAGGAAGACTTTAGTTTGTAACAACACTTCCTTCTGAGATGTTCTCTGCCTTTGATGAGTTCAGGTGAGAAGAGGCCTGGTTTGGGCCACATCTTCCTGAAGGCAGAATACTCCGACTTTGATGATGTCTTTGATGATGAGAGGGTGACTTACACACTGAACTGAAGTTTGAACTCCCCTCTTGGTTCTTTCTTTCAAACTTTTCTTTTTAATAAATCAGTGATGGTAAACAACTTGTCAGCAGGGGGGGCAGGGTTTGTCTGTCAACCCTTCAGCCATGGCGTCTTTTCAATTTGTTGTGAGTCAGGCACCAAGATGCATTTCTTGTTGCTTGATGGCAGCTTTCAGCCATCATGTTGTAAGATACTGACACTCAGGGAAATGGCATTGTGGGGACAAGTGGTCTTTTCCTCTCAGACTTAAATGCTGCATTTAGGAACTGACTTCTTAAGACTTTTGGTGCTTTTGGTGGCTTCATAAACGGTTGCAGGTGACGGATCGTAAGCAGCAGGCATCTAAGACATAAAGCGAAACAAACAACAACAACAGCAACAACACAAATATAGCAAATGCTTGACAATCATGCATAGTATACCTTTAAGGGAGTGGACAAAAAAAATTCACAAAAAGAATTTCCTTGTACACATTCAGTTAAACAAAGAAATATGCTGTTGGAAACTCTGAACCCTGTGACTGCCTGGACATTGGAAAGACTTGGATGCAAATGTGAAATATTTTTTTAGAGCCACTATCAGATTGTGTGTGTGGACATTTTACTCACTGAAAAATATGTGATGGTTGACTGTTGTCAATCAAATAAAGATGTAAATTAAATTGCATACACTATGCATAAACCCACATGTAAGTATCAAAATGGATAAACATGCACACTTTGATGCACTGAACATTTCTGTAATTGGAACTATTAGCTAAGCTATGTGTCACTCAAAAGACTCAGAAGTTGGTGAAGACCAAATAAAAGCTCAAAGATGAGGGAATATTGGACTAAGCTCTATCAGAGCACTCTTACATCCCAGATGTCAGACCTACTCACCAGTATGTAAATATGTCTGTCTGCAGTGTCTTCCATATTTAGTCAAATGAAACAAAGCCATGCAGCATGATGTAATTTGAACCTGTAACCCAATGCATCTCATGTATTTGCCACAAATGGCAGTGCAAAACATGTCAGTTAAACCCGTTGAACCCAACACAGAATCAAACCATATTCTTTATTAGATGTCATGCATAACGATATAGCAACATATCACCCTCCAATTTTCTTTCTCTCTCTCTCTCTCTCTCTCTCTCTCTCTCTCTCTCTCACTCTCACAAAAAAAAAAAAAAAGCACAACTAATTTCCCTCACCAGCAGTGGTCCTCTGTTGTCATGGCTCCAGTCTTTAAATAACAGTCTCGCTCTCATTATTCTGCCTCGACGAAGCCTTTTGCCTTTAGACTGGACTCCCACATCGAATGCACTCATTGCAAAAGATTTAATAGAGCAACACAGTGTTTCTTTTCAAATCTTATGCACGTCACAAGAATGAATCACTCCCGATATTTTGAGGGGATGCTGAGTTGGACATAGAGACAAGGAAAGGAGTTGTATTACTTGAAATCTGATCAAGACCGTTTGTAATAAGAGTCCATCCACTTGGCCTTATATCAGCTTTGCGCTGGGGATCGATTACAACATGAAGTGCAACGTTTATTTCACGCTTCAATTTAAATTCTCATCAGTAATTCTAACTACTTATTCATTGCAACACTTATATGGTTCATCAGTGACCACAGCTGTTTGGTGCTGACGTTTTTATTCCCGTCTTTGCATTTAACTGTGTATCTGCTACATTATATAAGCCCACATATGCGATACATAAATTTACTCGCTTTATCTACTCATTACAGTGATGGATTCATTCATTCAGGCATTAATGCTCTTCAATGCTTCATTCAGACATGACAGGACATTAAAAGCCACGTCCTTGCTCAATATTTGGCACCTGGTGCAGAAGAAAAAGTGTTGAGCAATGCAGATAAGTATCAAAAGTGAGAAAATGATGGAGGAGTGTCCTCGATTGTCTCACAGGCTGCTTACTAATGGATTTTAAACTTATTTTGCCCTTGAAGCTTTAAATAATGACCACTGTGAGCATGACAGTGACAGACATAGTTTCTCCAATCATTCATTTACTGTTATTAGATAGCAAGTTCTGCAGCTTATTTTAAGTCAAGCTGCACATTAACTTGGGTTTCTCATTAAATGTCTATTTGCATTTTGAAGCATTTTGCCAGATATTCAAGATTAATTATGACAGAAAAATTCCAATTGAAAGTTAATTTAAATTTAAAAAAGAGAGTCTGTTATTGTTACAATACTGTGGGTATGGAAAGACTTTTTTTGCCTCTTTTGCCTCATTTCAAATAACCAAAATTTATGTTCATATTTATTGTTTCCCAGCAAACATTGCTTGGGAGGTGACATCATTTTCTCCTCACTGACTTGGTCAATCCATGTGAAATTTGGCACAGTGGTAGAGGGTCATGGGAGGATGCCAATGAAGCAATATTACATCAATTGGCCAAAGGGGGGCGCTATAGCAACCGATTGAAATTGCAAACCTTGAATGGGCGTATCTCATGCCCCGTATTTCGTAGAGAAACTTTGCACAGAGATGCCTCTCCTCATGAGGAACAAATTTGCCTCAAGAACCCATAACTTCCGGTTATATAGATTTTCCGCCATTTTGAATTTTTTGAAAAACACTTAAAATCGATCTCTTCCTAGGAAGTTTGACCGATCTGCATAAAACTCGGTGAACATAATCTAGGGACCAATATCTAAAGTTCCCTCTTGGCAAAAGTTGGAAAACTTACTAAAACTGAGCTTCTATAAGGCAATGAATATTGCAGAGGGCGTGGCTCATCACATAAAGGTGTATAACATCTCAAGGGTTTCTCCGATCACCACGCAACTTTGTAGGCATATGACCATACATAATCTGAGGGGACCCCTCCATTATTGACCCCATCAAACAAAATGGGGGCGCTAGAGAGCTAATTTCTTATCTAGGCCTAACTGCTTAAAAATGGCTAAAATGCGACCGATCGTTGTGGCTCCCCCTGTGCCGAACTTTTTCACCTCAACTACTAATGTCCAGTTTTAGTCGACTAACTATCCCACTATTTGCAATGGTACTACTGTACAGTACTTTCAATAAAGCAATCTGCTATCAAATTCACAAAAACTCTGTCTGAATACATTGCTCTTCTTAATGGGTTCAGTTGACTATTTAATCTGCAATTTCCTATGACCTGTATCCCAAACACACAGCATGTGAAACTGTATGAGGGCAACTGTGCACTCAATGGGTATGGACTAGTTATTTTTTAATACAACATTTTATTGACAACTTATTTGGTTGTGGAATTGTTGTGATCAGACGGCCACACTGTGCCATTCACTCCACGTACAAAGACAATGCATTGTGTACCCAGTTTTTATGGCCCACAGCCGTAGCCAGAGGCATTATGTTTTAGGGTTTTCCATACATACTCCCATCTGTCCATCCCATTCTCTTGAATGTGATACTTCAAGAGTGCCCAAAAGGGAAATTCTTCATATTAGTCACAAAGGTCCACTTGGACTCAAAGATAAACTGATTAGACTTTGGGGGTCAAAGGTCAAAGATGAAGGTCAAAGATTAAGGTTATTGTGATTTTGTGTCTGTCTGATTCTCAGTAACATGATATCTCAAGAAGGCCTTGAGGGAATTTCCTCAAATTTGGCAAAAATGTCCACTTGGACTCAACAATGAACTGCTCACAATTTATTGGTCGAAGGTCAAGGTCACTCACCTCACAAAACATGTTTTTGGCCATAGCGCAAGAATTCATACACTAACTGTGACAAAAAAAAAATAAAATGTCTAATGGAATAAAATAATAAAGTGCAGACATTTTATTTTCAAAAGGTCTAAGGTTAACTTCGCTCTCACGTCATAATGTTCTGCATAAACACTTTAATGGACATTATTCAGCAACAGGAACAGAAGGGGAGACATTTGGTCTAACACAAAATTGGCTACACTAATCTTGAGTTCCCGCTTTGAAACTGTGCTGATTGCATAGATCTTCTGTACTGCAGGGTTGTGGATATGTGTGGTGCATCCATGTTTTAGAATATGTAGTTGCATTGTAGAAACATCCATATCTGTGGCATTGTATACTGTCATGGATACATTATGAGTTTGGACAGACATGGATGTAAATTGTAACTGCAATGTGACTGGTTAACAGAGGCATACAACCGCGATGGTGGTGGTTTAATAAAAAACACATTTATGCCATTTAGGTCTATCTAAACGTAAACTGTGTTCTTGTCTCATCGTTTTAAGCATGTGGAGTTTGTAAGAGCCCAAAGTTTTTATCCAAGCTTCCTGTCTTTGATCACACATGAGAGAAGTTTGCCTTCAGAGCTTTCGGCCAGAAAGCTGGGTGATGCAGTAGAAAGAGTGTTAAAGTCCACGTAGGGAGGAAGTTGTGGTACATGAAAGAATTGGCTTATTATTTGTTTGTGTTACCATCATATGTCGACATTGCTAGGACATCCAGGAAGGATGTCAGGATGTCCAGCTTGTGGCCAGGTAATCAGCGATTAGCCTAAATCCCCGCCCATGAATAGTCAATGACCACCATATAAGGAGGTGTAGGTGCATCCTGTCGACCTGTCAGTCATGGCGCAAACAAAGAAAGAGAGAGAAAGAGAAAAGAATTTTTCCGAAGCGGAGATCGAAATAATTTTGGGTGAAGTGGACTTAAGATTTTATTTTCTTCAGTTAGTGGTGTGACAGGGACAGGCAAAGCGAAGGCCTGGAGGGAGGTAACAGATGCTGTTAATGTTGTCTCCGTAGTACAAAGAACCATGTCAGAGGTGAAGCGTAAATGGTTTGATATGAAACTGGAGGCAAAGAAACGCATACAGCAGCCACCAAACAAACAGAAGATTCATTTGTGGGGTTTTGAATGAAGTGGGAACGGGAAACCAGAGATGTTTTGTGCGTAATGGATAAACTCTAAATCAGTGATGGCTGTCGGAATGTAGAGCTATTTAACATTTATTTTAACAAATGATACGGATAACATATAGCCTACAGCAGTTTTGTATGCATCGTCTTCAAATTATTTGAATCTTAATAGCCTAAAGCTCTGTTTTATACAACGTAAATAAAACATTTTTCAAATCAGATTTATTCATTCAAATGATCAAAAAGCCACAAAAAAAAACAAACGTGTTGTCTCAAATAATTCTTTCAGCTGGCGCGTGCTCCTTCGTGGCTCCACCACCTGCTGCTTCTGCTGAACCCAGGCACCGAGGCCGAAGAGGCTGTGATCCGGCTGTTCATACAGATATTTTTATTATCATCATTCAATGTGTAGAAAGAACGTGTAATCTATTGAGTCGATTTACGTAGATAATTCACAATCATGAACCTAATCTGGATCTTAAACCTGCTAATTGCCAAATAATTTAACTAAATGTGTTATATTTTTAATATTTTGTCATGTTTAGATTACGTGTTTCAAAGGCATCTGTGTATTGTCTACATAACAGAGCGCAAAATGAATTAAAATTGTCATTTCCAATAGTGACAAGCAATATTTATGTGCTTTACTAAATTTACACAAGCACTACGAGTGGTCAGGAGCAGGAGTAGATTTTGTTACAAAAGATTGGAGCTACTAAAATATTGATGAATATGGACATGTGAACAGTTTACACACAAATTCCTTCTGCTCTCGTTTCATGAATGAGACCCACTGTGTGTATCTTTGGGGTAAGACAGAGGAGTTGAGAGACTTCATAATTCCAATTTTTTTGAAAAATTTGAGACAGTTTACATCCTTGTTTGCTAGCTTGATGTCTTCTTCTTCCCTGCATTTTTCTGGCACATTGCTAGATTTCTTGACACACCCACCTGTAGATCAGTAGAATACTTTGAAGACAGACAGGAATGTTGTGCGTGCAGAAGATACAAAAAAAAAGCCCACTCACCAAAGGACTGCTCAATACCGCTACTAGTTAAAGCAGTCAAATGTATTAAACAAAAATAGCTGAGCCAAATTTTACCAGGTATTCCAAAAGTCAAGACATTTTTGCAGGGTGCATAAGGTCTAATGTTCAAGCTCCTAGGATTTATTTGTGTCAGTCAAACTTAGCAAGTTACATATCTGGTGGCAAAAACAGCTATCACACTGGTGCCACCAGGGATGACAGCTAGATGCGATTCGGAGGCAACAGAGGGAGACTCGCTCCTGATGGATTACTTGAGATGTGACTCAAGCCGTTGATGTATTTCTGGCAGTGTCTTTTGGAAAAACACAGATAGTACAAGCATGTTATTTTTGTTATTTATTTTAGTGTTCGCAGCATAAAATGCTCATAAAGCACATTGTCACAGAAATACCTCACTAAATGTATGGAAACTGTTGCAGTGGACTTCTTTACTGTGAGATCTCTCTTTCTCTGACTTTGAAATTGATTCCCACGACTCTCTGCCTTGTTCAGTCACCCCTCTCAAGCTTTCTCAGTGTGTATTGACAAGCACAGCACCGCATCATGAACTGAGTGAGAAACAGTTCAGTGTCATTACTTAAGATTCAACAGTCCTTCTGACGGCTAAATTATTGATCTTAAGATTTAATCTGTAAAAGCAGCAGGATGGTGACCTTTCAGACGATCGGGTTTTTTTTTTCTTTTCAGTCTGCTGGTCTATTCTATGCGGAGTGAGCACTCAGCCTTGCCTGCCCGCTCAATGATTGTTTTGCACTCCTTCTCCACTCCCACTCGCTCACAGCTGGTCACTCTGTCTAGGTTTTAGGGCAGCTAGTCTCTTTCATAGAATATGTTTTCAAGTGCCGACGCTGGAGACTATATGTCTCACTGTTTTAGTTTTTCAGAGCACTTCTTGGTCAATAATGCATGTTCTCCCCGCAAAGGCCAGTGCTGGCAGGGGGTGAAGAGTGCATGTGTAAGCTTTAATTTTACTTTAAACTTTAGGCTGTAGGATTTCAGTGGCAGTACTCTGACTAGACCATGAGTGTGCCTGGTTTACTACTGGATTGATGGCCGTTGTACTTTGCTTTTTTTTTTCCTGGAGGGTAAAACAAAACAAAAAACATGGATGCATTTAAATGCAGCGATACAAGGTTTGAGAAATCGATGACTTTATTTGAAATATTTCAGTAGATCAGAATCAAATTAGTGGTGTGGCTTGATAAAACACTTCCTCATGCCTACTGTTAATATGACTGAGAAAATGAAAACTGGGCTGTTTTAACAAGCTAAATATGTAAATATGAAGAGTGAAGCTGTTGAAAATATCCATTGTTGGTGGACTGTGCAAGAAACTTGTTGCGAACCATATCTATGTCTATTGTAAGGCATTGCGCTCTAGTGGCCACGGTAATTATTACAGGAGCAGATGCGTAAGTGAGGTGATGTAGTATAGAAAGTGACAAAGTCAGTGTAATGTTGTACAAAGATCAAAGAAGTCCTAATAATGTGCTGCTGGGATGACATTCTTTTGTACGCTGACGTGGAAGTTATCGTCGCCCTGGTTCCTTCGTCAAAAAGCCAAGGGGATTTTCCCATTGGATTTTGGAACATTGCAGAAATAAGCTATGTGGCAAACAAAAGATTGTGATGCTAAAAGATGCCTTTACAAATGAACACTACATTTATGATTTTTCTATATCTACACCACGCTTGCATGACTTCAATGTTGCACAACAGCAAATAAACTGTGATGACGTCCTGTTATTTTTTTTAGCCGCTTGTCAGCAACTGCCTTGTAAGACACACAAGATTCAACATTTACAAGTTATTTACTAATTTTTTTGCCATAGAACAAAGTGTGAAAGTCTCTTAAGCTTGTGTTACCACACACCTTAATTCAGGGATCTAAGGAAAAACCTGACAAAAAACGTATTGACTACACAAGGGAGCAGGAGCAATGGATAGGTCAAACATGCATAGGACTTCCACCCTGGAGAGAGGTGTTTGTGCCCAATTACAAAGTAGCATAGAATGCTAGTTTGCGTAGCATACTATGTTTGTGACATATGTGACATGTTGATGTGACATGACTTGCATCACATTGCGTCTGCAACAAGTGTAGGCTACTTTTAGAGCCAAACCATGTCCTTTTTTCTAAGTCCAGTAAAGTATCTTAACATTTAACATATGGATTTTGTACAGATATTAATGGCACCTCAGGTGACGTATCCTATTGACTTACAGTAGGCCGGTTGGTCCCCACTTCAGTCCAGACTGGCTACCATGATGCCTCCTCCTTAGTAACCAGATGCAACTTAATAAATGTTTTCCCTTCCTGTTTGTTTGCATAACTTGACTGTTGCTTTGACTGATAATCCTCAGACAGATGTATGCTACAGCAGTTTAGACACTGGGGAGCTATCATCACTTCTTGCATTTCATTTAACATAGTTCAACAAATCAAATAAGACTGTTTATTATCCCGTAAGAAATAAGTGCCCCCTCAGCCATAACAAACAAGTAACTTTGTGATTCTTGAGAAAACCCAACTGAGAATAATGTGTTCGTAGCTCAGCTGTTCTGGGTTGTGCGCCTTCCTAAATATCGTTGAGGACATGAGGGAAAATCAATCACATGGTTGAGCTAGCTTCTTATTCACATCCATTTTTTTTTTTTGCAAATTGCTCTTTAAAATGTCACCGGCTGCAGAGCTGCTGCGAGCATGCAAAATCTTTCCTTGAGGGAAGGATGAGAGTATTTTAGTCCATGGTGTACTTTTGGCTGTATGTACATAGCTGTATTTCCAGCTCCCTGGATGCCTGGGGACAAACAGCTAAAAGTAAAACTGATTGGGAAGGAAGCTTGTTCTTTCTTGAAGGCAGATGAAGGGTTTTGAGGAGGTCTGGGCTGAGACACCAGCTATATATAATATTTCACATTAAACATTCTTATATCAACATTACAGTGCAGATCCTAAAACGGGAGGAAAGAAGGATTGCATGTAAAGGTGAATGTTAACCGGCAGCAACAATGTCTCGACGGCTAGTATTGATTTCAACTCATGAGTGTGTGTGTGTGTGTGTGGGCAGGAGAAATGTGGTCTCTGGTGTCACCTATTGTAGAAGAAACTACCACAGAAGCCGTTTTGGGTATTTTACCAGGTGCTTATATGTCTGTGTGTCTGTCTGTGGACAGATTTTGTCAATGCAATAATGTTGCACACGTCCAAGGTGCAGTCATGAAACTGTACAGGTGTGTCAAAATGAGGGCCAACTTCAAAGATGCTTTATACTTTATACTTTATACTCCTGGCCAACTTTTGTTTTTACTGATTCTATCACCAAAGATGTTTTTTTCATTCGTTACTTTCTTTTATTATCACAGATTTTCATGTTTTGTTTTGTTTTTTAATTAAAAATCATCTTGCAATGGGATCACTCCAGCTGTGACACAGCAATCAGTGACTTAAAGCAAATATCGGACAAAATCTGACAATTCGAGGCTTCAAAATGGGAATCACCAAACCAATGGACGATGTCACAGTAACTACCTCCATTACACACCAATATCTGAGGACGCACTTCTTGTTGAGTCATTAAATTTATCATCTTGCTTAACACCTGTTCAATGTTTTGAACGCGGTCCTCCACCTTTATGATTCGTGTCTCTGCCTTCGCAATTTTTTGATAAACATTGGTGAGCTCAGATATTACTTCATTTAATTGTTTTGTCCTGTATTTCCTGCAAAATTCTTATTAACCTTGTTGTCTCGCTAGCGTCAGCTTCGCCATCTCGTATACCTGTGGGTGATGACGTCACTGGAAGCCAGTTGCAGCTCATCTATGGTAAGAGTTATTCCCAGTGTCAGTGTCACTGGTGAGGATGCCGCCAGACTTGCTGTAACAGGTCGCAGTGGGAAAACACTGGAAACTGATGACTGTACTGTAAACTTTCTGACAAGCTTCCGTTGCACTGCAGCATTCAAATGAACCCAAACCCTCAGCAAAAAAATGTATTCAGAGCTGAAGGAACAGTGAACAAATATTTCCATAATTGCATTCTAAGCAGTTGTTTAAACTCTATTAAGTTGTGGTTTGAAGAGGGATTGTGGCAGGCAAATGTCAAATGAAGGTTTCCTCAACAGCCTTTAGCACTGATGAACTGCTGAGGCTCAGCTATTTGAAATTCTTGTCTTTCACAGAATTTTCATTCCCGTCACAGTTTGGTTTTTACTCATAATTTATTAATATCTTCATAATTCTGCAACAAACACACTGCTCCCGCAAACGAGGCAATCATGTGTTGAAAATCTCACCATTATAATTAAATTCCTGAAAAGATTTTTATCTGAAGGGAGAAGAAACTGCAGGGTTAAGTGGGTATCTGTCCAAATTGAGTTCAGCAATGAATGAAGAGGACAAACCTAAATTATTCATATGCTGACTACCTTTTCATTAATCTCTGAGGACTGGGAAGTGCTTCACCTCTGCAGGAGTTAATAATAGCTCCTTTAAAGAAGTAAAAGGATGGAAGAGAGTCCAAACTGCTGAGGCTCGGAGTAGTCAGTGAGTACCCTTAACCTTAAGGTAGTGGACATGCTGGTGTGTTGCATCGTGACAAAATCTATGTCTGTGGTGACTGGAGTGTTTCTGTTTGTCTGTGTTTCAGGCTCAAGATTGTTACATTTACATTTCAACAAATTCATTGTCACATCATTGAAGCGCATATATTTTATGGTCAGACTTTCTTCCTTTGCCTCTCATCTAGAATTCATCTCTGATGTTTAATACATCACATATAGAACAACTGTATCACTGACTTCAGTCTTGTCATCCACCCCGTCGTCTGTCCCCATGTTTGCTGTCACCCCTCAGTCTCCACTGTCAGCTACAAGCTCGAAAAATAACATTAAAAACAGTTGTTTATGTCAGTTTATGGGTATATGTTACAAGGCGTGTTCTTTTGAAGCATCTAAGGAAATGCATTTGCAATTCATGTTGTGGGACTGCATTTCCCTGATCTTTGACGCAAGTGTGAAAAGTCCTGAAAAGCTAAAGGAACGTATCCACTTCTGTAGGAAAAACAGTCTAAAAGTTTAATGACTGCGATGTTTAGCTGGCATGATCACGTTAACCTCTCCACTCCCTGGGAAACCTATGCTGTGATTATAGAATCAATGCTTATAATCAATGTGCGCTTGCAGCATTGCATCCTTAGTAAAATCCTTTTTCCCAAACCACTGAGGTTCCTCTTATCATTTGATGTTCAAAGTTATTTTGCAGCTGCCCTCCCTTCAATTCTGAACGTCTCTCTGTCCCTGCATTTTCTGAGCTGTCTCTTGCGGCTAACACCCACTCTGGCTGAGAATTGATAACGGCTTGAGGATTAACTTCAGAGACGTACCGCATGTGCTGGGAGTCCCCATGTCCCTCAGCTAAAGCATGAAGTCAATAAAGGACAATGCTTTGTCCCCCCAGATAAAGCTGCATGTCAAAGACGCACAGCTTTGTGGCATATAAAGCTGAGAAAAAACAAGCCTGCAATAATAGTTAACTGCTGGAAACATTTGGACCTTTAGGCTACTCAACTCAACACACACACACACACACACACACACTGATTTTGCCTTTACGGCCGCACTTGTTCTTGTGTGAATAAATAAATAAATTAATAATGAATAGTTTTATTTTCATGTCTGGCCGTTTACATGACCCCTCCTACATGGACACATTAATCAACAACAAACCAAATATTCTGATATCTAAACACAACAGCATCTAACAGCGCAATATATTGATATGAACACAACATCCCAGGACACACTTAACAATAGAAATTAAATAAATATGAACATGTGTGCAAAACAAAATAATAATAATTTTATATCAATTTAAAAATTGCACAAGTGATTCAGTTAAAACATAGCCTAAATATAGCCTAGAAATTATTCTTATATTTCTATACGCGGTGATTGCAAAAAAATAGTTAAAAAAAAGTGTCATACACAATTCTGATCAATCTGTCAATTGATGTATTTGTCACATAAAATGGTGTAAGATGCACTTATTTGCACTTATTACTTTATTTTTTTCTTTATCCGTTCATCTAATCTTGAGGCTATGTTAATCCTATATTGGTTAAATTGTGTGCAGATCTGAAATACTGTAGAGTATACGGTTGTCAACTGTCAATATTCCAGTGAAACCCAAGTTATGCAATTTAAAGACTGTTCAGGGACCCCAGTATGCAGAAATATTTAAATACAGTAGTATAGTTTTTAAAAAGGCAATGTTCCTTTTTTTCCCGCCAAAATTTAGCATAACTTTGGAGCGTTGTTTGGTCCCTTCCTGACAAGGTAGCATGAAATGGCTGGTACCAATGGATGCCTCATGTCCTCTAGTTTAATATGATACCCGTGTCTACAACGTCTTCACTGTAGCTTTAAAACTGAGCCCCATACAGCAAGTTTTATTACCAAATTAGTCTGCCTCAAGTCTCACCTTCAGCTTCGTCTGGCTTATCTGCATACCTGCTGCCTCTTCTGCTTCTTATGTTGGTCACGTTGGTCACTAATGTGAAAACATTAAAGCGGCAACAGACAGCATCTTTTCCTAAATATATCATTATGAAAATAATGTGGGTTGCACAGGGTAGTGGCCACAGGAAAATCAGACTATCAGCGTTTACATAGGTTACTTAGTGGCTTTGCAATCCTTGTAATAAGCTTCTGCCACTGGTGCCAACATTTTGCGGCAGGAAATGTGTCATGTATTGCGACATTGGTCGGTCAGCCAATCAGGTACTGGAGCTGGTCCTTATGAGGAGTTGGGCATGAGATAGTTGAGTCACGAGCACAATGGCAGACGGACAAAGTTTGGAGATAAGTGAAAAACGGCCTAGCAAAAGAAAACGAGCTCCTCTGTCTGAGGAGGCAAAGAAGAGCAAAAAGGAGAGTGATAAAAGAAGAGGAAAAACAAGAGTAAACCTCAGTCGGCGTTCAAGAGATGGAGGGAGCTCCGTGACCAAAGAGGCTTCAAAACCGATGTCCAGCTAGCTTTCTTTCTAATGGACCAGTAAGTAACACGGCTAAATAATAGCTAGACGAGAGAGGACTGTACTGTACTGGCTGCTAGTTCATTCCTAGCTGGCCAGCATCACAAATCACTGCAACCAGGCACCGGGTAGCGAGTGTTGGTCGGCTGACATCCTGTTGCCATTCTACGGCAGCCCTCGGACAGTGATTACCCCTCCCTTCCTTCTGTTCTCCTCTCACGGAGGCAGCTATCGACGGACATCATCCAGCTAAGTTACACCCAGCTAAGTGAACACTGGACTTTGTTTCCTATTCAATTTGGGAAAAACTCACCGGCAAATCTCATTTCGTAGGGAAAGATCTCAACCCTAATATTTCTCACTTCTCTCATCAATACGAAGTGGAAGATTTAAGGGGTAGAAATGGGATTGGGCCTTGGTGGTCAAAGGTCAAGATCACTAGGACCTTAAAGTACACCTTTGGTTAAAACTCCATACTAATTATGACAAAAATTTCACACAGATGTCTATTACATTTAAATGAAGAAGTGATGACATTTTATATCCAAAAACCCAAAGGTCAACTTCACTGTGACATCATAATGTTCCTCAAAAACACTTCTGACTTTTGTTCAGCACCATAACTCAGGAACAAGAGGACAGACATTTGGTCAGATATTGAATTTGTGACACTAATCTTGGGTGTCCACCTTAAAGTTGTGATGACTGCATAAGTCTTCTGCGCTGCATGAAGAATCAACATTTAGAATTCATAGCTTCTCTGCAGCAACATCCATATTAGAAGCACAGTCATGGCTACATGAGAGTCTGGACAGACATGGATGTAAACTGCAACTTAACTTGTTGGCGGAGGCATCCATCTATGAGGCAGTAGTTCTATTTTTTTTTATTTTTTTTTGCTCATAATTACAGTCTGAACATGTATAATTAACATGGCATTATAGCTTTTGAGTATGGGGATACTTGCAGTTTTCAGACACTGAAAAGCAGAGGAGTAGCATGTAGAGTGTGGCTGTTGTCCGATCTGTTGCAGTGCAGAAATGATCCTATTAACATGTATTTATCTCAGAGCAGCCATTGTTCTTGAAACATTACCGACGATGTGGATTAGAGGCATGAACATGAAAGTCACCTTCTAAGCATTCTGCAGCACCCCATCTCTGAACAGGCATTCACATCATGTAATTACACACATGATTATTGTTGTAGTATCTCTCCTTAGGCTGCATATTTCAGAAGCTATAGTTGATGCGTCCCTATCATTGGATGTCCCAGTGACCTTGACATGAACAAATCAGGTGTTTGCTCCGTTGGTCATAGAACAACAGTACACTCTTTCTTTCGTCCTCCCTGGCTCTTGAATACATGGTGAGACTACATTGAACAAGAGGAATGTTAGATGAGGATACATAACTCTTTTTACCTGCTGTTTCTCGTAAATGGTGAATGTCCACTGTCATTGCTCCCAGTGGTGAAAAAAAACCACCTTGCTGAATAATTTAGGACACTTTGTGTCAGACTGTGTCTCCATTCATCATCCAATATGACAGTCTCAGTCTCTGCCACCCGAGTATCTTTTTTCTGTACTTAAGAGACAGATCACATAAAACACGGAAAGTAGAAACTGCAATGATGAATTCATCCACTTTGTTTTTATCCTGTGAGGGAAAAAAATGGCAGGTGTTCTCTGCAGACGTCAGTCAAAGAAATCCATATTTTGTTTCATGGTTGTTGGTACAGAAATTTGATTGGAGCTAACCTGAGCTCTTTGAACAGTGGAAATGCTCAGCTTCACACAATCTTCCATGTTTTTGGTGAGTGGCTTGACAATGTGTGTGTGTGTGTGTGTGTGTGTGTGTGTGTGTGTGTGTGTGTGTGTGTGTGTGTGTGTGTGTGTAGGTGTGTGTGTGTGTGTGTGTGTGTAGCCTGTAAGAATTCCAAACACAACAAAGACGACAAAGTTCACCAAAGTTTGGGTACTTTTAATGCATTTAAAGTGAAAACAAAGAAACATGAAAGTATGCATTGGTGCAGGAAAGAGGAGTCACCAGATTGCAGGAAATTAAGTGTTTGACCTTCAAAATTACCCCCCTGCCCCCTTTTCATGTGTTCCCCTAAAAGCACCTAACTGCTGCATGGTTTGACCTAACTGAGTGACAGAGCTCTGTAACACAATTACTGCCAGTCTTTTAAACTGCTAAGAATAGGAATATCATCATCATCATTTATTATGATTTGTCGCTCGCACCGTTAAATCACTCATTCTTCACATCCTGGGCTCGATGTGACGAATGCGTCAAAGCTGCCAGGTTTCAATGGGGAACAGGAGGACGCCCAACTTCCTCCACCATATAAGCAAAAAAGACGTGGAGGCTCTATGCACCCAAATGGCATGACAAATGCTGATGACTAATGACTACACAGCCTCATAGACCTGCACCACCTGCTTACCAAGCGAGGCTCACTGATGCCAACACCACAATGAGTTCCTATTTGAGGGTAGAAATGATTTTAACTGACACCCTGTTGTTAGTCAGTAGATATCAACCTCATCTGCAGAGGACAAATGTCACTGATCATTTTCAGTGTGTGTACCAAGAAATAAGTGACCCAAGTCTTAGTCATTTATTCATTCATGAAATCAAATGAATTAATGGTCACTCGCAAAGAGCTGATTGCACTAAGAATTGCACACCACTTGCAACATGCACAAACATGCTCATGAGGTTTTTAGTGCATTTGGCCCTGTTTTCTGCATCTGAGTGCAGTTATCATGTGGCAAAGTATGAACATTGCCTTTGCATGAGGAACACAGTAGATATAACAATGGCAGACAGAAAAAGAAAACTGACACACAGCGCGCTACAGGTCCTGATCAACGAGGTGTAGAGGCATTCCTAACAACTTTGGGCAAGGAATTGCTAAGCGAGGTGCATGCGGTGCAATGGCCACCCTGACGAACGTAGTTGCAGAAATAATGAGGTCCAGGAGCTCCTTACCCTATGCGCAGAGGACAAGATCAGCTGCCATAGAGTAGGGACGGTAAATGATTGTTATTGTATATAAAGCACTACGACACTTATGTTGTGCACTTAAGCTAATATTTTCACCATGAACTTTATAAGGTGATGATGACATGCCAGTGGAGTGTGAATGCTTGCTGTGCTGCTTGCAGGATGCAGGATTAAAAGATTACACACACACACACACATACACACACTCGACATGCATTTTGTGTCTGCAAACTGCATCTCTACCAAAGACGATTACTTGTGAGTGACCCAAATGTGTGTTCCTTTAATTTATAACTCAAATCTAAGATGCTCTACTGTTTGTTAAATCTTATTTTGCAGCAACCACATGAAAATGGCTTAATTTTACACGCTTGACTTAAAATCTCCTCTAAATTTCTTACTTATTATCGCACATGATATCTGTGACTCAAAAAGTGAGCAAGCTGATAAAGAGGATATGTGTAAATGCTGCATGGTGCATTTCAAGAGCAAATTAAAAAAAAGTTGTTCTCTCTGTCTCTCTTACTTCATAATTAAATTGAGGGACAAAATGAACATATTTAATCCCTCCATTTCACAGTGCTCAGAAAAACAACTCCAGAGATTAGCTGTTACAGTGTGACACCACTTGGTGTTAGCCATATGCAAATTCATGTTCCCTCTAATTCAATAGTAAATCACGCCCACACAGAATAGGAGAGAATACTGCCGGACCGGAGTGGGAAGTGAGCCTATCATTTGAGGAATCTCTTTCACGATCAGTGCTGGCTTTAAATACCTCTGTTTAATTGCTGTGTCATGACAGGATAATTACCACTGTCATTCCAACCATTCAAAGGGACTAACAGGCCTGCAGACTACCTAACAATTTTTGCCTGTTAGCATGGTTATTCTGCAGGGAATTGTGGATGCTATTTGGCAGCAAAATGACGTTAAAATGAAATGAACAAAAGAGTCCAGGCGGCATGTAAAGAACAGCGGCTATGAACATTGAAAGAGGGAGCGATGCACTGCTTCAGAGCTTCTTGATTCCAGCTTTGGTTGTTCATTTGTGCTAAAGTACTCCTCACGCCTTGCAAGACCACAGCAACACCATCCATGTGCCAGACGTTTAATGGCTTTAACACACTGGGAGTGACTGCATCCAGATCATAACACTACTGTGCATCTGAAAAGGAACATTTCACAGCTATCATGTGATAGATGCAGTATTGTAAAATTATGTCAGTAATTCCTTGTAGTACGTAATTCTTACTGAAGCCTCAGTTGTACTCTGTTGTCTCTGACTGATACACTGATGCACTTGTCACGGCGCTTTGCTGTAAACCTCTGCACACCTTTTTAAGCAGCGTGTAAAAGCTGCATTTTAATGGGATTGCTCATATCAACATCAGCTGTTCTGAGTGGTGCTTTCACATGGCTAATAACACCCAGATATGCAGAGACAAAAGCATGCAGGGTGCCCAGTTTGATGGGGAAAGAGCCAAAAAAATAAAAATAAACATGCACTAGCAAAAGCAAGGTAAACTGTTGTCAGATTTGCGTGCACTGAAGGTATCAGCATGGTTCACAGGATTCTTGGCTGGCTTAGATTTCATGCTCCTCTGCCCAGCTGAAGCGGTCAGCTGAGCAGGATCCATTTCAGGTCCTAATAGGAGAGTGTTGAACGGTCATAGAAAAAACACCATTGATAGAGAGTGTTTGTGCTTGGCAATGCAGCGTGGAAACAAAAGGTGATCGATAATTATGTAGTCAATAGTGTTTAAGATCAATAACCTATCCACCTACAAAAAAAGGACATAAATTGTTACACAGCATTGCTTTTTTTTCCCTTTGTCACAAGGATAATTCATTAAAACAAGTCTATAATCAGTTCCTCAGGGAATGAAAGGCCGCGTGTGGCTTTGTGTGTAATTATTAGAATCTTGAGTGACCCTCGGTTTCTCAGTATCCAGGTCTGTTTGCTTTCATTGTATTGATACATTAATGCTGAGGTGCATAGAAGCAATCATCCAGAAAAAAAGGAGGCACTGTAAAATTGGTGTGGCAATATGCAAATAGGGCAGCAAAGACTGTACTGCAAGAGTAAAGTGTTTTTTAATGTCGTCACACAATCAATGCATCAGTCCTGTCTACACTGATTTATTGAGAGGGGAGTTTAAATTTGCAGAGTACATTATCAACTAGGTAACTTTGGCAAGATGGAGAGTAACACCATTGCAGTCCGGTCAATCTAACCAAAAAAAAGGGCCAAACCCAGGAGGAATTGCAATAGGAATGTTCCATAGTTTTTATTGGCCTTAATACCCTTCTGAATGAGATATTAAAAGCAAACATTAATGGATTTAGTGGAACATGTTCTTTTTCAAGGTCAAAAGTAGAGTTTCAGTATTTTACAGTGACATGGTCTGGGTGAAATAGTTAATAATACTACTACACTAGTTTCCAGCCCCCCATGGACAACAGCCTTTGTCCGTGAGGGGGCAAAAATATGCTGATATTGATAATAATTCATTTTTCTGAATACATTGTACCTTGTATTGGGGCAATACCAGCCAACATGTAATTCTTTTTGACAAATTATCCACTTACAGTTTGTGCCACACTGCTGGTGTGAGTGTATCCACGTCTAAACTGGGTATAAGTTCTTTTGTATAGGCATATGTTTAGTATCTATAATATCATCAGCCATTTTAAGTTTCACACATACACCGATCAGCCAAAACATTTAAACTCCTGACAGGTGACGTGAACAACATTGATCATCTTGTTACAATGCAATGTTCTGTTGAGAAACCTTGGCTCCTGGCATTCATGTGGTTGCCACCAGACACGCTCCACCCACCTTAACACCAGTGCAGACCTCCCCCTTGTGGTAATATTGCACTGTAAGATGATCAATGTTATTTTAATGTCTGATAGGTGTATGTAGGGGATCATAACACAGGGGAGCCGAAGGGTTGAGATATGGAGGGTTTGTGGGCTGGCTGGTTCTATAAGCAACCTTGAGCACCCTAACTCTTACTGTCGTTATCTTATTTTTTCAATACATTGAAGCAATATATTTTGATCTAAATAAATTGCAAAAGCAATCTGGAGTGCTTTGCCTCTTGTTGATGTGCCAGAAAGAGACATCCTGTCGTCTTATAGGCTTTTCTCCATGGATTAACCTTGGAGATAGGAAAAAACATGCAGTGCAATAGTGGAAACTTAAATTCTTTACGTTCAAAAACATTATGAGCAATCAGTGGTGATCATGTTTGATGGGTAAAGAAGCCATAAAGATACGCTGAAAAAGCAGGAGTTTCTGTCAAATCATGACAACACACATTTCATAAACCTGTTGGGGGACGGACTGAGACTGGAAGGGTTTGACGTTCATAATGCTTGGAAAGATGCAGATGCGCTCAAGGTTTAAACGGCAGTGACAGTAGCACTGAAACAAAGAACTGTCCTTTTGGAGATGACACCGACCTCCCCATTCAATATCATGTTCAGAAGCAGATATTTGTGGACTGTGCTCCAGTTGCAGTTATACCTACAGCCTTTGGCCAATAGAAGGCACTGCCTTACAAAAGTATGGGTTGTAACGCACTGCTTGTACAGTCAGCTTATGTGGTCATTTTTTCTGTGAGAGCGGGCTTTTCAGATAATATGTAAATTGGTGGAATTTTTCATTAGGAGGAGAAGATGGGGGATGGCTTAACACGTATAGTCCAGTCACTCTGCAATAGTAATCATTCAAGATTTTTTGTGATCTCTTGGCATGTGCACATAACATATTATACGTGTACCATTATATACTTAGTGGATCAAGGTAAATTCAGGGTTCAAATGTGAGGCTAGTATGTTACAGAATCACACAAAGAAGTGCATATCTCTGCTTCTGAACATGATATTTTCATATAATTTATGTCTAAACATCAGTTTTATAGGATGGTCTTTCTCATATAACCATCAGATACCAACCATCCCGTCTAAGACGTACAGGATGTCTTTGGTTGTTGAGTAGTAGTGCCCTGAATATAGGTATAATACATCCGAAATAACCTCTTGAAAAGTGTTTTATTGAAAAGATTAACCCCAAACACTTCGGAAAAGACACCAAATATGTTAGGTAAGGTGTACATAGACCCTCCACTAATAATTTCACCCAAACCATGTAACTATAAAATGTTAAAACTTCGCTTTTGACCTTGAAAAAAAGAATGTTCCACTAAATCCATGAAAGTATACTTTTAATACATGATGCAGGGGGGTATTAGGACCAATAAAAACTATGAAACACTGCTACTGCAATTTCTCCTAGGTTGGGCCCAGAACAGTGCTTGGGACCTGGGACTAAAACGAGTCTTTCCTACTGAGATGTCATGTCCTGTCCTGTTTGTAACAACAAAAACTAATATTTTTTGGTGAGACGTCAAGACATATCCTTCTGGCATATCTGTGGTGACCAAATCAGGTATTTCAAGCCAAAACATGTTGTTTTCCTCACCTGAGCCAAGTGTTTTTTGTCCCTAAACCTAACCACTCATTATCCAGAGCACTGTCACAACAAAGTTTTGACATATGCGCTTCATATGAAACCTACAATGTAACATGTATGAATAGTATCACCACTTTTAATGTCTTCAGTTGCCCTATTATGAGGTTTTTGTCTTTATTTTTTCCTTGCTGCAAAAGCTTTTCGGGAATCTTTTGTTGAACAATGAAGACATGAACTGAACCGAACTGTTAATTATGAACATCTGTAACACAAAGGAAAGCATAAATTCAGAAAGGACATCGCCTGCAGGCTGGTGGAAAGCCAGAATTTCTCATTTGGAGCATGAACATGAGTTTCCAAGAATTAACTTGATTTCCATTACATTTAGTCTAAAAAGAGATTTTGGCCATTTTGACAGTTATTACACATCTTATAATAATAATCCTATGAAAGGACAAATGACAGAACTTGATTCCAAACTAAAGGTTTGTTTGCAGTGTCAATAAATCGATTTGACTTGCAGTAACATTTTGATGCATGAAATTACACATTAGTTCATTGTTCAGCACTGGAGGAGCCCCTGTTATGTCACTGTGCACTAAGTCCATCAGAATATGGTTCAACTCACTGTTGAGGAAACAGGAAAATCATCAGTACATCAATGTGAATTGCAGATAAACAGGTTTTGTTTTCGGCGGTGAGCTCATCTCGCCTCGCTGCACGTGATTTATATAAACCAGGACTTTGCAGATCATCTATTTGTGATTCATAATTTTGATTTTGCAGATTATTTTTGTGTTCAGGCAAACAACACTCTTATAATGCACATATTGTAGAAATGGAGATACTTATTTCCCAGCAGGACTGTTGTTAAAATATATACCACAGACAAACAGCTTTTTAGTCTAAGTGAGGTGTGTTGATTAGAGTACAATACCCCTAATCAGGAAGCAGAAACACTCT
Organism: Epinephelus awoara; assembly: GCA_035609425.1. Taxonomy (NCBI): domain Eukaryota; kingdom Metazoa; phylum Chordata; class Actinopteri; order Perciformes; family Serranidae; genus Epinephelus; species Epinephelus awoara. Next base: position 26,954,936 of record CM069309.1, read on the forward strand.
GCAGATCCAACAGTTGGTTCTGCTATTTATAGCTCCGGGAGAGAGTTGTTACTTTTCACAAATATGGACTGGATCTCCAGGAGCATGAAATTACTGAAGTTGCATTTGCCAAAATGCTTTGCCACACTGGAATTTTACAGCCAGAACATTCAGAATGAGAATCGGTTCTGATGGCCAAGTACGTGTGTAGGCCTACACATGCAAGGCATTTGACTCAGTTATTTTTTATACACACAGAAATATATATAAAGCTAAAACGAGGACAACAAAGCTGAACAAAGGAAAACATAACCATACATAAACACGTATACAGTATATACTTTATACATACATTGTTTTCATATACAAAGAGTGCTGGTGTAAGTATGGTTGCTTTATATACATGAGAACAGTATATAAACAGGTTGTGTCCAGGGTGTGAAGAGTCTGCTCAGATATTTCCTGACTCTGAAGGAGTATAAGTACTGACTGGAGGGCAGGTTGGTGCTAATGATTCCCTCTGCAGTCCCGACTGTCTGTTGTAGTCACCTTGATACCCTCCTTGATGTAATGTTTATTTTAAACAGCAATCAATTATTTTCTGTCATAATGTATAAGATATGTTCATTATGCTAAAAGTTCTTCCAAAAAAATGGCACCAATAACAAACCCATAAACCAGTCTGTTTGTTTCTCCTCTAAATGCCTTAGTGTTGTTTACACCATAGACTGTATAAGGGTTACACACTAAAAAAGAAAATCAAAATTGTACTGCCATCTAGTGGACACTCTGCACGCTACAAACACTGTGCCTCCAATGCCTCCAGAGACAGCAAGATGGTGAGCATAGCACAATGCAATACACACGTAGGTCTACTTGCTTTAAAACCTACAGCCACATCAGACTTTATTTTCCAGCGATATTTAGCTCATGGACATCAATTTTTTACATTATTAAAGCATCCATGCTGTTCTATGGCTTGTACTTGTTTATTCATGGAAGGATTGATGAAAAGACCAACCGGGCATGTCCCCTTACCTTCACCTTCAAGATGTCACTCAAATTAACAAGTATCGATCAGGGGCACACATATATGCATATCTGTTCCCAGGGGCCCATTGTCTCATAATCCAGCTATGTCATGGGGCCACTAGGCAAGAACTTTTAAACTTGTCTTGTTCACAGAGTGGAGCTGTCCCAATTGTATTTGTTTTTTTGGTCCTGATCCCTTAATATTGAGCTACCTGTGACTTGACTGACCTAATATTTATTTTGTTTTATATTTATTGGAGTAGGTTGTTATGCTATGTAAGAGAGAGGTTCTGTTACATGTCTGTGGCTAGGATTTTTGTGCATTGCATCTGTAGAATAATCGTTCTTACTTGTGTGCTAAAAATGTGATTTTCTTTGTAATTTCCAGTAAATGTTCCAAATTAAACATGTAAATACATTTTGGGCGTATTTTTGAGCATAGCACACACATCTCCCAGGATCTCTTATGGACTCTAACGCACCACTGCCCTGGTTAAGAAGGCACTGAGGATGCTGTTTCCTCGGGACACTGAAAAGAGCCAAACCGTCCCAGCAGCTGCTTCTGTCCTTTCATAACTGCTCCAAGAACGCTTTCCGAAAAGGGAGGTGTTGGTGTGGTTTGTTCGCTGCACAGCAGCAGACAGGAAAGCTCTTCAGAGACTCATAAAGTCAGCACAACAAATCACTGGCACTCAGTTACCATCACCAGAGGACATTTACGGACCATCATTAGCAATCATCATCATCTCACCCAGGTCACCACTTTTTCCACCCTACTGCCCTCTGGAAAGTGCGACAGGGCTCTATAAGCATTTCCAGATTCCGGAAAAGCTTGTACCCAAGTGTTTGTTTTTCTAACCATGTATATAGTCTAATGTGTCTGCTTGAAAGTAAGGTTTGTGTATGTACAGTGACAGTGACAATAAAGGCAATGTATTGTATTGTATTGTATTGAATAGAGTTGAACTGAACTGAACTGAATTAAACTGAATTGGATTGAGTTGAATTGAACTGAACTGAACTGAATTGAATATGCACACAATTTTCATGTAGTCATTTTGTTTTAACCCTTTCATCACATTAAACTTATGATCTTGGGCATTCTAGTCTGATAAGAATAAAATATCAGCAAAAAAGATTCCACAGCTTTCAACCACATCTCTTGGCCCTTATCAGAACATGAAGTTTGTCCAATTGATGTTTCAGTTGCCATCACATGACCGAAGTATGAAATGTTGGTCACATGATGTGAGGATCATGTGTTCACACATATATTTGAATTTCTATGTGTGAGTGAGAAACCATCAGTATCAGCAGATGAATGAGCTCCCTTCCCTGATCAGCAGTGACACATCCATTCATCCAACAATGCCTTTATGTTTCCAAAATAACTTCATTCTGAATATGATGACCAATCTGTAACTGTGATTAAGTGCACTGTGCATATATTCTACACTCATAGACACCAAGAGACAATGACACACATATATGTCTCAGGCATATTTATTCAGCTTGTTCTGTGCTGTCTTACATTTCCAGCAGACTATTGCTTCAAACACGTAAAATGAAATCCTTTAATGTGAGGATCCCAACGCAACACTGGGGCCTGTGATTGCCCTAATATGCCACTGGGGTTTATGAATAGCACATCAAGCAGAGGAGCATTGAAAAAAGAGGATAGGAACAATAATCCAACTGTAATCGTTTCTTATTCTTTAAATGGAAATCAAATTACTTCTTCATATCATTCAGACACAGGAAGCCAGATGTCAGCCCTTCTCAGGTCAACTATGGCACTTGGTCACTGCACAAAGGACCCGATTTGGGGTAACATTTAACATGTGAGCTTCTTTGGGGCACACACCCTAAATGTGTTCTTTAACATTTTGCTGACTCCAGAGAAAGGGTATTATAGTTAACGAAAACAAATCTAGAACTACGTGTGAAAAAACATTTTAGCTAATTGAAATAAATATGAAAAAAGAAGGAAACTAACTGAAATAATATTGTGTACTTACAAGATTAGCCTAACTACATAAAATAAAATAAAAATACATGGGAAATGTCTTCAGTTGTAGTCTTTGTCAATTTGGTCAGCACAGTAAGCATTAAGAGGCTGTGAGTCAGCTGCCTTCACGAAGTGTTATATCTTTTAATGTCTAAAATAAATCTTGCCCCTGACAAATGCCCCTCGTAATAAAAAACTAATAACGATATAACTAAGTAAAACAAAAAGAAATGAATAACAAGCATATAACGCGCCCAGGGAACTAACTGTAACTAAACTGAACTGAAAACAAAAATTAAAGCATAATAAAAATGAAGATCATGAAAAATAAACAGCTCTAATTTCTCACAAAGTTCTTTGAAACGACAACGTCAACCACACTACACTACCCAGAGTGCACCGGCAGCTACGTAAAATGGCACGATTGGCTGACGTGACCCCGCCCCTTATTCCTCCCTCCTGGTCATTGGGTTAACTGACATGTTTTACTGCAGAGCAAGAGGAGCACACACACACACAGGGAGCCCCGAAAACAACCACAGAAAACCTCGGAGCTGTGAGAATATAACACCATGGCTACACATGCCAGCTTGTGCTGTCGCTTGTTCGACAGACATACCAGTTTAACACATTTCAGAAAACTCTTCGTCCGGTGCGTAAGCGGAAATACCCAGCGACTGTATTCAGGTGCTACGCACAAGGAAAATGAACTTGAACTTAGAGACTCGGCTTCATCTGCTCCAAACTTCGCCTCAGCTCTCAAAACTAAGTCAAGACAGGTAAGGCTGACATAATACTGACGTGTCGGTGTTGTACTCGGTGCTGAGGTTTTCACTATGTCTAATTTCAGGCTAGTTAAGTTACTGGAGTTGCTAGCCAACTGGTAATTAATGAGTAATGTTAGCAGTTTGTAATGTTGCTACAACCTCTGTCCATGGGCGCAATAAAGGTTTAACTAGCTACCTGCTGGGGACTACATATTAAACCAGCACCACCACTATGACACTGGTGTAACATGGTTATGTAGAATGTTTTTTAACACCAGTTCAACTAAATTAGACTCATATTTATTGCATGGTGGAGCATGCCTTTACCTTAGGATGTTATTTATTTACATTACAGCAGATAGCAGACAGCCAATGCAGTGTGAAGTTCATTGTTCAGCCGAGCTAACTTGCTTTGGCAGGCACTATCAGTGACAGGTGGAATGACCTAGGAAAAAAATTCCCAAAGGATTTTTAGCAGTCTTTCTGAGAAGTAAAGATGGCTGCGGTTGAGTGGATTTTTTTTAACCTTTGGATTGGAGTGATTACCACTTGGTTTACACTGTTATCCTCACATTACTGTTACAAGTCCTCTACACAGAATAAATAGGGATGCATAAATATTCAGTATCTGAGTGGCTCCTGTGATTTACTTTAGTAGTAGTAACATGCTTGGAGTTATGCTGATAACATGTGACACAACAGCAGGCCGCTATTGACAGTCAAAGGTCATGACAGGCATGTGCAAAGCCCTCGGTGAGACTAACATTTTGATGTGTCAATAGTTTTATTTAGATATAGCCAATTCAGGATTTTCTGCCCCAGTGTTTTCCCCAGAATTTGGCCCTGGTGTTTTGTGCCTTGCAAAAATCATAAATGGTTGAACTGTTTTGTAATGCACCAGTATTCTTTGACAATACATGAACAAGGATAAAAATCAATGTAATGATAGTGTAAACGGGTGAAGACATAGTTAATTTATCCCGAGGGAAATTCAGTTTTTTTCAGTCTGTTGTTATTACATACACACAGGCCCAAAATACACACGCGTGCACAAACAGGACCCATACACATGCACTGAATGTAGATATGTCAGAGGAAGGGGCTACCCATGGACAAGTACCCCGAGCAGTTGGGAGTGTGGTGCCTTCAGGGGCACCTTCGCAGTGCCCAGGAGGCAGACTGGTCCCTCTCCAGCTACCAGTCCACACCCCATACTTGGTCCATATAGAGACTTGAACCGCAACCCTCCAGTTCCTTAGCCAAGTCCCCATGGACCGAGCTACTGCCGCTCAATCTTGTGTTTGATGCAAAATACGACAAAACAAAACTTTCTCAGTCATTTCTACATGACAGATCAGTTCCAATGTGACATTGTCCTGTTGTGTCTTTCCCCAGGTGAGGCTAAGAGATGACAGCATTCTACCCTTTTCTGCGTTTTTGACTGACAACTTTGGCCGGAGGCACAGCTACCTGCGCATCTCCCTGACTGAAAAATGCAACCTGCGCTGTGAGTAGAGTAGATGTTCCCACTGTGCCATATTAAGGATGTCATCAGCTGCTTTGGTTTATTTTCCCTGATGTTTATCTAGCTACTTGAGGAAACCACATTCAGTATTAGTGATTCTGCTGCAGCCACCAAAGGTAAGAGACCTAAACTCACCAGACTGTGGAACTTCGAAAAATGTCTTCCAGCTAAATGAATTGCAGTCAGTGTGGCAATTCTTTGTGTTTTTTTAGTTTTTTTTTAAAATGAAGTTATTCATCTACATTGAAGTTTGTGCTCAACTTGACCTTTGGCCCTTATTTGGGAGTTAAGGTACTCTGCCTTTGTACTGTCTGCAGAATTATGAGAGGTCATGCCAAGGGAACAAGCATTAACTTCCATTTAATCTCTCACTTTGCCATCGATTACAGTAAGCAATATACTGTATGATAATAATTTTAACCTGGATAGTATCTAGTGATATCTAATGAAACTGTCTTCTCTGTCATGTTCTTTCTGTCTTTACTTTGATTGTCTTTTGATGGTACATTACCAACTCACGTCACCAGGACCAAACTTTACAATATTTTTTGTCCTAACCATCAAATTTCAAGTTGCAACACCAAAAACAGTAATGTGTGGGTCAAAGGAAGTGCAGCTAAGCACAGCGCAACAAAGCCAGAATACCTTAAGGGAAGTTACGAGCTTACGAACTTTTGAATGTAAAAGTGATGTTTGACACATAGTCGTTTTAAATGGAATTGATTTTTTTTCTGATGACAAGTCGAGTCCTCTTCTTCATCTGAAGTTTTTAGCATTCAAATGGAATGACATTTTGTAGCAAAATTATATGGAGCACTAACAAAAGTTAAGTTTATCCAAATCAGCGCTTGTCTCTATGAAAATACTGAGTATCTTGGAATCTAAGTAGGCCTGGCACAGAGATACAGGAGTGGCACAGGAGACTGTCATCAGGCTGAAATCATCAGCAAATATCCAAAAAGTGTAAAAGTAAAATAAGCAAAGTAAATTATATACAGGTCCAGCTTGTATGTGATGAAGCAAGACACAGTAGGGTTTATTTGTTAAGAAATATCCATGGGAATTTTCTCTAATCAACTTGAAGTGGGCAGGTTATTCAGCATGTTTTTATGTACAAAAATATCTGGCTGCCTAGTTTTTTCATTTCTCTTGTAGATGAGATTATATGTAGATTTCAACCTTTTAACATATTGGAAATGTAAAATAGCTCAATGGCATGCAAAAAGGATAAGAACAATAGTATAAGCATTTTCATTTGATATATTGTATTTAAAGTTTATTGATTTGTGTACTAATTGCAGTCTTAAATATTCAGATAAGTTGTGACCACAGAAAAAAACCTCAGCATTCACATCTCTAGGTTAATATTATAATACTGTTATGATATAAGTAGAGCCACCTCTGTGGCACTGTAATCTTGAAGGTTCTTATTCATATAACAAGGCACTTATTGGAAGATACGTGAACTTGTGACAGTGCAGGATAAAATCTGTTGAGTGGCACATTGCATCTTTGGTATCCTGTCACCATTTCACCATCTTCCCATTTTCAGGTCAGTACTGCATGCCAGAGGAGGGGGTGAAGCTTACACCACGGGGCCAGCTGCTGTCCACCTCGGAGGTACTGACCCTGGCTCGTCTCTTTGTCCAGGAGGGGGTGGAGAAAATCCGCCTTACTGGAGGAGAGCCCCTCATCAGACCTGATGTGTTGGATATCATCGGTAGGAAACTTGTGAAAAAGAATTGAGTTGATTGTCCATGAGATTGTGGTTTCTCTTTTTAAATCGTGAAGCCAGGATGTAGAAAACTGCTTTGAGTTGTTTTTAACACCTGTAACCAAATTGTGGCAAACACAATCATGCGGTTTACCATATGACTCAGTGGGTGTAGTGACAGTCTTTCCAGAGAAATGATTCAGCATTTGGTTTTCATGTTCTAACCGTGATGATTCGATTAAAGCTTTTCTAAGTGACATGAGGACAGAGAGGACAGGAGCCGGATAGGTTTTCCATGCATGCAATGATTTGTTACACCACAGCCATGTGCTTAATCTAATGACACATTATCACATTTTAATTTCACAGCTTGATTCGTTGATTAATTGTTGCAGACTCGGCCACTGAGGATCATGTTCAGACAATACTGCTTGTGTGAGTGACAGTAAAACACGGCATGAACGAACAAAGTAATGTGGCGTGACCAATGGTCAATGTCTTTGTAGAAAGATCATTGGCTGCCAACAGCCCCATAAAGATCAGCAATTATCTCTGTCATGTGTAGAGCCTCCACTGTGACCTCACATGACCCTAACTAAAGTTTCTTGGAGGGAATCATTTTCGTTAAGTGGAGACAGTTACTTTTGATCTACTGTATTTGGGTTTTTTTTCTGACAATAGATAATAGAGTAGGTGTTTTTGGGATGGGCTGCACCATGACAGTCATGACAGTGTCATTTTGGGTTTGGCTATGTGAAGCTTTTTCCACATATCAGTGATGAGCTCCTTTGCTAGGATGCAGGAAACAGACGTACATTCAGTGATTATCTCTTTGGTGAGGGCAGTCACCAGTTTTATGAAGTTGAGCTCAGCTTATTAACCCACCTGAGTTGGGTTACCTTAACTATTCATTAATTCCGAAGTGTGCGTGTGAAGTCTTTTTAAGTTTTGTAGTTACCACTAGCTAGTTTGAAACTCGTAATTTACTAGTTCTGTCAATTAAACGTAAGATTTTGAAGATGTTTTGGTTGTAAAGACTTGGTTAGTAAAGAGTTGATGGTATTTATACAGTTTAAAGTGAGTTTGAAATATCCCACTCCTCTCAAACAAGTATTTTCCTTCTGTCCCCTAAAAAATCTTAAAAAGTTGTGCAAAGTTTGTCACTGAAGAGGTGTTTTCACATTCCTCTACTGCAGGGGGCGATATCTGTGCCCTTCCCTAAAATATGAGATTTAAATATACGCCAAGCAGGCTAGATTTGGTACGTCAGTTATATGAAAACCAGTCGCTGTCTCATAAATGAAACATATATCGATGGGAGAACAGACTGCGACCCAACACTGGCAAAGTAACCTGAAACCTCCAGCACAGAGCAGACTTGTCAAAGAGCTGAGTTAGCATTAGCATTATGAACATTTTGACAGCAAACATGGTGAAGTGTGCAGTTTTTGGGTGTTAACAGGACCCTGGAGCTTCATTCCACTATCTAACAAAAACTTAATTGCAGCAGATATTATTGTATGTTTCAGAACTACTAATGCTGTTGTCTGCCACTGCCTGTTAGGCTACAGGCTAACAAACAACATAAAAAAAGATGCTAATTATACTTGCTATTCTGACACATCTTCTAGTCGCTGACTTTTGTGCACAACAGACTTTTCCTCTGAGTCTCGGTCTGACTGAAGTTCAAACATGTATGGTTGAATTGCTCTGATGTTTCCTCTAATGCTAATGCTAGCTTCCTGATGCAGGCTGCTCTTTCACCAGCCAACCTAGCACATGAGGCGCTGGAGAAAGCTGAAAGTGAAAGTGAAACTTAATCACATGAGAGAGAACGAGTAAATCTTCTTCCAGGACCTTTTCAGGGGTTGTTTTTTGACTATCATATGGGAAAACTGTTAAAAAGAATATTAGTATTTCTTTAAAGTCTGTGTAAAGCAGCAAAAAATGTCTAAGTTTCTCACATCACAGAAATATGTGTCACTAATCACTGAGCCAAATTTGAAAGATTAAAAAAATCGCTAAGTACATAAAATTAGCTCTCAAAATCATGTCCAGAGGGGTATGTCTGCAGCCTCTTGTCTCGTGACTCCAGGCTGCAGCCATTCAGCCCACGCCCACTCGTGCGAGGGAAGCCCCCTCCGTGTACTGTACAAGAACGTAACCCCGCACCTGCAGCCGGCGGAACGGGAGGATGTAATCCAGGGAGGGGAGTGTCGGTTCGGCTCCACTGACTGAAAATATTTTTCCAGCAGATGTCTTAGTTACAACATGATTGAGCTAACTGGAGTAGTTTCATGTCGTATCCAAAAACGGGAGGCTTTTAACAGATGACGTCCTGATGTTAGCTTTGCTGCTGCTGTTAGCTGTCCCTGTCAGCTGCAGCCACTGATGCTCTCTAGACATCGTGATTTCCCAAAACTGAATAGATACCACACATCGCAACACAAAACTGCTTTGCTAACTCAATCATGTTGTAACTAAGACATCCGCTGGAAAAAATATTTTTTTCATGGACTGTTTATTGAGTAATTACAGACACCGCTAACGGCTAATGGCCATTAGTCGTTAGCCCAGCTAATCTACAATAGCCATGTTAATTACAAAACGTGCACAAAGAAATAGTAATGTTTGTTCAATCATTGTGTTTATAGACTTTACAAACATCAGATTAGTCTAAACGGTGATATAGTGATGTGAAAAATGTGATAGAAATTTATAAGCTCTGCTGGTTTTCTACCCAAAAATATTTGTAAACAACGAGGCGATTCCCTTTATTTATACTGCTGCTGCTGCTGCTGCTGCTGCTTCTTCTTCTTCTTCTTCTTCTTCTTCTCTCAATTTATTGGCGGATCGCAAACAGTATCCAGGTGCATACCGCCACCTACTGTACAAGAGTGTATATTTATACTGCTCCGTTACGTAACGCGGCTATGATTTAAGGCCCGCCCACTAAATCCAGAACACAGAAACCTAGAAACACCGTTTGTGGAGCCTAGCCCCACAATTCAATTGTAAATGGTTGAAATGCTTTTTTACACATATTGAGGAATACTTTTATGACCTATTTAATGTGTTTAGAAGAAAATAGCAGAATTTGCTTTACACGGACTTTAAGTATAAACATGTCCGGAGAGGGACTTTAAGGTAATATAGTTTAGCATTAGTAGATTTGCATAATTAATAAGTAAGGGATAATGTATAGTGAGCCGGTGACTGTTGAAAAATAACTCGAGCACGTTAAAGCACGTTTTATTGATTCGAAATTGGCAAAAAGAAATGTGTCTGTACTCTGTATCCATGCCACTCCGATCCTATTTGGCCTGTGTGGATTAACGTTGACTGATTTTGATGTTCCTCAGTATAAGGCTGTTGCTATGGCATCCCTAGCAAAAGAGCAACAGAGCAGCACAACAGTGGTGATACCTCAAGAAATATCCACCGCAGAATTTTGTTGATTAACCAATCAGAATCAAGTATTTAAGAGTGCCATGTTCTAATTTTAGTTATATTGTTATTTTTGTGAAGTGAAACTAAAGGGATCATCAGCAATTTTAGTCTAGTTGCAGGTCTTGGTGAGTTCTACCACATTTGTGAAAAAAAAAAGTTTTATAAAGGCTTTTGTGGCTCCAGGGAGAAAATGAAAAACTGCCCCTTGTGAGTTCAACAGTGTTACAGGAGTGCAGTGCTATCACTCTTTAAGGTCATCTCCGTTTTGTCATCATAAAGCCAGCTTTTGGTCAAGTGTCATGTCAGATATTTTACGCTTCAATCAAAATGGGTCATATATAAGCAAGCTAACTAACGTGTAGTCGGTTAGCTCAGTTAGCTATGCCACAGTCACACCAGGCAGATACTGGGTGTAAATATTTAACACCACAGTTTTCTCTTTGTGTCTCACTCTCTCCCTCTTTCTTCATCCTCCTTGTTCTCATGTTTGCTCTCCCTCTACAGCAGAACTGAGGAAGCTGCAGGGCCTGAAAACCATTGCAGTGACAACCAACGGCATGAACTTGGCCAGGCTTCTGCCCAAGCTGAAAGAAGCAGGCCTTGACCTGATTAACATCAGCCTGGATTCACTGGTCCCTGCCAAATTTGAATTCATCGTCAGGCGGAAAGGTACAAAAAAGTATTTGACCCATAATAAGCTGCAATACTGAAAGGAAGGTTAAGTGATTGAAGCTTACAATGTAATATGAGACATAATGGTGCTGAGATTAGAAGACAAGTGTCAGAAAAAATCAGTTTTTGATGCCCTGCTACAAGCTACTTTTACAATGATAGTAAGTGTTTGATACTGTAGCTTAAGTATGCTAACTGCAACAGATGAATGTTGAGTTGTAATTTGTCTTTGGAGTCATGTCCTCAGTTTTTTTAGACTAAAAAGGCTCTTATCTATAGAAAATAATGTTTTAGTGTTGTTGCTGTTGTTCTCTTTGTCTTTATATAACCCAAAAGTTGTTAATGGCCTAAATCAATACTGTGTGCATATGTTGTTGTGGGCCAGTCCCACAAGTTTACTGATGGAGCCTGTAAACTCAAAACACTCGTAGAGTGCAGGCGACAGCAGGGCAGAGCTCTGGGTGGTTGGTGTATGGAAGGTAGAAACAGATGGACTGACTGAGATCAGGGAATAAGGGAGAGAAAAAGGAACGATGGCGGTACTGGCACAAAGACGAAAATGTTTTCTGAGCCAGTCTTCTTCCATAACACCTGATTTTTTTTTTTGTCACTAAAAGATTCAGCAGATATTAGATGTGTGGTATGGCCTGAAAGACATCTTGTCCCTTAGCTTCCAGGGAGCCCTTTCAGTATTTTAACGACAACATGTGGTATTTAATAGCAATTAAGACTAGATGACTAAACATAAGCCTCACCTTCTGCAGAGAAGCTTACTAGCCAGTGTGAGTCTGCCTGGATTTGTGGGTTTTGTGCAGATGAAAACAAACGATGAGTCTGACCTTGGCAGTTTGCAGTTGAAAAGCTCTGGCTGCTGCTGAGGGATTTGTGGTACATGTTTACATGTCAGTGGTTTGTAGTAAATCATTTGCTTAGTCAGATGTTAAAAGGCAGCGGACAGAGAAAGCTGAACTCATGTTGTAAAGAACCTGTAAAGCTGAAGTATCCCGCATTTTAGACACATGTATCACTCAGCTCTGAGCTCAAGATTGTCGTGTGCCTGTCGTATAGCTAAATACATTTTTACCTAAAACTTTACTTAAATCAGCACCATCTTTAACTTAGATTTTACGAGGCAGCACAGAATTCAACAATATCAAGGTGTGATTAATGCGTTAAATGCAAAATATTTAATTTAACTTTAGACATTCATCAATAATCTCTTTTTCCAGGGTTCCACAAGGTCATGGAGGGCATTGATAAGGCTATCGAAATGGGCTACAATCCTGTCAAGGTATTTTGTTCATCTTTTCAAACTTACTTTTGTTCAGAAATGATAGCTATGGATGTTTACTGTAAAAGGTACTGTGGTCATTTGGAATGCTAAAGATGCCAGGATGGAGGAAGTCACATAGCTTGATGCTCTGAATACGACCAAGAACTATTTTCAGTTAAATTTTCCTCATGTTGTAACTACTCTATTGTTGTTAGGGCCACTGTTAGAACAAACAGTGATAAGGCTCTCTGAATAATCTGAATTATAATTTTGAATTTTAAATTTTATGATTAAATGCATTTTTAGAGTGAGATAAAACACTGTCTTTTACTTCATCTTAATACCAACGTGCTTTGGCTGCTCTTATTTTTCACATAATTGCTAAATATAATATTTCACCTATATCCTGACTATTACTGTGCGACTTCCTGATATGCTGTATGTGATTTATCACTGCATACTGTAGTATCCATTACACTTCCGTAAGTATGCCGTCCTGATGTCAGCATTAAAAGCCATATGAACACAGTGCAGATGGGCGAAGAATAGCTAACCAGTGGGATACACACACAGGGACTTGCATGCACAAATATGCACACAGCCAGACCATCTACCACAACAAAGACCAGAGGCTTAGATTACAACACACACACAAAGGTAGAGCTGCTTTATTCCCTGCTCAGGACACTAACACTCCACTATATCTTTATAAAGCAAATAGTGATTTGATGCTACCTTAATGATCTGAATATCACATAGAACGCCGATAAAAAATAAAAATATGAATCACAGTTCATTTGTGTGTCCTAAACATTATTCCCCTAAATCATCAACCAGTAATGGATTCATCTGTCAGGTGTAATCCAGCAAAGTCTTTTCACAACTATAGGCTGTGTCGCTTCCAAGATTACACGGGCTTTCCTTTCCCCCATAGAGTGTGCCAGTAAACCAAGGCTATTCAAGAGAAGGCTGAGACACGGGGTCAAACATGGGGGGATTGCACAGTAAAATGCGCAGTAAAATCTGGTCTGCACTTCCTCAAAGGCTCAGTAGATGGCGCGAGACCGCAGAATAAGTTGGATGTTTGTTTCATGGTCAATTTGTATTTTTGGTTACATTTGGGAATTTATGAATGATTTGAAAATGTTTGTTTTTGCAATAGAATTTAACTATTATGGCAAAACTGATAATCTGTGCTCTGGCTTAACAGCAAAATATATTGTGATAATATCTAGTGTTACACTGAAGGATGATTCTCAGAATCAAAACCAATGACAACAGCCCTAGTTCTTTACCAGAGGCATTAGTTAAGGTTAGCTACTTTATTAAGGAAGGAAAACAAATTAAAATGATCTTGAAAAATGAGCTTATTGACACATTTTGACTCCAGTATTCAAATATTCTCAGTTTCATTATTGTCTTAATGTCACACACCACAAAACAGGAACAATTGCAGGACAAAAATGATTTATTTTGCGGTTTCACACACAAACAGTCACCACACAAATAACAAATGAACTAAAAGTCTGAGGAACAGCTTTGTGCTGGAAACAACACACAGCAAAACAAGAGGTATTTGATCTGGCTCCATTTGTTGGTTCTGGGATATGTGCATGCATGTCATTTTCACAGCTTATTATTGGACTGTCACTGGTGGCCTGCTTTGTGGGTGAGAATGACGGAGATGCAATTCCGACAACTTCAGGAAGCCGCTGTCCAAAAGTCCAAGCAGACTGCACCAAGCGCACTCTTTGATCGCCTGAGCGGATCCTGCGCTTTTTATCTAGCACCGCTGCTTTCACCCTCCAGCATCGCAGCTCATGTTACACTGCACATGTGCAAACCCCCCATGTTTGACCCCGTGTCCCAGCCTTCTCTTGAATAGTCTTGGAACCAGCGCGATGCTAAACTTCCAGGTTTTGACGTCAACCCTGGCACACTCTATTAAGTCTGTTGTTAATGCAGAATGACAGTAGCTGCAGGGCAACAATCAGAGGTGACTGTGTTGTACAATACAGACCTAGCAAGTTTGGACCAACAGTCCTCTCAGTCAGCCACCTACCACTGGAATAGTCTTCCTGTTGAATTAAGAGAAAGCACTATTTACCTAACCTTTGAACATTAACTTAAGAGATACGCAAAAGATGGCTTAAAGCAAACCAAACATGCAATCATGAGTAATCAATCTACTACCTCACTTCTGGCACTCCCTTTACATGCATCACATATTTTTCTATATTAGTGTATTGCTGTATTGTATCATATTGTGTTGTAGTGTAGTGCTACAGTAGGCCACAATTGTCACAACCTGTCCAGGGACTACAGATGAAAATGATCTAACTCTGGTATATTTACAATGAATTGGAAACTGAAGTGTTGATTAATGTATACTGTCCCTGCTAAATAAAAAAGGCAATTACATACTGATGCATGCATTTCCAGAAAGAAATATTATTCGATCAAATGCCTGTGTGGTTGCTTCAGTGTCCAGCGACTGTGTGGTTTCGGCCTTGAAATTGGCATCCTCAAAGTTGAGACACAGCTGAGGAGATGAATGTACAGTTTAGTAATCAGTGGCTTTTTGTCGTGTGCTGCTCTCTGTAGGTTAACTGTGTGGTCATGCGAGGCCTCAATGAGGATGAGCTGCTTGATTTTGTGGCGCTGACAGAGAAGAAGCCTCTGGAGGTGCGTTTCATCGAATACATGCCCTTTGATGGTGAGTGTCCCTTCACACAGTGTATAATTATACACGTCTGGAAAAGTATCCAAAGAGTCAAATTACAGTACGAAGCTGTTTTCATACATTGGTTAGACATTCAAATATTAATATAAATGTGCACTCTGCCTACAATGCTCAGTGCTGTCCAGCAGTTTTTAAATAATTAAACTGACTATTTGATATTTAGTGTTAAAATAACTCCTTTAAGAATTGAGTAAAACCATTGCAGTGATGTATTATAGTATAATATACTCTTGGCCACTCCATGTTGTAACTTGTGATATGCTGCACCCTACACTGACCCACACAGCTTCCTCTTTGCCCTGCAGGCAACAAGTGGAACTTCAAGAAGATGGTGAGTTATCAGGAGATGCTGGACCGCATCAGGCAGCAGTGGCCCAAACTGGAAAAGCTTCAAAGTGGACACACAGAAACGGCCAAGGTCAGTGTGTCCAGCTGCTCTGTATTTCTCCATCATTAATGTGCTGAAAAATAACGATTGATGATATTCATTATTGTTGAGGTGAGTGGGCGATAGAATTTCTCTAAGAAATACTGTCTTTTACTTCCCTCTGGCACATTATTGAATCCTTCTAATCACATGTAAGCCATTCCAAACTCAGTTCTTTCAGAAAACACTGTGATATCTTATCAGCTGACACACATTTGTAGTGCTGGAATTGTTAGTTGATTAATTGGGTGGCCAATAGAAGATCAGCATTAACAATCTTCTGAAGAATCTCATTCATGTCCAGATCTGAGGGAAACGAAAATGTCTGGTGCAGGGTTGGAAATAAGTACCAGCCACCAGCCAAATGGTGGTGAAATACACAGAGTTGCTGCTAGATTTGCTTTACTCATCAGCCAAAAAAAACAATGCTTATCTATTGAGTGGCTGGAGGATTTTGGAATCCACTAGCCACTGTGACAGATGGATGAAACAGTTCATTTCCAACCATGGTGTAAAGGCCCTGATACACCAAACCGATGGTCTGCTGTTGATCAAAGTTGGGACCGCTAGTGAGTGTCTGCCACCCTTGTCGTTGTGGTGTGTCCAACACCGATGGCCCTTGATGAAGCTAATTGATTTTTTTCACCCCCGATTCAGCATGTTGAATTGGCGACGGCAGACACAAATGAAATTAATCTAATTAGCAGTTCAGTTCAGAGCATGATAAGAGAAATGGAGCTCAAAACAAACTTGTTACATACATGTAAGGCAGGGTTCCCACAGTCTTGAAATATAATTATATAAACTCAGTGGTATCATGTGATACACGTAGACCAAATGTTTGGATAAGCAAAAACCAGCCCACTGTGTTGGATCATTGATCCACCGACATGGGGGAAGACAGAAGAGGCAGTGACACAAGCTTAATTTATTAAGACATTGCGTACCATCAGGTTCAGGCAAGGTTTCAAAACAGTTATTAGATATGTCTATGAAACCAATGTTTGTTTACCAAGAAGTAAATGCATAGAAACTTGTCAAAATTATAATCCCAACACATCGTATTGAATTGAGAGCTATAGAATCTTTGATTTTATGATACAATATGATGTACTGTATTGTCCCCGTAGGGAAATTTGTCTAATTTCTATCCTGCAAAAAGGGCTGCAACCTTATTTTTTTGCTATGTACCTGCATGTGCTGGTCAGGTCAGTTGGCAGTAGGCCTATGTGGCTAGTTGGCAGCAGGAATGCGTAATGAGTGAGTAAAGTTAGCTTGCCTTGGCAGTTTATTTATCCGTGCATGCCTTTTAAGTGTATTGATGTAGGGCTGTATAAAATTCATTGGTAAAAATGTTATGGAACCCTGGTAAGGTGAGATTATTTTTCTGTAGCAACTGAGCTCTTTAACAGAAACATTTTGTGATTGTAAAAATGCTTTATTCTTTCTGTGTATGTGCTGGTTGACTGTCAGCTGTAGTCTTTACAGTTGTTCATGTGCAACTTTTTTGGCCAAGACACAGCAACATCAGGCGATGCAGCAGGGGGCTTTCGTCACTGTTAGTTCCCTGAAGTTTGGTGTGTCCGGGACTTAAGAGCCAAATCAAGCACTTTGTCATTGCTTTAAAAGCCGTTTGAAAGAATTCTTCATTCTACTTTTTCTTATGACAGACGTTTAAAGTGCCAGGCTTTAAAGGTCAGGTGGGCTTCATCACCTCCATGTCTGACCATTTCTGTGGCTCCTGCAACCGTTTACGCATCACTGCAGATGGGAACCTCAAGGTAAAGCTACAGTGATTCTTTGTTGGGTGTCAAGAAGCTGTTAATGGGTCTGTTTTGTGTTGATGTAGCTGCATACTGTGTGTGGGCGCTATGAATAATCTCATCCATCCAGAACCATCCATGATTCTATTTTGAATGTTTTCCCTCCACTCCTTCCTGTCTGTCTTCTCTCAGGTATGTTTGTTTGGGAACTCTGAGGTGTCTCTGAGAGATGTCTTGCGCTCCGGGGCATCAGATGAAGAGCTACTGCAAATCATTGGAGCTGCTGTGGGCAGGAAGAAGAAACAACATGCAGGTAGACATGTGTCCATTGGTGTTAGGTCATACGCAATGCGTCATTTGTGGGATATACTCATAGATTATTGAGGATTATTTCTTCCACTAGAGTGTAATCTCTTCCTGTTTGTCTTCTCAGGCATGTTTAGTATCTCTCAGATGAAGAACAGGCCGATGATCCTCATTGGTGGGTGACATGGCTGTACGTACAAATCTCTCACACCCAGTTTGTTCACTGTTCAGTCATCATTTCTTTGTGGTGTTATGATCATTGTGGGCTGTACCACTGTATCTTTTCTACATTCATTTATTCACAGTTTATTATACAGCTTCAAGATTCAATTATATTTGAACTAATGAGAGTTAAAAACTTATGCCTGAAATGTGAATTAGTGCTGGCATATAAATAATAACTTGATATTTTTAGGCCATGCCATGATATACAAGTAAGATATTTTTATGTTTTCTGTAAAACTGTATAACTGTTTAACCCATTTATGGGAATAATCATACCTGTGTGATCATTCCAGTAAACTAATTTCAATTTAGAGGGAACACAACCGTAAGTGACATTTAAGTAAATGTACATTTTTGAAATTTCACACCAGAGTGTCCTGATATTGTCTGAGTGACACTGAGTAACAGCACAAACAATAATGAACCATTTCTGTTTAAGAGTTCAAATCGGTCAAAAACAGCTGACAAGGGCCGACTAGTACCAATGGTACATGACACACAGCAAAATAAGGGAGATTTTGTGGCATATTTTGTACAGAATAGTAGTTTATTCCACGTCTGCCCTCCTGAAACCAAACCACTGCCAGCTGTTAGACACACTCCAGGATCTTCCTCCATTTGGGATTGACGTGAACTCAGCTCAGTTGACATCAAACTGTTGGAGTGTCTGTGCATGAAACTGAGAGGGAGAGTGAGTCTCCTGCACATAAACACAGCCTGCTTGTAATGCATGAATAAATCACTAAAATGTGCAAGAAACATTTTTCATATGACAGTATGGTCATCTGCCATGTCACACAAAAGGTGATACTCAAATATATTGGATAGATTTCATATATCGCCCACTCCTACTGTGAATAACACATGTTCATCCACATATAAATGTGTGCTGTTTCTGTGAATCACTGTCCCTGACCAGTGTTCTCTGTTTCCAACAGGCACCACATCCCAAATGCCTTTGTCTCTGCCACAGTCACAAGACAGCCAGAGAGCTTTCCCCACTGTTTCTCATCTTACAAACAACACATTCCTCTCTCCAGCAGCAGCTCCTCACATGTGTAGCTCAGGCAGCAGGAGAGTCCTGAATAGAGAGGGTTTTTTGTGCCTTCCAGACTGCACTGCTTTAACACAAGCAGGCCGTGTCTGCTGCTCCAGAACCTCAAAGAGTGGGGATACCCATGTTAGGTCACATTTCAACAAAGAGAAACCTAATACGATGGACTGCCTCCACAGTGCAGCACCCCTTCGCTCCTCTGAGTTTAGTAATGCTCTAACTTTCATCAGTGGTCACACTAAGACTGCAAGTTTTATTGCACGCACAAATGCCATGAGCTACATTAATACAGACTGTCTCAGGTACGCACAAGCCGGGGGTCCTAATGCTATGAAGAGCCACTTACTCGGGACCCCGGGAAAACCTATTTTTTGCACACTACTAATGAATGCCAAATTAAATCTTAAACAACACAGTGTTAGACTGTGCCACAATCAAAGTTCCAGCAAAGACCCCAGTGTCAAAGTCAGACAATCTGTGAGGGATCACACACAGTCAGGCACAAACATCTACAACGCTGACCTTAATGAAACAACCGAAGCCCAGCTGACACATACAGACGCCCAGGGCCGAGCCGCCATGGTGGATGTGGGGGGGAAAGCTCCCACACGTCGAACAGCCACAGCCCGTGCCACCGTCATCTTGGGCCCCACAGCCTTCCGTCTGCTTCGGGATAACCAGCTGGCTAAGGGTGACGCCTTGGCAGTGGCGCAGTTATCCGGCATCATGGCTTCCAAACAGACCTCAGCCCTCATCCCGCTCTGCCACCCACTCCCCTTAGACCACGCCTCTGTCACCTTTGACCTTGATGAGCTGCCGAATGCTGCAGTCATCACAGCAACGTGCCGCACTACAGGCAGGACCGGAGTTGAGATGGAGGCTTTGACGGCCGTAGCCGTCGCTGCGCTGACCATCTATGACATGTGCAAGGCAGTGAGCCATGACATCATCATCACGGATGTAAAACTGGTCAGTAAGACAGGCGGAAAGAGGGACTTTCATCGTCACCCGTGACCTCTTCTCATAACGTTGAATCCAACCCTGGAAAACTAGGAATTTATGAATTGTTAGCATCATGAAGACTGCACCAGATTTTACCAGAATTGTCATATTTTTCTACAAAACTAAACTTAATGCCATCAGAAGTAATTTAAAAGGTGTTCTAATCATATAAAAGATACACTTTTGGTTACTGTTGACACGATACTGGAATTTCTAACTTTAACAGTACCTTGAAAATATCAATGTTCGATACCGTAAGAAGAAAATTGGCAGTACTGTCATAGAATATAAATCTTTAGATAAATATAACAGCACTTTAACATGACAACAGTGACTTGTCTTGGGTAGTAGCAGAGAACAGCAGTATGACTGTAGTAAATATTAACAGTTACTACTTTTTCACATTAATAAAAACCAAAAAACCAAAACAATATTCTTGCAGTGGTGCACCTGCTTAAAAGCCTCTGAGATTGCCACACTTTCAAAAGGCAATAAAGAGCAAGTGAAAAACAAAACAATGCCACAAATCCTATATGCAACTGGAGTGAATGAGAAGAGTGACGAGAACACAGCACTGTGAGTGAGTGAACAAAGGCGCGGGACTGTTGTGATGTGTGTGCATGGGTCGACTTGCGATTGAGGAGATGAGAGAGCAAAAAAGTAGTATCGATAGTATGGCTACCTTGCAAAATAAGCACAGTTTTGAATATTCAGAATCGATATGTATCGATAAATGGATATTTTTAACAACACTACTTTGAGTTTTGCCCCCATCCTGCCAACCTCTGCCAGTAGTCTTCTTGATCGCCTGCTCCAGTGATGCTGTTAGCAGAGTTGAATTACTTGATCCGTCACTTATCCCACACAATATGAATCCCCTAAACAGTGTTCATGTTAACTTAATTTTAGCAGCGCTTTGCAAATAATTCAAGTGTCATACATGTTCATGTTATATCTTGTAATACCTATCTGACATTAGTATCAAGTAAAGAGCTTAGAACAGATGTGTCACTAGAGGGCACTCCAGTACTAGATTCACAAGCCTCCCTGGAAAACAAGCTCACCCTACTCACATGTTGAATGTATTTATCGTTTAACATCCTACATCAACTTTGAAGAGAATTCAGTTTAGAATGAAGCACACATGCATAAGAGTGTATGAACCTGTTTATACCTGGTAATAATGTGTCTCATGTGATCTTAGCACAAATGGACAGTTGTGAATGCAATGAGCAACTACTTGGCTGATGTCCCTGCTTATCTGGCACCCTACCAGAGAAAAAACTACTGACGCAGAGCTGAAAGACTACGAGAAAATACCAGGTATAAACAGGCATTATGTTTAATGACTTCCCAGGTCTGCTGATAGTCTTAATTGTGAATTACCACATACTCTACAGTATATGTTCCTCTACTTGCCTGCTTTGCATTGCTATAGTGTTTTTACAGGTTAAGCTTTGGGGTTTATTCAGTTGCAACTTCTCTCAGCAATGTTGCTGTCATTATTTTGTCAGTAATGGGAAAGAATTCACCTTTTTATTCTTTGTTTCCTTCTACCTCCTGTTGTACATTGGAAACACTGGATGTTTGTACTCATACCACATTACAGTAGAGGATGACATTATGGCAACTGCTTTTTTAGCTTTTGCTCTAAAATATTCACTATCATGTACTGGCTGATAACAAAAGTCGTTACACTAAGGTTTTGTCGTTAATTGATGGTAACTCAAAATGTACATTTGTAATTCTTATATGACTGAAGTGCTTGACGATATGGCAGCTGATGCAGCCTCCATGTATTGCATGTCACATTCATTTTGTCATTAGTACTGTGGGTATGAGCCTCTGTGGTCTGCTCTGTAGACCAACAGTTCTCACTTACTGTCTTTGGAGAATTGAATATTGCTATTTTTGTATCATAGCCAATAGTTGATTGTATTCACTCTGCACCCATCTCTCCTCATTGAACTGCTCATTTTTTGAAAGAAGTAAATGCAAACTGAGTTGCTGCAGGCTTGTGTAGCATTTATTTTACCTTTATAAAAATTAAAATATCCAACAGTCCTTCTCCTGTCATGTCGTAACTGTGTACACTGTGTCTCAAAGTTGAGTATTGTGTGATTCTGTCAGTTACAACATAGAGTGTGTTCTATGGTGTTTTATCCAATAATTAAAAAATGGGGGCATTATTTTTTCAGATCATATGCTTTTTATTCCCCTTGAAAAATCATTGCCTTCCCTTAAAATGTATTTCTAGACAAGTTGGCAGTTACAGTCTGAATTATTGAGACTACTGTACATTTTGCAAGTATAGGTGCAACCTGATTAGACCAGCATAATCAACTTTATATACATACATATACATGTATACAACAAATACATATATACAACAGATGAATAACTATGTACATGTTTCATAATCTCCTACCCCTCTTTGAGTGAATTAAACACTAAACTTATTAGCTCTCACAAACAACAAAAAAGAAACAGGTTTTTAAAATATTCCAGAAACATACCCACATTTGATGAAGTCAGATTAATTGCTCTTTTCTAATGCCGATCCTCATTTTCAGTTTTCTTTTCAATTTATTTTTTACATTTTTTTTTGCATTTTCATTGTGCAAGTATACAAGTAATTATTTAATGTTTCCCTTTTAGAATATTTATTTGTCTCATGGCATTGATTTTTTATACAAGTAATTATTTAACCTTTTTATATTATTTATTTTTCTCTCATGGCATTGATTATTTTTTTGCTGCATTATCGTCATACAATTATTACAATTACACATTATCGTTTTTTTCCCCATTGTGTCATACAAGTAATTATTTAACTCAACCTTTTTATAATATGTATCTGTCTCTTATGACATTGATTTTTTTTAGCATTATTGTCATACAAATAATTATTTAATTTAACCTTTTTATAGTATTTATTTGTCTCTCATGGTATTGATTTGTTTTTTTGTTTTTTTGCATTATTGTAATACAAGTAATTATTTAATTTAACCTTTTTAGATTTATTTGTCTCATGGCATTGGTTTTTTTTATACAAGTAATTATTTAATTGTAATTTTTATATTATTTATTTTTCTCTCATGGCATTGATTATTTTTACTGCATTATCGTCATACAATTATTACAATTATACATTATCGGGTTGTTTTTTTTTCATTAGTGTCATACAAGTAATTATTCAATTTAACCTTTTTATAGTATTTTTTTGTCTCATGGCATTGATTTTTTTTGCTTTTTTGTTTTAGTAGTAATTATTTAATTGAACCTTTTTTATTATGTTTACTTTTTGCTCATGGTTTTTTATTTTTTGCATTATAATTACACAGGTAATTATTTAATTTAACCTTTTTATATTTATTTGTCTCATGGCATGGCATGTTTTTTTACATTATTATTATTATTATTATATTTGTTGGAAACATTAGGGACATAAAATGCAGCAACCATGTGTTGCTGTTACTGTTTAACTCATCACAGACCACAGTAACGTTAGATAAACAGCCCAGTTTGTAACTGAAATTTGCCTCGGATGTATAAAAGCTAGAAGGAGTAGCTAATATCAGGTAACAGGTACAGTAGTTTCATGTCTCTGTTAATATCAAATGAATGCCGTTTGCTTTAGTGCTAACTTTACCCTGTTAGGCTAGCTCGGTATTGGTGTCAAGCTAACAGTAACCTACTGCCAGGCCCATTAATGCCTGACTCATGCTAGGCACTTATGTATTGCTAAGCTAACTAACATTAGCGTCGAATAACGTTGATGAGAAGAAGCTTTAATGAACCTTTATTTCAGGATACTTGTTCTCTAAGTTGGAAAGCTCCAGGAACTTTAAACATTTCAAAACAAATTTAACTAAATTGCAAAAGTAAACGTTAGCTACCGAAGGTAACTATCATGAACGTTAATTATTATTTGTAATAAAAAAAAATAAATAAAAAAAATTGTTTGGAAAACGTGTTTTGTATAAGACAGTTGTTTTGTCAGTGAACCTTGTGAGTTGTAATGGAGCCAAATTGTGTGCCGTTACCTTTGTTGAATGTTGCTGTTGTCCCTGGCTTTATATGAGAAGAGGGAAAGATGGCTAGTCGCTAGGCTAATTTATACAATGTAAAATGCCTTAGGCTTGTGCTAATAACGTTGGAATGCTGGATTAGCGCTAACGTTAGGTTATTCGCTACCTGAAACAGATTTGTTGTGTCTGTTTTCTATGTGAAACCATATGTTTTAACTACTAGTATGAAACAGACTGTAAAGTCTTGATGTGGGAACCGGTCTGAGGACCTCAGGCAGCTTAGGGCCAGACTTGATTTAGCCAGTAAAATCAGTAAAGTCATTGAAAAGCATCCATTCTTAAAGTTCTAGTTTAATTCTGAATTCCTAAAGGCGGTCAGTTTCACAGTTTTATTTGTCATCTACAAACATATTTCAGTTAGAGCCAGTCCAGCACCAGATGGCAGAAGCAAGCTCAGAGCCAGGTAAATATCTGTCATAGGGTTCTGCTTCCCAAAGAAGAAACCACGTCTACAGTCATTTTCAGTGATTTTTAGTTGTACATATATATATGTTTATATATTTATATGTTTTCTGGCAATCTTGACCTTTTAGAGATTGATAAACACAGGACAAAGTGACATAATTGGAAAACACAAGCTATACAGCTATAAATAACTATCCTAAATCAATTAATGTTTGTTTTGTACAAAAACATTTCCATCATTTGTCCTGTGAGTAGAATTGAGAGGAAGGAAGACAGAACAGAGCCAGTTCCTGTCAACAGTGATTGTGATGGAACAGGAACGCAGATTAGAGGTTGGTGTATGTTTAACTACAACTGTGCACGTGCAAATCGCCACCTACTATGAGTGTCTGTAAAAAGTGAAACGTTGATGATTTGTGCTGCTGTTCTCGTTTATGCTCAGGAGCTGGGTAAATTCTTAGCTGTCTGTGCTGACGAGATGACTGGCGACTTAGGAGAAGCAGTGGAGGAGCAGGGGAAAAAAGAGAAGATGAAAATTCCAAAACTCAAAGACAACTCGGCTCTCGCTAAACAAACACCAGGCAGTCCAAAGCGGAGGGTGTCTCTGGTGGAACAAGGTGGGTGGAGGCAGAGCAGAAAGTCAAAGCATGTAAAAGTTGCAAAGCTTCTTTTGGCTTTAAAGGATTGCTTACTTTAGTGTTAACAATTATCTGCTCTCTGCCCCTAGTGACTGTTAAGAAGGACCCAAAACTTGAGCCTTTGTCGGAGAGTGCAACACTGGAGGTAAATAACTTAACAGGACGGAGGACAGAGACAAGAACAGAGACACAGACGGAGCATTGCGGCACATGTGGGGAAAGAGAGAGGGAGAGAGTGACCTAGAGTATTGCAGGCAATCTTTCTGCAAGTTATTGATAAATAATAACCCGTGATATTTTCCAGTAATCTTACCTGAACCTGTCCTGCAGGTTTGGGGTTGATAATAACGTTATAACAGGTCAAATGCACATATTGTAGGTTGGTAGATCATTCCGAATAAGATTATTTCCATCTCAACTGTTTTGGGAGTTGCTTCAATTTAAGAAGGAAAAAACAGCTAGATATCATTAATACTGGAACAGGTGTTTTCTTCCTCAAATTTTATGATTTCATTAATATTCTGTGGGCTGGATAGGAAGCTTTGGCGGGCTGTTTGTGTGGCTGTTTGTTTGCCAGTTGACATTTGCTGCCATAGCGTATAAAGCAGCTGTGGATAACAAATACTGTAAGAATCACCCATATTGATCTGACTATGTGCAGGACTATATCTAGGGCGAGCGCAATTGACTTTGAACAGTGTTGTCATCACCGTGAGGTCTCCAGGCAGCCAGCAAAGACTCCCTGTAAAACCACAACTTATATTTATATTTTAGTTTTTGTACGGGTAAAGCAAGCAAGATATTAAATGTTAGTTATGGAGCTGTAGAAGTTCTGCTGGTTGGATTTTATTCCCTTTGTACAGAGCCAGGCTAGCTGTTCCCCCTGCTATAGTCTTTCCACTAAGCTAAGCTAAGTTGCTAGCTGTAGCTACGTATTAGACGCACACATATGAGTGTGCTATCAATCTAATCATCAAACTCTCAGCAAGAAGGCACATAGAGTAAGGATATTTCCCCAAATGTCAAACTATCCTTTAACATAAAAACATGGGATAGCTTGAATATGAGTATGTTGAACAAATATCTACTGCCAATTTATGTCTGACCTCTCTCTCCTTAATTATCTCCAGTACTCCTTTTACCCTCATCCTTCCATCCATAGAAATCCTTGATGAAGAAAAGGTCAGAGATTATGAGGATGGACAAGGCTATTGAAGCAAAGGAGCAACATGTGAAGAAGCTTGAACAGAAACTTGAGAGGAAAGAGCAGCTCAAGAGACAGAAGAAGAAATCCGCGGATGCCAGAATACCGTAAGCAATAGTGGATTCTTTGTCATTGTAACTTCAGACTGATTTATCTTTCCAGTTTTGTAATAATTCTAATTTTATCTCTGTTGTCAGTTTTGAAAAAATGACTAAGTCCAAACTGGAGGTGAATTCTGCAATTGAGAAGTTAACTGATGAAGTAGAGAGCGTAAAAAGGTAGCATTGTGATAATATTGCAAGTTTAACATAAATATAGTATGTTCAAATTTCTACATGTTGTGTATGTATGAAGTGATTAACCACTAAGTGCTAGGAAAAGATCTGTAAGCAATTTTGGAAGTATTAATCTCCAAAAACTGGATCAAAAATCTTTTCTTCTTAACAGTGAAGCTGCCCAGCTTGAGGATACTCTGGATGAATATAAGCAATCCAAGAACATTCTGTTAAAGATGTTGACTCCAAAGTGGCATGAGGCCCAGGAGGCAGAGAATTCGAAAGCTGAAGTCCTGTCTGACAGAGACACTCTGACAGAGCCAGGCAGGGAGCCTCAGGAGTCAGCAGGTAGGCAGGGTAAGTGTTAGAACCCAGTTGATCAATGTTTAACGGATTATAAGTGCCACAGTGATGTATGTTCATCACTCAGTGGTCAATGTGCAAGATTTAGGGGGATGTAGTGCCACCTAGTGGTGAGGATTGCAGATTGCAGCCAGGTGAAGCTTTTCCCTGTAAAAATTCCTTCAGTGTTCGTTGTTCGGGAGGTTTTTACTGGGAGCTGAATTAACCACAACAAACAGGCCAGGTGATTAAAACTGATAAAAACCCAGAATACGGTTTTCAACAGGAATTATACACAGAGGCTGCTTCAAAACAAACAAAACCAGTGAATTAAACTGATAAAAACACTGAATAAAGCAGTTTCCCATTACAAAGCAGTGGTTTTGCGATGCTGCTCATTGCAGATGGGCTTCTGACTTCAGTGGCTGACACGAAAAAGTGAATGGCTCTGTCTGAAGCCAGTGTTTGATTTGTGCGTTCTTGGCTACTGTAGAAACATGGCGGTGCAACATGGTGATCTCTGTAGATGAGGACCTGCTCCCTATGTTGATATAAACAGGTAATTCTAAGGTTATGAAAACCCAATTCTTATTCAGTTTCTGCCAAAATATCCCCCTAAATCCTACAGGCTGGAGCTTTAAATCAAATCTGTCTCAGCTTTCCAGTGTGTATGAGATGACTATTGCAAAATTGATAAACACTGCTCTTTGTGTATGAGATTTGGGAATACATAAAAGAGCACTCCATCAGTTTATTTTGGACTTCATTATCACTGAGGGACTCACAAGACACAGATTACAAAAAAAGGCTGGTCAGGATTGATGCAGCAGACGCCAGAGATCCTGCGCAGTACGGAAAAGTATGGAGATTGATTTTTTTGTAGTTTCCAGGTTGGGATATGTATGGAAAAAAGAAAAGAGAGTATGGAAAAATATTTGGGTTTCCAGACTATTGCACCTTTTCTGTTCCCTCTCTAATATTCATAATTTCTATAAATGAAATTGATCATACACGCAAAGTGTTTCACATGGTGTGAGAGAGTGCAGGCCAGAGCAAGCTCACAAAGGGTATTCTTGTAATGTTCTTGTGGTTATGCATCTCTCTTCATCTGCTGGCCCTGCAGTGTCTCCCTGGCAGAGCAAGGCTGCTATTGTGACTATTGACCTGTTGCACACTTTGGTACATTTCTACTCGTACTTGAGTTTTATTTGTACTACCGTATTTTATTTGCACTATCTATACTATAATTTTTTTCTCTTAGCATTACCTGTAATGATAAAGTCGATTTTATTTATTTCGCCTAGTCGTCTTGATTGTATGATCTTGCTGTACTACATGGTTGTCTTCTGTGTGTCTTGATTGTACTACGCAGCTATGTCGCACTGTGTGCTTAAAAGAGATTTCCCATTTGGGAAGATAAAGTTTATCTTATCTTACTATATAATGATGAAAACTCTGTCTGTGGATGTGTGTGTGTGTGTGTGTGGATGTGTGTGTGTGTGTGTGTGTGTGTGTGTGTGTGTGTGTGCGTGCCTGCGTGCGTGCGTGTGTGTGTGTGTGTCTGTTCCACGTTTTTCTCCTCACTGACTTGGTCAATCCATGTGAAATTTGGCACAGTGGTAGAGGCTCATGGGAGGATGCGAATGAAGCAATATTGCATCAATTGGCCAAAGGGGGGCGCTATAGCAACCGATTGAAATTGCAAAATTTGAATGAGCATATCTCATGCCCCGTATGTCGTAGAGATATGAAACTTTGCACAGAGATGCCTCTCCTCATGAGGAACAAATTTGCCCAAAGAACCCATAACTTCCGGTTATATAGATTTTCCGCCATTTTGAATTTTTTGAAAAACACTTCAAATTGATCTCTTCCTAGGAAGTTTGACCGATCTACATAAAGGTGTATCTCAAGGGTTTCACCGATCACCACGCAACTTTGTAGGCATATGACCACGCATAATCTGAGGGGACCCTTCCATTATTGACCCGATCAAACAAAATGGGGGCGCTAGAGAGCTAATTTCTTTATAATATAATATACTGAATATACACAGTACACAGCATCACAAATCATCTAATCTTAGGGTCTGTGTCCACCAAACCGTTTTATTCCTAAGGTCAGCATATTTTTTAATCATTTGGAGTGGGAGTGCTGATTATTTATGCCATGATACAAACACCAGCAGCATGTAAAGGCACTGAGCTTCTATTTTGCTCTGAGTGCGGTCAGTTTGGTGTTGTCCTCCTGACCGCCGAGAGCTAGAAAATGTTTATCTTCAGCCTTCCTTTCATTGAGAGTGATTACTGTGCCTTGTGTCAATGTGTTTACTACTGTGGATATTCTGTATCATAGCAACCAGAAAAAAAAAAAAAAAAACCCAAAAAAACAGACCCTCCGGAGCACCCTTGAGCACTCCCAGCCAGGCGTTTCCTGAGCAGCACTTTTCAGCTGGGAAAGAATGCTTATGTGGACGCAGGGCCTTAAGTTTGTCTGAACATTAATTTGTGCAGTGATGTGGATATCAGAAAAGTAAACAGACTGTGCATAAAAACCATACCTTTATATGGCTGTGTTCATCGCTGTTCCCAAGGTCAAAATGAATAAACAAGGCTGCACAGACACCATGAAAATTAAATTATTTAACTTTTTTTTTAGTTAGAATGTAAGTCTTAATAGTTGGATTTAAAATCCATGTATTCACATTCTAATCATCTAGATAGTTGCACTCAGATAGTCTGGAAAAGCATAGAATTTTTAAATGGAAAATGTGAAATGAGCTCTGAGAGACTCTCATATCCCGACTTGTAAGTATGAATATTGCTGGCAATGTGATGTGAATGGTAACATGCACACAGGTTTGGAGTCCAGCCCAGGTAAAACGCCACCCTCCACCACAGAGCCAACGCTGTCCTCAGCCCACCGCGACACACTGTAAGGACACACCAACACTCATTTACATCCATGGCGATGAGTGTTACGCTGCACATCTAGTATTTGTTTTGTAAATTAATGTACTCTGATGCATTATAATGCTTGCTGCTGTTTCATAAAGCTATACAGACACCATCTAACCACACAAATCATTACATCTTAATCTCTCTGGAGCTCAAACTCTGTCTTTGGCATTTCAGTGTCACAAATTCTAAACTGGATAGCGACAGCTCGGACTATGAGGTCAGTATTCCTTAACAGCCTCTTTTTATCATGAGTTTACTTGCAGCGCTCACAGTGTGATGTCACTACCCCCCTCCTGCAGGAGAAGCTGGAGCAATACTTAAGAGATCCCCAGCAGCTACTGGATGCAATGATGGAGGTGAAAGACCAGATCCTGTCCCTGCACTCAAACTGTACCACAAAGAATAAGATGTTGGAGGAGCTCGAGCAGATGATGGAGGCCGCCTCAAAGAAAACGTATGTATCATATTTATCCAAGAAGCTGGGAAAGGGTTTCTGGAGCAACTTGACCTACTTCAACGGTGCATGGAGAAGGGAGTTGAATCAAAGGCGTAAACACACGCAAAAGTTAGTATTGTTATATGTATTCAGAAGGCTAATTTTAATCAAGACAAAAGCCACTACATTACTAAAGAATGTGGAGTATGAGGGGATACAGCATAAACAAAAAACAACCACAAACATAAAAGTATTAGTAAGTAAATATAAGTGATAATAGCAATTGTAACATCAAGGATGGTTGTAACATACAAAAAATAAAATAAAAAGCAGGCACACAACCCACCATTACACATGAAAGACATAAAATAAATAGAAAATACTGTGAACAAGTTGTGGCATTCATCTCATCCAACACTAACTCCTCTGTGTCTAAAGGAAAGTAGATGACGAGAAGCTAATGTTACAGATAAATGACACTGAGGATAGAATCGGCAAAGAGAAGAAGCGAGCCACCAACCTCAAAATGATGCTTCAATTCCACGACCCACTAAAGACAGAGGACCAGGTAAGGCAGCAGACTGTACTTTACATTTAGCTACATTTTTTCCCCAACACTTTACTTCAAATCAAAAAGCTGTGCTTGACAACTTAAAACGGGGGTTACGGCACCCAGAAGTTATCTGAAGTGGCATCATTAAAGGGATTCTTGTCTGATTTTTAAATGTCTTTGTATCATAACAATGTGGGTAGTAAATGTAAATGTGGTAAACTTCTCTCCATCTTACCAGCGCACAGATCCGCCTGCACATTGCCAAGCTCAGATCTGCTGGATGACAGATTTTGCGTCATTGTGCTTCCACATTTTCATATGCCTGCCACCAAAAACATGAAGGGTATGAAACAGATTGAGACAGAGAGCTGCCTCTGTCTCTCTCTCTCTCTGTATTTCAAAGTCATAGTCAGGCAAAACTGATGATACCCAAGGCCTCATTACAGAGTAAGAAAACAGAAATAAATAAACAAGCAAAATGAAAATTAAAAAAAAAAAACAAGAACAGAAATAACAATAGCAAAGAAAGTAAGAACAAGTGGGTTTTCCACAGTTTTTTGTAAATATCTAGAGATGGGGCTTTGCAGATCGCTGCCAGGAGAGGTCCAGAGGGTGGGACTCTCAGTACTGGACAGGGTATAGGGTTGGAGGAGGCCAGATAGGTACTGGGGGACAAGACCAATATGGCCAGCTGGCCGCCTCCTGTTTTCTGTGTCGGGGTATAGTCACGCATGAGCAAATACTTGCGAGAGACTATTGCCTGCCGAGCTGATATTCACGCCAAATGTGGGCTGTGCCGGGTGTGCTGCACACAGAAAGCTAGCTTGATAACTAATGTCAGTTGGCTTGCCAAGAAATACAGTGAAAAATGTTACTGGTACATTTACAGTTGTCCATGCCTGTTCCCCGACTCACTGCCAGCCAGGCAGCATCTCTCATGGGGCAGTCAGTATATTTCATGGCCAGTATCACACAATATCAGCTGGTTTAACATGGCAACAATCAGTGTCTCCCCTACATACAGTTATCAATGCTAGTTTCACGCGTGTGACGGTAGTCTCAAAATGGCCAGGCCAACATTCTGGTAGTTACAGGTTTTCTACCGCTTGAGCAAAAGTGAATGCCAAACCCCATTTTCTCTTTTTTTCTAGTCATGTAGCACCAATTTCAAGAAGACCACCCCTTGAAATACTTTAAAGATTTTGTCACTGTAGTGCATATTTCTTACCGAAAATGTCATAAGAAACATATTTTAGTACACTGTTTGGCTGTAACATGAGAATTTGTGACCAGGAAGGGGACTGCCATACTGGTTCCTGTACTGTGACAAATGGAGGCTGGAAAAACAGATCAAACAGTAAAACTAAGCAACTAAGATTCTGTTATTGTGTTGCCTATTTCTCACCTAAAATGTTTTCTGAAACATATTTCAACCTACTGTTAACTGTAATTTCAGACTGTTTGTTACCAGCCAACTGCCATATTATTTCCTGTGTCAAAATGATCAAGCTCGCATTACATCACCCATCAGCTGGAGCATTTATTGGCCTGGTGCGGCGCAGTGTGTCCTAGTAGTTGTGCTTTTTCTACCTCTTAAGCAGAAGCAAATGCCACAGGCCTTTTCCTCTGTTTTCTCATTTATGTAAACTGCACATAGCATGCTAATTTGGACCAGGTGTTTTATTCTGTCTCCTTTCACTTTCCCCCTTTCCCTTTTATCCATCCCACCTCCTCTCCATGCTTTCAGGATGCTATGCTGGATGCTCTGAGAATGAAGGTGACAGAAGTGTATCGCTGCTGCGTGGGTAAGCCGTTGACCAGCCTCAGCACCTTAGAGAAGCTGTCCAGTGTCGAGTACAGGATGACTTCACTGCTCGAGCAAATGGAGAGCATGCCTAAAGGAGACTTGAAGACACTGAGGCAGATCAAGGGCCGTGAGAGGAGGAACAGGTTTTTGTCAATGAGCGGCCTTACAGTAGACATTTATGTTTAGATAAGTGTATTGTTCATCACAGTATGTATTATATAGCTTAGAGTACATGGCATATTAGCATAAGGGTACATTTCATCCACTGATTGCAGGTACATAATTCTTCTTTTTTGCACCACAGAATTCACATTTCAAGTTTTTTCAATAGAGTATTTTTGTAAATAAATGTTGGAAAAAGTGATTGAATATATGTATATATCACATATGAGTCTACTGATAATGTAGCGTGGTAATGCTTAAGACAAATTTGCACATTATCAGCAGAGTAGTATTCTTCAGACTGGCTTCTCTGTCTCCAATGCATTGTTAAAATACAATGTGAAAACATTTGGTAATGTGAGGAGCTCTGGAGCTTCTCCAAAGAGCATGTGACCTGAAAACTGCTTCTCTTCCTGTTTATTACATCATGTTCCAGGCTGCATGAAGAAAAGCGGAGACGTGAGATGGAGAAACGGAAAGAAAGAGAGCAGAGGTGCATCCAGAGATCCGTGGGTGACGCCAAGAAAATAGTGAGTCAGATCAATGCAAAGACTTTAGGGTGCTGCTCTCACACAGGAACAAATCCTTATTTTTGGGTAATGTAGTTTTAATTTGAACAAACACTATTAATATTACATCTTTGAAATGAAGTTACTAAACCTCACAAATTCACATAATTTTTTTTTTTTCATTTTAAAAAAAGAAATTTTAACTGATCAGTTTGTTTTCTACCCAAACATGTCGTCAAAACTGTTACAGAAATAAACCAGGGGGCTAAAATGTAGGTCCTTTTTTTTCTCTTAGAGTGGAAGAAAGCTGATGCCCAGATGCTTCCCTGTTAAGCAGAAGATTGAAGTCAGCAATGAGGACAACGTTCCTGCCGAGGATGACCTCCATGCTTACATGTTTGGTACCGAGGACCTAGAGTAAGAATAAAGAAATAAACGCATGCCATAAAATGTAAAAAAAAAACAAACAAAAAAAAAAAACCTTGAAATAAAATAATACTACTGAAATGCTGCAAAACTGTCTCTCATAAGATGTGTGAAAATTCACCTGTTCTCCAGAAATACATTTAATTGTTCTCGTGAAAACAGAGTGTATCAAGTTGACAGTTCTTGTCTGTTGTCACTCAGACTAACTGGGGTTATTTGGAAGGGCAACTGTAACAGTTTGCCTTAATTGTACATTACGTACATCCTTCAGAATGGTCCACACTACAGTACTTCTCTGATCTACATCATAACCATGTCATGTGACTGAAAACAGGTTTTGATAAACCTATGAAAGGCAAATACTGTTTGTAGAGTACCAGGTAACATGCAAGATGATGCAGCTCTATATAAATAAACCTCTTCTCTCCCTGTTTCTCATAAACCAGCTGGCTTTACTGATAATTTGCATGAGGAGAGGTGGCAGAGACTGGTTAGTCGCTCACAGCAGGATGTTTGCATTGGCCACTGTATTGACTTTATTATTGGATGGGCTCTGTACAACTCTGAGCCTGAACCACTGTGCAGAAAGAAAAGTTCAATTTCTTGCTGAGTAACAACGTTCGATGTACCTCACACGGTAAGGGATAGAGTCACAGCTACACCATGTGCTGTATTGTATATTATTTTTTTTTATGACTGTTACAGTTGCATCTATTTAATTTTAAACTTTATGACTTTGCTGTGCTAATGACTGCAGCTTTGTCTGATGGAACATGCTTTGCACTGTCCTGCATTTAGTGTATTAGTAGTTAGTTTACAGTGTAGACTACACAAGCTCTTAATTTTAAAAGGAAAAAAGTATACTTATGTAAATGCAATCCCTAAACATTTATGCATATTATAAGTAATTATATTGTGATTGTACTTGCTGTGTTTTTATGCATGTTTAGATGAAGGTGCATTTTAAATAATGCAAGTCCCTAAATCAAAATGCAGTAATTTTATGTTTCCTTTATTTTTCAGGGCGCGCTATGGCTAATCCATTTGATTATGAACCAATAGAAGACTTTAAAGAGGAGCTGCTAACCAATGGACCTGCCTCAGTAGCTGCAAAGATCCAGGAGTATTTGGATCAGCAGGATAATATTCCACTAAATATTGGCATCACAGGAGAGTCTGGCTCTGGTAAATCCACCTTTGTTAATGCCTTCAGAGGCGTAGACAACAGGGATGAGAGAGCGGCCCCTACTGGTTGTGTAGAAACCACCTCAAAGGCTACACCATACCCCCATCCCAACTATCCCAATGTCACACTGTGGGATCTTCCTGGTATTGGCACTCCCAACTTTTCAGCTAGCAACTACCTGAATCATGTTAAATTTGAAAAGTTTGACGACTTCATCATCTCAGCTGATCGCTTCAGAGAAAATGATGTGAAGCTCGCTAAGGAGATTCAGAGGATGGGGAAAAAGTTCAACTTTGTTCATTCAAAGATTGACACTGACTTACGTGATGAGGAAAGACGCCTGACGTCAGAGTTCAATGCAGAAAGGACTCTTAAACAAATCAGGGACAACTGCATTCAAGGTAAGTCTCCTCAGGTTAGAGGGTGAAATCACAAATGCCTAAAACCTAAAGGTATAAGCAACAAGGGTCACAAAGTAGACTGATTTATTTTAAAGTAATGCTTTACCCCCATAATAACCATTTGTGTATCAGTTACTCACCCCATGTTACGCTGAACTTTTGAAGAAAACTGTGTTTCTCACATGCCTCCATGGCGAGGAAAGAATCAAAGAAATGGAAAAAATGTTCAATGAATTCAAGTCGTAGGGGGCCGTGTTTAACAACAGCAAGGCTGTATCAAAATGTGTGTTCACAGACTCACACACCTTGTTCAGTGTAATCCAAGTGTCATTTATCCAGTTGTGTGCTCTACCTCTGAAACAGGCAGCCCTTTGTGACAGGAAGTTTAAGAGGAAACGGAAATTTATCTATGCTCTCTTCAAAGACAGACTCCATTGACACAAACAGTAGTTCTGCCTGGCCAAACACAGGAGCTGCTGGTCTACCACTGCCTCTATCATAGTTTGTGTTATTGTGTGACTTTGGTTCATTAAAGTTTTTTTTTTTCCCAGACTGACAAAAATCATACAATATTACAAACAAATGAACTGATTGAGGTAGCAGTAGATGAGCAGTGTCTGTGATCAACAAGGTAATATTACTGTTTTTGTTAATGGAGTCTGGCTTTAAAGAGATTATAGGGAAGTTTCATTTTCAGTTGCCCCTTTGGAAAGAGCGGTCTGTTTGGGAAGTACATGAGTGGAGACATAAGAATTGGATGTTACTGCGTGAGTTATGTGACAGTTTGCAAACATGTTTTGATATAGTTTTGTTAAATGAAGATGCCTGTGAGTTCAAGTCATCAAGAATCTTCTGTTTTTCCAATTCATTTGTTTACCGTGGAGGCATTTGAGAAAAACTAAGTTCTCTTCATGAATTCAAGGTAACACAGGTGAGTAACCACTATACAAATGGTAGTTTGGGGGGTGAGTGGTCATTGCAGGGTAAAAGAGCCAAAAAGAACTAAACACATTGGCTGCCCAAGTTGAGAGAAAGAGCTTGCAATGTTAACAGGTCATAGACGGAGTCATATTAACACTGGCAGAGCCCCCTGATGAGGGTGTGTTGGCTTAACCGCTCATCTTGTCAAGTCTTAAAAAAAACTACCTGTTTTTGCATCCATCCTGGAGAAGGCCACTGGGAAGGGTATCCTGACATGGAGAGGCTCGAGATCTTTTAATTTCATCATTTGAATCTCTGTTTTCTTTGTGACACAGGTCTTGAAAAACAAGGTGTCAAGTCTTCACAAGTCTTCCTGGTGTCCAGCTGTGATCTCCACCTGTATGATTTACGTCTGTTAGAGGAGACCCCGGAGAGAGAGCTTCCTGCACACAAGAAGAATATGCTGGTGTTGGCCATGCCCAATGTCAATCGAGGGATCATCAGCAAGAAGAAAGAGAATTTAAAGGCAAAAATAAAGTACCTTGCCTCTCTGTCTGCCCTCACAGCATCTGTACCAGTGCCTGTTCTCTTTTCAGATGCTGATGTAACCATGCTGGTTGCTACCATCAGAAAGTACAAAGTTACTTTTGGTCTTGATAGCGAGTCACTGCAGAGTCTTGCTCTCAGTGCATGCGGTCTTACAGCGGTGATGACATCACAACTGGCTGCAAATGAAATTACCAAAGATCTTATTAGTAAGACACTGTCTGCGGGTGATACTGCATTAATGACAGCAGAGGAAGGGGTCACATTTATTCCAATATTGGGAATCCCTGCAGCAATGACCCTCTCTTTCATCTTTACCTACAAAGCTCTTAATACTTTCCTCGACATGCTCGCTGAGGATGCACAGAAGGTGTTTACAAAGGCCCTGGGTCTGAACACCTCAGTGTGATCATGAGGTGAATGGAAATGTGGCACATTTAAAACTGTTGTACAACGCAAATGAGCTTCTGAATTCCTGGAAAATGTAATACTGCTGTATTGAATTTATTGTATACAAATCATAGTTTCTAATCTAGTGGCACATTACATCAAACACACACTAAAATGTGATGGTTTCTATCAAAATACTATTTTTTTCTAAGTGAAATAAATGTTTGAGTGATTAAATACAATGTTCATTAAAATGAGCTGAAGTAATTGATTTTGTCATAACATGAAACCCTGTGTTTGCTCTATATGAATTCTTCATGTCACATACCAGAAGAGACAGAACACAAGATATTGCGCTCCTCCACAACCATCGAGTGAACACATGCTATCATTATATTGTTATGACATTTTTAATGGCAGTGAAAATGTATATTTAAAAAAAAAAATGTTACACTATAAACATATCTGTTCTCCTGAATGTAATTCATTCCTCTGTCCACAATGGATTGGACCGTACTGACTGTTTGCATCTTGCTGAAAAATTAACTACTACTTTGCAAAACTCTTCATAAATAAACCTGATTTAAATCTCAACACGTAAATGAAGAGACGGAAGTTGGAAGGATCTCCAGTGGTTTTAATGCTCAGCAACATCCAGACATGGTTTGTGTCAGATTGTGCAGATCTTGCTTTAATCAGTTTAACAAGTAGGCTGATGTAGTCTGCTATACCATAAATAAAAACAGTACAGTTATTTTTCTTTTTTTTTCTTGCACTTTTTTCTTTTTTGAAAGAACAAATTGATGAGTGATGTGAGCTGCAAAGTTCCAGAGTATTTGGATCAGCAGAATAATATTCCACTAAATATTGGCATCACAGTCTGGATCTGGTAAATCCACCTTTGATAATGCCTTCAGAGGCATAGACAACAGTACTGGTAGTACAGTGCTTCATTTGTTAATCATGAGGTGCTGGACGTAAGAGCCTGCTGGCCCAGTGGGTTATGAGTCAGCATGTGAGGCTCTAATAAACACACCCTCCTCTCTGCAATTCTTGTAAACCAGCTGCTTTTTCTGATGGAGATGAGAAAAGAGGACAGACACTGACTGGTCATGTGGCTAACAGACTTCTTCATTGGTCACTTCTCTGATGTGTATTTCATCAAAACCACATTTTCATTACAAGCCACATATCCATATTGTGGGTAACTAATGTCATCTGGTTGAAAACAGCTCTTGATAAACCGATAAAAAGCAAAGAGTGTTTATCTGAATGAGTGCCAGTGCATACCTCAGAGGGTGCAGCTCTCTGATACAAACACACCCCTCCTCTCGGCACTTCTTACAAACCAGCTGCTTTCACTGAAATGGGGCCGAGGAAACAGGACAGACACTGATTGGTCATCGTGGCTCACAGCAGACGTTTTCATTGGTCGCTTCACTGACTTTAAGGAGCTGAACTTTGTACAACTCTGACACTGCAGCTGTGCAGAGAAAGAAGTTAAACTTTCTTGTTGTATCCAAGTGTCTCATACGGTAAGATATATTCACAGCTTCACATTGCACTGTGTTGTTACAATGCATGTTTGATAAAGGTTTATTAGTTTGAGTGAAATACTTAGTGCGACTGACAGCGCAACAACGCAAAGCTCCAGGAATTACACCCCACCAAGGCCGCATATTTCTGTCCGAACCTGAACCGAGCCCGACATTATTTAATGACCAAAGCACAGTGATTGTGACGGTACAGTTGTTATGGTTACAGGGTATTTAACAGGCCGGGCGTGCGCCGTGGGAGCAAAGAGGGAGACCTCCGTGTTTGAGACGGGAGCGGGAGGCAGGAGGTCCGACGCTTCCAGCGAGAGGAGAGGGAGAAACAAACAGCCTGTGTGTTGTGTTCAGGTGTTGTCACGTCAATAATAGCAATAAACAAGACAGACAATATGATTTTATTTATTTTTACACTACATTTTCACTGAAAGCTGCCCGAATACAATTTATAGCTACATTTTTTACCAAACCCGTCCGACCCGTCGGGTAGGATCACCACACTCTAGTGTGTGTATGTGTCTCCTATTGGGGCCTATCTGAATTTCTGTCTTTGAGAGATATTATTTGTAATATAACTGAATTTTCTATCCATACATATAAATTCTAAATATATTAAAATGATAAGGCATTTTTGAGTAAACTGCGAGTATCATTTAAATAGGCTATGTCGTGGCCGGGCCGGGTGTCCTCTTTTTTGGAAATCAAAATATGGTCACCCTATATAAGATAATAAGGTTAAAGTAGCCATCTGTGGCAGTTTTCCCTGCCACTGGTAACACACCACACCAGCACACCACACCATCACTACATGCCACATGTTAGCCAGGTAGCATGCTACTGATAGTTTGGTGGGTGCACACACTGAGCTACATTTAACATCACAGTAAGTTTCCTGTGCTTAATGTGTGGTAAATGAATATAAATAGACTTTGTAATGGTTTCCGATATGGAAAA
Organism: Epinephelus awoara; assembly: GCA_035609425.1. Lineage (NCBI taxonomy): Eukaryota > Metazoa > Chordata > Actinopteri > Perciformes > Serranidae > Epinephelus > Epinephelus awoara. The sequence goes on from CM069309.1 coordinate 26,994,632, forward strand.
TAATCTGTGTGGTTGAACTGTTTACTTAATTGATCCCAATTAAGGATGGTATGGTCCAGTGGGAGGGGCCTAGCCTTTAAATGGAGGGGATTTACACCATAGACATATATGCATAGACACCGCATTGACTGCCTGAGCACGGCCCAGCCGGCCGCCATCTTGGATGGGTCTCGCTTCGCCTCCACAGTGCATTTACTTCTATTGAGGAAGGAGCTGTATGCATAAGTAAAATAGAATAACTCACTGAATTTTCAACTGATTTTCATGCGGTTTGGTTTGTTACAAACGGCACACATGTAGTTATGATACAGGATGCTTTCATACATCAAAAATGTGGGATTTCATGCTTTAATACTTTCTTTTTTTTCTTTTTTCTTTTCTTTTCTTCTTTTCTTTTTTCTATTGGAAAAACTTCCGAATATGAGCCAGAGAGGGCCGTGATACACCAAGGTGTGTCAAGGAGAAAGTAAGGAACAAGCAAGAGGGAGGGGGCAGGTGCAAGTCCTGAGTTACATAGTGATAGTGCATGCGGAGGAGAAGGTGGGAAAACAAACAAACAAACCAAAAAAAGGGATAAACAGGCAGTGTAGCTGATGTATTGTGGCCTTGAGGTGGTTGTGCTCCATGCAGATTATCAGAAATAAACATATACATGTCTACTATACTGTACTGAGAAACAGAAACAAAAGAGAAGTCTATACTGAACACCAAAAATGTGAGAGTCTTGGTGGAGGGGGAAAGCCCGCCTGTAGAGAAAAGAGAGCGCAGTGTGGAAGGTTTGAGAAGCAAGTGGGCCCCTTTGAAGTGATCCCATCAGTTCTTTGTGATGCGTCACGGGGCTGAAGTATCGAACATGCATGCGTGTATTTGAACCCTCCCAATGTGTTTATGAAAACCAACACCAGGGTCCAGGGCCGGCCCTGCGGGGGAAGGGGGGCGGCCCGTCACCCCAAGACCACAGGAGCGCCCAGACCCCACGACCAGGGAGCCACAGAGGCGGCAGGACACCCCGCAGGCCCCAGGACCCGGGACGGCTATGGCCGGCCCCCCCAGAGAGCCAGAGACACACCCCAGACAGGCGGGACAGGAGGGCCCACCCACCCACCACCCGCCCGAACCCCCCAGGACGAGCCACCACCAACACACAGGAGAGAGTGGCCCACCACGAGCAGTGAATCCCCCATCGGGACCCCCCGGCAGAGGGCCCAAAAACCACAGCCGGTCAGGAGGCAGAACCCCGGCAGGAACCCACAGAGCCCCCAGGCGCCACCCGGCCCACCCGCCACAGGGCCACAGGGCCATGCTTTAATACTTTCTGCAGATAGCAACAGCATGTTATTTAGGTCACAACACAGTTCTTTTATTCACCTCAACCCGAGTGGGATATATATATGTGTGTGTGTGTGTGTGTGTATTATACACACACACACACACAGGACTGTCTCAGAAAATTAGAATATTGTCATAAAGTCCTTTATTTTCTGTAGTGCAACTAAAAACATGAAAATGTCACATTCTGGATTCACTACACATCAACTGAAATATTGCCAGCCTTTTATTGTTCTAATATTGCAGATTATGGCATACAGCTTAAGAAAACTCAAAAATCCTATCTCAAATTATTAGAATATTGAGGCTAACTAGGCTAACTAGTAGGCTAACTAATCACTTGAATCGTCTAATTGACTCGAAACACCTGCAAGGGTTTCCTGAGCCTTTAAAAACACTCCGCTTGGTTCAGTAAACTAAATCACAAGTGTGGGGAAGACTGCTGACCTGACTGCTGTCCAGAGGACCATCATTGACACCCTCCATCAGGAGGGTGAGACCCAAAAAGAAATTTATAAAAGAGCAGGCTGTTCACAGAGTGCAGTTTCGAAGCACATTAACAAAAAGTCTGTTGGAAGGAGGAAATGTGGCAGGAAACGCTGCACAACCAAGAGAGATGACCGCAGCCTTAACAGCATTGTGAAGAAGAGCCGCTTCCAGAATTTGGGGGAGCTTCAAAAACAGTGGACTGAAGCTGGAGTCCAGGTATCAAAAGCCACTGTTCACAGACGTGTCCGGGAAATGGGCTACAACAGCCGTGTTCCCATGGTCAAGCCACTCCTGAACTCAAGACAACGGAAGAAGCGTCTGACTTGGGCTATGGAAAAGAAGCACTGGACAGTTGCAGATTGGTCCAAAGTCCTCTTTTCAGACGAAAGCAAGTTTTGTATTTCATTTGGAAGTCAAGGCGCCAGAGTCTGGAGGAAGGCTGGAGAGGAGCAAAATGCAAGTTGCTTGAAATCCAGTGTGAAGTTCCCACAGTCAGTAATGGTTTGAGGAGCCATGTCAGCTGCTGGTGTTGGTCGACTGGGTTTCATCAAGTCCAGAGTCAATGCAACGGTACACCAAGAGATTTTAGAGCACTACATGCTTCCGTCTGCTGAACAGCTCTATGGAGATGATGATTTCATCTTCCAGCATGATCTGGCACCTGCCCACGGTGCCAAAACCACCTGTAACTGGTGTGCTGACCATGGCATTACTATCCTTGATTAGCCTGCCAACTCCCCTGACCTGAACCCCATTGAGAATTTGTGGGATATTGTGAAGACGAAGATGAAGGACACCAGACCCACCAATGCAAATGAGCTAAAGGCCGCTATTGAAGCAACCTGGGGCATCCATTACACCGCAGCAATGCCACAGGCTGATTGCCTCCATGCCACGCCGCATTGATGCAGTAATCCGTGCAAAAGGATTCCCAACCAAGTACTGAGTGCATTAATTGACCTTTTCAATTGTTTGATTTTGTTTTGCCGTTATAAATCTTTTTTTTTACTTGGTCTGAGGAAATATTCTAATTTTTCGAGATAGGATTTTTGAGTTTTCTTAAGCTGTATGCCATAACCAGCAATATTAAAACAATAAAAGGCTGGCAATATTTCAGTTGATGGGGATATTTGCAGCACAGCTGGTGGAAACGTGAATATGTGCTATACTCTGTTTTGTATTGTGTATACTGTGTTTATACAGTATGTTTATACATATCTATATATCTATAGATATATATTTATATGTATATATTTATTTATATCGATATATATGTGTATATATTTATAGATACATACATATATATTCCGCTCTGGGGTTGAGGTGAATAAAAGAACTGTGTTGTGACCTAAATAACATGCTGTTGCTATCTGCATAAAGTATTAAAGCATGAAATCTCGCATTTTTGATGTATGAAAGCATCCTGTATCATAACTACATGTGTGCCGTTTGTAACAAACCAAACCGTGTGAAAATCAGTTGAAAATTCAGTGAGTTATTCTATTTTACTTATGCATACATCTCCTTCCTCAATAGAAGTAAATACACTGTGGAGGCGAAGCGAGACCCATCCAAGATGGCGGCCGGCTGGGACGTCGGCTCCAGTAGGCAGCGGCAGTCAATGCGGTGTCTATGTATATATGTCTATGATTTACACTGCCTAGGCAGTCAGAGAGGGGCTGTGGTGCTGTTCAAAGGTAAGGGTGTTTCCGGCCAGAGTATTGTAAAAAAATTCTGCTGTATTTTTGCTTCATTATTTACTCACATTTCCCTCAACTGTCTCTAAAGGACAATAAAACACTTCTTTTTTTTGCATCATATGGACTTTGTTTTGCTACTATTTTTTACATTTTGAGGTTAAACTACATCTTTTTCAGTCAGCCTGTCGACACACTACCCTCACTCTAGGTCAGAGTGTGACACCATCTCAAGGGACAAAGACACAGTGCATGTGTTTCTGAATTCATATTTCCCTAATTTGATGTTTTTGCTGCCCATTAAAGATCACTGACTGCAGACCAAAATTTACCCTGTAGTGTAAACTACACAGTTTTTACACAATTGGGAACAGATGTGCTTAAATGTAATCTCCTATCTTTGCATTATATATGATTTACTGCATCATTAGATGAGGGTAAGCTTTTATATTCTGCAAATTGAAATACCACAGTGATTTTCTGTTCTTTATTTTTCAGGGAGCACAATGGATAATCCATTTGATTATGAACCAATAGAAGACTTTAAAGAGGAGCTGCTAACCAATGGACCTGCTGCAGCAGCTGCAAAGATCCAGGATTATTTGGATCAGCAGGATAATATTCCACTAAATATTGGCATCACAGGAGAGTCTGGCTCTGGTAAATCCACCTTTGTTAATGCCTTCAGAGGCATAGACAACAGGGATGAGAGAGCGGCCCCTACTGGTCCTGTAGAAACCACCTCAGAGGCTACACCATACCCTCATCCCAACTATCCCAATGTCACACTGTGGGATCTTCCTGGTATTGGCACTCCCAACTTTTCAGCTAGCAACTACCTGGAGCGTGTTGAATTTGAAAAGTTTGACTTCTTCATCATCATCTCAGCTGATCGCTTCAGAGAAAATGATGTGAAGCTCGCTAAGGAGATTCAGAGGATGCAGAAAAAGTTCTACTTTGTTCGTTCAAAGATTGACCATAACCTACGTGATGAGGAAGACAGTCAGAGGGACTTCAACGCAGAAAGGACTCTTAAACAAATCAGGGACAACTGCATTCAAGGTAAGTCTGATGTTAGAGGAGAACAAATGCCTAAAATGGTATATGCAACAAGGGTCACAGGTAGACACTGCTTCATTTTAAGGAGACCAGCCAAAAATAACTTTTGACATGGGCAGCCGCCCATGTTGAGAGGAAGAGCTAACAGTGTTATCAGGTCATAAATGATTCATATGAACACTGGCAGAGCCCCCCAGTGAGAGTCTGTTAGCTTGACTACTCATCTTCTAAGATCTAAAACAACCTTTGTGTCTAACCTGGAGAGAGCTGCTGGTGTATCCTGACACGAGGAAGCTCAGAATGTTTTTTTCATTCTATTGTCATTTGAAATAAACTTCTTTGTTCTGTTTGTGACACAGGTCTTGGAGAACAAGGCTTTGAGTCTCCTCAAGTCTTCCTGGTGTCCAGCCGTCATCTCCACCTCTATGATTTCCATCTGTTAGAGGAGACCCTGGAGAGAGAACTTCCTGCACACAAGAGGAACACTCTGCTGTTGGCAATGCCTATTATCAGTCATGGTATCATCAGCAAGAAGAAAGAGGCTTTACAGGCAAAAATAAAGTACCTTGCCTCTATATCTGCACTCATAGCAGCTGCACCAGTTCCTGGGCTCTCTGTTGCCACTGATATAACCATGCTGGTTGCTACCATCAATGAGTACAAAGTTACATTTGGTCTTGATAGCAAGTCACTGCAGAGTCTTGCTCTCAGTGCACGCGTGCCTGTGGATGATCTTACAGCAGTGATGACATCACAACTGGGTTTACGCGAAATAAACAAAGAGCTTATCATTAAGATGTTGTGCTTGTCTATAAGTGATGTTGCATTAATGGCAGCAGAGGAAGGGTTCAGATTTGTTCCATTATTTGGAATCCCTGCAGCAATGACCCTCTCTTTCATCTTTACCTACAAAGCTCTTAATACTTTCCTCGACATGCTCGCTGAGGATGCACAGAAGGTGTTTACAAAGGCCCTGGGTCTGAACACCTCAGTGTGATATCATGAGCTGAATGGAAATGTGGCACATTTAAAACAAAATTCTAGTTTTCTAATCTAGTGGCACATTACATCAAACACTTTGAGCAAATCATAAAATGTGATGGTTTCTATCAAAATACTATATTTTTTTCGAAGTGAAATAAATGTTTGAGTGATCAAATAAAATTTTCATTAAAATAAGCTGAAGTAATTGATTTTGTCATAACATGAAACCCTGTGTTTGCTCTATATGAATTCTTCATGTCACATACCAGAAGAGACAGAACACAAGATATTGCGCTCCTCCACAACCATCGAGTGAACACATGCTATCATTTTATTGTTATGACATTTTTAATGGCAGCCTCAGTGAAAATGTATATTTAAAAAAAATGTTACACTATAAACATATCTGTTCTCCTGAATGTAATTCATTCCTCTGTCCACAATGGGTTGGACCGTACTGACTGTTTGCATCTTGCTGAAAAATTAACTACTACTTTGCAAAACTCTTCATAAATAAACTTAATTAAATCTCATCAACACGTACATAAAGAGACGTCACCTTTTGTTGTAGTTGGAAGGACCTCCGGTGGTTTTAATGCTCAGCAACATCCAGACATGGTTTGTGTCAGATTGTGCAGATTTTGCGTTGATCAGTTTAACAAGTAGGCTGATGTAGTCTGCTATACCTTAAATAAAAACAATACAGTTATTTTACATCTTTTTTTCTTGCACTTTTTTTCTTTTTTGAAAGAACAAATTGATGAGTGATGTGAGCTGCAAAGTTCCAGAGTATTTGGGTCAGCAGAATAATAGTCCACTGAATATTGGCATCACGCCTTCAGAGGCATAGACAACAGTACTGGTAGTACAGTGCTTCATTTGTTAATCATGAGGTGCTGGACGTAAGAGCCTGCTGGCCCAGTGGGTTATGAGTCAGCATGTGAGGCTCTCTTGATTATATCAGGGAAACATACCTGTTGCAATATGTTAGGTATTCAGAACATATTAAAGATTTCATCAAAACCACATTTTCATTACAAGCCACATATCCATATTGTGGGTCACTAATGTCATCTGGTTGAAAACAGCGCTTGACAAACCGATAAAAAGCAAAGAGTGTTTATTTGAATGAGTGCCAGTGCATACCTCAGAGGGTGTAGCTCTCTGATACAAATACACCCCTCCTCTCCACATTTCTTATAAACCAGTTGCTTTCACTGAAATGGGGCCGAGGAAACAGGACAGACACTGATTGGTCATCGTGGCTCACAGCAGACGTTTTCATTGGTCACTTCACTGACTTTAAAGAGCTGAACTTTGTACAACTCTGACACTGCAGCTGTGCAGAGAAAGAAGTTAAACCTTCTTGTTGTATCCAAGTGCCTCATACGGTAAGAGATATATTTACAGCTACACATTGCACTGTGTTGTTACAATGCATGTTTATGATTGATAAAGGTTTATTAGTTTAATATTAACTCCACATTAATGATCAGTGTTGGGCAGTAATGACATAATTATTTCCAGTAACGAGTTGTGTGATTACAAATAAAGTTCCAGTTATAACATTACAGTTACCCTCAAACCAAATACCTCGTTATAATTTTACTTTTGTAATCACATCACCACTGACCTGAAATACAACACAGCAGTGGATTCATTTCTGTAATGGTCGCGCTGCGCGTGCGCGTCACAAAGCATCAAGCTTGGAAGAAAGAAACATCTGGATACTCCCATGACTATGTCGGGAGGAAAGACGACGGGAACGCTATTGCTGGAGGTAGTGGTACTAAAGTTCACTGCGAAAACCACGTCCTCAAACCTGCCGAGTGAAATACTTAGTGCGACTGACAGCGCAACAACGCAAAGCTCCAGGAAATACACCCCACCATGGGTGCGCCATTCTTGGCCGCATAGGTCGACTGTATCCCCGCACAGGCTGGATTGCAGGCTACAAAAGGACTGATAATGCTTGTGGCTTGTTAAGTGGGGGGAATAATACCGGTCACATCTAACTGAAGCCCCCAAGTAGAAAAAAAAAAACATTTTCAAGCTATCTAGCCTTGGCTACGGTTACCCTAACCCTTACTGTTGGCAGGGAGTAATCAGTCAAGTAATATTACTTTTGAAAAGGGTAATGAGTAATGTACATTTTTAGAGAAACAACCCAACACAGTTTATGACTTCACTTATCACTGCAGCTTTGTTCTGTGTGCAACATACGTGGCACTGTCCTATGTAAGATAATAAGGTTACAGTAGCCATCTCAGGGGACAAAGACACAGTGCATGTGTTTCTGAATTCATATTTCCCTAATTTGATGTTTTTGCTGCCCATTAAAGATCACTGACTGCAGACCAAAATTTACCCTGTAGTGTAAACTACACAGTTTTTACACAATTGGCAACAGATGTGCTTAAATTTAATCTCCTATCTTTGCATTATATATGATTTACTGCATCATTAGATGAGGGTAAGCTTTTATATTCTGCAAATTGAAATACCACAGTGATTTTCTGTTCTTTATTTTTCAGGGAGCACAATGGATAATCCATTTGATTATGAACCAATAGAAGACTTTAAAGAGGAGCTGCTAACCAATGGACCTGCCGCAGCAGCTGCAAAGATCCAGGAGTATTTGGATCAGCAGGATAATATTCCACTAAATATTGGCATCACAGGAGAGTCTGGCTCTGGTAAATCCACCTTTGTTAATGCCTTCAGAGGCGTAGACAACAGGGATGAGAGAGCCGCTCCTACTGGTCCTGTAGAAACCACCTCAGAGGCTACACCATACCCTCATCCCAACTATCCCAATGTCACACTGTGGGATCTTCCTGGTATTGGCACTCCCAACTTTTCAGCTAGCAACTACCTGGAGCGTGTTGAATTTGAAAAGTTTGACTTCTTCATCATCATCTCAGCTGATCGCTTCAGAGAAAATGATGTGAAGCTCGCTAAGGAGATTCAGAGGATGCAGAAAAAGTTCTACTTTGTTCGTTCAAAGATTGACCATAACCTACGTGATGAGGAAGACAGTCAGAGGGACTTCAACGCAGAAAGGACTCTTAAACAAATCAGGGACAACTGCATTCAAGGTAAGTCTGATGTTAGAGGAGAACAAATGCCTAAAATGGTATATGCAACAAGGGTCACAGGTAGACACTGCTTCATTTTAAGGAGACCAGCCAAAAATAACTTTTGACATGGGCAGCCGCCCATGTTGAGAGGAAGAGCTAACAGTGTTATCAGGTCATAAATGATTCATATGAACACTGGCAGAGCCCCCCAGTGAGAGTCTGTTAGCTTGACTACTCATCTTCTAAGATCTAAAACAACCTTTGTGTCTGACCTGGAGAGAGCTGCTGGTGTATCCTGACACGAGGAAGCTCAGGATGTTTTTTTCATTCTGTTGTCGTCATTTGAAATAAACTTCTTTGTTCTGTTTGTGACACAGGTCTTGGAGAACAAGGCTTTGAGTCTCCTCAAGTCTTCCTGGTGTCCAGCCGTCATCTCCACCTCTATGATTTCCATCTGTTAGAGGAGACCCTGGAGAGAGAACTTCCTGCACACAAGAGGAACACTCTGCTGTTGGCAATGCCTAATATCAGTCATGGTATCATCAGCAAGAAGAAAGAGGTTTTACAGGCAAAAATAAAGTACCTTGCCTCTATATCTGCACTCATAGCAGCTGCACCAGTTCCTGGGCTCTCTGTTGCCACTGATATAGCCATGCTGGTTGCTACCATCAATGAGTACAAAGTTACATTTGGTCTTGATAGCAAGTCACTGCAGAGTCTTGCTCGCAGTGCACGCGTGCCTGTGGCAGATCTTACAGCAGTGATGACATCACAACTGGGTTTACACGAAATAAACAAAGAGCTTATCATTAAGATGTTGTGCTTGTCTGTAAGTGATGCTGCATTAATGGCAGCAGAGGAAGGGTTCAGATTTGTTCCATTATTTGGAATCCCAGCAGCAGCAGCCCTCTCTTTTATCTTTACCTACAAGGCTCTTAATACTTTCCTCGACATGCTCGCTGAGGATGCACAGAAGGTGTTTACAAAGGCCCTGGGTCTGAACACCTCAGTGTGATATCATGAGCTGAATGGAAATGTGGCACATTTAAAACAAAATTCTAGTTTTCTAATCTAGTGGCACATTACATCAAACACTTAGCAAATCATAAAATGTGATACTATATTTTTTTGTAAGTGAAATAAATGTTTGATCAAATAAAATGTTCATTAAAATGAGCTGAAGTAATTGATTTTGTCATAACATGAAACCCCGTGTTTGCTGTATATGAATTCTTCATGTCACATACCAGAAGAGACAGAACACAAGATATTGCGCTCCTCCACAACCATCGAGTGAACACATGCTATCATTACACTCTTACATTTTTTTTTTTTAATGGCAGCCTCAGTGAAAATGTAAAAAAAAATAATATATGTATAAAATTGTCCCGGAGTACAGCTGAGAGTTGAGTCAACATGTAAATGAAGTGACAGCAACTTTTGTTGTAGTTTGAAGGACCTCCGGTGGTTTTAATGCTCAGCAACATCCAGACATGGTTTGTGTCAGATTGTGCATGTCTTGTGTTTATCAGTTTAACAAACAGTCAGCATATGTAAGACTCACTGTCTGTAATGGAACGAAATATTGGTATTGCTAAACCTCTATAGCATAAAAGTTCACTAAAACATGTATATCCCAGTTGTAGTATAGAAAGAAATAATTTAATTTGGCTCTATATCCAGATTGTGGAAGGACCAGCCTGCACAGGAACACCACCTGACCTTGTCTGAAATAGTGACGTAAACCTGTATTCAAGGTAAGTCTGAGGTTAGAGAGTATAATCACAAATGCCTAAATTTTATGCAACAAGGTCCCCAACTACACCCTGCCTCATTGTAAAGAACTTTTTACATGGACAGCCCAAGTTGAGAGGACGAGCTGACAATGTTATCAGGTCATAAATTGATTCATTCTATTATCGCTGGCAGAGCCCCCTATCGAGGGTCTCCTGGCTTGACTCAGAAGTTGATAACAGGCAGCTCCAGGGTCACATGCAGCTCTTTAGCCCCTCTCCAGCAGCTCCCTCAGGCTTTGACAAAATATTATATGGAATTGAAACTTTTTTTTTTTTTTAACAAAATAGTAAAAGCTAAACATTTTAATTTTGTTCTTCCCCCATTTGTGGCACCCCCTGTGGATGACGGGGCCCTTAGCATTCTACTGTATCGCCTATGCCACAGGTTGGCACTGAGATGAGCGGACGTGACCGCAGCCAGATGGCCCGACATGACTCTGACCTTTGGGTAGCTTAGGAGAAGCAGCAGTTCCCAGAGATGGTTATCGGAAAAACAGGAAACGCCTTTTAATGTGTTTTTGAAAGCTTGTGGGTGTGTCAGCTGATACTGCTTGTTTGTTTGTTAGATGTCATAAATTGTTATGATGTATCAAATAGTTTGGATTTCAACCCTCAAATGTCCGATCGTGTGTTTTGAGCGTCTTTATTCCACAACAATCACTGCAGCTTTGTTTTTTGTAACATACTTTGAATTATCCTTCATGTAGTTAATTAGTAGTCTTGTGTAATGAGGTTACTTGGGTTATTTAAAGAAACAAAGACACAATGAATACAGTACTGAATTCATTTTTCCATGTTACAATGTTTTTCTGCTCTCCACAGTAGCTGACTGACTGCAGGCCAGAATCTAGCTTACAGTATGGACTATACAAGTTCTTAATTTTAGAGGAAAAAAACATATTTAAATGCAATCCTCTAATGCAATTTCTATGCATGTTATAGTTATATTATAATCAGAGTTATTTTGTTTTTGATAAGCTATGAACCTAGTAAAGGCAAATGGCGTTTGTCGGAATGAGTGCCAGTGCATGTTGTAAACACACCCCTCCTCTCCACATTTCTTATAAACCAGCTGCTTTCACTGAAATGGGGCCGAGGAAACAGGACAGACACTGATTGGTCATCGTGGCTCACAGCAGATGTTTTCATTGGTCGCTTCACAGACTGTGTAAGCAGCTGAACTTTGTACAACTCTGACACTGTACAGCTGTGCAGAGAAAGGAGTGAAACCTTTTTGCGGAGTAACAACGACCCAAGTGCCTCATGCGGTAAGACATATATTTACAGCTACACATTGCACTGTATTGTGTGTTACAATGTATGTTTATGATTGTTAAAGTAGAATCTGTTAAATATTCAGTCCATATTCATGACTTTGCTGTGCTTATCACCGCAACTTTGTCCCATGTAACACACCCTGCATTGTCCTTACATGTAGTGTACTAGTGGTCTTATGTAATGAGGTTAAAAGAACAAAGACACAATGATTATGTTTCTGAATTCATTTTTTGCATGTTTGATATGTTTTGCCGCCCATTAAAGATCACTGATCATTAAAGATCCAGGCCACAATTTATCTTACATTATAGACTATGCAAGCTTGTCATTTTCAAAGAAAAAAAGATGAACTGCAATCTTCTAATGCAATCTGTTATGCATCTTATAAGAGTTGTTGCATTTTTATGCATGATTAGATGAGGGTGAGTCTCTAAATCAAACTTCTGCAGTGGTTTTCGGTTTTCTTTATTTTTCAGGGCACGCTATGGCTAATCTATCTGATTATGAACCAATAGAAAAAATTAAAGAGGCGCTGCTAACCCATGGACCTGCCTTAGCAGCTGCAAAGATCCAGGAGTATTTGGATCAGCAGGATAATATTCCACTAAATATTGGCATCACAGGAGAGTCTGGCTCTGGTAAATCCACCTTTGTTAATGCCTTCAGAGGCGTAGACAACAGGGATGAGAGAGCGGCCCCTACTGGTCCTGTGGAAACCACTTCAAAAGCTACACCATACCCTCATCCCAACTATCCCAATGTCACACTGTGGGATCTTCCTGGTATTGGCACTCCCAACTTTTCAGCTAGCAACTACCTGGAGCGTGTTGAATTTGAAAAGTTTGACTTCTTCATCATCATCTCAGCTGATCGCTTCAGAGAAAATGATGTGAAGCTCGCTAAGGAGATTCAGAGGATGCAGAAAAAGTTCTACTTTGTTCGTTCAAAGATTGACCATAACCTACGTGATGAGGAAGACAGTCAGAGGGACTTCAATGCAGAAAGGACTCTTAAACAAATCAGGGACAACTGCATTCAAGGTAAGTCTGACGTTAGAGGAGAACAAATGCCTAAAATTTAAAGTTATAGGCAACAAGGGTCACAGGTAGACACTGCTTCATTTTAAGGAGACCAGCCAAAAATAACTTTTGACATGGGCAGCCGCCCATGTTGAGAGGAAGAGCTAACAGTGTTATCAGGTCATAAATGATTCATATGAACACTGGCAGAGTCCCCCAGTGAGAGTCTGTTAGCTTGACTACTCATCTTCTAAGATCTAAAACAACCTTTGTGTCTGACCTGGAGAGAGCTGCTGGTGTATCCTGACACGAGGAAGCTCAGGATGTTTTTTCATTCTATTGTCATTTGAAATAAACTTCTTTGTTCTGTTTGTGACACAGGTCTTGGAGAACAAGGCTTTGAGTCTCCTCAAGTCTTCCTGGTGTCCAGCCGTCATCTCCACCTCTATGATTTCCATCTGTTAGAGGAGACCCTGGAGAGAGAACTTCCTGCACACAAGAAGAACACTCTGCTGTTGGCAATGCCTAATATCAGTCATGGTATCATCAGCAAGAAGAAAGAGGCTTTACAGGCAGAAATAAAGTACCATGCCCTTAGGTCTGTACTCATAGCAGCTGCACCAGTTCCTGGGCTCTCTGTTGCCACTGATATAGCCATGTTGGTTGCTACCATCAATGAGTACAAAGTTACTTTTGAGATTGATAGCGAGTCACTGCAGAGTCTTGCTCGTAGTGCACGCATGCCTGTGGATGATCTTAGAGCAGTGATGACATCACCACTGGCTGCAAATGAAGTAAACAGAGATGCTGTTATTACACTTTGTGCCGATGACACTGCATTAAGTGTAGCAAGGGAAGCATCTACATTAATTCCATTATTTGGAATCCCAGCAGCAATGATTGTGTCTTTTATCTCCACCTACAAAGCTCTTTATACGTCCCTGGACCTGCTTGCTGAGGATGCACAAAGGGTATTTGCAAAGGCCCTGGGTTTGGACACCTCAGTGTGATCATGAGGTGAATGGAAAGGTGGCACATTTAAAACTGTTACTGCATAATGCAAAGAAGCTTCTGAATTAATTTTTGTGAGTGCAATGTTATGTTACTGCAGCAAACTTACTGCGGTTTTCTAATCACGTGGCACATATTACCCAACACAAATCACAAAATGTGATTTTTACTCTCAAAACACAATATTTTATTCTCAATGAAATGAAAATGTTTGATTGGTCAAATAAAATGTTCATTAAAATGAGCTGAAACCCAGTTTTCCTCTATGAATTCTTCATGTCACATACCAGAAAAGACAGAACACAGAATAATCTACTCCTTCACAACCATCTATGCTGCCATTATACTAATAGGACTTTTTTAAAGCAGAAAGAAACCAGGAAAAGCTCACACACTGATCAGATACATGGAATGTCCACTCCAGAGGTTGATGGATGTCAAAGTTCCATGTTTAATGGTCCATCAAAAATATACAAAAATTTAGGCAGACTGAGGATGACTGTGTCGCCAAAACTTTTCTGTTCAGTTTTGGTATTTTTGTTTTTTCACCATATGGTCGCACCTGTTATCTTTTTTCCCAATTGAAGTGTAGAAAGAAAGTTTTACTGGGACAACAAAGCTTCCAGAAACAAATTAGGGACAACTGCATTCAAAGTAAGTATAAGGTTAGAGGGGTAGCCTGAGTAAAGAGGAAGAGCTAACAGTGTTAACAGGTCATAAATAAATCACATGAATACTGGCTAGCCCTCTAATGAAAATCAGTTGGATTGAATAATAATAATAATAACTTTATTTATATAGTACCTTCAAAAACAAAAGTTTACAAAGTGCTTTGACAAACAAAGCAAACGCAGATTATCTATAGCAACAGAGAGTCAAAACAGTGAGGGCAAGCAAACGTAGGACAAAATTAAGCCAAAATTGAGGTGAAGTTAAACAAATTACAGACAGGATGATAAAAACAGAATGTTACACAAAACTATTATTTCTAAATACAAGACAAGACACCATTGCATAATGACAACAGAATAACAAGGAATAAGCAATTAAAAGGAAAAGAATAAAATAAATAAAAAGAATAAACAAAAATAAATATAAAAAGACGACATCACATAAAAGCAAGTCTATAAAAAAGCTCTCTGGAGAGGGAAGTGTTTCCTGACACAAGGAGGCTCAACAGGCCTTTTCTAATTAATTAATTAATCTAATTTTCTAACTACAGCTTGTGTGTGTGCGTGTGTGTGTGTGTGTGTGTGTGTGTGCCATTCTGGCGAATCGTGGTCGTATCGATACGTATAACAGAGTGTATTTCTCAGTGTCCGTCTATCCGCCTGTCGACAGATTTGTCAATGTATAGCGCTGGATTCTAGTTTCATTAAATGTGTCTTAGCAATCAAGGAAAACTGTAATAGTGATAAAAACTGCATTACTTTTTATGTGTCAGTACCTGCATACAATAGACAATATGACATCCATGATTTTTTATAATTCAGTTTCCTTTATTGCAGACAATTCTACAGCTTTTGGTCAAGTGTCAAATGCTTGCATTTTCGTGTGTTGCAGTAAAAGCTTTGTTTGCAATCTGAGATTGCTGGCAGTGATCAACAAAAAAATCCACCAGACAGACCAGACATTGCAATTGCTTCCAAATGTGTAAAAACAATACACAAATACAATGAAAAGAGTAAAAGATACAAAAAAAAAAACTGACAGTTTCAGGCAGTCTGTTCTAATCTTCGCAGTTTTCACTATGTTTTTCCTGTATGCTATTAATTAACTATTATTAATTAATAAGCTATTTATCAGTGTTTCAATTCAGAAATGAGTGTCAGCTGTTTCAATGTAGCTTTTGAGCTGCTGTTGTTGCACAAGTGGGACTTTATACTATATTTAAGGTCTAAACATTAGGTTTTCATTTCTAGCATGCTGTGTGCAAACATTTAGATTACACAAGACAGATCTGCATGTTTGGTATTGGGCAGGCTTGTATGTAAAAAGAAAGTTGAAGCAATTTAGAAACGTGTGAGTTCACTACATATTCTGTGAAAACAACATGATTTGTGTTAAAGGTATGGTCCACAACAGACAGATGTTGTGCTAGTTGTGTCTGGAGTGTTTCAAAATGTGACTACAGGTTGGACAATAGGATGTTAGCGATTGTAAAAAACTGTAAGACCTTTTGAAATTAAACAATGAGAAAATTCAGCGGTGTTTTTCATATTCTTTCCTTTATTTGTGTAGATAGCATTACATGGTATTGAGGCCCATAACAATACAGAAACTTTACCAATAACTACAGTCATGACACACAGTGTAAGTTAGATTACCAAGCTATGTTTGGAAAAATTACTAAGAAATAGCAATGCATCACAAAAGTAATTCAAAACATTTGCATTATACAGTTTTGTATAAAAATATTCCTTCCTGTATTAAAATGATTAAGAGGCATGTTATAATGTGCTATAAGCAATACGACATTTTCCATTGATACCTGCTCTTATAAGAGTAAACAAATACTGTGTGGAGACCACTGGACAGATTGATCAGCTGCAAAACATGTACTGCCTGATTGCTAAAATGTGCAGCTAGAACACAACAATATGATTTGAGCACTTAAAAAATTAAAACGCATTCTAATCACAAAAATAATTCAAAAGCGTTTTCTACACTATGATGGCAAGCAGTTCATCCAATGGCACATCTTTACTGTTAGCAATTCTCCGCAGTGACGGGATATCAAGCCCAAACGCATTTACATATTTTGTAACAACAGAAACCAACACACGCACATCACCACCAACAGAAAGCCCAGGAACTGGTACAGCTGCTACACATGCACCAAGCATAGCATAGTATTTTATTTTGGACTGGAAAGCCTTTTTCTTCTTGTCGATGACCTCCTGGCTGATGTTGGGCATGGCCAGCAGCAGAGCATGCCTCTTGTGTGCAGGAAGTTCTCTCTCAAAGGTGTTCACTAAGAGAGTGAAGTCATACAGGTGGAGATCAAAGCTGGACACCAGGAAGACTTGAGGAGACTCATCACCTTGTCTTTGAAGACCTGTGTGACAACAGGAATACATGATATGATGATAAGATATATAAAACAATTAGAACTTTTAAAATGTAAAACATAATATGCATATCTATTGAATTATTATTTTCTATATATTCTTCCTGGCACCCCGTGCTTTGATTTAGTGGATATTATAAAAACAACGGATCACATGATGTTGAAAGTGTTAACCTTTTCCACTCATTCTGTCAAAGGCCCATACAGGAAGTCACCAGTATGACAGCTTTGTTCATCAAGAGAGGCAGCAGTGTGGTATTAATGACAGTCTGTGATTTGGTTTAAAGTTTGAATGTTTGCTGACATTGTGTTTGATATTGCAAATACATTAGCAAAACTGTGTTTTGTAATTTTACTTTTGTGGAAAGGTGCCTGTGATATATTTTGAGTGGAAATAAATTAAGAGAAGATTTGAGGGACTATTCTCCCTGCCTATCATTTTTTCAGTGAAGATAGACTTGAGGAAAACATGAGACGATTTTAGAGAGTAATACACGACTGTGAGGAAAAATATCCTACCTTGTTTATATTTGCAAAATATATTTTTCCCCCATCAAATAGATCAGTTCAAGAAAAATCTAAACTAATTCAGAAAGTTAAACGTCACAGCAACTGACATTCTTAGTACTGCGTGTATATCTGATTCACTGGACTTCATGATTCACAGATGATGTTGAAGCTTGACTTTGCAAAATTTTAATATAACAACATCAGCATTTAATACAAAAACATCAGTCTGATCTATGAGCCTAAATGATGAGTGCAAAGGATAACAGTGTGTCATCAGTCATGATTTCCTGTGCAGGTCAGTTTGTCCCAGTAGACATCTGCTGCTCACTGGGATCTCTGTCAAAAGAAATGTGAACTGTCCAACAATGGCTCAACCTGTTCACCACCTCAGTGACCAAGTGCTTCCTTATGTCTCCTTCTACCAGGTCACTGCTCTTTATACTAAGTAACCCCTAACCCTGACCCTTCAGTGTGGAAGGTAAAGGCCTTTGCCTCCTATACCAGTTCGACAACATGATGGTTACTGTGGGTGTTAGGCTACACCCCTGATGCATGACCTGGAGACCTATGGCAAGCAGTGTAAGCCTTTGGATGGAACAAGTGGATGGACATGATGCAGATTTCCTAACTTTGAGAAATCAATACCCCAAATAAAAGTGAATTGGAGTCAGACAAACATAATGACTATAAGCACTGATGTAAAGACGCATATTCTTTGCCTTTTTTGTGACTTCTTTTTAATCATGGACATTTTGTAATGAATCTCACTATTAGTATATGTGATGACATCATTCTGTTACCTTGAATGCAGTTTTCCTTGATTTGTTTGAGACAACCTTCTGCATTGAACCTTGACCTCTGACTTATTTTCTCATTTCTTAAGTCACTGTCAATCTTTGAGCGAACAAAGTAGAACTTTTTCTTCATGCTCTGAATCTCCTGAGCGAGCTTCACATCATTTTCTCTGAAGCGAGTGGCTGAGATGATGATGAAGAAGTCAAACTTTTCAAATCCAACAAGCTCCAGGTAGTTGTCAGCTGGAAAGTTGGTGGTGCCAATACCAGGAATATCCCACAGTGTGACACTGGGATAGTTGGGATGGGGGTATGGTGTAGCCTCTAAGGTGGTTTCTACACAACCAGTAGGAGCAGCTCTCTTATCCCTGTTGTCTACGCCTCTGAAGGCATTAACGAAGGTGGATTTACCAGAGCCTGTCTCTCCTGTGACCGCAATATTTAGTGGAATATTGCTCTGCTGATCCACATACTCCTGTGTCTTTGCAGCAGCTAAGGCTTGATTATTGCTCGCTAGTGCTTCTTTAATGTCTTCATGGATCCTGGATGATCCTGTATCCTCCATTGTAATCCTGCAGTTAAATGGAGTGAAAGAGGAGGTAAAAGTCATTATTGTCTTTGATAAATAGAAGAAAATGTAGTCCTGCAATGATCAGACATCATGCACATAGAATCCTGGATACCAATAAAAATCTGACATGTAGAATAAATCTTTAGAAACCATGTCTTCTTTAAAAAATATGTTATGATGCTGTATAGCCTTGAACACAGCAAATCAGTTTGGCGGACTCAGGTATGCACATAATAACACAGAGGAAGGTGAAATCTTTTCAGTTTTAGTGGATCTTCTGTATCATACCATGCCAGTTTTATACAGCTTCCTTATATTTTTCATCAGGATAAAAATTTGGCTTTTACTGAATATTAGAGGCCACTCACCTGGAGTCTTAATGTTGAAACAGATGAGACAAGAGCACACCAGCCTCTGAGTTAGGAGTTTATCAAGCAGTGATTATGAGGACAGTGGCCAATGAAAATGTCCTATGAGTTAGAGAAAACTGATTGGTCAGCTGTAAAGCAGCTGACTTCCAAGAAACCACAGATTTACATGAAACATGAAACATGAAACATGAAACATAGAGAGCTGCTGGCAGCACCCCCTGCTGGCTACTATCTGCAGGTGAATGACACCTCAGCATGGTTCTCTGCCTTTACACATGTATGGTATTCTTTAATAGTTTTTTGGTAATTAGCGTAAATTAAGTATGAACACTGAACACACACACACACACACACACGTTTCACATTAAATGTGTTCCTATAAGACGGTGTGCTTTCGTCTTTTATTTTGTAAATCTTGCATTGAATTACTTACATTAGTGCTTACAGGTGCTATATAAATAAAGTTATTATTATTAGTTCTGCTATTACAATCTGTTTGCAAGATCATCCAATGTTTTTATTTATTCCTTTTTTGCTGATGTTAGTTATTTTCTTTAAAATCTAGTAGGCACTAGAAAACTAATGAGGACTGAATGAGCAACTGATAATTAGTTAAAGGTCAGTTCATGAGTAATTCCCAATCATTATTAAGCTAAAAAAAAAAAACTTATTATACTTGGCCCTTAAAGAGTACCTAAACCCTAAAACCATTTTTTCAGCTGATAATCATTGTTTCTGGTTGTATAGTAGTGTTACTGACTGATCCTGCTCAAAATCTTGACAGTTTAGTGCAAACTGTTGAAAATCTACATTTTATTTTAAAAATGTGGTGTGGAGTGCCCTCTACAGCTTGAAACCTGGTTACTGCATTTGAATTTACAATGATTCATTTTCGGGGCAAATGACATCACTAACCATCCACGCTAAAGCCTGCCCTCCTCGCTTTACTCCTCCCCTTACTATAAAACCATTCTGTCCGCAGTTATCAAACTGATAGGAGGAAGTTGGATCAGAGCAGAGGGAGTAGTAGAGCAGAGAGAGTAGCTAGTAATTTGTCGAATTGTATTGTTAGCATAGTGTATTGCTGCGCAGAAAGCCCAGGCTCCCTGAGAGGGAGAAATAGAACCAAGTAGGATAAAATAAGTGTGGAGAAGGGGACCGGCTGAGCTCCGGCCGCCTTCCCTTCTGCCCGTGTGACACAGTTAGGGGGGGTTTTCCAAGCCACCATCGGCACAATGAACAGAAGTCTAAGTGTGGAGGAGAGGGACCGGGTAAAGAGGCCGACCTCCGGGAAAGCCCTCTCCCCTCTCCCTGCAGCGAGGGACCGTTCTCCAAGGTACCAGTGCTGGGCTGAGTGAAAATAAGCCAGTGTGGAGGAGAGGGACCGGGTAAAGAGGCCTGACCTCCGGGGAAGCCCTCTCTCCTCTCCCCGCAGCGAGGGACAATTTTCACTCCGCCCCCTTCCTCAGCCGCTGGGAACTGGGAAAGACACAGGCGTAGTAGGAAGATATTGTGATGTTGTGATTTATTTATTTATCACAACAAGACTGACTCTTCCAGGGCCAAAGCAACCTCCTTAAACCAGTTGCCCCTCCCACTAGGCATATTATTCACATAAAAAACCCCACAATCAGCATATTGTCTAACCAAAAAAAACCAAAACAATTTTCAGCTTCCTAAACTCAAAATAAACATAAAGCAAAATATTCAGTAATTTCATAAAAGTTCTCCTTTAACCCTCACAAGTTATTCACAACAAAAGTTAACTTAACAATCATGAAACGTAATAATACAGGTCACATGATCAAAAAGGCGCAAGAACAGACTATTTAACAGAGCAAAATGTTACACCCTGTTTTGCCAACCAAACTTAGACGGCCGGCACCAGCAGGATGTAACGTACTCGGTAAGGTAAGTGATACAAGGATGGTGTGAATGTATGGATATGAATATATGCAGAACTTCCAAGTGTGCTCCCTTGGCTGCATTACAAAAACAGAGGTAAGGAGAGATAATCGTGAGGTTTTATTTTTAATGCCTTAGTGAAGATGGAAAGGGAGCGTGGACTGAGAAATGAATGTGATCAAATGAATGAGAGCGAGTGTGTTTGAGCTTGTGTGTGTGCACGCTGCCCACAGTCAGTGAAAGAGCCGCCCCGTCACATCGTCCCCCTCCTCCTGGAGTTTGGCGATGTGC
Organism: Epinephelus awoara; assembly: GCA_035609425.1. Taxonomy (NCBI): domain Eukaryota; kingdom Metazoa; phylum Chordata; class Actinopteri; order Perciformes; family Serranidae; genus Epinephelus; species Epinephelus awoara. The sequence continues at coordinate 27,015,886 of CM069309.1, forward strand.
GGGGCAGCTTCGTCACACTGTGTAACCATCTTTCGGCCTTGGTTGGAAAGGCAAACACTGTCTCCAGCAGACTTAAACCTTTCCTCTTTTATGAAGCTCATAGTTAGGGCTGGCTCTGGCTCACCTTGGACCAGCCCCTAGTTAGGCTGATATAGGCCTAGTCTGCCGGGGGACTTCCTATGACACACTGAGCTCGTCTCTCCTTTTTGTTAGAATATTTTAAATCTGTGAATGATGATAAAGTGTCATGGGTAAGTTTTAACTGTTTGTTTGTTGGTTGTGTGACAGAAGTGTTTATTATACCTGCTTAACAGAATATTATACAATATGTTATATGAGTCAACTACTTAAACACAACAGTTGTTTTACATAACATAATTATCTACTAAACCATCTAACTGCTGACCCATGGGCCGTCAGATGGTTTACAGGCATAGAAGATGGAAATGAGAGAGCTGCCCCTACTGGTTGTGTAGACACCACCTCAGAGGTTATACCATACCCTCATCCGAACTATCCTGATGTTACATTATGGGATCTTTTGGTATTGGCACTACTAAGACATGTATGATTTGAAAATGTTGACTTCATCATCATCATCTCAGCTGATCGCTTCAGAGAAAATGATGTGAAGCTTGCTCAGGAGATTCAGAGGATGAGGAAAAAAATCTACTTTGTTTGCTCAAAGATTGACCATGCCTTACATGACGTCAAGACGTCAGAGATCAGAGTTCAACGCAAAAAGGACTCTTAAGCAAATAAGGGAAAACTACATTGAAGGTAAGTCAAGGTCAGAGGGTAGGAGACACTGCCTTATTTTAAGGACACAAGAGACAAAAAAAACTTTTCATATTGGCAGCCCAAGTTGAGAGGAAGAGCTACAAATGCTAACAGGTAAGAAAATGAGTCATATGAACACTGGCAGAGCCCCCCAGTAAGAGTCTGTTGGCTTGAGAGCTCATCTACTCAGATCTGACGCATACAGTAAACACTTGCCAGAATACTCAAAATTACTTCTGTGGTCTTTCCTGCTACAATAGGTGCTACAACTATATTTTGTCACGATGACAGACACACACACACACATATTTATACGGTGAAAATACTAGTCATCACAACGTTGTTGCAGCTGGTACTGAGACACTGAATGTGTTCAATGATTTAGGGTGATCTTCTCTGAGGTGTCATATTGACTGATGCATGTGGGTGTGAACTGTGTAGCAATATATGCTATAATATTCCATTGCATCATTTACTGTGAGCTGGGATTAGCTTCATGATCATAACTGGAGTAATACCCTAACGCTTAACATCTAATTTATCAAGCAATCGGCCTGATTGTGGCACTATAGCTGACAGCTGAGTAAATGAAAATGTTGACAGGCCATGCCGCCCACACAAAGAGTATGATAGATATGAAAAGTGACAAAAATCTATATCTCAGTGTGCTCTATAAAAAGCCTCTTGGAAAATTGATGGGGTTTTTCCATGTGAAAAACAAAAAAGATGAATAAGTTCACATACGTTAGACTCTTTATAAGGACTGATTTACCCTAATTACCCCAAATATACAACAACTCATTCACCTGCAGATAGTAGCCAGCAGGGGGTGCTGCCTGCAGCTCTCTATGTTTTGTGTGAATCTGATGAAAGATTTACAATTCTTTTAAAAAATAAGATATGCTCTTTATTAGGATAGACTGATTGACACTAATTACCCCAAAATATAAACAAATAATGCATACCATACATCTGTAAAAGCAGAGGGCCATGCTGAAGTGTCATTCACTTGCAAATAGTAGCCAGCAGGGGGTGCTGCCTGCAGCTCTCTACGTTTCATGTAAATTTCTGTGTTTCTTGGAAGTCAGCTGCTTTACAGCTGACCAATCAGTTTTCTCTCACTCATGCCAGGACATTTTCATTGGTCACTGTTGTCATCACCATCACTGCTTGAACTCTGATAAACTCAAGTGGGGGTTTTTTTTTCCGACTGGATGTCGACTTTTCTTGCAGCTGAACAACTCATAGTAACTCAGAGGCTGGTGTGCTCTTGTCTCATCTGTTTCAACATTAAGAGTCCAGGTGAGTAGCTTCTAATAATCAGCAAAAGCTTTCTTTATATCCTGATGAAAAATATGAGGAAGCTGCTTATTGCTGTATAAAACTGGCATAGTGTGAGTAAACAGCCACTAAAATGTGCTAATGTAAATAGATTTGACCTTCATCTGTCAAAAAGATCTGCTGTGTGCCAGGTTATATACTGCATCATAATATGATATTTTCAGGGACGTGGGGATTTCTAAAGATGCAGTGTGCATGTCAGATCATTGTGTTTAAGATTGTATGTACATGACATTAGGTCATTGTAGGACTACATTCTTTTACTATTTCCCAAAAGACAATAATGGCTTTTTACTTCTCTTGTACTCCAGTTATCAAGGATTACCATGGAGAGTGGACAATGGACTGAAGACATTAAAAAAGCACTAGAAAATAATGATCAGGCCTTAGCTGTAAAAAGGGTCCAGGAGAATTTGGCTTGGCAGAACAATATTCCACTAAATGTTGCCATAACTGGAGAGACTAATTCTGGTAAATCCACCTTTGTTAATGCCTTCAGAGGCATAAATAACGGGGATGAGGGAGCTGCTCCTACTGGTCCTGTAGAAACCACGTCAGAGGCTACACCATACCCCCATCCCAACTATCCCAGTGTCACACTGTGGGATCTTCCTGCTATTGGCACTCCCAACTTTCCAGCTGACAACTACCTGAAGCTTGTTGGATTTGAAAAGTTTGACTTCTTCATCATCATCTCAGCCACTCGCTTCAGAGAAAATGATGTGAAGCTCGCTCAGGAGATTCAGAGGATGGGGAGAAAGTTCTACTTTGTTCGCTCAAAGATTGACACTGACATACATGATGAGGAAAGACGTCAGAGGTCAGAGTTCAACGCAGAAAGGTGTCTTGAACAAATCAAGAAAAACTGCATTCAAGGTAAGTGACTGATGTTATCACATATGGTAATGATGAAATTATGTCTCCCCTCCAAAATACACAAGTCTCACAAATGTCATTGTAATAGGTTTGTAGTGATTTTCTAAATCATTAAGTTAAGCCACATAACAGTTCTGCTAATGTATTTTCAATATCCAACAAATTGTAGACATACATTCAAACAAACAACAACAAAGCTGTCATACTGGTGACCATGGAGTAACTAACACTTCCTGTATGGTCACCTGAAAATTTATACAAAATAATAATTCAATAATGTGTCCCTAGAGCTGCACCTTATTTTAAAAGTTCTAATTGTTTTATATATCTTATCATCATATCATGTATTCCTGTTGTCACACAGGTCTTCAAAGACAAGGTGTTGAGTCTCCTCAAGTCTTCCTGGTGTCCAGCTTTGATCTCCACCTGTATGACTTCACTCTCTTAGTGAACACCTTTGAGAGAGAACTTCCTGCACACAAGAAGGATGCTCTGCTGCTGGCCATGCCCAACATCAGCCAGGAGGTCATCGACAAGAAGAAAAAGGCTTTTCATGCCCAAATAAAATACTATGCTATGCTTAGTGCAGGTGTAGCAGCTGCACCAGTTCCTGGGCTTTCTGTTGCAGTTGATGTGTTTGTGTTGGTTTCTGTTGTTATAAAATATGTAAATGGGTTTGGGCTTGATAAACCGTCACTACGGAGACTCACTGATAGAAGAGGTACGCCATTTAGGTATCTGATTAACATCATAGTGTCACCACTGGCTGCAGCAGAAATTACCCGAGATCTTGGGTTGAAGGTGCTTCTTAGATGTGCAGGCACAGCTGCATTAATGGCAGCAGAGGAAGGGTCCAGATTTACTCCAGTAATCAGAACCACAGCAGCAATGAGTCTCTCTTTTATCTTCACCTACAGAGTTCTCAATACTTTTCTCAACAGACTTGCTGAGGATGCACAGAGGGTGTTTAAAAGGGTCCTGGGTTCGGACATAGTGTGATTTTGTAAAGTGAATGGCAGTGACATTTAATGTCACATTAAAAACCGCAGAGAAAGAGCTTTTGGATTTTTTTTTTTAGCAGACTGTGCTGTAGTATTTTATAACGATATACAAATCATGGTCTTGTATTGTAACTGCACATTTTTGCTACGTTTGAAACAATTGATCGTGACATTCTTTCAGACAGACTGAGGCACTGGGTGGGCGAAACTGGTGCTGCTTTAGACTGGTCCTCATCGTATTTGACAAAAAGGACGTTTTTTGTCTCTGTTAAAGGGCCAGTGTGTAATTTTTGGCATGGTTTATTGTCAAATCTGAATCTGAATCTGAATGTTCTACCCATTAATAAGTTTATATAAGTGTATAATCGCTATAAAATAAAATTTGTTTGGTTTTCGTAGCCTTATAATTATGCTTATATATATATATATATATATATATATATATATATATATATATATATATATATATATATATAGCAAGGGCCTTGCTTTAGAGAGGTTGCCATCTTGCGCCGCCATATATATACGGCAGACCGAGCGGACAATCCAGCCAGCCAGAGAATGCGTTTCGCGTGTATAAATAAACCAACAAAGAGAAGAGTTTGGGATGGAGTCTTTTACCCCCTGGATTGTTCCTGAGGTTTTTGGAGTGCTCAAATAAACGGGCCTTCACAACTACAACACAACGTCCTTCAGAGGAAATCACACTGCTATTGATTTTAATGTTCATTATCATTAATCTTATTAATATTGTATCACTACTGCTAAAAATGTAGTACTAATGTTGATAGTGTTCATGATACATCCCAACTGTGTTAGAAATATCATAGGGATGACGCCAGCATCAGTATAGTCTTTATTCTTGTTGTGCAAGCAACCCTATTATTAAATATTTTATTTATCAATCAATCTATTGGTCTTTTTTGTTTGTTTTTATGCCTTCGCACAGGCCAAGGCTGGAGGCATTATGTTTTCAGGTTGTCCTCCATCCTTTTGTATGATCGTCCATCCCAATCTGGTGTACACAGTATCTCCAGAACACCTTGAGGGAATTTCTCAAGGTCATGCCAGGATTGGCTTATGGTCACCTGTCAGCTCCCTTATAGTGCTGGTCCTCTTTGTCTTGATGTAGGTCAAATTTCAACATTCTCATGAGAGTTTTTATTCCTTTATATCCTGTGTCCAGCCACATCTTTACATCCTGTGGTTTTAAGTTTTGTTAAGGACACAGCTTTTAAATTGTATTACTGAACTTTTCAGTCTTTTTTACACCAATACATTTATCGAACTGACTTTTTGAACCTGATCATTTTGTGTTGTGGTATGATTGTTTCTGTTAAATAAATATCTTTTCAATGATAAATGTGTGTTTTTGTTGTTTTGTGTCTGTACTCACATTTTAATAAACATTTGTGCAGGTGCTTTGCTACAGTGCAGGTGCCCTTCTTGCTCTCCGCTCTTATTTTTCCTATTTTTCCGTCTTGTCACAAACTCCTACACATTTAAGGAGGTTTCCTAATACAGCTAAATCATCAGGGGGATTACTTTTGACATCTCTGGGTTGCAACTCTCTGCTGTTTCTTCAGAGGAAACTACAGATATTGACATATACACAGAGCCATGACAGGGGACAGCTCAGACCAGCGAGAGCTGCAGCATGAACAATCTCTGTGTGACAAGAGTGTGTTGAATCCTGTAAAATCCACAACAGGCTCATCATGCCAAAACTGTTGGAAACATCTACAGGAAATTGCTGTGCTACTGACAAGGATTTTTACATTGGCAGCTGACAAAGGACTTCATGAGACATTCCCCATAATGATTAGTGGTAAGACACCTAAGTTTGCTACCACTAATCAAAGCAGTGTTAACCATGATGCCATCCCAAATATCCTAAACCTGGATGATACAGTGTCTTTCCTGACACTTGTTAAAGTGGGACCCAAACAGACTGATCCCACTGCTGCCTGGCATACACTTGCTGCTTAGCCAAAATGGAACAAAAAACAAAATAAAATCTGGCATCACAGGAAGAAATACAGCATCACCCGGCATATGGCTCAAAAACAAATATCAACCACTGTCTGAACTAAGTGTGAACGGGTCGGAAAGCAATTTTATAAATGGGAATGAGGGAATAAAAAATTAACTTCTTCAAAGGGAAAATGTGAAACTAACACTGGTACACAGAAGAAGCAAAAGGCACACCAGGACAAAGAGTCTGTGCCAGAGGCGAAGGAGAGAAATATCCTCCTTGTGGGAGATGGTGCTATCAGTGCTGTAAACAATGAAAGGATCATCCCATGCAGCTATCCAAGTCCCATGGTCAGTGACATAACTGGACTTTTCTCAGAGGTACTGTCAAACCACTCTGGATTCAAACATGTTATCGTGCATGTGGCAGCCGTTGACACCAGGAAAGGAGAATCAGAAGTTTTCAAAAAAAAAAAGATTTTATGAAGCTTTTTAACAGACTTGACAAGCTGGAAGTATAATCGTTCATCAGTGGGACTCTGCCAGCCATTGACAGAAGGATAAATAAATTCAGCTTCCTATTTGCACTCAGTACATGGCTTTTTAATGCATGTGAGTCTCAAGGAAAAAACTTAATTGATAGCTTTAATTTGTTTAAGCAATGGGACAACTTCCTCAGAGGAAAGGGTCCCCTCCTTTATGGACGTGGACTGAGGCGGCTAACAATTTTCTCCATTGTCTGAGGAACCAACAAACTTCCTGTCCCCAAAGATTAGATAAGAGGATGACAGTAAGATCCTCCAGTGCCACACATCTCATTCAGTTCCCTGGAAGCCATGTATCTCAGGCCCTGCTCCAACAAATGTAAAACTAGTTGTATTTAATATCAGGTCCCTGGGTAATAAGTCAGCAAACAAGACTGAATAGCTTCATGCATGAGAGATTATTCTCTACAGAGGAGGCACAACCTCCGGCTCAGAGCACAGGGGTTGTGCCCAGAGCAGTGAATACAGGGCATCTTTTTACCTACACTCAGATGACACTGTACTACCAGTACTGTTGTCTATGCCTCTGAAGGCATTAACAAAGGTACTGGTAGTACAGTGCTTCATTTGTTAATCATGAGGTGCTGGACGTCAGAGAGCATGCTGGCCAGGTGGGTCAGGGATAGAAAAGAAGTCAGAACATATTTAGAGATTTCATCAAAACCACATTTTCATTACAAGCCACATATCCATATTGTGGGTAACTAATGTCATCTGGTTGAAAACAGCTCTTGACAAACCGATAAAAAGCAAAGAGTGTTTATCTGAATGAGTCCCAGTGCATACCTCAGAGGGTGCAGCTCTCTGATACAAACACACCCCTCCTCTCCACATTTCTTATAAACCAGCTGCTTTCACTGAAATGGGGCCGAGGAAACAGGACAGACACTGATTGGTCATCGTGGCTCACAGCAGACGTTTTCATTGGTCGCTTCACTGACTTTAAGGAGCTGAACTTTGTACAACTCTGACACTGTGCCGCTGTGCAGAGAAAGAAGTTAAACCTTCTTGTTGTATCCAAGTGTCTCATACGGTAAGAGATATATTCACAGCTAATCCATGCTTATTACGGCAACTTTGTTCTATGTAACACAGTTTGCACTGCTCTACATGTAATGTGTAAGTAATATTAAATAATAAGGTTACAGTAGCCATCATAGGGAACAGAAACATAATAAATATAATTTCTGTTTTGATGTTTTTTGCTGCCAAAAATACATCACTGACTGAAGGCAACAATTTATCCTGCAGTGTAGACTACACAGTCACTGATGTTGAAAAATTGAAAAATTTTGAAAAATTCATTCAACTTTGCATAATATAAATGTATTAAAATCAGCCTCATTATATTTAATGCATTATTAGATAAAGGGTGAACTTACTACAAATGCAAAATACCACAGTGATTTTCTGTTTTCTATATTTTTCAGGGCGCGCTATGGTTAATCCATTTGAAAATGAACAGATTAAAAAAATTAAAGAGGAGCTGCTAACCAATGGACCTGACGCAGCAGCTGCAAAGATCCAGGAGTATTTGGATGAGCAGAATAATATTCCACTAAATATTGCAGTCACAGGAGAGACAGGCTCTGGTAAATCCACCTTTGTTAATGCCTTCAGAGGCATACTAGATGAAGAGGATGAGAGAGCCGCTCCTACTGGTTGTGTAGAAACCACCTCAGAGGCTACACCATACCCCCATCCCAACTATCCCAATGTCACACTGTGGGATCTTCCTGGTATTGGCAGCTCTAAGTTTCCAGCTGACAAGTACCTGAAGCTTGTTGGATTTGAAAGGTTTGACTTCTTCATCATCATCTCAGCTGATCGCTTCAGAGAAAATGATGTGAAGCTCGCTAAGGAGATTCAGAGGATGGGGAAAAAGTTCTACTTTGTTCGCTCAAAGATTGACAATAACGTACGTGATGATGAAAGACGCCTGAGGTCAAAGTTCAACGAAGAGAGGACTCTTAAACAAATCAGGGACAGCTGCATTCAAGGTAAGTCTGAGGTTAGAGGGTGAAACCACAAATGCCTAAAACTCAAAGCTATATGCAACAAGGGCTACAAGAGCAAGAAATACAAGTGTCTGCCAACACTTATCAGAGACTGTGATACATACTGTTCATAATCACCTGAAATCGTGGCTAAAAAATATCAAGTGTGTGACCATAGTCTGAAATGTATCCAGCGTCTGAAGTGTGCCTTGTTTTATGTTTGATGTATTGTTGTCCTTGTTTTCAGAAATTTGATGTGCTCTTATGAAGTGTGTTCTGTTGCATGTACTGTGTTGCTGATCCTGTTTTAATGTATTGTGTTTTCTGTAGTTTTCATCACACCTGCCCAGAGACAATTGGAAATCAGCCAAGACGCCTAAACTGGCACACTGAGAGAACTATTTGTTATTGTGCACTGTCCCTGTAATCTTAAACTGTATAAACAAATGACACCATACTTGATTGGATGTTGCAGCGGGTGCGATCCTATCGCAGGATGGTCTCTCATTCTGTCTTGATTTCATCATTTGACTCTTCTGTTCTGTTTGTGACACAGGTCTTAAAGAACCAGGCTTCAATCCACAAGTCTTCCTGGTGTCCAGCTGTGAGCTCCACCTCTATGATTTCCATCTGTTAGAGGAGACCCTGGAGAGAGAACTTCCTGCACACAAGAGGAACACTCTGCTGCTGGCCATGCCCAATGTCAATCCTGAGATCATCAGAAAGAAGAAAGAGGTCTTTGGGTCTCAAATAAAGTACCTTGCCTCTATATCTGCACTCATAGCAGCTGCACCAGTTCCTGGGCTCTCTGTTGCCACTGATATAGCCATGCTGGTTGCTACCATCAATGAGTACAAAGTTACATTTGGTCTTGATAGCAAGTCACTGCAGAGTCTTGCTCTCAGTGCACGCGTGCCTGTGGCAGATCTTACAGCAGTGATGACATCACAACTGGGTTTACACGAAATAAACAAACAGCTTATCATTAAGATGTTGTGCTTGTCTGTAAGTGATGTTGCATTAATGGCAGCAGAGGAAGGGTTCAGATTTGTTCCATTATTTGGAATCCCAGCAGCAGCAGCCCTCTCTTTTATCTTTACCTACAAAGCTCTTAATACTTTCCTCGACATGCTCGCTGAGGATGCACAGAGGGTGTCCAAAAAGGCCCTGGGTTTCAACACCTCAGTGTGATTTTGTGAGGTGAATGGCAGTGGTGTTTAATGGCACATTAAAAACGGCAGAGAAAGAGCTTTTGGATTTTTCTTTTAATAAACTGCATTGTTTTTTAATAAGCACTGTATTCAAGTCACAATATTGTATTCTAGTTGCACATTTTAGCAACCATGCATCACAGGTTTTGCAGTTGATCACTCCATCAGTGGCTCCTATGAATGTTATTTGCTCATACAAAAGCAACTATTAATAGAAAATATCCCATAGCTTGTACACACATTAAAACATGCCTCTTTATCCTTTTAAAACAGGAAAGTTACTATAACACTAAAAAATACATAATACGTTTTTTATTACTTTCTGGTTTATTACCATTTTTAATTATTTATGTATAACTTGGTAATCTATCTCACACTGTGTGTCATGACTGTGGGTATTAACAGTTTCTGTATTCATAGCAAACAGTTATCAGTATAGGCCTCTGTACCATGCAATGCTATTTACACAAGTGAAGGACAGAATATTAGAAACATTGCTGTCTTCTCTGGTTGTTTTTATGTTCAGAAGTTCTTGATGTGTGTTATTGTGTTTTGTTGATGCCTGGAGATGGTGTAATGAGAGTTTGCTGCCCTCCAGTGGTCACTGGGAGGAACTACAACACAACGTCCTTAAAGGAAATCACACTGCTATTGACTTTAATGTTCATTGTCATTAATTTTATTAATACTGTATCACTACTGCTAATAACAATTTTAGTACTAATGTTGACAGTGTTCATGATACATCCCAACATCCCAGCCAGCATCAGTACAATCTTTATTCTTGTTGTGCTTTGTATGAATGAAAATCATTGAGTGAAGCCGCAACCCCATTATTAATTATTTTGTTAATAAATCAATCTACTGGTCTTTTTTGTTCGTTTTCATGCCTCCACACAGCACTAGCCGAGACTGAAGGCATTATGTTTTCAGGTTAACCAATCATCTGCATGACTGTCCGTCCCATTCTGACGAGCGCAGTATGTCAAGAACACCTTGAGGGAATTTCTCCAAATTTACAATAGACAATATGAAATCCAATATTTTTTATAACATAGATTCCTTTCCTTTCCTTACAATACTGCTGACAATTACTAAAGGCTTGGAGGAAGGCCTGTAGTGTTTGGGTTAGGGCTGAATACAATGCACAATCTAAAGTCCAGTTTGATGAAACATATGAAAGTGGCAAGTGCAGGGATTAATGAGGGATGTGAAATGTTAAGTCCTGTTTAATAACACCGTCTTCATCCCGTTTATATGACCATGATACAAGATATGATCCATACACACAAAAGCCTCAAAGTGCTTAGCAGAGGTGTGCGCACACACAGAGCTCTGCACAGTCACAAACCAACTTTCATGTATTTTGCTTCTTTTACTTCTCTAGTATTTTGCGTCTCCAATATAATCTACTCACTCAGGCAGGTCTGAAATAGGGCTGCAACGATTAGTCGTTTAATCGATGACTAATCGACTATTAAAATAAAGAGTGACTATTTTAGTTGTTGACTAATAAAAAAATAAAAGTACCCTAAAATACTCTTATTGCAGCTTCTTATGTTCAAATATTGGCAGCTTTACACACTCTCCCATGACGGTGTACTAAAACCCTTTGGCGTGAGTATGAAACAAGATATTTGATGACATAATTTTGAGGTTTGGAAGGGACAGACCGACATTTTTCAACATTTTAACACATTTTTCGATAAAATGATTAGTTGACTAATTGAAGAAATAATCGACAGATTAGTCGTTAGTTGCAGCCCTAGTCTGAAATGTGTTAAATTAATGTCTGAATCTTACAATAATGTTGTTCAGGTGTCACTGAGTGTATCCAGGGTTTCACAGAAACTTCAGTATTGATGCTCTGTTTGTTGCTCACAGCTGGCTGCAGCATCACACAGCAGCTGAAACTATAAATGCATAAAAGCTTGTTCCATTGTCATGAGGCTGTATAAGATGACTTCATATTAAATATCCTCAGCCACATATTCTTGAAAATATAAAATTAAACGATCAACTTCACACTTTACAATCACATCATATCCCATCATACTGTTGAGTTAATAAGGATGCTTTAGTGTTTTTGTGTTAGGAAATGGTAAAAATATCATTAAAGAAAACCTTAACACGTTGAGGACCCCTGCCCTCCTGGCTTATAAAATTTAAAAAAAATAAAAAAAATAAAAACAAGGATAAAATCTTGTGATTAAATGTTGAGTAATGTAGTGGTTATAGTTAAAAAAAAAAAAAAGAAAAAAAGAATAACAAATGAGAAAAAACAAAGCTTGTGTGCTCCTGAGTCCCGACCAAAAACATGCTGCAGGCATGAAAAATATTTCAGTTGAAATACATTAGTTTAAAAGTTAAAAAAAAAACCTTGGAAAATTTGTGTCTATGTACATGAATCTATAGATTAAATTTCATTACTATTTCACAAAGTGCCATGAGACTGGGTTGCGTCCATGGCAACCGTCATAGCAACCTGGCGAGACCTGACCTGGAAATCTTCGTAATAATTAACAAACAAAACTTCATACACATTCACTGAACAAAGATTAATAGAATAAATGGCACATTTCTAGAAATGTTATCACTGTCAGCCATTTTTTTTTCACTCATAGAAAGTCAACAGTCACGTAATGTGTACTGCGTTGCAATGTAAATGGACTGAAGAGGAAAAGACTACAGTTCATGCTGTGATCTGCCTGCTTGCCTTTTTTGGCACCCACCATAACTATGTAACGTATCAACAGGTACGTAGCATAAATAACTGCAAGGCCGAACTGATTCATATTGAAAGCTGATTGTCTATTTTGTTATCCATTGTGTGTTGACTGATTGAAAGAACACAGTCATCTGACTATAAGTGTTGTTGTTTGATGAACATATTTGCTTTTCTTGGATGTTTTTAATGTTTAATGTCAGGCCAGCAACTTTCACTTTAGGCCTGGTGTCAACTGTTTTGGAAATGTGACTTCTGAATGGACAAATGTGTTGAAGCAAATGACAAAAACTGTAATACCTATCAACATAAATCATGAAACACATCAGTTGTCAGTGTCTAATATTAAAGTGGGTATAAACGCTGGCCAAAAGTCATCATTATTTCTATTATTACATTTTTTTTTCAAGAGATGCATTAGAAGGCCCAGAAGGAATTAATGGCTCATCTTCTGCACTGCATTTGCTCATCTGCTGCAAGCTGCAGTGATGGTTGTGCATCATCAGCTCGAGGGACCGTCCTGAACTATTCTTATATGTGTCCCGTGGTGGAAACACAGGCAAGTGTCCAAAACTCAAAACAATGAGGTCTCTCAACTACAAGATGGTGACTGTCACATTTAAATGTTGATGAGGTTTGATTAGTTTATTTATTTATTCTGTGAGGAGTTTTTCAAAGTCACAGGAACCAGTGACTTTTTCTGTAAGATATGAGCACAGTCAGAGTGAATGAAAAACATTCATGAGAACATACAGTTAATAATTATTAATGTGCACATTTTAACTAAATATGTTAATATACCATAAAGACAGCATACGTCTACAAGATGGTAATGTGGGAACAGAATATTTTGTTTGTCCAACCTTATAGAACATGAGATGGAGAGCTCACTAAGATAATGTAAAGACAAAATCACTAATTTCAGTATATTTCAATGACCATTTTATTTGATCACTCAGAGGCCTTCATTTCATTCAGATTAATAGACAGTATTCAGACAGTAAGCATTACATTACCTGATTTGCTCAATGTGTTTGATTAAATATGCAACATGATCAGAACACTCTGATTTGTACACTGTACATACAGTAAGATTACACTGTACATAACAGTTCTAAATGTGCCACATTTCCATTCACCTTTATGATCACACTGAGGTGTTCAGACCCAGGGCCTTTTTGGACACCCTCTGTGCATCCTCAGCGAGCATGTCGAGGAAAGTATTAAGAGCTTTGTAGGTAAAGATAAAAGAGAGGGCTGCTGCTGCTGCAGGGATTCCAAATAATGGAACAAATCTGAACCCTTCCTCTGCTGCCATTAATGCAGCATCACTTACAGACAAGCACAACATCTTAATGATAAGCTCTATGTTTATTTCGTGTAAACCCAGTTGTGATGTCATCACTGCTGTAAGATCTGCCACAGGCACGCGTGCACTGAGAGCAAGACTCTGCAGTGACTTGCTATCAAGACCAAATGTAACTTTGTACTCATTGATGGTAGCAACCAGCATGGCTATATCAGTGGCAACAGAGAGCCCAGGAACTGGTGCAGCTGCTATGAGTGCAGATATAGAGGCAAGGTACTTTATTTTTGCCTGTAAAGCCTCTTTCTTCTTGCTGATGATACCATGACTGATAATAGGCATTGCCAACAGCAGAGTGTTCCTCTTGTGTGCAGGAAGTTCTCTCTCCAGGGTCTCCTCTAACAGATGGAAATCATAGAGGTGGAGATGACGGCTGGCCACCAGGAAGACTTGAGGAGACGCAATATCTAATTTTTCAAGACCTGTGTCACAAACAGAACAGAAGAGTCAAATGATGAAATAAAGACAGAATGAGAGACCATCCTGCGATAGGATCGCACCTGCTGCAACATCCAATCAGTATGGTGTCATTTGTATATACAGTTTAAGATGTGTGGTGTGATGAAAACTACAGAAAACACAATACGTTCAAACAGGATCAGCAACACAGTACATGCAACAGAACACACTTCATAAGAGCACATCAGATACATGAAAACAGGGACAACAATACATCAAACATAAAAACAAGTCACACTTAAGACGTTGGATACATTTCAGACTATGGTCACACACTTGATATTTTTTAGCCACGATTTCAGGTGATTTTAAATGAACAGTATGTGTCACAGTCTCTGATAAGTGTTGGCAGACTGTTCCATGAATGTTTTGTTCATGTAGCCCTTGTTGCATATAGCTTTGAGTTTTAGGCATTTGTGATTTCACCCTCTAACCTCAGACTTACCTTGATTGCGGTTGTCCCTGATTTGTTTAAGTTCTTTGTTGAACTTTAACTTCAGGTGTCTTTCCTCATCACGTAGGTTATGGTCAATCTTTGAACGAACAAAGCAGAACTTTTTCTTCATCCTCTGAATCTCCTGAGCGAGCTTCACATCATTTTCTCTGAGATGATGATGAAGAAGTCAAACCTTTCAAATCCAACAAGCTTCAGGTACTTGTCAGCTGGAAACTTAGAGCTGCCAATACCAGGAAGATCCCATAGTTTAATATTGGGATAGTTGGGATGGGGGTATGGTGTAGCCTCTAAGGTGGTTTCTACACAACCAGTAGGAGCGGCTCTCTCATCCTCTTCATCTAGTATGCCTCTGAAGGCATTAACAAAGTTGGATTTACCAGAGCCTGTCTCTCCTGTGACTGCAAGGGTCAGTTCTTGGACCACTGCTGTTTAACCTCTATATGCTTCTACTTTCACGTCATATGTAAACACAACTTAAATTATCATGATTACACAGATGATTCACAACTTTACATTTCACTTTATCCAGATGATCTATCTCCCATACAGTCCTTCACACATTGTATCAGTGATATCGATCTATGGATGACAGAGAACTTCTTACAGTTAAATAAAAACAAGACAGAAATACTTATCTTTGCTGCACAGGCTCAGAGACAGGGAGTTGCAGCACATCTCAAGTCCCTGTCTCTGGAGAGCAAAACTGAAGCAAGAAATCTGGGTGTAATCATCGACAGCAATTTAAATTTCAAAAGTCATATCAACCACATTACAAGATCAGCGTTCTACCATCTCAAAAACATTTCCAAATTAAGAGGCTTTCTGTCACAATCCCATTCTGAAAAATTAATCCACACATTCATAACAAGCAGATTAGATTACTGTAACGGCCTATTCACTTGCCTTGCAAACTCTAGCATTCAGAGGTTACAATTAATTCAAAATGCAGCTGCACGTATTCTCACTGGTACTAAAAAGTCTCAACACATCACACCCGTTCTTAAAACTCTGCACTGGTTACCTGTCAGAATTGATTTTAAAATCCTCCTCCTGGTTTATAAAGCTCTAAATGCCAGCAAGAACCCTCAGGTCTACAGGTAGTGGTAATCTGATCATTCCTCACACTAGAACTCAGGGAGGTGTTTATGGCCCACGCAGGTGGGACACCCTGCCTGAGACAGTGAAAGATGCCACATCAGTGACCATTTTTAAAAACAGGTTAAAAACTGTTCTTTTTACGACAGCGTTTGGTTAGTGTGTGTGTGTGTGTGTGTGTAGAGATATGTGTTTGTGATATGGTTTTCATCTGTTTACTCTGCACTTTGTGGTTGTACTGTAATTATTTGTTATATGTTGTAAAGCACATTGAGTTTGCCTTGTGTATGAAATGTGCTTTATAAATAAAGTTTGACTTGACTTGACTTGACTTACAGTATGAGGCACTAGGATCGTTGTTACTCAGCAAGAAGGTTTAACTTCTTTCTCTGCACAGCTGCAGTGTCAGAGTTGTACAAAGTTCAGCTCCTTAAAGTCAGTGAAGCGACCAATGAAAACGTCTGCTGTGAGCCACGATGACCAATCAGTGTCTGTCCTGTTTCCTCGGCCCCATTTCAGTGAAAGCAGCTGGTTTGTAAGAAGTGCCGAGAGGAGGGGTGTGTTTGTATCAGATAGCTGCACCCTCTGAGGTATGCACTGGCACTCATTCAGATAAACACTCTTTGCTTTTTATCGGTTTATCAAGAGCTGTTTTCAACCAGATGACATTAGTTACCCACAATATGTAATGAAAATGTGGTTTTGATGAAATCTCTAAATATCTTCTGACTTCTTTTCTGTCCCTGACCCACTGAGTCAGCAGGCTCTCTGACATCCAGCACCTCATGATTAACAAATGTTGTCTATGCCTCTGAAGGCATTTACAAAGGTGGATTTACCAGATCCAGACTGTGATGCCAATATTTAGTGGAATATTTATCTGAATCTTTGTAGTTCCTAAAGGCAGGTCTATTAGTAAGCAGCTTTGTTAGGCTTTGCCTTGTGATTTCCTGTGGCGCTCAGTGGTACACTTAGGTGGTATGAGTCTCCCACTGAAAGTACTCTTGTGCCTGACCAGCACATGGTGGTCTTTGCCATGTTGAGCTGCAGATGGTTCTGCTCACACCATGTGACAAAGTTATCCACAACAGCCCTGTACTCATCCTCATCACCCTTGGTGATACATCCAACTACAGTCATCAGAAAACTTCTGAAGATGGCAGGTCTCAGTGCAATAGCTGAAGTCCATGGTGTAGAGGGTGAAGAGGAAGGGAGAGAGTACAGTCCCCTGCAGGGCCCCGGTATTGCTGAGCACTCTGTCTGACACACAGCGTTGCAAGCGCACATACTGTGGTCTGCCAGTCAAGTAGTCTTCAATCCAGGAGACCAGGGGGGCATCCACCTGCATCGCTGTCAGCTTGTCACCCAGTAGAGCTGGACGGATGGTGTTGAACGCACTAGAGAAGTCAAAAAACATGACCCTCACAGTGCTCACCAGCTTGTCCAGGTGGGCGTAGACGCAGTTGAGCAGGTAGATGATGGCGTCCTCAACTCCAAGTCGGGTCTGATAGGCGAACAGGAGTGGTGCCAGAAGTGGCTTGACCATGGGCTGGAGCTGCTCCAAGATGAGTCTCTAATATGATAAGTACTCCACATAGCTGGGGGGGCACGGGCTTTGAGCACCCTGGGGCTGACACCATCAGGGCCTGCAGCCTTATTTGAGTGGAATCTCATCTGTCTTCTCACATGGTCAGCAGTGAAGCACATTGTGGAGGTGACGACACGGGGGGAGGGGTGTAGTCCTCATGATGGAGAGTGCAGTCACTAACCCAGTCTGGCCACAGAGGGAGGAGGTGTGCGGAGGGCTCACGCAGGAGGGTGTTGGGGTGTGAGAGGGAGGAGTGGGGGAGACAGTGGTTGATATTTGTTTTTGAGCAATATGCCTGGTGATGCTGTATTTCTTCCTGTGATGCCAGATTTTGTTTTTTGTTCCATTTTGGCTAAGCAGCAAGTGTATGCCAGGCAGCAGTGGGATCAGTCTGTTTGGGTCCCACTTTAACAAGTGTCAAGAAAGACACTGTATCATCCAGGTTTAGATATTTGGGATGGTATCATGGTTAACACTGCTTTGATAAGTGGTAGCAAACTTAGCTGTCTTACCACTAGTTGTTATGGGGAATGTCTCATGAAGTCCTTTCTCAGCTGCCAATGTAAAAATCCTTGTCATCAGCACAGCAATTTCCTGTAGATGTTTCAAGAATCTCACAACTCATTTAATGTGAGTATGCATCGTATTAATGCCGACTAAGTCCCTAAAGACAGTAAACTGCCAGTTTTCTCCTCGAAGTTTCCACAACTGTTGACCTACATTGCAGTGATTTATTATTATCATTATGAAAAAAAAACCCCATCTGGTCAGAAGTTTGGGGTGATGAAATCCATCCTATTTGTCATAACAGCCATGGCTGGGGATGGGACTATGACATTAGATTAAAAGGAAAATAACTATAACATAGGAAAAAGCACGTTTGGATGATCCCGCAAAAATACTACTATACAAAAGCATATGTTAATCAAAAATTACAAAACAAAAGAAGAAAGGGCACCCTGTCTAAAAAGAACACATTTATTGTGGGAATCAAATATTGTCTTAAAACTTAAAGTGTGTGTGTGTATGTTGTTTTTTCACATGATATGTTATGCTCTTTATCAGAATGGACTGACGTACACTAATTACCAAAGATTACGACAACAAAAACTACTGATGAATACCAAAAGCACTGAAGTCTCATTCACCTGCAGACAGCATCCAGCAGGGGGTGCTGCCTGCAGCTCTCCATGTTTCTTGTAAATCTGAGCATTTCTTAGAAGTCAGCTGCTTTAGCTGACCAATCAGTTTTCTGTTACTCATAGTGGGACCTTTTCATTGGTCACTTCAATATTCAGCAAAAACCTTCTTTATTTTGATGAAACATACGCTGAACTGATATGGCGTGTGTGTGTGTGTGTGTGAGGTTATACTGCATCATGATATGAGGGGAATTATAAAGATGTTACACATTAGATTTTCATTGTATTTAATATTCCATATACATGATGTCAGATCAGTCTAATACTACATTTTTTTACTATTTCCCAAAAGACAATAATGGCTTTTTACTTCTCTTGTACTCCAGTTATCAAGGATTACCATGGAGAGTGGACAATGGACTGAAGACATTAAAAAAGCACTAGAAAATAATGATCAGGCCTTAGCTGTAAAAAGGATCCAGGAGTATTTGGCTCGGCAGAACAATATTCCACTAAATGTTGCCATAACTGGACAGACTAATTCTGGTAAATCCACCTTTGTTAATGCCTTCAGAGGCATACTAGATGAAGAGGATGAGAGAGCCGCTCCTACTGGTCCTGTAGAAACCACCTCAGAGGCTACACCATACCCCCATCCCAACTATCCCAATGTCACACTGTGGGATCTTCCTGGTATTGGCAGCTCTAAGTTTCCAGCTGACAAGTACTTGAAGCTTGTTGAATTTGAAAGGTTTGACTTCCTCATCATCATCTCAGCTGATCGCTTCAGAGAAAATGATGTGAAGCTCGCTCAGGAGATTCAGAGGATGCAGAAAAAGTTCTACTTTGTTCGCTCAAAGATTGACAATAACGTACGTGATGAGGAAAGACACCTGAGGTCAAAGTTCAACGAAGAGAGGACTCTTAAACAAATCAGGGACAACTGCATTCAAGGTAAGTGACTTATGTAACCACATATATTAATAGTGAGATTAATTACAAAATGCCCAAGCAACATAACTTCCATGCTGTCCAGCTGAGGTCCACACTGAAGGGTCAGGGTCAGGGGTAGTGACACAACCTTCAGTATAAAGAGCAGTGACCTGGTAGAAGGAGACATAAGGGAGCACTTGGTCACTGAGGTGGTGAACAGGTTGAGCCATTGTTGGACAGTTCACATTTCTTTTGACAGAGATCCCAGTGAGCAGCAGATGTTTACTGGGACAAACTGACCTGCACAGGAAATCATGACTGATGACACACTGTTATCCTTTGCACTCATCATTTAGGCTCATAGATCAGACTGATGTTTTTGTATTAAATGCTGATGTTGTTATATTACAATTTTGCAAAGAAATGCATCAACATCATCTGTGAATCATGAAGTCCAGTGAATCAGATATACACGCAGTACTAAGAATGTTAGTTGCTGTGACGTTTAACTTTCTGACTTAGTTTAGATTTTTGTTGAGCTGATCTGTTTGATGGAGGAAAAATATATTTTGCAAATATAAACAACATATTGTATTAATGAGCTGTTGTTCTGATAATTACATATTACTGCCTGAAATAGTTTTCTAGTCTAACCTTCACTGTATCGATGATAGTCAGAGAATAATCTTTTTATCATTACTCAGATTTTATCAGAGACACTTTTCTAAAAGGTTTATAGTATTTAAAGAAAAAATAAAACTACAAAACCCAGTTCTGCTTTTGTATTTGCAATATCTGAGAAAATGTAAGCACACATTAAAACTTCAAATCACAGACTGATCTGGTGTGTGTGTGTGTGTGTGTGTGTGTGTGTGTGTGTGTGTGTGTGTGTGTGTGAGGTTATACTGCATCATGATATGAGGAAGACAGGATTACTAAAGATGTGTCACGTCAGATTTTCATTGTATTTAATATTCTACCTACATGATGTCAGATCATTCTATCACTACATTTTCTGTTTATCAAAAGACAAACACTTTTGATTTCTTTTTTACTCCAGTTTTCAAGGATTACCATGGAGGATCCATCTGATTGCAGATCAACTGAAGACGTAAAAACAGCACGAGAAAGCAGCAATCGGGGCTTTGCTGTAAAAATGATCCAGAAGTATTTGGACAGGAAGAAAAATATTCCACTAAATATTGGCTCCACGGGAGAGTCTGGCTCTGCTAAATCCACCTTTGTGAATGCAAAAACAAAAACACTAGAAAGCAATAATCAAGTCTTAGCTGTAGAAATTATACAGGAGTATCTGGACAAGGAGAATGATATTTCACTAAATATTGCTGTCACAGGAGAGTCTGGCTCTGGTAAATCCACCTTCGTTAATGCCTTCCGAGGCATAAATAACGGGGATGAGAGAGCTGCTCCTACTGGTTGTGTAGAAACCACGTCAGAGGCTACACCATACCCCCATCCCAACTATCCCAATGTCACACTGTGGGATCTTCCTGGTATTGGCACTCCCAAGTTTCCATCTGACAAGTACCTGAAGCTTGTTGGATTTGAAAGGTTTGACTTCTTCATCATCATCTCAGCTGATCGCTTCAGAGAAAATGATGTGAAGCTCGCTCAGGAGATTCAGAGGATGAAGAAAAAGTTCTGCTTTGTTCGTTCAAAGATTGACACTGACTTACGTGATGAGGAAAGACGTCAGAGGTCAAAGTTCAACGCAGAAAGGTGTCTTGAACAAATTAAGGAAAACTGCATTCAAGGTAAGTGACTGATGTTATCACATTTAATAATGATGAAATTTCTGACAAAATGTGCAGAATTAAAAGCAAGTCACAAAGAAGATAGTAAAGAATGATGTGTCTTTAAATCAGTTCTTATGTTTGTCTCCAATTCACTTCATTCTCCTTAATTTGGAGTATTAATGTCTCAAAATAAAAAAGTCAGACAACCTTCAGTATAAAGAGCAGTGACCTGGTAGAAGGAGACATAAGGGAGCACTTGGTCACTGAGGTGGTGAACAGGTTGAGCCATTGTTGGACAGTTCACATTTCTTTTGACAGAGATCCCAGTGAGCAGCAGATGTTTACTGGGACAAACTGACCTGCACAGGAAATCATGACTGATGACACACTGTTATCCTTTGCACTCATCATTTAGGCTCATAGATCAGACTGATGTTTTTGTATTAAATGCTGATGTTGTTATATTAAAATTTTGCAAAGTCAAGCTTCAACATCATCTGTGAATCATGAAGTCCAGTGAATCAGATATACACGCAGTACTAAGAATGTCAGTTGCTGTGACGTTTAACTTTCTGACTTAGTTTAGATTTTTGTTGAGCTGATCTATTTGATGGAGGAAAAATATTTTTTGCAAATATAAACAACATATTGTATTAATGAGCTGTTCTCATAGACATGTATTACTGTCTAAGTCGTAAGTTTTTCTCAAGTCTGTACAGATGATACAGTGAGAGAAAAGTCTCTCAAGTCTTGTGTCACTTTATTTTCACAGACACCTTTATAAACAGTTTATGATATAACATTTTTTTTTAAATCACAAAGTAAAATTATAAACAGTTCTGCTAATGTATTTGCAATATCTGAGAAAATGTAAGCACACATTAAAACTTCAAATCACAGACTGTCATTAATACCCCTCTGCTGCCTCTCTTGATTGTTTTTAAATTGAGATTTTACATAAATGCTAATAAAGTGAAAAAGGGATTTGGAGGAGGTGAGTTCAGAAGTGAGTTCAAAAAATAAAACTTCCTGTATGGGCCTCTGACTGTAATATAACATTTGAAGAAGGTTTCAGAGTGATGTCATTTTTTATTTTTAATGTCCACTAAATCAATGTAAATGATGCAGGGAAAGAAAAATAGATAATGTGTCCCTAGATAGACATATTACAGTTTAAAAGTTATTTGTTTTATATATCTTATCATCATATCATGTATTCCTGTTGTCACACAGGTCTTCAAAGACAAGGTGATGAGTCTCCTCAAGTCTTCCTGGTGTCCAGCTTTGATCTCCACCTGTATGACTTCACTCTCTTAGTGAACACCTTTGAGAGAGAACTTCCTGCACACAAGAAGGATGCTCTGCTGCTGGCCATGCCCAACATCAGCCTGGAGGTCATCAACAAGAAGAAAAAGGCTTTTCATGCCCAAATTCAATACTTTGCTTTAGTCAGTGCATGTGTAGCAGCTGCACCAGTTCCTGGGCTTTCTGTTGGTGTTGATGTGCATGTGTTGGTTTTTGTTGTTACACAATATGTAAATGCGTTTGGGCTTGACGTCCTGTCTTTACAGAGACTTGCTGACAGTACATATGTGCCATATGATGAACTGATTGCCATCATAGTGTCACCACTGGCTGCAGTTAAAATAACCCCTGATCTTGTGTTGAAGGTGTTTTCTCAGTGTGCAGGCACAACTGCATTAATGGCAGCAGAGGAAGTGTCCAGATTTATTCCAGTATTTGGAATCCCTGCAGCAATGAGTCTCTCTTTTATCTCCACCTACAGAGCTCTCAGTACGTTCCTCAACATGCTTGCTGAGGATGCACAGAGGGTGTTTAAAAAGGCATGGGTTTGGACACCTCAGTGTGATTTTGTGAGGTGAATGGCAGAGACATTTAATGGCACATTAAAAACTGCAGAGAAAGAGCTTTTGGATTTTTCTTTTAATAAACTGCATTGTTTTTTAATAAGCACTGTATTCAAGTCACAATATTGTATTCTAGCTGCACATTTTAGCAACCATGCATCACAGGTTTTGCAGTTGATCAATCCATCTGTGGCTCCTGTATGAATGTTATTTGCTCATATAAAAGCAAATATTAATGGAAAATGTCTCACAGCTTGCACGCACATTAAAAAATGCCTCTTTATCCTTTTAAAACAGGAAAGTTACTATAACACTAAAAAATACATAATATGTTTTTATTACTTTCTGATTTATTAAGATTTTTAATTATTTTTATATGTGTCATGAATATTAGAAACATTGCTGTCTTCTCTGGTTGTTTTTATGTTCAGAAGTTCTTGATGTGTGTATTGTGTCTTGTTGATGTGTGGAGATGGTGTAATGAGAGTTTGCTGCCCTCCAGTGGACACTGGGAGGAACTACAACACAACATCATTGACTGAAGCTGCAACCCCATTATTAAATGTCTTGATATTAAATCAATCTATTGGTCTTTTTTGTTCGTCTTTATGCCTCAGCACAGCGCTAGCCGAGGCTGAAGGCATTATGTTTTCAGATTAACCAATCATTTGTATGATCGTCCGTCCCATTCTGATGAGCGCAGTATGTCAAGAACACCTTGAGGGAATTTCTCCAAATTTGACACAAACGTGCCCTTGGACTCAAAAAATAAACTGATGAGAATTTGGTGGTCAAAGGTCAAGATCAGTGTGAGCTCATAAAACATGTTTTCGATCATGACTCTGGAGTTCATATACTAATAAAGACAAAATGTCACACAAATGTCAAATAGGAAAAACATGATGAAGTGATGACATTTTATACCCAAAAGGTCAAAAGTCAACTTCACTGTGATGTCATGATGTTCTGCAGAAACACTTCTGTTTGGCTTTTTTCTCAACATATTACAAACCATCACTTTATCAAAGTTGTCATTGATCATAGACCACAGGATCCAACTTTGGAGCATGAGACATATTCTAACAGTGTTAGCATGTAGAAATCATTCTCTCATCCTGCATCAGCACACACCACTGACTTCCTTCTGTGTCAGTACACCTACGACCCAAACATTCATCTCAAACTGATTGTGAAGAAAAGAACACAATCAGTTGTAAGGGACAAAAGTTTATTGTAACCCTACAAAAGACACAGGGTGAGAAAAAAAATACAAAACAAAAATAAAAATATAGAAATGAAAAAAAAAAAAGATTCTCATTCTTATACAAGTCTCAAAACTATCCATCATACACGGACCACAGTTTAATTATTCATATTCATATTTTTAATATAACATTTTGTTGTAATGCTGTGTGTACATACAAAATATAGCAAACTAAATAAGGCAAATAAATAGAGGTACAATTTACAGGAAAATGGAACATTCCTCAATGTTTTAATCTTTTTTCAATCTTATCTCAAACATCAAGAATGGTGTACAAAATCCTTTTTTTTTTCCAACTGTACATCTTTCGGTGGAGGATTTTTTTTTTCCAACCATAAAAAATACTGACTCCTCACAATTATACAACCTCTAAAACTGGGTGCAACTTTTTTCTCAGGCAGTACAAATTGTTGTGTAACAGGTGCGTTCCATATTGCAAGCAATTTTCTATTAAAGTCAACACATCACGCTTTGTGCACCCTTCTTTAGGCATGCAGGTCGACGCCAAGTGTGTGATTTGACAGAAATGTGGTGGTGTGAGAAACATTCCCCCCATTTTTGTCTTTTACACCAAGGCAGGTGACACAGACAGATGAGGATTTCAAACTCGGTACACTCCTGATACGCATGAGTGTCCCCTCTTTCTGTCTGCGTCCCTGTTAATCCCATCTCTGCCATCAAACAGACTGTTAATGTGTTTCCAGCGGCCCAGCCGGAGTCTCAACCTCACTTGCCCAATTTCTCTCTTTCTTCTTCACACCGTGTTTTTTGCACCACTCTTTCGTTGCACCCTCCTCATTTCTAGAGGGATCTAAGCCCCCAAAACGGCGCTGCAAATGGAAATGTCCCATAATAAAAGTGCATTGAACAAGCTACTAATTTCATTCCTCTGATTTCCATCTGTACACTCCAAAATCAGCCAGTCAATGGCCAAATAAACATCCAAACATGTAACAATATAAACGTGTAATAATACTGACAATGTTGCAATACCCCCTCAGTAAATAGTCTGCACTACAATATGGGTTAAAGCTCTGGATTAAGAGTTTAAAGGGTCTGCCAAAGTCTGATATACTAACTCTGATTAACTTGAAAGACAAAGGAGCAGAGGTCAGGAAATCAAATAGCTCAAATATACATGAGATGCTGGTTAAAGAATTAGGCAATCATACGTCATTTACCCCCTTAAGATTTAGAACTTCTCTGATTAATCAAAGTGTCTGAACATTTGAATCTATTTGGTTTACTGGTTAATCTCTCAAATGTGGGACATGAGAACTCAAAGATCCTCTCTGCACTCACATTGTCTTATCAACCTCACATCAGCTTGTCTCTGCTTCAGTTTGAGGAAAAATTTACGGACTAAATCCCTGGTAGGATGACTTGTCTCTGTACAGTGACAGATTATGGATAACTTAAACGTTTAGGTGAAAAGGAATTTTCTCTGCACAGGTCAAACCTCTCTGATGACATGCCAGCCACACTGAAGCACACCTGTTTGACTTCATATTTGGAGACTTTGAGTTATTGTGCAAAGCTGGGGTTGAGAGCCACATCATGGTAAAGGGACAATCCAGCCTAAAATCAGAAATTCATATTTCTTCCTCTTACCTGTTGTGCCGCTTATGTGAACAGCTGAGTGTTGGAGAAATCGAGAGATGTCTGCCATCTAGTTCTATTACATGAGTAAGGCAGACATCTCTATGGCCGATATCTCAAACACGCAGCAACTTGCACCAAGAAAAATATTTTGGATTGATAAACAGCACATGCATATGTATTTTTGATTTGGTGGTGAACTGTCCCTTCAACACTTTGGAAAGCTGCTTTTAACTGCTTGTGAACGAGGCACACAAAAAAGCACTACCTGAAGCCACAAGATGGCGCCAATTAGTCCAATTCCAACTGTGGGCTGCATTTCATGAGCAAAACACTGTACATATTTGGGAAAGCCGCAAGCACTAAAATACATTAAAAGGAATGGTAAACATGTGAAAACAGGGTCAGAGGCACTTCAAGGTGAAAATGAAGCAGAACAGAAAAGCTGGCAGGGTGAGGGAACAATCAGGGGTTGCCATTACCACTGTAGCAATTACATACAATAGTGGGATCGTAAATTAAATATGAACTGATGTCCAATAATCCGACATTGGAAATGTCTTTTTCTTGTGTTTTGTAACACCACAGTTCACACACCAAGTGCTCACTGAGTCAAGTGCAGAGGGAAAACGTCTCAAGTATAAGGCGAGTAAAGGAAAAACTGTGACTGTTAATCACTTAACTCTTACACCTTACAAACTGAACGAGGGGCTGGTGTGCAAATCCTCTGGCCTGTCAACATAAAAGGGATGCATGCTAAAACATGAAGCCTTAGCTAAACATGCACAAATAGGCCAACAGGAAGATCAAACACAACATGTGTTCATTTGCTTTGAAAAAGACCAATTTCCCTACTGTACTGCTCACATGTAGCTCTATACTGTACTTCAGTAACCATGCGGTGCAGATGGAATGATTTAAATGGGTTGTCTGACAAAAAGAGGGATGATTACAGGATATTTCATATGTTCTTCATGTGCATGTTACCCTCTACCTGCTTATGTGAAGATATATATTCATATGTAGCATATGATTCTCATTTTTAAATCGATCCATGCTTTCATTTGACATCCCAAAATTCTTCCTCATCCTCCTTAAAATTGACCAGGAGCGGCTCCTTTCACAGCGGAGCCGTCATCCCAGGATTAAAGCCCTCTCTGTGGGCACACTTCTTCCTGTGGCAAGCCACCCTGCACTTTATGTCCATCTTGATATAAATGTCGTACTGAGGCGAGCCCATACTTTACACTGCAGCCTTTGTCATGCCTAACGCTAAGGTTTTAGAAATGCATATACATAAATAAAAAATATATACTGAATTGAATATTTCAAAAACTGAAAAGAAAAATGACCAAGGTTGGCTTCAGTATGTGGGTCTGACTCTTGTTTGGCAACAGGCTGTGCATAGTAACAGGGTCTAGTAATATCTCAAATGTTGAGAGAAGCTGGAAGGAAAGATGAAGGGAAGGACTGTTTTCTCTGTTGCTCCACTATATTTCATTTTCTACACGCTCTAAGTGCTTTCTTGTACCCTGACTTTGCAATAACACTCAGTAGATGGTGTGGTCTGATATTACAACGGCAGCTGAACTAAAAACAGAGAAATACTGTATGATGAGACTGAATCTTGGTCACAGAGGAATCAAGCACTAGTTTTTACCTCGAGAAACCCTCATCTGGGCTGCTGGCTCTGTCTTGAGAACACATGTTTGAGCACCAGTGGAACCGATCCTACGGATACTATGGATGAGAGTCATTAAAGGGCCCAATGAGAACTGCTACACAGCATCCTTTTGGCCACTACTGTGAGTCCACATGGCCTGCATTTTAACTGCAGCTGGGAGAGCAGGGAGAGCACCTCGAACTAACGGCAGATTTGAATTCATATATGGCATTCCTCTATTATCATTGTTATAGATAAGGGGTCATTTAAGTGCAGAGAGGAGTTTTTCCAGAGGACACTGTAGATCGGCTTGTGGAGTGTAAAGTTGGTCAGAAAAGCTACAGTGCAAACAAGACGTACAGGTGTGAAAAGGACAAGCAATTACCTTTTTTTTTTTTTTTTTTTACATAAAGCGCAAAATGTATAGAAATTCACTTTAACAGTAATGTGAACTTGCAACACCAACAAATAATGCATCGCGTGTACAAAACCCCAAAATGCCATGAAAACATAAAAAAACCTCTACATCTTTGCAATTAGCTTGTCTGCATCTAAATATAAATATATATCAACGCCTAATTGCAGTATGTTTTGTATTAATACATTTACATTTGTTTTCTCTTTGCTTTGGCACTGGTTGATGCCAGAACAATGTTGTAACCATTGAAGAATGGAGGTGAGGCTTGACCCTTGTGGCACAGTCATCATTTTGTCAGGTGGATCAAACTGAGAAGTTGTTTTTTTCCTTGAGAAGAGTTGTATCCTCTGAAACTGCAGCTCAGGGTGAGCATGAGTCCTCCCTGGGAATGCTTTGTGCTGGAGGAGGCCGTTGGGATGTAGCGATAACCCCCCTGTTGTGTATCCTTCCTCACTCTTCCTGAAGCCTACAAAGCATTCTGGGATTTGCCGTCTGCACGCCCCTCTTTCCAGTAAAGGAAGTTCATGAATACCTATCTACTCTGTGGCTGAAAAGTCTCTTTTCGGGGGGACCCTTGAAGCAACCATGACTGTGGAGGTTATGGCTTAGTTCCCCCATCCCACCTTCTTTTTCAGTTTTTTCAAAGTCCTTTTTCCAATCCTTTCTCTTGGCCTCGAGTCTATGTACAGTGTGACTGGCTGATCCCAAAGTCCTGTGTGTTTAAGAGCCAGGTAGCAAAAAAGATAGGACTGCTTCAGCACCAAGGAACTTACAGAAGAAAAGCGAAGGGTTTGTGAGGATAAAAAGAGCTGTGAAAAACAGGGGGTGAAAAAGAACTGGAAGCTTGAGCACAGTGTTAAAAGGATATGGTCAAAAGATATGGGATAATGTGTCACAGTGGTCTGTCCGTCCATTCATAGATCCCAATTGTCCTTTTGTCCAGCTCAGGTGATCATACGACGCCCAGGACAGACAGGTTGGGAATAGCTTTACAAGAACAATCAGAGGAGGGTGTTGCATCCTTCAAAACGGCGTGGCTGTCCATACATGTCGCTACATGTCCAGTCCAGCCGTTATTTACATCCTCTCCAATGTCAATGGTCACTGTCCGAGGACCTGGACTAAAGGTGTTAAAGAGATCTACACCACGGCAGAATTTAAGTGTCTAGTGTTTTTTTTTTTCCTTCCTTTTCCCATCTTAGTAGTTGACCTTGGTGACAGCACGTTCGCGGCCCCCACCTTCGACCAGCTGGTTGACGGAGCGCTTGCGGTTGCGCTTGAATTTATTCAGGTCCTTGTCGAAGACCTCGCCGGAACGCAGTGCTGACACCAGGTCGTCGAACTCCCCACCAACCTCCTCTGAGGCCCCGCTCTTCTTGGCCCGCCGTTCACGTTCCCTCTGCTCCTTAAGCTGGAAATGGAGACAGGAAGTTAGGGGACAAAGACTCTTAGCACTTAACAACTGCTTCAAAGGAGCTGTATGTGACATTCAGAGATTTAATACAGCAGCAAACCACCATTTACTATGCAAAGATATAGTCGAGTAAAAGCATCTTGAGCAGAGAATGAAGTCGCACTGTCTATGTATTTTGTTATCCGAGCTTCTCGGGGGGTTTTTTCGCTACCACTTTGCACTGTGCTCGTACAGCAGTTACCGCTGAAAACACCGTCCCGAACCACAGTGTTGGGATGCCGCTGTTGTACCCAAACCCACCCTCCTGTCCACCCCACCAATGGCTTTGTTAGCATTATTGTTAGCACTGTTCACACTGTTAGCACTGTTCACACTGTTAGCACTGTTCACACTGTTAGCTGCTAGCCACTGGCTCAACAACCTCCATGTTGAGAGCCATGTGCAGAAAATCCAGGCTCAGACTCTGAATCATATAGATGCTCTGAATGTCACACTGAGCTTCTCTAAACACTTCAGATTTTAAATTAGAAGGTATTTGTTGGTGACAGACAAGAAATAAAACAAAGGAAAAGGTTTTTTTCCCTGAAACCATCCCTGTTGCAGGTTTATTGTCTCACCATGGCCTCCATTCGTGCCCTCCTCTCCTCCTCATCTTTACGTCGCTGCATGTTCTCCAGGTCTTGCCGTGCTTCGCTGAACGACTGCAGGAAGGTGTCAAAGATCCCGAAGAACTCATCGGGTTGCATCCTTCCTTCCTCCTCCCCAAAGTGCTTCAGAGATTTGGCAAACTGCACGGAGATAACCATGTATGTAATTTTCACATTTTGATAGGAAGTGACTCAAGAGCTGGTCAGAATACAGCTTCTGGTAGATAAATACTGACAAAGCTGAAAAACACACCAAGACAACATACTGCATTGCATGTACTGTATTCTCTGCTATGGCCCAGGTCTCTCATAGTTTGCTCCTGTAGTGAAAGGCACACGTGAGCCTGCATACGCATGCCTTTGCTCGGATTCTGCTGGTTTGCATGCTTGATGTTCTTCAAAAACAGCAGGAGCACACACACTCTCTCTCTCTCTCTCTCTCACACACACACGGTGGGAGAATGACTGCATGATTTGACCACCGTATGTCCACCCTGTTCAGTCCAAGCTGTCCAGTGCTCTGTGCCAGGACGGTGCCTGCAGCCAAACCTAGTCTACATTCCCACACACACACACACACACACACACACACACACACACACACACACACACACACACACACAGTTTTGAACTGCAGTATAGAGCAGAAAACATAGCAAGGCCCAGCAAACATCCTTAAACATAATCTGATACTTACAGTATATTGTTACATAGAGATCAGATTTTGTAAAAACCACATCGACTCAGTATCTTGTAAAACTTCACACCAGGACAGCACCACAATTCAGTATGATCATGAATCCTAATTATATTCTTTCAACTTGACATCACCCAACTTCACTCAATATCTCTAAAAGAGGCTGCGGCTCCTGAGTTTGACCCTTTTTTAGCTCCTAAATGTTCCACTGTAGAGCTCCAATCAAACTTTTTGCTGCTTGCTGCAGCTGAAAATGAAGTTGATGAGAGCGGAGTTTGCGGGGCTGTAAAACCAAAATGATGATCCAAAACAGACTTCAAAGTCAGTATGCAGAGCTGAGAGAAACTGCCGAGTTGGGTGATCATTCTCTGTGGGTTCTTCTCTTAAAGTGACCCCTTTCACGACACACATACTCATCTGTTACAGTCTTTATATAAAAAATATTGATAAGTGCAGCTTTAAAGTATCAAAAGTAAAAGGGTTTATTGTGTAGAATGGCAGTTTTTTCCCTCCTTTACTACAGTGAAGCAGTAATGTCTGAGCAGAATTAAAGGTCCAGTGTGCAGGATTTCGAGGGGCCTGCTGGCAGAAATGGAATATAGTAAGTAGAGAGCTTGGAGAGCAGGAGACCTCTGCTGATAATTCAGCTCCCAGTGAAAATCTCCTTAAAGTCCAGATCTTAAGTTATCAGAGATAAAAAGTGAGCACACATTAGCATGTGATGTGGCATGTGAAACAGCATCGGAGAAACACTAATTTGTAACATGGAACTGCTTTATTTGAGTGTTTTACTGGCTTCAATCGCCTGGTCTGTTTGTTTTGAAAAGGAAGAGGCCTCAGCTCGCAGTGAAAACCTCCTGAACAAGGAACAATAAAGGAATTCTAACCAGGAGAAGTTTCAGCTGGTTGCAATCTGCAATCCTCACTGCTAGATGCCACCAAATCCCCCTAAATCTTACACACTTCACCTTAAAATAAACACATACCTAAGATTTGGATAAACATTCATGTAAATGTAAAGTACATTAAGTAAAGGAAAATAAGGTTGCATAAAGTACAACTTCCTCAGAACGACTATACTGTGTGTGGTTCTAGTGTTGTGATATGAAGGAGTTGGGGCTCGCTCTTTTCTGAGGATGCAAAATCATCCTGTCATTATGGGCTGGTCACCATAGCAACCCCCACCATCATCCCTCTCCCTCCTGTAATTATGTGTCTGGTCAAATCTGTTTCCTCTCGTCCCCTTGGGTCTGTGCTAAATGAGTAAACACACACACGTAGAAATGGAGAATATGAAGTCACACAGATTTAGCTCGTCTCACAAACACGCACTCGTGGGCGCATGTGCACACACGCACACATTTCTGTACTCTGTTAAAGGCTAATAATCTTTTTGTATTCTTGATAGAGCATTTAATACGTCCCTGCTGTTTGTGTTTATTGAATTTGGATTTTAAATTTGTTTATCACAAATGTTGATTGACGACACCGTCGAACACTTTGATTTAAAATTGTTAAAATCCACAGACTGGCTCTGGTTAACACATCATGGATCTGCTCTTGCTTGCCAGCCACTGCTTAAATCCTGCCAATTATACGGAGGTATTGTGACTGCTCTGCATGAGAACTTGCTATGAAAATGCACTCAAGGGAAACCCGATGACCTACACTACAGCTATTTACAAACAACATCAGAAACATTTTTTTATCTAATCCAGCACAAAGAACTTGTGCGGGAAGACAGAGACACTCCTCAGAGACTCAATGTGGTCTTATTGTTACTTGTGCTTTTCTCTGATCTCTCACTCTCTTTAAACACTAATACAGAGGAAATGAACCAAACTTGGCTTTCAATAGTCCCTGAGTTTGTGGCTTGCACTCTGAAACTGACCTCACCTCTCCACTATGCCAGTCTGCCAGCGGTGCTGTGCCAACTTATTAAGTGCAGGAAGAAAAGAAGTTGGGTGATGGTGTAATACTTGAGGTATTATGGATTAGCAGCTGGTAGGTTCAATGAAAGTGGGCAAGTGGGAAATAAGTTGTGGAAATTGATGCTGAGCTAGAAATGACAATATGAACAAAATATTGCCTGTGTGCAGAGAAACTGCAGCGAAGCCTGCAGAGCTTCACTTAGATTCACCTGTATAAAAGGATCACCATGTTCAGCTGTGTTACATTACTTTCATCCATTCATTTCCCCACAGCATGGAAAAACAGACCCCAATTGTCAGTTAAAAGCCAGACACTCTGTTGGAGTGAAACTCAAACTACAGACTTTTAAAACCCCATAGTGACATTCTGGCATGTTTTTACTCATTTAGTACAACTCACATGTACTATATACTCCCACAAGCTATTGTCCAGAGTGAAATTTGGTACTGATATCATGTTCTCCACTGGATGAATTGTAATAAGCTTGACTTCACCTCAAACACCATCACTGGGTCAGAATTATAATTTGTACAAACATTTGGTTTACAAACAAATATCTGCAAAAACTAATGACATTAGAAAATAGTGAACATGTTAAACATTATACCTGCTAAACATTGTTGCGAGCAACACATTCTCGCCCCCAAAATGATGCGCTTAGTAGCCCTCTAGCATCACTTATAGATGCTCAGGGACGGCGTGTCATGTTACACTCCTTATACTGCTTGTGCCTTTTCAAAATAAACTTCCATTTTACTGGAAAATCTACAGTTTCCACTCATTAAATGCATACAATCTCTTTTCAAAATAAACTTAGAACACAGACAAAAACAAAACAAAACGTTTTTTAGGTTTACTGTACGTTCACACCAACAGCGACCAGAGCTTCCAAAATGGCGAACAAGCCATGTAACTTTGGTTCCTACAGCACACTTGTTCTGACAATAGATATTGAGGAGTTTATTACTTGCGTTCAACAACTACGCTGCTTGCAAGCCAGTTGTCCGCTTTGCAGCTCCTTTAAATTGACAAGTACGATCAAACATTCAATGATTCACATGATGAGCGACTAGAGCGACCAAAGCTGCCAAAATATTTTTAACAGTCATGCTTCTTGGGCGTCTGTGACAGACTTTGCCTCTTTGGGAGCTTCTGGTCTGAATGTGCAGTTAGGTTTAGCTGAAAAAAAGCATATGATTACGTTTAGGAATAAAACATCATAGTTTAGCTTTAAATGAGTATGTTTGTGACCAATATAATGTCACATCACGTACATCACGTACATCATGTGACATATGTCACTAGAGTGCTATGCTACATACACTAGCACACTGCAGGACATGAACAATGATCTCCCACGTGAATATTCGGAGTTTGCTTCAAAAACTGCTGCTGGCTAGAGCGTCACATACCGCTACTAAAGGGCCCCTCGATGCCACTGACCAAGCGTCAGTATTTGACGAGTTGGGAGTGAGACCAGGTTGTTGTGAGCATGTTAGTGTGCTGATGTTAGCAACTAGCTGAAACTGCAGCTTGCTTCTATCAAATGATCCATCATTATGCCTGCTAATACTGTCTGATAAATCCATGAAAACATCTAAGTAAAACAGGTGTTATTTGGACAACCTGAGCACATATTGGGAATCTAAATGGTTACTTTCTCGCCTGACAAAATATTAACAAAGTGAAACATTTACAGCCTTTTGCCTGGCTGCAAATCTTTACTGTTCTGCTCTCTGAACAGACACAATGCATTGTGGGGCAGCTGAATATGTCCAGTTAGCTCAAGTCTCATACTCAGAAATTGCCACTAACATAGTATTCAACCAGGCATTTATCACATACACAAAATCCACATGCTATTCAGTGTGAAGACACCTCAAACTCAATTCTACTTCCTTCTTCGTATGAATAGTATGTTATCGTGTGATTTTTGAACACAGCCATTGTATTTATATTTCCCCTGTCATCAGCACCTGTGGTGATGGAAAATCTCAATAAACTCGCTACTCATCTTTTTTTCTGTTTGAAACTGAGCTGTTTTGTTCTTGTACAGAGACCAGATCTTGTATTGTCTGTGAACATGTCGATGTGTGGGTGTGTGGATATATAGTTAAGGATAAACCCAACCAGTCTCTCTGGATAAGAGAAAAACCCCTTCTCCCCACTGGAAACCTCTGTCCCAATAACCCACATGACCTTGGACAACTGTAATCCTTTGTGATGTATGTAGTAGTGTCTGGTGAGGGTGTGTGTGTGTGTGTGTCTCTTTCTCGCAGACACACACATACAAATTTGTTGCCATGGAGCTTTATGAGCCTCACTGGACTGCCTGCTCTGTTTAGTCATTCTCCTCTACCTTCTTAAGACCCAAACGCCAAACACACACCCTCACTTCCATATTTGTATTCCACTGGAAACCTTATGGAGCGTCAGAGAGCCTTGACAAGCACTGAGTTAATGCGTCAGTCTCCCCACTTGCCAACCACACACACACACACACACACACACACACACACACACAGACACACATGTGTTAGGGAAAGTGTGTTTAGAGTCTGGGCCAGTGAACACAGGTTCTTTTGTTTTGCAGCAGTAACCGGTACTCTGCTCCTCCCGTTTCTTTTCCCATGACGTCCAAACTGGCCCGTTTTCCCTCCAATTTTACTGACCTCCTCCTTGAACAAATAATTAAGTAGAGGGGAGGCCCTACGTGAAACCCTAGGGCCCCTCCTCTTGTCTTACTCGCAGTCTTTCTCAAAATCTGCTGATCCTTTGGAGATTTTTAGCAATTTGGGCATTTAGCATCATTACATCAATTACTTTTGGAAAGAGACAAGCCTTATAATAGAGCGGAATATAATATCCGTGCTAATGTAACCATTGAATGCAGTTTGCAAGATTTAAAAGCTTCCAATGCAACAGAGCAGCCAAGGCCTGCAAATTAAATAACATCTCCACATAAATCTTTTCAACACTGTCGTTCTTTGGGATCCCCCTCAGTCCCATCTGATATTTTCAGCTTACATACTTCCTACCATGCATCAATACATGAGCCAGCAGGGTTCAAAAGGCCATGTGTCCCAGTTGTACAAATAAGGAGTGTGTGGATTTAAAACACTAACTCAAAGAGACAAACACAAAGAAAGACGAGGGGGGAATCCAGGGTAATCTTTCAATGCTGGGTTTCCCCGGCGCTGCTGAAGTCATCACACTGGACTCAGAGGGATGCACAGAGGTTTCATGGTTTCTCCCTTCAGTATTTTGCCTCTCTCCTCCACCCTCCTCTTCTGTCTGTCTAACATGAAGGTTTGGCAGTGGGGACTACTAGCACAGGGTGCATTAAAGCCACCCACATGGACATATGGACTTACAGTATTATCCTCTCTCACATTCCCATGCACTGTTTCACTGTGCAGCTGAGTGGTTATGCAGTTAGCTACCTTGTCCTTGGCTTCACTCAGCTGGTCCTCCAGTTCAGAGAAGCTGAAGCCAGCCACTGTGATGAAGTCACCAATCACAGCCACAAACTTGTCCCCACGTTCCCTCGTCCTGCCCTGCTGGTAGTGCAGCTCCTGGAGGGGGAAACGGACAAGAGATGTTTGATTTTCAAAACCAAAATGGCTTAAGTTATGAGATTGTGTGCTTTCACATAATTTGATAAGATGGAGAAATGGAGAGATTTTTCCTTTAAAGGGGACCTATTATGCTCATTTTCAGGTTCATTATTGTATTTTTGGTTTCTATTAGAACATATTTACATGCTTAAATGTTCAGAAAACACTTTATTTTCCTCATGCCGTCTGCACTGGAACACCTGTATTCACCCTCTGTCTGAAACGCTCTGTTTAAGCGCCTGTCTCTTTAAGCCCCCCTCCAGAAAAAGCCCAGTCTGCTCTGACTGGTCAACATTTTCAGGTCTTCTGCATCTCTGCACTGTCATCTGAGTTAGGGAATGAATGTAATGGAGAATCGCGGCACTTTCTACAGTGAAAAATCACTAATAAAATCTTTTAAACCAAAATCTTCACAAGTCATGTTCCAACAGGAAACTGATCCAAAATCGTTGAGAAATTCGGCCACCAAGACCACATGCTTCCCCGTCGTTAGCATGTAGTAGTGTAAGCTACTTAATGCCAAGACTTGCAGTAGCGTGTCTGGAGCAGATGACCATATAAAAGAATCTGTCATGACCTGATGTCCTCTGGTCTCAAAAGTGGAAAAAAAACATTTTAGCAGCCTGAGATTGTTGCTCAAAGGGATTACTTTTACATGCATTTACCACATTATTTGAAACCTTGGTCATGTTTTATATGAACATCAGACATTGTAACATAATATATTCTGTATACAGTATGAGAGACAATAAGGGATAGCACTCCATACTAGATCCCCTTCAAGTCAGTGGCAATGGTTTTAAGGTTTCTCAGTTACAGAAAATAATCGAGATCTCTGTGAAGTGTAATATGTTAATGTGCCTTGATGTGTTTGTGCACATACAGTAAACCCTTGTCTCTGTGTGTGGCTGCAAATGTAAGTTTGCTCTTCCGTGTCAGTGTGGAACATTACCAGCATTTAAACACCTCACCCTGCTGTCCATCTCTGCCCTGCTCCAAAACATAATTACAGACAGGAGAAGAACCAATGGGAGGGATCGTGACACAAACACACAACAACTCACCGCCTCTAGTGCCTTTAGTCCACTTTTGATACTGTGCACCTCTTTTTCCAACTCCGCCAAACTAGTGAAAGACAGAAAGAAAAAAAAACAGATATGAAGGCAACCCTTGATTATTGTTTTGTACTGTGTTTCCCTACGATCAACAACTTATGTTCTAGTTTATATTTTGAATTTTGTTTTAAAGTAAAAGGCACCAAATCTGGAAAGAAAGCAGAAATTAGAAAGGAACTTCATAAATATACAAATGACCAACTTATGCTATATCCTGCAGTATATAATACTAGTCCATACCCATTGAGTAGTACAGCACACCATACCATGATTTAGTCATATCAATAATTAGAAAAAAACATTGGGCCACAGGGGGAGCCACAGCGATCGGTCACATTTTAGCCATTTTTAAGCATTTTTCTGTTGTTATAGCGCCACCCAGTTGCCAATTAGAGTTAAATTTCTCCAGTCACCTTGAGGCGTCTTGTTCTACATATCTACCAAGTTTAGTAAAAATCGATATGGCAGTTAGGCCTAGATATGAAATTAGCTCTCTAGCGCCCCCATTTTGTTTGATGGGGTCAATAATGGAGGGGTCCCCTCAGATTATGTGTGGTCATATGCCTACAAAGTTGCGTGGTGATCGGTGAAACCCTTGAGATGTTATACACCTTTATGTGATGAGCCACGCCCTCCGCAATATTCATTGCCTTATAGAAGCTCAGTTTTAGTAAGTTTTCCAACTTTTGCCAAGAGCGAACTTTAGATATTGGTCCCTAGATTATGTTCACAGAGTTTCATGCAGATCGGTCAAACTTGGAAAAATGTGGAACAGACACACAGACAGAGAGAGTTTTTCGTCATTATATAGTAAGATGTATAGTATTTTCCTAGAGTATTCACTACAACTACAACAGCTACGGTGAGAATGTCTTTCCCCTGTAAGTGTTCCCACAGCAAACTGTTGTGCACTCACTTGACTTTGGCTGCCTCTGGTACACTGCTGAGGTCGTCCTGGATGTGCATTGTGTCATTGTAGTTCTTTTCAATGATCATGATCAGGTAGTGCAACATGGTGATGTTCCTGGTGAATCACAGGTGGAGACAAATGCTGTTGACAAACGTAGTCTAGGAAACACTTCATCTCAAATACTTTAATACTTTAAACTCTTGGCTGCTTTTGGACAGTTTACCAATTTAATTATAACTTTATTTGCAGACGTATGGCATACTCACTACATGTCTTCACTGGGAATGACATATATTGTCATTTTCAGAGGAAATTGCTTAGATATACCACCACCTGGCATGTTAGTAGTACTTTATCTGTTCTACAACACTATATATGTTTAAAGAATATGCATTTTGATATTGTTGTTGTTTGTCTCTAAAAAATTGATGATGGAACATTTTTTAGCCCAAGTGCTGTATTTAAAATACAAAAATAATACAAAGATTGTTGTTTCCATGAATTTTGTCACTCCTTTGTGTTTCCTCTCATTTCCATTTGGGATTAACAGTATATACTCTTGTTTTGGCTCTACAGTTCCCATCATGCTTTGGGTGATCAAACAGGAAATGTAAAATTGCAGCAGAGTAAGTGGTTGGCCTTAGTCCGATCTGTTTGCATTTAGACACTTGTAAATTGTGGAAAATCATCCTGCATTAGCTGCTAGCAGTCACTGTTGCACTGTAAACATGTATGGGCAGAAAACAATCATCTGCATTAACTCTGAAACTGAATTCTATATTTGACGAGTATGATACAAGACCTAAAGATCTGCAAGATTCATTCAAATGTATGGACATTTATCTGCAACTGACATCGGAAAAACTGAGTGACCACAGTCCCCCCGGCCCACCTGTCTATGCTGGACTTGGTGTCAGCGATCTTGTTGAGGCTGGAGACCTTGAAGCCGTAGGCGTTGCCTCTCTGGCCCTTGTTCATGAAGTTGCCGAAGGCCAGCACCACCTCCAGAATCTGAGTCAGCCTCTTGCTGCGGACCACCTCCCTGGACGCATTGAGGATGGCTGGAGGAAAATGGAGAGGGAGAAGCAGCTGGAGAGATCATATAGTTGGTGATTGATATGTGTGCACTTTACTTAGTGCATCACTTAACCTTTTACATTATATAATGAACTGGCCCTTTCCCATTCCCTTCCACTCTGTTTCTCTACTCAGCCCCCACGGCCCGAAGGTTCTTATCCTTTCCTTCATTTTAAACATCCTTCATGATGATTGATCAATATTCCCCCGCAACAACTGGGCAGCTCAGTGGGGAAACCCATCAAGTCTCTCCATCCATCCACAAAACAGCAGGGGGAAGGGAATATTCCAAACACAACCCCATGCTGTGCCTTTCTTTCCCCCTGAGAGCAGACTAGTCTGGCAAAGTGCAGGTGGTTCCCTCTCTCCACAGAGGAAACCTCAGTGTGAATGTGAAAATCATTAACAAAACCCATATTGTTATTGTTACAGTTCCTTCTGCAGTGATACAGCATGGGAACCATTCTTCTGGCTCTGCTGACAGTGTTCTGCTGGATGCAGAAAGGTCTGGCGGCCCACTGCACTGTCTTATGAAATGCTTCTATTGAACATGCTGGGTGGTCCTGGGAAACATCTAGAGTATATGACGAAGCAACGTGAATAATAAGGACTTTATTGTGGGCATCGATGAACACTGCGATCTGGGAACGTTTGGATTCAACAACAAAGATTCTGGAGGCTTGAATCTATCCAGATTATGGGATTATTCCTGTGATCGCACTTTCTTTCCATTCTTGGCAGCCAGTAGTGCATGTCAGAGAATGCATTATATTTAAGTATAATGGATAGACTGTCTGATGAAGCTGCAGCACACACAGGGCTGAACTGTCAGTCAGCACTCTGCAAATAAAACACTGCTGGCACAAATAATGTGATGTGCTCATCAGAGCCGAAATAGAAATTTAGGCCAGCGGAGAAGTGTCTTTCAAGTAGTTCTGGCTCAAACAGACACTATGACAGCTTAGTCATGACACACCCATGTGCGCACACATGCACCCACACTAGTCCATGAACCTCACTGGGAGCCTTTGAGTCTTTGAAGTGAGCTGCAGTGTTTCAGAAAGACGCTCTCCCCTCTCAACATGGGCCAGCTTTCCAAAACAGCTTCTGTGGTAACCTGGAAACTGACTAGAGGGGTAAAACTACAGTGGGCCAATATACAATTGGCCACCCGCTCTCATCAAGCACTCAAACACACGTGTGCACACTTAACACATAGAAGGGATTTCACAAGACATTGTGAAAAACATTGGTCAGAGTGTTCAAAGCTGATGACATTTGCAGTGGCTCAAACTATTTTTTGCTTCTAGGCGTCTACAATTTGAATGTGGTGCCCTGTTCTTTATTTAATTTGATCTTTTGCTACATTTGGGTTTAACAGTGTTGTGAGAAACAGTTTAAACTACGGCAAAAGTGCACAGTTTTTCCAACAGAGAACGAGACTGATGTCTACTGATATTTCAGCCTTTTCAAGATAGAGCTGCTGTTCCCTGTGTTGTGGTTGGAGTGGAACAGGCACACTCACATGACAATAAGAGGGGCATTAATTTTGCTAATGATCAAATCTCACTAGTGCGCACCTCCTCATAAACAGGTGACATTTATCAGCCTGAAACAATTTACTACAAGTTTGTGCAGTTGGGAGAGTTTGGTGAATCACACTTTGAACAATTGTACAAACAAACCTCACAAGAAAATGTAAGAGAGGTTTAGGATAAGACTTCAAAAGTGTTCCTGAATGAGGCCGAATATGTTCATTTCCCAACACCTTCTTACTTGTCTACCCCGTCTGTGGCATGCAGCTTCTAGCCCATTGCTTCTTACTTACAGGGAAGTAACACCTCGCCACCAACCAGGCAAGTTACAGTTTCCATGCCTGTCCAGACTCAAATGTAGACATGACAGCAGGCAATTCTCCAAATATGGACGTTGCAGCAGAGACGCTACAAATTCGAAAACATGGATGCTTCTCACACATCTTCAACCCAGCAGCATATAAGATCTATACAATCACTAGAGATTTAAGGTGGGCACCGAAGATTAAGGTCTCCAATCTCCAATGTCTGACCAAATGTCTCCCCTTCTGTTCCTGAGTTATGATGTTGAATAATCGCTGGATAAATGGCTGCATATAAAATGTCACCACTTCTTCATTTTACTCTATGAGATATTTATGTGAAATTTTGACATAATTAGCATTAGAATTCTTCTGTGAGGTCACAGTAACCTTGACCTTTAACCACCAAAATTAAATCAGTTCATTGTTGAGTCCAATTTGATGTTTGTGCCAGATTTGATGAAATTCCCTTGGGGGTTTCTTGAAATATCACGTTCACAAGAATGGAATGGATGCACAGACGTAGGGGAGGGCATAAAAATACCTGCAACAGTGTGGCTGTGTTTTTAATAGTCTTTGGAAAACAATGAGGCTCCATGGCACAGAGGAATAATATACAGTATATATCAGGCTTTGGCGGACAATACATGGCATTATGATCAATTCATTTGTTTGCAAAAGAAAATATATAATGTTTCCAACCTTATTCTTTGAATGACTAACCACTGAGAGGTAAAGTCTCCACCTTATACTGGCCTCTGAGGTGTTTGTCCTTACCTTCAACCTTAGGCTTGGTTTCAGCTAGACGCTCAGCAAACTTCTTCTTGAAGAACAGAGCCTGCAGTCTCTGCTGGTAGTGGTCAATTCTGATGAAGAGAAGAAAGAAGTGAAAGGCAGGGAAAAGGAAGAAAAACTAGAAAGGGAGGTGAGTTACATTTGTGTCCCGGGAGTGTCAGTTCAAAGCTAGAAATCACCCAATTGTACAAAACTCCCCCTCTCAGTTTTCACCGGTCCTTTTATCATCTACTACGCTCCCATCAAGGCGGAGCGTTGACAAATTGGTATGTTAGACGTGCCCAAAAGTTCACTGAGGGAGTGGGAATTTCAAAGAGAGACCTGGAATATTAAATAGCAAATTGAGGGAAATAGCCAAATCCCAGATGTATTGCTGGGACCAAAGGAGATGCGGTCAAAAAGAAAAAGTGGACAGGGTAATATTTCACGGAAGGAAAAGAAAAGGTTTAAGTATCGTGAACAAACAGTGCAGATTCTGAGAAGTGATAGAATGCAGAACAAAAGGCACTGATTTAAAACTTCTCCACTCTCAGATGTGATGGGAGTCCTCAAAGGGCAGCCATGACTCCTTTTCACCGCTAAATGATGAATCACACTGAAGTTTGAGGCTTGTTCTCGATCCCAGCCTCCCCACGCTGCTTCAAAAGCTCGTTCTTTTTCAACAGACATCGTGCTTTGCAATATTTTAGGATCTATTTGTGGCTGACTGGCTGAAGTCTCAATTCTGCACAAAAATCTGCATGTTCATTTTAAAAGCCTTCCTTTTCAAAAGCGTGCCACAGACTGTCAGACACTGCTCTATGCAAACGCGTCACATCTGTTTTATCACACAGGCACTGACTCTTGTTTAACACATATACTCTATATATTCATCACCACATTTCACTTTCTAACAAACTGAACTTGATGAAAACTGCAAATTGTAGATGTGTGCAATTCCATGCTTTGCAGATGTTTTGGCTGCATTTAAAAGTGTAACAGAAATCACCTAAAACACCATTGCTGTTATCTGAAGCAGCATGTTATATAATAATGTGGTCTTGTGTACCTGCTCATTTCAAAGAGGAAGCGGTCAGCCCGGGCCATCCGCTCCAGCTCATGCTTGTGCTCCTCCAGGAGATCAATGTCACTTTTCTCTGGGACAAACTTCAGCAGCTGCAAAGACGCGAGAAAAAAATTTAATCCGAATGCTAATGCAGTTGTCTGCGGTGCAAACTGAAATGCACGGTATCTAACTTCTTCCTGGTATTGGTATTTCTTTTGTTTTTTTAATCAGCTTGACCACTTTAGCTGTAATGCGTGTTAATTTATCTTAACCTTATCAATACAAAAGGACATACTGAAATAAACAAGTCACTGAACCCTTGAACTGATACATGAACAGGGATATGAGCAAGATACATTTCAACTGCCAATTACCTTTTGGATTGCGTGGACTGACAAATAAAGAGTTTAAAATAAATTAAAATGGAAAAGATCCAGACCCCTTGTACATGTAAGGAAAATTGTGCATTGGGCAGCTCATGTTTGGGAAATAAAGCCTGATAGGTGCAGGACTTGAGGTCACGAATCACCCTGAAAGAGTTTATTTTGCAACAATGCCTCGCTTGCAAGACATCATACTGCTTATTACACGGCTACCTACTAAAGAAATCAATAATGGAACACAAAATATTGATTTAAAAAATTGTTTTACTGATTTAAAATTGATCTTACTGCTTCTGTTGTGCTCGTAGCAATGGTCTGCTATTCACAGCAGCAGCCTGCTTATCAGAAATACTATAGAGACTATAGAATGCCATAAATGACCAAATCAGAACTGAGCATTCAACAAAATCATAAATTAACTCAGGTTGTTTATTTTCTGCTTCATTGTCAGAAATGATTAACACATATAACATCACTTTGTCTGGGCCAAGCGCTGATTAGGCAAACTTCACCAAACCTCTTGAAAGAAACAATAGCGAATCAATGTTCTTTCCCCATCAATCAAATCCATATACATTGTTTTTACCCTCCCAAACAATTGTAAATGACTACACTGCTGTCTCATACATATACAGATTATGTTATCCATCACCAGCCTCACCTGCTCCAGCATATCTTTGGCTAGCTCTTCCCTCTCGTCCATCTCCAGGATCGCCCTCCTGATCTCCTCATTGCTCATTTTTAACCTGCAAAGGAAGAAAATAGTTAACTGAAAGTTGTCTTAATCACATCAATTAATAAAA
This sequence comes from Epinephelus awoara, assembly GCA_035609425.1. Classification (NCBI taxonomy): domain Eukaryota; kingdom Metazoa; phylum Chordata; class Actinopteri; order Perciformes; family Serranidae; genus Epinephelus; species Epinephelus awoara. The sequence continues at coordinate 27,060,217 of CM069309.1, forward strand.
AAGTGATTAATTGCCACATTAAAAACACAATATAGCATACTGTGAGTGGACCGATGCTAATACTGGTCTGGACCAGTGTCAACCCCCGGGCGCACTGCCAGCTGTTTTCAGTGCATCTGATCAGTGTTAAGTGTGCTGGGTTGTGATCAATAACAGCATTGTTAGTTTGTGCATCAAAGCCTTATTGACCAACTGCTGACCCCATTTGGGTCGAGTTTGTACCCTCGGGCCACTTGCTATTGACACGAGAGTGAGTTCAGGGACCGTGCTGCAGTTTTGTCAGACAGAGAAAGGTCTCAGGAAGCCTGTTTATTGATCTGTGAAGAGCTGGTTAGGATTCAAATTCTCCAAAGGGCTTCGGATCATTGCTGTTAGGAGACACACAAATGGAAACCATATTGTTGGGTGGATTTTAAATTAAGACAATTGATTCCGGTTCAGATATGGAAAGACTCAAAGCCCTTAGGGAGGGGGGAGGTCATTTTATGTGTCTTGATTTATTTCATATGACCTAATGTGGAGACTGATAGTACTTGAATGTTTAAAAATAGACAAAAGTCTAGTTGAAATCTGAACAGTACTCCAGAGATACATCTTGGACAATGCTTTCTGTCTGTCTTATGACTCAGTTTGCTGTTGCCATGGATGGTAATTCAATTACACTGACAGATGTCCTTGTGTGTCCATTAAAAACACATTTCCTGCACCAGACATAAGGAGCACCTGCCCCAAGCAGCCAAGTAACAGCTCCAACCTCTGACCCAAAAGCTGCAGTGTCACTTATCTCACAACAGCCTGTGCTCAGAGCATCTCTTTGGAAGTATAATCTAATTAACACATAATAACTAGTTGTTAAGTGATGGTATAATGTAACGTAATTAATAATTCTGGCTGGGACCCATACTTTGAAAGCAGGATGACACAATTCTGTGCACGTCTACCATCGATGACTGACAGCTCTTTGACCTTCCGCGTGCTGACGTATATGTCGTCCATAGAGCCCGTCTCTTTCTGCAGAAAGACAAAGACAGAGATCACGATTAACTTTTTGCAACATAGCTCTATTTATAAGAGTGCTCATATAAAATGCAAAACCTCCTCCTCACATCTGTTTTACATCTTTATCTTGTTGAGAGATGACACGACCCCTTTTTAGCATTTAACAATGCGTTAATTTGGAGCAGATATTTTAAAAAGTGACTTCAAAAAAACTCAAAAGACCCAGCTGTTGCAGTTTGATCAGTTCCACTATCGAGCACAGACTAAAAGGATGCACTCCAGCCAAATACATCAGTTGGCCTCAGGTCAAGTTCCCTGACCTGCTTTTGCAGTCACTGACTGTGAATGCATCAGAGGCCATAACGCGCGTCTCATTAAAAATGATAAAGCCTGGACTGAATTGTGGAAGGTGTATGAAAAAAGATCAAAAGAAGACGTGAAAAAAAAAAAAAGGTAACAACTTCGGTGCTAGCGAAATATAAAGCAGGTCCTGTGAGAGGAGATTTTATTCGGTGAGTCACCACTGCAAACACAATGCAGGCAGGCCCATAAACCTCTCAGAGGAACAGGAAACACCGTTCAAAACTTTGCTGTGGGCCAGTCAGATATTTTTGTAAGCTTCACACAAATGTAGTATTAAAATTCCACAAGGAGAAAGAATACATGTCTGAGAAAACTGGTCAGGGCTGCATGTTAAACACATTCTATTTATGGTCCGAGCCAGTTTCCTCCTCGGCAGAAAACGTCCTTTTTGAGGTTGCTGGCTATGACGTATGTAAAACAGATGCGGCTTGTAAAGAAAGTGTCGTTTTTCCATGCCTGCGTTGACCCACGGTGCCTGGCAACAGACTGAGGTTGGCACTGGGTTAGGGGGACTACTCCCATTCACTGGGCCTGCCAAAGCCCTCTCTGCCCACGCGCTCACGACATTTTTGCCAACTTGTGTATAGCATGTGCACCCAACCCAGTGTAACTGGAGACCCCTTCATCTTTTATAACCGTTATTAACTGGCGTGATTGAAATGTGGTCAGGTGTTTGAACTGGTTTCTTCTCTTGTGCAAGGCAACATGGTTGCAAAGGCCTTATTAACATACAAGTGGCTGCATTTCAATTCAGGCTTTTCCTGCCTGGTTCATGCTGATGATTTCAAGGGCAATGACAGATACTGGTGGAAGTAATAGTGATCCACACAAAAACTAAGGCTTAGTCCAAACAGATGCGCGCGCGCACACACAGGTATTTTTTAAAACCAAGGCTTTTCCATGTGTTTTGGCCTTTCGTCCACATGCAAACTTCATTTTCGGTCAGTGAAAAATGACCTTTTGTAAAATTCCATTCAGGGTGAAGATGTTCAGGAACTTTGTTTTCAGCGATGATGACATGTATACATGGGAAAGTTTTGGCTGAGAGCTTTGGCTGGTGATGTCAGAGTGTGCGCCGTTTTCACTTGGTGAGGTGCCACAAATGACATTTTGTGCAATTGTGGATGTAGCCAAAATAGTGCTGGCTCTGACCTCGTTAAAAGGACTTTTTGCACGTTTACACATGATGCACAGTTACTCTTTCACAGTATTGAGAAACAAAGGCTTCAGAATGCACTACGGACGTCACTGCGACATAATCCAAAACTCCCACACACAGACTTTGTCGCCAATGTCACCGCTACCCAGTTGGACGCTGGTTTTGCATGCTCTTGACAGCGCTTCAATTGTGTTTTTGCGTTTTCATTTGGACAAAGATTTATTTTTATTTTTTTTTTAAAACAGTGCTTGTGTGGAACGTATTATTTTTGGGGGAACAAAAATGGAAAAACCCTGTTTTCAAAAATACCCGTGAACATGGAGATGATATAGATAAACAGAGCAGTGGTGATAAAGATACATGCTGCATTTAATTTGGGTTTTCTGAAACTCCAGTAAGGGAAACTGTCCTACGTTTACAGCCAATCACTTATACCCCTTCTTACATTTGCAACACACTACTAGTTCATACAATGAAATATTTAAAATAATTTTAGGAGCACCCTTTAAGATTCTATGTTCTTTATGTTTATGTTACGGTATACTGTTACGTTCTTGAGAGTCAGATGGCTGTAGATAGATTGCAACACTGCTATTTAGTGGTCGGGGGATTAAACACAACACAAAATTAACCACTGCCACAAAGTTTTGCATGTAAATTATTAATTAAAAATAAGTGTTTTTTGAGAAACGCTACAGTATCACAAAACATAATATTGTGATACTCAAGTGTATCAATATTTTCTTACACCACTAGTTTTTTGAACGACATGATGAGTGGAAGAATGAACAAAGTCACTCGACCTACTGTTAATATAAATATACTGATAAGAGCAGCTTTAACACTAAGGTATACACAATGAAGATTCATACATCCCAAAATTCTTTCAACAAAAATGACAGCAAACACTCATGACTGTGCACACATCCTATAACCAGAGATAAGTCACATGATAACAGCTCATTATACAATCAACTGGCCTCTCTGGCTGGCTGCTGCATGGCAGAGGAGAAGGTGATAGAGCAGTGGAGGGAGGTAACCATGAGATAAAGATGCTGGAAGACCTTTGACTTACCTGTTTGAAGGATTGGTTAGTGAGCAGGTCCTGCCCAGGCAGTCGGAGAGTGCAGAGAGACACAAAAAAAATTGAAAACACATGCAAAGATTAGCATTTCAAGCAGAAAAAAAGTGGTGACCAGAGCAAAGAGCTACAACTATGCACACTACAAGCTGAAGCTGGGAGGCCTTCTGTGAGAAATAATAATTTACTGTCCAGGTCATCAGGGGCTCATGAAATCTACATCGAAAAAAGGTTTTGCACTCTGTTCTATTTTGGTTTTTGTGTTCTCAAAGAGCTCACGATTGTTATAATGTATTCCTTTGATTGCATCCACATCTGTCTTGACGTGGAAAAACAAGAACATGAAAAATGAGTGTGGTAACTAATCCTACAGAGGGCAAATGTAAACAGAAGTCCATTTTGAAAGAAACGACCAACGACAAGCTTAAAAAAGCAATTATGCCACGTATAAACACTGCAATATTGTCCAGTTGAAATGAATCTCGCACTTGCCAAATGGAACCGACTTGTCAAAGCCAGGAAGATCTTGGGTTTTTATGCGGCTATATCCGTAGAGATCGCCATTCAACCGTTGGCCTGCGCCAATAAAAACCTGCACTGTATAAATAAATACACGCAGTAAATCAGTGTCAGCAGCAGCCTCAAATGACCCATTACTCTTTAATAAATGCCTGAAAAGAGAAGTTGTGCTTTTAGCTGTCAGAGGGGTTTTAAGCATGGCATTGAAATACCTTGTAAAGGAATTCAACAATACTGCCTCTATAGAGCCTATGCCAAGTACTGCTCTTCCACTGAGCCTTAAAGAGCTTGATTTAAACTGTGATTAACTGAGACTCATTAGAGCAAATTGACATTCCACTTAAACCCATTTCATGCAGTCAAATATATCAATTTATGCACACAATATTATCCCATGACATGTGGTGTGTAATTAGTTGTAGCACAGAGGGAAGTAATTGCTATGTACTGTATGGTATCACCCCAAAGGCATGCATACTGCAATTATCCTATTAGTTAGTGCCTGGTTCAATATGCTTTAGTCAATTTCTTCTTTATTTTAGAGCGTTAGCTTCAGTAAAAGTTTCTGGTATTGTGACTCCTCGTGACTTCAGTGGTGTCGACTGTTTCCTCTGTGCTGTCCTTATCCATGAGCCCGTGAAGACCAAGTCAGCTCCCCAGTTCTCACAATAACACTCTGCAAATACTAGGGCAAAGCTCGAGCTCTGTGGCATCTCTACAATAAGGCATTCAGCAGTGAACAGCTGCTCAAGCCCGGAGCTGGACCCTTGGCACTCTCAAGAGTCCTCTTGCAACATCCCACTCCTCAGCCCATCACACACACACACACACACACACACACACACACACACACACACTCTCTCTCTCTCGCTTACGCACATGTTAAAGAATCAAGGGCAAAATTCAAACGTCAAATGCAACTCTAGCAGTTATTAAAACAAGAGGCATAACGTGGATTTCTGTGTCTATAAGTTAACGCTCGCCAAAACAAACATACACTGACACTCGTAAAATTGCATTTCAGAGTACTGTGTCCCACTTTCTAACAAATCCAAACCTGTTGTCTCTGATAGGCTGAAAACATCTTCTCTATGTCCTTGAGGTCAAGAATCTTGAAAGCTCTCAGGTCGTCAATGTCGTTCCAGATGGTGCCATTGATCACATTCTGGAAAGGGGTAAAGGGATGTAAGGGATTCATATTCAAACACTGATTAGCACTGAAGGCGCTACTTCTACATTTTATTAAGTGTTACTTGCTCATCAGGGGTGAACACAAGCTTGGACTTTGTTGTGCAGTTAGATCTGCTAAAAGGCCATAATGCTGTGTTGTAACACTCAAATCTCTAAGTTAATTGACTGTTTTATGGCCGACATTTTGTCATGTCATAGTAGGAACCGCACAGGTGTCTCCAATAACTTTAAGCTAACTAACTATAGCTGTATTCCATTTAGGGGGAGCCCTGGTACTGTGCATGCTGGCTCACTGGAATAGCTCACTGGGACACTTGAAATCAGACTGAGCCATCTTTAATATTACCTATTTCACCTGTGCTTTCCTTACTATGACGAGTCAAAATGTCTGCTGTAAGAAATTGAATTTAAGTTTCAATGTTTTCACCGAGCAGCAGAATATTTTGGAATGTTTTGTTCTCTCACCTCTCCTAGTTTGGCCCAGTTGAAGGACTTCAGGGGATGAGAAGGCTGAGGGATGGACTTGGAGCGCATCATGGTCACTGAGTTGAATGAAGAGGGAATAGGAGGAGGCGGGACTCCAAAAATGGGAGGGGCTCCTGGCGGAGGAGGGGGTGCTCCAGGTGGGGGAGGAGGTGGTGGAGGAGGCGGGCAGCTGAATGGCAGTGGAGGAGGAGGTGGAGGAAAGCCACCCATCATTGGGGGTGGAGGTGGAGCCACAGGGCCGCCAGGAGGAGGAGGTGGAGGTGGGAAAGACACACTGACGCCCTGTTGGTGGAAAGACAGATATAAATATATATATATACTTCTTAATAGTTATTATTATGTTTTGAACAACACCTTACATAGAATTGAAGAACACTTTTGCCCACCGTGACACCTCTTAAACAAATTTAGGGCAGTTTTTTTTTTGGGCTTACTTTCACTCATTTAAGCATTGCAGGTGAGCACTGCCGACAAGTCATATGGTTAAAGGTAAGTGTTATGGTTACTAGAGTCAGTTACGCCAACAGATAAGTGCACGTATGAAGTAAAATGACAGTGTTATAGTTTTCTACAGATTTTTAACATTAGAAATGTGGACCTTTACATAGAAAGGCTTCAATTCTTTTCACAAAAAGAAATTTGAAAATTAATAAATAAAATTAAACAAAATGTCTGTAGTAGTTAAGACCTCACAAATTCAAATTTAAGACCATTTAATGACTTTTAAGACCTTATTGTTAACATTGAATTTAAAACATTTTTATGGACGTGTCTTAGAGAGCTATTTCACAAGTGCTAAAATACTTCAGATATGCCTAAGGCAGAGGCAAATACCAATAATGTGCAGACGTTTTTGGAATTATGCTGCCTTACTGAGCGTTAGATAAGAAAATATGTATCAATTGAAACGGTATCTGACACCACCAAAATTAGCTTAGCTTAGCACACAGGAGTGAGCTGGATAGCTAGCTTACACAAAACAAGGAAAAAACAAGCCCTCCAACACCTTTAAAAACAGTACAAACATGTTGTGTTTTGTTAATTAGCAAACTAGCCGACAATACATCCAAAACTCAGCTGGGTTTTCTTCCAAGTTAAAAACAAATGCAGCGATAGCAAATTCATAAAGACAACAGGACTTCTGAGCTGTTAATTAGCTTTAATGCATTAGGTTAGCAGGAAATAAAAAAATAAATTAATAAAAAATCCCTAAAATCATGGGTTTTTTCTAAATAATGTTCGTTGGGGTGAGTGTTACCATTTTACTGTAGAAACGTTAAAGAAAATGATAAACACCTAGCAGTTAGCTACATGATTACAGAGCAGCATATCACTGGCTCATATAGGTGCTGTATGGAATATTGTAACCTAGTATAAAAAACAGTGCTACTCACAGATATGTCATTAATGCGCAAGGACAGGTCCAGGACTTGTTCCCTGGCTGAGCGCAGCTCTACTCCCTCACGCTGGAGTTTGTCCTTCATCTTGTTCAAAGTCTTCATCATGTCCTCCTTTTCCTGGGTCTTGGTTTCACACTCCCGTTCCTTCCTCTCTAGTTTGGCTAGCAGCTCTACATGGTCTAGAAGGGCATAATATGACAGAAATTTATTCATATGATGCAGATAATAAAATGACACAGGGAAGCACATAGTGATTTGTAGGGAAACATTTTTAAAAAAACACATTTGTGGAGACATTGAGGAAAATGCATGATGCATTTTCTGTTTCAACCTGCAGAGTGCAGTGTGTCAAACAAGTCTTACCTTTCCTGAACTTCTCTGCCTGGTCTCGCCACTGTTTCACCTCATTCTCATTGACCAACCTGTGAAACAGGCAGACAAAAATAAGCACAGACACACTTTGTTGTACTTTAGGTGCCTTTCATAACAGCTTGGCTGAGGGACTTCAAATGAATAATAGCCTCTTGGCTAATTCTGGCAATTTTATACCATGTGTATTTATTAATTTGCAATGTCCCTTCTCATAATAAACTCAACTGAAACTGAAAGTGAAAACACAGACACAGCTTTGCACAAGAGGCTCGCATGTAGAGCTCAACTGCAGTCCAACTCAGTCAAGGCAGAACATTTTGAGGAAATTCAATAACTGGATTGGAAATCTGTTGATCACTGACAATAATTCTTGACTTCTTTTTCATCCAGCTTCATTACCAGTATTGACTGAGTTGGTGCAGTTTGCTCTTATAAGCTGCATAACACAACATTAGTGCTAAAATAAATCCTGCAGGGCTAAAATCAATATTCAGTTATACATTGAAGCACTTTAGGATTAGCTTGGGGCTTGGTGTTAAACAGGGTTACACTGAAGTTGAGTGTTCCTGATAATGAGGCAATCAGGGAGACGGTACATGGGTATAAGTTAAAAACTTGTTATACACATTAAAACTGAATGTGTAATTAAAGCATTATCAAATGGAGTGTTTTGAGTAATTAATGTAGCTGGAGAAAGATTTGAAAGTGAAACCTTGAGCACCGGTGGAAGCCGTGGCTAGAGTTGAGAGAATGGACATGTTTCAGTGTCATTGAGCACAGAGTATAAAACAATCAAGGAGAAAGACCACGAGAGAGGGAACTGCTGAACAGGGAAAGTGCTGGAGTGCGACTGCCAACAAGGATAAAGTAACTTCACTGTGGTAATGATTCACACTCAAATGCTTGTAATCAATTCACACAAGGAAATCCACAAGGCAATTTAAAAGCAAATTGGTCATTAATCAGATTTAGGCCTTCTAAATGCATGTGTTAGTGAACAGAGTCTGAACTTGATTACAAAGTCAGTTCTGCTTTAATTACAGCTCAGGCAGCGCTCTATAGATCCAACTCATTAGAGCACAAAGACACAATCACTTTATTGTTCACTGGTCAAATAAATACCGTTACATAGCTGTGGAAAAATGTGATTTGTACAAGAGTGTTAATTTCAGGTCAGGCACACGTGCGAGTAGTCAGCGCTGTTGTCATGGTGACCGCAGATGATGAATGGTTTTTGTCTCCCAGTTGTTTTAACAGTTGTTTTAACATCCCCCTTCCTCCCCCTCTGAGCGGCCACGGCACGAGACATACTGTACATTTTCAGCCGTTAACCGTAAGGGCCTCCGGCACGCAGCCAAAACAATGAGGAAATCTCAGTTTATGCAAATCTTTCCAGGCATGATTTACTCTAGGAGAGTTTATGGAAACACAACAAGACTTTGGCAGTGATGCAAAGTGAGGGATAGGTTTTGACCGCTGTGATGGATCTGCAATGGACAGTAATGGACGTCCAGGCTCAGATGCTGCGTCCAAGTCGGCTTTCTGTACGCTACTGGAAAGAATTACGCTCAAGTGAGCTGATTGCACAAACAGTAGTGGCTGAATTAGTGAACAAAGTGGGAGCGAGCAGGGGCCAAGGTTTACCACGCTACATGTTTTATGGTGCTTTCACCGCTGAGACTAAACACATTCATCACTGATCTTAGAAATAACAAGAAGTGGAGAGTGGAAGAAAGACGGTGAAAGAAAAGAATGACAGCACGTCATTAAGAGAAACTCAAGTTAAGAGGCGGGAGAAACACACACCAAATGTATGGACGAAGCCCTGAATGCCATCTTTTCACACTACCTACACTCAGCAACCTCACCGTGGTCTTTGGCTCCTGAACATAAGTACAGATTAGTTTCAAAATTTAGTGAAACCCAGACCACAAAACCCAGCACATGTCAATGATCATTTGGAAGAGAATCTCTCTGAGCGACAGTGTAGACTGTGCCCACGATGACATACAGAAAACATCCACTTCCAAGTCATAATGCTTGGTTTTCCCTTATAAAATGATTATTTCTCACAGTTGTCTTCTACATGAAGCGAAATGACTGCTTCGCCGCACCTCAACATGGCTGACTTGGCCGGCCTGCCTGCTTAATGCGATTAGAGCAATTTCCTTTTGATCTCCAGCTTCCGCTTTCATGCCAATTCACGCTTGGAGCGTGGCTTCCTCCGATTCTGCCCGCGACCCCCTGCTGCCGGCTTCACTTCACCTCACCTTTCTGAGCAATCACATTCTCCACTTCCATCACTGCCAATCGCTCCCAAACACAGGAAAACAGTCGGGGCAGGAGTGTTGAAACAGGTCCTACTACACAACTGAACACTTGTTTACCGTACATGCTTCTTACACTAACACTCAGATGCACAACTCCTGTGTTTCTCAATCACTCTGATGTAAAGGTACATAACGTCAATATCAGACTTGTCTTTGATCTTAGTTAGAAGCAGGGCTGGCCCTCAACTTTTGGGGGCCCGAAGCAGAATCTCATTGTAATGTTTTGCCACTTCACATTTTGTGCACTGTGCATAATAGTGTAAGCACACACATAATGAGCAAATAAGCACGTAAAGACTACAGTGAGACCTATAAAAAGCAACACTATTGATTATTAATGAATCATTTTTTGTTTCACCACTGAATCCTGGGAGTGCCTGTTTCATAGGGGCCAGAAAATTACTAGCCTAATTAAATTATCCATTTTGCCCATTTCCATTTTGTTTGGTCACTCTTTGCTGCTAAATATAGAACAAAATGTTGTCAGTTTCTGTTTAGGAAGTTCAGTGTTTATGTTGTTTTTGTCTCCTAGAAAAAAAAAAATAAAGTTTTCTAAACCAGGGATGCCCCAAGCAACTACTTGTATTGCTTAATGGGCAGGGCCAGCTCTGGTTAGAAGTGATGCTGACAGGATGCACTGACCACAAGGATTTTCCAGAAATGAGAGTGTGTTTACAGCTTCGGAGAATAAGGAGACGCTTTTAAAAAGGCATGGAGCACTCACTGAAAGTACAGTGCACTTACAGTAACTCTCTCTTATAATGCTACAACTTACAGTATAACGTTTGGCCTGGTTTACAGCTTCTTTTGATAACTTATGATGGTAAATATATATATATGACACAGACCCAGATATAGTGTTTGTATTATTCCTGGCATCTTTATGGCTGTCAGGTTGTGGAGGTGTCTGCTCTTGGGTGACATGTCTACTTTGACTTACATTCGAATGATGTTCTTAACACTGAAGTTGTCCAGAGGGGCGACGTCGGGGTCCTCTCCCTTGTCGTCCTGGAGGACTAACTGCTGGAGGATCCTGTCTAGGAGCTGCCAGTGCTGCAGGCTGCCACCACCACGTTTATCTGGGAGTGGAAACACAGACAGACAGTAGGGTAATCCCAGTATAATGGTGTTGGCCTATGATGTAAAGTACACTCCAGATATGATTTATCAGGTAATGTATGTAATATTAAAGTTATACTTCAACCTCCAAATGACCATTTGTATATCAATTACTCTCCCTATGAAATGTTGAATAGAAAGAAAAGTTTTCGTTTTTCTCATATGCCTACGGTGAGCAAAGAATCCAAAAATAGAGAAAATTCTAGATGAATCAAAGTCATAGGGGTCCGCATTTAACAACAGCAAAACTATATCAAAATATCTCTTGACAAACTCTCACACAACTTGTGCAGTATAATCCAAGTCTCATTTATCCAGCCATATGCTTAGTGCTTCCCAAACAGCTGTGTGAGAGTTTATAAATGGATGTTTTGATGTAGTGTTGCTGTTGTTAAACCCAGATCTCTACAACTTCAAATCATCAAGAATTTTCTATGTTTCTTCGTTACCATGGAGGCATACAAAAAAAAAAAAAAAAAAAGTTCCTTCACAAATTCAACATAAGAATTGTTCTCCTTTAAGCTTTTTTCAGACCTCAGATACTCAAAAACAGAAAGTCTGATTAAATGGTGATGGTATTGTCTGTGATCAATTTACTTGTCCTGGAATCTTATTGACAAGTTTGAGCCTTATCAACAAGGCGAGAAAACCTCCTTGTCATGTCGCTACTCACAGGGCATCTGCAGGCAGTGCTGGAGGATGGAGAGGAGGTTGGGGTAGGCGTCTGTGTGGCTCAGCTTCTTCTTGATCAGCTCAAACATGGCACCGGCACTCTTAGTATCTACATGGGTCTATCGAGAGAAAGACCAGACCAGGCCTTGATTTACTATCAAGTCTGACCATAGCTATGCTTTACTTTGAATCAGTTGACAACATTTATCTATGAGTAATTCTAAGTTTCTCACCATATCAAATCTTTTGGCCAACTCAGAGTCATCCTCATTCCGCACCATCTCAAAGAAGTCCAAATGCCTGCACAGGGGGGAATTATTATCATTATTTTAAGACTTATGACTGAGGGGATGATCATTTATTGGTTTCACAGCTCTTATGTCTCAATCTTACCTATCCAGAGTGGCGTTCTCATGCTCTCGGAGCTTGTCAATAACCGGCTGGATGCCCAACATTAGGAACTCGTACCTTAGGTGGAGGCGGAACTCAAGGTTGTCCTAGAAAAAAAACAAGGAAAAAACATTAACAGTAGAGGACAACATTGTTTGCTTACAAGTGCTAGTAACGGAACATCAGATAAACACCAGAGATACTGTAGATTGTTCAATCTAGCATGAGCCTGAAACTACATTCACTCAAGTCCTGTCTATGTCAGATAGGGTATAATCTAAGGCCTTGGTCAGACTGCTTGCCAAAATCAGTTTTTTGGGATCCAGACTGTTTCAAGATTGATTTGGGAAAGTCTGGATAGCAAAAATAAAAGACACATGAAATGTGATTTTTGTAAATTGGATCCAGACCGCATTTGAAGGCGGTTTGAAACGCAATTCCAATCGAATTTCTACAGATATGTCTCAATCCGGATGCTCTGGTTGTTAAAATCAGATTTTGAAGTATCATTTGTTCACTCGCAATGCGACACTCAGCGACTGCGTCAGATCCAGAGTGACAAAAATGCTCAGTAGAATCTGTGCTGCTACTAGCAGAGCACTACGGAGGACAACGTGAAGAACAGCAATTCAAAATAAACAGAGATAAATAAACACAACTTTACAGCGTGATCATTTGGAGGGCAAAATGATGGACCTCCATTCCTCATGTTTCCGTGTTGCAAAGCTTTGTCACCACCACAGCTAAGTAGCTCCTGACGTGCACGTCGTTACCACAGCAACCCATGCAGATAGGTTGGTGATTGTGGAAACACAAATTGTAAATAACAGTGAGGACAGTCCATCTTAAAGATCTGATTTAAGAAACACACTTGTGAGGCTGAAGTCTGAAAAAAAGCCTAAAAGGCGTATGGGCGTTCAAGCTGACCTCCCCAGCTCCAGCATTGAGCACGGCGTTGATGAAGGACATGATGGCAGTCTTTAAGTTGACCTCGTCTCTGTAGCGGCCTGTACTCTTGTCCAGCTCATTCAGCAGCGTCTACATGTTTGGGACAGATGGGAGAGTTAGTCAGCCAGTGCGTTTGATCTAAAAAATATTTCAGAACTGAAATTATCACACAGCAACTGGGTCAAAAGATAAAAGGAGCACGTCACTGAAGTTGTGATTTATCAAAACTGATTTGTTTTAACACAGGCCGGTGACACAGGGTCACTGCTCTCACTTTTCACACCCTTTGTTCCCTCTTACACTGACCCCAGACATACTTTTGCAGCTTACTCATAACTCAGACATTAAAAAGGCCTCATAAGTTTGGACTCACTCAGCTCCTGTGGTGTTAGCTTAGCCTGAGGGGGCATGATTTAGCACACACCCTGGGGGAGGTGTGAGATGTGGCTTGTTGACTCAGTCCTGCTAGTCACTAAAGCACCACACATAGGCTGACCTCCATAACTCTGGATGTCCTCACCTGCCTTTAATATGCCCTGAATGTTGACTCAACCTGAGGCCAACAGTCTGAGGCGCTGCAGCACGAGTCTCCAACTTAACAAAATGACCACAGCTTGATTTATTTGAGCATTACTTTGACATATTTTGTCTGCCCTTTCCCATAATCTCTGTCTGCCCCATGTCTCCAGGAAATTCTCCCTAACATGAGAAATGATCTGTAATTCAAGTTAAGTGACAGCTGTTTGCACCTTTTGATAAAGATCACTTCAGTTTCCCTCACCTGAAAGCGAGTCCTCTCCGCAGCGTATTTCTGGTAATGCGCCATGGCCTGCAGCACCTTCTTGTGTCCATCCGGCACCAGGCATACCGCCCCAAGGATCTCCAGCACCGCCACTTTGGTCTTGATGTTCTCTGTCCGCAGGCTCTGTGAGATGGTGTTAATGCTTTGTGGGTGGGCCAGGACGTGTGCGCGGCCCTGGGAGTTGTTCATCAGGGCCTTGATACAGCCGATGACAGAGGTGTGGACGCGGCTCTCCGATGTCTCGTAGTCCATGCTGCGCAGGAAGTTGAGGAGGCAGGTGAGGCCGTCAAGCTCGATGAAGCGTGTGACGAACCTGGAGGAGGTTGGAAGAAAAAGGAATACAGATTTAGTGTAAAGAATACTATAACAAAGAATAGAGAAGCTCAGATTACAAAACACAGAGAGGGGGCGTGACATCCATCTCTGCTCAGAATGCCATTACTCCATTATACACCAATAAGCCACAACATTGAAAGTGACAGGTGAAGTGAATAACACTGAATCTGACAGACATGACAAAGAGTTAAATGCCTCAACCTGGTCTCCAAAGTCTCGTCTAGTGGAGCATCTGTGAGGCATGCTGGTACCTCAGAGGTCCCCGACAGGTCAGAGCCAAGTCCAATCTATGGTGCTGCCTCTGACCTGTCGAGGCAGCACCTCTCAGTGTGCCCTGTGGTGTCTGGCACCGGGGTGTAACATGGATCCTTTGATTCGTGTGGGTTGTGAGGTGCAGTACTGTCACATCTCACAGATGCTCAATCAGATTAGGATCTGGGGAGTTTGGAGGCCAGGTCTGCACCTTGAACTCTTCTGTCACATTCCTTGGGTCATTCTGACACTACCACTGGGGAGTGATATTGCCATGAGTTGGTATGTGTGGTCTGTGTTTTAGGTGGCATCCACATTAATGCCAGGACCCAAGGTTTCCCAGCAGAACTGTTGATCAATGTTATTCACTTCACCCGTCAGTGGTTTTAATGTTGTGGCTGATCAGTGAATCTTTACACAGCAAAAAGTTGTTTGCTGCTATATTAATGCTACCATAGCATTTTATCATTAGACCCCCCCTCTGCCAGGGCATGTGGACACTCCCATATCATTCAATCTTCACACAAAGCCCCTTCAGAGCCACTGCTTTCACACGCTGAGTAGGTGCTCCCCATGATGAGGACACAGGCCTTTATGTGTACAATTGCTGGAGTGCCCTTCTCAAGTGCTACCAAACAAGAATAGCACATTTATAAGTGAAACCTTAACACTGTCACAACCCAAGTTCATCCAGTCTCCTCCTCACAACCCTCATTAGTTGAACTAATTACAAGGCAGCGAGTCATTAACCTCTCTGAGAGAGAAGCAGACCTACTGAATGACAGGCAGGACATGTAAACATTGAGGGTTGTCACATCTAGTGAGCCCACTGTGGGCTGTATTGTAAATGACCTTCCCACTCACTAAGATTCCTGATAGGCCTCATAAATTATTTCAAACAAATGAGGGCTTGTATAAGGAGGGAAAGAGGGAGAGGAGACGAGGACAGACGGACGAGGAGAAAAGAGGGAGAGGAGACAGAAAGTGAAAAGGACAGTGACGAAAGGGGGGGGGGGGGGGCCTGAGAGTTGAGATTTATTGCTACGCATTGTAACAGATACATTGTTTTGATGTCAGAAGTTCCATCCCCTCCCACTGCTGTCTTGGCTCGAGCAGGCATGGAAAAACACAACGCATAAAAATGTAAATCATCCAATTATTATCCTATACACACAATCAGCCCCAGATTTTCAGCAGATGCATACACCAGCAAGCACTCACACACACATACACTTCACCTGGCATGACCAGTAAATCTCTATAAGACATATAATCCTCTGATCACCAGCAGCCTCGAGATGAGATCAAGAAGGTCATACTACATGCTTGCGTGCATACACCCAACAGTCCTCGACAATGCAATGAAATCACAGGGAACACACACACGCACAACCTTTCAGCACACAATGTGCTTCTTGTTTCAGCACAGACGCTTCAGTCTCGGCCTCCGCTCAGCACCAAGGTGGCGAAAAATAAATCCAACACATTAGATATGACTTGATTCAGATGTAACACAGACACTGGGACTAGAGCGAGGTAGAACCGATCCAACTGTTAAAGTTACACATCTTATATCTTATATATATATGTGACAGGTCTTTGGCCAGCACAGAAGGCAGCGATGGCCGTACGCCTGTCCATGAATTGCGGGGCCACCGCAGAGAGAGAGAGGTTTCATACTGGAAGAGAAATTAAGCTGAACATCCTTGTGATTAATGTATGGAAAGCGGAGGGTGAGAGATGTTGTTGTTGGAGTGCAGGTTCAAAAGGGTGGACGAGATTCAAGGCTTCACTCGCTGCCTGCTTCGCTTCACACCGCTGCTTTGCCGACAGCTTGCCAGAAACACGTGCACTATCGTCTGCACACGTCCTTTGCATCAGAACCCTATGCATAGGCTTGTGAAGAAGGAGAATAGGTGCATGCGTGCAAAGGATTTCACACAAACACATACAGTATGTATGACTCTAAAGACAATCAACAGTGACTAATCCACTGTACTTCTAGTAAGCAGACATCCAACTACTCTCTGTCTGCCTCCTCCCCCAATTCTTCATTTTCCCTCCAGTGAGCACTTCAATCAATGGATCCCATCTCCTCTGACTTTGGAGTCGCTGACATTCACGCTCAGCCGAGTGGCGTGCAGGCCTTTTTCCCTTTTTTTTTTTTTTTTCCTTTTTGTTTTTGGAACGACCGCTGCATACTTGAAAAGCCGCTGGGGTTGCGTTCAAGACAGCCAAAGCTCGACAAATGCTGCATACAATGAGCTCAGGCAGAGCTGAACAATACGGAGGCCGAGCCAACCCCACACACACATCAAGTTCTTTAGACAGACAAAAGAAAGAAGTGAGCACTATAACTTGGATGAGACTGAAAAATGTGACAGGAGAGCAAAAAATGACAGTGTGTGTTGAGCCACTGCAAAGGTACCGTTAGGTTAGCTTCAGGTTGGAAATGAGAGAAAACCCGGAGATAAATACTTTTTTTAAAAATAAATTATTGCCAGTGTTGTTAGTTAGCAGTCTTTATAAAGACATTCAGGGTCATGCAACTTCCATTGATCTAAGAAGCGTAAAACCCCTAAACCAGAGGCAGACAATATTCTAAATGAGCAGGACAGTGCAGAAAACTAATCCAGATGCTCATATTTAAATTCAGAAATTCATTCCAACCGACTGGACTTTTTGAGGTTTTAGCTGCACAGGCAAAACATTCTGCCGTTTTTAAACTGCGGACGACCCCTGCGTGGCAGACAGTTGGTCGAGAGTTCATTCTTGCCTCAAAGCCTAACCATACAGACTTATCAAAATGCTCCACTTCCTCACACACACACACACACACACACACACACACACACACACACACACACACACACACACACACACACACACACACACACACACACACACACACACACACACACACACACACACAGATACACAATCATGCTCTGCCTTCCTCTCTTCTGCCCTTCATTTAATCACCACGTTCTCACACACTTAACATCTCTTTCAAACACCCACTCACCTACCCCCAGGCGCAGGGACACACACATGCACATATGTCTTGTTCTACTATAAAAGGGCCAGAGTGTGGACAGGGGCCCAGGAGGTTGTTCAGAGGTGCTGCCTGCTTTAAACTATTTGACCGAGGTGTCTGCAGCGCTTGGAAGACAAGTCATATGATATCACCACCGCTCTCACTCAAATAAATTTTACTTGATGTGAGGCCCAGCGTGCAACTGTGGTAAAACAAGGGCTGAATAAAGGGCAACACACATAAAACTGACACACATACACACACATATGGATCACAATAAAACCACCAGCCAAGGTGCACATCTGTGATGTGTATAGTATATCATGGCATGGAGGGAATGGCTCTTATGGACTAGGTTTACTGTTTAATCTACAGGGAGAAGTCTGTGTTTGACTTCAACTCATGTGGGCCATGCTCCAACAATGGCTTTTGTTTATCAAGACACAAACACACACACACACAGACATTAATCAGACACTTATGAGTGGGTGCAATGATTTACATTTACTCCCGTTACAACAGCTATGTTGTTTGTTGTGTACTTCAAATATAGTACTGCATCTACCTTAAAGGGACAGTTCACCCCCAAAATCCAAAACATATATTTCTCCTCTCACCTGTAGTGCTATTTATCAGGCTAGATTTTTTTTAGTGTGAGATGCAGAGTGTTGGAGATATCAGCTGTAGAGATGTCTGCCTTCTCTGCAACATAGTGGAACTAAATGGCACTCCACTTGTGGTGCTCAAAGATTAAAAAAAAAAAAAAAAAGGTGCGTGCTTGTGATAGTGCAAGACGTAAACATTAACGGTGTCCTCATCGGCTGAGCTGTAACGTCAGTGGTGCTACGTAAGTTAGCAGTAGATTCATGCTTCGCCGTGCTGTGTGGTGATATGGTCGGAGGTAAGAAAATAGTTCCTACATGAACTGGCCCTTTAATTGATCACTACTTTACTGCACCACATGGCTTTAGAATGAAGGAAAAACACAACTCTCTCTCCTTACACCACCTTTCGCCTTCTCTCCATCTGTTTATTGCCATTCCAACACAAACCTCCCTCACCAGCAGGCTCAGTCTCTTTAAACCTGCACGTATCCGCCCACCTCATTTTTCTCCATTTCCCCCTAAAACGCTAACTACCAAGGGGTGAGAAATCTGCGCTCTGAGAGAAGCAAAAACATTGCTCCATCCAAGAGTCTTTAAAAGGTGTGATACTCCCCTGCTAATGCATTTGGTAATATGTGAAAACAGATATAAAGTTCACTCTCTGTTAAGCGGAACCTTTGAGAGATCCGGCGGCAAAATGTTTTGAAGGATAATATTTGCATGTGGTGGTAGCAAATCGTCCAAAGGGCTATTGACACAGGAGCGGGGGGAACGTCTGCAGTCGACTCGAGTCAATATTCTTGCTGGAAGAGATTCGCAGAAACGATGTCCTGAGAGCTGTCTTGGGAAGCATTGCGATGCTCTACTGACATGAGCCGGGGACTGCAGCGCATTCTGGGCCAGCACGGCCTCAGTGACCTCCGGGAAAGCTTCATTTCCTGTCCTCCCGCAGTTATTTCATCACGGAAATGACAGCCATGTCTTAAGATACAAGAATGCACACACAGTATGCTCCTCAGCACGGACATAAACATCAGTGCAGATGACCTCAATAAGTCAACGGTGCTTACCGTATGTAAGTACACTGAGAACGTGTAGTTAGAATACCACGAGAAAGTGTAAATATTTAAATATCTGAGCGCTTAATTGAAATGTGCACCAGACTGCAGGCATGATTGGACTACATGGCTGCAGCAGCTTTGTGTTTGCATATTGGCCCTCATGTGCCCACTTGAGTCGAGCTTCAGCCTTATGTGAGTAAACCCACAACCCCAGCGTGATGGTTCAAGCTCCATTTGACAGCTGGTAAACAGAGCAGTAACTGCTGGCACAGAAAATGAGATAAGCTGTAAATTCACACGAGAGAGAACTTCTGCCAATTTTGAAATGTCTCCGTTTTATGGCTGTTTATAATTTATCAAATTTATAGTTGGAATAAGACATCTGGGCCATTAAATTGGTTTAACATTTATAACAATTAAAACCATTTTTTGATTAACGGCGACTAAAGTACACAGCATTACCCTGGACTCATACAGTGCAGCTGTTCTGAAATGACGTATTGTGATGTGATTTTTATTGTAATAACCTTGCGGCCATCTTGTCTACATCAGTTTCCATTTCCTACACTACCCAGGATGCTTTTAAAGACAACAGGCCTGATATGTTTGCATTCAGTTGCTGGGTTTTACTTCAGTTGCGAAAGAAAGGAAGTCTCAAAACATAACTCAGGGGCAAAGTCACAAAAGAAATTTCGCTGTTTTTGTGACCGCTAAGACAAAAAGAAATTGTGTAATTCCGTATATCACATCTGGCTCTCGCTGCTAACCGCCACATACCACTGCTTTCACTGGCTGGCCTCTAAATGTGTCTGTATGCAGTTTGGTGTTGAGCAGGTGGTATACAGTGGAACTCCAGAGCATTTTCACTGAAAACAGCTGCCTGATACGGCCAAAAATATCACTACGAGGCTGGTGTGAACCAAAACATTAAAGTTGTGGGCCGGAAAGCCGAACAATGAGTTGAAAGTCACTAAAAAACCTCAATAAGGCAGAGAGGAGCTGCAGATTCAGCTGATAATTCTCTGTAGGTTGTTTTCACATTGTCATTTGATACATTGCCATTACAAAGATATTGATAAAACCCACTTTGAAAGAATACCAAAAATCTGTTACACTTATTTATGTTGTCTTTTCTCTTCTTTGATCTCCTGCGTTCTGCTTTTTCTTGAGAAACACTGGATACTTCTACCTCAGGATGCTCCAACTTTTTTCTTCCCATGCAGATTCTGATATCTCAACTCACAATATCACTAATACCAGGCATCGACCCAACACCACTGCTGTCTTTTCCCCACATATGGCGTCTTTACCTAATTGTGTATAACACAGAGGATGATTTTTTACACACTGTAATATGAGGCCGAGGATCACTCTTTTGCTGGTGTTTAGTGCCGTCCACCCCAAGAACAATGAAAATAACAATAACAAATGGCAAACAATGTCGTCGGGATCACTGTCAGAGAGATTTTATGGACAAAAGAAACACTGAAAGCCATTTAAAATCCATCCCAATTTACAGGGTGACAGCTGCAATGTGCAGCGTGTGCTTAGTGCCACTGTGTACAGAGTGTTACTGTTTATCAGTGTGGAAGTACACATCATTAAAGGTATTGTTTTTAGTGTGGATGTCCCTTTAACTCCATATACATCAACACACATTGAGCATACGACCCAAACATGTCACCTTGTCATTTCAGTGGTGTAAAAATCAGCCTATCAGTGAAAGAGACAACAGTGGGTGGCCTGCTGACAATGTGCTGCTTTTGTGCGCTCTGCCTGGCACCCTGCATGCCCACCATGTGTTTGTGTCCTGTGGTCCTGCAGAGCCGGCTGAGGGCACAAGGGCACCTCTTCACAACCAGACCCAGCTGCCTCTCTGAAACACCAGAGGGGAGGAGGGAGGGAGGCCATTTCAGGCAGTCATCCAAAGGCAGGCATGAATCAAAGCTGACTATAGACAGAAACCACCATGTCTCACAAAATGCTGCCATTAAGGCACACAGTACACACAGGGACCAGAAGGATTTATAGGGGATCTTTAGGTGAAGCTGATGGCCACATTAAATGACACAGTTCCCCCAGACATCTAGACTGTCAAGCAAAAAGTCGTCTCTCCTTTTTTGTTGCCTTAGACACCCATTTGTCACAAAGGCAAGACTTGGCAGGACATTAATACGCTGCCCAGGCTTTCCCTGAACACCCATATTCTGTGGGACACACCTGCTACCCACATCACTGCTACAGTGCTTAAAAACATCTGTGTGCTAATGAGCAATAAGTCACTCTGTGAACAGCATGGGTACAGGTGTTGATGAGGTCAATTATTTACACTTGAATACAATACAAAGAGTTCATGAGGAAGAGAGAAACCTGGAGTGGCAAAACACCTGAAAACTTTCCAAATAGTGCAAGAAAAGGATGTATCAATATTGGTATGTGAAGCTGGGCTAGGGTAGTTACTCTCCCTTTCCACCCCTCCCCCACCTCCCATCTGTGCAAACTACATACATAATGCAACAAGTTGCTACTGAATAAGGAAGTCCCTGAACAAATTGGTATTTAATTTACTAGGTTTAGGGACAGAGTAATATTTTTTTTAAAACTGAATTTGAAATCTTTAACTTATTCGAGACATTTGGTGTACTCGGGTTGTCATCTGGGGCCACTGTTGCATGTTATACCCCTCACTCTCGTCATGTGTCCTCTTCTTACTGTCAACTTAATAAAGGCAAAAAGAGGTAATTTATTGATTTAAAAAGCATCCTTATAAACATCGTCATTATAACCCCAACTAACACATGTGCAGGTCACTTTAGGAGCATTCTTGTTTAAGTCAGATGGTTAAACTTCTGGTGTGTAAGATTTGAAACCAACTTAAACAGACAATATATGCCCCTAACTCTTCAGTGTCTTTTTTAATGACCTATACATCTCACACACTAACCCAAATGTTGTTGTCTTGTTTTCTTGTTATAAATGTCATTGTGATGTAACCTTGTGCATCGTGTTGAAAATACTAAATAAAGCTATACAACCAGTTACTGTGTGCTTTTCCACAGCCACATTTAAATGTTGTAACTGCTGTTAATAAGACGGCCCTGCCTAATGACGCTTACATTTGGCCATTT
Organism: Epinephelus awoara; assembly: GCA_035609425.1. Taxonomy (NCBI): domain Eukaryota; kingdom Metazoa; phylum Chordata; class Actinopteri; order Perciformes; family Serranidae; genus Epinephelus; species Epinephelus awoara. The sequence goes on from CM069309.1 coordinate 27,082,467, forward strand.
GTAACCATTTTTGTACAATTATCAGAAGAGAGTTTTACTAAGAAGGCACCTGGATAGATATCTAAGAATTCTGAAGGACGAGAAGCAGCTTTTACTTTGACAGAACAGCTTCCTGTCATGCGTCTGGACTCCAGCAGCTGCTTACCAGCCTTGCTCCTAGTTATTATTGTGGTTTGGATACCCGTACATGCGCAGATACAAACACAATCATGCATATGGTACACACACTTGGCCTACAAACACACACAACCCAGACATGACCCAGACACTAAGGCTGCCCTGGGTTTTTTGTCACTCTGCACATTAGGTCTGTCACTTCATAGCTCCCCTTGAGAAAACTCAACACGCCCGTTTTGGTCCAGACCACTGCATCACACAACTGGCACAAGCTGATAGACAGCTTTTAAGGAGCTGCTGACGGGGAAAGGGAGGCGGTTTGTATTAGTGGGCTCTCCAATGTCCTTGAATGTTTCTTTGTGGTGATGAGTGAGGTCTAACAGCTGCTGATGACCGTGTCAGGGTTAGGGTAAGTCTTAAAATATTATTAATGGGACATATTTAAATTGGACGTTATTGAAAAGGCCTTTTTAATTGTAATCCTGCCGTGACAAGAGGCTGACTTCATGGAGAGAAAATCTTTTCTGTTGTATTTTACATTATTAACTGGATCTAACATGTGCGGCGGTGTCTCTCCCATAACTGCACAGGCCTGGCAGGCTAACAGGAATCCCCATCAACTCACTGTGTTTTTGTATCTTAAACTTAGTAGTCCAAACAAGATGCAGTTAAAACAGATTAGTGATGCTGTTCTGCCCTCATTGTTCTTCGTGTTAATGAAAACTCAACTCTTGGCATTTGCTTCTATTGTTCTTCACCACAGGGAGAAGGAAGTAACAGGCAAATCAGCCTTGAAAGTGCTGTATTTTCTTTTTTAGTAAGTGCCATGTGGTGGATCTAATTCATACCAATGCCGTCAGGCCAAAGCAGCCAACTCAGAGGAAACACTGTGCAGCATTACCTGAACAGGTCCAACAGCAGGAATGCATGCACTGAAGGAGAACCGAGTTATGCAGAGCTCTGTACTGCCTGCAGCAGAGCAGAGGAAAAGGTCATGGTTAAGTTGAACGGAGAGATTCACTCACCTCATCGGCTGAGTGCGAAGTGCCGTCTTCAGATCTTCCACCACCTTGTTCCTCATTTCCATTTCCTCCTCATCAAAGGCAAACAGGGTCTGCATCTGCAGAAATGGTAAGAAATGAGATGAAAATGGAATATAAGTGGAAACACAGCTGATTGATAATGCTAAATTTTAGCTTTGTAGGTAACAGGTGCCATTGGGTGAACTACCTGCTGGCAAGAGTTCTGTATTTTTCACTTTTAATTAAGAGCCATTCATTGCTTCTATGGGTCAACACAAGAATGTTAATCTTAATTTGGCAGCCATAAAACAGCAGCAGTACATATTTCCTCCTCATACAAATAACCGTGTTTGTTTCAATTAGTCTGAGCATCACAGACAATCAGAGTCTCATTAGTCCCCCGCCCCCCGCCCCCCCTCCCCCTTTCAAACGCCATTTCCCTTTGAAGCTATACAACATGCCAAAATAAGTCATGCAGGCAATTAGCTCCAATCAAGCTTATGACAAATCATAAAAAACACTTAGACTTGTGGTAGTGTTAATTCATTTCTGCATCACTTAAAGGCTCCCCTCAGCAACATCAAAGAGCTGCTGTGCTCCCATTAGTCAGGGCCACAGGGCTTCTGTTGAGCCTCTCCAGGCTTTTTCCGAGGCTGCCCGCTGCCAAGAGCGATGGTTCAAACACTGTGTGTTTCAGCAGTGGAGTAAACTAGTCACAGTGACTGCCTATTAATTTGCCTGAAAAAATATTTACTTAAATGCGACCCTGTTTTCTCGTCCTTAAACCCTTACTGTACAAAAAGACATACAGGTTAAAGTTGGGTGCAAATATTCCATAGCAACACGGGACTTTTTGGACGTTGCTAAGTGGAACCGGACGCAATGTTTGACTACCCAACAACAGCTTTGGTCCGTCCGGTGTGTGAGTGTTTAATCTAGAAACAGTGCAGTCAAAACATCCATCATGTCGATTTAGCCTCAAGCCCAGATGGTTCATGGACCACGTGCCAAGAAGTAAGGGCTCTGGCTCCTGTTTCTCTAAACGAATATGTTCATAGTCAATGGGAAGTTGGACACAACAAGTGTTGGGGAGAGTGGATGATTTGGTTGTGCTGCGAGCCAGTTCACCGTGTCAATGAGTCTCGCCAAATGACTCCTTCCTACATCTGCTCTTTGTAAACTCATTCGAACCTGTGGCCAACATGCACATACGGATACTATTAGAGCCAATTGGTAAACCAGCAGAAGGTACTTCCCTTAATCCTTGTTATGGGAAGTGCCCCCCAGAGCCAAAGCTATGCCTTCGAGCTAGTCGTCAATGCGTCGTTAACTGTGTGAGTGATGAGTGCAGTCATCAAAACCTTAATCAGGACCATGTGGGTCACTGATGCGCCAAGTAGGAAGTATTTGTTCAGCATAAATGAAGGCGAGCAACATTATTTTAGCTTAAATAGTGATGTAAAGCCTGAGGCACAAAACTTAATTAAGTTAACAAAATGTGAGCTAGAACCAAGCTATTATCCTATTGTTCCTACGTGGGTAGAAACTAACACTGAAATTGAATGGAATGATGTGATCAGGAAACCAGTGGAATTAACAGCTTTGTTTAAATGGAGTTCAACTGAGTGCCGGTTAGTTTGTTAGCAATCATGTCTCTTTAACGTCACTGCTGAGTAATGTAGCTTGTAAACTAGAAATAACTTCCCAATACAGAAGCTTTGTTACAAGTGTTGCTACAGTGTTGTTTAAGCATGGAACACTTGAATGTAATCTTAAAAAGACACATAGTTTTAAGAAGGATAAGAGTGAACCGAAACAGCTCAGACTACAGAACAGTGAGCTGAAACTCCAAAATGTTTTCATCCCAGGTAGTCAAATACCAACAATTTCTCATTCCTCCCAGCATGTGATACCAAGGCTGTAGACACCCTTTGGCATTTCTGTGAGATACACCCTCTAGCATCTGTATGTGAAACAATTTTGTGTGTGTGTGTGTGTGTGTGTGTGTGTGCGTGTGTGTGTGCGTGTGTGTGTGGGCCAGCCTGGATGTTAACATCGTTCATCGTTTTCTTCAGCTAGACAATCTTCCCAAATGAGAACCACATTTATGCCTAAATGCAATCACCAGAAGTATGAAGCTATCGTTAGGCTATAAACTGACGACACCGTGACTGAATGACTTCAACATCGCCACAACTAAGTGTTCGCGTTTGGCATTATGACGTTTAATGTTAACTGTCTTTTTAAGATACAAAATATCTTCAAAATTCACAAGGAGAGTATTTATTGACATTTGTATGTTGTACAACAAAACATGAAAGTCTCCAAAAACCTTATTTCAGGCATCTAACCAAAGACTCATTCAGCAAACCCACTGAGTTCGAGACGAGGGGGCTGGAAGTGCAAAAATGTGAACTTTTTTCTGGCTTTTAGGACTCATTCCTGCACCACTCTTTACACCCTGTAAGCGAAGAGGAGCTATGTGTATGATTTTAAACCTACTTTGATGAATTGCAATAATTTAAAACAATTACAGCAACAACACTAAATGTAACACTCAAAAGCATTTTGTAATGCCAGTTTGAGTCTTTGTTTTGTGGTTGACAAACAGCAAAACAGCTCAGTTCTGTGTGTTTCTTCACATTGGTATATAAAATGGCCTTCCCCTTGCCTTTGTATTGGACACCCTTTTTTGCTTATCTACAGAGAGACCTATCCAGGCAGGAGCTTTGAAGCTCAACAACGCGCTAGCTCGGACACAGCAAGGCTACAGAAACTCTCGTCAGAGTCACGAGGACGTTTGAATTATCACTCTGCAGTCAACAAACAAGCTCAGGGCCCTGACATGGTTTTATGAATGAACATCAAGATGCTGGTTGTACAGTAATCTCTCAGGGCGGCAACGCAAAAATGAGCTCATCCAATAACTCAGCTACTGTGGAGGGGCTGCCCCTGGTGAGCTCGCCCTGGAGCCAAGACATGAAGTCATGGACGAGCGGAGCCCTTTCAAATGTTGAAACGCGATGTTGTCAAGATGCTGTCTGGGGCACAGTGCTGAAGAAAATGGAAGATTGATAGTGGGAGTGAAAAAAATGATTCAGGAAGGGGCGGAAATTGGTGGAGTTATGGAGAATAAGGGAGACTCTGCTAAAGTGGGGCTCAAACAAGAGACTGCTTGTGCAAAAAGGGGAATGGAGAGTACAAAAAAAAAACTCTCTTAAAAAAGTTATTTAATCTGTTCTAGAGTCATAAAGTTTTAATCTTCTTTATGCACGCAAAACCAGTTCTGACATTGATGTAATACAATTTGCTTACAATTTGAATACATTTGTTTCCTATTTTTATTGAAACATATTTTTAGAATGGCACAATGCTACAACTGTTTTATAAAAATGTCAAGACTTTATATACTGTAAACTGCACACACATGACTCACAGACTCAGGTTGTTTTGCAGCAGATATAGTAAAAAGAAACAGAAAGGCTGAAACATAACTCTGACAGCGTGTCTGACACCTAATAGCACAGAGGCACCGCTACAGCCCTGGTGGATTTTAAATTCTTGGCAACTCACAAATCAGCACTTTCTCTTGACTACACTTAAAATATTGTGTATGTCTGCATGAGTGTGTGTGTGTGTGTGTGTGTGTGTATGTGTGTGTGTGTGTGTGTGTGTGTGTGTGTACTGCTGTCTGAGCCTCTTAGAGAATGACTGTAAAATTGTTTCTCCAGACGTCGACACTAAGCTCAGGTACCATTCAGAGGTAGCTCATACTTGTCCCCTGAGTGGAGCCAGTAAACAAAAACAGCTGTAAAAATAGCAACCTTCAACATGGGTTGTTGCTATAGGCATGTTTGCCAGAAAAACAAACAACATGGCAATAAACAGATATTAAATGCCATTACTTTTTGGCTCTATGTTTATGGTGATCTGTGTAAGTTATGGTTGAACAGTTTATCTGATCCATGGCCTGGAAACACTTGTAAATGTATTAAGTGTTCGTCTGTTTGGCTAGAGGAAGAAAAAAAAAGTGGAATGTTGAAAAGTCTATTACTGCCATGAGACACTGATGCTAAAGTTGCAAGACTGTTTCCACCAATCTTGCTTATGCCTACCTTCACTAAAAGACCTTTAAAAGACCCCAGGCTGACACCCTCTTACATCTAAAGACAATGTGAGGTTTTAATTGCACACTGTAAGATGCTGCAAAGAGTGGGGATCTTGCAGGGTCACTATTTGAAAGAGTACAACTAGATTCCTTTTGAAATTACTTCCCATCCTGCTCTTGGCAAAAAATACTATGCCAATTCTTTATAAGCAATGTAATATATTAACAATTACATAAACCGCTAACATATGATAAAAGGCATCACCTGTGGATGGCATTCTTATCAGTTCGGCATCACTATAATCCATAAAAGATAAACTGCATTTGCATACAAACTTTCCATTTGGTATTTTGCTGTCTCAACTTGCTACCACCTCAACTGACACCTTTCAATGCCTAGGAGCAGCGGCTCTACTCCAAGCTCCCTCCGGATGTCTCTTCTTCTTCTCACTCTATCTAAGGCTAAGCCCAGCCACCCCACAGAGGAAACTCATTTCGGCCACTTGCATCTGTGATTTCGAAAGGGGTCAGTTGAGGTGGTTCAGGCATCTGATTAGGATGCACCCTGGGCGCCTCACGTTAGAGGTGTTCCGGGTACGTCCCACTAGTAAGAGGCCCAGGGGTAGACCCAGAACACACTGGAGGGATTACATATCTCATCTGGTCTAGGAACACCTTGGGGTCCCCCAGGAGGACCTGGAAAGCATTGCTGGGGAGAGGGAGGTCTGGGGTGCTTTGCATGGCCTGCTGCCCCCGCTACCCAGCCCCGTATAAGTGGATAGAATGGATGGATGGATGGATGAACTCGCTACCAACCTCTCTTGGTTCACTGCCCTATTTCAGTGGGAAAAGACCATGGGAATGAGCATTGAACTGTTTCAAAAATTAAGATTTCTAAGTAACCAGATCTGGCCCTGTGTTGCTCAAGCCGGGATCCACAAAACTTCCGTAGATGTGTCAGAGAGGCTAGCTGTGACTACCCAATCATGTTGCGTGACAAAATATGACGGTGTCCGTAGCTTAACAAAATTCTCCAGGTGTACAACATGACAGAAAAGTGTCATGCACTTTACCATAAATCAGGCTTCACACCAAAGAATCAAGATAACAGGAGCATGCCATGACATTGGAAATTTGGCTGCTGCAAGGCCTTACATGTCACTCTCAAAGAGTCCCTCTTAAAATGTCATGTTTTATGCTCTCTAAGCATTTGGAGCCAACTTGTCGTCCACATAAGGACTCAGGGTTGGAGGTCACTGGTCCAAACTGGTCAGTGGCCAAATGCACAGTCAAATAATACAACTCACAGAAGAGCAGTAATGTTTAAAATGGTACTGAGATTATGGTGGAAGACAGTTTTGCGATGGTATCCTGCTGTTTTTATTGGCAGCCACACTGGCTTGAGAATAATGAATATTGTCATCCTGGCTTTGCTCCGTGTCTTTGACAGTCGTTCCCGCTGACTGAACTGCTGAGCATCTAAATGGCCTGTTTGTCATCACAGTGTGTGTGAATGCTGGGGTCACGGCGAAGGAATGTAGTCATGCGAAAATAACAAGCAGTCAGCGGGGACACGATAAAAAGCGAGCCAAGAGAGAAGTCTGAGAAAGAACGACTGAGTGAGCAGTGGTCAGATGATCAAAGTCAGTGAATGATACTGTAATAGTGACATTAAAGTTCGGAAGCAATATCTAGTCGTCTGGGGAGTTCAGCATAGGGGAACAGACATTCAGACCATGTGTTTGACTTACAGCAGCCATGGAGTTGATGCGGTCAATGTAGTAGTCGGGCCAGCTGGTGGCCAGCTTGTTGGGGTCCTCTTGCTCCTGTGCAGGGACACAAAGACACAATGAGTCACTTAAAAATCACTTTGAAACTGTTACAGCATAACTCTGCTGGCTGAAGAGTAAGGGCAAGTAAATGGTGCATAAAGCCCACTGTAATTTACACAAACATACAGTGTTACAAACATTAAGCATGTCTTTATATTCTTGCTCCTCTAGTGGCTGAGGCCATCCAACTCTTTGTTTGAGGGCAAGACATCTCAACAGCTACTGGCTAGATTTTCAAAAAGCTTGGCACAGATACTAAGGGTCCCCAGAAGTTCAAAGAAATAGATCAATTTAAGAATTGTTTTATCTTTACGTCTATGTCATGCACCCTTGATGCTATTTTTGTGTAGCTTTTTTCCATTCATGTTGCTAAGTAGCATGATATCTGTGTAGGAAAGCGGTGTCTATATTTGTCATCTTGATTTCTAAGCTGCGATTCGACAATTGCTTCTTTAACTTGGGGAAACAGCCAGCAGCAAAGAGCAAAGTGGATAGCTTTCCAGAGGTCTACCCTGGAACATGAATCCTAACGATTATGGCGATGTCCTGACATTTCCTGGAGGACTCAAGGGTGACAAGTTGAGCAACACTCTGCTTTCCTGCAGCACTTACATCAGGATAAAAGTGCTCCTTGATTGAGACTCCTCCATGACAAAATATCTAAAAATAAATGGATGGGTTGGCATGAATATTTATACTTCTCGGAAAATTAATCTTAATATTTATGGTGACCCCTTGACCCTTCGACAGAGGCACTGTCAGGTCCAAATTTCCACTTGTGTCTGGGAAATATCAAAATCTATTGGAGCAGACAGCTGTGAAATTTACAGAAAACACTTCTGCTCTACAGATGATTAAAGCTGCAATCACAGGGATTCAGGCAGACAGCAGTCTGACACCCTCTGGACAGCAGAGGAAAAACAAAGAAATAGGCCGATGGCACAGAAGGACGGCAAAATGAAATGTGCATGGTGATGTCACAGTCTTTACATGAATGGGATACAAAATATTACCATTAAATTATTTATTTTTATTTTATGGAATTATTCGAGTAATGCAAGTAGCTATAACGTGCATCTTTCTCTTTATATTCTAATGCAAACTTAATATTAATAAATGTAAGATCATTCATTTCCAACATGTATAGTGAAAGAAAACCTGCACTTGGCAAATCCCTTGTTCTTGTTTGTCTGAAAAGGAAACACCAAGTCAGACCACCTATGTTTTCTTCTTGTGTGTAAGGGAACAACATCCGGTTGTAGATTCTGTCATGGCGGACTGCAAAAAGTTTGGCTGGCAATGCCATCTACCGTTACCATGGCCAGTATTTTCTACTAGCCTCACCTAATTTTACCATCCTGCTCTCATCCACTAAAATGATAACTGGTTTGTCGTCCATTGTCTGCTTTAATTTATGTAAATGCAGCTTAACCATTTGTTATTTTGGAAATGTTTTAATTTTTCTATTCACACTCAACATCTTGTCAATACTACCAACTACTGGTAAGATGCTAAGAGTAGTGATATCATCAGTATGTTGTCCATGCTCTCCAAATCTTAACGGGTTTAGGTAACCAAAGCAGGGCTGCTAGTGCAGTGGTTCTCAACCTTTTTCGTTTCAAGGACCCCTAAATTGACACGCATTAGGTCACAGCCCCCCATTTGATAAGATTTTACTTCAGGGACCTCCACCTGAAAAGATATTGTTTGTTAGATGATGATTGGGACCAGAATTCTTTAGCTGCTGACTTCAATTAAGGAAATAGCAGTGGAGGAAGTGAAACCTGTGATCAGAATAGTCACTTTTATTACTCATACTCACATTGGGCTTACTGCTATACTGAAGTAAATAGTGAAAATAAACCACTTCTGAGGATCCTTTTGAACTCCCTTAAGAAGCCCTGGGGGTCCCTGGACCTCTGATTAAGAATCACTGTGCTAGTGGGGCTCTGACTCACTCTCAACATTTTTTTACACTATTTCACTCTCCTAGTTTCATCCTTTCACTTTCTACCTTAGCTCAAACATCCACATAAAGACTAAATGGATCAGGCAGTCCGGTTCACAATAAGTGGGTCACAACATCCCAGAGTATTCACTTGTCTTAGCTTTTATTACATGGAGAAAGAGGAAAAGAGGGAGAGGGAAGGAAGAACTGCCGTGAGGAACGAAGTGCACTCCACAACAGTTTTCAAATAGCTCTGTCTGAGATCAATTTGTCCTGGCCAATCCGAGGAAGCGTGATGCCACGAGCAACCAAGGCACAGGGGAATACAGAGACCATGTTCCTCGCGAACATCTGGTCTTGTTTAGCGTGGGCTTAGAGCACTGGTTCAGCATTGTTGTTGTTCTTGTTAGTGTGTGCACGTCAGCCAGAGTTGGAAACTTGCAGGCTGCCACATTCTTGCAAAATTGGATCATTTTGTAAGATAAGAGAGGAATTCTTTGCCAACTTAAATCCCAATGCAAGTCAAAATTTTTACTTGATTCAAAAATTAAGAGGAATTTTTAAAAACTCCCTTTTTTTCTATAAATGTGGTGTAAAGACATGAGGCCACGACCGACTGCAGGGTTCTATGTACTTTCATCTATGTACTGTATGTTATTTATTGAGTGCTACTGTCATATCACAGACCCTCCTGACATTGAAGAGGCTCTGATCCCATCCCTACACAAAGCTTCTAAAACCTACATTAAGCTGTGGGAGCAGATAGTTTGAGTCACTGGGATCCATCAGCTAAAACGACTCTTTGTAAAACCATAATACGAGAAACAATAGATCCCATGGCAGTACATCTGCTCAGAATAATAAGCATATTATTAAAGTCATTATAATTATGCTCCAACAGCATCAACCGATCATTTGCAAGATTGTCAATTAAACTCTGTTGCAGCCGTCAGGGGCAAAGTAAGCTCTCTGATCGCTTACATAACTCTCCTCAAGTACTTTCACAACTTCATTTTCTTCAAGGACAGTCAAGCTACAGCAAGAGCTCATCAATTCTCTCTGTTTTCCTTCTTGATATAGAAAATCAATATTTTATGCCACCTAATCCCTTCATTTCAAAAATGTTGCTTCAATATTTGCATTGCAGTACAACACAGCAAAAAGCAAATGACCTTTTTTTTTTTGTTAATTAAGCCAGACAAACTCTATTCTGGGAGCCTGAATTGATTGTCCCCAGACATAAAGCCCTCTTATTATGTCCAGTAACCCAATGAATGTCGAGTCTGGACGTGAAAATGATATGCAGAGACAGTAAATCCACTCCAGCTTTTTGGGTTGGAGCATAGGGTTGGTCAATGTGGATTTTTAGTCCTCATTATGACCACTGTTTCTAATCTACAGCACTCTGTGCCAGCGTTTGAGCTCAAGCTAAAGAGCTAAAACAAAAACAATAGAGCTCACTGTACTACTCAGCTTGTGTTTTCAAGCTGGCCGCCGCTTCCACTATACTGCTGACACGCTCAGGACGCGATGCCAGACAGATCCTGACGCTGAGATTAACAACTTAACTGCCTCTCTCTGGCCCTTCAGCTCAATTACAGCCGCCGACACGCCCTCAAAAACATGTCGAGCCCAACGCAACATTTACTCTGGCAGTTTCACGAGCCTAAGTAAAGTACTGTAATTTTCATCTCGTTTCAGGACAAATGAAAAATGATTTCAATGTGAGCTTTGTTATGGGGGTCCTCGTCATATCAGTCCATACACTTCCTAAATATTTGCCCTTTAAATGGGATTTCTGAGAGGGTGACGTGATGGTGAGTCTGTTCTCGTGCGCTGCTTTCTTGATCAAACCATTCCGGGAGTTAATCGTAGTTGATGACTGGTATTAAAATCTCGTGATAAGGAGCCAGACTCCAAACAGTGGAGCCTGTTATAAATGAAAAGTGCAAACAGCAGGCTTTTGATACGAATTGAAAGAGAGTTTGTGTACATACTTGTATGACAGCACTCAACATCTACCTTATATGTATGTATATACACAGAGTTCTCCTCTGCTTACGGTCCACTTTCCACATTCCAGTCGCGTGCTCCGCTGCGACAGTTTAAGGTCAACCCCATCATTCTATTACAGCAATTACACACTTGCACTACACTGTACATTCCTCACGTCTGGTGACATTAAATATGATTTACAATCCAGGTTGCAGCAAGCAGAGGAGGACAGGAATCCCCAGCAGTGTATCAGGTATAATTCTGTAAGGTGTTCCTCTTGTTACAACCATCTGTTGAGGGATATATTGTTTCTCTGAAGAGCCAAATACTTGACTAAAGCCAGGGTTCAAGAGTATTTCCCTGTGTGTTTGGCAGGCTATTGCGTTCGCAGAGGCACCTGTTGAAAGAGTAGATGAAATTACATATTTCGGCTCCCCCGCTGTCGTGCAACAAGCCATCTTAAAGATTTCGAACCTCTTAAAAGGTTTCACTGACAATGATGATTGAGCTCACAGATTGTAAGAAACCTATACTTTTCAAGTCAAGGTTTCAGGAACAACAGGGGGTTGAGAGTCCAAACACTCAGCTGGCCACAGTTAAACCCAGAGCACTTTGAAGTGTCATGGGAGGTTTCTACTGTTTGCTTGACTCTTACATGTACACTCAATTTTAAAAGATGAGTAAGAGCATGTGAGGAAGCTAAATAATACCATGCCACAAGCTGCTGTGCTGATTCCAGGTTGCACACGCTGCACACATCCATGTTAGCATGTTCTGAAAAACAACGATCAACAACCTCCATGTTTTCCAGTCTTGGGGCTTTGGCAGCCAACCGTGCCAAGTCGCTCCTTCAAGTGAAGTCCAACTATTCAGGGTCTCAGAATCTATACATCGGCTCTCAGTGACACGCTAACATGTTTCCATGAGGTCTCCAGTTTCTCTGGCAATTGGAGTGCTCGTCGGGCGCCTCACACTCTGTTCCCATGTGCTCAGAGAGGCCCGGGGGGACCCTGGCTGTAATGTGGGGGCTCTCATAAGCTGCCCGAAACCATGACAGCACCGGCAAGCTGCACAGTAGTGAATAAAATACTGTGTTTTTAAAGACCACTTCATGAACAAAGGAAGGGTCAGCAAAAGACTGCATTTAAAATGAAAGCAGATATTGTATTTGGCAAAGTAGAAATGAATTTAGTATAATTAATGCTTACGTACCTGTGGAATAATAGCTCATAACTACAGCTTATCTGGGGTTTTTTCTTATTCCCAATTATATATTTTCAGTACACGGTGTCCACAGGTATCAGGCACATCGATTGCATGCTTTTTAAGAGCTTTTCAAGTTCATTTTAAACTAAATTTAAACTTACTCAAGCACTGCAGGTGAGTATGAAGGTAAGTGGTATATATGTGGTCCCATACAGAAGAAAGTTTTATGTAGGAATAGGGTTATAAGAGTGAGATTGGTTAAACTTCATTTTGCCAACAGGTCAGTGCAAGACAGTATTAGGTGCAGTGGTAGGTTTTAAGATTTGTATTATCAGAAATGTGGACTTTCACACAGAAGGGCTTGATTCATTTTGACATTAAGAAATAAAGGATGAATACATTCAATTAGATAAATGTTTGTGGTAATTAAGTCCTAACAAATTCAAATTTAGGACTATAAATTTACTTTTAAGGACTACTATTTCTAAAACTGAATTTAAAGGAATTCAATTGAAACCTTAAAGGACCTGCAGACGCCCTGCAGAAGCAAACACCTAATACCAAAGACTAAATCTAACACAGAGACTCTAAATGACAACAGATACAATTTTAACTTGGCAGTGTCAAAGAAGCTTAAATGTGTCCATTTGACTATTTGGAGAAACAAGGGCTTAAAAGCACTGATATACACTTCTAAACAATGTAATCTTAATTTAGTACAGTACAGGAAGTATCACTTGGCTATCCACTAACTTCGATAGCAATGTGCTACAGCAACATGTCGGGATGCATTAGCTGTCATTTAAATATATGTACATATATGTCTATATTTCCTCTGTACTCTACTCCAGCTGTCACCGCAACATGTTCCTGTCCACTCAACAAAGAGGACTGTTGGACATTCCAAAGAGCCAATCTCTCTGCGGGGAATATTTATCTCCGGAAGTCGGGATATAGAGTCTCACCTAGAGAGGCAGGAAACAGACAGGATATTGAATTCTGGAAGATTATGTAACGCTTGCTGCCCCTTACAGGTAGCTAACATTACGCACGTTTTAGCACATGCTCAAGCATGAGTCTTTGCCTGGGGTCACATTAGTTCAAGTGATGGAAATGAAGCGCATGTGGCTAATAATTGAAGACATAAGCTGCTACCACGTTAGGAGAGGGTAATGTGTGCATATGGTAGAGTGAGGAAGCACATGTTAAGCAGCATCTGAGACTGTGTGGCTGGATGATTTTGGACAGCGAGGCTGATATATAGAAAATCCTCTTTTTGGGGAAAAGTAGGACAGTTGATAAATGGATGAATGCTTGTTTTGTGTTTTGACACTGATAAAGGGCCATATTGTGGGACCATGTGCTGAAAACACAGTTTGTGTGTGTGTGCCAGTGCAGCACTACTAATGGGCATCAGGAGACCCTGAACGATTATCAGGAGCTATTAGATGTTACATGGTGCTTTCTACCTGGGGGCTGCTGGACACGAGTCATATGCTTGCAAAACCAAGCATACACGCATGTATACACACACATAACCCCCCAGGCAGGAATGCAATACACTCAAACAGACATTTACTCATGCCATCTCTGTTTCACTTGTGCACTAAACACGTACACAAGCCATCCCTTCATTCTCACGCTTACAGAGAATGAAGTCCATTCTTTCTCATACACACACATAGATAGACACCCAACACCCCTGGCTGTGGCTGACTGGGTGGCTGAGATCAGAGGTGCAGATATGGTTGGCTTATGTAAAGCCTGAAGGCCTGGACAAGATGTTCGAGTTAGTCATGGTACACAGAGACTATATTTACGCTAATTCTCTTACATCACTGCTGACTGTTATTAGCTAGGACTGGAAGAGGACTGGTGTTTGATAAACAAACTAAAACTGCTATTTTTAAACCAAACTACTGGATTTCAATTTTGATGTTGGGGTGAAAATGGTGTGATTAAAGCTGAGCACCATCACTGAACACTGGAAAAAAATCTTTTGCTTATTGTTTTCGCACAGCAGGAACATTTAATGTTGATTTTGGCTGTTTTCAGCATCCAAACCCATTATAAAACCGCTGCATGCTACCTGAGCAGCAACAAACAGTAGACAGGCAAAATTATCAACTAGCCAGAAAGGTAGACCAGGGGTAGGCAACCTGAGGCTCCGGAGCCACATGTGGCTCTTTAGCACCTCTCCAATGGCTCCTTGACAAAAAAAATTACATGGAAATGAATAATGGTCATATTTTTTAACATTTTATTTTTTATATATATCAGTGTTGTAGGTCTAAAGAAACTCCTGCATTCTCCAATTGTAAAACTATGAAGCCTCTATACCAAATGAAATTAACTAACACGTCTACTGCCTGGCACCTTTGCCTTGAAATTTTGCCAAACCTCCACAGCAGAGGCTCGTCTTGAGTCCTCCTAGCTGGTTAGCTATGGATGCCAAATTCACAAAAGTAAAGGTGTCAGAGTAAAACAGAGAATTAAGTGGTGTGTGGACAGATTTGTTTGCTTCCACCGCCAGCTCTGCAAAGATAAAATACCAGATAATCACAAATAGTGCCCTGTAGACTCGCTACCTTGTGGTAACACATGAATGATCATTTAGACTATTAGTATAGACTAATTTAGTCTTAATAGGCTGTTTTACCCTCATTAAAAGCCTAAAGCATGTTTTGTGGCTCCACACAGATTTCTAACAACTGTTTTTGGTCAACAAATGGCTCTTATGATAGTAAAGGTTGCTGACCCCTGAGGTAGACTAACCAGTGCTAAGAGAGTGGATGTTGGACTTACATTCAGCAGGTGGCCAAAACCCAACTCCAAATGGATGATACTGTTAACACTATATCTGTGTAAGTAGCCAATTGTTGGTTAAGAAGTTGGCTTTAATGACTTTATAAGAACCCTGGATTGTTTGATTGTCAACTCATGTTCTTCTGCCCCCAAATGGCTAAAAGTTAAACTATGGTGCTTTAACACTCTATACCAGGGCCCCAAGAAGTGCACCAGACTTTAAAACCATAGTGGCCAAACCATGATATTACAACTTCCAGGTCAGCCATGTGATACCATTGAACCCAGAAAGATGCTTTCCCATAGACTTATATTGGAAAGAAGACCACTGCAAATCAGTGGATACATTGTTTAAGCATCACAACTCCTGCAAAATGAGTCATTACACTATCGGAAAGAGCTGTACAAATATTTCTTTTTATTCCCATTCAAGTTAGCGGAAGGCTGAACCAAAGTCAAAGAAGTATTTAGTATTTATTTTTAAATATGTGGTTTTCACTGGACAGCGCAGAAACTGAACTGGCAAAGCTTGAGCGTTTTGCCGAAAATGTGTTGGCCAGTTTGTGTCGCAGGTGAACAAAGTTAGTTTGTCCCTTTGTCATGCCCTCAGTGGCTCCCTCCAAGTGTTATCTAACCACAACAACTGGAGCCGTCGCTTGGCTGGAGGAAACAAGGGGACCAGTGTTTGTCGCTGACAGGAACGGCTGAGGGACATTCTGCTGTCCTCTGCTCTCCATTCAAAATCACTGTCATGCTGTAATTCTAAGAAACACAGGGCACCACTGTGTGGTGTATGTGTGTGCGTTATGTCTGAATAACCTGCGTCTTTTCCTATGTATATAGTTGTTCATGTCTGTGTGGGTGTGTGCACGTGAGGACGGTATTCATGCCTTCCTGCCTGCATATTCACACACAGACATGCAGGTTATTTTCCGATATTGCACGCCAGTTGTTTTTTTTCTTTCCTCGCTCTCCATTACGCCGCCTCTAGCCATGAATGGGGGGTTTGTTTGGTTTTTCCTCCGGCTTTCCGCTGTGCACTGTTACCCCGGTTTTGCTCTCCGTTTCCTGGCCTGGACATATGGCTGTTTTTTTTCACCTTAGCCTCACAGAGGAAATGATTTCTGACTGGGAGAGATGGGGCAGGAACGACAAACCAATATATCCTACCTCTGAACCCAGCTTAGACGCGCACTGCTAACCATTTTGGTTCCAATGTGCCTCGACAAGTGCCAGAAGTTGGTTTCCACTACCTTCTATTACAGTACAAAGAGTCTTCATAAACATCTGTGGTTGCTTCAGTGAGATATTAAATAACTGATACTGGAGTATTATTGAAATTGTGCCTTTTATGTGGGTTCACATGTGCAAATGCACATTCTGCCAACAATCCAATCCACTTTGATACTGTACAATGTATTCAAACGGAACAGCACACTGCAAGTCTTATGGTTATCATAATGTATTAGACGAAAGATTACATCCTCCTCTTGTATTATTTTTACCCGTATTGCATTTCATTGTAAACTGGTGCAGTGCTCCAGCTTCCATCCTCGCCTTGACATCCCTCTAAACACACCACAATTCCACTGCTCTTCTTTTTCCTAGTAACTCAATACTGGCCTGAACACAAGTACAAACTTTTACACATGCAGGTGCACACACACACACGCCTGCACACACACACACACACACACACAAAGCGGTGTGTGTTTACTCCTTTTTTTAAGAGGTTGTCAGAGCCTATCATATCAGCTAAGCTGAGACAGCATGCCATGGAAAGAGAAAGGAGGGGTTTCCGACGCTCGTCCCGCTTCCAACACAAAACCCTCAGCCAAAAAACAAATTAGCAAAGAGACACAGGGGAGGGTTTACGACTATTTATTCAATTTGCTATTGAATGAAAGAGGGGGGCCGAATTCCCCTTTTTTCTCCGAGCACAATGTCATTTCCTCGTGGATATTTGACCACAAAGTGAGACCGGAGTTGTTGTGGAGAGACACACTGAAGGGGATGAAGAGTACGAGAGATGTTTTGGCGAGGGGGAAGGGGTGAACGAGAGGGCTAACCAGAATGTTCTAGTGCTCCCATGGTATGTTGACAATTCTTAAACAGCACAAGAAAATTGCTCGCTCCAACGTGGGGAGGGAGATTTGGAGATTGAAGGTCTGGAAACAGGGGCAGGGAGTGCATTCGTGTACTCTGTGTTGTTTATGTGTGCACATTATTGCATGTACTACTGCCTGCAGAAAACACTGTGCAATATATAGCTTGTTGTTTACATCAGTACAGAAATGAGAAGCTGGAGAGGGGGCTGAGTGGATTCAAAATGACTTCTGCCCTCCAATAACATTCATTGCTGACAGTTTAGCTCTAAACTGTGGGCTCGGGCAGCAAGTCAACTGAGGGCCAGCCAGAGATTAGAGCTGATGTATGGTAAAGCACAGCAGAGAGCAACTCACCTTCTTCTTGCTGCAGTAGATCTGCCATTTCTTCTCGTCAGGCAGAGCGAACATGGCCTCCCTGTTCTTATCCGTCAGGTCCAGTTCATCCTGCAACAACAAGAGAGGCAGATTCGTTTTGAAACCATTGCACGACCCACTGAATTGAGTTTGCATTTGATTAGATAAGACTCCCTTCTAGCACAAAAAACAATCATTAAGAAAAAACAAATTAACATTAATAGTCAGGCATAATTTAAAGTAATGACTGGGAGACACATGAATATAATCATCCCATCTCTCAGGACACGATCCCTTTTGATCTGTTATCCCTCTAACAATACGGAGCAAAACATTTAAGAAGTGACTGCAGATCCCTGGATGAGCTGAGTTTACACAGTGACATTTGATTGTCCAACCTTCCCACTGTCTGACTGAGAACTGGTCCCAGCAGACCACAGAGTGTTTTAATATTCACCCTGCTGCTCTGCTCAATTCTTCAGCTTGGTACAAGGAGCCTCCTGCACCTTTTGAAATGCATATGAGACCAGGAAATGAGTCTCTGTGTGCCAGGGAGGAAAAGTAAAGTCTTGGAAAAGACAGACGGATAAATCGGGGTTCAGGGGAGAAGGAGAGAGATGGAGGGAGGAGATAGAAAGACAGAAAGAAGAGGGAAGGGGCTGTGTGGTTCTGAAAACGGATAAACACAAATGAAATCGAGGAGAGGATGAGATGCTATAGCGCGAGGGCTTTGTGCTCAAGCTCAAACTAATCTCATCATAATGGTTTTGCTACCATGACGTCAGCCAGAAGTGCCGGGCCTCCCGGGCCCCCCAAAGTGAAGATGGCTACCAGTGCCAGAGGTGGGGCCCCTTAAAGCCGGCCAGTAGCTTCACAGGGTTTGTTTTCATCCATTCAGCTGGATGGGGCAGGCTGAGGTGGCCCACATTCCAAGTATCCGACACTATGAAGAATGACATCATCTCTCACCCAGTCCTTTGAATGGGATAACCAGCCGCAGCATTATTGTGGCTTTGGCAAAAAAGAGAAAATATCTGAAGGGTGCGAACTTCAAGGGGGTCTAATACAGACAGAAACCACAAAGGCGCTTTAGAATCTCTGGTCAAAGCCTTTTTTTTATCTCAGCAGCGTGAACTCAATGATGAATTGTGACTCACACCCAGAGCTCATCATCATGGGTCTATTTTATCTGCTACCATAAGTGCATGCTGCTGTTATTTGTGCCCCTGTGTGCTCTTGAGCAGAATACTAGCCATCTTGTGGCAGCTAAACATCCAACCCCTGACTCTCCGTCCTTCGATCTTTACAGATTTGCGCTTTGGGTTGGACCACGATCCTCTCTCCACATCCCCAGGCTTAGAAACTGAGACCGAGGAGCCAGCCCGTCTCTGGCATGTCGCCTAGTCGCCGGGTCAAAGCCCTGCTGTCCAAGCTGCTGCTGTTTGGAGGAGCTGATACTTGGAGCTGGTGGGGAAATCAGTGAGAATGAGACCCCTGGATTTGAACCAGATGGGAGCTGAGCCCGGCAGATGATCTCTGTGCTCCCTCTTGCTCTCTCTTTCAGGCTTCTCAGTGTAAGGTCTTCTATGGAGGGGGAGTTATATGAGAGCGGGATGTACGTCAGCGATGAAAATGAGGACTTAGGTGTCTGAGACATTAAGGTTCAACAGGTTAAGTGAGCAGGTAAGCTATCTGAGGAAGTTAATTATTTTCCAAGAATTCCTTTTAGAAATAGACACATGATTACATCAAGGCTTTACATAAGACCGAAGGTGTATGAATGAGATAATGGCAACGTTATAGCAAAACAGGAAAGGAGTAGCAGGGTGGGCAAAGGGCTGATGTTAGTGGTACCAGTCTGCATTTGAATCAGAGAAAACAGATGAAGTTGAGGATGAGGACACCGGGTGGGTGGAAGAATGTTCGTGTCATGCCAGCTAGAGGACTTTTCTTTCCAGTTATGCAACATTTCACTGTTTTCTTCCACCTCCAACCCCCAACACCATCACAATTTGCTCCAATACTACATCTGCATCACATGGCCTCTCCTCATGATCCAAAGTAGTAACACCCAGTCCCTCTCCCAATCTTCCGAAACAAAACCCAACCACTTTCCACTTTGCTTTCTAAAACCTTCTCTTGATGTGCCCCCGTCCTCCTTCGCCAGCACGCTCCAGTTGGGAATTCACATAAACCAAAGCTAATATTGTTACACCTGCTGCCCGGGAGGGGAAATATACAGACTTCTTAAACTCTTCTTTCATATTTCCTCCACAACTGCCTACTGAATAATGTTACAAATTAAAAAAGGGTGTCGCGGTCATGGGCTTTGACTGTCAGGTCCGCTGCAGACCGACTGACCTACCCTGTCATTCAAATTCCTGTTGTTGTTCCTGTACAGGATTGGCGGGCTTTCAATATGTGCTGAGATAACACAGAAGATATGGTGGAGACAAAGATAGAAGATAGAAGAAAGAAAACTAAAACGGTTTGGTTTCTTGTTTTCATTAGTGATTAAAAGTTAAGCCTAGTCCCAATATAATTTTGTATTTATGGCTCAAGTAGTTATTACTGCATTTATACATCATCATAAGGGTGTATCCACCATTGATTTTACTCAAAGGAATACTTCAACATTTGAGGAAGTCAGCTTATTTACTTTCTTTCCAAGAGTAAAATGACTGTGCATTAAAGAAGTATTTCACTGCTGCAAAGTTGTTCTTTTCATAAAACTTGGCTGGGTATGCAGTAGAAATCTGTGCTAAATGACTATAGAAAACAGAGAAAAAGGCCTGTGGCATTTGTTTTTGCTCAAAAGGTAGAAAACCTACAACTACCAGAATGCATTGCACCACCGGACAAATAAAGGCTCCCACTGGTAGGTGACGTAATGCCGGTTGGTTTTGGCTTGTCCACAAACACTTTGGTGGCCAGCTGGTAACAAACAATCTTATTTTACAGTTAAACAGTGAGCTAAAATATGTTTCCGAAAATATTTCAGCCGGTCTGCGTCTATAGCCTACTTTTTGTCCATGCTGGCACTGGGCATACAAAAATGAGACAGCACAATCTCTAGCTCGAGAACCAGCCCCAAAGCCAGCATAACTGCATCGAATGACATAAAACACAAATTGAACGTAAACATTAAATTAATTTCCAATCACGAAGTTACCAGCGGTACAGGCTTTAACTGTAGCCAGCTAGTAAGTCTCTCCTCCAATCTCTTCTCTTTCCTCACATCTCTGTTTGGTTATAAAGTGCCTATCATTCACCTCGCTTCCTGTATCAACACACTTTTTGGAAGTGTTGGTAAGCGCTTTTTTCCCCTCTCGTACAGAGCCATGCTAGCTGTTGCCCCCCTCCCTGTCTGCTAAACTAGGCTGAACACACCCTGACACCCACCATCTTACTCTTAAGAGCAAATGTTTTCCCCAAAATGCTGGACTATTCGTCCAAATGTCAACATTCCAGGATCATATTGGAGATCATAGAGGTGAAAGTGAGTATAGATAACAAATGCATGATGTACTGCAATACCCCCCAGGGATTATGATGATGAAGACATCGTAGCACATTTGCTACTAGTCATGGCTTATATAAATCCATTTGTATGACATAACAGGAGTCAGATGATACATCGTGTCTGTGGGAGATTTAAAGCGTTCATCTACACCATATGGAAAGAGTGTAAAGGAAGAGACGGAGATGAGTTGTAATGACACATGGGAGTGAAGTCAGAGCAGAGTGGGAAAGCCTAAATACCCGCTACTGTTGTTTAGACTGTACGTCCAATCCAAGACAAGAGCGGATGAACTTAAAAAGTAGAGGTAGAAGGTACAAAGCAGAGTGGAGAGGTGGAAAAACTGCATGTGTGTGCATTTGAGATAAAGATGAAAGCCAGGTTAAATAACACCGAAATGTGAGAGAAGCAAAATATACAGGAAGAGAGTGGGGTCAGCAAGTGAGTAGGTGTAAGAGACTGGCACAGGAGTGGGAGTGGGTGTGTCTCTGTGACAACTGATTGAGAACGTGTGAGGCTCCACCTGAAGGGGAAATGTGTGTAGTCCAAGAATGACATCCTTTCACATGCATGTGTGTCTGTCAAGTGGCATTTCCAGAGTGCGCATGAATGTCTTTACCTTATGTGAAGTCTTACAGTACGGGCTGAGAGGGGTCTGTCTGGTGTAGCGCTGACACACACACACACACACACACAGACATACACTGTATATATATATATATATCCTGCAGCAGTCTCTGGGCGAGACAGGAAGGCAGAGGGAAGACAGGCAAGATGGCAGGAAGTCATATGAGGCCTCCAGGGAACCCACAGGAAGCTGTAGCTGCCATTATTGACCCAAACGAGTTTCTGTGTGTGTGTGTGTGTGTGTGTGTGTGTGTGTGTGTGTGTGTGTGTGTGTGTGTGTGTGTGTGAGTGTGAGTGTGTACGTGTGTGTGTGGACACGCACTACATCAAGCCTAACCTCATTCATTTGCCACAGCCAAGAAAAGGTCAAAGACCCACTTCTTGTTCTTAAGATATGGTGAAAGAAAATGGATTTAACTGTTTTACGCCCCTTAACAAATCAAACACACACACACATGCACACACGCGGGGATCACACCACTTTGCAGCATTCGGATGAGTCACAGTATCCTCTCTTTGATGAGTCAGTCAGTAGCCGTTGCTAACCTACTGCCTCTCCCCTCGTCCAAACAAGGCTTGACCACTTCGATGATAAGGTTGGCTCAGGACAGAAAGAGCTGGCTTTACAACAGAGGTAGGAAGAGAGCATTAGAAATGGGAGGCCAGTTAGAATAATATGAGTGAAAGACGGAGGGAAACAGAAAGGAAAGATGGTGCATCCCAGGGCGTACACTGTGGAGGAAACTCGCTCCCAGTGGCTCAGAGGGTGGAGAACATTTCCATTCCCTCTTGTTATGCAACACATTTTTGATTCACGTTCGGCTCGAAAGTCACACTGGAGGGAACATTAGGAGAGGATTTATGTTTTAAAGAGCCCGGTTTGGACTGTGACTGGGAGTCACGTGGAGTGGACACTATTAAAAGGTTGTGGCGTACAGATGCAGTGCCTGACACTGGACAGCTGGACCTATGCCCAGAGTGGTTGGATTAAAACTGTCCCAAATTACGAGACAGAGAAAGAAAGAATGAGGCTCCCACACTGAGAAAGAGACAGGCAGACAAAGCAGATAGAAAAAGAGGACAGGGAGAACACACACTAATCTGATGTCTGCCAGCACTGTACTTGCCAGATGTTGGCCTAGTAGACCTGATTCAGTTGCGCCAATTTGGCATGATATACCATATATCATATCCTCTCTCATCTCAACTCACTACTCTTTACAGGTGGGTGACAAACAGGGTCTTCCTTTTTAATAATTCATTTGGGGAGAGCAGTCATTTGCAGTCTTTATGCAAAAAGAGTAATGTCATACGGATGTTGAGTCAAACATGGCCAATTCTTTCCTAACTACAACCTAAAGCAAGCAATTGCATTCAACTCTATTCTACAGCAGATTCTCTTTCCTGAGTGCCTCTGAATCTGTTGCATTTTGTCTTCTTCTGTAACTACCAGAGGCGTGGACTTCAGTCACATGACTTGGACGAGAGTCAGACTTGAGTCAGAAATCTGATGACTTAAGGCTCGACTTCCCAAAATCAGAAAAGACTTGCAACTCGACTTGATCTTTAACACCGATGACTCGTGACTTAACTTGGACTTGAGCCTTTTGACATGATACCTTCACTGAAGCCCAAAGATTACAAACTGTGTTTATGAAAAGGTCAGACACAAATCAATTAATTTCCCTTCACGGTCTAAATCATCTATCATTAGCACTATTCAGTCCCAGCAAGCTGACACTTTAATCCCCAAATGATCCACTTTGATTAAACCAATCTGACAGCATCCAGTCAAGATGCAGGAGGGAGCAACTAAGGACTAATGTTACATTACTGAGCACCAGTTGGGAATCTTTATCTTTACAAAAACAATGTTACAGTCAACAAAAAAGGAACTGCAGTACACAAAACTTGCAGGTTGAAAATTAGATGGAGATGCAACAAATTCCAACTTCATTCGACATTTGAGGTTTCACAAAGAACGGTAAGCCAAAGCTAATGTTAAGAAAGTTAACTACCTAAAGCTTAGCTTACATAACATTAGCTCTAGATGCATTATTACCTGTTGTTTAAGTGGCATTTGGTGAAAAATGCATTATTACTTATTTAGGACTCGAAACTCAAAGTTTGGGACGTGGGACCTGAAGTGAGACCTGTCAGTCCTGGCATAGGACTTGACTAGGGACTCAGGTACAAAGACTTGAGACTTACTTGTGACCTGCATAACAATTACTTGGTCCTACCTCTGGTATTTATTTGTCTTTTCAAAGATTTGACTCTGCAGCGCTTCAGTGGCACTGCATGAGTTCAGGCCCTTGCAAATGCGTCAACACATTGCGACCATATGCCGACCTTTCCACAGTAATCGCAGTGTGTTCACCGCAGTCAGCTGAAACTGGTAAATGCAAGTCTAGCTGTCCCCAAACAACCTCACACTTTGCTCTCTTTGAAGGACTAAACTGCCACTAGGGAGAAATGTATCCAAGAACCCAAATGACTGAGCAGGGCTCATTCTCAATTACCTAAATATGAGAGCAATTTCACATTTGATGATAAAATGTTATTAGCAGGGAATTGCCTTGACAAAGCAAAAATAAAGCTGTCATTGTTCTTGAAGCACGGCCAGTCTTCACACATGGCCTATATATCAACTATGCGTGCGAGCCTTGAAACACTAGTGGAAAGAAACTGTTTCAAATGCACCCAGATCCAAAAAACAGAACCCAGAAGTGCTATCGGGAAATTCTGCAGCCAGCTGCAAATGTGTAGTTTAATTGATGCGATCAATTAGTTCCTCTGATGTGGTCTTTGCTCATTGTGTCCAAATCAGTGGCGATTGCTTCCAGGCTTATTTGCATGGGTTAGTCAAGTCCGTTATTGGCGCGGGAGGCTTTATGGGTTTATGGCAGACTTGGAAGCAAGTTTTTTCAGTCTTTCTCCAGGATGAATTGTTGCACATTTGGCAGAGAAGATGGAGTGTTTACACAAGGGAACCAAAGATGGATCCCACACGTTTACTCTGCAGTATTAGGTTTGTCAGCCACACACCAAGGACAATAGGTCATCTCTTTTTGCCACATTACTTAATCTATGCTTCAACATTTTTTATGCAGTAGCAGAGAAGTTGGTAAAGGCTGCTTAAATGTTTTCAATCCAAGAATTCTTCAGACTTTTAGGTATCATGTAGTAGAGTGTTGACAGCAGGAGGCAAGTGTGTGGGGCGAATCTTCCTATAGGCAACATAGGCAGCCACCTTGGATGCCATCTTTCTGGCACTGACAGTGTGGTTTTGAGATGCAAGTACTGGTGTGTCTTTGGGGTGAGACATGGTTGAAACATATACACAGTGAGAAGTAACCTGTTTATTACTTTAGTAATATATCTGTTTATTCTATTACACCTTCTTTTAAGCCAAGTCGTCTTCCAAAAATGCATGAGGGAAAGACACATCCTCCCACATACTCCTGTTATTATTCCAAGCAACAACCATTGCACAATAAAATTATTTTCCGGCCAACAGTTTTTCATACAATATCTCTGAGACACGTCAGCTAAAGTCTTTTCTCTTGCTAACAGTGTAAGCTGAGTGTGCACTGTGCAGTCTCTAGACACAGTGCAAGACCCCATTATGGACACGAAGACACGTGGAGGTGGTTTACTCCTCCGTTTGGCCCAGATCTGTCGCTCCCACTCCAGAGGCTCCATTGAGTCTCATTCTTCTCCTCAGGAAAGGCTTTCATAACAATAATCCCATCTCCTGTTGCCATGGAAACGTGCTATGTTATGTTATTCTCTATTTTTCTTTATTTCCTCCCCTGTAGCACAGCTCCTCGCCTCCCAACAGTTGCTCTCCATGTCAGCGTTACATGCACGGAGACAGAGCGACTGCTCGACGTCTGGTTATACTGATTTTTGGATGACTGGCCGAATGTGTCGGCACGTCGGCTGCCGGATCAGTTAAACAGATGTGGGGGACCAACAGCTTGGCCAGATGACCGTCGTTAGTTACAAGCATTTTGTGCATTGGTCATCCAATCAAAGCAAGCATGAATCAAACTGTCAAGGGCTGAGTGATCATCTAACTGGAACATCATTTTTCTTTTTTTAAACATTCTACCATGAGACTTTACAGTCCAACTGTTATCACATTTAATCATCCGTTTTCGTAGTCAAGAATAATTTCAATGTGTTTTTATCTTTTTTTATTACTATAAAAGCAACTACTTGGTGCTTCTTACTGGTTATGAAACTGCCTCAATTCTAGTACTGATGTCTCTATATAACCTACACAAGCAAACCAGACTACCAGCGAGAAGACTGACTAATACCACCATTACTGCTACTGGGGATCGTAACTACAGAAAAAACACATCAATACTCTTTGGTAACAGAGGATAGCTACCTATAGCTACCAGGAAAACAAAAGCACCATACTCTTCATGTTTTGGTTGCGCAATGGTTGAGACACGTCCTTCGCGATGTAAATGGAGCCTTCACTTTCCCAAGAGATTGTATCCGATGGCAGACAGAATTGCACGCTGAAAGCCAGGCTTATAGAGGACCAATCACAATACTGATGGTATCATTATTCTAGAGTCATTACATTGTGCAGTCAACTTTTACTTCATAATGATGAGTTAAACCAAAAACGTTTCCAATGTAATTACAGTTGGACTTTAACCTTTGAGTGCTACATTCAATGCTGGAGTTCTGCGGTAAAGTAAAGACAAGATGAGCCTACACAGACATTACCCTAAAGACAAGACATCTGAATGACACCATCAGATGTAGCCATCCAACAACCATCTGAAGAATAATCTATTCACAACATGTGGAAGGGCCCAGGTCCAATGAGAAAATGCCAAATCTGCTTTCTCTCCTGAGTCGACAAAGCTGCAAGTCAAAAGTTTTTGAAATCGAGGGTGAACCCGTCTGCTTTGCTTCTTCTTCAGCTCATGCATCTGTGTCAGCTTCATTGCAAGCTCAGACATTCACCCTAAAAATAAGCTGTGGGTCATTTAGTCCTCTCAACCGTGAGGAGTGCTGTGATTTGGCTTAGTGCTCCCATATGAAAGGCATGTTTTGATTTTATCCCAACAATACATGTTTCTGTTTGCTTTCCAAAACTTTCCTCTATGAAATAACCTGTTTCGTGTGTGCCTTATTTTTCAGACCACACAGGACATCTAGTTTGTCAAATAACAGCCTGTTGGTCCTCAAGAACTGATCTTTAGTCGCTGCACAGCTGAAAGGGCATTAGGTCGTTCCAGTCTGGGATACTGATTCAGGCAATCAATGTCTTGATTGTTACAATCCTAACTTTTAATGTTCTCTAATCAAGCCAATAAATATACTGCAGCTACTGAGGTTTAATTGCTTGCGCATTACCAGTGATTATAAAGCCAGCCTAGACAGCAAATTTAGGATGAAATCAGGTCAATTAGATGAAGAAAAAAAAAAAAAAAACGGGAAAGGATTACCATTGGGAAAACATCTGCCTTGATAATAGTGAATAATTTCCTATCACAAGTGGAATTTCACTCAATCTCCTGAATTGATTTTGACAGTTGGACAAGTGATATATCCTGCAGGTGGTGAAGTTTAGCACTCCCCAAGACCTGACAGCCATGCTGCTGAACACATTGTTGAGATACATGGAGACAGAGGAAGAAGGACATCCGAGGTTGAGGGATCATGGCAGAGGCGCTGAGATGGAGACAGACAGGACCCAAACAGAGACAGACAGGAACTGAGCAAACAAAGAGACAGAAACAGCAAAGCCCTTTTCTTCCAGCAAACCCAGAACCAGCTTGCATGACAGCTGAAACCCCACAACAGACTTCTTCGTTCTGACAGCTGTGCCCTGATCCCTCTCCACACCATAGTTACATGCCAACACAGCCATGCCAGTCTGGCACGGGTACAGAGCAACATCCTCTGCCAACAAGTGTGATCTGTGCACGAGATGGGAACTGTCACACAAGGGTGGGCTGCGTGTAGTGGAAAGGATGAGCTTCTGTATTTGTGGAATGGGGGTTTGGGGATGAGGTTGGGGCGTGGCCTCACCCAATCATCAAGACACCCTCCACAAGATCCAATCCCTTCCAATTCCTGTCCCTAATCCTGTTTGGTCGGGGTAATGAGCAGCACGCAAAGGGAGGAAAAGAACTGGACTGCTCAGCATTAAGAAAAAGACAATCCCAGGACTTGCATTGTACTAAATTATTGTTTTGAGCCCTCTTCATATATTTTATTTGTGTTTTCACTTTAATGAGCAGAATTTCTGTGTGGTGACTAAGTTTGGAAATTGGTGCAGCATACACAACAATGCAGGACCGCATAGACATTCAAGTTGAACAGGCTCATTAAACTGATTCAGTGGATGGCAACAGGTAGATATGCAATTATCCAGCTACTGTGTCTGTCCTAAAAAACGGTGCTGCTAGAGACTCCACTCCTACAAAAAGCATATTAGAAAATTACCCATACTATACTGTCAAGGTAATTCACAGAGCAGCTGCTAACAAGCAGGCATTTCGTTCACATGGTAAAACCTTCTATAAGACTGATTCAAGCGT
Organism: Epinephelus awoara; assembly: GCA_035609425.1. Taxonomy (NCBI): domain Eukaryota; kingdom Metazoa; phylum Chordata; class Actinopteri; order Perciformes; family Serranidae; genus Epinephelus; species Epinephelus awoara. The sequence goes on from CM069309.1 coordinate 27,110,687, forward strand.
TATGTGGACCGTGAAACCACTTGGGTCATATTGCAGAAGGATTCAGTGGACTAAATGCCAAATTAATTGCTAAGTGTGGCTCTGCTCCACTACTGAAACAAATGAAGTGGTGATAAATCTAAATGTCACATGTATAAGACACTCCCTCATCACCAGTCCAAAGTAAAGGTGGTAGATAAATTCTTACATGCATCACAACTCAAAGATTATGTTGTGATGCAGAAAAGTCAGTGACCAATCAAAAGTTCTGAGGTACTTAGCTACTGTTGCGCGGTCAGACCTATATATCAACCATGTGAAACCTGGTGTGCCTGTTCCATTTAGCAGGGTGCCGCAGTGTGTCTTTGTTGCCTTGATGGCACAAAGTGGCATCCCAGTGGTTCAGGTAAGACAAAGTTTTACTGCTGTGTTCTATGTGAATCTGGTACATGTGAAGCATCATAGTGACGCTAAACTAGTTTGCTCGTTGAATGAGTCAGACATTTGCATCTGTACGGCCTGGGCCTCATGTGGAAAAGGCTGCTCAAATACTGACTGATAGGTGGCGTGGCTGCTTATTTATGCAACATATATGAGCCTAGCAAACAGCATATCCAAGGAAAGGGAAAGGGGGAAGTTGACAGAGGCACCGGATTAACCAGGTACCAAGCTTGCTCAACTGTAAATGGGGCACAGAGCAGAAAGTGGCAAGACTTAGGAACGGCTGGGTGTCTCTTGTGTTGTAAAATGTAACCTCCCTGTTTACACATCCCTTCCGTTTGTAACTACTGATGTATTAATAAAACATAATGGAAGCTAATTTAAATTCATTTGAATTACGGCTTATTACCAGACCCAAATACAGTTGTTAGTGTTGATCAAGAATGAAAATCTGCGAAATAATGTAGAATGTTTTATTTGATTGTAATGTGATAGACAATGTTCCTCTGATTTGGAATGAACTGTGAGGTGTCTAGACATTCCCAACCCTAGTCCAAAGTGGTTTATGTTAAGCATTAGGACTTAAGAGTCTTTAGGTGCATGCATTTGCTTTGGATGACATCCCAAGAAACCATTCAACTAGCTTGCTCAGCTATAAGGATTGCTAAATCTTTACTCACCACCAGTTCGGAGAAACGTGCGTGCAGCTCCTCAGCGGGCGGCATGGGGGCACTGAACTCCAGCAGCTGCAGGGGCACGCTGTCCTTGAGGTTGATCTCCGGCGGCTCGCTGCTGCCGAAACAGCACAGGAAGCCCAGGCCCGGCCGCGTCCTCTTCCTGGGGGGCATGGCGGCTGTGGTGACACAGGTGGCAGTGATGGTGCTGGACCAGGAAGGTAGAGGAAGGGGCCAAGGGGCAGGGAGGGGGAGTGGAGAGGAGGACGAGGCTGCTATCTAGGGGGCATGATCTGGAAGAAAGAGAAGAAAGAGGGAAAAGGTAAGAGAGACACTGTCAGTGCAAGCCGGCCTGTGTTGGGTCCCTCAGTGTCTTTAAAAATTACCTTCAACTGCATTTAATGCATTTAGACAAGCATGTTTAATGTCACAATCCATGACATTTCCATGTGCAGTAAATAATTTATTTTATTTTCAATCAAGCAGAGATTCAACCAACAGTAATAGTTCATGAAGGCCTCGTGCTGGTCTACACACCCAGCATCTGCTCAATGTTTCCTTGGAAAGAAAGTATTTGTAGTGCACAGGAAGTGAAGCAATTTATATTTCCAGCAGCCCCGGTTTGTTTGGAATAAATAGAGGAAGATCCATAAGCAGCAAGAACCACCACAGCTAAACAAAGGAAAAAATACAGCCTAAAGAAATGTATTCAATCAATCATGAGAAAATCCAAGCAAGAAGACATTACAGTACTGGAAATATAGACTGATTAAGAAGACTGGAAAGTGCACTGCAAGAAGCATCAAGTCCAAGACTGACAACTGTTCATTTCATCTAGTCTTTTTCCGAATCATCTTTATTCCCTTCGCTGTGTGTATATGAACATGTGCCAGGGTGGAGACGCTCATATGCTATGTGGTGAGAGGGCACAGAGGCAGCAGGGGCCGCCATCATATCCTCATCTCGACATCGGTTGCTCTTATGCCTCGACAAAGAAACCTCTTGTCTGTGAGGTACAATGGTGCCTGTGCAGTCTGCGTGTTGTTTGTGCGGACTTGCACCAAGAGCCGCCCCAGCAGTGCCCTCACTCCTTCAATGGAGCGGACACTGTGTGTACGGACAGCAGTGAATGACACCCACCATAACAGGAGCAGAGGACTGAATAGGCCGAGACACCCTGGAGGATTTCCTCAATGCCATGAAAAGAATATGGGTGGTCTTTACTGTATGAATAACACACCCTTTACAGCATATTATGTCCTATCAGACACATATTTACTGACACAATGTGAGCACACACCCACAGCAGCTCAAACAGTTGCCAAAGCTCTTCTTTATGCAACAGTTTGCTGCATTTGTGAATGAATGGACCTGAAGCCTGTTATGCAAATATCAAGGACATGCAAATCCAGCAGCAACAGTTGACCAAGAAATCAATTTTGGAGCCATTTATGTGAAAGACAATTTAAAAAAAAATTCCACGAGGAGCACAGAACCAAGACCAACAAAAGCAGATTTTAAAAGGCAAACACTTCTATTCCTCTCCCAAATGTTATGCTTTAATTGATATTTGCACATAACCAAACAAGCATTAAGTAATGGCTAAAGCTTTGCACCCGTCTGTTTAATATGGCTGTGAAAGTTTATGACTTCAGTTTCCACAAGAAGCCACAATCTACTACATCTTGACTGAGCACGACTCTCCGCCATCACTCTCTCACACATTCGTTCAGCGTAGGAGTTCTCACTGCACTGGTTAAAAATAGCCCAATGGTAAATTCTTTATGAATGCGCTGGGCCCTCGACAGGAGCTTAAAGCGGGGGAAAAAAAAGAGAAAACACCACATTTCCATTTTGCCCCTCCGTCGTTTGCTCATTTGCTTTTTCCGCCTCCTTGAATCTGCCATCCCTCTCAAGGCAGGAGCAGCGGAGCTATGCACAGCTACAAATGAACTGGAGGCGATTTTAAATGAAGAGCGACCGAAGTTTTTCTCTGGCTTGTTGAACATGGAAATGCCCGTGCAACCTTTAGTGGGCTTCTTTTCCTGACAAGTATAGTATCTTAAATTATTCTGTTTAATCACCTTCAAGTACAGGGACTGTTTCATAGCCATTGCGTCAGTATGCTGAATGTCAATTATAGCATGTGCGGCATCTGGTATATGTGTGTCAGTGTGTGAGGTACATTTGTGTGTGTGTGTGTGTGTGTTATGATAGCTGAGGTGTCAATTCCTGAATTCCCCCTCAATCAGGGTGGGATTAACCTGCTATGGGGCTCCAGGGCTAAAACAACCTGTGGCCCCTATCGATCCCCTGCTCCTCCCATCCCCTGCACATAGTGTATGTACTCTGTTGCCCACAAAGAGCCCCAGAAATTGTGTGTCAGTTAATATGTGTTCATCTGATGATATACAAAAGTATTTGTGCAAGCACAGTATCAAATGAAATAATAAAGGCATGCTCAAACATGTTCAGCTAAAGCTAATATTAGGCTGTAGCAGTGTGAGTCGGACAAATTAAGATGTTATCACCAAACATTGAAGTCCTTTTTTTTGTTTGTTTTCCTCCACCCGACAGTGAATTTTGTAACTAAAATAACGGCAACTTTGAAGAGTCCCAGTTGATTTTTTTAAGCCAGATGGCTGCAAATCCTCACATTAGCTTTGGCTGAGTATAGGAGTTGAGTTTTGTTCAGAATGAGGACTGTAAATGTTGTTCCTCAATTCATACATTGGAACCATTTAGGGAAGGTCAGTATGGACATAAAGGACAACTACAGGGAACAACAATGCACCAATGAGCATGTGAGTGCTGCTCTCAAACAGACCTGAAAAACATGAACCTATCCTTTAGGCCCCTGTAGAGTTTGTTTATATTGTGCAAACATGTTTGCACTTGCTTCTTATTGACTTGTTTTTTGTGACATATTTATCTCCAAAAAAGTTGAGTTTTAGTGTTGTGAGGTCCTACAACATTCTGTGGATGATTGTTTAGAATACTACTTCACACAGGCCCCTGACCATAGATTGTATATAAAGATGGACGACATGACAGCGGCCCAAAAGTGAAGTCATAAAGCCGGCCCTCTCCGTGTCAGTGGATGGGACACAAACTCAAAGTACACATCAAACACATTTGAGGCTTTCTGTCATTTAAGGTAGTTTTATCACGCTGCTGTTGGCTTTACTTAACAACTTTATTTAACAACATGACTTACAATTGTGTGAGCCAATTGTTGGGCTCACATTCAGTGGCACTACTCATGATTGGTCGGACAGGTGTATAGGCGGGAAACTAGAAACCGCGGAGAAACTGTGCAGACTCTGGCTCTAAAAGGTGTCACCAGAGCAGCGGCAAGATGGCAGCGGCAGTATCCAGGATATTTTAGCTTCATTTTGTGCAGTGGGTGTAAGTAGAGATGTCAAGTCCATCTTTACACACAGTCTATGCCCCCATAATTTGGGGCCACTTGTTCATATAATCAAGCATTCCCCATAAAAATCTCTATCCCCACAGAAAAACCTACAGTGAAGTCACATGTGTATGGAGTATTGTGTAGGACAAGTTGCAGGGACGCCACATTAACTTGCATCAAAACAGATGTTGACCAGAAATGTATGTACTGTATAGACACAGATGAGCATCCACTGTGTTGAGTTAGTGGGGGGAAGGAAACAGTGGGATGACAGTAAAAATCCCACTTCAGTTGGTAAATCATGGAGATTTTTTTCCATACACTTACACTTATAAAGGCTCTGCTTCAGACTAACTGTGACGGCTTTTCATCGTTTTTATTACTATAGGATCAAGTCTGGGTTGGTGCCAAATCTTTATGGTGGTGAGTTATTTTTTGTTGCAATGGACAGCTGGCGGAGCCTAATGGAAAAGAGGCCGCTCTACAGGGGTTTTAAAGCCATTCAGCAAAAAACACAACCTAAACCTCCTGTCCAGTGTATCTGTGTGCTTCTATCTTCACTCTCCCACAGAGCCCCACGTGCGGCCAGTCCTCACTCAACACCAGTTCTGCTGGCTGTCTTCCAGCCCATGCCCAGGAAAAGTAGGCCAAGGAATCCAAACACACACACACACAGTATATACAGGGAAATATAAGGAAGCAACAACATTGATGACCGTGCATGTGTAACCTTTATCACGCTCTGTACGGGGGAGTCACCATACAGACACAATCCAAATTGACCATGTCCAGTGCCATATGTGCCCGGAGAGCCCCTCTTATCTTCCAGCTTTTCATTTCATCCTTCTCTCCCTCCCCCTCTGACTCGCCGTCATCTCCCATTATTCCTCTTTTCAGGGTGAATGGAGTGACATTTCCCTCCGTCAACCCCCCTCTGACAGTAACATCTGTCATTTTTTCCTTGCCACTTCTCGCATGTCCTGCTGCCAGCTTCACTCCACATTTTCTACTCCTCTGTTCTTTGCTGCCCCACGCTGATGCCTTTGGCAATTTTCGGACACGGCGACTGTGTGCTGCCTCCCGAAATGCTGTCGTCACAGAGAAGGTGCAGAGTGCAACATTAAAACCTGCCCTCACCAACTGTATCTGGAAAGTATCACTATAGCTGACAATGTGACAGGGAAGTACTTGACGGATGGATTTTTGTTTTCATTTTTCTTTCCGTGTCACTTTTGCTGTGCTCCATTTTCATGCTTGCTCTTTTATTTCTGTCACTCCCTTTCTGGTGTTTTTCGTGTCACTGAGTTGTCAAACATCTGATGCTCATGAAATGGAAAACAGCACACACATACACACTCGAAACACACTTCCTTACATTTCCCTGCCCATCACCAGGAAACGGACACATTTACGGTCATTTTATAAGTCGCAGGAAAAGGACGCTATCACCGAAAGAGTGAAAGCCTGTGGATCTCTACAGCGTAGTGCTAATTAAAACCATCTGTGAGTGTCAAAAATGGGAGATGCAGAAAAGGGTGCATGGGGATTCGTCACCGCTAACTGCTCGTCATGACAGATGAGAATTTCGGCACGCACACATGCCTGTAGAAAGTGTGAAAACACATTTTGACAAATTCCCTGCTTGCCTGATACCGCATACTGCATTGCATGTGCACTGCCATACAGTCACGTGTTCACATCAAATTCAGACACACCCACTCAAGATTCAGATGTAAGCACATACACACATGCGGTATTTGCATACTCACACACCGAGAGCCCTGAAGCAGAGAGAGGAGCCTGCTGGCTGCTCTGTGTTTGAAGAGTCTGGAGAGCAGCCGAGCTGAGAGAGAGAGAGACAGAGACAGAGAGATGAAGGAGGTGAGGGAGGGAGGCAGGGATAAAGGGAGATACTGCTGCCACTTCTCATTCAGCCCACTACCTCATCGCCTCATCCCCAGCGCCGGGAAGTAGGTCAGTGGAGGAGGAGGAAGAGGAGGAGGAGGGGGCGGCAGTGAGGAGAGACGGGCTGCTGCTGCTGCTGCTGCTGGTGTGTGATTGTGTGTGTGTGTGTGCAGGCGAGCGACAGAAGAAGAGGTGTGTATTATCTATGCAGAGATCAGTCTCTCAAACATCTGTCCCTGCATCACTTCAATTCTCTTCCCAACATCTGGCCCACTACACAATACTTTTAGTACCAAATAATAAAAAACAGATACAAATCAAGCTCCTGTTATTTCCATCCCTCCTCAATAGACACGCTTGGACCAAATTTAAAAAAAAACTGCATCACTCACTCACTGCTCATTGCCCTCCTTCTTCCTCCTCACGCTACAGCTATAGCAGTGTGCTCCTGCATTCAAATGCATCTTGCTCACCTTAATTCTCCTGGCTTCTCTCCCCTCCTCCACACCCCAGTACCTCTACCTGCCCCTCGCTTTCACACTGAGGAAGTGCCCTTGTCATCTTCTTTGTTGTACACAAATAAACAAATGGATTTCTATCTATTTTCACCCACCTAATGGTAGCCAGATACTTAGAGGCAAAGAAAGGAAGGCAAGAGTAATACAGGCGAAAAACAAGAAGCTGCAATAAAACTGCTGAAACAAATAACAAGTAGAACAGGCAAAGGCACAGAAACAGGGGAAGATTATTTTTAAAGAGGCACTGAATAAAAGATCAGACGGAAGCCTGCGGCACATTTTTTTTTTTTTGCACACAAATTTTCCTGGGTCCCACAAATAAGGACCATTCCTCCCGGGTGCTGGGGCACAGAGGAGGGTACAGTCAGGCTTATGTAAGCACCCAGCACCAGAGATGGGGGAGCAGTGCCACGCTGGCACAGGCATGAACAGGATGCCAAATGCAGTTTTGGCAAACTGTTGGCATGCAGCTGGCGAGAAGAGCGCACATCTGACTGAGCCAACGTCAGTGCTGGTAGTCAAGAAGCGTCAGGCAACTAGAATCCCTAAGATTTCAGTGCTTGTTGATTTGCTGACACCTACAGTGTGGTTACTGTGGAAGAGCAAGTGCATTTTAATTATATAGTTACATTCCAAATTACACATGTATTAACTACTGGGTGGCAGCAAACAAGCCTTAGGCAGCTTCTCTAGCTAGAAGAAGAGCATTAACAGTGTGTACCCTCAAACAAACTGTGAGCTTAGAGAATTTATTGACTCAAATGCAATAAAGTAGACAGTTGTCCAACATGGTATTGCACAGCTCATGACTGAATGCTGTTTTCCTTGTGTGTAAGTAGGGCTAGGTGTTGATGATGCCAGTACCAATAACAGAACCCTTACAGTGATACTGATAGCAGTCACCATTTGATATCTTTTTTTTTTGCACTTCATTTGATACACATCCCTCGTTTTGGTGGCATTTCGGCACCCTACACTGCCAACTTCATCAAATACACCATGCTCAGCTTTACCACACCACAGACAGTACGGATAGCTGTTGCAGTAGTGGGCCACATTAACTTCAAGAATGCTGATTTTTTGAGCCATGGTGGTTTTGTCAATGTAAATCTTTCCTCGAGCAAATTAGCAGATTAAAATATCTGTGAAGTCATCACAATGTAAAGTCTATGAGCTGAGCAGGAACTCGCAGGCGGGGCCAGCGGGAGAATAACTACTGCGCATATTCAGTGAAGCTAGAAAACTTTTTGGCCGTATGAACCAGGCCAGAAACTCCATTGAAATGAATAGGTGTATATATTATTAATATATATGTTTCTAACTGAGACCTTTTCCTCTTGCAGCAGATGACACATCACAATTTAAGAGTAAAATCCTGTCTTTCAAAGTGCAAAAGATTTCTAATGTCCTGATGCATGATATCCACATGGGTGGACACCAGTGTGAACACACACCAAAAGGTCTCAGTGTTTTTGTGTTGGCACATGTCCCCATATTTGTGGGTAGCCATGGTTGTGTACTGGTATGTAAAAATTGCCTGTGGAAGTGAACCACTCACACTCATTAATTTGACATGAAGACGCTATTCAAGCCAGACAGTGGACACATTGGAGCCATGCCACCCTATGGATGTTGTTGCCCCAGACATGCCCTCTCCAACATGCCCTTCCCTCCCTTTCTACAGCCTGCCTCTCTGTCCAATGACTAATGGACCTACCCTTCAATTCTTTTCTACCCCCTCCAAAAGCCACGGGCAGCAAGCCAAATCACCTGGGACACTGAAAACTCATTCTCCCATGAACCCATAGGAGCTGGGGCCCACCCACAGTCCCTGCTTTAGGCCTTGTGGAGGCCATATACACATCATACATCTTACCCTGTTAGGGTCAGAGGCCACACTGTTGTGCTAATCAGTTACATTAGTGCAACATACAGTACAGGCAAGCACACACACACACACACACACACACACACACACACATTTTGGATTATTCTGTCAGACACCAATTAAGGACATTTTATTCATGCATCACTTACTCAGTTACAGAGGGTTTAGCACAATGGGTGGTCAGTTTACGAGATTTATGTAAAGACATAGCGATATGTGATTGATCTGAAACAGCTGGCATGACTAATATTCAAGATCAGTCCAACGATCAAATGAATGTAAACATAACGAATGCACTGTACGCTACACACATTGCGACTTGCATTCCTGAGCTGTGACATCACCCATCTATTCCAGTGCAGGTCTCCGTGGTCAACAGCGAGTTTCAGCCTCAACTGACAAATGACCAGAGCTGACAGTGGAGGAACTGCCATTTTTTCACGGTACATTTGCATGCGAACATTCCTGCACTCGTTCTGAAAGCACACAGAGGGCCAGCGCTTTCATTAGAGTCTGTACACCGCGTGGCTTTCTCATGTGGACCTGGACAATGGGCCAGAGGATTTGGTTTGGACGTTTCTGCTGGGGCCTGACAGGGTAGGCTAATGCAGGCAGGAATAGCTCGACTGGCCTGTGCAACTTTAAATTTCCTTCCCTAGCTCTGGAGTCCATGTGTATCTCATCTTCAAGGGGACAGTTATTTTTAGCTATGACAGCATGGTCTCTCGCTCCAAAACACTCTGAGCCTCTTTGATTGGCACGGCAAACAAATTAAGAGCTCATTTCAACATAATTTCTGACAGCAAGGTAATGAGAAGTAAATGTTTGCTCACAGGTTACGTGTGAGTAATAAAGATAAGCAGTTGCACGGGCACCATGATTCAGCTCCAGCCAGACACTCTCCAAGGGTTTAAGGCAACTACCGATAAGGGCTGTCTGTGCTCGTATGCCTACGTGCATCTTCCAGGAAAAGAGCCGAGAATCAGATGATCAGAAACCCACCCTTCCCTTCACCCACCGACTCTCTTTTCAAGCATTCCTCCATACCTCCCTCACTCCTTTGCTTACGTTCTCCCTCAGTCACTTCCTTTCTGCCCTGCAATCAGATAGGGGAAGCTGTGAGGATGAGACAGCTGAAACCCTTTTCAGCTGTTGGACTGGGAGTCGTGCCTTCAGACGGTGTCTCCAGGACACAGTCTGGGGTGAGACTGTCTGAGTCAGTGGCAAAACATCCACCGGGAAACCTCATGGTGAAATGATACTTCTGAAACAACACGACAATGGACTTCAAGCGCATAGAGTTTCAAAAGCTCCTCATGTTTCTAGTCACTGTATATAACAAGCTTTAACAATAGCAGCAGGACAATGTTAAGGAGGTGGGGTTGAGCCTGTTCCATGGGGCTGTCACAGTGTAAAGCCAGTGCTGTGCGTAACATAAGGAAGAAATGAATAAGTCAAAGTACCTCCATTTAAGTTGACCACAACCACAATTATTATTAATTACTTTAATAGCTCGTGGTTAATACTGTTGCTTAAATATTTCCAGACTGTCTCCGAGGCAAATGCAATCACATTTAGAGAGCGAGGAATTTTTCATTTTCTTTTGTTTACAAACAGATCTTGTCAGACAGCCAATAGAAAGGACAGTGTAATTATATGTAGTCGCCCCAGGTTTGCATTGCGGTTACTGATCTTGTATATGAAGCGCTCAGATTGTCCCTTTAGGAAATATGGCACTGGATGTTGAATGCTTTTCATAACTGTCTCCAGTATCCCATCACTGCCCAGCTGGCACCAGATGTCATGATGTCAGAAAGATGTTGGACTCACATGTCGGACAGGCGTTAAATTTTGGTTGGAATGAAAATTGGGTTGACAGGATTTTAAATGTTAGAATTTCACGTTGTGTGGTCGTTAACATTATGTGGTTTTGCACTCATTGAGTTTGGTCCTTGATTCTTTACAACTAAGTATTATTCTTTGCAAGGATGACATTGGCATGAGATGATTTTACATAACAACACACCTTAAAACAAACATCAACGTCATGTCATTAGTATTCTGCACCAAATTGACAACGGCATTAGAAGTTGTCCTGACATTGAATTTTGGTCGCCAAATCAATCAAAGTGTCCATGATGTCCTCATTAGGTCATTTCTTCCCAATCAAAACAATGAGGAGCCAGATCTCCACCACCTACACATGGCAGTCTTTCAATATCACATCATAAACTCTTTAACTGTCAACTTTCACAGCCAACATCGGAGAATTCTCAGAGGTCTTATTGGCTTCTAGCCTCATTCAAAACAAACATATAAGCACTGTTGGTTTTAACGGGGCCATGAGGCACTGTAACCCACCTCACCCATAAAGAGGAAATGCCTCAACTAAACCACTGGAAAAATAGGAGGGGGGGGGGTGTTTCCAATCCTCCAGGGATGTCATTAATAGCTATTTCATTTAGCTTGATTCATAAAAAAAAGACATTTCCTGATGTGAGGAACATTCATAATGGCGCGGACCACATGAAGTACCGGTGGGTTGTTAAAACTGTACTTTTAGATTGAGTTTTTCGCTTTGATCAAAATAAATGTTGCAACTCCACGCAGCAGTGGTGGGGCCCCAAGTATCTAACCATGCACAGTTGCAGTTTGAAGCAAATTATTATAAACATGTTAAACCCCTTCATAGAAGCCGCGGACCACAAACACGAGTTGCATGAACAAAAGTTGAAATAAAAAACCTGTGCAGAAGCAGGCGACTTGGACGAAGTTAACAACGAATCAACCCGAGTGTGCAGACACATTTTGGAGACCTCACAGGACAAAAAGCTCCTTTTTGTGAGACACCTGTCAAGGCTTCAGCTTGTGTTACTGTATTCTGAAGGTCATCCACATGTTGCACAAGGAAAGTCCACCAGTTGCTGCGTGGGACTCTAACAATGCAGATGTTAATGTTGGCTCAGGAAGGAGGTCGTACCGTGTCAAGGGGGAGGGGGGGACTAACATCAGAAGCACAGACCCACTGCTGACCCACTTCTCTTCTGGCCAACGGGCACATCTCCGCGAGTCACATCTCTGCTCATCAAATAGACCGGATCACTGGGATAACTGTGCTATTAATACTGGGAATGAGAAGAAAGTCGGCCATGCCACATTCCACAGGCCCCGACATTCCCACATATTAACAGGGCTCGAAATGAAATCCAATACTTGGCATCCCTTTCCCTCGAACCCCAAAGCGCTACCCTGCCGTGTCAAATAATTTTCTTATTTCATATGGGAGGAATGCCAGAGTCACGAGCTCCCAGTCTAACTAAAGACATGTTATTTTATGTGTTGAAAAAAATGGCGTGAGTACAGACTCAAAGCTGGTTACCACTCTCATGAGGAAAGGGATGCTGGACTTCCCAGAGAATCTATGTCCTTCAAACACCCAAGAGTCTCATCTTTTTGAGGGAATGAGTCCTTTCCATCAGTACAGTGCACTTATCCACATTACACAGCAGCTTGAGAGGGTCCAGCTCCAGCTTCTGGGAGGCGAAAAGGGCAACTTTTGAACATTCAAACCAAACAAAACCACTGACTCACCATTAGTCATCAATTAGTTCCCATGTTGAAGACTACACACACTGTCCTTCAGCTTGCCATGGACTTCTCATCCTGTGCACCCAAGTTTGAATGTGTCAGTCAATGTTGGTGAGTGGATTGGGGCACTCTGCAGCCCAGTCCTACTTGATATATTTACAACCCCTCAAAACCCTTAAACATCATCAGTATGCTGGCATTTATGTTAACAGATGCATGCGTTGCCAGACATTGGAAATAAGCCATCTTCTGCAGTGGTGATTTCGCTTGTGTGGGATACAGGCAGCACTGCTTCATTACCAGGCAATTAGCAGTGCTCTGTAGTCGTTAGCAACTGGCGCTCCTACCCTGTTATTCTGCACTGATATTAGAGGAGCTGCAACAAGTGCAGCAACTTTGCTGCTGGACTTTTGTTAAATTTCAAGCCTCTTATGCCATCAAATGGGCGGCAATGTGACATGGAAGTATTTCAAAATGCATGACTATCATAGGCTAGCGAGCTAGTTAGCTACCAAGACATCCACATACAGATTTCTGTTATTAAGCTTGTTGTACATAAAAGAACCATAATACACTGAAACAACATCAAAGTAATATAAGATGCCTATCGTAACCTTTAAGTATTTTATAATGAAGAAAACGCATTTGCTGTTTTCTTTTCTACCTTGTGCAGCAACCTTGCCAATGATTTCTCATAACACTCGGTTTGAGATGTGCCTCTGAAAGACCTCTGTTTGCAGGTCCATGTAGCCCTAACACTTTGCCCTAACCTGAGATGTGAACGCACACACGGCGGGGTAAAGGCTAAGTGGTAGGGGCAAGAGGTGTATTGGGATAGGGTCTATATTGTGCATTGTTAAGCTACTGAGAGGTCAACAGCTGCAGCATAGAGGACAGAGGGCTTCTGGGTAATGTCAGGAATGCTCTTCTGGGACAGTTATAGAAACGCATGTAGGGACAGCCCTCTGAAGTGACCAGCATTTTTTAAAATAGCCTGCAGTAATACTGCACTGAATTGAGGCACTGTAAAGAGGAGATATGCTTACACATCATAAGCCCCAGAAAGTGTGTCACTGGCACAAATACAATAGTACCGTTTGACACACACTCAGTGTGGGGGACTTCCAGTGAAGGAGTAAGAGTAACAGCAGCCTTACTGCTAAAGTCTCCCTGAGTTCTGTCTATCAGACACCGTGACCACTCTGCTGTAAATACAACATGATGATAATCCCACCCAAAAGATCAGATAGTTGAATTTAAGCAGCTTTACAGACCTCCTCTCCCTTTCTCTCTGTCCCTATCATAATGAGGAGGCCCTTAAGCTACCAGTCAGCAGCAGGGCTGAAGCAACGAAAGGCAGACCATCGTTCACTAACTCTGCCTCACACTCCCTCTAATCCTGAGAGAGCAGTTCATGCATCCGTAATGGTCGATAAAATATGAAAAGCCCAGAGAGCGCTGACGGCAGCAGAGGGTGTGTATGTGCGCTACATGTGAGTCCTCAACTTTCGTTAATGCCCTCCCAACACACTGAATCTTTTAGCGATGTCACTCAGCTTGCCCCCCTGGCACACGTGAGCGTAGGAGGATTTCCAGCCGACTGGAGAGTAAGCCTTTAATGTGGTGGAAATGGATACTATCTTGTTCACAATGCAAAAAGACATCAAAGAAAACACACATGGCCTTATGACTGTATAAATGAGTTTTGCCTCTGGTTCATCAACCTTCAAACACAAGCCACTGAAAGGAATAAATTACTTTGAATGTTGCAGGAATAATGTTTGTCTTATGCCTTTTCATATAGGTATTATCTCCCAGATCAGCTATTTAAAAGCCCAGCCTCTGGTAAAATGTTCACAAACAGTGAAGTATCTGTTTGGAATGTTTTCCATCCAAAAACCATCGGACTTAGGCTAAACCCAAAGTAGGCATCCTTAATCAATTTCACAGGTGGAAATTTGGAGGGCTGGTGCATGAACTTTCATCACTGTGCTTTCGACACACGCAAAGGATTTACAGCTTAGATGACAGCCTCTCAACTGGGATAGGCAATGCTTCCACACGGGAAAGGAGGCTTCACAATTTCTCCAAATGAGAAACCCTGGGAGATTAGGACAGTGTGTTTATGTTGGTCTGAGCTGCGATGGAGTATCAACTTCCCTTGAGGAAAATGTGGAAGGATAGTCTCTAAAAAAAAAAAAGCAATACCAACATCCCGAGCAAAGGCAGGCTGCATTTAGAGCTAAGTGGAAGTCTGCTCGCCTAGTTCCATATTGGGTTGAGTTGTTGCTGGGAGGAGATGTACAGCATATATGGAATGTCTGGCTGCAAGGCCACTACTTACACCAACGGGCTGACTGTGTGATTGATGAACATGTGTGATCAGTCCACGTCTAGGACCCAAAATAGGCCTGTACCCATTACATATGACACTGTCCCATCCTCCCTCAATTCCTGGAATGCCAAACATTTCCCTGAACTAAGTCCTACACATTTTTTTGTTTAAACCACACATGGATATAAATCTCTTTTAACTCACTGCTCCGTCACTCAATAACGCTGAACCTCCATCCATCCCTGAAATCATGCGAACATTTTCCAAAGAAAATCAAACTCCAAAGAATCTCAGCTAAAACTGAATCCAAGACTACCACCAATATGCCAAAAGCCATGCTCATATAATGCACCAGCACACATGGGGGCAAAGCAAGGCGTGCTGTCAACACCACTGGAGAGGGAGCCCAAACATCAAGACCATGCACATTTCACAACCCAGCTTTTGCTGCTGTTTATGACCTATAAAGCCACCGTAGTAAAGAAAAAAAGTACTGTAAAATACTGCCTTTCCTTCCAATCACAACAACACAAAAATGGGGAAACTTTATCGTCTTAGTGGGATTAGTAGCCTTTGTTCCCCACCAGCTTCTTTCTTGCTTAGGTTTCTACTGAGCCTACTGACTAATGTTTATTTTATTGGCTGCAGTAGTCTGTGTTTTCCTGGCTGAATTGAGCAGTGAGATGCAGTGCATGGGCAAACTGGGTTTACACTATAACATCTGTAGCCTGTCGTGTGTGCAGTCTCCCACTGAGTGAATAGCACTATGGTGTAGCTATCAGTGAGCAGGAGGGTTCACCAGTATCAATATCAAGTATCTCCTACTTACCCACTTCAGATGGGCTGCCTTGAGAGATGGAATGTCCCTGTGTCACGTCACTTGAAATGGAAAATAAAGACCCTTTCAACAAAGCAAGGTTACAAGAAAGTTTTAAAGCATTCCTGCAGGCTGTGGATTTAGATCCCTCTGTTTGCCCTTTGGAGTTTGTGTGTCGTGGTCGAATTCCATGCCTTTGCTGATTCTGACGATGTTTCCCAGCCGAAGCTGCGTTTTGTCTGCTTCCCCTCTCTGAGCTTCTGAGCTGAGCTCTGGATTTCAGCTGACTGTGCTGGGAGCTGAGCTGTTGACATTGTCCCCACTCCCTCTCCCCCTCCCTCTCTTGCTCCCTCTCCCTCTCTTGCTCTCTGTCTTTAGATCACTCGCCCCGTTTTCCCTCCCCTTCTGGATTCCAGCTCCAGTGTATGACAGCATCCATGGGGATGTCAGCGAGAAGGTGATGGATTTTCTGCGAATATAAATGCATTTATGTTCAGTATGCATGTGTGTGCCTGCTATTTGAGGTCAAAGGAGAAGGCAAGATGAAAGGAAATGACCCTTGGTGGCCAACGCTTCCCACCCCTGCCCGCATTTCCAACTCCACCCAATGCGTTCCCTCACTAAGCAGGCCTGGGATAGGGGGATATATCGCACAACGCCCAAAGGAAACCCCTTTTCCTGTCTCGCCCTCTCATCGCCAACATGGATATAAGCACACTCACACACAAAGACATGCCAAATATGCGATTCTCCACTAGGAATTACCCCTGTGACACACACAGGAAAGGCTTTCCTAGAGGTCCAGTCACTTAAAAGAAGGTGAGACAGGATGCTTGATTGTGCAAAGCTCTGTTGACGTTGTCAAGTTCACACCATTAGCTCAGCCAAATGTAATGCGTGGGGGGGGGGGGGGGGAATCAGCTGGAGGGCCACGCCACAGACAGTTCTGTGAAGTGGAGTTCAAGTATGTTACTGTGATAATACGAGGGGTCAGCGAGTGCAAATATTAGCGTCACTCAACTCAAGACTCCCCAAGACTCCTGTTACACTGGCCAGGACACAGACACCACTCCTGACGCCACACAGTGCCAATCAGAGCACGTACGCAGAGTGGAGCGGTGAGAAATTCTCAATTCAAGCCATATTCTCATTGTCCGGAGAATCAGGTCCGGACATTGTTTAGAGTTTCCCTTTGACACATGTGGTACACAACAAGAGACTGTACATGTCAGAAGCGTTCTCACCTACTGGAAATACTCCATTTGGTCTAAGCAAGGGGTGACACCTGAGTACAGCGTGCAGGAGGCAGGATATGGCATGGATTACACTGTGGTCACATTGCTGGTTTATTTGGTCATATAAATAAAAGTCTCTTGCCCTTCCTTGCATTTGTCTAATGATTTCGGCTTTAGCTGTTACCAACAGAAGTTACAGAATCTCGTCATCTCTCCAGTTAGCCATTTCCATGTCATCTTCACATAAATTACTCTTCTTCTTCATCCTGGCTGTTTGTTTTCTGTCAGTTTTGCGTGAGCCACATGATAGAAATGTCATTAACACGCCCACTTGCTTGTTGTGAATTCTGTGGACAATTACCTGCTCTATTCACACATGGGCTCAATCGGACATGACACAGACTCTGCACTTGGGAGTTGGCAGGGTGAAGTCTGTGTGATGTCCAATCCAACTGATTCGGATATTTGTGTTCTCACATACAGCTCCTCCGGGCACTGTCCAAATAATTCTGATTTCACTGCTTGCTCAGTTTCCCTTCTGAAAGTACTTTGCGTACTCAATTGTCAAGCTTGCAGGAGCTGATTCTTGACAGAAAATAGTGTGTGCATGAAATACACTGATGCATTTCTGGGTTGGACATGCACTAAACTCATGGTGTGAGGAGTAATGGAGCGAAATTGGAGTCAGAAATAAGAAGACACTAACTTTTTAAAAACCCGCGCTGCGCTCCCTGAGAAAATCAGCTGAGAAAAAAATCTGTATTAAAGTGCAACATTTCACATACCACGCTGCCAGCGTGGTAAGCAAACAAACTTCAATCATGAATTCCAACACTAGCTATTCTCAGTCAGTGTGTCTGGAAAAATGTGTACACATCAATCAGCAAGACCTTAAGACACCACTGACAACCTCTTGACTCACAACTAACTGATCAATACAAATCTTCTGACATTTCGAGAGGCCACACATTCTTACCTTTACTGTCGAACGCTTTGAAGACAAGGGTCAAATGTGAATTGATTTCATACTGAGTGATCTTATCTTCCTCCAGACTGCTTGTCTGTTCACAGGTTGGCCAAGGGGACAGCTTGTCTGGCGGCAATCGATACAAGACCATCGATTCCAGCCTTGCTTTGTGCGTACAGATAAAGAGGTGCTGACTAGATTTTAGGAAATAATTGTAACCTAAAGGCCTTGTTAGAACACATTGGGTATTGGAGGACCTGGGGTAGCCCCTATGACACTGCACTGTGAATATGTCTATGGCAGTTTTTAGATGCTGAGAAAGTAGGTTTGCATTATACAGTGGGTATCCACTACACAGCGGCTCTGTAAAAATACCAGTGCACATTAATAAAAATGACAAATGTGCAGGAACCAAGTGCATACATCAACCGCCATCCACTCTTGGTGAAACTGTGGCATTTACACTCTCACACAAACACAAACTGGAGTCATTGATATGCCAAAGAGTGGAGAAAGGGGGAGTCATAATACTATTTGTCATCTTTCTCTCGGGACGGAAGACAGATGACACCAAGCTGCTGGCGATAATGCCTGGGTGCATTCCTGAGCGAACCCTGGGGACGCATCCATTAACCCAGCTCTTAGACAGCCCCAGCTTATCTCCATGACGTCCATGCTCCCTGCCGCCTCCTTCTTCCTCTTTTTTCGCAGCATCACAGTGAGGTTTGCATCACTTCAACTCTCTCTCTAGGGTAATATCTCCATCCTCAAAACAAGGCACGAAACCCTGAGGAATAGGCAAAGCTCACACTCTAGTGTAGCTAAGTGCACTTCAGCTGCCCCTGTATCATCCATCACAGCTTGGTAAATTACATCGGCTAATTGACGCAAATGGAGTGGGCTAAGCATGCTCACGATAAACATCAAGCCCCCTTTGAAAAAAAAGAGGTCCAACAAGCCCATTGGTGCATCTGTTCTCCTTTTCTGTTTTCAGGGTATGTTTGTTTTCACTTGTCTTAGACAGCATGCATTTTGCAGAAAGAAAGAAAATAAGAGGTTACACACTGATCTGCAACTCCACATTGTCACTCCGTGGGCCAGGAAGATGACCGCAGATTGTGGCCTCTACAAACTTGGTTTCAGTGAACTTGCACTGCCCCCTGAGTTATTCCTTTAAACGCAAGGGAGGTTGGTGTTTACCCAGAGTAAATCACAAGGAAAGGCAAGTGTCATGACTGATAAACTGGCTGCGCGGTATGTTGAGCGAGACGGACAACTCAGGTAGGGTGCTTTCCTCTTCGCAGATGTGTGTGCGGTAAAATGACACGGAGCGCCAGACAACCTGCCAGTCACTTGTCGGTCAGCTGGGTGACGCTTGCTGAGCTGCTGTCTAAACCCTCCACTGAAGAAGGCTACGCTGAGCGTTCCAGGCACTGATCTTTCACAAACAAAAATTCCTCGCTATAGTGCAGGAGCAATCACCGTCTGGCTAACAAGTGCTAGATTTCGTCAGGAGGAGCAGTAAAAAGGAACCTGGCACTTGTTTGAGAGTTGGACAAAATGTGAATGGAATATTGGACAAGAAGAAGTGGGTCACCCAAGGTGGTCTCCTCCAGGCTCATAAACCACCCTTTCTCCTTCAGACCTCTCATATGCAGGAGCAGTCAAACTTGATAACGGCAAAGAAACAGCTAGAGGAGAGGCTGTAAGGAAGTGTTTCAAACTGCAGACGGCATCTGAAGCATTTTTTCCACGGTTGTCACTGGAGAGAGGTGGCGAGAGTCCTCCTCCTCCAAACTGGCAGCTGCCAGAGCTAACATGGCAAACAGTCATGTTTTACGACATGTTGTTCCTTAATGTATTATTTAGGGTTTCTTTTGACCAGGCAGCTCTCATTTAAGTTTGTTTTGTTTAAGCAAGGAATTCCTTGTGACAGCACTTTGCACACAACCATTTCTTTCACGCCCGCACAGAGATAAATTGCCAGTGAGAAAAATACCGCCGCTGCACAAAGCCTGAACTCTTGACAGCATAAACATGAGGGCACATTTTTATACACGGTCTAATTGTATGTTAGCTATAAATCACGATAGTGGGGAACACTATACTATCCATCTTTGAAAAGCCTCTGCAGAAAAGTAGCCTAATGACAGTAAGGCCATAAACCATAAATCTAATTGTAGTAACTGTGTTCTTATGGTGACATTCTTCCTTACTCTTACTTTATGCTGCTAGGATGCACTTCTACCTTTTTTTGTCCGTCAAAGATACACGACAGTGCTACGGTAGCCCTGAGGGTCACAACACGACATTTCAAAAACACAACATTTCAAAAAAACGCGACTTTTCACAACACACAACCACATTCCCCAAAATACATTTCCTGAAACACGACATTTCAAAAAACACATTTCACAAAACATGACATTTCATTAAAAGACATGACACTTTCCAAAACACAGCCACATTTCAGAAAACAGAATATCTTATAAAATGCAACATTTCACAAACGTTGTGTTTTGTGAGAATTTATGTTTTCTGAAAGGTTATGTTCTGTGAAATGTCATGTTTTCCAAAAGCTTTGTTTTCTGAAAAGTTTTTCCTCTGAAATGAAATGTCGTTGTGTTTTGACTCTCGGGGCCACAGTACAATCCACCTGCTTTTACCAATCTTAATTGAGAGTAAACAAGCATTTCAACTGCATTACCAGTCATATGTACTGAGAGCTGAGTGCTTTTGGGGTGTTTTGCAAAAGTACTGGGCATCTGAATGGGTCTTTTGTCCCGGAGGCAGACTGGGCAGGGTCAGAGGTCACCCAACTGCCTGCTCCCACAGTACCTCTGCTGTCTGCCTGGATATGTGCCAGCTAAATGCTGTCATGTAGGGACAATGGTCCAGCTTTCCGCTGACTGACTCATGACAGCTTCATCATGTTAACCAGTGATGTAATGCCTTGATCTTTGGCCATGAAGGCCATCACTATTAGACTTAGAATAATGTCAGAATAATTTCATCTCATAGTGCAACCATTTTGAGATGATACACAATTTTACCACCTTCAGGCTTAAGAAATATGTGATGCAAAGTACAGAGAACCCACATAAGAACCACATGTTAACTCTACTACTACACTTCTCATAGCTCATTTTTGACCACACTGAATCCAGGTGTGTGAACTGTAAAAGGGAGAATAGAGACGGACATAGAATTGTAATAGGAAAAAAGACTGACTTTAAAACTGTAAGGAAAGGGCCTTGCTCCTTTTCCAGATGCTTCCATTCAAAAGCAAGGTTTATGTATTCCAGTTGCTATTATATGGGCGATATGGGGACTTCTCTCCACAGAGTGCAACTTCAGCTGTACGACTGACATTACAATTTATCGCCTATTCTTATCCCGCCATTCAAAAGAAAGAGCTCAAAGTACAGATCTTTTCAGGAGAGACTTTTCAGAATGAGTTCCTTCTTTGCTGACCACAGACTGAACCCAACACTAAGTCCTCCATCTGAGCTTTTCCAGGTGCAAGAATGTCCCTTCTTAAACTCCATTCAAAACAATGTAAATCAAGGCTTTTACATCCTTCAAAAGCACTGCACATATGTATATATGGTTGAGCATGTCTGGGAAGAACGAATGAAAAGTAAAGTCCAATTCTAAACAGTGCATTCACAGGGGGTACCCTGACTCTATTGGACCATCACACCACACACACCTGGTCAAGGCTGTCACTATTTCCATAAAAACATCTGGGAGTCATCTGCTCTGTTAAGGGAGGCCCCCTGTGAACAGGTGCGTGTCTCCATCCATGACCTTGCGCCCTTGTTCTTGACCTTTGACCTCTTGTTATGGGTGGGGAACTCTTTGAACCTGGTGGGACCATTGGACACAGACAGTTCTGTCTGAACAGCCAAGGTCACGTTACCTTAGACTGAGGGTGACTGGAGCTTATTTGTTGTTCACCACTGCCCAAACTGCAAGTTAGAGCTTTAAACAAACAGGCCGTGTCCAGGGAGCTATCATGATTAGCTAATGTTATAATGTGCAAAAATAAGCTAAGTCAACAAAACAGTTGTAATTATGCATTTCCAATATGCTGTAACAGCAAAAGCAACAACTGACCAAACCTTTGAGGCTACTGTGACAAAAACTCTATCCTCTCTCTCAAAAGATTTTATCACAAACCAGAGGAAGTGGACTGCCTAAAAATAGCCCACCAATTTTATTCTCAAACCCTTTAGTCTGGCTTGACCATAATGGGTCCAACCAACCCGGCTGAACCCACAGTTTACTCTGAGCGACGCCGCTGAAAATAAATGACAAACTGCCATTTTTTGACCATTTTTTTCTTAATCCTCTCTCTCTTTCCTGGTGGATGTAATGCTTAGAATGATGGCTTTGCTGGGTGCTGCAGAGGGCAGAAATCTTATGAGCTCTCCAGAGATGACAGAATAATAACAAACGCTTCCTGTTTATCTCTACAGTAGGTCAGAGCAGTCTGTTCTCTGCTGCTGTCCATTCCAACACAAATCCAGTTATTATCACACCTTAATGTTGAAGGAAATGAGCGTCATTTCCAATAATGAAGTGGGAAAACAGTATCTTCACAAATGAACACAATCACATCCAAAACAGAACACCTTCAGATGCATCCGTGGATCCATTAAAACACTGTCCCCAAAAATATGCAGCAAATCTGATTCCTCTTACATCCATGCAACATGTGAAGAAAACCTGCCAAATAACAGTCGACCTTCGACCCATGAGCATCACTCAAGCACACGTGCCTCGTGTTGCACCAAACCACACAAAGAGTTTGTCTGTCCAGCTGCCTTTTTTATATGGTGGGAAGGGTCAGACATGTTATTCCACTGATTTACTAGCCCCTTAAGTTCAGAAGCCCTTTGCCACATCCTGTTCCCAGCTGAGAGGGGGCTCCCTAAAAGTTACTCAGCACCAGTGACTTTATGGTGGACTGTCACATGGATTATGCTGCTGTCCGCCGGGTCAACACGTTCCTCCTCCAGTGGTTGAGAGGAACATACTGAGGCAAAAGGTCCTTGAAACGCATAGTTTCAGGAATGGGTCAGGACTACACTGCTGCTTTGGCTGATAAGCAGCACTCAGCCCTGTCTGCAGGAAGCTATCAGGTACACAAACCAAGTCAACGGAGATTACACCCAAGCTGTGCTGATAAGAACCCAATCTTAATTTGTCACTCCATTCTCTCGCGTCTATGTCACAGTGCATAAAGAGATATCACGGCAGCAGAGTAATCAACCACATCTGCCACTGTGCTGCGCAGCTCAACTGTGCATACAGACAGAACATTCAAAGACTACTTACAGCATCACTCCCGTTTAGAACAACTTGGATCATATTTGAGAATTTTTGGTCATCTTTCCAGTGGGTAATAAATATAAACAGTTAGCCAAAGTATTATGTGGAGAGAAAAATATGGTCCGGGCCTATTTATTAGAGGGAAGGTCACGCAGGGTCAAACCCCAGCCATCCCCCCTTCTCTGATAAGTAAAGAACAGGCCCTAAGTAAATTCCTTTAAGCTCAACATGAGCTGAAATTTCAACACCCAACAAGGGTTTGAAGGGTTTGAAGGTGTGTGCAAGTGTGTTTGCTGTATACCAGAGAGAATAGGTGAATGAGCCTGTGTGTGTGTGTGTGTGTGTGTGTGTGTGTGTGTGTGTGTGTGTGTGTGTGTGTGTGTGTGTGTGTGTGTGTGGGAGCTCACATATGTATCTTTTCACTGTTGTGTGTGCAGGAGAGACAATGTAAATACATATCGCACCATGCTGTGAGGAGGGGTGTTGAGGGGGAGCAGAGGTGAGGGGGAGCGTTGTTGAGGGGGCCCATTGTGCACCGATTACCCGCAAGAGGGGTGAATGATGGTGTTGATTAAAGCCAGCTGAGCCCAGGGCAGGCTCCTGGAGCGGCAGACACACGCCCAGCACCACGTGCCCCTGAAATCCATCTGGCTTCTCAATGACAAGCCAGTCCTGCACGCTTGCTCATTTTGTGCTGCTGCTTAAAGTGTACACAAACACACACCCACACACCCACAATGTGAAATCAAGCTAAACAAGACTCTCTCCTTTTTAAGAATGCAGGGCTGGTGAGGAGCTCCTGCTCATTGGCTGGAATCTGAAAACTGCTCTGACAAACACATACACAGGTTTGTAATGCTACGCTACATGATGAGGACTATCAGCTGATTACGCTCATGCCTGAAGGTGATCCTAGCTGCCCTTTGAAAAAGTAACTTCATTCCCGTGTAGCATCCGATGATCGAAGCCAGAACCATAGGCATCATTTTGTCACTATATACTGTATTTACTTTAATGCACTACAGATGTTCCCTTACCCATGCTGCAAAAATGCATGTCGTTGCAGAGATGTGGGTGCAGGTTATAAGTGAAAAAATGTTGTCACACAATGAGCATGTGTCCACAGGATGAAAACCTGCTCCGAAAGAGAAAAAAAGCCTTGACCCCCGTAGTACAAATCTGGGTTAATCACATCTGCTCTGGCAGCGTACAATCAACACACATTGTTCCTATTACATGCTATTTAAGTTAAATGGTCAGGTTGGGCCTCGAGTCGTTGTCCCATTGCACGCAGCAACAAAAATGTGGGTCAGCATTTTTTTCCCTCGCAGCTTTTCCTCTCCCTGCATCTTAGTTTCCTTCACAGAACAATGAGTCTGCCTTTTTTTCTTCCTCCTCCCAAGACAGTCGGACAGAGTGAAAACTGGCATTATAATGACCACAACAATCACTGTGGGGCACACAGACAGTGAACACTCCTGCCTTGTGTGATGCAGGGTGTGATATGAAAGAACTCGGTGACCTTGTTTCACAACTTCACCTCATTCCTTTAAACACAGCCTCAAGCAGCCATTTCAATAATCATGAGCATTGATTGTTGAGGCTGGAATGAAAGGAAGACGGGAGTAGAGATCAATGAGAGCAGCAACTCACTGTTCTTTCACAGCCTCCTCTTTGAGTGGCACTGTACCTTAGGGGAGCCGAAATGGCTTACTCAGCTTTGGCCTAGTGTTCTAGTTTTACCAGAGACAACGGTGAAAAAAAGCGAAGCCAAGCTGGAGGTGTCTGCAACTCTTCGCCCAAAGTCGAAATACCATAGCTAAAAATACACTACAGAAAAGTACTGACAATTGATATACCATTACATTTGAAGTTTTTAAGTAGCAGTGGATTCTGATGAAATAAAAGGAAGAGAAGCTAAGTCTGGGAAATGTATTGCACACCGCTGACCAGTAGCCAAAAGCATGAGACAGATTTATGATCAGCGTCTGTTTTAATGCTTTATCAACTAAGTGAGTTTGTGTGTGTGTGTGTTCAAATGTACGCGACAAATGCATCTCGGCAGGGCTTCTTCCCTCCATTCTGTTCCACGGGCCAGACCAGCAGGCCTCTGATCAGCAGATCCTCTTCCTCTTCCTCTTCCTCGAGCTCTTGGATGGAATGTCAGGAAGGCAAGGTAATGACGGGTAGGGTGTGACCGTGTGTTCATTCATCTGTGCTATTTGTGAATGTATGTAGGGCTGCAACTGACAATAATGTCGATTAAGTTCTCAATGAATTGATTAGTTGTATGGTCTATAAAGTGTCAGTCGCTGTTTTCCAAAGCCCAATATGATGTCCTCAGATATCTTGTTTTGTCCACAACACAAAGAAATTAAGTTTACTGCCATAAAGGAGTAAAGAAACCAGATCATATCCACATTTAAGAAGCTGGAATCAGAGAATTTTGACTTCTTTTCTTTAAAAATCACCCAACTTAATAATCAATTATCAAATTAGTCGGCGACTACTCTAAAAGTTGACATCTAATTCATCAATCAATTAATTGTTGCAGCTCTAAGTGTGTGTATATATATGTGGTGGAAGTGGAGGATGTCAATCTAATCTCGTGTGTTTCAGAAACCATTTCCCCCTCACTTGCTTTTCATTTTCTTCCCAATACTTGCAGGAGAGAGGTGGGTTGTCTGAACCCCAAAGATTTTGTTTATCTCTGGCTTAAAAAGGTGGAAAAAGGACCGGATAGAAAAATAAGGCTTCCGCTTGCTTATGTGGCTCCTGCTCCCTACTGAGGACTGCGGGAGCACCATCCGAGGGGTGAGAGATAAAGAATGCACGAGATTTCCTGCCTCGCGGCGCTGCGTTCCCCAAACATCGCCCCGGTTTATGTACTGCGGCCTGTCGTCATGGCAACCTGGCGGCGAATCAGCACAAGAGTGGTGGTGATCCAAGGAGGGGGAAGAGTGAGAGAGGCGAGGCGGTTTTACAAACAGGCTTGGAGCAGCTCTGGAAGCAAGATGATCCAGATGAGATTCTGTGAAATATATTAAATATCCTCCTGCTTTAATCTTTAAGCTTGGAGCATGTACATCACATTACTGTACTGCAGTACTGTTTACAATCGTGGCAATAGCTTATTGGTGGTTAAGCAAGCGCCTTTAAATTGATTTAACAGGAGGTCCAAAGCACATGCGCCCACCTCACTCGAGTCCACTGGAAAATCTCATTTAATTCTCATTGACTAATTGGATTTGAGTCATTATTCCAGCCATATTTCATCAAGGCCTTTAAGTTGATAAACACAGCTCAACTTCTGTCCAAAATGTCACTCCCCTCAAGCTCTTGGGATCCCACAACCACTTAACTTTCAGTAGTATAAAAAAAAAAAAAAAAATCAAAATCACATCCATGTTCCATCCACATTCAAGCTGATCTCTGTGCCCATTGTAAGAGCCCCAATCACTGGCAACGAATTGTGTATTTGAGGGATTTTGTTTGTCAGCGCAGCAGGATAGTGGACGTGTGTGTATGGCTTGATATAGCAGCATTAAACGTCTGCAGCAAGGGTCCAGTCTGTCAGCCTAATACCTCTAATCCACCCCCCACTGCTATGTCAGTCCCAGTAGATGTGGTCAAGGGCACGGTTACAGTTCGGCAGCATCTATGCTGACCCCCCTCCATTCCACCTCTTTCTCTCTCCCTGATGATCACAGTGTCTTTCAGTCCCCTCACACCACGTGCACAGCTTATCCCCGCAGCTGCTGGACAATGTGAAGGTAGGGGGTAGAGAGGGAGGGGGTGAACTGCGATGATGCAGGGGGGGGGGACTGGACTTTAAAAAGCCATTTTCTAGATGGATCACTGCCTGAAGAAATATTGCGAGCTCTGACGCTGCATGGAAATGGGCAGTGCGGCCAAGCTGTTCAGATAGAGACAGAGGCAGAGAGAAGATATATCAGCCTCCAGTAGCTTTAATGCAGGCCAATTCCTGCGCGGCTGAAACAGTCAGATGGTTTGGCGCGCACAGCAATGGCTTATGGGTTATCTCTCCATCACTCCATTGCTGACAGGATGGACCTTTCAACATACATGCACACAGACACACACACATCTGCAGAGCTTTTAGCTTTCTACATGTGTATTTCTCCTATATTAGCTATAAAAAAAACAAACCTTGAACTGCACAGCATTGATGGCAAAACTCACAGCAACCACTGCCAGCAGCACATTAGTGGAGAGGAGTCAGAAGAGCTACATAACCACAGTAGCAGAGAACTGGATGCATGGGAGTGAATACACTCTAGATGACTAATTAGTCAATGGCAGTACTGGAAAGAACTTGCATCATACACCATCTGGAACAGAGAGTGATGACACTTTAACTGAAAGGAAGCTGCTTCATTTTTCCGACCCCATGTGATCTCACAAGTGCACAAACGAGTTTGAGCTGACACACAAACAAATATAAACAACCACTTCTAAACACAATGCATGTAGATTCCGAAACTACCAAAAATAAGTTTGGTCTCTACGGTTGCTAGGACATGCCTGGGTCATTTGAGTTTCTCCTGCTGGATCCTGTCGTTTGTTTACTCCCACACTTCCTGAATGCTGATGGCAGATAGTCTCCTGGTTTATACAAGTGGAGGGAGAAGAAAAACAGCACACTGCTCTGAGAGGCTGCTGCACGATGCAAAGGAGGAAGAGGGGGATGGAAGGGGGGGGGGGGTCAGTATCCAAGTAACCAAGGGAACAGCAGCGAGGGGGTCACCTGATGTCCACATGTGATATTTACCACGAGGGAGTGATGGCGTGTATATCAGAGGAGGATGGCAACTGTTTTAACAGGCTTCCTCCCAATCTTCTCTCCATCTGTTAAACTTTAAAAATGGAAAGAAGATCCAGATTCTACATGAAAACCTGTGTTTTGCATCAGTATTGATCAGGGACAGCACATAAAGGAGGAACTTTTTGAGAATTATGGTAGACAGGGAAAATACCACCAGCATGTCAAGAGGGAGAGTTAGGGCTAGTGTTCCTAGGGTTGGGTACAGAACTTGGTAATTTAAAGCAGTGGTTCCCAACTGGTGGGTCGCGGTCCAAAAGTGGGTCACAGGTACATTCTGAATAACATGTCAAGATTGTAAAAAAAACACACTTTATTTTAAGTACAGTGAATTTCTGGCACAGAGCTTTTATTTTGAAGTGCCCAATTCTGCTGTAGAGTGAGTGACTAACCAAACGCAATCCATTCAGTATGACACTGAATGGATTAAATGGTGTGGACCTTGAACTAATGACTAAGGAGGAATCTGAACCAGTTGGGAACCTCTGCTTTAAAGGGTACCAACCAAATTACAACGGTACTACCAAGTACCAATTGATGTTAAATCCATCAGTGCTGATACCTGAGGGCACATCTGGATGAGAATCCTGGGTTTAGGCAAGAGGTGGACGTGCCCTGAAGCGCCCCAAAGCCTGGGAGTACCTCCAAGCTCAGCCAGGGAGCTCCACAGAGTGGCCACGTTCAACTTTAGACAAGAGGCGGAAGCACCCCATAACATCCCAGCAAGCCAAAGCCATCGCTGCAGCACTGATCTGCCACAATAGTTCCAGCATCTGGTCTATTTTCTTTTCCACAGTATTTTAATAAAAGCCTCCTATCACTGCCAGACAAGCAGACACACATGCATACACACAAGCCAACAGACAGATACAAAAGATTCGCTCTATGTGTGATGAGAAAAGAGCAGAGGAGCAGAATTGTGTTTTGGTCCACTATGTCACCCCTGCAGCTTGTTCAAAAATATTTTTTTTGTTATCATAGAGCAAGTAAAGTACCAAAAAAGACATTGTTGGGCACCAAATTCCAGGTACTGTAACAGGTACCAGTATTGGTTCAAATGTGAACAGTACCAAACGTAGTACCTACGCGTTACAGGTGACCATAAGAATAACAGAGGTACTGTAAAGGACAGACGAGATAGTCTGGTCGTGCTTACAGATAATGAAGAACACCCACAGTTGCTAAATCTGGGGAAAAGGACACAGTTTATCACACTGCACAAATAAAAGTGTTGCCTTTCAACAGTCCATTTGAAGTGCACAGCCAGCGCAAAACCTGCGCAGGATCAATCTGCCTCTCCGGAGGGATAAAAGCAAAAGGCCCCATTTCAACAAGCCTCTCCTGAGACAGACCCCTATTCATGCGGCCTCTGAATGCTTTAGTTGTTGCCAACCACGCGGTTTGTCACTTGGCGAAAAGGAGTTTCTGAAAAGAACTTGCCAGGGATGAAGGATCCATGGCTCGGGTCCACTGTTCAGACGGTGTTTGTCTGTTTAGTTACTCGACAGCAAAAAAAGACAGAACCATTTGTTATCGCTCCTGGATCCTTAACTGCGTTCGCCCATCCATCTCAGAGCTCAAACACAATGAGATGACAGTTAGCTCAGATGATGCATTAGAGGTTGGGAGTGAGCCTGCAGAACACAGTAAAAGTGCCTGTCACAGCTTTCTGTTCTACTTAAGAGCTTTGAACTGCACCATAAAGTCATTACATGATTGGAAAGAAATGCATGGGAATATGTGGAAGCCAAATTTAGTAATCCCAAAATCTTAGCAAGAATTATGATGGTGTTGAGCTAAAAAAATGCTTTACTGTTTAGTAATGGCTTTAGGTTTTAAACAAAGTGAGATCACTGGGGAGGGTTTGTCTGATACTGCATGTTTAAAGCTTTTTTCCCCCTTTCTCAGGTCAAACAATTTATGCTTGTCTAGCTTCCAAACCCTGCAGATGAGGATGGGTTAAGAATATTATGATGGAAGATGAGTGAACGGGATGCATCTACATCTTAAATCTTGTTAAGATGCTCCAGCCTTAGATCACATCTATAAAACACAATTGTTGCACTCATAAATTGAATTACAGTTGCTTGAATTGAATTGAGGATGAAGGAAGGAGGCTCTGTTATCTGACAGCCTGTCTTATCTTAAGTTAAAAATGACAGGCTATTTGTTTGTTGGTCACTATGGAGTCAAACACAAGCAAGTCATTGTGGAACTTTACTCAAAAGTGTATTTTTCTTCTATTTATGTCTCCTTAAATGTCGGACCTTGACTACAGGCTACTGATTAAACAGCCTATCTTGAAATGTTCACAAGGCAAGACAGATGAGGTACATCATTAATATGAAAACCAATCTCTATCTAATACAGGAAACACATATTGACGGGGTAACAGACTTCAACACAACACCAACAAAGAAACCGTAGACCGCAGAGTTAGCATTATTATATTGAAATTTTGATCGCAGTTTTTGGAGGTAAGCTGAACTCTGGAGATTCCTTCCACCACCTACCAAATAACAAGCTAACAAGTTAACAAACAACATACAAATAAAAGATGCTGACTGAGCTTAACATTCTGATACGTCTGCTAGTTGCTGATTTTGGTGCACAACCGACCACTCACCTGAGTCGGACTCTGACTGAGGCCGAAACATGTACAGTTGAATCTCTGCGATGTTATTTCCGAGGCTTAAGCCCTGTACATACTCAGCAAGAACAGAGAAATCTGTTCTTTTTCTCAATTTCTTTCTGGCCGGGACATTTCATACTTCATGAGAAACTCAAGTGCAGAACTCATAGGTCCCTCGTGCGTTTCTGCATTAGCCACGGCCACTTCAAATTTCTGACCAATCACAGCAGCCCTGTGAGAGAGAACAAATTTCTCTGTTCTTGCAGAGTATGTAAAGGCCTTGACGCTAACACTAGCCATATTGACCCACACTGCTCTAACACAAGTCAACCGAAAGCGAAAGCGAAAGTTACAGCAAGCAAATTTTTCAGTGAGGTAGAAAGAGTAGATCTGCTTTCAGCCCCTTGTCAAGAGTTTTTTTTTAAACTATGATGTGGGAAAACTATTATGTTAATCAAAACATTAGTATACATCCTCTAAAACGTGTCTGGTGAGGGAAAGTTTGAGAACTTGCAGTGACACGACTGTATGTGAGAATTACACAAAACCCGTTTTTCAGGGGAATCCAATGAACCAGACGTAAAAATAAAACAGTGCGGGTATCCAAATGTGAAAATGGAAGCAAAACACTGCCAGTGGCAACAAAATGCATTAAAAGGAAAACTGGAATTCACAATGTAAATATAAGAAGCCACAAACTTAGTTTAATGAGGTAATTCCCTCAGTCAAATGACATTTACTGTACATGAACCAGAACATTTAGTCTCATTAACAAAACTCAAACTCAAAGCTATAAACTTTACCTATCGCAGGTTCAACATCCAGACCATATTCTGTAGGAGAAGCCAAAGTAAATCCACCACAGTTTGGCCCATTCTCAAAACTCTGTGTCACATCAACATCTATGTCTCGATCTCAGCCCCCCGTCTGAAGTGATTCATTGGTAGGGAGTGCTTTTTGCCAGGCTTCTTTATCGCTGTGCTGAAAAGCCTGAAGGATCTCTCGCTTCTGGAAAGATAAACTGTGTTGTCGAGCCTGAATATAAGAAAAGGGGACTGGTCATACAAACTGCTTAGATAAGTGATCTGGGACTGAAAAGACAGGGCAGGGGACTTCTGCTGCCACTGCTGCCACTAGGGGTTGCTGGGAGGAGGAGGGCCTCACAGCAATGGTGGGGCTCAGCCTCTCTGAGCCTGGAGGACCCCAAGGGAAAAGCCAGTCCAGAGAGCGGGGGACTCTCACGGATAGTCGAGAAATTTTCCCACAATCAAACACACAAACAGAGCCACACGGGGCAGCGAAAAGGACCCTTGTCCACCGAGGAGACCAAGGGAGGGAGGGAAAGAGGAGGAAGATCTGATAGTTACAATAACACAGCCCAAAGAAGTACATGCTATGCCGTATCTCTTGTGAAAAGGCCCCTCACGGTGAATGCACTCTATAGACAAACACTGTTTGGTGAAGGATATTCAGTGGACTCAAAATTCTCCCAGGAATGTTTAACCTGTAAGTAACCTTAAGTAAATTTTAGAAACTCAGGGGGCTGGTATGGGCCTCTACCAGATGATTTGGCCAAACCCACACAGTTCATTGGTAAATGACCTCATTAAGGTAATCTGTTTTCAGCACAATCCACCACTACAAATACCATCTGCTAGGCATTAAATGGGGTGTCAGGCCACTGAGGACATCTGGATTGTTAGTGTTGAGGAGTTTAGGCTAATTTAGGGAGGATTTGATGCTGGGAAACAAACAATGCAAGATAAAAACTCAAGGGCAGAGAATCAGGGCCAAATGATTTGTCTTCAGTTTGGCAATGGGGACCAAATCTACTCAGTTTGCAGGCAGAGGAAATTCTCAGGTTAAAGAGGAACTGGGTGAACTTTGTTGCTGGAGCTTAGGCAAAACAAAGCCACATGACTCCAGATAGATTTTGAATGCCATTAGCTCCCCAACCCAACATGTCAAGATAATTAAATCTAAAGCACATAATGACGAGCTCTTTGTAAACATTTCCTAGAGGACCAGCCAGGCAGTTGGACCAGGTCACAGGTCAAAGGTCAGCTTTCACCACAGTTAGCTATGTGTTGAGTCTATTCTCAACAACAACATAGATTTGACCTCTGATACAAAGAGCTGCGTCTGTTACGATCATTTTCCACAGCTTCTATTCACAATTTTTTATTGCAGAACAACCAAAAACTTCAAATGTCAGGGCCTTAAATCCTTTGAGGATACACCTGGATGATACAAAAGCAGTACCCCACTAAGGGACCTGATAGCTTTGTGTTTTGATGTCTGCACTCAGGTCTTCGGTCATGTATCCCACCGTCTTTGACCCAAGCCAAACTCGTCATTCTTTTTCAGTGTGATTGATGTCCATCTCCTGGAAATCTAAAGGTTACATCTTGAGAAAATGTGGCATGCGAGCCTCCTCTCGAGTGGGTCGGCAAAAGTCTTCAAACTTCCTTTTATAGAAGTAACCCCCCGAGCTGGATATCATCGCTATTATAAATAAGAAGCTGGAATGCAGAAGGGGAAAAAAATAAACATCCAAGCTGCTCCGTTATCTACACCCAGCTGTGCAGTTTAGAGGCCAATCCTTGGAGATGATGTCACGCTGGCATTGTGTTACTGTTAAAACAGCATTCCTATAATTTTGTGTGGATACTGATTCATTCATGGAAAGGCAAGCAAACTCTATGAAATGCAGAACATTGAATTAAGGTCATATAACCTTGAAATTGTTCAACAACGCAACAACTGTGATTAATTCCTAATGCCCCATTGTGAAAAGTATAACTGATAGTAATTTCAACTGGAATGTGAATACAGACATCACCATGAAAGTCTACCCTACGTGGATGAGTGCAGGTGGTCATTAGTGGTTGAGAAACCAGTGGTTAGTTATGTCCACTGGACTGTGTGTACAGACCACAAGATAAAAACAGAACATCCAAGAAACCGAAAGAAATTTTAAGGGTACTTAAATGAGTAAACCTCCAGGTGGCAGGGTGATGTTGGATTCAGGTTTTGAGGACTTTACCAAGGAGCAAGGGCAGACAGAGGAAAATCTCCAGATGCAGCCTTTCAAGCTAATTTCAGAAGCAAAGTGAATCTGAGTTGCAGAGGTGAGGGGAAACCTGCAGCCGAGAGAATACGGGAGACTGACGCACTGGAGGTTTGATAAACGATTCCATATGTGCTCCAGATCCCAAGTGAAAGAGCTGCTTTGTGCTCAGCGAGGTAGCACGCGCACAAGTCCCGAGTGGGACCCCCCCCCCCCTCCTCTATTTCCCCTCCATCTACTGACAAAACCTATCTGGGCCTTTCCCGGTAGCTCAGGGTAATATTAGTCAAGCGTCGGGGCAGGAGCGAGGGGTTTGGATGCCCGAATCTCAACCCTCAGCCCAGCAGTGTATTTTGACGGGAGCTAATTGCCTGTGACTACATGGAGACAGGGGACCGAAACAACCATTGCATTGAGTTAGTTGTCTGAGGGTGAAGGAGGGTAGAGGGTAAAGGGGACCATGGTTGGGAACAAGGAGGGGGGAGGGTAGTGGGCATAGAGCTGTCAGGAAGTGAAGACATATTAGGATATTCTCAACCTCCATTACCCCCAACACTAAATCATTCCTAGTGATGGGGAAATAATTCCTCAAGACATTAAAGAGGCAATCTTACATGAGCACCTGCTCCCTGTGTGTATAGCTCTGATATGATTGAAGAACCAATCATCCAGACATCATGCACACTTAATGCAAAATACCACCTTTACTGTGGCCACAAGCTCCCCACCGTAGAATCTGAACAATGCATGGTGAAACCGAGACTTAAATTGCCTCTAATTTATACCAGTGGTGGAAACATGCAAGTCTAATCAGGTAGTCAAGGCAGCAAGCTACTGTTTCCAAAAACACTACAGCAGCGCAAGAGCACAAAAGCCTGGCTAACAATGACACATTGTGCAGAACTACGAGAACAGAACTTGAGGTGTCTATCCTATGATAAAGTATCTGGGGTTTATGAGATTTTAATTAACCACATGGTTATGTAACTCTTTTTTACATGTGGAGCAAGTGGGTGTGTGTGGTGAGACTGACAGGAAATTAGACTATAGGGACAGATTGAGGAGGAGGAAAAAGGAGCAGGAGGGGTGGCGGAAGAATGCAAAGTGTCTTGCACTGTTTTGTTTAAAAGATCCCATTGGACAAGAGGTTTCCTCCTTCAACAACGCGGTGTGACTCTTGACCCATGGATGTTGGTTTTTCCAACCAATTAGGGTTAATAGATTCATAGTTTCATAACTTTAAGTCCACATCACAATAACGAGACATAGATACAAGAGTGATGCGAGGAACAACAACAGAAAGTAAATCTTGGAGATTGTAGATTATTGAGGTGAGGTGCCAGCAAATGTACATTAAGATCATATCAGCACTGCTTCACAGTTGGATAACCCCAACGCTGATCTGGTGCCAAGGGTTTCTGGCACACAACATGCCGCAGTTCCTCTCCAACTCAGGTTCTTCACAGCGGAAAACAGCCTCACTACTGTATGGGAGAAACAGACCAAAGCCTCTTGCAACCACCCATCAGCAAGCCCTGCACACGAGCCCCTGTGGCCAGGACCTGTTCTATAAAAAATGAGATCCATCTATTGCTTGAGGTAAAATAAAAGCTTAAGAATCTGTCCATGTCTAAGAGATATGTCAATCTCAAAAAAACATGTCCATATCTGCATTTAACCTTGCATCTCTAATACAAAAAAAGTCTAGTGTCCAAAATGTAGACCTTTCCATGCTTTGTCTAATCTACCAAAGAAATTTCAGTTACTAAATATACCGTACAAATCAGGTTTATGATCTAAGTTATTTCCAATCACAGAACCAAGCAGCTCTCAGTCTGACAACGATAAAGCCTCTGGGGGCAACAGCCAATATTTCAGGAGATCCGGTTCGCCAGCAGCTATCCGGACCATGACTTCCTCTTCCATTCACCACTCATTGTTTACACTTTGATTAGAAACTTGAGACAGGTCCAGACAACATTTTGGCTCATTTCTATAAACAGATGTCTGCATAAGAATGCAGAGAAATTAGAAAACAAAGTCAATAAAAAGCTAAATCGTCATCAAACGATGACTGATAGGTTGCAAGACTGCATTTCAGCCAATGCCTCTTTTGCTCTTCTCACGTATGGTTTACCTGCATGCAACCAAAGCCCCAAGTCAATCAAACGGAAACCAGAATGCTTCAAATAACAAAATCTTATCCAGTTGCCTTCAGATTCTGCATACATATGCAGATATCTATTTAAGGAGATACAGTTTTTTTTCAGAATAAATTAACATTATTGTGGAGGAACTGCATGTGCCCTTTTCTTCAGAGATTTGGCACTGCATGGGCAGGCTATGCAAGTGTAATGCACAGTGTAAAATATGGTTGCCCCCTGCTGCTAAAACAAATCTGTGAGCCAAGCCGGTTTCACTTTTTTCACATGTACTTGTAAACGAAGGTGCTAGTGCAGTGGGAGAGGTGGGTTTGTTGTGGCTGGGGGGGTCATAACCACTTGTGACTGGTGATTGGGGGGGGGGGGCACACAGACGCAACACTGTGTCTGGTATAGGATTATACCCTCACATCTAATTACTCCCAGACTCCTTTGCTCTGCGCCAGAAACTCTGCACAGATACAGGGGCATGCTGCCTGCCTGTCCACCACACAAAGAGAGGAGTGGGTTGGAGCAGAGACTGGCATGAGGCTGTAGTACATGCACTGTGGCCGCTCAATGTGTTAGTGATGAGTTTAGGGTAAAGAGGAAAAAGAAGAGCCAGCTGCTGGCAAACTTTTAGGGGAGCAAATTTTATGAGGCCAGACTGGGACAAAGCCATCGACTTGGAATGCTCGTTGATGAACTGTAAGGGCGCAAGTGCCGTACATGAGGGTGTCGGTGCTTTCTAGATGATGTGATGATCAGTATCCATTGCATACTGATTTATTAAAAGTCATATTTGGACCACAAACAATGTACATCTAAATCCTGAGTGCCTCTGACAAATTATCCAGCGAATCAGTGAATTGGCTGCAGATGTGTGTTCAGAGTGAAGGCTGCACAAAAGATGCAGACGATTTGTGCAGCACAGCCCTCCCTGCGCCAAACACATGCCTCAGCCCTGCCTCGGCTCCTGCCCCATCCTGCCTGCCACACCAGATTCTCACCTTATGGCCCAACGGGCAAAAGCAATTGCCAACCAGAACATCTGGCCCTGATGGAAGTGAGTCAACCTCTGCCTCAATGACTGGTGGGGAACAATGGCCTTGTCTTTTCCCTGCTGGCCACCCTTTCCCTCAGCAGAGCAGCCTCCACTGGGCACACACACACACCACAGCCATGTGCGGCCACCCCGATACCTGGTAACACAAACGCAGCCACCCTGAGCTGAACGACGCTTCCAGTCATCTTTCCGCCACAGAAACACACACGCACAACTAAAAGCTCTATACACAGTCAGCAGGGGCACAACCAGAGGCAGAACACCTCAGCTCAGTGGCCTTGTTGCTCTTGGATGTCAGACCTATTTTTCTTCCCTCCCTCCCCTCTGAAAACACACAGGTAGCTGGACAAGGATTATGCGCTGTAATCAAAACAGTGGACCTAAAAATACTCGAGCCAAATTGCTGCAACAGCTGCTCTAGTCTGACTTGAGAGCAAATAGGCAAATATTCCTGTTTGATATGTATGATTGTACACGCTTGAAGCTGAACCTGTGAAAAAGCTTAAAGCGTATTAAAAGCTCAGTGGATTGCAGCACTGCTTAGAGATATACAGCCGACTATAGTGCAGGGCTTTTCACTAAATCCATCCATTGCTGATGTCCATTAACAACAAGTCTGTGGGGTTCGCTGGGCAGCCTATTGATGCCTGTAAAGTATGTGCATTACACATTGTTGAAAATTCCTTCAGCAGCCTTACATGGACAAATCCTGCAAGCCACTTACCCCCAATGGGTTAGCATGATTAAACTGTAATTTCTATGTCATAATCCATTCCAATCCTTTCACCCATGATCATCATTTATTTTTTATTTCTCTGCACTGTGGCCAAAAACAGTCAACGATCACTGCGGCTTGCTTGACGCTCCCAAGCAGCACAGTCTCTATCCAGTAGGAGGAATGTAGCAGATGCTAAGTACTCCTTAGGCAAAGCTGTGTGGGTGAGGAGGAGGGGATGATTTTGCGCTTAGCGTGGTGCTGTGCTTGTAAAGCCTCAACAACTGACCAAGAGGAGCCAATGCTGCATCACTGCCAGATGTTCAGTTGGATTAAATAGCTCTCGATGCTTTCCCATCCCATAAACTGGCTGAGAGTGTGGGCTTTAAGAGGTATGGATGCCCCCCCAAGTGTGCAAGCATTTCCCTTCATTTTCCTGATTACGAAATGTTTTTATTTGGAACAACACAACTATTTATAAAATGCTGCGAGAGACTGGAGATCTCAGCCTTTCACCAATCAGACTGCCCGGATTCATTTTGGAAATTTACGAGGGGGACACCTGTTTTCTGTTACAGGAAGAAATGTTTTGACATGCTGATGTTTGGATGGATGGAAACCTGAAAAGTTGCTGTGGCTTCATTCACAAGAGGAATTGGAAGTGATTTATTCTGATATTAAATCTGAAAATCTGATTTTCCTGCAAATTAGAAAAGGTGATATAATTCCCTTTATCTTGGTTGAGGACTTTCACATATCCAGTGTCAAGTTCTTTAGATTTTGGACAAAAAAAAAAGGAAACACCAAACAAGAATTGGGGAAATGTAGGTAGAATCTCACTCAGACAGAAAAATCTTGAATAAAACTACACAGTAAGACTCAACACTACACAGCATGCCTTGTTATGAATAGACATTTTTTTGCAGTATGACTGAGGCAGCCACTGTGATGACAGAGCAGCTGAGGTGACGCAGCGCCCTCTTTGGATTGTCACAGGAATTAAATGTCCGTGTGGCCCAGTGAACGCACAGCCGCCTAATATCGAGGTCAAATGCATTGCGCATCACGTGAAGGCTGAATGCTGTCCATCATTATAACACATAGCAGTATTAATAACTGAACATCATAATACTATCATTAAAACTCAGATCAACAGAAGAAATCGACGGAGGAAGGCTGTCATGCGCGCAGCTGCATATAAATTAACCAATATGCATCTAATGGTGGCCAATACGGTGCCATATTTGACAGGAAACAGGTGATATTAAATCATTAATCATGTCCCTCTATAATATTAACACATCCAGCGGCTGGCAGGCTTCACATCAGGTGTTGGATCTTAATTGACATGATGAGCAGAAAAACAGCAGCCAGGCAGAGCACGTTTTCATCTTCAACCAAAGGAGAGGTGATTCAGTGTGATGTGAAAACGCCTCATCATGCTCATGTATCTACACCTCAGCGTGACAGCCTCCAGCCCGGAGCTGCCTTTGCGTCTTCGCTTGCTGAACTGAAGGGAGAGAGCCGGGGCTGAGCACCATCACAAGGTACCGCCGCTTCACAATGATTGTCAGGGAAATTGCAAACTTACCTTCCAGCTTTGTTGCGGAGAAACAATTGCTGCTCGGTAATAATAATCCCTTGTCGCTGTCACCACTCGGATCCGGCCGAATTGAGTCCCGCGGTGGGCTGGATAAATGTGGAGCCGATGCCCCGTGCTGACTGTGCGAGGCTGTTCATTCAGCTGAATGATAGTGGAGAGTGAAGCGACCGACAAGTCGGTCAAAACAGCAGCACCACGCCTCCCCTCTTAAAGCTACCGCACTCTGTCTGCCTGTCTGTCTGTCTGCTTGTCCGTCTGTCTGTGTGTGTGCATGTGTGTGTTAGAGGTGAGAATGACCACTATGCAATCATAACTCCAACAGTTCTTTAATAATTAATGATGCTTTTCATGTTTTGTTCCCTGAACCCAATAACGTCATTATAATATACAGTCACACTTGTTCAACTGCTCCTTAATGTAAATAGCTAATTAGCCAATCACATTTAGGCATGTAGACATGGTCAAGACGACCTGCTGAAGTTCAAACAGAGCATCAGAATGGGGAGAGACAGGTGGTTTAAGCCAGAGGAGAATGGCCAGACTGGTTCAAGACAATAGAAAGGCAACAGTAACTTGAGCAGCCACTCAATACAACCAAGGTCTGCAGAAGACCATCTCTGAATGAACAACACGTCAAACTTTGAAGCAGATGAAGATCACACCGGGTTCCACTCCTGTCAGCTCACAATAGGAAACTGAGGCTACAATTCACACAGGCTCACCAAATTGGACAGCAGAAGATTGGAAAACTGCAGTTCTGCCTGTGGTTTGTCCATGTGGTGTTGCCATACCCCAGCAGAGGCCATTGGTCAAATGCCATGGGTGCAAACAATGTCAGACAGTGTACTGTCTATTTCATTGCTCTCTCAAAAAGTGGAAAACTAGAATGTATAATGAGTGTTTAAATGTCAATGTTGCGCTGCATGTTTAATTTATGTAGACAGTAGCGACTTTCATTCAATGCATATTCCTGTAATATACTCTACAGCTGTACTTGCCAAAAAAATTAGAATGACAAGTCCATACCCATTGAGTGCACAGTTGCCCACGTACAGTTTCACATGCTGTGTGTTTGGGATACAGGTCATAGGAAATTGCAGATTAAATAGTCAACTGAACCCATTAAGAAGAGCAATGTATTCAGACAGAGTTTTTGTGAATTTGTACGATTAGTATGATTGCTTTATTGAACGTACAGTAGTACCAATGCCAAAAGTGGGATAGTTAGTGGGCTAAAACTGTACATTAGTAGTTGAGGTAGCACGTTGAAAGGCAGATAGTTAAAGTGTTTGTATGTTGAATTGACTTAAAAGTGGGGCGCATTGGTAGTTCACATGGGAAAGGTGCGGCTCTTGTTGCAGCAGTGGGGGTTGGAATCCGGCTTTAGTTCTTTGCTTCATTCTTTGCTGCATGTCTTTCTTGCTCTCTCCCTCTGTCCTGTCAAATATAGGCAAAAACAAACCAAGTTGCGTGGTGATCGGTGAAACCCTTGAGATGTTATACACCTTTATGTGATGAGCCACACCCTCTGCAATATTCATTGCCTTATAGAAGCTCAGTTTTAGTAAGTTTTCCAACTTTTGCCAAGAGGGAACTTTAGATATTGGTCCCTAGATTATGTTCACTGAGTTTCATGCAGATCGGTCAAACTTCCTAGGAAGAGATCGATTTTAAGTGTTTTTAAAAAAAAATCAGAATGGCGGAAAATCTATATGACCGGAAGTTATGGGTTCTTAGGCAAATGTGTTCCTCATGAGGAGAGGCATCTCTGTGCAAAGTTTCATGTCTCTACAACATATGGGGCATGAGATATGCCCATTTAAAGTTTGCAATCTCAATCTGTTGCTATAGCGCCCCCCTTTGGCCAATTGATGTAATATTGCTTCATTCACATCCTCCCATGACCCTGAGAGTTTCCGTCATTATATAGTAAGATATGATACAAAATGAGTTGCTTGCAGTATGCAGTCCCTGTAGAGAAACAGCTACAAAAGTGCATCACATATTGAAAAGTAACAGGCTATAAAAGTTAACCCGCATGTGAAATAATTACCACAAATCCTACTGCAACCTAAAATATATAACGGCTAGAGTAGTAAGTGTGACTACAAACAACTCAAAGTTAGTTATAAACAGGGTCAAATGTACTACAAGACAGATCTCATGTTTGCCAATGAAATAAGGTCCAATAAAGTTTCCCAAACATAAAGTAAAGGCCTTGCTCCCCCAGCTGTTAAGCATTTAATCCTCTGAAATATGAAGAAACAGTATGACTGGCTGTGTTTTGATCTCCTCGCAGCCCTTAATCCTTCATTAATTGCAAATTCTGAGCATCCACTTTGACCTGGGCTCATACACGGATATCAATACTAATTTGAGAATGGAACAAGCCCTGCTGTGATGTTTTAGTGTGCGAGACAATTCCATTTACATCTTCAGGGGCAGGGTGGAGTGATATTTCTTGTGCTTTTGCTGTCATCTAAATAGCAACTGAAAGACATGAGGGGTTGCCAGCACAGGTGTAGAGGCATGAGCCATATCCTCCTCAATATTTAGAACATGTGCCTTTGTCAACATGAGAGTAGCGGAAGACTTTTATTTTGATAAGACTGAAGACATTTACACTATAAATTGGCGCAGAATTGGCACAAACTGGTTCACCAGAATGCAGGAAATGCCCGAACTCCCACAGAGTTAAAACAAAAGATACACCCTTGGTTACCAGTGAACAATTTAAATGTTTATATCACTGCAAACCTGCAGCTGGATGGTCTCAAACTTAAAGTAGAAGCATAGCTGCTACCTGCATTGTTTGGGGTTCCTTAAATACCTCCACGCCACAATGCAGAACAGATTCCAAAGCTTTTAGTACTCTCTCACACTGTCACAGCTTTGTCAGATGGTGAGTATGTGTCTACACTTCGCTAAAGTTTCAGAAGTAGAAAGAACCGTCCAGAAGCTCGGCGGCCTCGCCTGTCAAAGCCCGGATGACATTATCCAGTGGAAGCCAGTGATTCAACCCCAGGGAGAAAACTAGGCAAGAGGCCTCGATTAATCTCTTCAATTTGGCAAAACCAAGCGGAGGTCAAATCTATAATCCAGAGCGGATAGGATATCATAGGGGAGTTAGATGCATGTCAGATAATGACACTCTGTCAGTAACTTTAACCTGAGCCTTTTAGCCTGACCCCCAAAACTCAGGCAGTGAATTAGACTTGGCGACATGTGGACACACACAGACACACGCGCACACACACACACACACTATGCCCCAAGTTTACTTCATATGGTGCCAGGAGTCAGTTCAGACTTATCTTAACCATTCTATTGTCTGAAACACAAATATATGACATATGATATTATACCCATGTCACAGTGAACAGTGTCTTTGGTGACGCCGCCATGAATTAAGCATTTTTCCAGTGAACCCAGTGAGTGGGAATATCTGACCAAAGTTTGGAGCTAGTTACCCCAGGTTTTATGCTGACCTCAGAGAGACTACTGAGGAACAGACTGAGGCAAAGTCAACACTACAGTACATTTGGAATTCTTTAAAAGTTTGGACGACATAAGGACCGCTGGGCTTTGGGATCTCACCAGGGAAAGCCTCGCTGCTGAAACAGCTGCAGTGTCCAGGCAGACAA
This sequence comes from Epinephelus awoara, assembly GCA_035609425.1. Taxonomy (NCBI): domain Eukaryota; kingdom Metazoa; phylum Chordata; class Actinopteri; order Perciformes; family Serranidae; genus Epinephelus; species Epinephelus awoara. The sequence goes on from CM069309.1 coordinate 27,153,500, forward strand.
ATCAAGCACACCTCAAACCTTTTAAAAATGTTGACTGTTCAGCTTTTGTTATCCCTGCTCAGGTCAGAAAGCCAAGATTAACAGATGCAGTTACAGGAGGATTCTCTGAGCGTCTATCAGGCAGCGGCCAGGTTGTATGTAGACAGCCTTGATTTGACAGGGCTGCAGATGTGAAAAGGTCTAGTCGACACCTCAGGATCTCAGGGGTGTCTGGCAGAACAGAAATGGCGCTAACTGAATTCACATGTGTCCATTTAGTATGCACACACACACACACACACACACACACACATATACTTTTGTTGCAGATATGCACACTTGATGCATGTGTTTGCATATATCAAAAGTGGACAAAGAACAGCCAGAAAAACGGTCATAAATACATAATTTGTATCCAATACTGTATTAGAGAAACCTTAAATGGCAACACCACCAGTTTTACACATAAAGATCAGTTTATATGCCAAGAAGCTGTATAATGTCTAATGTGGAGGGAGTTTTCCAAATTCTGAGAAAACAACCCTGATGATGTCAAAGTGATGTCATCAGGGCTGTGTCAAATTGGACATACTGGAGAGATATTTCTAGTAGAAAACCTATGTCACAAACTTAAGGGTGGAGTTTGAAAGACATGGGCTATTGCAAGGCATGGAAGGTCTAATAAAAGAGCTATTGAGTTGCATTATGTGCAGGGTTGGACAGTAAGAAGTTTACAGTTTACATTTTAGATATATATTGGAAATTAATGACTTTTGTCTTTCTACTACATTTGAAAGACAAGTATTGTGCTTTTCACTTCTACATTTCTATGAAGGTTCCCCTGTGCACTGAAGCATAGCTTTGAAGACAGCGGATAAATTTTCTTTTCTTTTCTTAAATACAACAAGCCATACGCTGTGTTTGTCACAGAAGGGGAAAAAACAGTAAACTACTCCTCCTACACCTTTCAGTCAAGTTCAAAGTGCTTGCTGCATTTTATTTTTGAACAGTTCAGTTTAAACTTGGTGATGGTGATGATGGCTACAGCAAACGGCAATGATGATTCCTCACCACCAGAGCACTCATGGCCATATCTGAAAGCCATGTTTGAGATTGTTTAAAATGTTCACTCTGTTAGCCACCCACAAACTTTCCCATAAAAATTAACCATCCAATCTGAGAAAATAATGACGTGTGTAAACATTTGTTTAATTCCAGACACACTTTATTTTATTCTCCAAGCTTTTACAAGCACGTTGGTGCATTCAGTAGGTTATTTTACTAGGTTCTGTAAATGCATTGTGGCAACAGTATAATAATAAGTTTGACACTGAAAAGAAAATGTACTTTTGAATACTCAAAGGGATAGTTTGCCGATTTTCAACCAGATCTGTGTCACTGCAGTGTGGTGAGTATGTGCATAGGAATGGTGTTGAAGCGCCTCCCATACTATCATCTCCCTGGGCACCCTGCCCATCCACCTGCCAAAATCCAACACAAAATGACGTGTTTCATGCCATCCAGTAGATTTTTGCTCACAGCAAAGACGGGAAGCACCTTAATACCATACATCTGCACACACTCCCCACACTGCAGTGACACAGACCTGGCTGAAAATCATGATCAGGGCTCAAGTATCCCTTTAAGTATTTTCAAAAGCAAGTACCCCAATACTTAAACTCAAGTAAAAATTTGAACAACTTTCACATGTTTTGGAGTAATATTTCACCATGACTAAATGAGATATGTACTTTGTTTATGGTAAATGTAAGCTCCAGTATTTTTGGAGTTTGACCCATGTGAGCCTCTGCTGTTTTATTTTGACTATTGCCTTCTTTTTTTTCTTTTTTTTATAGATCTGCAACTGCTGAGTCCCCCAACTTAATCAAAGTACGATGCTTAATCGCTGAAGAGTGGGACCTCTTTCAGAACTGCGCATTCCCATAATGATGGAAACAGCTTCAAAATATTCAGGTCAGGCTCCCAGCTGTTACAAGCTACTGGCTGAAGCTCTCATGTTTTGTGAAAAGGTTTAAAAGACAGGGCAAAACACTCATGCTATGCCATGAAGAGATACATAAATATAAAATACAGTACAATAAAAATAAATCAAATAAGAGAAAACAACAAGTTCTCAGAGCCAGCAGCCTTACCATTTATTGTAGGTAACTTTACCCTCACCAGGCTCTGAAGCAAATATTGCACACTTTTCTGCACTTAATATTTATCTGGATCAAAGTAAAAATAAATGTTGTTGCCATGGCGCACAAGCTTTATAACACTTGGGTGCAACTGCATAATGCCGTGGATCTCAAGACACAGGATTGCTTGTCAGGTCTGCCTCCTGGGATAAAGGGACTTGGTGCCCTTGACAAGGAGCACTTACGCAAAATTGCCTAAGCCAGCTGAATACATGACTGAATCTTTCAGTGTGAGCGGTGAAAATGACTCCAGTAAGTGTGTCCATTCAGCATGTGAGTGATGATGGAAAATAAAGGGGAAGTGCGATGAGGGAAATGACTTCATGCATTCCAAATGACATATTTACATTTAATTATATTCCTAGCGCTATTTATTTACAGTAGTGTTCATGTCAGTTTGCTTTAGAGGTTTCACCTCAGGATTTAACTAAAGGAATAAAAGCATGAAGATATATATGTGGAGTGGATCACTCTAGAATGGAGGATGAATTGTGGTAAAGTGCCTTATGTTGTGGTGTGTTGGCCAACAAATATAAAAGCTAGTCACAACTTAATTTTGTTAAAGTAACTATTCTGGTATGAGTCATTTCTGAATGCTTATCAGACCGGGCTTAATTAAAACCAGAGGCAGCTTGTTTTGTTTTGAAAAACAAAAGGCGGAATCCAAGTCAGCCCAGACGAAACATTTTACAAGCCTCTATATTATTTGGTGACATCTTAAACAATTGTATCAGTGTGTTCTGGCCAGGGCCATAGCCAAAAGTAAGAAATGCTAGTAAGGTCACAAGGCCCCAACTACACTCCTGACCCCGCTCAGAATCTTTTGAGCTTTTATTCTCTATTATTTTGGTTGCCAACATTCATATTTAAATACAGAACACTGAGTCTACAAAATAGCTTCAATAAAAAAGTCTACCATGTGAGTTTTAATTCAAGAATAAATTCAAACCATGTTACAAAACCCACAAATTCACCAAACAAACAAGGGCATTTACTGTAAGTGGAGAGGAGGCATACAAAGCTATCGACCTAGCTTTCGAGCACCACTTATCTTGGCCTGTAAGGGCACACATAGGTGAGAGAAGTGGTGGCAGAGCAGCGCTGCCCCTCCCTCATTACCAACACTAAGCCCTTGAGCTAGGGCACTTAACCCCTAACTGCTTCTGTGGAGCTGCTCATTGGCCAGCAGTTCAGACTGGAGCTGTATTGGACAGCGTTTAGGTGTGCATTGTAAAGTTTCCATCCAAATTAGGAGCAAATTTTAACTTCATTTCCATACAATTTGCATAGAAACATGTTAATAGATGCATGTTTTCATCCACTACTGTCAATATTAGGAGTGTATTCATAAAACTATTGCAGAAGAAGAGGGTGCATTGAGTTGAGGTAATTAAAAGAGAAACAGTCAAACCTCAAACAAAAACAATGTGAAAAATTAGAAAAAGCAATGCATACGAATTCCTATACAACCAACATAATCATGAAAGCTGAGATCATCTATGTGCTAATGGGAGAAGAGAAGGAGGCAGTATAAAGAGCGAAAGTCCACCTAAGCAAGCAGGTTGGGGCGGTTGATGGGTCAAACAAACACAGGACTTTACCTCAGAAGACTAGTGTTCCCATGTCCCATGTGAAACCAAGCAAAATTTGAGTTATTTTAGGGTACATCACCACAGTCACATTAGGTTATGTGTATAACTTTATGTTAAGTACATAATCTGATGATGCAGACTCATAATTCCTCTTCTAAGCCTAACCTAAACAGTAGTGGTGCTGATTTGTTGGAGCACTAAATTGTCAGATATTATACCAACTGTTGTATGAGGATATATTAGGAAAACATGATGGAAATATATCAATTCTGTTTTATGTTTGAATTTGAGGAAAGTTACAGTCTCCTTATCACTGCACACAGATGTTTTTGCCTCCCCAGTGAAATGGAGGCTTCAGTGGATGTAACATGCCAATGTATACTCAGAACGGTCCATAATTCTGGAGACATATTGTTGCCACTGAGGCAAATATTCCTCTACATCAGTGCTCCTCCAGAAGCTTCGACAACATCTCCAATGTTATTTACGTTTTAAGGTGTAGCTCCATTCTTCATGGGTAAGGACATGGAAGATAGAGAGTAGTCAGCATGGTGTTGGGTGGTTCGGAATTTACTGAATCTGACGAGTTTGAATAAAAATCACTGACTTCACTTTTAAGTCTGTTTCCATTAAACTTTGTTGCATTTTACTTTTATCAACACACCAAGTTTTCCACCTCAGCCAAGAGTGAAAAACTTAACTGCAGTATTTCAACTTTTCTTTCCCAGATTTGTGGCATTTCCGCTCCACTGTTTTTTATGTGTAAAATCACAAATTGAAAGTGAACATTTAAAAACAGGTGGATGGAAACACACTTACTGTGCACAGCTGTGTGAGTATAAGCAAGGCATTCCTACAAAAGAGAGGAAGTGAACATTCCCTAAATAAATAAAGGATTGAACAATATGGTATGCTCCTAAAAGCTTCCCGGTGGAGTTTTGACTTCCAGTGGCATTATGCAGCAGAGGTTTTTTTTGAGTAGGTGCCCATAAGTTTGTCACGAGAATGCGCATGCATATAAATACAACTTTTGTTTGTATATGAGGAAACACCACAGGGCACCTTTCAGTGTCTGGTTTGTTATCAGACGACTTAACGTTGCTCAGATTTTGATTAAGAGCTTTTTTTTAATAGAGCAGCAGTGAAAGACTCATTAGCAGCGGGTGTTCTCTGAAACCTGACCAGCACCAGTTTGTGTGGGCGTAGTTCCACTCCATTTGAGTTCAGCTCACAAAACAACACTTATATCCAGCAAACGTGATGGCCTTTGAATCTATGAAGCAAAACACCATGAGTACCATCAGCATGAAGACCAGTAAACTTTTGTATTTTGCATGACTTGTAAATCTCTGCGAATTAAATGTTTGGCCAAGATGAGAAATGCATATGCTGCATGGCAGGCAGTGGTTTCACATGTTTACGTACTGTATATGGGTGGGTCAGTGCCACCCAGGAATGTTCCTGAAAACAGTCCTTCCAAAATGAATGCAATGATATGTTTTGGGAATTGGGCAGCATGTAAAATATACACAGTTGGTATTTAAGTGGCTCAAACATGCATAACAAACAGAATGATCCTATAAAACAAACTGAGTCTGAGTTGTGTCAGGATACATAAAACATGTAGCTACAGACTAAACATACACTGCAGCTGGAATATCAAAGACAGAATTATGTCTTTCAATTTGCAATTGGTAGGTGGAGTTTTTGTGATCCTACAGAAGGCGCATGGCTACAGTTTCAAACACTGGATAGTCACTGCCACCCTCACTTACAGCCAGCTTCCTGTTTCTCCTCACCTGACATGCTCTGAACAGCTGACCTGGTTGTGCTGTCTAACACAACGGAGAGGCCCTTCATTGTCCATCAAACTGCATGCTCTGCTGGTTTTTGTCTAGTCTCTTTATACACACACACACACACACACACACACACACACACACACACACACACACACACACACACACACACACACACACACAAAGGCCCATTCTCATTTTTCATTTTTACCCCTACCCCTCGTTTTCAGGGTTACAAGAGGTAGTGGTTGAAATCTTTCCTCATGAAACGGGACATTCCTTCAAGATCCTGATGGGTCATCAGTTGTCATTGATGCTGGCGTGTGTGTGTTAACAGACACAGACATTGCAAACAGGCTTCGCTGTCGTCTGCTGTGATGATTTCTCTTGCGTGGGCTATAGGCATCCTTTTGCGGTTGTCAGGATGCTCGCAATTTGTTCGCAACTTAAATTTCATATCGATCAATCAAACAATTCATCAAATAAAAAGGAACGCTGCTTCATCTCCAGGCCACTAGCAGTGCACTTTTTGTGCATTTTCTGTATATAAGCTAATGCACCAAAATTACGTATCCCACATAATCATGAGTCAGTAATTTGTGTACAAGCCACATATTTGGGAAGGCTGCGTCACATGATAAATGCGCTGAAGGGACTAACGTAGGAAGTGGTCCCATAAGGAGGCATTTTGGCGTGATGGGTGGGTGACTGAACACAAGACTTTCCAGGAAATTGGCGTTGGAAGATGTGTGAATTTTGTGAGGGAATGTGGCCGCTAATTCGTAGCATATCATACAAACCGTTGCATGAGGATACGCTGACTGCAGCAACTTTGCTGCTGGACTGTCATCACAATAGGGAGTGCAACATGGGAATATGCTAAAATGCAAGACTGTCATGCACAAATCTGCAATAACAATTTAACCATAGCTAGCTAGCCAATTAGCCATCGAGACACTTTTTCTTTTTTTTTTGCTTTTTGTAAAGAAAAGGGGTATAATCCATTGAAACAACTTTAAACTACAATAATACAATGGTTGCTGTAAATTTAAAATTTTGATTTACCAAGAAAACGCATTTGTGGGTTTCTTTTGTCGCTTGTGCAGCTATCTTTCCAATGATTTCTCAAAACACTGAAAAACTTCAGTCATCCATGAAGACCTAATACCACCCCACCCTTCTACTGTGACAAGTATCAGGACACCCTAACCCTAGACATGAATGCACAAAACGAAGGGGTAGGGGCTAAATGGTAGGGGCATGGGGTGTATTGGGATTGAGCCAAAGTAACTATTTGCTCATCTGCCCTTTGTATCTCTCTGTGACCTCTCTGATAGAAGGTGAAAGACAGTGGGAGAAAGTGCAGATCAATTACACCTCCAACAAAACTTCTACATTAACTTTCATTCTAGGAGGATGCAAAGTCATCTGTGAGCACTTCCCTTCCTCTCTAGCCCCCTCCTCCCTCCATCAGTCTCATTTTTCCCTATATGCATTGTGATGACTATAGTACAAAATCTGAGAATCAATAAGATGCCTCTCTGTTCTATTTCTGCCTTGCATGATACGCTCCCTTTCATTTCCTGGCTGTCATCAAAGTCTCCCTACATTTGTTTTCTCTCCGCCTCGGCTGTGGAGCAGTGGAGCTATTATCTTTTTATGGTGTATGTGCTCGCGTGTGGGAGAGTTCAAAAGCAATATCATTGCAAAGCCATTATATGGACACTGATGTTGGCAGAAATATCAATTTTCTTTTTCAACAACAACCAGAAGAAATGGAATTTGCATTGCCCTCCGGGCAGTGACAAAAACAACACCAAGTAAAGCAGCATCCTAACACTCAGGCTCTTATCTCTTCACTGTAGCTTAATTGAAAGTGACACATTGCTGCTAATCAATACACAAACCATTGTTGCCATGGTAATATCCTGAATGAGCTGTCCCCATTCCTATTGGTGCCACAGACAGTAAATGATACAATGAGACATTTTGTCTGCTGGAGTCACCCTGTTTGCATTTATAGAATTATGTAACGGGGTGGTCAATAGTGCATAGCAATAATATTTTTTATCATAACGCATGATCTGCATGGTAAAGCATTCAAGACCACTTTGTGGTTTTCGCCATGTATCCAATCTGACTTTCCTGCACTTTTTCAACGGCAGAGATCTCTTGGCTGAGTCGATGTGAGCTTGGATTGGCCTCCTCTGGTGTGACACATCACGGGGTTGGCCAGGGGTAACCGTGACATAACACAGCTCATTGTGTGAGGAATGGCATGCAACAACAGTAGCCCAACGCACAGTCCTGAATAGCACTTCAAAGGCAGCAGGGTTCAGCACCGCAAGGTATTTCATTGTAACTCTAGCATGCTGCGGAGGAGAGGAATTTGGATGCTAGAATCCTCCACGGCAGCAGGAATTCGGCAGACCTGCAGGGGCTCTCATGTCAAATTCCCACTCAGCTCGTTACAGTTAGCCAGAAAGCATTCCCGCATTTCTTACAACGCTGTATGTGTGCTTGCTGAACCATCACCTGGACTTGGCTTGTGCTGGGAAGTGGATTTGGACAGAAAGTCGCCGGCTCTGGCCGGTCACCGCTCGGAAAAGGTGGAGAAAGTGGATTTACTGTAGAAATTCTGCCAGTATTCCCAATACATTACACTTCTTTCAGCGACTACGTTTGTCATTCCAGCTGCACATATTCCTCTAGTGCTCTTTCAACCCTGTCTCTCATTTCATACCCATTTATTTTCTCTCCATTCCTCTACTCCCTATCCTTCTTCTCCTGCTACCTACAAAAGTTCACAAGGAAATTCCACTTTTCAATAACATTACTTATGTTTTCATTATACACACATTCTCTCTGCTGCTTTCTGTCCTTCGTGCTCCCGCCTCTCCTCTCTGCTTGACAGTTGAGAAGTGAAGATGTGGGCTCTCTCAAACCCAAGTTTGTTCTATTTATACTGTGCAGTTAGAGTGGTTAGCTCTGCATTCAGAACTGCAGGCCTTTTAGACCCATGGAGGCAGGGCCTTATCCACCCCCTTTCCCCGAAGCCAAGCACCGCCAGGTCAGCAGGACCGCCCAGCCATGTCACAGCCCACTGTCCAAACTCCTGACCACATGCAGCTGGGATGGAGAGATGGAGCAATTGGAAGGAATGGACAAGAGGGAGGGTCAAACATGTACTGTATGAAGTGTATGAAAAGCTATAGGACAAACAGCCAAACTGGTGTGTGTGTTCATTCCTTTTCCATGAGAATAAATTCCCAAACATCTTTTCTATTTTCAGAAATATGTACACAAACGTCTGAGGGGTTGAGAAAGGAGAAAATAATGACTCAAGAAAAATGTTTAGCGGTTATTTAAACAGATGGCTCAAGATGAATTCCAATGGTCTAAAGTAAGAGACAAGAGAGATTTGCTGGGCTGCAATCAATGAAAACTCTTGACATAATGTCCATTATGCAACAATGGCCTAAAAATTCCCCCTTGCTAAAAATGCCAAGCACGAGAGTTGCTATAAAAGGAGAAAGTATGCTTCAGATTTTCCAGACAAATGGATCACATGTAGATGTGCGCAACAGTTTTGGAAGTACTTTGATGAGTTTTTATCAGGCTGTTATCAGGAGGCCATCAAAGAGAGTTATGTGATAACATAATATTTAGTGACAGCAGGATATATAAATCAAGATAATCCCTGAGAACAAGGAATGGCTGGGTTAGTCACAGCAAATATACTGAATGGATAGCTGTGTTAAAATGAATTTTGAAAATATTGAGGCATATAAACTTTCTGTATGTGACATTCAAAGCAGTTATATAGCAGCAACCCACTGTCTGGAATCTAAAGATATAGTGGAGTAATGGCGTCCTGAGCTGAAAATGAAGTCACACTCCCCCTGTGTGTGTTGTAATCTGAGTTTCTCTGTGATAGAGGGGTCAAATCGTGGGTGCATGTTAGTGTATGTATGTATTCCACTAGCTAGCTCATGGCTGCCTCTTTGCACTGCTCTCATACAGCGGTTACAGTTGATATATATATATATAGGGACGACAGCATTGCAGAAGCTTAGCTCCCACATTTCGATTACCCCCTGGTTAACACTGTTAGCTCCGTTAGCACTGTTGCTGCTGTTTAGAGCTGTTAATGGAGCCGTCCACCAGCTCAGCCACCTCCATGTTGCTTAGGCTATCGTGTTCAGACAAATACGCTCTGAACTACACGTAGAGCCTATACAGTCAATACAATGTGTCTTCAAGTTCAAGTATTTCATTTTGCACTCAATTTTTATTTCATGTTTCTATGAGTGACCACAAGCAAAAGACAAAAGGCATTTTCATGTTATGGAATGCCATCCAATATAAAATAAGCTTTTCCCCTCCCACTCTGGGTTGTATTTTACATTCAGATTGCCTCATGGAACGAGCACATGATATTGTGCCTGCAGTGAAACAGAGCTCATTTTGAGTGCAGCAAACACAGCACAGCAAAACATTCTTAAACAAATCATTCAGAAAAACATATACTTCTCCGTTTCATATTCCCCTGACGGAAAAACAAACATGCTGACGGATCACAAAGGAGAAAAAAAAAGCTAAATGTCACCCTGTCCATGACTTCTTGCTCATCCCCAAATCCATCCCACAATATTGCTGGTCTTTGACTCTTGGAAATTCATATACAGTATTTGAGGAATGCAGACTGAAGTCTGATATGCCTGGGCCCTAGCTAGCATAACAGAGGGCAGAAGCCTCAGAGAATAACACATAACCAAAGCCCTAAAGAATTCCCTTGGACACAGCTACTGACCAGAAAACTGTGCCCTAGAGGGGAAGGCAGGAGAGCTGCTGAAACCCCAGACTTAAATAGCATGGACTTCACTGCTGGTGACTGCCTGAGATAGACACTCAGCACTTTGGTTAGTGCTGCTTCTGGACATGACTGAAATTACATTAAAGGACATATTTATGATGTATTTATACTTAAAGTGTTGCACTGTAAATTAGACTTGCAGTTTAGTCTGAGATATCTTGTCATTAAAGCTGCATTAATCAATATGTTGTCTTATGATGAAACACAAGTATGTGTGATGTAAGGGGAATCCCTTGCAGTGATGAACCCACACAGAATTACCACCAACTCTGCAGTTTCTCTCAGCACTACAATCAATGTTAACATCTTTTAGATTATTGTTTTCATCTTTTGGCCAACTTTACTGTTTCAGTTCAGTCCCACAGCTCTCATTAACCCTGTTTCCAGACACATCAGGCAATGAAAATCTATGCTATTAACTCATTCAGCATTTTTTTATTGTTGTCGAAGAATATTTTTTATTCTTTTATTTAATTTCTTTTGAAAAATACAGTTCTAACCTTAACATTTTAACATACAGAATCCATACAGTTAAACTGTGACTTAGATATTTTCAAGCTGAACCCTATTCTCTCATGTTTTTGTGTGTGAATGACTAATGGGAACAACAATTATTGAAACAAGTCCAGTATTGGACAAGAACACTGCAGGCAGTAGCAGCAGGCAGGTCGCAATGTAACCACCTGGGGCATTTATGCACCATCATTTTGTGTCCACTAAAAGTGCTTGTTTTGCCACAGACAGGCTCAGCTTGTTATTCTAAGTGTCTGACAACATTATGGAAATTATCCCTACAGAGATAAACCTTTTTGTTGAAGGGTAAGATCCTCTTTGTTTAACTGGAAACAGCCCTGAAATCCTGCAAACACACCAGACATTTAAAAACCCCCAGATATTTTAGCATGTATAGAGCCAGAATATTCTCACATCTAACAGAGTGAATTAAGGGTTTATTTCAAACAAAGCAGAGTTGGTGGTTGTTGGGACAGTGAAAGGATGAACCAAGATGGTTTTTGTGAGTTTTATTTGCTTCTGTTGACTTTAAATGAGGTTTTTTTATGGTGATAAAATTACTGTTTATTTAAAGGAAGTCTGGTGTATTTAGTGATGGTGATTTCAGATCTGTTTCAGGTTAAAAAAAAAAGATTTTACTCTTTAACAAAAAGGTCTATCTCTGTAGGGATCATTTCCTTAATGTCAGACACTTATAATATCAATCTGAGCCTGTCAGTGGCAAAACAGGAGCTTTCTGTGGACATACAATTGATGGTGCTCAAATGTCCATTCACATAACAATGCAGCCTGTTTCACCACTGCCAGCTGCAGCACACACGCTGAATACTGGACCAATTTTTAAAAAACTCCATTAGTCACCGAAGTCACCCTTTAAAAAAGAGCAATGTCTCAGTGTCTTTTTATCTTAATTTAATATAACAATATTATGATTTAATATAATGATTTGACCAATTGTTTTAAGCTCTCAGCTACCTGAAAGCAGGTTCTTTTTTGTTTCAGTTTTAACTAATTAATTCACTTCTACACTTATCTTCTCTTCATGTTAAAACTGAAAAGTAAAAAGCAAACTTTTATTCTGAAAAGACTGGATTGAGATTATTTACAAAGTGTAATTTGTTGTGTTCTTAAAACCCGCCGCCAGACAGTTGTACCAGACACTTGTACATTATCAGGAGTGTGGGCACTGGAGCTTAAGAAGCTGTTGCTTTCACTATGTTCAACGTTTTTACGACCGGTGGTGACGTGGTAAAAATAGGATACATACACTCAACACGCTAACTTACATGTATAGGTCAGCGCATGGGCTGACCTGCTTTCACCACAGCTACCACAACAGTTATTCACTCTGAAAATAACTCTCTTACCGTCATTCCCTCTCTGACTGGGGCACTCAGTCACTTTGCAAATGCACTGGTGTTAAAAATTAACCTTTCCCAGGCTGACTCAGTGAAAATGTGGTGCATGCAGAAGGTTGCAGCAGCCACCTCCCATGCAGAATGACTAAAAGTGGGGTTACATCTTTTTGATGTCACCTCTGTATTTAATGTTTTCTTGAAATAAACATTGTCACCATGTTCCTAGTATTCAAAACATTATTTTCCATTTATCATTGCGTGTGTAAGCATGCGTGTACACATATTTCATGTGTGTGTGTGATGATGACACGCAGTGGTTTACAGTATAAGCAAGGTACCATAGCAGCAGAAGCTTGTCTTTAATCGTCCCTTTGGTTAAAGGAGCATCTTGGCATTCTACCACTAAGCCTCTGTGGCCACCCTCAGACAGAGCTGGGACGACACACACATACACAAACACGCACAGTCACAGAGCAACATATCATCCTATGGAATCTATCTAACCTCAACCGCTAAGTCGCAGAGAAGCAGCTACTTAGCTGAAGCATCATCTTCCCCTACTCTGTAATAATGGCCTGGCCAAATCGAAACCATTCTGTTTGAAAGCAACGCCAAGATGCTTTCTTAAGGGACTGATTAGCCAGGAGCTGTGGAGGGTACAGTGTTTACAGCTTGGAAGACCGGGTGTTTTGTTCACATTTACAGTACGTACCCAGTCATGCGTATACTGTACATGATTGCACACGGAGATGCAGAACAACACAAATACTCCCACAAACTGCTTGCGTACAGTTTGGGCTTGGTTTGCAAGCTACTGTTGGTGCTGTAAGCAAGTAGTGGCAAGTACTGTTAAAGGAGCAGTTCACCCCAAAATCTAATTTTCCTCTTACCTGAATCCTATTTATGAATTTAAATTGTTTAGGTGCAGTTACCAAATGTTGGAGATATCGACTGTAGAGATGTCTGCCTTCTCTCCAATAAAATGGAACTAGAAAAAAAAAGAACTCATCGGCAATGTCTCTTTCTAGAAATCATGACCAGGTCACTCAAGATAATCCACAGACCTTGTTGTGAGCAGTTTCATGTGGGCACCACAAGCTGAGTGCTATCTAATTAAATTTTATTGAAGAGGAGGCTGATATCTCCAACACTCAGCAACTCACAACAAAAGAATCAAGACAGGTAAATAGCACTACAGGTAAGAGGGAAACTATGGATTTCTAAATTTGAGGTGGACTGTCCCTTTAATGTCTGACCCACCACTGTGCATTTATCAAATTTGGTTGGAATTTGAGATGAAGAACGTAAGAAGTAATAATGCGTGTTAAATGATTTTCAGAAAAGACTACATAGTGTGATGGCAGCATGTGTGACATCCGTACAGAAATAACAAATGCTCCTTTTTCTGTCTGTTTTTCTGTTTGCGTCATGTTCAGATCTTCACTGTGTGACACAAGTACACTTTGGCACACTGCAGCATGTTTAATCCTGTTGCACATGCGCTGAAGTGGGTACCAGGTCATCTTGCAAACATCCAAACAAAATCACAACCACAAACTAAACCAAGCAGTCAGTCAGGAGAGCGCTGCATACACTCCCCGTCAGGCTGAAATCCTCTGACGCTGAGCACACCTTTTTGATTAACTGCCAGGCTGGCGCTTAGAGACAAAGGTGTCGATTGCTGGCAAAGATGACTGAAAAAACAGGTTTTTGTCTTTGCTGGTGGAGGTGTTTTTGCCTTTAAGGTCCTACAAGTTTCGAAATGTACTTGGTTGAAGTAACCTTTATCTGTATACTGTACCTCACTCCTTTCAGAGGCAATGAAGCATGTATTTGAGTGAGTGTATGTGTGCATGCATGCATGCGTGCTCGCACATGTCAGTATGTGTAATCATCATGCATGGTGACAATTCCAATGTGACACTTACTTTTTATTAACACCTGATCTTCCTGTGAACCCAGGACAGGAAATTAAAACAAGGAACAAACAAGAATTATGGGAAATCATTGATAACTAAGCCGGGAAATGACTTTTAATTCCTTTGTTTTGCCAAAAGAAAGAATCCAGTGTGGTTTGAATGCATGCAAAACTTTGAACTTTTTAAGACAAAAAGAGTGTGTTAGCCACTTATTTGTTGAGAGTAAAAATGTCTTGCATGCAGATTTGAAGTCCGTTTCCGTGCCTCGGCCTCATGCAGTACAGTTGGTTGCCTCCTTTGGGGTGAAACCACAGCTATGTCAGCTCCAGCTAAAGACAACACATGGACCAAAACAGGATATTAAAAAAAAGTTCACAGCTCCCTAACAAGCCCAGTCCAGCCCTTGGTTAGTGTTTACTGCATGCACTTCTCTGTCAAGGAAACAGATTTAACTACACTGTGTAATTGTTCTGTAGAAAGTGGACGTGGCTGCTTCCTTCTTGGAACTCATGGACACGTTTTGAAAAGGCTGCATTTTGTCTGCTGATATCATGATATAATCTACATGTTTGCGAAAGATAATGTCAACACAGGGTTCTCTTACTGACACCATTGTGCAATACTCCAGATGGCATACTGTGCCAGCTCCACTGTCCACAAGTGCAAGAAATACTCTGTTTGGTCCCACTGGGATGGATGTGGTTCATACTGTGGAGCTGCTTAAGACTGCACTACTTTCTGAAGGACTTCCAAGGTAAAGCTTACATATCATGGATGTTCAGAAATAATACTTAAGTTCATGTGCAAAATGAAAAAGAAAACAGAAAAATATCATGGTTGAATGCATTTGTTCAATTTAACTGAAGAGCATTTGTTTCCACATTTAAACATACGTGGCACAGAAGGCTTTACTACCTTTGCTCTTTCTTGGCTTCAAGGTGCTGCCAGTTGTAGCTTGAAAAGTCAGGTTACATGAACAAACAGCTTTTACTACTGCACTTCTATTCTCCGGGCTAATTCAGCAAAATGACCTGCAGCATATTTGTCTTCACACGCAGCTGGTAATAGCTGGTGTGCAAATCTGATGTGTATCAACATGGTTGCAACAAAACTGAACTGGAGTCTGTCGAGACAATTAAGTCAGTTTGTTCAAACCGTGTTGCCCACGAGCTGTGGACCTCCAATATGGCTGCCAGAGGGTGTGTTACACCATCTGGAAGCTCTGTAAAAATGTTTGAAGTTGTCTTACTGCTCTAGGGTTTCACTAGCTTTTGTTCAGCCATGCGTGGCTACTTGAAGCAAATGACTGGAAGTGCACTTCACAGGGCTACAGGTGAACACCAACATGTCAGCAACAGTCCTCTGAAAGGCCGCACTTCCTTCTCACAGAGCCCCTGCCCCGTTGCATAACACAAAATATCCCAAACACACGCAGTCTAACCTGAAGGAATGCAGGGCTGCATGTCAGACCATTTGGAGCCCATGTGAAACACATCCTGTCCAATTGCCATTGGTTATCCTCACACGATCCTCTCATGAATGCTCATCTCTGTGTGAGTAGACTAACTGTTTATGTTGTCCTAATAAGTTATGCATGGAATTTTTTTTACCAGATTTTATAAGTAATGAAAAGGTTTGCTTTGGAAGTGACATGTAGGTATTAGGGTAAACACAGGAAACAAGGCTGTCATTTCATATTTAGAATTTTTTATTTTGAAATTTTGTTTTTAAAAGGAGGTAAAGAATTCATTAGCTACGACCAGCAGCTCTGTGGCTCACTCTGTTAGTTGGTCGGCCCACAAAAATTTCCCCACCCTTTGGCAGCCACAGTTTTTGCCCTGCAAAGCTGAAATTTGGCATAGAGGTCAGGTGTGTGTGTGTGTGTGTGTGTGTGTGTGTGTGTGTGTGTGTGTGTGTGTGTGTGTGTGTGTGTGTGTGTGTGTGTGAAGGTGCCAACTGGTTGAAATGGGAGGGTGGGCAAGGCAAGGCAAGTTTATTTGTATAGCACAATTCAACACAAGGTAATTCAAAGTGCTTTACAGAGACATTAAAAGCAACAAGACACAATTTAAAACAATAAAAACAGTTGATTAATAATAGTGATAATAATAAAATACAATAACATAAAATAAAAACAGGCTCAATACATTGAACAGTCAGGATAAGAAAAGAAGTAGAATAATAAAAGGCATAAATCAGCAGTGTGTAGTTAAAAAGTACGGGCAGTAGAATACAGCAGGTAAGTATGTAATCTAAGAGTATGCTTCAGTAAACAATAGTGTTTTTAGCCCTGATTTAAAGGAGCTGACAGTTTGAGCAGACCTCAGATCTACGGGAAGTTTGTTCCACAGGTGAGGAGCATAATAACTGAATGCTGCCTCACCTTGCTTGGTTCTTGTTCTTGGAACACACAACAAACCTGTTTCAGATGACCTAAGGGGTCTGGATGCTTCGTAGGGAACCAGTAGATCAAGCATGTATTTTGGTCCAAGACCATTTAGGGCTTTGTAGACCAGCAGTAAGATTTTAAAATCTATTCTTTGACTCACAGGAAGCCAGTGTAGCGATTTAATGACGGTGTAATATGGTCCAGTTTCCTGGTGTTTGTAAGGACTCTGGCGGCAGCGTTCTGAATCAGCTGCAGCTGTCTGATTGATTTTTTGTTAAGGCCTGTAAATAAGCCATTGCAATAATCCAACCTACTAAAAATGAATGCATGAATAAGTTTTTCCATGTCTTGTTTAGACAGAAACCCCTTAATTCTAGCTATATTTTTCACGTGGTAATAGGCAGATTTAGTAATAAACTTTAAATGGCTGTTGAAGTTCAGGTCTGAGTCAATAATAACACCAAGATTTCTGGCTTGATTTGTAGCTGTCAATGACATAGAGCCAAGGTGGGCGCTGATCTTTGCCCTTTCATTTCTAGGGCCAAAAATTAATACCTCTGTCTTTTCTGGATTTAGCTGGAGAAAATTCTGGCACATCCAGTCATTGATTTGATGAATACAGTTTCTCAGTGAGAGTAAGGGACTATAGTCGTGTGATGACACTGAGATATAGAGTTGTGTGTCGTCGGCATACGTGTGATAGGAGATGTTGTGATGTTCCATAATCTGGGCTAGGGGTAGCATATAGATGTTGAATAGAAGTGGTCCGAGAATGGACCCTTGAGGAACCCCACATGTGATCGTAGTTCGCTCAGATTCATGGTTACCAACTGACACAAAAAAGTCCCTATCTTGTAAGTAAGATTTGAACCATTGTAGTACAGTGCCGGTGAGTCCCACCCACTTTTCCAATCTACTAAGTAGTATATTATGATCAACTGTATCAAATGCAGCACTGAGATCTAGTAATACCAGGACAGAGGATTTGCATGCATCATTATTCTGATGAATATCATTTAAGACTTTGATAAGTACAGTCTCAGTGCTGTGATGTGGCCGAAATGCAGACTGAAATGTGTTAAAAAGATTGTTTTGCATCATAAAAGTATGGATTTGCTGAAAGACAACCCTTTCAATGATTTTCCCCAAAAATGGCAGATTTGATATTGGCCTGTAGTTACTAATTGTTGTGGCGTCCAGATTTGATTTTTTTAGGAGAGGTTTTATTACTGCAGTTTTCAAGGCCTGGGGAAACTGGCCTTCTATAAGAGAAGTATTTATTATCTGCAGTACATCTGGAGCTATGCAGTTAAAAATGGTTTTAAAAAAGTTTGAAGGCAGAATATCAAGGCAGCATGTTGTGGGCTTTAATTTTGAAACAGTTTCTGTTAGAGTTGTGTAATCTAGGAGGCTAAAATGTCCTAGATTAACCGGAGGACAGGAAGGCACAAGTGTTATCATTCCGGAGCTGGAGCTGCACACTGCCTGTCTTATCTGTAATATTTTGTTTGTGAAGAAGGCTGCAAAGTCATTACATGACTTGTTAGACAGTAGTTCAGGAGGGAGTGATGCTGTGGGGTTGGTCAGTCTGTCCACTACAGAAAAAAGTGTGCAGGCATTATTACTGTTTCTATTCTATTCTGCCTTGCGTTCTTCAGTTCCTGGTTATAGTTGTGAAGACTCTCTTTATAAATGTACTGCTCACACAGTACTAAAGTTGTGAAAATATGGCAGTAGTCCTCTGTATCTCTCACAAATTAAGGTCCTAATGCTTTATAAGTATCCAGGATCTACTTTCTGTAGCTTTTAGCAGGAAAAAAAAAGAATGAAAGCAAAAGAATGTAAGCAAAGCGGAGCGCAAGCAGCAGAGTGTCTGCACTAATACTCTGTAGTGGCAGAGAGGGGGGCGGGACTTGCATAGATTTTGTGGAGAGATTGATCGTGAGCCAAAGGGCAGTTGATTAATTGTCCTGAGAGGGCTTGCCTATAACAGGGATTCTTATATAGGGCTCCAAGGACCCCCCGGAGTCCCTTGGGCAGTTCCAGAGGATCCCCAGAAAAACAGGGCATAGTTACCAGCCTTGACAACATTGCGATGGCTGCTGTTGTTTTCACATTGTGAGTCTGTCAGTCTGTGCATGTGTGTCAACATGGCAAAATGCAGCGGGAACTACCACAGAAGTAGTTTTGAGTATCTTGCTATTTTGTCTGTCTGTCTGTCTGTCTGCTGACAGATTTTGTCAACGCAACGATGTTGCAACTGAACAGATGTGTAGTTGAGATCACAATGAAGGCCAAATTCAAAGATGGATGAGGTCAGAGCAAGGGGGCTGGAAGTAGAGGATAAGAAGTAGGGAAAGAGCCATTGGCACCCCCGCTTTACGCCCTGGCTCATGAAACTTTACATGTGGTGTATAAAGGCCCAGACACATCAAACTGTCATCAGAGATCTTGTGGCAACCACAGCCCGGTACTATGGCACCTTGCGTCACCATGTCTTGGCCAAAATATTGCACATGCACATACCAAACCAATGACCAAAAAGCGTGTTTGTTCTACACCTGTGTAAGAGAACATACCCCTCCTTACCAGCAGATGGCAGTTGTCTGTAATTGTCATCCAAAAAGGGAAACCCTAAGACCATCTTGATGCTAGTTAGGTAGTTAGCACACTAACAACACAATCCAGTGTTGAAAGAGCAAAGCATATTTGCCATGTGCCAGTGAGCATTAACACAAACCATCATGAAACGTTTCTGTTAAAGATTTAAATGGCTTAGGAAAAACAATCTTACCTCACATAAGTTTGTTTCAACCTCACTCCCTCTTGACTTAAGCTCTTTGCTTACATTTTTCCCTTCCATTTCCCTTCTCCTGTGCTGAGCTCATCTGCCAATCAGAGTGATTTCATTGGCAACAGGGTCCACCATCACCAACACCATTCAACATGCTGAATGGTCAGAAAAAAAAGCTGACCAGCGCAGACGAGGGCCAATAGTGCGGGACACACTGCACCGATGAGGGTGGCAGATGCTCACCAACGGCCCAACTTTCTTAGAACCAATGGCCGACTGTCTTGGTGTGTCAGCGCCTTGAGATCAGTAAGAGTTATAAGAGTGACTCTCCTGATCACTGGTTTCACTTCCTCCATGATTATCTCCTCAACTGTAACTAATTCTGGTTTTAATCAACCACTGATCCGTGATTTAACAAAAAGGTGCATAACTTCTAAACAGTCATGTAACATGCCAGACTACAAGATGCAAAAACACACACAAACCAACACATACAAACAGGCCATTTTGCCACGTACCCTTTCAAAACTCATGACATTTTTGTCATATGGAGACATCGTTGGACTACTGACAAGTGTTTATGAGGCTGTTTTGTGAATGAGCGCATGCATGCATGTGTGTATGCGGTCGCAGTGAATGCAAATTCATTCTTGTTTTTAGCTTGGCTAGTTTTATTTTGACCTAAATTTTACATTATGCTGTTGAAGAGCTCAGTGCTCTTCAGTTCTTTCTTCCAACTCAGAATCTGTGACACACACACACACACACACACACACACACACACACACACAGCAGTCTGAATGTAATATAGGCAACCACCCTCTTGTATAATGCCACACATTCTTAATAGCAAACTGGGTGTATGATTATCTACACATTTAAACCAAACTGCGCACTAAAAGCAGCAGTATGTATGGTATAATCATGCATAACAAGACACATACACACATACACAACTCCACTGAAAACAAGGAACCACACAAGAAGTATTTTGTGTGGCACGGAGGAATGCACTGGAACAAACATGATACATTCTCCTGGATGCCACCATGAAACCATGCAGCCTTCCCGGTACGCGGCCTGGTTTGCAGCCCGGGAGTAGGCCTCCTGGTAGGCTATATTTGGGGGCCATGCAGGGTTCAGGTGAAATACCAGAAACAGAAATTGGAGACAGGGTCAAAGCCACCAACCCTCCACCCCCACCTCCCCAAATTCAAGACATATGGTTCTGTGTAAATCAGCTGATAAGAGAATTACTGTTCCTTATGAGTTTTTATGAGAGAGACCATGTTTTGCTTTTTGCTGGTGGATCCCATGTACTTTTATATAACCTCTGTCAGTGTTCTTTGTAAGCCTAATACTGTGCAGGTAATAGAAAGTGATACAAATAAAACCGGCAAAGTCAACTTGAACCAAAACAATAAAAGTTTACCTATAAAGCGGAACATCAGCAGGTGCGATATGATGTGTTTATGTGTGTGTTTGTGTGTGCTTGTGCCTGAATGCAAACCCCACCCCTCATATTGTTTGCAAAACATACACACGCACACACGGTCACACACAACACGCTGCCGTCTGGTCTCTCTCATTTCTCATTTAAACACACTCTGGTTTCTCTCATCTTTCATTTCCATTTTTTTGGGCCGGTGGTAAATCAAAGAAAAGATGGTTAAATGCTATGTTTGCTGTTTTCAATTTATTTCTAAAGGTTTTTTTATGCAGCACCTATAGAGACGGCAGGTATGTAGAAATCCCAGCAGTTATTAACACACACCATTTCCTGTTTTCTAATATCTGCTATGACTGTCAAATCTGTCAGCTGTGGTTGCACCTATTTGGATCAAGAGTAACTGCTCTTGGCCCTAATGTGTGGGGAGTGCCTACTGTTGTGAATACACTTCTGTCAATATGCAGACTGCATGAGTCACTGAACCTGCAGTGACCTTTTGTCTTGAATACACAAAACACCTGCTCAGAGGAGAATAACAAACATCAGAATAAAATAGAACAGCTATGAATGCTTTGTTTTATTTATTTTTTACCCCTAACAGTGTGTTTAATGTTAATCAAAAGCCCCCCCCTCCTACACACACTCCTCCCTGGGCATCTCTGCACTGGCCCTGACTCACAGGTGTTTAGGGAAAAGAGGGAAGGATAGTTAGAAAGGTGGTTTTACTCTGATGAATCATCTTTGACAGAATAGACGATCTTTGTCAGTGAAGGAGGGGACCGCCGTCTCCTAGCAACCAGCTGCAACAAACTACAAAGAGCCCAGCGCTAGCTTCAAGCTAACCAGCTGTGCCTACAAGACAAAGCAGCAACACTTAGTACTTTTCTGGGTTTTTTTCAGCGGAAAAATGGTGAAACAGACGATACATATATTTGGTCGCATTAAACCCACTAAGAAAACTACGTCGGTAAGCAGACAGCTAAAACAACATTTAAACACACCTCAGTGGATAATGAATGCTAACGTCAGAGAGTATGCTTGTTTAAGCTAACGTTAGCTAATGTTGGCGTTATATCAATGGGGCCACCACGCCAAGTATCACAGCTTACAACGACATTGTAACACAAAACAAGACTGACTAACATAATTAATACTAACGTTAATCAAATTGTGTTGACATTTTCTACACTTACCATAACTTTCACAACGGACAGTTGGGCTTGTCATAGCAGGGATAGCACAGGTGTAACTAATGACGTTAATGGGCTGATGAGGGCACCCTTCTTTTAAGCGTCCCAATAAATCAATCACATCAAGAAGTTACAATACAGCACCCAGGCCCTGCTACTGGCACACTTGAGCGGAATGCAATTATTATTTTTAATTATACAGATGCTTGTCTTGCTATGACATGTAAAATTAAAGTGGGGCCAGCATCAGTTTTAAGGTGTGTGAGTTAAAGATGCCAACAGCTGGCATTTTGTGCTGGTGTTCAGTGTTTTTACATGTGATTGTTTAGGAGGAGGGTTATAGATGTAGCAATGAGAAGTATGAAAGTACAAAGTATGTAAAAATATGAAAAATAAAAATATGTGCATTATGTTACAATGTTTAACATTTAAAAAAAATATATCTGATGTATGCCAAGTATTTAAAATGTGTAAGATAATAAAATATGTGCCCTATGCTACATTGCAGTGCAGAAAACTAGTATGTGAAGTTTTAGAAATACTACAATGTGTGTATTATGCTACAGTATACAACACAATATATGCAAAGTAGAAAAAAGAATAAGAAACATGTAACATGTGAATCATATTATTAAATGTACATTTAAGAGTGGTGCTGGTAAGAATAAATTAGTATACTGAAGAATATTGCACAGTTGAATAACTGCATTGAGTATTGCTGTAGTTGAATTATTGTACCAATTATATCACAGTTAACACAGTGTTACAAACAGTTATTGTACCTTTAAGTCCTTTGGCACAGTTGAAATATAAGTAAAATATATTATTTAGTTATATGATATTACATATGTTTTAATGAATAAAAATACAGTATGTATTCTATGTATTCAGCTGTATCACATCATCAAGGTGATGTAGCATTAAAGTTTAAAAAAAATCAATTCACCAACTCCTGGTAGTTTTACTTAGATTTTTATCTTCTTTTTTTTTTTTTGCAATGAAGTAATGTTGCATTCACATGCTTCTAAATCGTAATGTGTTTTACTTTACTGCTCAGAGTGTTTAACGTCCGTGTGAAAATACCTTTTGCTATTCAAGTATATGCTGAATCAGTTTGAAGCTTTATATCACAAAGTAATTTTTTCCCCAGACTTGTTGCACCGGTACGTTCCCTAAAATATTGCCTCTCCTTTGTTATCAGGGTTAATGCTCAAAACGTTTCTAAATAGTCTAGGTCACTCAATGTGGACAACAACTGGTTACAACAAAATACTACATTTCAAATTACACGTGAGCAAAACTGAATATGCAGGATGTGAATTATTAAATTTTCTTATCATCAACCATGCATTTACTTTTGTCCTCCATGTCTCTGCCTACTATGACGTCAACTTGCAATTCGTATACCCAAATTTTCACTGACTTTCAGAGTTGTTGTTGTTCCAATGTGTTAAATTTTCTAATGAGGAACCCATTTTTCTGATTATTCTCACAGCACATGAATGCAGGTAATGCTACACACATGCGTACTAATGTTCAGCTCCTATCAGATGGGCCCTCTTTATTGGATGCACATGTACAAAAACAAAAGTCAATTTCCATGAGAAACACCCCTGGCAGCACTTTACTCTCCCTAAAACCCAGTTTATTGTGTGAGCACAACAGCTGATGGAAGAGATGATCAAATTACTTTGAGGGTTTCTGTGGCACTTTAGCTTGAGCTGACAATATCCAGCGAAATGAAATGAGCACAGCTACCTCCTTGGGGCTTTTTGAGCGTCTGCACATGTCCACGTGAAGACAGCAGAACAGTGGTGGTCAGGAGGTGATGCTGCAGGCAGAGTGACAGTGAAAAACAATCCAATCATTTAGGTCTTATCTTTTATTCCTGAAACCCCGGGGACTCTTAATTGCATCGTTGTGTCCATTGGAAACATATGCCAGAACATATGTTGAAGCTGAAAACCAGAGGGTGGGGGTGTTTAGATTGCACCTCAGCCAGGCTCAATTTAAATGTCCTCTTCTGCTAGAGCTCAATCTATATTGGTTTAATGTTCCACAGTTTTTCTTGTCTCCCCTGGGGTGAAATTGCAGAGCTTGCCTACACTGTACACTGATCATGATTGCTTGTTCAGTTCTGTTGCTTTCCACAAAATAAATGCTTCATAAACTCCATCTTTTTATTTCTGGGCTCGCATTTCCCCAACCACAAGTGGACAAACTTATATTTTAAACCTCACATAATGAATTGTCTTTGTGTTTAAACTGAGCTGTATGTATGGCACCACATACCATAACATTATACAAGTAATAGAAACATAGCAGACTGATCTTTCAAAACAGTAGACGAATGCCTTTATAGCTTCTTTTAAATACTCTCAAGATTTTTCTTATGGTAAATTTCCAAGCCCACAAGTCCATTGTCCTGTGATAAAAACAGTAGTGTATAAGCTTTATGCCACTGTAGGACTGACTCTACTGTTGTCTCTGGCTCCCTCAGGTGTACTCTGTGGACAGTGAAGATCAGACAGGTGCTTCATTGGAGTTTGTGGTGCCCAGGGATTTGGCTGATGGTTTTGTTAACAACAAGAGGGAGTGCTACAAGTTCAGGTAGTTTTATCTTTGTCTTTTCCATCTGCTTAGTGTAGTTCCTCAATCAGCCAACTAATTTGCCGTACAGACCAGTTCAGACCAAAGATTTGTGACAAGACGAAACTGTTGCAGAGAAAAGTTGCAGAGGTGTGAACTGGCCGGTCTGAGCTCGACTCAAGCTGGCAAATGGTGTCACCTGCAGCTCATCTGGTCAAATGGCCGTCAGCTGGTTTTAGAATGTAATTCAAGTCATCAGTTTCAACAGCCAGTTGACTTGTAGTGGAGTCCACTGGTCAAGTCAATATGGTCAAAATGACCACAGGCGGCTTGTTCGCTTGCTGCGGCAGGTGCTTTGTCTTGCCAAGCCCTCTGTTTCCATCCTCATGGTGTGAGGTCCCATTGACTGATTATTTGGCGCTGGTTAATTATGTTATTGTAGCATATTTATTATGAATACAGTCCATCTGATGCTCGTTTTCTCTATGTTTTCATTTCATCTCTACAAATGCAGCTGAAGCCAGTATCTCACTATCACTATCCTCATTTATATATTTTAAGAAGCTAGAAATTATATTGAGCCACAAAGTAAGCCCGAAAAACTGGAAATCAGAACAGAAGTACAGAGAGTTGTTGCATAGAGATGATACACCGTCTCATCTCGTCGCATTGGTATGGACCAGCAAGTTGCAAGTAGTTGCCTATTTCAACTCATCTCATTGCACATCTTTGGTCTGAACCTGGCTTTACAAAACTGGTGGGGTCTTTGAACTCCACCATAACAATTTATACCCTTTTTATATCTACTAATGGTTATACGAAACTTGTAGGCAGTGAAAGCTTTATATTTGCTGCTCTAAATACCTTTGACTCTCTTTCCTGTGAAGAATCTCTGATCTGTTGTTTGTAATTTTGTAATTTATTATTTGAGAGGGACAGTGCAAGTTAATGAACGTCACCATACGAGCAATACAGTGATGTAAACATGCCAGATTGTAGCCATTAGCTAATTTCCATTTGTTGTCCCTAGCAGATGTTCCCTAGGTAAAACACAAATAAAACGTTCATATGTTAAAGCAACAGCAGTTTGTTTATAGAAATAGAAATTAGATTAATAAGTAGTATCAGAACAATTAGCTACGGTCTTACGTGAGTGCAGAACATCAAAACAAGGACCACCTGTTTTATATGTATTTATCTAAAACTGGGAAAAGCAAGATTGTAATATTGAAGATGACCACTTTAGCTGTTGATTTTAATTATGGTCACAGGGACAGAACACCCCAAAATAAATAATTTTCCAACCACCCATAGTGCTGTTTATCAGTCAAGATTGTTGAGTTGGTATGTGTTGCCAAGTGTTTAAGACACCAGTTGTAAAGATGTCTGCCTTAGCCTTAGCTTGTGGTGTTTAAGGTGCCAAAAAACACATTTGAATAACTCAACAGCAATGTCTCTTTACAAAAATCGTGACATGGTTACACGGGATAATCCACAGAACCTTGTTGTGAGCAGTTTCATGTAGAAACTATTTTCTTTTTATTGAACTACACCTGCTAACCGTATCACCACATATAAATAAGTCTGTATCTTTTGCTAGCTCACTTAGCACCACTGAGCTAGCTAAAGTTACAGCTCAGCTGAGGAGGACGCCATTAAATCTCGTGCTGTCACAAGCATGAGCCTCTCATCCATGAGTAGATGCACACTCCCTTCTGCGTGGTGATATGGTTGGAGGGTGTAATTCAGTAGAAAGAAAATAGTTCCTACATGAAACTGCTCAATCCAAGGTCTGAGGATTATCACGAATAACCGCGTCATGATTTTTGGAAAGAGACATGGCTGTTGAGTTTTTCAAATGTATGTTTTTTGGCATTTTGAGCAACATAAACAAGTGCCATCTACACATCACTTTAATTTTCATGCAATTCTTTTGAATAACAAAACACTGAAGAATAATATTTATGACCTATGATATGATAGCCTAATAATCATTAAATATGCTCTGTGTGGAAAGCTCTCCCGGTAATAAGAGGCGCAGTAAATCGCTTCAGCTTCCACACTCACTGCTCCTCCTGGTGGATAGACAGACCATTGCAACTGGTTTCTACAAATTAAACTTAGAGGCGTACCAGTTGGCCCGTATGCTCTACGTCATCGCGGGGGATCTCATTAGAGCTACGAGCCCATCCACGCAATGACAGGGACCGGTCAAATATCGGTCAGGGCTCTACCACGAGCCAAACGGAAATTTGAAGTGGCTGCATTTGTAGATCCACTTTATTCAAGAAAAGGCAGACATCTCTATGCCCTATATCTCGAACACTTGGCAACTAATACTAGAACAATCTAAACTTATAAATAATACTACAGGTGAGAGGAAAAATATATAATTTTGATTGTGGCTCAATTGAAATCAAGAGCTGAATCAATCATCTACCATGTTCTTGCTTTTCCCAGTTTTAGCAAACATAACAGGTGGTCATTGTTTTGATGTTCTGCATTCACTTAAGCCTGTAGCTAGTTGTACTGATATAAAGACCCCTCATGTAGACTTTAAAACTTTAACTTTACACTTGCTTAGTTATGGTTAAGAGTGACTAGCGTTCAGAGTGAATAGAGATAACATATAGTGTAGAGGAAGGTGTGTTGCCCACCAGAATTTACACTCTCCAGGTTACATAAGAACTTTTCCCGTGAATAATTCATTCACCAGTTCTGTCAGTGCAGAGCCAGAACATCTGTTTAACGCTGGTGGTGAAAGCTGCAGCCTTATATACCCTCTGGGCAGGGCCCATGCCACGCTTCCAAGCCCTAAATTCACAGTTAGGGAGTCAGACAGCAGTGGACACTGAGAGCCCTCGAAAACCACAGAGTCTTTTAATAGCCTGTGGAGGTTCCCTTGTGCCCTTATAGAAATAAAATTTCCACATTTAACAATCTTCCTGGGCGGATTCCTCTCACATCACTCTCATCTTTCTGTGGGATAAAACATGATGGGCTGAGACTGCTTTAGAAAACAGAATGACTAAACTCCTCCTCATCCACTGGGGAAATTAAATAGACTGCTTTTTGTGCTTATTCAGTCCTGCTGTGGGTAATTGTGTTGAGCCCTAAATGTTTGAGATAAAGCAGTGACATCCATTTTTACTGTTTGTTTTGGTGTCTTTGTTCTTCTCACTTTGACCCAGGTTCCTAAAGGTGTTTGATCAATCTGCCCGACAAGAAGAGATATTTGAAAACATCGCCAAACCAGTTGCAGACAGGTAAAATCTATCATTTTGAAAGTTGATGTCATGCATTTAAACTCCTTGTCAACCCTTAAAACTACAACCTTTGATTATCCCGTTCATGAATGATCACTGCTCACCTGTCCCCAGAGATGCTCATCTCTCCACATTGTAGGTCGGGCCACACAGGCTTCAGCCATCCTTGTTGACAGGAAGTTAGTAAAGCTCAGCTTTTCTTTAAGATGGAAATGGAGGGTGTCTGTGAGTTTTGGCGTGCTTTGCATACTTAAACCACTAAGTGGACTGAACTGGCAGGCAAGATGGCAAACTGTGCCATCGTGAGTGTGAGAACATTTTCAAGCCACAACACAGAGCTATACTGTAGCTGCCTACTCATTTTGAACTGTTCTTTAATTAGTCATGCATGAGGACCATATTCATTAGAGTAACCTGCTGAAAAATCGGGCCCTCAAGATCAACAACACAAGTCATTTGTCAGTGCTATTTCATTTAATGGATGGATTCACTTGGGCCTGTTTGAAATGTACAATGTTTGATGTATTTTGAATATTGATGTGCCAAATATATCTGGCAAATTTGTTCAGCATAAGCATGTGTTGTCATTCATTGCCAGTAGACTAACCACAATTTTAAACCAATTTTTAGCCATTTTTTGATCAATAAAGTCAATAATTATTAATGAATAGTTGATCACTGGGTATGATGATCGAACAAAGCAGATTTCTCTTTTTATATTTTGGTTTGGCAACAGTGTGACCACCAGGAGTTTACTGTGAAGGTTTTAAAGGTCCGCCTGCTCTGTAAGAAACTAATGTAAGGGCCTTTTATTTTATCACCTGAAACCAGGTTTCGCATATTTGTGACATTGTATACCTTTGATCTGGTTAGTTTTGGTTTCACATTGTAATTATGCAAGCACACTAAAGATTTATACCTGACATACCTATGCCCTGTCATTGTCGCCTATGCAAGCTGCAATCTCCCTATACTTGACACTGATAGGTCTGTAGACAGACTCTCCTTTCCTTTTACATCCGCTCTAGCTCATCATCTGAGGAAATGATTGAACAGTGGCAGAGTTTTTCCAACCGACATCATTGTATGTAGCACTATTTATGGACAAACTGAAACCTACACTGTACATTTACTAGCACTTGAAATCTTTACTGCTAGTTTCTCCTCTGCTCTGATCGCCAACACCTGTTTGCTCTGACCGTCACTAAACCACACACACACACTACACACTGAGGTACTACACTACCCTTATCACTTAACGATAGCTGGCCAAAACTTCTGTATTGGTCTGAAAGTCTGATTTATCAAAAAAAACAGGAATGAACCAAACTATGCTTCAGTTTGATCTGGACTGAGGCAGTTTCTTTTTGTCAAACCAAGCTTTGGCTGTTTGGTTCAGACTGTGGTCTGGGGGAGGTTTCATACCTGCAATTTTGGTTCTGATCAAACTGAAAAGTCCAAAAGTCTGACCAAATGAGGTATGTGTGAAAAGAGGTTTACAGTTGAATATCAGCAAATATTTCAAGCTCATGTATCTCTACCAGATTTTTCTAGATGAATCTCATCTGGTTTTAATTTTGTTTTAATTCGTAGTAACTATAGATCCAACATGTTCATAATATAAGCACAACACGACTCGTTTTGCATTCACATTTGTTTTCCATCTTCCAGGTAGCACAACTGCGAATTTTGTTTTGGTTCTTTACCTCTAAGATACCTCTACACACACATTTTCCCTCCATTCCAACAAAGGGGAACTCTTACAGTGTCTGTGAGAGCTTTAGCCTTGCCTTGACTTCATGTTAAATTAGACTGACTTCCAAAAGAGACAGCAGCCAAGAGGAGAGGGAATTCACTTGGAATTTCCTGTGATCAAATGTTGGTTGTGTTGTTGTTATGTGAGCGAGGTTCTTCCTCCCCTTCTCCAAACTCTGTCCTCCTGCCTCGATTTAGCGCTACCACCCCAGGATTCTGAGTCACAATAGGGGCTATTTGAGGAATCCAGCAAGTGCTTTGCATTATCTTTGCTATTAGAAGACATAAAAACAACAGGGTGAGACGTCTGGATTGTCTGACTAAGAACTTGTGATGTTTTTGACCTGACTCACACAGGTTCACCGACTTGGGTATTAGGTTGCCCTCCCCAGCCAACCTTTTACAGTTCCCCCTTTGTTGTGGCAGATGGCAAACATCAGATTAAAAAGTTTCAGTCACAACCAGGTCCTACCATATCAATTTGAGCTTGATGCCTTTTAGTCTTTGGTTTAACTATAATGTCTGCAGCCTAGGGGACACTAGTCATCCTGTCTGGCCATGACCATTCTGTCTCCCCAATCAGACATTTCTAAGTCCACTGTCAGTTCCTTGCCACCTCTGCAGGATGCCTGTTAACACACTGAATGTTCTGAATTCCACAAAGTTTGAGCCCTTCAAATCCAGTCTCACCACACTGAGTAAAAGACATGGGGGTATGCAGGAAATAATTCTGCCTGTTCAACCCCCATTTCCTACTGAAATATGTTGCCTTCAAACACAATCACAGGAATAGGCTGAGACCTAGGCCTCATATCCTTGCTACAAAAAATATTGCACGATACTGAATGGCACTTTATCTGGGACCAATGTAGACTAAGCTTTGGGTGCTGATAACTATGAAGCTTATGTTGATGTTGACATGGTCCCAGTTTCGAAGCACGTCTGGTCACAGTGATCACAAACAGAATCAAATTTGGACTGACAGACTGTTTTTCCTAAAGCCCCTGTAGTCAGGAAACATTTATTCAGGTTTAGTCGGGAGTCACTTTGAATCGCAGCAGTTTCGCTGTCACCGCACTTAAACTCAGTTTCATGCACACAGGCGCCTATCCTCTCAGCTAGCAATAACTGTCAGGTTGATGTTTTGGTTGGTACTCTGTCATACTTGGCGCACATCACGTTTAGCCAAAAGCTCTAACTCGTTTACTTGCACACTAGTCTCTGTCTCTACTGTGGTGTAACCGAAACCAGTCATTTCAACCCCAACACAGTAGTTTAAAAACAAACCAGCATTAATAGCTCCAGGAGAGGAAGAGCCAACGTAATGATGTTGGGCTGGCAAGGGAAACCCTCTATCTGCGCTGTAATCCCATTTCACAAGGCTGTGAAACCTGTAGCCCAAGTTCAAAGAGGAACAGGGATCTGTTCAGTTTTATACTTAAACCTATTACATCAAAAGATTGGACCTACTGTACTGCTGCCTAGAAAAAGAACAGAAAGAGCAAGGATCTTCTGGATGATGACTTGCCAATCTCCAGGAAAGCTGAGGTGTAAACAGGAACAAGCATTGGGAAACGCCCAAGCCTCAGCGGCGTGGCCGAGGCCGCATCATTAGCACTGACATTAAACTAAACACAGAGCCTGTGTCTTTTCTCTCCTCTGCCAATCGCTGCCATGACTCACGCCAGATTAAATGGACGCCCAATGGCCGTCCAGCAGACTAACCAACCACCATTCTCATGAGTGGACGCAGTGTTTTATATAAACTGACATGCAGTTTTTTCCCTTACCCTTCTCATGCAGGGCGTGGAATTATACAGCACACAAGAAGGGAAACCAACACACTGCTCTAATACTGGGTTGGCAATTCCATTAGAATAAGTGAGAGGCTTAACTTTGTTTAGAATTCATCTTGATAAATATAGTATCACAATATCCCTTTTTCTTACAATTGGCAAGTCAGAGAGCATATAGTTTATCCTTACCTTTGATCCAAGCTCATGTGTCAGAGGTCCCTCTGTCATTTTACTATTTCTTGCTGGTTTATTTCCAAGGCTACAGAACAGACATTTTTTGCCAATTTATTCTACCTCATGAATAGCACCTCTTTGGATGTTCATTTCATTCAAATAGAACCAGATACTGTTGGTTTCCATGGCCCTGTGCACGTGCAGAAGGGCAGTTTAATGCCAAACCAAAATTTACCAGGCCCTGCCTAGTTGAATGGGTTTTGGGCCTTTTCCTTCACTCACAACTGCGAGACATTCCTCCCTCACCGGCAGATGTCTGTCGCCATAGCAGTTCTCCAGTCACTGCCATCTTTTCCTGTGGATTTAAAGTGTCAGATTCAATTCAGTCAGACTTTTGGTGTCTGCTTAGGGATATACTTGACAGTCCCTTGCACCCTTTCAAATTTAAAATAGTGGTGAAGGAGGCACACTGCTAATTATTTACTGACAAACAGATGAATTCTGATTTTTGTAGGTCATAGCATGTTCATGTCAGCGAAACTGTATTTTTAAGGACAAAACAGCTTTACTTTCCAATGTTAACGCTCAGTTATCTTAAGGTCTGTTTTGTTGTTTGGCTGCATATAATTAGCCCTCTAGATCACAGCAGTAAGCAAACACTGTTTAATTGCTATCATTTGTTCTTATGTTCACATAAACTTACAGTAGCATAGTCATCCATAACCCTAGTGCCCTTACAAGAGCATCTACTGTAAAATATGCTTGTCCTGCCACTTATAGTCAATTTGCCAGTGTGAACACATTGGATGTGAAAGGAATGCCTTGGTTTCTGAATAAGCACAATATCGCTGGTTCAGTTCCAGACAAAAAAACCTTTGTTGCATTTCACACCCCTCCTGCACCCCCTGTTTCCTGTCCGCTTCTTCTCTATTGTCTATCCAATAAAGGCCCAAAAAATAATCTTTAAAAAGATGGATGTGGAGGAAATGAAATTTTGTATTAAATCTTCTTATCTACTTGATGTACAAAATGGAAAATAAGTACCACATACTGTTTATTGTTGGTATCCTTGGTTTTATCATAGACTTTTTGTTAGTGATATTTAAATTGTCAGCTGGGTAGCTATGTTCATGTATTTATCCTGGGGCTGGGTGATTTGGAGAAAATAGCTTGATATTGATATTATGCTGACATTGTAGGGTTGAATATTGGTGCTTTCATAAGATATTTAGAAAATGAAATTTTTGTCATCAGTAACGTGACAAAATGACATCACTTTACTGTAATGCAGCCTTTAAAACCAGGAAAAGACTAAGACAATGTCATATGATATTTATGTAATATCAATATGATGCCCTAATTTGTCAATTCTGATAATTTGTTTCCTCATAACATTTGTTGCAATCGTGGAAGTGCAACTTAAGTTAGTGTCCACAAAAGGAGCACAGTAATAATCATTTGAAAAAAAACCCTGCAACTCATCACAAAACAACTGCTGGAATAAGCTTGACACCCAATTAGATATTTATAGTGTGAGGCTCCTAACTGATAAGATTACATTAGATACTGTGCTGTTACTAAAGGTCAAGCACTGATCTCAGGTGTGTGCTTCTACCTCAAAAGCTTTTGTAAATAAAGACCTTGGTGTTTGTTGTATGTGTGTGTGCAGTGTGTTGGCTGGCTACAATGGCACCATATTCGCCTATGGCCAGACAGGCAGTGGAAAGACCTTCACCATCACAGGAGGGGCAGAGCACTACAGTGATCGTGGCATCATTCCTCGCACGCTTTCCTACTTGTACGAGCGCTTCTCCCAGGTCAGCACAGCAGGGTTTGCGGTGTTTTATTAAACATTTTTTAAGGTATCAGTTTCACTGGTACATGAAGGCCACACACTCCGAAAATGTAAAATAGTATCCTACAGCCTCTCTCTACCATCATTAATTTCCCTGTACTGCAAAGCATCTAAATGCAATTGTTTGCTTTTGCCAAATGTCAAAAAGACTAAGATTTCCATCTTTATGCATCCAGTTTAATTTTATATACTATGTGTTATGCTCCACAGGACAGCAGTATGGTTTACACCACACACATCTCCTACTTGGAGATATACAACGAGGTGGGATACGACCTTCTGGATTCCCGCCATGAAGCATCTCGACTGGAGGATCTACCGTAAGTGTTCTTTTTATTTTTTTAAGTTGTGCTACACTGATGCTATAGACATTTGAAAATGAAAAATTACAATCATATTGTGTATATTTAGCTTTGAGAACATGCACTTCTAGGGGGTAGATACATTTTTTTAAAGCTGAAAAGACCAATCATCTCCTGGTTCCATTATTCTCTTAAACACTTGTGGGTTTAGTCGAGCCTTATTCCTGAACAGCCATTTGTCTGCCTGGCCTGGAGTTGGTGTGTGGTGAAATATGGAGACTCAAGTATTTACCACCTCACTACGAACTGCCAACTGACATAATGAGACTGCAGGACAGCAATGAATGTGGTTGCTGTAGACTCTGTCACTGGAGTGGAGAGCAAGAGGGTCATGTGGACAAACTGTTTTTCAGAGCTAGTCGCTGCTGCAGCTGGTCTGGGAGGAATTCTTTTTTGTGTCCATCTGCATCTGTCTTCTCACTCTCTCTGTCTGTTGCTTCCCTCTCTGCCCTGCTCTGTCTTTGAAAGACTGTTCAATCCTGTTTCATTTTTTCTTTGCCTATATCCATCTTTCTTTGTAATTATAAATTCCATCTGTCTGAAAGTTTGACTGTGTGTGATCTTATTTTTCTTTTTTTCTTTTTTTTTTTTTTACCTTTTTTGTCATACTCAATACTTACTCATCCCAAACTAGACTCCGGACTTCCTGGCGCAACATCGTCTTGGTACATCATTTTGGTGTTCGTCTTGTATTTTCTTGTACTAGTTCCATTTAAGTTTCTTCCCTCCTTTCACAGAGGTTCCAGCTCAAGGTTTAGATACCCACAAATCACAGTCTTCTGGAAATAGACAGTGCCCGTTGTTAACCATGCTGTGGCCACACTTGCTGATTCAAGAAGAAGCTGTGGCACTGACAAATTTCTCTCTTTAACTGTTGGCCCTTCTTTTCTTTCTGACATTCTTGTATTTTTTTCCTTGTTTTATTTCTTCTTATCTTCATCTCTGCATTATTTTCATCATGCTTTCAACAGTCCACCCGCTAAATGCTTGAAGTCCTTCTCCACTCAAATATGTATTTTTCTTCTGTTTATGTCCCCTAAAATGTCTGACCTTAACTGACTTGTGTCTGTGCGAAGTTTGTCACTAGAGAGGTGTTTTACATTCCTGTAGTGAGGGGCTACTTTCCTAAAAAGAGATTCACACATACGCTGGCTAAGCTAGATTAGGTACGTCACTAATATGAAAACCAAGTGCTGTCTTATATAGGAAACACTATTCCACAGGGTAAAGACTTCAACAAAATATTGGTAAAGAAACCTGAAAACTCCAGCACAGAGTGGACTTTAGCATTAGGATAGTGAAAGTTGTAAAACCTGGTAGAGTGTGCAGTTTTTGAATGTAAACTTGAACTTCTCTCCATTATCTACCAAAAACCTCATTGCAACAGATATTTTTGTAAGTTTTCTACAACTATTAATGCTCTGTCAACCAGTGAACAAACAACAAAAATAAACTCGAATTACGGCCTCACAGGTATATGCCTCCGTGAACCCGTGAAGTTGCCGTTACAGTTTATATCTGTGATCAGTAAAAACATGGATGTGTCATGCACATCTTCCCCCTGGCAGCACAGAAGATCTGTACAGTCAGCAGTTTCAAAGTGGGCACCCAAGACTAGTGTCACCAATTCAGTATGTGACCAAGTGTCTCCACTTCTGCTCCTGAGTTATGGTTGTGAGTAATGGTCAGAAAAGTGTTTTAGCAGAAAATTATGAAGTCACAGTGAAATTGACCTTTGACCTTTCGAATATGACATGTCACCAATTCATCATTTTATCCTATTAGACATTTGTGTGAAATTTTGTCTGTATTAGTATATGAATTCCAGTTATGGTCCAAAACATGTTTTGTTAGGGTACAGTGACCTTGACCTTTGACCTTCGACCATCAAATTCTAATTATTGCTAATACTAATTAAACTATGAAATGAAACTTACTTACTGCAAGCGGATTTCTCAGTAAAAGAGAAAGATAAGATCTGCTTCAAGGTCTTTTTTTTTAAACTATTATGTGGGAAAACCATGTTAAACAAAATATAGGTATTAGTATATTTTAGGGAGTCTCTAAATTGTCAACAACTGTATCATATTTTTATATTTGTGTAAAATACAGTAATCAAATCCTTTTGATTTTGAGTTGGTGAGGCTCTTTAGGAAAATAACCCCGCCAGGGTACAGACCTTTAATCACAGTAAGATGAATACTGTTTTATCAGACTACTTCAATTACCTACACATGTTAACATAATTATCCTCATGTGTTCTCCAGTCAGTCTCCCCTCTTTGACATCTCAATCCAGTAGCTATACTGTCACAACCCTGGCGGAGTGATGGAAATGATACGTTAAGATCACTAGAGTCATTTCAGCCCCATCTGTCTAAGCACACTTTGTTTCACAGTGCTTGATGTGGGCAAGAACCAATCACCTGTTTGTTTTTAAAAGCAAGCCCGGTCTGTTATCAAGTTATGAACCCCTGGTTAGATAAAGCACGTGTCAGACTGGGTCGCAGCCCACACTGACTTGCAGATGTGGTTTGTTTGGATTTCGATCTGAGTGAGGCCAAGGCGATGGGAGGGAAATGGATGACATAACTGACATAATTAGTTTTTCATAATTGCTTCAGTGTTGGATTATTTGGGTTTCAACTGGTTTTGTCCCACTTTGTCATTTTTTATTCACTATTTCAGGTTATTTATTATGCTGGAATTTTCTTTAATGGCGCTTTTTTCTTTTACAGAAGAGTAACGATCATGGAAGATCCAGACCAGAACATCCATCTCAGGAACCTGTCCATGCAACAATCAGCAAACGAGGAGGAGGCTCTGAATCTGCTCTTCCTGGGTGACACCAATCGTATGATTGCAGAGGTAAGAAAGAGGGACACGCATGCTTCACTGCAAAGAGAAATGTATGATATGACTTCATCTTTGTAATTTACACACCATACATGCAGTGTTCTTTGTAAGAATTGTAGTCAGTAAGCAAAAATACATGACCACTCCCTGGATAAGTGGCATAAATGGTATTTTTTGTTCACAAATGCAATATGCACTCTACCTTAAGACCCTTCTAAAATATTATTTTGGTCCCCTGTGGTCCCTTTTACCATGTTTTTTCCCAGTAAAACTAAGCATTCTCTCTGTAATTTCTGTTTATGTTGTGGTGGTTCTTTTCTATGTGCACTCAGACTCCCCACGCTGATGAGACATGTGGTGGGTCAGCTTTTGCTTTGCAACCTGAGGTTTAGAGCAAAGGGCTGATCTCACCTTGTTTACTCTTGTTGCTAGTTTGTAAGTAAATAACTGACAGTAAAAGTGAACTTGATAATCAGGTTTCAATCAGAGACTTGCTTTTCATTTTTGCAGAGAATTTCAAAGTCAGTTTTTGATGTGGCCATGAGTCGTTAATGAAACAAAACCGATCCAAAGGAAATAATTATGGGATCCAAGATGGAATTTCTCCGGAACTCGGAAATGGGTTTAGTAGCTACAGTCACATAACTTTTGAATGAGAAAATGTGTCTACAATACACATATTCCAGTG
The DNA here is from genome assembly GCA_035609425.1 of Epinephelus awoara. NCBI lineage: Eukaryota > Metazoa > Chordata > Actinopteri > Perciformes > Serranidae > Epinephelus > Epinephelus awoara. The sequence goes on from CM069309.1 coordinate 27,190,900, forward strand.
AACATACACTCTTAGAAATAAGGGTTCCAAAAGGGTTCTTCCTGAGCGGCTAAGTTTCTTCCCAGAAACATTTGCTTCTGAAGAACCCCCACACACACGTCTTTTTTTTTCTTGTTTCTTTTTTTTTTAAAGAAAAGGATATCACAAGCTTTCTTTTTTTTTAAAAAAATAAATGGCTCTTCAAGGTTTCTTTGTATAACTAAGGGTTTCATTAGGAACCCTTTTCATCCAGAGAGTCCTTCATTGAAGAAAGGGTTCTTCAAGGGTTCTTTCTCTAGCAAAGGTTTCCATTAGTAACCCTTTTTAAAAGGATGAGTCCTTCAGTGATTTTTAAAAGCGTTGGTGTTAAAAGATCCTCACCCTCAAATATTTAAATGTTTACCCATGTGTCAGTTGATTCAGTTCATTTTATTTGTTTTTTGCCGTGGTCGATATCCTTACCATCATTTCATGCCATACAAAAGTTAATTGCGAATCTGTATTGACCATACTCTATTTTTATTGGTTAACGGGCGGAGATACTGTCCAGTCAGCCATTATTCATCCTGGTAGCATTGAGTTTCACTCCACCACTGAAATAGTAAAGGCTCGAGTGGTAGTTGTTTCTCCACCTCCTAAAAACATAATCGTGAACCATGAGTGTTGTGGTTTAACCTGGGCCAAATCCACCCCTGTTCTTTAGGAGCCTAATGAATCCCAAGGCTGTTTGATTTGATTTTCTTGGCCCCAGGTTGAACTGTTAAACTAAACCATGATTAGTGGAACAAAAAAAGGATTCTTGGTAGAAACCCCTTGGTGGTTCCTAGATTTACTCTTGTGATATAAAAAAGGCTTCATGGTAGAACCTCCTCAGTGGGTTCTAGGCGAAACCCTTTTGATATAGAGAGGGTTTTTGCTGAGGGCAATGGTAACTGTCTCAGAAAATATTGTGGTTTCGCAGTGGTATTACAGAATGTATATTATTATCAGTCAGAATGACACTAAAAAGAATGAAAACAGAAAGATTATTTTAGGTCGAACAAATGTTTTATTACTATGACTGAAACTTGAAACAATTTTGTTAATGGAAATATGTGTAAAAAGTCTCCCCTTTGAAAGTAACTGAAATAAAGGAAAGATTCTCCATCCAGTTGCATTTTGCCTAATATTGTAGATAAGCAAATGTACACCATATGATAACTGTCAACTTTTATATCACGGTATACCTTGAAACTGGTATATCGCTGCAACCCTATTCTCAGTAGAACCCCCTGGAAGGGTTCTCAGAAGCTGTGAAGGTTCTGGAAAGAACATCCCCACACACAAACTCCAGAGAGGGTTCTGGGTGGAGCCATTATACCAACAAAGGATCCTTTGTGGAACCTCTCACAGGGGGATGAACCTTTTACAGATGGTTCTAGGTATAACTCTTTATGTTGGGTTCTCGGCAGAACCCTCCTACAGTGTTCCAGGTGAGAACTACCGGGAACTAAAAAGGGTTCTTCTTTCAGGACAGAACCCTATACGGTTCTAGTTAGCGCTTTTATATCTAAGAGTGAAGCCTATTGCCAAAACAATATTGCATTTGCTTTTTATCTACCTTGAGAACACACTCCCAGTGTCCACTGCTGTAAAACCTGGGGGTATATTTCAGTGGAAACACATTCTTCGATGTTACATTAGTGTGTTGATGAGGCAATCGAGATGTTTCACAGTTCAGAGGGGAGACCACATTACAGTCCACCCACACAAAGACTTTTGTGAACTCACCCTCTATGGGACTTCCCCATAAGAAAGTTTCTCTTGAACCCGAGCAAACAAAGAACCATCAACATAGTCAATTTGTCACTGCCAGAATAATCCCAGAGGTCCTTGCTCCACATAGACTTCAAATAAAGTTAGCACTAACGCTTTCTTTCTTCTCTTGCTTGGAGCCATGTGGATAAAAGATGACACATCCATTCAAGCCACACTCAGCAGACCATGAGCTCACTCACTTTGAGACTTGGCAATCCCCTCTACTCTTTCATTGGACAGGAAATAAAATACACCTTCTCAACTCCTCACCCTTTCTTCAACCTCACCGGGAAACATTTCCTCTCATCGGGTCTTTTTATTTTTTCTTTGTCCCTGTTTCCCTTCCCTTCACATGTGGGGATGCAGGGCCTGGATCTTTTCTCCCCTTTCTACATCCTCCTAAACTTGTGGGGGTGAGTAGGGTGCGTAGCAGGTGGTCCAAATGAAACTTCACTTTAATCTTTTGAATCAGCAATCTCTAAGCGTTTCAGGGCTTGCAGCACCAGATCACCACTTTATGCTGACCCACTGCTGTACTGCGTGTGGTCAGCATGTGGTGCATGTAAGACTAACATGTGGTCAATTGAGAACACAGGAGAATAAAGGAAGTGACTCCATGAGATTGCATTGTCCTGCTGTGTTTTCTCACAACTAAGACATTTTAATGCCCCTGTGTGGACACTATTTCCTCTGTGGACGTGGAAACACAGTCTTTAACCATTTAAATATTTATCTGTACTTGATGTGCTCCTGTCCATACTCTTTAACTCTGAGAGTTGTTCAAGGACTTCTACAGAAACGTTTATATAACATCTGGTGATATCCAAATGAAGTTGTTATCTTGCACAATGCATGCACGTTGAAGGCTACACAAACAGTCTCTTGATTAATGCCACTGTAAGGACACAGTAACACTCAGAGATAAGAGCCAACAGTCACGTCTTATCTATTGACAGCTGCTACTGTATTTGATTACTTTAAACTGTCATCCATGAGTGCTGCTATGGATTTTTACCGTAGTATTTGCATTTACAGTCACATATGACACACTTAGCTGAAATTCATGGAGCATGCAAACTCTTTTAGAGAGGTGTCGATTCAACTCTATAGTGATTTTAAAGGATGTAGTTTGTGGTGCTGTTGAACTGCATTTCATTATACAGAAAGGTGTTTCTTTCTTTCTGTTTATTAACCCACCCACACTGATATAAATGTAGTTGATGCAATAATAGAACCATATAATTCAGTAAAGTTCAACATCACCACAAGCTGAAACTTTACTTCATGAAGTGCTTCAGACATCAAAAACATAATTCAGTGTTTTTACTGTCCAAATTGTGAGTGGGCTCAAACTAGAGTAAAAGTCAAACTTAATGTGACCTTGACCTTGTTGCTTCAAGGCCACAGTGTTAAAGGAATATTTCACTTACAAAAAGACTCTTTTGTATATCAGTTGCTCACCTATTACCTTAAATTCATGAAGAAAGCTTTTTTTTCCTGCTTGCCTCGACAGTGAATGAAGAATCCACAAAAACAAACCGTTTTATGGCTTGGTAGTGTGCTTGGACACGCACATGTATTTGAACTCTGATCAATCGGAGCTCATACGTTCAAGTGCTCGGGCACACTCAAAGGATGAAGTTTTATATATCGTAACTTTTTGGTGAAAATGCACGTGTTTAGGATGTACTGAGCATACAACTGGATCAATGAGACTTATAGATTGAACTGCACAAGTTCTGTGAGAGTTTGTAAAAGGACATTGTGAAATAGAAAACTTTGATTTTCTCACATGACTCCATGGTGAACAAAGAATCCGAAAAAGGCGAACATTCCTCATGAATTGAAGTCATTGGGATCCATGCTTAACCACAGCAAAACTATATCAAAGGGTGCATCTGTTTGGCAAATACTGAGCACAAGACTGGATAAATGAGACTTGTTGTGTGAGACTTTATAAAAGGATGTTTTGGTATAGATTTGCTGTTGTAAAACATGTTACATGTTATAATTCATCTGGAATGTTTGCCTATTTTGAATCAGTCATTCTCCGTGGAGGCCTTTGAGGAGAAGAAAGTTTTCTTTATGAGTTTAAGGTAATTGACAAATTGATGTGGAGTACATATTTCCACCAGCAGCAGGAGGCAGACATCCTTGCATGCAATGCTGACAAGTTTTTGATGTGTGCTTGCCATGACTTGACAATGGCTGCATCCACAACTGGATCCTGTAATGGTATCACAGACTCTGCAGGCATCTGCCACAGAACTTCTTCTGCAGGTCTTTCACCACATCCTTGCTCACTGTCTTGGTGCTCTTTACGGCCTGGCAGAAGTCGTCAGTAATAGTGAGTCCCTCCATTGTCTGGTTGAGCGTGACACTTGGTCATCACTCTCATCATCAGCAGGGAAGCAGACAACCTAAGGTGGTTCAAGACATGCAGTGTAGATGTGTTTAATAGCTTTAACATTAATCTGCTCAAGTTTTAACTATATCTGGTGCCTCCATCTTTGTTTTGATAATGTCTAATGCCCTAATGTCTTGTGTTCTCAGCTTTTTTGCTGCAAGCTGAAATTGAATTGCACCAACACATTATCTTTAGATGCATTAAGAGGAAACTCTGAGAGTGGAAAGTGATTGGAATAGCAAGTACTGACAAGGAGAGTCCAAAAACGCCTGCTGGCTGTGGAGAATTTAACAAAACTTACAGTACAGGCCAGTTATCAAGGACTGGCCAGCATTTGTTTGGTGTTGGTTGCTATGGAAAATAGCTGCCAGTGGTGAGACTGTAAAACTAATTCTTTAACATGGGACACTCTATCCTCACCCTTGACCCTCTGCTCAATCCTATTAGGTATGTTATCCCATTTCAACATCGCAGGGCTGTTTCATATTACTTACAGGGATACCCTGAGGAGCAAACATAGTCGTGTGCAGAGTGAAGAGAATTTGGACTGAGGAAAGACATGACAGCGGTGGGTTAAGATAGTGAAAGATCTGTGGCGAGCTGTCATGACAGAAACAGACAGGTGTTGGCACATTTACGCCAACAGCAAGTCAGGGTCAGAGCACCTTTTTAGATTGAATGATCTGGTATGTCTGTGATGATGTTTTCAAGCAGAGAGGAAAAACAAGTCATGCCCATATCTCATATCAATGACCATTCCACGAGAGGAAAAGAATTTCAGACTTGATCAGAAGCTAATTCAAGTCAGGATGTACCATATCATCAACTCCTGGTGCTAATTAAAAGCTGTTATTTTAAAACACCATCATTTGTCCAGGCTGTCTTTGTGTTAAGGCACAAACAAGTAAACAGAAAGAAGTCTGTTATCAGCGCTATGTCATTGAATGTCCATTTCCTGTGTTTATCCTCTCACAAGGAGGACCCATCCTCCTCTAGTTAATAAAGCTTGTTTATGCACACTGACTCATACTCTATTTCTGTCTCCTCCTGGTCTCAACCTGCCTTCTGCTATTCCAGTGACCATCTGAAAGCCAACCTCAGCTTTTGTAGCTGCCACCATGTGTTTACTGCTCATCGGTTACACATGGTGTGGCTTTGATCTCCAAACCAGTGGGAGCAAGAAAAAATAAGAATCAAAGGAAACATGTTTTTTTGTTGTTTCAAAGTGGAAAGCACCGCAGATGGAGAATAAAATTCCCTTTTTCTTCTTTTTTTGTGTGTCCACCATCTGCACCAATTTTGGAGGTTTCAGAATTCTTTCACACAAGCTGAAAAACATTGCAGCATTTTCAAAATATTCTGTCACCACTCCTTTCTTCTCTCCTCTCCTCTGCAGACTCCGATGAACCAGGCATCCACACGTTCCCACTGCATTTTCACTGTGTACTTGTGCAGGCGTGAGCCGGGCTCAGCCACTGTGCGGCGCTCCAAGCTCCACCTGGTGGACTTGGCTGGATCGGATCGAGTTAGCAAGACTGGCCTGAATGGGCAGCTGCTTACTGAGGCCAAGTACATCAACCTCTCCCTCCACTACTTGGAGCAGGTAGCCACTTTTGATACATATTTACTTATTACCTCTGCCAAAAGGTTATGTTTTTGTTGTTTGTTTTTGTGTCTGTTAGGGCCAATAAATGTAGTGCTGTGGACTTTGTCTTTAATTTTTGCGGGTTTCATGCCCCTGCTCTCCAAACATAACGTTTGTATGTTACGATTAGACAAACAACATTTCAGGCTGTAGCCAATCCCAGCACAGTAGTGTAGAGACTTGTCGCTTCCCTCATTTGCATAATGAAAAAGAAAATATGTATGACTGGGGAAATACATTTTTGAGGGGGGTGACAAAGAATAAATAAATACATTTAAAAATGAATAAATACATTTAAACTAAATAAATACATGGAAAAATAAATAAATAAATACATACATTCAAAATTGATAAAACATAAATGAAAGAAAAAACTAAATGAAGTAGATAAAGTAAATAAAGATGTAAATTTAAACAGGTGTGTCAATTTATGGCTTTTATCACTTAACTACATTTATTTTTTTATATATATATATATTTTTTTGCATTTAAAAGCATATTAATTTTTTTATATGTCATTTAGCTTTTTATCTATTCATTTATGATTTTGGCAGCTTCTGTTCTCCATAAAAAGCCAGTGGATGGTGGTGAAGTTCAGTAGAGACAAAACACAGCCAATTGTAGAAATACAGTGACTTTATAACGCAGTCCACATTCATGAGAACCGGTAATCCTCTGGGGCAGCCTACACATTTAGTTGCTCAAACTTCAGACAGAAAGCAGTTGTTATCATTTGACATAATTCTAGTTTTAAAAATATATTCTGACATATAGTGGTTGCAGAGATTTGCATATCATAAAAGACTGGACTATTGGCTTTGGCAGAGGTCTGCGCTCTCCAAATGCCCTTCCAGTTTAAAATAATATATTATATTATATATTCAAAATATATTTGATGCTGTTTATGAAATACACTTTGGCACAGAATACATTTTATTTGCTTCATTTACTGTGTGTGATTTGGCACAGCAAGTTCAATGCTTTCAACTGTGAGAAACAAAAATAGTGTGTTTTGCTGATTCAGGCTACTTTATTTGTTCAGTCTAAAATAACTTTCATTAATTTCATGTCAGACATTTGACATTGATTAATGGCCATCTTGCAACTACTGTGTAAACAGTTATGACCCACAAAGGTAGAATGAATAATGAAATTTCCTTTCAGGCATCATGTTACAATCAGGCATTTAATTTCCTACCTTCATCTCTGTCTTGATTTGCATGTCGGCCCTGCTCTCTTCTTCAGGTGATCATAGCTTTGTCAGAGAAGAACCGCTCCCATATTCCCTACAGGAACTCCATGTTGACATCTGTGCTGAGGGACAGCCTTGGGGGCAACTGCATGACGACCATGATTGCCACTATGGCAGTGGACAAGAGGAACCTTGATGTAAGGATGGTGTGCCCATTGTAAGGTCATGTTCAGACAGAATATGCTGTGATATGCCAAAAAAGAGGAGAAAGAAGGTTCTTGAGTAGATAATGTTAGAGCTACTCTACAAATCAAGTTAGCTTTGTCAATAGTGACTTTAAGTTTCTCTCCTGAAACATCCTCTTGGTGCTCTGGGTATTTAAACATTTTCAGACATAAAATACTTGGCATGTCATACAGTATATCACGCTTCACAAAGACTGATAAAAAGCTGTGCTCTGTAAAGAATGTATAGATTATTAACATTTTATCATCTTTGTTGAGTCCTTGCATGCATGTGTCAAGTGAGTACTAAATGAAAGACTAACTGTTTTCTTTAGGAGTCCATCTCTACATGTCGCTTCGCTCAGCGCGTGGCTCTCATCAAGAACGAGGCGATATTGAATGAAGAACTGGATCCTGCCCTGGTGAGACAGCCAGACACTCGCTGCACTTCTCCACTCACTACAAATACTGTAGCTTCACCACACAATCACACCACAGAAGCATGACTTAATGTGCTGTTTCATTATGGCCAGACCCTCCTCATAGCTTCCAGACCTTAAATTGATCGGTGGATGCAGTGAGAATCCAGCTCCTAAATGTAACTAAATGTTAACCCAGCATGTGCTTAAATGCCCTCTTTGGGTTTCCAGCACCAAATTAGTTTTTCCAGCGTCACACAGACATCCTCAAAGAAGCAGTTTTCCACCTTCAACTCGTGGATGCCTGTCCATCTTGTGTTATTTAGACTGCTCACAGGTTCTGTTTGCATTCTCTCCCTGTATTGTTTACATGCCTCAAATTCTGTTATGGCATATTTTATCCCAGTACCTTAAAGCCACTTGAGAAAGCATCCAGCTGGAGACTGGTGTGTAAATATGTCTCTACACACATCCATGCAAGGAAGCACGCGTTCCTGCCCAAGATCTGAGGCCATAGTGTAACATTTTTAAAATGAGAGTGGGCAGTCTGTTTACTTTGAGTAATTTTATTTAGTATCTTTATACTATGAATACGTTTTTATTTTAGTAAGTCAGAGAAGAAGCCAAAGTAGGAGATGGAGAGCAGAGAAAGTCCTTGGATTGTGGCAACACATGTGGTTACAGAGGCCACTCAACATTTTTTCAGATAGGCCTTACACATACTTCCATAGCTGCCTTTTGAGAAATAGCAAATCTCATGATAGATTGGCTGAGCAGTTTGGCAGGTTAACTCTTGATGATGGTTTCCTTCCTTGACTTTCTCCTTTCACAATACTTGTCACAGCTTCCTTAGTGTGCCAGGAAGCAGACCTGGTAGTTGTTGTAAAGGTCCCACGGGGGATATACAGTAGTAAGTCATCATCACAGCTATATCCGCTTCCTCCCCTCCCACCCAGATCTGCCTGAGGATCTACTGCTACTGTATTACTGCTAGTGAAGCCTTGGCTGGCCACTTGCAAACCCTACAGAGGTATTTTTAAGAGAGTCTGCGGCCGGCCCAGTAATTGTGACAGTGTCTGGCAGCTCCCAATTGGGTCCGGCACAGTTACAGCTCCAGGCAAACCCAAACTCCGCGGGCAAACTTCTTGTCTCCGTTTATGGCTCTTTAGTGTGTTTCTCATTTCGTTCGTTGCTCCCGTCTCTCTGTCTCTCCCTCTATCTCTCTCCCTGGTTTAGTGAGGAAAAACTTAAAGCCTGCCGTGCAGTTTGCAGATTAGAATGATGTCATTTATTGTGGTTTGGGGTGACACTCAGATTCCCATTTTTGGCCTGCCACTGTCTGAAGGCACACTGTCTATTCTATTGGACATGCCGGCTGTGGTAATTGATTTGAAACCTGGAGTTTGCCGCTTGCAATCTTGCAGTCAGTGTTTGGGGTATCACTCTGACCACACACTGCCGTAATGGTCCTATACTGTAGCCTGCAGGTTTCAAAATGCACTTCTTCAAAGCCTGAACAGCAGGAAACAGCCAGATCAGACAAAACATTTAACAAGTCGTTCATGGACAGGGGAAAAAAATGAGGTGTTGAAAGTGACCTGTGAAATAATGAAGTCAGCCACAGTGGCCACACCACATAAGGTTGGCTCTGTTGGTCTCGCTAAGAGCACTAAGGTCAGTCTTAATCCTCCATTTAAATCAGGCTGATCCTGGTTTGCAGTCAGATTAAATTGTCAACGGTTATTGGATCTTTCATGATGCACCTACCATCTCTTTTAAATTTCACGTGTGTATTGAAAGGAAACTTGAGCATTTTGTGTGCAGGGGTGCTTAGTATGAGCTGAACTGAATTGCCATCAAACTTATTTATGTAATACTGAAAGGCTCAAAAAGTTTTATCTTAACAGTCCCGGGTTTATGCTCATTTACGGGTTCATACTCGTATTTTAGGTTTCTTCTAGAACACTGGTTCTCAACTGGTGGGCCGTGGTCCAGAACTGGGTCGCGGGTCAAGTTTGAATGGACTGCAAGTGACTCTGAAACATGTCACATTTGTAGAAAACACAATTTATTTTTAAGTTCAGTGAATTTCTGGCTCAGAGCTTTTGTTGTGAAGTGTTGTTTCCTGCTGAAGAGGGAGTGACTAACGGACAGTTACTTAGCAGAGACAGCAAACTAGCTCAACAACATGGCCAAACACAAGTATGATGCTGAATGTATTAAACTTTGTGGACCTTGAACTGAAGACTAAGGAGAAATCTGGACCCTGGGGCTGGACCAATTTGGAACCACTGTACTAGAACATGTTTAAATGATTTTTCTCAGGCTGTCTGCCTGAATATGCCTAATGTCACCCTCTTTTTGAAACGCTTCGTTTTAGTGCCATTCTTCTTCTCTTGAGGCACCCCTTACGTGAAAGCCCAGTCTACTCTTATAGGTCAGTGTTTCCGGGTCTTCTGCATCTGCGCTCAGTTTCTCTGCACCATCATTGCAGCCAGAGAATGACGGCACTGTCCCAGCACTTCCTACCTTTATAAACCATTTCATTGTCATTGTGTTGCTTGGGCAAAAGCTTTGGTTCCTTATTACTTTGTGTCATCTATTGCATTAACAAGCATTCCAACAGGAAATAGCTTGTTTGCAATTCAGTGACTATTATGACTCATGAAATTCAGATGGAATGGCAAGAAGCGATATATCCATATGCTGCATGAATTGGAAATATAGGAATGTGACTACATAAAAGGGTTGGATGAACCTGAAGGCAGCAGGTATCAGAAAATAGATGCTCATGTTGGATGTGACCCATATAATACTAAGAAAAGTAATTTTTTTTTTTTTCACAACTTTACAGATTTGCCCAGTGTGGACATGATCGTTACAAATTACCTCCTTTTCCAGACTCCCTAACATTACTAACATAATGGCCAACCAATAAATGCATACAAGAGTGTGGTGGACTAAATCTGTTTTGTGTGACATACTGAATGACTAATAACTGAAACAACTGCCGTCTTGTTTTTGGCAGATTGAGTAAATTTACTTGACAATAACTGTCTTTTATATTTCAACTCTGTACAAGGACGCACCACTTTTAGGCTAACATCAGCTAACGATAGCTAACTTTAGTTACAGTTCTGGTGAAATGCCGTTAAAAATCTGGGTCGTGCCTAAAAGTTTACCTTTAACATTAACATTTGACATTACTAGACTCTGCTACTCCGGACTGAAGATAGAGGTTTTCGATCGACATCTGCTGCCGTTTCTCAGTGAGTTTTTATTCTGTTTTGTTTTGTTTTTTGACCCCTTCGTGTCCTACTATTTTCAGGACATGAGGTGGCCGTTGTTTTTTACCAGTTTGATCATTTTAGCCATAAACAGCACAGATGCTGCCTTTAATGCTCTATAATAAAAAAAGACATGGAAAGATTTTTTGTAATGTGGGACCTTTAAGGTGTTGTTATGCAGCTAAGCGTAGGGTAATAGGAGGCTGGGTGACCCTCCTGAACCTGGACTCTCCCTTCACTTAAAGACACTCACAACATCTTGCTTGAGAAGACAGCTCTGATTAGCACATACCTGTGAGTCAAACACTGTCCTGCTTATAGCCCACTAGAGAGACATGTTTGGGAAGCGAGTGTGAAAATTCCTACGGGTGGTTGCTCTCCCAGGTTTCCTCATCTATCTCATCTGAGAGCCTGGCTTTCGTTAGGACCGAAGATAGTTTGAAAGTATAATGGTGTGATTCAGCAGAACAGTGCTCCTTGCCTTAGTCTAAAATGCCTGAATGGTGCCATGCATGGAACACAGCCCATGTGTTATCATTTTGTTATGAAGGATAAAAGACCTTGTGTAGGTGTAGTGGGAAACTATGACTCCTCTTTCTTCTCGAAAGAGGCCCCATAATAGTACCATGTTTGTGAGTGGCATACTATATAAGACATATGCATTTGAGGTGTAACCTGTGGTTATACTGCAGTTTATTGTGGGTGGTTTTCTGCACAGGATGGATAGTATATATTCAAGAAGAAGATGTATAATTTAAAGTTAGGGCTGTCTGTACAAGTCAGTTTAATGTTTCAAACTTAATTATGTAGCATGTTTGTCAGCTCATATAAAATAACACAGACATACTTGGAGGGTTGCTTTTTCCATCACCATAACAACCTGCACGTTGCATTACTGTACTGACTCGGGTTTCCATAGGATATGCTGCCATCACCAGTCACGTGGCCTGAGTCAGTTTTTATTCAGAGTGTATAGAAGCCTGCCGTGGTGTTGTGGTACCAGTGTGGGCTCGGCACTCTGAAATAGACTGCACGATTCCGCTGACCAACAACTGGCGGTCAGTTCCTCAGGATGCAGCTGGGAGAATTACATCAGACCATGGGCTCCAAAAAAGAGATACAGGGAGCGGCTCTGGTGAGGGATGGTCAGCTATGATGTTAAAAAATATGATACGGGGTGGATTTGGGGTGAAATTTTTTGTTTAGCTCAGTGGCACCTGCCCAAAACCACACCGCAGGTCTGTTTCTTCTCAAGAGCGTCTTGATTTGACACTGTCTGACTGTATGACTGCTTTTGACCTTCCAGTTAGAAGATACGCTTGCTAGAAGTGGCGGTGCTCTGCTAAATTGCTGACCTTTGACCTTGATTTAATTTTTATTGAACATACTGGCTCCCTTGCAGTTTTGTGTCAGGAGAGTCACTGTGACTCTGGCACACAGTCGCCTCTTTCTGTTGTATTTGCTCTTTGCTGCTGAGACTGTTCCAGCCTTTCAGTCTGCTTTAGTATTTTGTGGTGTGGTCAGATTCAGTGGTGATAGTTAAGTGGGATTTATGCTGAAGAAAGAAGTATGTCATGTGAGAAAAAGAACAATTGCCACTTGTTTTTTTAGGTGGTTTGGTATGTTGTTTTGTGGTGCGATTTGTGCAGAATTCTTATTACAACTGGTCTGGCTTCCTTCCAATAACTACACCATCCATTGATTTTGATGCTGGCCTACTTTCCCTACCATTAACATGTATCTACATGTCTCTGTTTAGATGTAATGTAGACTGGACCGACTCCCCTTTTTTTAGGGATTTGAAAATTGAATAAACAGCCAGTTGAAATCTTGTACAATTAGCTGCAGAAAAATCAAGCTGTAGGTTTTATCAGACTAATCAGTCTCTATGGGCCGTCTGTTATGTATGTGACCTCTTTCACATTCAATCATAACACTTTGACTTCAAGTTACGGCACACTGCCAGTACCTGCTGAGCATCAGAATAAGGGCACGTGTCAAGTGGGCTCACCTCTAACCTCTTGCTCTCAGTGTGTGATGGAAGATTTAGGATTTAATCCCACTTAACAGGTCTGCTGTATGAACAACAAAGAATTAAACATGAAAAGCGCAGTTAGTAATGTGGAGAACTGAGCGTTTGGCTTCAGAGGTGTAGAAGTAATGGCTTTGACATCAGCAAGTGATACATTTGTACAATTCATCAAATATTCAAACAAATAGCTTTTACTTTGGGGTGTCATGCTGGGGCAGTAGTTAGCACTGTACTTCTGGGTTTGAACCTGCCAGTCGGCTGGGGCCCTTTGTGTGGCGTTTGCATGTTTTCCCTGTGTCAGCATGGGGTTTCTGATGATTCTCCAGCTTCGTCTCACAGTCCAAAGACATGAAGGTCAGGGTAATTGGTGACTCTTAATAGCCCGTAGGTGTAAATGTGAGCGTGGATATTTGTTTAACTCTGTGTCAGCCCTGTGATAGTCTTGCAACCTCTCCAGGGTGTACCCTGCCTCTCGAGTCCTGTTTTTTTTGGGGTGCGCAGTCCAGTGCAAAATAATAAAAACACAGCACTTGTTTTGATGAGCAGGTAGGCTAATCAAACAAAAGGAAATCCGACACAGCTGAGATATGAACAATCCCCCACTATCTTGCCATCTCGTCCTTTTTCCAAAGCACACCAATTTAAAAGAACAACGGACCACTCGCTACAAGACAAGTCATTGTCATTATCATAACGTCAAAGATTGGCGTTGCACATAAAAAAAGAACATAGCTAACGTTAGTTAGCTAACTACATTTTAACCCACAGTATGCAGAACTTACTTAAGTGTGCTTGCAGAGGTTAGAGAGGGAGAATTTAAAAGACGAGATCTCAGTGTTTTTCGGGAAGCAAAGCAAGCACTTAAATACTGCTATCTTTTTTAGATTTTGGTGTAGAAAGTGTGACCAGATGTGGCCTGGGATTGTCACCTGAGGCTACCTCTTGTTCTGTTCCGTCATCATTGTGGTCCAAACCCATGTGGTGCTTCTTTTTCTTCCAGGCAGCTGGCAACTTGGCATCTGCAGTAGAGTCGCTCCTCGCACGCTTCACCCCCTTATACTCAGTCCCCACATTTACCACATAGCATTACTTTGCAGTAATATTCAAATAATTATTTCAGTTAAATTTGTTCTATTTCTATGAAGGTGTGAGTGAAGCAGATTGTTCATTAAGTGTAGTCTGTTGTATTTACATAACCTGCTAGGCAAGCACATTGTCACTCCTCAATGGTGAAAAATAACTTTTCTTCAGACTACAACTCCCTGTAGCCATTTTGCTTTCACAATAGCCAGAGGTCTTAATAAATTAGAGTGTAACCATATAGCAACAGCAAGAAAGTCTTCTTTTGACACTTCGTGACTCAATCAGAACCCTATTGAGCAAATTCAAATAATAAATTATTACTTTTTTACTTTTTGGGCACAGTGATAGCCGTCATGCAGGTGCACATAACCTGCATTTGTAGGTCACCATCTTGTTTAATTCAGTGTATCATTAAAGCCAAATGTCAGGTGTTCCACATTACAAAATACAACATTGTTTTCATGTTCAGACCAGGAGAGGGATGTTCCTCTCTCACAATGTTTCAGCTCAATTGCTCCCACTCACGCCAGCCTGCCCCTGCCAACACCAGCCTCCTACATTACCCCACCAATTCTTCCAAATACATTCGCCATCATCAACCACCCCTCTGTGTCTGTGGCAGCTTTTGGGTGCAACAACAACTGAATGCAACCTTGGTCTCCTTCCAAAAAATATGGTAAAATTATGTTGTTATGTTGTCGTCTGTTAAAATTCTAAATAATGTACTATTATGCAAGGGAGTAGGTTTGCATTACCATTTGCATTATCCTCACTCTAACAGTTCTGTGCAAGAAAATACAGGACAAATTATGTCTCAAATTGATTTCATTTTTCAAAACAGGATGATCACATATTAAACCTAATCACAAGTGGGTTTTTTTTTTTTCAATTCCTTGTGGTATTCCACCTCTGATGACAAGCAGCTCACTACCGCCTACATTTTGCTTCCTTCGGAGAGAGTCCCAAACAGGCATCTGTGTTTGTTACATGTTCTGAAGGGGATACTACTATATTAGCAGAGTAATAATGTCATGCGCATTGCCCTATAGGGCAGGTAGATTTTCTTTCTTGAACCAGTATGACTTTATTCTCATTGCATTATGGGTTTATTTTCATAATGTTTTTTCATCGGATATTATAACTTTTTTTTCGCCTGTTCAGAGAACACAGATATGTGTGACATGTTTTAAATGTTCAGATTGTTTTGAACATCAGTAGAAATCTTGCTTAATAGCTGAGCTAGACACATCAGTTTCACATTTGCTTAGTGTTAATCACTGTGCAGGGCATGCTTTTGTCAGACTGGATCATTACATTGCTTCTTTTTTTGGTTTAAGTTTGGCTGCACAAACTAGAGATCTGAGACACTGCATGTGAAGAGATATCTGACGCTCGTGGAGTTAAGGGAACCTGACAGTATCCCTTAAGCAGATCAAGTTTAATGATGCATGTAGCCGGGCCGACACTGTCAATACAGTCATCCATGTGGGGCAAAGGGAACGAGTCAGGTACAGTAACAGCGTTCACTTTACGAAAATCTGTTCAGAACCGAGGGGTTCCGATGCGTCCATACTCCGGTATCAAGTTGTACAACTGATCGATATGTTTATTTGAATGCCAACAGAAGCTAATGGTGTCCAGTGAGGTTATTGACAAGAGCGATGCGGCCAGAAAATAATGACGTGAACCTGTTATCACAGAAGTATATCACTTAAATAAGATTTTGAAAAGAAAGATCTCACATACAAGTGAGAATGTGGCTTCATGGACACATACTGTACTCATGAAAGAAAACATGCTTCTCCATGTGTGTTACTTGCAACTTGTTACTACCCACCCCTGCAGAAAAGCCAGTATACTGATATGAAATGGTTGTGTCCCATCAGATGAGCTACTTTTGTCAGATTAAATTCTGTATGGCTACTCCTACACATGTAATACTTAATTTATGTTCTGACCTCACTAATCCTTTAGGTGCTAGATAGCAAGATGCCTGCTAATCCCTGCCTAGACTGAAATAAGGTCACTTAGGCTGACCTCTATAGGTATGGACCCTTTCTGCAGGGATAATGTCATCCCGTTTGTTTTTGTTGGATTCTCCTTTCATGCCTTAAATAGATTTTTGTCATATACTCAGATGTGAAAACATAAAAAGAATGTCCTGGTCCTGTCACATGATCTCTCAAAGGATTATGATTTTTGACATTAATAGATATTTTTGCTGTCACTGTTTTTTATTTTATTTTTTTTTCAAAGATTTTTATCTAAGTACTTATTTAAAAAGCTATGTCTGGACTTGGTGAGATATTTTGCTTTTATATATACAGTAACCAGACACGGACAGCGGTTACTAACAGCTACCACCCCGTTGGCTCAGTGTGCAAGGCCTTAACCAAACACGTGTGGACAGACAGCAGTAGAAGGTTTTATGTGTACTTTTTTTGCCACCATAGCTGTTTAATGGTAATTTATGTTTTTGCTTCCTGTATTTTCTCACTGGAGCATCCAGTTGTCTGGAATCACTTAAGTTTGTCCTCAAAATGCATCTGTAAGATAAGCCGCAAGATCATTTTCAGAAGGATTGTCTCATCAGTTGGCAGCAGCGAAATAGCCTGTCTGCGGTGCTTGTGCATGAGTGTGTGTCTTAACTTTGAAATGTAGGTTTCAAATATGCACAGTTTTACGTTGTGTGTACTGTATGTGCACATGCAGCAGACCTCTAACCCTGCCTTCTGTGTGTGTGTTTCAGCTAATTACCCGTTTGAAGAGAGAGATCCAGTCTCTGAAGGAAGAGCTAGCCATGGTGACAGGAGAACAGAGAGATGACCAGCTTACTGCCGAGGAGACCCAGAAGTAAGTCACCTGATGTTCCTTGATTCCTAGTCCCTTCAATGTAGTCAGTCTCTCAGCATAACCTAGATGGCCTGTGATGCTTTCTCTAGATTTAAACAGAACAGATGAAGGGAGACAGCAAACTGTCTGAGTCTGATTTAACTTCTTCCACTCCCACACCTCTCTACCATAGACCCATTTTTGTCTTTTTTAGGGGGGTCTGGGGATCTTTAGTGGAGGATAGCAGTTCAACAGTATATGTCACATAGGAGTAGTATACATCATCTGAAAGATGGGACCTTGAAGATTAATTTGATGTGCAGCTCTGCACCCGGTGTCTCTGTGTTTAAGTCATAAATATGTAATAAACATTGTGTTTTCCTTAGGCACCTTTTTAACTTTTAAAGGTTAGAGTAGGGATGCTATAGGTTAACTGCCAAAAATGTTTTTGACTACAGACCCAAGTCTGTTTAGAGCTTGCTACCAGCGTTGCACATTTGACGATTACCGCTTGTAACGCCATCCCAACCATCCCATGGCTGTGGACACATTGTGTCCACACCACAGTCACCCTCAGTGACCTAGCAGTAATTACTGAATGAGCAACGCCGCTAGCTAGTTCCCAAAGCTAATGTTAGCTTACCAGTGAAGACCAGAGGGTGGGCAGTTGGCACTATGTTTTCGCATGTTAATGCAGTCAGCTGGCTGTCTGTCAGCAAGGCCGACAGAAAATAACATAAAGGCAAGTCATTTGCATTACAAATCATTCAAATTTCACCACCTCTAAATGTGTAACGCTTTGAAATATAGCGCCAAAACTCACACTGAGTCAATGGAGTGTTGCACTACAAAAAAGGCCACTTGTAGCACTTCTTTTTTCCTTCCTAAAAAATAACTGGTAACTTACCAGTTAATGGGTGTCAGGATGTCGAAAGCAACATGCATCCCTACTGGCATCCCTAATTTAGAGTGTGTCGGGGTTTAGAAACTTATGATGGAAGTAGGCCTACATGATGGTCATCTCCATGTTCAATTATGTCTTATAAGTTGTTGCAGCTAATTTTGGATCGATACCATTGGTTACACAGATTTGGTGCTAAATTTAAGCAGTTTTTAACCGTCTGAGAATTGGTAACAATGTGCAAAAATCACTCCAAAATATCACACTAAGACCTTGAGGAACACCAGAGAGAAATCCATGCTGTGATTTGGAATTAAAAACGTTGGACGGTGAGCACTTCTGATCTGGAATTTCTTCAGAAACCCCCTTATAGTCAAAATACCTATAAAAGCTATCCATCCCCTGAATGCCTGGTGTGTCTAGTTTGTGGCTGTGTTTCATGAGGCTGTTATTATCCTAGAGTTCTCAATAGGCCATTACAGTAATATCCATTAAAAAACTTCCTCACTACAGTGAAATGGCTTCTGTGAAGGCTAACATCATCACACGTGAATAAAATTTGGCTCATTGAATCCACAGGAGTCTCAGCTTTCCAGTCATACACAATTCATGCAACTCAAATACTGTTAGGGCCCCCAGTATGGAGAAATTAAATTCTGTAGAGGAAAATCTGTACTGCATGCAAAATGTTGCTTGGTTTTTGCCAAGAGCTGCATGGGACTAGTGCAACGTGGGCATATCTGTTAAGAGGAGACTGTGGGGAGACTGTTTCTGCCCTTCCAATAGAACCAATTTTCATTCAGATACCTTGAGGTGAGAGGTCAAACAACCCCTGTGAAAATATCCATGCCAGTTTTTCCCTCGCTGAAATTTATCCTAACTTTGGAGCGTTATTTGGCCCCCTTCCTGACAAGCTAGCATGATATTGTTGGTACCAATAGATTCCTTTGGTCTTCTTACTTCATGTGATACCTGTATCTTCACTCCAAAATTCATTCTGCTACAGCCTGACAGGCAGTAATGATGGTCAAGGATGCAGACGTCCTAGTAGGGTGGAAGAGGTTAAATAACAATGTTCTAGAGGAGCTCACAGGAGGCCCTTTGCCACAGGATCATAGGTTGTACAATATGAGTGTGTTTGTGTGTGCATAATGTTGTGACCTCTGCGATCCAGTCATTTCAGGACAGTGCAGATGTGAATAGTGATGTGTTGGCCCTGTCAGCCCTCTAGGATGTTTACAGTGCGCCTCAGACCCTTGGAAGAGAGCAGATGGTCTTTTTTTGAAATGTGATTTGTATTTGTAATACTCAAAACCCCGAGATTCTTGAGCAAATATGTTTTGTGATTTATAAGTATTTGGGGTTTGCCTGAAGTGCCTACATAACTTATGCTGTTGGCTATGCATAGATACTGAGTTAAAACCTCACTCACTGAGGCTTAACCAAATCTAATGGAGTTTCTCAGGGCTCTGCTTCAGCCAGGACTGCTTTATTTCTGCTCTTATACTCAAATGACAGAGGGACTCAGCCAGTCAGGGCCAGAGTTCAGGCCAGAGGTTCCATCGAGGACTTGGCACGTCGCCTCTGCAGTGCTGATCTATTTACCGCGCCTTAGTCCCCTCAGTCCGCCTTTTTATTATTTCCTCTACCCGGGTGATTATCCTCGATTTCCCCCTGTTTGTGGTCAAACTCACACAGGGAACCTTTAATGATGTCTGTTGTGACCACACTCACTGGACATGCTGACTTTTTCTGTTTCTGTTTCCTCTCGGGTTTATGCCTTGAATCATCCCCAGCGCTGAGTGATTGCACATATCTTTGCTTATTAGCTGCCACATTTCCAAATGCTCATATATTCTCAGGCGTACAGATCTTAACCTTTCAAAAAGAACATTTTTCTGCCCTCCACGCTTATTAAGAATCAGTGTCAGTCCATTCCCATACAAGCTGAAGTCAATTTAAATTTATTTTCTAAATACAATATTAGTTTGCGCCGTTTCCTACATAACACATCACCTCACACCTTGGAAAGAATATCTGGAAACGATCAAATTCTAGTGTTTGAAAGATGATGTTTTTTCTCTCACAAAATATTGTGCATGGCACTGAAGGGCATTCTCCAGAGTCAAACTTTGTATGCAGTGTCCTGACAGAAGACCGCTACGTTTGTTTTAAGTCCTTCGTCATGTAAACCTAGCGTGTTTCTACACTGAACATGTTGCAGTGGAAAAATGAAAACCGCACGTTGTCGTGCCTACATTGGATCCGTCTGGACGGATGCCTGTTGGTCTTTTCCAGTGGCCGGTTCCAAAGGTTGAAGAACCAATGTTTGGACTATCATCCAGTGATAGTTTATCAACAGGCCGGCCCAGTGGAGCTGGAACACGCATTAAAGTAAATAGTTTTCTTTGACCAGACCCACATTTTAAACATAAGAAGCACTCCTCAGATATAAATATTAACTGTTTGAGTGCCTGTTGAGCTTGTGCTAAGTGTGATGGAGAAGGACTGTGACATGGAATGTGGCATGAGTTTAAGCTTTGGTAGATTATTGAAAATTTTCTGTGTGTGTGTGTCTGTGTGTTTAGATTGGAAGAATTAGTTAAGGCCTTTCTGGGCGACCCTGATCCAGACGTGACACTGTCATTGGGACCAGACATGAGAAAAATCCAGTACTGTTTCTTTCTGCTGAAGGTAATATATTTCCCATAGTCTTTCCATGTACAGTATCTGCATGCAAGTCTCCCTGTATAACCTTCACTGTCTGTTCTTTCCATCCATCCATTGTGTCCTGTTGTTATTTCCTCTCCTGTCCATGACAAGATCCATGGGCCATTACCATGGTAGCGTGGCAGCAGAAGATATTTTCAGTTCAGGTTGCTATGCTGGTTCATTGAAATGGATGTTTCAGTTGATCGATGTTAGTATGGAAGCAAAAAAGGGAGGAAAGCATTTGAATTTTAACATGTTAAAATTTAAATACCACTGAGCTCGTAGCATTGAAATATCTGAGTTTGAAAATCATGTAATTGAATTTATTAGTTCTGAAATAAGAATGATATTTCTTGATTTGTAATTTCAAAAGCTGAATTTTATTATATTTTTTCAGCGTTCATGAGTTTAGATTGCTTAAATTTGAATCAGTCAAATTCAGATCGAAAGCTACATGTCAAAAAATTTCAAATAGGAACATCCGGGTACCTAGTACTGCATTGTCAAAGTTCAGTTCAGTAGAGGATAGCGGTAGGCAGGCAGGTGGTTTAAACAAAAGGCAAGCTTTAATGCAGCTGGTAAAACACCTCCTAACTGAAGATACAGGCAGACGTAACTCAAAGTCCAAAAGAAAGAGGAACCAAAACTAAACTGAAAACAAACCAGGATGGCATTGTGATCATGGGGAAGCAATCCAACAAGGTACACAAAAGACCGACACAGGCTGGGAAAAACAAACCAGGGAATGACACACATGCATGACCACAGACAAACTGACAGAGGACAACGGGAAAGTCACAGGTACATATACACAGAGGACTAAATACAAGAACAAGACAAAGCTGGAGAAGGTGGGCACAGGCAAAAGGAGGGAAACACAAGGACTGGCTGACGATGAAGACAATGAGGGTGGAACACTCTGGAACAGGGAAGGACTAACAAAACTGATACAAAGCAGGAGTGTATGAAAACAGGCAAAGGCAAGAAGTAAGACAAGACATGACACATGAGGAGTGATCTTCAGAGTTAAACAGGAAACAAACTATACACAAAACCAAGGAACATGACATTTATCAGCAGTCGAGCCTGAATGCAATCAAGCCGACTTCTGGCCTATCAGAGCACGTTCTGTCAGTCATGTGATCCAAGAAAGTGGCTTGAAAACCCCAAAAAAGACCCCAAGGAAGAATGATAAGCCGTGTTAAAATTTCAAAATTAAGGATTCTGTGGCTGTTGAAGGAATGTATTCACCAGTTTCTCTTATTTGTTTCATCTGCTAGTGCTTTATCCTCTCTGTAACAGTGAAAGGATGGAAGACAAAAATATAGAACATATCAGTGAGGTGTCAGAACAAAACTCTGCACATTTCCCTCTATGAACTCAGTAGTGACCAGCTGACCAATAACCTCCATTAAACAGCTCCCTCTACTGTCCTCTGCCAGGAAATGCTTAACATTTGAATGACCTAAAAGCTCTGTAGATGTATCATCATCAATATCATAGATAGAATATTATCACTTTTTTCACAGAAAAGACTGATGAGAAAAATGATCTTATCCACAGGCAAAACCATAACCTAACTGTATATTGTGTGCCTAATTCTTGAGGCTATTGCTAGAAAGTGAAAATAGTTTAAAATCCAGTGATGCCCAATTATTTCCAGTGCTGCTGATTTTCCCACAGCCTGTTGTAAGTCTAGACACTTGGTGTTTTGCAGTTATTTGCCATCTAATTAGAGGCAAGGTGTTATGTGACACGCATGTGTTCAAACCAGAACTTCTTAAGAATTTGCACAGCAGCTAAAAGACTTATATCTACAAATAACACACTGGTCTGAGCTCCTTTTCCTATTGTATTTGTCAGTGCAGTGTGTCTCCCATAAAATGGTTATATAAATGAGAGCTGAAATATTTCAGCAAATGGATTATTCGGTCAACAGAAAATTAACCACTGGTAATTCATAAATAGTAAAATCAACTTACAAGCAAGCAAGCTAACATGCAACTGTGTTGCTTGGAAGCTGATACTCAAACTTGTTTCAATTAATGTCATAATTGTGTTTCCTTTGTATTTTTTTTTTGTGACTCATTTTTTATTGAATTTTCATTTTTTAACAAACCAAAATTAAAAAACATTCCTCTCAGAAACTAAAGAATAATGCTAAATTAAGATAACCAATCTCATGGGTTACTAATTAAATATCTAGTAAGAGTAATAAAATAAAATAGATAAATTTGTTCAAGCACGACATGTTTAACATTCTTTCTGTGAGACTACCACAACACTGCTGAGTGTCCATTCACTGTCCCATGTGAGGTTCCATGTCCACAGATAGTCTTCCAGCAAACAGATCCTTGTATTGCACCCAATCCACCTCCATCCTCATCTTTGTGACAGTCCCTCAAGAGCAAATTACTTCCTTTGTATTTTTAATAAAAGTAGAATCTGGGCATCATTTTGGGTTTGGCTCGATGCCCAATTCACTGACAATTTGTCATGCAGACTGCCATGGAAAAGGTTTGTAATTATATGTTGGTTGCCAAATGTTTGTAGAAAACACAAATTCTTAAAGTTTTGGTTTTGGAGAAAGTCAGATCAGTTATAGACTTTGTTCAACATTTCTCAAACAGCAGCCGATGGCCCACTGCTGCTAAATGAGCGTAGGGAAAACACTGCGGTGCTCACACTGTTCTTGCACTCTGGTTTGGTTGGATTTGGAGCAGCCACCAGAAGCAGTTCCAGATCCCACTTGAATGTCTGTTTATCTCTCCTTCAGTTTGTTATGATCCGCAAACTCTATCTCCTGTTCAGTTTACATTCCTCTGAGCATCAACCAAGTCACACTTAAGTGATTCTGTAGGAATTTGGATCTGGTTTGAATTTGATTTCTGTCCTCTTTGTTCTCGTGAGTGGCTAGCTCTTTCATGCTCAACACTCTCCTTATCCTTGGTTTAGGATGATGTTCAAGCACCGTGCATATCTGCAGTTTCATCTTTTCAGCACTGTGCACGTATAACGTGCAGTTTGACCACAATGATAAACAACTGAATGTATGATGTCACACTGCAGTGGTGGCATCCTCAGCCCAAACTCTGCTATCTTCTTCAGTGTGCTTCCAAACAGTGTATGTCCCCAAAACTTCCTGGGATCACCCTTATCCCTCCTCTGTGCCTTTCTCTTCTTCTGTGTCTTCTTCTCCATGTGGAAAAAACTGCAGTCCTTTAACATGTTTCCCACCTGTCTTTAAACCTGGAGTATCATTGAAATGTTAGAGTTATATTGCAGACAGGGAAAAGAGGGGAATTTAATTAATGTTTAGGGAATATAAGGGAATTTAGAAGAGCACCACTTGCCAGGATGAGACCACAATGTTTTTTCCAACTTGTTTACATTCATGGCATTAGATGGTTCTTTATATTGAATTTGTTTTTCTCGAAAGCAAACCCAAGTGTAGTAGACAGTGAGCTTTTCCTCTTGATGGTTGTTGAGATATAAAATAATAATTCAAGTCATGAAAACCCACTTAGATGATTTTTTACACCAGTTTTAAAGTTTGAAATTGTGTATCTTTGAGTAGCTGTACATGAAAAACATCATTTGATTGAATTCTTAAAATTTGCAATTTTTAAAAACATATTTTTTTAATATATCCATATCCCTACAAAGAAGGAAAAAAGAAGCCTTTTTCTGAACTTCTATTAGAGGTCAACAATCTTTCCTCACTGTTTTTTGTACAGATAATGATCATGGACAAGCAAGGTGGAGAAAATAGGCAGCGTGATGGGCGGGCGTCACCAGCAGCAACAGTGAGGGAAGGTGTAATTCAGGACTGCCACCACTGTGCAGCAGAAGTGACCAGATTAAAGGAGATGATGACGCAACGTGATAACGAGATCAGTATCCTTTGATGTGGTACAGCCATCAGGCTGTTGATCATCAAGCTATAAAACATGAGATTTCTGCCACAGAAATGACATTTCTGTTATATAAGTAATATTCCAATGAACAAGTCTATAAGGATTCAATCTTGGAATCCATCAGTTGTTGGTCTGATTATGATGTAGCCCGTGGGGGCAACAGTGGATATTTGGATCTTGAGCGGGCCAAGACTTCCTCTTCTGTGTACCCTGATAATTTTGGCTAATCTCTATAAACAGATATCTCCATATAATTGCAGATTCATTTTTTATTCAAAGGCTAATAAAAAGCTAAATCGCCATCTGATTATAGCCAGTGGGTAAGGAGAATTTTGGCCAATTTGTTCTGGATCTTTTTCTCTCCACATGATCTGTTTACCTGCTGCTCAATTGTGATGGCTCAATACTTCTCAGAAAATAAATAGCAACCAGAGCACTTCTGATACCAGTCTTGTGCAGTATCTTACAGACTCTGTGTTCATAGTACTAGAAATGACCAATTTTACGTTCCATTTGCAAGGCAATGCTAAAATCCCCAGTTATTATACTGGATGCATTATATGGTAAGTTTAAGATGTAAAGCAGAGATGCTGTATATTTACATAGGTAGGATTTCAGTGCCAATATTGTCATTGCATTTTTGGTAAGGCAATCTCAAATTGGTATCTGCGAGTCTTTTGTTTATCATTTTGCTATGCTCAGTAAGAGTCAGGCTGCAGTGTGACACCACATTGTCTCCAGAACAGCTTCAACTACTCTCAGTGAAGCATTGGTTTGCTATACGTGTTCTAGGTTTGTTCAGATCTCTCTTACTGCTGCTGTAGTGTATAGAACAAAAGAAAGTGTACTGCTGGATTCACAGTGGTGCAGGAGTAAAGCTCCTGTTCACTACCAGAGAGACCCAGGTTTGACTCCCAGGCTTGTTTGTGTAAATTCAAGACAGCGAGAGTTGTCACCCTTTTTACCTCACTGTGACTGACTGGTTGGGGTGTGTGCACATGTAGAGTGTAACTGAAGGGGATGGCTTAAAAATGAAACAGTATAGGTTAAAAGAGGGAGCTGGCAACACTAAGGGAAGTACTGGAGTCTACACCCTCTCCAGTGCACTTTGGGAATTTGCATTCCAAATTGATATAAAATGGGGGGAAAATTAGCAAAAATAAATTGAGCTGGTTTCCACTCTAGATTTGCGTCTGCTTCCAACAGTTTAATAACACTTACTGTTAAGAGTCAAATCTTTATTTGCAGAAAGGTATTTATCCTAAAGTAAATCTGCCTGTGTTATTGCATAGTTGGATTACAGCTCTTCTACACACACATAAATTATGAAATGTAAGGAGCCTTGCATTCATCACCAGTGCCCCAAAATACACATAAAATGTTTTTTTAATGTGTATGCTCAGAAAGATCTTCATCTAATGACTGCAGTTAATCATAATTACTATTAATCATAATCATGGTATTTGCATTTGAATATGATATTTCTAATAGCTTTATGGGATTACTCTTCCCTCAACCTCTCTTGCTGCGGCTTGTCATTAGATCACAGCACATTAGTTGGAAAATTGAGATGTCTGCTTGATTATTTAGCCACAAAAACCTCAGCTCTCCAAAATAAATAGAATATTATCATGCCGATATTTCACCGTAGTATTTCTTGGACCAAGTGTGTGTAATGTGAAATCCTCTCCTCTTTGTAGATTTTCCCTCTCAAGATGTCATACACTGGTTTTCACATGATGCAAATGGAATTGCCACAATTGGTATTGTGCATGTTTTAAAGGCCCATATTTCAGCCAGTAATGCATACGCTTCGCTGACCATATTACCCTTATGTTCTTTCATTGTGAAGTTTGTATATAAATTTGCAGTAGCCTAAACTGTCAATCCCTCAGTCAGGGTGGTCTGTCTACAGCCTGTAACACTATAGTTTGGGTTGACCAACCCTGTAGGGATGACATCATTTCCAGCCAGAACCCTAATAACCTTCTAGATTCAGACGATTTCTACAACTTAAGCTTGTATCCGCTAGCTAATCACCATGCTTTCCATGTCTGTATAACTGTCCCACCCCCTGCTCTGCTAGAACAGTTACTGGGAATCTCCTGTAGTACAGGCTTACTGTTCCCAGACTGACGCTGAGTCCTCCCAGGGTTAATTATGGCGAGTTCCCTGTAAAACAAAAGATTTTATCTTTACCCTCTGCCACTGTGTGCTCCCATGCATGGTTGACTCTGCATGGGAGTGGGCACCTGGTAATGTTTAGTTGACTCTGCTTGAGTTATGACACATCCACCACTAACATGATGATAGAGCAACAAGGAGGACTAACAAACACTGCTGACTTTAAAGGAACACTTCACCCCCACAGTGACCGTTTGTATATCAATTACTCACCCTGTGTTACGCTGAAATTGTGAAGGTAACTTTGTTTTTCTTGCATGCCTCTGGTGAACAAAGAATCCACAAATGGAAGAAAATTCTTGATGAATTGAAAGATCTGCATTTAACAACACCAAGACTATATCAAAACATCTGTTTACAAAATCGCACTCAACTTGTGCAGGTGAATGTGTCATTATCCAGCTGCATTTTCACTAAAACCATTCTTTTAAAACTGGACTAAAAGTGAAACTTACCTACACTCTCTTCATAGCCAGACTCCATTGACAAAAATTGTAATCTAACCTTGTAAAAACATGGGAGCTGCTGGTCTGCCTCTGCTTCGATCTGTTTTTTTGTCTGTGTTATTGTGTGACTGGATAAATGAGACTTGGATTATACTGCACAAGTTGTGTAAGGGTTTGTAAATGGATGTTTTGCTGTTGTTAAATGCGGATCCCTTATAATCCAATTCATTATGAATTTCTCGTTTTTCTGATTCTTTGTTCACTGGTGGCACACTAGAATTTTTTTCTCTACAGATTCAATAGAGGATGAGTAACTGATACCCAAATGGTCATTGTGTAGCAGTGTATTCCTTTAAAGAGCAACATTGTACATGCCACAGAAAAATGCCTTGTAGCATTTGGAATTTTCCAAATTTTGTCACTGAAATGTGTCTAAAAACTGTGCTTTCAAGGGTTTTTGTAAATCTGTGCTGAAAATCTACAGAAAATCCCAAGTGGAGCAGCAATGGTGGAACGCATCCAAAACCCTCTAAATGAAACTCTGTGTGCTGTTTATGCTGTTGATTGCTGTTGATTGCTGTTATTGTCATATGGTAATTGGCAGATGCAAGAACCAGAGCTGCTTTGAAAATGTGTCCTTGTTGCTGCATTTAAGAGTTTGTTACCTAACAGCATCACATTCACATGTTATCTTATTAAAATAGAACCTGGAAGGCAAATAATAGGCTCACAGGTTTGTCAAAATAATGAAATTAATTGGGTAGTTGCTTTCATTATGATGTTATTTAGCAGCAAATTCTTGGACTTGAAGTCTTGGTATTAGATGTTCTCATAGGTGTTAATATTGTCTACTGGCAGTGATCCAGGGACATAAAGTAACAACATTTTAGGGTAGAAAAAAATAGTAGTATTTAGAACTAGCAGATTATTCCATTTTATTTTCTCTTGGCTCACATATACTGTTGAATATATCCAAGAAATGTTTGGCTAATACTAAATCAGAATTGCAACAGTGAGAAGGCACAGAGGTTATCTCACAGTGTGTTTACTGCATTGGCAAAGGTTTCCTAGAGTCCCTTAACAACCCTGGTCATTGTTCAGTATGATTTCTTACGTCAGGACATGAATGCTCCAAATCCCAATCAATCAAAATAATGGTATACAATTTATTGCTCAAAGACTTCTATACTGAAAAAGAATCTCTGGCTCATAGCTGTAGTAGTTAATGTAGTGGGATATAAGATATTAAGCTCCTTATTTTTAGCCACAGTGAAATATGTAGACATCTTCCTGATGGACTGGCACAAAATCTGTCATCCATAGACAATGCACCTTGATGGCTTTGGCAATCCCTTGACTTTTCATTCATCATTCTGACATTTTCTACTTTACTGGTCAGAAAAGGCTGTAGAGACAAAAAGGATAGCAGACATAACTTTACTTTGCTTTAGTTGTGTTTTAGTGCGGAGAAAACATTCAGTATATTTAACCACTTTTATAATGCTTCCTGACATTTAGACAGGTTGATGCCTTTAACCTTTTTTGGACCTCATAATTTGAATGTTTGCTGGGTCTGATGAAACAGCGGCTCATCAGGCTTGATATGTAATCATCATTACTGGTGGGAGGGATTTATTGTTTGCTGGGTTCTGTCACTTGATTGTGACTTTGTGAGTCAGCTGTGCAGCTCATCCACGTGGGTTTTGTGAGAACTCTGTATCCAAAAAGCACTCTCCAGAATTTTAAGTTGTCAAGCATAGATGCAGCCAAGGCCTCAGGTTTGCCACCAGCTGCATACTATATTAGCATATATGCAAATGAATGCTGATTAAATGAAATTACCTAAATCACTCTTTTTGCAGTTTGGAAATGTTGCCTGGTCTTGGATTAAACCAATTATAACTAGATATTTTATATAAAAGATAGAATATTCTGTTGACACAGCAGTTGATATTATCATTGGCACATATTCTGTGTCTTATGAATAACTGGCATTAGTCAAGCCACCAGAGCATATAAATTTGACAACGTTTACAAAGGCAGTTGTTTTGGGGCCTCATTGACCACTCATCCCTCATTTTCTATTCAGTTCATGCATTCTGTTACAGTCTTTGTTTTGGCTCTATAATCACCATGCTTATGCTCACCAGAGGTCACTGATTATGGGTCTCAGTTCCTTGCCAGGGTCTGTTTGATATGTGCATGTTGACAAGCTCAGCCTAATGAAGTGCTGGAGTTGAGGACTGTATGTCTTAGTATTATTTTCTATTCCCAGGGGTGGTGTTGGTCACTTTCAGTGTCAGCACAGGTATTCTTTAAGCACCTTAGCAATTAGGTGCAATTATTATTTAAAGCTTTATTGTGTATTGTGCATCTTTAAATATGCAAAGCAACAGTCACTCCATAAATCACCTCATAAAAAACATAAGCATTCTTATTGGCACAGCACAGATTTGTAATATGTGCTTCATTATACTGTAGTTTTTTTTAAAAAGCAGAGGGAGAGTATTTGCAATGCAGATATACAGTATGGCAAAATTAAAATTAACCTCCTCTTAATTAATAATACAATGTCTGAATTGGGCATTACAACCCCAAAGTACAAATTTGCAGTAGAACATTTGTCAAGATTTCTTACTCTGAGCAAAGGTGTTGCACAGATAAAAGTGACAGATGATGAGACCAACACTTATAGGCCTTGTCATAGGCCAATATCCTCAGTCGGTTTGAGAGAACAGGGGTCTTGTTACAGAACTCCCTAAGTCTAAAAAATGTTATCTCAGTTTATGAAGACAGCACTGTTAAGTCTGTAAGGCAGTGGCAGTAAAAACTGGGAATAACTTGAACTCCTGAATATAATGATTGAAAGGCTATTTAAACTGTTTGGTGACACTAAAAGTGGGGTTTCCCTTTCCTCCACTGACACGATTAGTGCCTTCGACTCCTGATAGCTAAAACTGAACTCATGCCTTTTGTGGTCTATGACATCAAGCAAGCTAGCCAGTGACAAGTGAGAGCTGTTGATATTATGGCTTATCCATCTTGAGCAGCCTACTGATTCATTCTAAATGCAGATAAAGGCATGACAGCACGAGTGCAGACTGAAGTCTAAATAAACACAAGAAGTTTGTTCTCTAGAAAAGGATCATCACTCAATGAATAACCTCCTAAGCCCTATGATAAGCTATTATGGCAAGGCTTAACTATACAGACCAGTGAGCAGTGATAGCTAACATGTCTTTGGGGTCAGCAAGTGGGAACCTCCTTTCACAAGTGTTTCGTTTAGTTGGTCCCACGACACCTCCAGTAGGCTTGACAGTGATCTCTGGCATCCTAGAGACACTCCCCTAATGCCAGCTCTCACTGCTCCCCACACCAGCCCCAAAACCTCCTTTACCTTACCTATATTACCACATGGCTTTCCCAGTCCAAACAGCACTGCCACCTTCAACAAACCCAGGCTCCGTTTATGCAAGCTTCGGGTAGTGACCGTGCCGAGAGTAACTTTCCTAGCAAGAATTAAATTTACAGTTATAATTAAGATTTCAAGTTTAGGAACTACTTCTGCACTTGGAAAATAGAATTTTTCCAAACTTTGAAACTTAAGTTAAAGGCACACTGTGTAGGATTTAGTGGCATTTAGTGTTGAGGTTGCAGATCTAAAACATCTACCATATGCCAAACTTTTGGGAGAACTACAGTGGCCGACCCAAAAAGTGAATGGTCCTATCTAGAGCAAGTGTTCTGATTTGTCCATTCTAGGCTACTGAACAAGCAGTTAGGATATTTTTCTGTATTGAGGCCAGAGAGGCCTTCTCTTGAGGTGCTGGTTCTGTTTAACTAGATACTAACTGAACAGTGAGTGGATTTGCTATTAGTAGCTTCACTCCAATAGTATTTGTTTTCGAGACACCCACGCTGCTCAAACCGTCCTCTAATACTGTAATTATAATCTAGCATCTTAAAAGATTTTGCATACTTGTATTGTATGGTACATTGAAATTGGAGCAATTTGTGGCACCACTGAGATTGGCACTGCACCTTTTCTAGCTGCGGTAATTTTAAAGGCATTTCTTTATTTCCTGTGATGTCTGCTTTATTGGACAGTATAATAGAGAGTGACAAGAAAGATGAGAAGGAGAGATGGAATGCACATCATGAGCTGAGCCCGACCACATTTTGAGTGCATGGCATGTGAAGCAGCCCACAGATCTGACGTGCAACCCCCAAGAGAAATTTTCATCCTATACTAGAAGTCTATGATGGTGTTGAGCATAAATGAAGATATCAGATGCCAGGGATCTCAATAATGGAAAAACCTGGTGAACAACAGTCTGAAGTAATGACTTGCATGAAACAATGACATAGGACCCGCAGAAACAGCCATATTTCTCTGTAAAACTTGGCTTCTATAGGTCATTTGGAATTGTGTCGAGTTTAGATTTTGGCAGTTTTGAGAAGACTGCATGGTTGGTTTCATTGGAAACTGTAATTGGAGACTTGGTTCCCTCATGTTATTGTTCCCACTGACATCCCCTTTGTATTGGCTGACAGGAATATAAATTAACGTCTCCAGCTCCTTCAAAACTACGTCCATTCATCATCCAAAATAATGACATTCTGACTTTTTTTTTCTTTGAACATCCCAAATTATCTGCTGACCACCACAGTCTGGCCACAAGTAGATGTCTGCTAATCTCATGATAGGACCATGCTTGGAGAACAGACTAATGTGTTGTCTGTAAATTATGGGTTGTGATTAGGCCATCAAACACACTTCCATTTATAATGGAAAAACAGGCACACAGGAGGAGCTGAATGAATATTTTACGAGACTATAATGTTTTATTCATGTAGGTAAAGTAAAGAAAGATCAAACTAAACGTTCAGCTGGATTTTTTCACAACCATACTTCTTATAGAATAACTTAAGCAAAGCTTTTGCCCCTTTACCTGCTAACATGAGCTTTGATTTCTTGCTTTCTGTTGATGTCTTAAAAGCAATCTTGGCAACTTTCTGTAAAATGGCTTGATCATGTTTTTTCCTTATATAGCTTCCCCATGCAATTCTAGTTCACACAATTGCAATTTCCCCTCCATCAGCAGTCTTTATTGCAAAGAAAATGCCTCTGCTCGCACCGTCTTCTCCTTCCTCACCAGTAGAGGAAACATTGGCGAATTATTTTGTGTTTATTTTTTAGTTATTTTCTTTTATCTATCTGTAGTTGTTGTGTATCTCTTTGTATTCATTTTGTGTCTTTGTAGACTTTTTGTGTCTCTTTGTTGTTGTTGTTTTCCTCTTTGTAGTTGCTTTGCATCTCTGTGTAGTCCTTCTGTTTCTCTTTGCATTTATTTTGTGTTTCTTTGTAATGATTTTATGTCTCTTTGTTGTCATTTGGAGTCTCTTTCTACATGCTTTGCATCTATTTGTAGCCATTTTGAGTCTCTTTGCAGTTGCTTTGCATCTCTGATAAATTATTTTTAATCTCTTTGGAGTTGTCTTGTGTGTCTTTGTGGTCATTTCATGTCTCTTTGTAATTGTTTTGCAACTCTTTGTAGCCATTTTTAATGTCTTTGTGGTGGCTTTGCATCTCTTTATTGTGTTTTGAGCCTTTTATAGTAATTTTGTGTCTCTTTGTGGTTGTTTTGCCCCTTTGTAGTCATTGTGAGTCTCTGTGTCTCTCTTCAGCTGTCATGTGTGTGACATTTGGCAGTTGAAGGCCAGACCCTGACACTTTGGGGCCCTGGTACTGTGCCCAGTAAGTTTGTTCAGTAATTCATCCATGCTCCTGTAATACAGTAGGAGTCACTCTTCATGTCATGAAGCACAGCAACCAGGCGTCAATTTGATAATTGGATTTGAAAGTGCTGAACGTATCTGTGCTCTGCTGTATGCTTTATTATTGAAAAAGATGTGAGGCCAGCTGAAAGCAGTTTTAGCAGAAGGCAGTTGATCAAATACAGAATAGTGCTGTAGAGTTGGAAGCAAAGTGCAGTACATGGAACGGAGGAAATGATTATAGTAAATTGTCCTCATGCATAGAGACATTGCACATGGAGCAGTGAAACGTGTCATGGCAATACAAATGTGGAGGGATCTAAGAGGCAGTTCTTGCCTTTCAGCCTCCTCATGTAGACGCTCAATTACTCTGTCACACTCACACAGGCGCACCCAGACGAACAGACACAGCTACACTTGGATTCAAGTAGACAAACACATACATACAGCATCATCAGTGAGAGAAGATTTTGTGGAATCTTGGTAGAGTATCTGCAGCCTCTCTGGCTCCTCTTCTCTCCACTGATTCATCCCAGACCATGGCATCTTCCCGAGCCCATAAGGTCAGACGCTGTGCACGTGTCTGCACTCTGTCATTATTAAAAGCCCACAATGATGCCTGCTGCCTTCAAAAGAATACCTCACCCTCCAAATGGCTATTTGTGTATCTATTGCTCATCTCTCAGTTACCTTGAATTTGTTAAGAAAACTCTTTCTTCTGGTATACTTCCAGTGAACGAAGAAGCCAAAAAATTGAGAAAATTCTCAATTTTAGAAGTCACGAGCAAACAAGTTTAATAACAGCAAAACTGTGACAAAACATCCGGTTGCTAACTCTCACACAGCCGGTGCAGTATAAACTAAGTTATCAAAGTGTATGCTCAGTACTCCCCCAACAGACAGCCCTTTCCTATTGGAAATTAAACATAAGTGAAACTTATCTATGCTCTGTTCAAAGCCAGACTTCACTCACAAAAACAGAAATTTAACCTCGCTGAACACAGGAGCTGCTGGCTTGATCAGTCAGTCTATTTGTGTCATTGTGTGACTTTGGTGTTTTAAAGGGTTAATTCGGTTTAACCAAAGTCATACAATATAATAACAGGATAAGCATTGATATACTACTGATATACTGGTACAGATGGTCATTGTGGAGATGTAGAATTCCTTTAAGAAATCACAAAGGAAGCTTTCCTTCTCCTTTATATTGTCACCTTGGGGCTAACTTTCATGACAGTTCAATCCAAAATTAACTGTTTTGAATATTTGAAAGAACCTTGCTTGTCCCTATAACCTGAAAGGGGTCTCAAGTGTTGTTGTCAAGTTAAGTTGTCACATTTTAAGCACTGAACATCAATTGAAACAGGATCTTTGATATTCATGTGTAATTGAGTGAACAAGCTCTTTTTCCATCCAGTACTTTGTCCAAAGGAAAGACGAGTAGAGTCCTTAACTCAGTGCCTACAGGTGTCCTTGTTAGGATGTTGAAGAAGGAGAAGAAAAGGGCCCAGGATGCTGCTGCTCAGCTGGCTGACATCACCAACAGTCATAGCCTGGCCTCCCGGAGTGCCTCGAGGTTGTCAACAACGCCATCACTAAGGGAAGGAAACACAGACACCATCTCAGCTGATCATGAGGGACGAGCTATACAATACATGAAAAGAGGTACTTGAAGAAACTTTTTTTTTTTTTTCATTTTATCTCACAAACATTTTGAAATTTAAAATGGTTTTACAGCCTCCAGATGTGGTGTGATAGGAATATGGTGTAACTCTCTTTGTAATACAAAATGGGCTCTATCTAGCCATCCAGATAGGGTTTTGAGGTATCAGATTTCGCTTCCACCCCAGTTCCTATAAAAGCTGTCCACAGCAATGTGAGCTAGCAGGGACATTGTCTCTGGAAAAAGATGTTGCTGTTGAATCTTTGAAATGTCTTTTTGCCTGCTGCAAGCTCTGCTAAAAACGTCACGCCCACTTTTATTGTATCAGGGTGGTGGAAAATTCTCACAACTGTGGTTAATAACAATCTGCGTGGTTATATAATGTCTTTAATTCACACTTTTGTTTGTTGTTTTTATTGTTGTTCGTATTGGGTGAACCAGACCTTCATGATTGCACTACTCAAGCAGCTTGGTGTCTCAGTGGTTTTCATTGTCATCTCACAGCAAGAAGGTTCTACCAGGTCCAACTGTGGCCTTTCTGTGAGGAGCATGCACTGTCTGTGTTCTCGTATGCATTTTAGGTATAAGGTGATACTCCTCAGAAATGGAGTTGGTCCTTAGCGCTGCACTGTTGCTGCTCACTGCTGCTAAATAGTAAGATTGGTCAAAAGTATCCAATTGGAACTTGTAAAGCACTGGTATAAATTAAACACTTTTTCCAGATGGTTATTCCATTGAACATGACAGTTTGTCTGACCTGGAAGAAGCAAGGACTTTGTTATAAATCAGGCACTAAGAGTACAGACACATAATCTTCCTCAATTGAAATGCGGTCGTAGTGATTTTCAGTGTGCCTGTGGGGCATGACAAATCCTTGATTTCTGGATTTCACTGCACAGCGAAGAGTCTGACATCCCACAGCTCCCAACATTGTCTTATTTCTAAACAATGTCATCAGTGGGATGACATGATGTATCCTGAGTTTCCTTTCAGAGGTCATTCAAGTGTCCCAGTGTAATTGTGTCAGCAGTTCAACATTGGACAGTACGGAATATTGAACCTGTAATTTGCTACTGATGAGTTTAAACCTATAATACTTACTGGAACCTGAAGCAGAGACCAGAGGGTCAAGAATGCTGTAATGTAAACACAAGAGACACTACTCAGACCTGACTGGGATAACATATCTGGATCCACTTCATTTGACAAAACATCTAATGCAAGGATACATAGGCTTATATATCTCATATACTGTAACCAAACATGCCAGAGGATATTTAAAATGGGTGTTTTTTGGTGCATATATACAAATATTTTGCAAATATGATCTAATTAAATGGTTTTCTCAGTTCCAGACTCGGATTACTTACTTACAGATTACTTTCACATGTGGTCTTGAATTGAGTGTTATCACAGTGTTGCAGTTGATTAGCTTATCCCCATGTAGTTTTGCCATGGCACGTCTCTTCAGAGGGTCTAGACTTTAATGAAAGTACAATAAAGTCTCAGAGATGGCAGAGTTGGTAGCAGAGGCTTCAGACTGCAACCTCTCTTGGATTGTCAGTGTTCTTGTAACTTTCTTAGACATGAACTTGGTCTAAATGTTACAGGAATGTGGACTCTGCTGAAAGTCAAGCCAATCAAGCTTTGGAATATGCTCCCTAACCAGCGGCAGCATTTATTTGGCTTTTCCTGTTTAATTTTGGTTAAGTGGAGCCTTAAGTGTGATGATAAACCTGAGCCCTTATAACGAGCTCGGTCATAGCCATCGGGCACAGGAGTATGAGCCAGCAACTCATCACACTGAGGCCGCGCTCCTGTCTGTGCTAACCACAGCTCCCTCATCCTTTTCGACATTTTTGTGTAATGGTGCCCAGTGCGGTAATAAGGCCAGCAGAGAGGTAATTGCAAACAGGGTCTCTGAAAGAAGAGCCTATTAAAAAACAAACACATGTTTGAACTCGGTCCAGTCAGAATTAGTAAGCGAATCAGTCATTCATCGAATGCACAATGAGGAGCACTGTGATGGATGGCCATAAAGCTGTGGTCTATAAAACCACTGATAAATGATGTGCCATATGTGTTAGTCTCTCCCAATGGTTTGTTATCTAATAGGGAGCAAGCATGATCATTTGGGTCATCTCACCAGACGATTTGTTTTCACCTGCCCCCGCAAGTTCTCTTTCTTTCTCTCTTTCCGATTTTATAGGTTGTGATGACCTCTACGGGTTCGGCTTCCATTTGGTTGACCTTTGACTGAGTGGCATCTGCTGCTTTACAACCACATACTTAGACGATGATGACTATTTTATAATGCTGTCTGTTTGTCTTTTATCAGCCCAGTCGCCAGAAGAAATTGTTGACATTGTACATTTCTGTAAACCACAAATACATTACATTTGCAGATTTCATGTGTATCTTATCAGTGTTTCTAAAGTGGCATAGTATATGAACTGACTTTGTCACTTTGAGGAGGGGGAGATGTTGAATAGTGTAATACCCAGGCGAGATGCCGACGAAGCTGCAGACCACTGTTTGAGACCAACAAACAACACTGGTTGTGATTAAGAGTGTCATTGCTGTGTTTGCAGCAGCTTTTTAGACTCCAAACATGGGTCTTTTGTAGCGACCTGTTGCTGTTTTTCAGACGAGGATAATGCAACAAAAAACAGTTGTTTTTTACTGAGATGTCACTGTCTGTTCTGCTGGATTAGCGCCACAAAGGTGGTCATTTTCCACAATGACATCGCTGCTTTTCCAGCCGGGATAGAGGCACGAATTGCGGTTTTTACTAACACATTGTTGTGTTTGCTGCAGGGATTGTGCCCCCAAAAACTGGGTTGGGGGGGCCAAAATGTGATCTATTCCAAACATAACCAAGTGGTCTTTGTGCCTAAACCTAACACCACATTAACCACAGTGTTACTTTCTGTTGGTGATTGGGTTGTTTTTAAGTATATGATCTTAAAAGAAAAGTATGCTTTATGTTTACTGCAAATTTAATGCTCACATTTTTACAATGTCTAATGGTTCACATGACAAGAACCATAAACACCTACATGACCTACGCTGTTTGAGTTGGTCTGATTTGCTGAATGCAATCCACAAAAGAGTTAAACTAAATCCAAACATTGAAATATTACATGAAAATAATCCAGCTGTTTGGTGATCAAATACGAGAGGATACGGGTCGTTGCTGTCGGACTCACAAACAAAAGTCATTGTGAAGAATCATCTAGGCTGTCATCATAATTCTTGAGTTCCTGAATAAAAGTAACTTTTGGCTAGGACACACAAAAAGTCAGCAATACCGCCCTCAAAATGACATTTTCATGGCTGTTTCCTCCCATATTTAGTGATAGCTTATTGCATTTCATAGCCTACAAATAAAAGAAAACTGTTGACTTTGTGGAAATAGGCCCCTAGATGATTTTGACATACTGTAGGAACGGTAACTGCGAAGTGTACATCATGATCCCTAGACTTTGTTTGTGAAGCCCTCAAACATTTCTGTGTGATCACCAACTCCTACGCCTTATTTTTAATTTAATTTACTATCACACTTTTCATTTATGAAGTGCTAACAACATGGACAGTGGGTTCCAGTGAAGAGCTACAGCACACATGATTCTAGTAGACGTCCTGTTATAGATATCAACACTTACGTTTCATAATTTTCACAGGTGATCTTTCAAACCAGTGGCTGTTATGTCTGCTTAAAATCACTTAGTGTCACTTTGCCATTAGTTTGGGTGGGAATCAAATGAAGTTTTGGTCAATCCCACAGCATATGAATTAATGTAGCAGGTGCCAGCTTGCAATGATCACGTCGGACTCAACTCAGATTTTACCTTTGATAAATGAGACTTGGTCTAGTGAAGCTAATGCACTGTTTAGAGTTGTATCGTCACTTCCCTCATACATTAATTATGTATTCTGTTTTCTGAACTTTGTCTGGAGAAGTTAAAATATTTCTGTTACCAAATCATCCTCACAATCCCCTGGACAAATTTAAGAGGCATACTAACCTGTGAATATTACACATCAAAACTATTCATACCAGCGGAGATGCAACAGGTCTGCCATCGTCGTGACACTGCTGTGACATCCGTTTCACGCAACATGATTGGCTGATGCCTTTATTTGCAGTACGAAAGTTCACAAAATTGACCTCGTTTTGATGAAAAAAAAATTACAGCGATGTTTCCCAGCGTAACATTTTCGTTTTGTGTGAAAGTACTCGTAACAAAAACAATTTGAAGAAATAAAAAGGCCTGCAGTATGTAAAGGTCTTTGCACACAGACTGTACAGTGACTTAATCACGTACTTTTGCCAGCAGCTTTGTATCTCATCGTCCAGTTTGTTGTGGAAAAGTTGCTAACCCCTCAAATATTCCCAGATCAAGCAGTCCCTTGCTAGCAGTTACATGTCCAGTCTGGAATGTTCACCCACTTTTCTCACACTTTCTGTCCCTTTCTGCTCTGTTTGCAACCAGCGATGTGGGAGAACACACTCCATCAGCTGTTGATTAGCAGGGAAAGCTTGATGCTGTCCAGAGAGTCTCTGCACTTTGGGAAGCAAAGGCTGTAAGAACACACTGAGCAGTTCCAGGAGGATCAGAGAAGACACTTCTCACACTTAAGTATATCTGACTTTCACAGTGTGGAGTCCTGGAGCACACCTGGTGTCAAGGATTTTTTTTTAAAGCACCAGTTAATACTACAGTGTCTAAAGCTTTTGCAAGAGGCCATTACATTGTTTCATATTGAATTCCTCTTAAATACGCACAATGTGCAAATATTAGAAACACACAATTGACACAGTTGTTTCATACAGTGCACTGTTATATATCTTGTGCTTCACATCTGGAGCGCCTATTTTCCATGACCCACTTGGAGACTCATAACCAAACTATATGCACATTAGATCATTGTTCTTTACTTGGTCCTAATTCAAAACAAATGCCCTACACTTATCCTTTCCTCATGCTCGGTGGGTCACTGAATGTTTATGTATGTTTTAATTTAGGTTTAATCTGAGGGAGCCTCTGCTGTAGCCAACAGCCTGTATGGTTACGGTGAGGGTAATTGCTGTCCCCTGAAGATTATCTGTAAATGTAATGATGATGACCTTTCCATGGAAACCATTCATGCTGATTGAATGGCGTATAATCGACTCCTCTTTCCATAATGCATCCTTCTGTACCGGGCTCTTAGCTTTGCCAGCACAGAATAAAACATGAACATTAGGGATTTTATTTTTCTTTCTTCCTGATGACCACTGTCTCTGCGGAAGCAGTCAGAACACATAACAAGACTACTCTGAGATGCCGCTGTTAGTTTTCCTGAGGTTAATTTATTGTCTTCAGATGAACCGTGTCTTCTGCTTGTGCTCCTACAGTAAGATTGTTTTTATAGTGTAAAAAGTTCTCTAATGGATGGACAAGGTGTCCCTGTTGTAGTTCAGGCTGGTGAAGCCTTATATTAAGCCCATAGAAAGTCAAAGGAGACTTGAGACTTACAGGGAGATTTAGATCTTACTGTAAATCCTGCTTGCATGTAATGAGACGCTGATGGTTCTACCAGGCCCTCCACACGTTTCTGTGATCTAAGCAGTAGCCTGAGACAAAAGAACATCTCAGTAAGTCAAATACTATTGTCCCCTGCAGGAGGCCACAGTAGTGGTATATACAATGTACCAGAAATATTATTTTCGTATTAAAAGTGCATAATGTATAATGCCCAAGCGGCAGCCTACATGACAAAAACTGCAGTTCCTTGAATGGCCACTCAAGACTGGCTCCAGAAGTGAGTCAGTCCCCAGAGACCTCCATGTCAAAATGCCCAACTTTACAGTGGAAATGAACACGTATATATTTAGTCTCTATAGCTAATTTTCCCATTCATGACAACTGTGTGTAGGGGGTATATAACCCAGCTGTTTACATTTTTTTGAGGCTTAAAGTTACTCACATTTAAGGTGCAGCTGCAGCTCCAATCCTTTTGTCCAAATTCAGTCACTTCTGGCTCTAAAAAACCAAGAGAGCAACAGTTGAAAACTCAAGGTTTCAAAACAGGAGTCCACACACCAGTGGGTGATTTCAAGGTATTTTGTACAGTGTATGATGATGCCAAGTCACATGCTACAAAGTTATGGGGGCCATCCTTTCACCTCCGGGCCGACTCCTAGCTAACAGCAGGGTAAAAATAAGTAATATTCAACCAAATTTGTGAAATTCTAAGAGTTGGTCCAACTTACACTGCGGGTGTTTTGAATGATAAAAAAGGTTTGGTTGCCAATAGCTTCAGTCCTCTTTTTGTTCACAGTACTCCCTTTAAACATGGGTTTCATCTAGGCGGGTGTAGTTTTGCAGGATATAGCAGTGCTAGCTTTGCTTGTAGCAGCTGCAGCTCCATGACTATGCAGTCTCAGCCCGTGCTCTGAGTGTGCATTGATACTTTATATGGTAACGTATGTGCACCTTTGTAAGAATGCATAACAAAATTCCTGAATTATTCAGGTTATTGATGCAAGATACTCCACTGATATCAGAATACAAAGCCCTGTCTGAGAAGATTTTTGTTGTTGAACATAATTTAGTCCTAAATGTCAAAATAATTAAGCGCTGTTGAGTTGTACATATTTTCCAGCAAAATGTTATGTTGAGACTTCATCAGCAGTTAGGTTAAAGTCATTTGGAAATCTGAGAAAGGTCTAGTTGCGGTTGTAGCCATGCCAGCAGTACAAGGAGCAAAACTCTAAGTGTATTTTTGTAAATTGGTGATCACAAAAAATAAAATCATCTCTGTTTGAAATTATAGTTAGGCAGGAGGTCTCCTGTAATTTAATCTTGTGGTTAAGGCTAAGGTTAGGTTAATAAACGGCTTTTTAGATAACAGTTTTTGCTAGCTTATCCAACAAGTGGCGAGGCTACCAACGACCCAGTGCAAGCTGACAAGAACATCAGGCACACAACCCTCTGTGTGATGGAGAATGTAAGGCACCGCCTCTGGTGAAACTCTGTTTTTGGGGAGTCCCTTGTGTTTACTGTGCCACTAAATGAGAGCTGTACCTTCAGCTCGGATAGTTACACTGCTTTGTCTTCTTACGTTGGACTGAGAGCAGACTGGACGCTACAGTGACTCAGTAGCGCCTCTCAAGGTATAAGTGTTATTAGACAAGACGGGGCAGAGGCCAGCTGGTCAGCAATGTCATTTCAGTAGATATCTTAACGTAACACAGGGACATCTTTAACATAAAGTCAAAACTGTTACTTCTTCACTCTCTATTGATTATGGTAATTCATTTTTTGAATGTTTTAAACTAGAATTCTGTCCATATCTTGCACATTTCACCTTTAACCACATACGTTTTTCTCCACAAACAGGTCAGACATATTTCTTTTCATAAATTGATGGAACAGTTTGGTCATACTTCACTTTGCTGGTATTTTTATTTCTAAAATTTGTTGAAACAGCAACAATAGTCACAACACATTCCTCTCCTGTAAAACCTCTGTGGTTTGTCAGCACACGAAGCACGGAAAAGAAGAATTAGGAAAGTTGGCCTAAGGTCCATGTGATCTCATTACCCCACAAATTATGTTAGTACAACATAATATGATGTCATATCACTCTTAGATATTCCTGGAATGTTGCTTTTTTTTCTTTTCTATTTTAACAAGAGTCGAATGGAGTGCATTTCCCTCAAGAAACCCCCTCAACTGATTTGTTGAGGTTGGCTCTTTCAACACAGTGTATGACTGTGAGATGTCTGCTGGTTTCAATCAGGACTTTCCAAAAATAAAGAAACAAAATTCCTGACTGTCCAACAATTAATCTCACATGAGTTACTGTCTTGTGTATGTCTTTGGGTAGAACAGCTTTGTCACAAAGATACACACATTTAAACAAGGATGGAAATTGGAAATCATTGTGAAGCTTTGGGTTTGTTTGTTTTTTCGAAAATCTTGCAAAATAATGCTGCTTTGTGTTCTTTTATAGGATTAGGTCATGCACTGTCCAGTTCTGTCTTACATACTGTACCGGGAAATGCTGGCTTGTTGGAAACAGACCTTGTTACTGTAAATTTGATTTGTCAGGTTGAGAAAGAGCTTTGATAGATTGGCTGATGTATCTGCGGGTGATTCTCTTCAGAGGAATGAGAATGCTCAACCAAACTTCTGAGAGTCATTGTATCACCACAAAGCAACTTCACGTTTTTGAGTATGTGAAAAGTGACAAACGACCACACAGACTGATTATTATGGTACAGTTTTAATATTTACCTGCCAATATGATTTAGTGGCAACTAGTGATGCCTTGGTCGGGGGTTTTTCAAAACCTGCACCAATCCAGCCCGTTTACGAGAGCCAACCCACCCCGCCTGACCCATAAACATATGCATTAATCAATGCCCCAAACCCAAACTGCAAACCCACAAACTGTTTCTGGTAATGGCCTACTTGCTGTTGGCTATATTGTATGTCATTTCCAGTAAATATCACAATATAAAATGTGTGTTTTCTCTTTTAAAAAGTACAAACAACAGAAAGACAGCAATTACTCATCTTTTAAGTGGTTACATCTTA
Organism: Epinephelus awoara; assembly: GCA_035609425.1. Taxonomy (NCBI): domain Eukaryota; kingdom Metazoa; phylum Chordata; class Actinopteri; order Perciformes; family Serranidae; genus Epinephelus; species Epinephelus awoara. The sequence goes on from CM069309.1 coordinate 27,233,989, forward strand.
AGCCTCTGATCTCAAGTGCACAGCTGATAACCCATGTGGTTTGTTTACATTAGCACACAGGTGATAGGCCCAGTGGTTTGTTTCCCATGACATTAGACCTGCTTGTTGTTAGGACATGGTTTTAGACCTACATATTTGCAGAGGGAAATGTCTTTGACTAGAAAATGTCTTTTCTAGTCAATGCAGTGAAAGGTCTCGGGGCCTCCAGGGGGAGCCACATAAATCTGTTGCCCTCTCATAATATTGTAAAAGGCTAAAGCCAATTGTAAAAGAATACATAACATTCATACCCCCAGGAAGCTTGAGGCCAACTTTGAAGTCAATTTTCCTCTTGGCCAAAGAGTATAATTACGCCATTAGTGATGTCCTGTGGCCCAAAAAGACTTGTTCCTGTTGACTTACATGGTGAAAGAGACATCTGTAAATCAGTGGATACATTTTTTGAGTGTCAGAAGCCCTGTGAAATGACTTATTTCACTATCGGGATTTAATCCATTCGCTTCAATAACATTTGGAAGTCTACAAAACCTGCACAATTGACTCATTTTATCTTCGTTCAAGGTAATGGAGCGTTAAACTGGAAGTAGCCAGCTCAGCCAGCAGAAGTCCCCCGTGTGCCTGCTCTTTGGGCCGTACAGTTTGGAAGCAGTGCCGATAATCCCTGGATCATCCGGGTACTTTTATTTGCAGCAGTTGAACCATTTGGCTTTATTTAAAAGATAGTTTTTGGGGCATGTTTAAGCCTTTAATTGATAGGACAGATGAGCGTGAAGGGGGGACAGAGAGGGGGAGTGACATGCAGCAAAGGGCCACAGGCTGGAGTCGAACCCGGGCCGCTGCGGCAACGGCCTTGTACATGGGGCGCCTGCTCTACCACTAAGACACCGACGCCCCACCATGTCGACTTTATGCGCCACTGAGCAACTCTCATGGCATTGAACAGGGCCCCACCTTCCAAGCTGTATCCAGGTCTCTTTATACATCCATGGTAACATTACATTTTTATGTCACCTCTTTAGCCCACTTTTCTTCCTACCTTAATATCATACACACTCTCTCGTCTGGTCCCTCTGGGGTCGAAAATCAAACTGTTCCACTTTGAGCTCCCCCTAGAGGTCTGGAGTCCTGTGTTGATGGGGTATGCAGTGATTTTCTGTTGCATTCAATTTTCGTGTGTTTTTGACTTTGCCTTTTTTCTGCATTTGCTGTTAATGTATTTGTTCTGGCTTTCTGCTGCACACTTTTATCATTTACAGAACGTTTTCTTTGTATTTGTCCCGAAATTCCTGGATTTTTGTGTTTTTTAAACTGGTATAGTTTCTGAAGCTGCAGCATGTTTTTCCTTATGGAAATGTTTTGGGCCATTGTAGCGTTTTTGCCTTGTGAGCCACCATACCCCATAGAGTAAGTAGACCTTGTCTTGTCAGGTTTAAATAAGAATAATTAGTAACATTAAAAACCACTACCTTCAATCTACAGTAGGTGAGATACCTCTAAGACCCTGGTAATTAGCATCCTGGCTCAGTGGAATGGGAAACTTGATGGATAAAGTCATCACTGATGTTATGGGTTACACATCTTCTGCTGTGGCATGTCAAAATATTTGCTGTAAAAAAAAAAGGTCTGTACTCACTTTCAAAGTATATTAAGTGATATGAAATGTTGTTTAAAATATGTTACCTATGAAGCCACCTTGCCACAGCAGAGGAGCTCAGTGTTGCCTTATACATTTGGCATAATGTCTTCTTTTCCCCTTCCCTTTGACACACAATGTGACCCTTCAGTCATTGGCAGATAGTCATTTTCAATTAAATATGATGTTTGCAAATGCATACTTTAAGTAATCAGTGTGTTTTGGTTTATTCCTGTAGTAAAAATATTTGAAGCAGATGCATAGCACTGTAAGAAAAATGCTCATTAAATTATATTACAAGCCTATAAAAAAAATCAACAATCAGCAGGATGTTATGTCCAAAAGGATGTAGATTCCTCACTTGTGGCAAGTTGCCAAAGTCAGGTGGGGGGCATCCACCATGTAATGCTGGCATGCTCAGAGTTGCTGTTTGTATTTGTGTTTATGTTCTCTTAAAACAGTGAATGGCAGGCTAATAGACATTTAGATTTGTAATTACGTAGCAATAGGTGGTAGGTCAAAAGTATCAGTGGGGCTCGAGCTCGCATCTGGCTTCCAGATTGCAATCAAGTACCTGTGGATGTGTGGGAATGTGTACAGCTCAGGGCTCAGGACCCGATACACCTTCCCTTAGATAGTTGATTTATTTCAGTGGTATGACAGGCATGCAGTCTTGTTAGGATAGTAGTTGGTATGATAGGTTTGGGTTTAGATTTTAAAGTTTAGCAAATGTTTTCAGCATGGACCAAGTGATATGAACTGCAGCTTCGTATGATTAGATTATTAACATTTGATCTTTTTGTATCAGGTCCACAGCTGTCTATGGGAAAGCAAGAGGCCTTTGAGATCTTCATAAGGGACCACGAGGACCATGTGACCATTAAAGACAACAAGGAGCTACTCAAACAGAGGTCAGTGACCAGAAGCACAAGTTGTTGGACAGTATTGATAAATGTGCATCATTATGTTGCCCAACTGCTGGCAGCCTTGTTCTGCAGTAGAAGAAGATATACTTTATTAATCCCCGAGTGGAGATTCAACTTTTTTCACTCTTGTCATATACACACAGACCCAAAATACACACACGCACAACCAGGACCTATACATGCATTAAACTGAGAGATGTCAGAGCAAAGGGGCTGCCCATGGACAGGTGTCCCAAGCAGTTGCTTGCTCAAGGGCACCTTGGCAGTGCCCAGGAGGCAAACTGGCAACTCTCCAGCTACCAATCCACGCTCCATATTTGGTCTAAACGGGGACTTGAACCGATGACCCTACGGTTCCCAACCCTTGGTCTCTATGGACTGAGCTACTTCCGTCCTCTGCATGAGCAATGTAAGCAGCGTCATATGTGGTACTTATGCTTAGCTCTCATTCAGTGCTATTTTCTCATAAATCACAGCGGGAACATACAGCAGGTCATTTCATAACCCCTTATAGACCACATACAAACATAAATGCTACACATGTACGTATATACTGTACATGCAACAACACAACTTCTCTATTAACAGGACACCAACATTGCTGTACCTCAGAAGACTACCTTAAAAAAATGTGGTTTTGTACAGCAGATTTTTTTTCCATTCAGATGCCCGAGTGAAACCACACTGAAAATTAAAGCATAACTTGCTAGCTCTCTGCACCCACTGTGAATGTTATCACTTGATTGAATGCCTGTTATCAGTGGTTATCAGCCTCAGAGATGTGGGTTTAAGGGGCCTGCTACATTTACTAGTAGCTTTAGAAACCCAGTATCAGCCCATTGAATGCACGTTATCACATGTCATTGGGAGCAGCTTCATTAGGTTTCACTTTTGGTTTTGTCAGGTTTAGGGGCCAATATGAGATGGTTAGATTAAGAAAAAAGATCATGGTTTGGGTTATAAAAAGTACAATTGTTATGTGAAGTGATTTGTCAGCCAATCCCCACTGAAAACATTTTTAGAAGCATTTTTGATGTCTGTCACTCACGCGTCTCGTGGAAAAGATTTGCTTTCATTTTATTAAATGTATCAGTGACTCCATGAGGCTGCTGCTGACAGACAGCTGCATTCTTATGGAAGACAGAGTCAGTGTGGAGTGCATAACAGGACGCTTACACAGCGCTCATCTCTCACTTGTGTCTCGCTTCCCAGTGACATGGCATTTGCTGTGACGTGACATGTGACATGATGTGACGTGACGTGATGTGACATGACGTGATGTGACATGACGTGAGGTTGTGTCTTGTGGTTTCACATGGGGCACAAACCTTGGTCTCCTGAGTGAAAGTCCTGTGATTGTTTAACCCACACATCTCCCTGACTTCCTACCAGATGTTATGACTTCTTCCTTTGCTCCAGTCTTTACTACAGCCACTAGAGGTCATCACTTACTAGTGGGTCTAGCAGGCCCCTTCTAATCCATATCTATGAGGCTAATAACCCCTGATAACAGTCATTCAGTCGAGTGACAGCATTCAAAGCGGGCGCTCTATGAGCTGTCAAAACATGACCAACCAAGCAAGTGCTGCACCTTGGCCATTGAGGAGAACTTACAGTTGGCTATGTTTCATTTTCATTGGGACTGTTACAACCTGCAGAGGCTGCTAGGTTTTAAAAATGTATTTACAACCTTTATCTGGTGAGTGGCTGTTTATGAGATTTGAGTAACATGTCAACAGAGATATGGTAATGTTTTTGCAATACTACAAATACTTTCAAATTCTTATTTGCCTTCAACATGAAAATGATATTGCACATGGCATGCTCATTGTTAGTTTACCACATTCAGTTTATTAAATGTCTCTTTTTGCTTCCATTGCCCAGTAACTCCTGCGTTTTTTTTGAATAGGTCAGCTGAGGCCAAAGGAATTGGAAAGAAACTCAACGAGGCTAGAAGCAGAATAAGTAAGTTGTGTCTCTGCGGAAATCACATTACATTTAGAAGCTGTGAAAACATTCAATTTTACATTTCACTGTCATCATCATCATTATCCTAATGGCAAACAGAGACTATTTTGCAAGCCCTGAAGAACGCTGATAATTTCTGTTAACGTTCTCTGTGTCCCAGACGACACCAGCCTACCTGCCTGGAAAATCTTAATGAACAGAACTCTGTCGGGGTTCTGTTTCCCTGGAGTGCAGAAATGTCGCTCAGCACATTCCTGAACTTTTCCAGGACTGAGAGGCGTTCTGATTTCCACCCACCTAGTCTTCCAACCTGTGCTTTTTACTAGCCTGGCTCAGGCTGTTTTATGACCACTCTGTAAGCACACCCCTGTGTTCTTCTCAGCAATGTCCTTGACAGGTAGCCTTACTATGCCAAAACGAGGCCTGGCATAAACCTTAGCTTCAGTCAATGCTGAGTGATTATGCAGTTTACCACAGACTTTCTCTGTTGTGATCATATATATATATACATATATATATATATATATATATACATATATGTGTGTGTGTGTGTGTGTGTGTGTGTATACGTGTCTCATATATACTGTTAATGAGTTTGATGTCTTACTCACCTGTCTGAGCAGCATCCTGAGAGCCTCGTGCTCTGAAAACTCCTCCAAAATCTATACGGGGTTAGTCAGGGCTCCAGACTAACTTTTTACACTAGGAGCACCAGCGCTCGTTACTGAAAATTTTAGGAGCACCAGCACAAAATTTAGGAGCACTATCTATATCGACACAACATATTCATAATTTTGTCGAGATTAACTGCATTCCTGATAATTTAGCAATAAACACAGACAGCCCTGCAGGGTTCAACGCTAAGGTTTTTTTTCACTTGCCCGAAGTCAGTTTTTACTTGTCCTATAAAAATTGTTTAATTTAAGTGGCTACCAAATAACAACAACTGCAGTTATTTTTATGTTATGTAATCTTTATTCACACTGTATCGTTCTCTCTCTATAATTTTGCGCCCTACTTGAGCCATGCCCACCTCTATTTATTTCCCCCCCTCTCTCCAGTTCTGCTGTATTAACACCGGGTTTAATATATTTTGCTTCCATCTCTCTGCCCTGCTCTGCTCTACTCTACTTCACAGCTACTTAGCTTTATCTCTACTCTACCAGTAGACTACCACATCCACCTGTTGCACTAAATGGTCAGGCGTCGAAACTCGGTCGTTACGGGCGGCGCGTTACTCGCGTTACGCGCGAATAATTCGCAAATAATTGTGGACCCCTGCCCTTCTGCAGCTGCAAACACACCAGCATCTTCTCTGATGCAGCTGCTGATTCATCTTCTTTCTTCTATTTCAGTCTCTCTCAGTTTATCTTGACTGACTCATGTGACTTTGTTCTTACTCTGTAATGGATGCAACTTGAAATATAGCATGGTACAATACTTGAACTTAAAGTCCCTTTAGGCACATTTTTAATATGTGATGTTGGGCCATATGAATAAAATTGTTTTGACTTGAAGTAAAAAAGAATAGTTTTACAGTTAAGTAAATGTAATTCATTACTTCCACCCCAAAGTGTATGTTTATTGCCTTTGTGATTATTTAGTAAGATAAAAGAAAAGTCCTCATCATTGTTAAACATGACTCCATATTGATTTGTCACAGTACTATTAACTTTTTTTCAGTAATGTATTATAATGAGTTACACAGGGTACGTAAACACAAGCACTGTCCCCAGTGTCAATAAGTTTAAATGATTTCACTGCACTTTGGTTGAATTTTCCAGTAAACTCAAAGCAGTTACAATGTGTTATTAGGGCTCAATCTGGTTTGCATTTACTATTGCAAGCTACATTTATGAATTTCCCTGGACTGTGTGTGTTTGTGGCTCATTTCAAATGCCATTGAAATGGATAGGTTTGCCTCACACCAGTGCCTGGCATCATCGCTGCCTCAGATCACGCTTGGTGGTTTGGTAGCATTCGGCTGTTACCCTCATACATGCCAACGCACACTTATCACCCTCGGAATTCAGACTTTTTTTAGCATTCAGACAACGAGGTGCTGACACAGTCGTATATCAGACGTGTCATACATCACACAGACATCAGCTATGACATCATGTAGAATTTTAACTCTTCAAATATGCTCTGCAGACATCATCACTGTGTGGGTGTAGTATGGAGACACTGAATTTAGTAAATTGTTGTATTTTTTTTTTTATAAGATTTAACATTTGAATTCTTCACCTTTTTCAAATTTGGAATGATACCCACAAAACATCTTGATGCTGTCAGATATTATTACGTTGTTAGGTGCATGGGGCTGCATTCTTCCGAGATGAGAGACAGTGTTTTTAGTGGAAGGTGGTTGCCTCTTCTGGATGGAAAGTAGTACCATAATGTTTAGCTCAGTGTGTTTCCTTGCCATCTTGGAAGCCCTTCTTGGAAATTTTACACTACCTGTGTCTCATGGTTAATGTAGAACATGGAAACATTTAGCATAATATAGACAAAAGCCTTGTGCTGCTTTTTCTGATGGATGTACCCAGCATGAGGGTCAGTAGCAGGGGAGAAAGGGAGAGGCGGTAGCCCGTGGAGACATCAGTGTCTAAACATTTCCCTGGTTTACAGTATTGTTCTTGGCCACAGCATACGGCTCTGGAATCCAGTCCCACTGGAGGAGCATATATGTTCCAAGCCCTTAGGTCCAAAAAGTGCAAGGATATATATTTATTCAGAGGGATCAGCGATGCACATCTTCTGCTGCATAAAAGGTGTAGGGCAGCTGGAAATGAGCAGCGTCTCTTGATTTCTCTGCCAGATGTGGGGGGATTTATGCAGTAAAGTCTGAGATGAGGCATCTGGTAACTGCTTGGGTATCCCACATTCATCCTCTGCTCACCTTTGCTAAAGTGACCAAAAGACTCTCAGATAGATTTTATGGAAGGTCTGTTGGAGCCTAAAACATATATCAGTGCCAAGAAGATTGTTCCAAAGCACTTGAGAAGAAATACAGTAGGAAGAAAGTAACTTGATTTCTGTATTGCAGGTTGTCTATGTAATAAACAGCCACTAGATCTTACATGACTACTTACAGTGCTAATGTCATAAGCTATTCATTAGAGTGGTTTCTGTAATATTCCTGGTTTAGTATTAAAAACCCTTTTATTTGTATGTTTCCTATTAAATATGCAACTTTTGTGGTGGTAGGTAATTAGTCAAATTATAGATATGCACTTAAATAGATACTTTGCTGATTTTCAGCCAGCTCTGGATCATAACAACGTGGGTAGTATGTGTAAATGAACTGTGGTAAACTTCCCTCCATCTCACCAGCGCCTAAATCTTCCTGCTCATCTACCAACTGGTCCACTGTCTCTAGGGCTGTTGCCCAAACTAAAGATTGTACTACCACATTTTTGTGTGCCCACCACCACAGACACAAAGCGTATAGAAGTGGAGAAGAGAACCGCCCCTCCCTCTCGAACTCAGACCGAACTCCGATGAAATAGTAAAACTAGGCAGTGCTGATTGAATATAAACACGATTCTGTTACTATATTGCCTATTTCTCACCTCATATATCTTCTGTAACATATTTTAGTGCACTGTTTGGCTGTAGTATGATCATTTGCGAACAGAAAGTTGCTACCATACTGTTTTCTGTATTGTACAAACCAAGGCTGAAAAAACTGAGATCAAATGGTAAAATTAGATATCAAATATGAACCAATATTGTTTTACTGCGTTATTTCTCATCTCTAATGTTTTCAGAAACATATTTCAGTTTGCTTTTTTACTGTAATTCTAGATTGTTTGTTACCTGCTGGCCACCATTTAGTTTCCTATGTCAAAACAGCCAAGCTCGCATTACATCATCTCCTAGTGGGAGTGTTTATTGGCCTGTTGCAGTGTAGTGGTTTCTGGTATTTGTAGGCTTCCTACCTCTTAAAGGGATAGTGCACCCAAAAATGAAAATTCAGCCATTATCTACTCGCCCATATGCCGATGGAGGCTTGGGTGAAGTTTTAGAGTCCTCACATCACTTTAAGAGATCCATGGGGAGGGGTGGTAGCAACACATGTCCATCGGATAGAGGCTTATGGCGCCCCAGATTCAAACGCCAAAAAACACATAATTGATACCACAAAATATCTCCATACTGCTCATCCATAGTGATCCAAGTGTCCTGAAGCCCCGACATAAAAAGTTGTTTGGAAAAACGTCATTTGAACTCTGTTGAGTGAGTAGATAATGGCTGAATTGTCATTTTTGGGTGCACTATCCCTTTAAGTAAGAACAAATGCCACAGCCTGTTTTCTGTTTTCTCTGTGCATATAGCACCAATATCAAAAGTATTTGTGCCTGCATAGAAAGCCCAGTTTTATGAAAAGACCATCTTTCTAGCAGTGAAATACCTATTACTTTGTGTACTGACTTAAAGAGAAACACCACCTAAATTAAAAATTCCAGTACAATATGTTATTTCCATGGCTCAGGAAAATCAATCAGTATTTATGAACATGAGCTACTCTCTCACATAGCCCAAAATCAGAGAAGTAAGTCTCAAACTTGTGATGTCATAGGGTATAAAATCTGGAGCTGCTCCATAGACCATGAATGAAAGGCTGATTTTATGACCCACAGAATGTTCTCTTCTTTATACCCAAATGAGCTTTATTATATTATAATGTTCTCAGATCTGAAACAGAAATATATACAGTATATATAGATAGATAGATAGATAGATAGATAGATAGATAGATAGATAGATATAGATATATGTATATATATATTATATACTCAGAACATTCTCCTGAGAGCTCTCAGTGTCAGCTAGAATGTCTTTCCCAATTCATGTATGTGGAGCAGATCCACACTTTACACCCTATGACATCACAAACGTGAGATTTAGCTCTTACATTTTTGGATTTGGGAAAGAGTTGTTCATGTTTACTAGTATTTTTGGACTGTCTTGGACCATAGGCACAGAGTATGAATTTTGAAAATCAGCATAGTTCCTCAGTAATGATGCATTCATTCTTCACATAGACTTGAATCAGCACCCACCCAGATACTGAGAAGCTGGATGGTACGTATGATCCATGGATCTCCAGCTCACTGCGGTAATGTGCGGCATATCACGTTTAACCTCCCGGCCACGAAAATCACCAAATATTTATTGAGGCTTGTAGCTTGACACCGGCCTTTTAAGACGACGGCATGTCTCCCGACGATGTGGGGGGAAACCCTGCATGGTTTGGAAGAGGTTGCGGTGTTGAGCCCACAGTCTTGTCCTGGAAGGGGGATAGGAGCACTCAAGTGTAATGAAGTATTGCAGCAAGCACACCGCACACCACTATTACTTGACACGTATGCAAATTAATCTTGTATGGAATTTTCCTCGTCATTGAAGGTCAGAAGTGCTGTTGAAATTGCAGTTTTTGGCACTTGAACAGGATCTTCTGACCAAATTCAATCACCACTGAGATATGTATATTTTTAACAGTATGGCCAAGAGCAACAAAGTTTATTCTCACACCAGATTGCTTGAGCAGAATATAATATATCTGCATTATCATCTGAAACTGGGAGGACATCACTCAGGCATAAAGCACCTCCAATTGTTGCACCATGACCCTGCCAAATATAGGTAGTCATCATGTGTAACTGCTTGGCCTTGGGTTTTTAAAAAACTTCAGTGCATGCCATGACTGATGTAAGGCACACGGGTAGTGTTGGCCCATGTGCTCTTTATGTTTCTGTTAATGTGCTCCCAGCACTCCTTCACCCTGTCAACATGGCATACTCACGGCATAAATATTTCTTAATCCTTTTATGTTATTGTGAAAGTAGGAGACTATACATCGGTTAGTTATGGGTCATGTTAGAGAAAGTTGTGTCTGTTAGAAGACTTGGGCTGGCCACAATGTAAAGCCACAGGGCGTCTCAGCTCATTTACATTCTCAGCTACTCGAACTGCAGACATTGTGAGAGGGTTCCCAAACCCTGCTTCATGCTCCATAGGCATTAGGAAAAACAGTTTCATCGTGGGCACAATATGTCCCTGTGTGTCATTTGTTAAGTTTCACATCATCCATTCACGTCTCCACCGTCTGCTGAAACCCCCAAAAGTGGTCTGTGTTTAAAAAGGTGTTTTTTGAAAGATGAGCTTCTGTGTGTGTGTTTCGTGGGCAGATTGCAAAACATTTATCAGTGAAATGTTGAGCGCTGATGTAAATCTCAACCTGGAGTCTGTAATAATAATATTGTTATATTTTATAAATCCCAGGATCTCTATGAGTGACTCCACCATACTCAAGGTCACATCAGCAGGACAGATGTTTGTCTTAAATGCTTTCAGTGTCTTCATCTTCTCTTAAAATGGAGCTCTGATCCAGCTGTTTTATGGCACCATTAGAGGTGTTGCATGAAAAGGTAGCTCCCCACACCCTATTTCTTTTTCAGTAAAATGATACTTCATCTGGATTTCTCATTTTTGAAGCTCAGACCTCGGCTTTTAGATTAGCGACAGCGTCATATTACATAAAAAGCTACAGCACAGCGCTGTCTACTTATATATAAGACCTGAGGGATTGTAATGGAAACTCACCACAGAACTGCCATTCAGTGACTCGTTGTCTTTTATCTTGGTCGTTAACGTTACTCACTATGTGATAAACTGCCAATGTGAAATTATCTCCTTTTGTTGTCATATAGTAAATGCATCCCTGAATGTTCCAACACAAACTAATGTGGTCATTTAATGTGACAGAAATGGCCACAAATATGACTCATACAATAATCTCTAGTTCATTTACTTTACAGTTGGCCTTTGCCACTGATGCATTGCTTCACAAACTCAATATCTTTAATGGGGCAATTAACTACATCAATTAGGGGAAGAGAAACAGCAAAAACAGAACACAAATTACTTACCCATATGTTAACCCAGTATTACTGCCACAAGAGAGGCAGTGACCCAAAAAGCCTCCCTCATGTTACTTCCTGGCTCAGTGGAGTCACAAAAGTTCATTCTGAGGACTGTGGAAGTGTGTAACTCAGCAGTACATCCTGTCCTAAGTTAATATAATTTTTAAGTTTTTTTTGTGTGAAGAAAATTCAGAGACAATAGATGTGTTTACAATGACATCTCCTTGTGGACTAAAGGTTCAGACACACCTAACTAACATCAGAGAACTAGCGGCAAAGAAAGCCGCCTGCCGCATTGCTTCACATTGCCTGTATCTCATCCAAAAGGTTGCACATGAACACACCTCAGAGACTACAATTGACAGCCAGCTAACAAAGACGTTCTGCGCCTGTGTGAAAGGAAATGCCCCTCCTTGACAGCAGGCGATGGTAGTCTGTAATTATCACTCAGAAAGGGAAACCAGAACACTGTCTTGACGCTAGTTAGCCAGTTGGCAACTATAAGGAAGTGTTTCTGCTAAAGAGTTGAATAGCTAAAGAAAAACAATTTTATCTTATATAAGAAGTTTGTTTTGTCCCACTCCCTCTTGACTTCAGCTCTTTGTTTACATTCCTCACTTCCTCTTCTTGTGCACTGAGCTGAACTGCCAGTCAGAGTGATTATATTCACCTATGGGCTCCGCCATCTCCAACGGCAGTTCAGCCTGATCAATCAGCAGGAAAAAAAGTGACTAGCGTCAATGAGGGTCCACGGTTCGGGACACACCACACTGACAACGGCGCCGGACGCTTATTGACGGTCCATCGTTCACTGATGGCTGACCGTCTGCTTGGTGTGTCAGGGTCTTAAGATCACAGCTATGGCTACGAGCTGCTACATTAAAGAGACTCTCCACCAGTTCTACCCTTGAAGTTCAGTTTATTCATCACAATAAGTTAGCCTGTGGATAAAGTTATACAATCTCTTCTGTGGTTTCTCAGCTTGGACTTGGAGACTTGATTCTTTGTTACAAATGTGAGGCGTGAGGAAGGTGTTTAGTAGGCACTGAATCCTGAATTGTGGTGTGTGTTATCGTCCAGCACCCTCAGTAATTCTTGCAATGAGTCATTGTATATTATTCAGTGTATGTCTCTTTTTCAGAATAATACTTTCTTACAAAAAGGTTTTGTTTTTTTTCAAAACAACTGCTTTTTATTAGATATAACTTTTAAAACATGAACCTTAATTGTTATCCCAGGATCAGCAAAGATAGCTCTAATATAAGATGTGGAGAATAAAGTTTAGGAGTTGGTCGATTCTAATCTTCACAGTGTATACAATGGATTTGTAAGTTTCAGGAGGTGGTATAGTGGTATACTGTAACGGAAGATGTCTTTTTAAACATCAAAGCAAAGCAATATAAAGACATACTTTGTCTGTTTTAATGTGGTAATGGGGGAAAATGTTTTAAAAATGTAATTTCGTTCTTTCTCAGATGAGTTGAAGAAGCAGTTGGAGGTGCAGAGGAGGCAGAGAGCAGCTCATGGTAAGATCAAACTGACAATAGATATTCCCACAGCACAGCCTTAACCATGAGCAGCATGATATCCAATTCTGTCTACCCACACACAGCTAAACAAGGCATGGACGCTTGAAGCAATTAAATGCATCATGTGTTAAATCTCCACCTCGCATTCTTGCCTTTTGTAGAACTTAGAATAAGGCCATGAAATGATTTTTCTGCTCATATATTTTTTTTCATAACAGTGTAAACAGCAAAAATCACCTGGAATCAGACCTTCACAAATATAATTTGGGCTGCTTTTCATAAATGGTCCTAAATCAGACTCAGATCTGAGCAACAGCAGTCTGAATAGTCAAAGCAGCATTCATGCGACCTTTACATCACTCATAAATAGGTCCCTTAAATAGGTATGCTGCTGCAAGAGTCTTGTGGACAGGTGCTGACAGATGTAGTTGAAAGTACTCCATGACATCCAGAAATTTTGGATGAAATCTGTTTCAGTAAAGCCATTCACATCGCAGTTCCACCACTCCTGGCCCCGACTCCACATCCACACATGGCTCAGTACAGAAGCAGCAGCCATTGCTCCACAAAAAGCCATAATTAAAAATCTGGCTCCTTGGGACAACCTCTAGCTTACCTGGGAAAGAGTATGCAGGATACAGTCCTCGGCAGCAGCCTGGGTTTGATTCAAACCTGCAGCTGAGTGTCATTCTCCCTCTCTTACACCCCTTTCCTGTCACTCTAAAGCTATAGTAAAGGCAATAAAAAAGCCCTAAATAGATATCTTTTAAAAAGGGCTCTCTGTCTGCTCATCTGCTAATGAATGTGCTTTTTTCCTCTGCACATCGACTTATAAATGACTGTAAGCAAGACAGTGGCTCCAGTGGCCTCCATTTTTACGTCCTGTATGACAGCGTGCTGCATGTGACATCTTTCATACTGTTCATGTGCACATACAGGCACATACAGAATCTGGAATCTGATATTGGCCACATTTAAAAAAAAATGTTAACAGCCAAAACAAAAAAAAATCGGATTTGAGCAGTAATTGAGCACTGAGGCTCACAGTTTGAACATAGCTTTACTGAGAATCCAGGTTTACACTTGGACTTGAATTCAGACAGCTGGCTCCGAGCTCAAGTATCAACTGACGATGAACAAAGCTGTCACAAATTTAAACTCTGTTTATCATCTTTTTGATATTGAATCCTTTCCGAGGTGGGCAGTAAACATTGTGATCACATTGTGATTGCTCTTTACTCTATGTACAACAGTGGCCACTTCAAAGCCTTTGCAGTAGTCCTTGCTGACTGAAAGCGTAGTGACCAAAAGAGTGGGCGTCACAACTCTAAGACGCCTTCATTTACTCTTGTCTTACTGTTTTGATCAGTGACATACATGCTTTGATGAGGAAATCTGGTTGTAAAGCACACAAACATCCCCCTCCAGTTTAGGCACCAAAGGCTTTCCTGTTATTTTGAGTCCCGCATCAGAGAACACTTCACAGCCGCCTGGCTTCTATTATCCAGGCCCAATGCTTAAAACACTGTCTTTGAAGGAAATCTCACGTGTTCACAATACACACTTAAAAGCTTCTGGACTTAAAAAAGAAGAAAGAAAACATTATGACTGTATTTGTGATTTTATCTGCAATATGTCCATATTTTTGTCTTTCTTCAAACCATGCCTTCTATATATCCAACTCTACTATAGGTGTAATGGGGAATCACCCAGGAGTTGAGGAGGAGGTTGACCCAGTGGAAAAAAACCTGTGCAAACATATAAAGCAAGAGAAACAGGCGTGAGTGTAGTAAAAACTGCATTTTAATGTATTACATTCCATATTTTTTCATAGTTTCTCCTCGATTAGATTGATTGGACACAGCTGATGCAGTGAAATGTGGACAAAAGATGAATTTGGTGTTGCTAATATCTGCCGTCAGGTACAAGAGCGCCATTGGCCGTCTTAAAGAGCTGAGGACAGAGATTGAGCACCTGCAGCTGTTGTTGGAGAGGGCAAAGGTCAAACTTCAGAGGGATTTCCAGAAGTGGTGGAGCCAGGAGGCTTCCAGCATGCAGGTGAATGACCTTCCTTTTCTCTACCTATCTATGTGACAACACCACATAAAGCTTCTGTAAGCATGACATAATGGCAAGACTAGTATGTCCAAGATATGTTTCTGAAATTAGCCAGGAAGCCATGTCTGTTCATCTACGTCTTTGTATTTATGGATGTTTTCTTTTGTGTGTTTTCTGATTATTGGCCTCTGTGGACACGTGAGTGTGTGCGCGTAAGTTGATATGCATGTGTCTCTGACTTCGGAGGCTTTTATGGCACCAGTGTGACCCTTGCAGCCTCTGTTCAGCATCACGCTGAATGGGCCCTGGTGGGAAGATATGTAGGAGGAAAATACATGGAAACTCATTTTTTACAGAATTCCATGTGACCCAAACAAGGGCCTGGAGAGCAGCTTAGAGACGACACAGCAGCAGCATCAATACGGTCTCAGCAGTTAGAAAGCTAACAAGGACAACATGTTCATGAGGTTTCTCAGCAACACAGTGGGGGATAAGAAATGAGTCAGTGTTTATTTCGGTCCTAAATAATAATTTTGTGTTTAAAAGGACAGTTTGGGTTTTTTGAAGTGGGCTTGTATGAGGTACGTATCCATAATCAGTGTATTACATACAGAAGATGTCAGTAGGCAGACATGGAAGCTAAGCAATGTGCTGCTATGGACAGGGCCAACACCAAATATATTTTAGCCACTTAAAAAAAAAAAAAAAGTTTAAGTGTGCACACAGAATATTTTCACAGCTTCACCTTTCTGTCAGACAGCCCATGCCAGCAATGAAGCTGTTAACAGCTTCAGTTTTCCATCTATGCTCTTGTCAAAGCTACCAGACTCCTTTAGCAAAAATAGTAATTTTTGCCTCATTGAACACAGGAGCTGCTCGTTTACTGCAACCTCAATCAGTTAGTTTGTTTTTGTTGCAGTGAAACTTTGGTGAATCTGAACTAACCCTTTTAAATGGCAATGTCAACACTGACAAAAATAAGAGTTACTGATTGAGGCAGTTACACCAGCAGTTCTTCTGTTCAGCAATGTTAAATCACTGTTTTTCTCAATGGAGGCTGGCTTTGAAGAGAGTGACACAATGGCTTCAGTTCCCGAAATCATTGTCTGACGGTTAGGTAAAGTAGTGAAAACATTCTAAATATTGTGTACACGTAAACTGATAATGATTTTTTTTAGGTGGGTAAAATAGGTTTAATGCTGACCCCCCTACAGCAGTACATTGCTAAGATTATGTGTCATACTCCTGCCTATTTCTCCAAACTTGGGGCATGCCGACTGACATCTGTATGTGATACACTGAATATGGATAAGTACCTCATACAATCCCACTTTTAATGATCCGAACAATCCCTTTAAATAATTCAGGGACTTTTACACAGTGGTGAAGGACAGTGTTTGCAACAGCTTATTGCGTTTGTGCAGAAAGCTGAGTTTAAAATTCCCAAACTATGAATAACACAGAGCTAAGTCTCTGGTGTCACTCACACTTTGCTAGGCCTTGATGCCTGTTGTGCACATTTCTGAAACCAACCACAAAAAAGATGTTCAGCTGCAACATCTGACCAGCAGACACTGCTGGCGTTTGTGCTTTGGTTTTGATCTTATGAATGGAGAACAATATCTCACTCACATCTGAGCTAGGTTTGGGAATTTATCACCAAATGACAAATGGAAAGAGGAGGAAGTCTGACAGACAGACCTGACATGTGCAGTTTTTTGTCCTCCAAACAGGAAATAGGCCACTTTCCTCGCCGTTATTAAACAGCTTTGTTCAACCATTTATTGTTCTGTTTTTGGAAAACAGTACATATGTAATTAATCAGACTTTGAGTAAGAGATATGATGGAGCTAGACAACACAAAATACCTGAGGTCTTCTGTTCCCTCAAACTGTATGTTACATATGGCCACATTGTGTTGGATTGTCATCAGGATGGAATGATATTTTTGCTAAGCAGTGTTTCAAAAAAATGATTTTCTCACTGATTGTGGCTAGGAGTCAGAGGCCACAGGCAGATGTCACACACGGTCGCCAAATGAAACCTTGCAGCCGTCTTCACCCAGCACTCCAGGATTTTGGTGAGACATTTTGACAATCATGACCGTTTTTTGTCTCTCCATCCTCCCGTCAGATGTAAATGTAGACCTATTAAAAGTGTGGATGATTACTTTTAGATGTAGTTATTGTGTCATTAAGCATTAATTTAAGTATTCTCTACTAAGCCAACTGGTTACAAACAGAAAACAGGCAAGTTACAAAAAGAAACACCTTCCCCTCACTGACTCATTCCCGCTCAGTTCATTAATGTTATTTTTACTCTCTCACCATCTGTGCTTGAATAGCACTTGATTAATGGCCAACAACCTGCAGCTCCTCACTGTTTGTTTCCGTGGAAGAAATTCTGAACAAATGTTGAAAGGTAATGTCATTGTGTTTTTCTCACCTCACCAATCAGTCCTCCCACTGTAATTTGCAATGACACAGGTGGTGTTTGACATCCCATATCACAAGTCTGCCATGGCAAAGGTTTAGACTTGGCAGATATTGTATCATATGCACAGAAACAGTGACCACAATTTATGTCCAGATGTTGTGTATCTTCACTCTTCAGACTGCATCAGGTAATCTGCAGGTCTTAAAATGCATGTAATTAATTCAGTTTCCTCAACAACTTTTGTTTTTTATTAACATTTATTTAACCAGAGAAAACCTTCTGAGATAAAAATTCTGTTTTTCAAGAGACAGACAGACAACACAGAGCAAAAATACAAAATCAAAATACACATCTCTAAAACAAGCAATATAAAAGACCTCATTAGATAACTACAAAGAAAAGCCAAAAAGCATGTTAACATATGCTGTAAGTGAACTATAAAAACACAAAACAGAGGCAACAACACATGATTACAAAGACCTGCTAAAATACACCCTGACATTGGCATGCAACAGTGCTTTGAAATGGCCAAGAGGAACCAAAGAGTGCAACTTTAAGTCCCTCAGCAGAAGATTCCACATACAAGGAGCTGCATACATAAATGCTGCTTTGCCAATATAAACGTGTTCTGTGAACACAGAGCATAGCCATTTTCATTTTTTTTTTTTGCTTTTGCGTACACACATAAATGTGCTGGAAGTAGGCCAGGAACAGCTCTGTAAACAAGAGAATGCTAACGAAAAAGTCTACGAAATTTTAAAAATGACCTTTGAATGTATCAAAAAGTTTTAACCTTGATTTACAAGTCGTAAATATTTTCTCTTTCCTGCTGTGGTTAGTTACAAATGTGTTTGTGTCTCATTGTGGACTGTCACAAAATGTTACAAACTTGTAAACTAACAGTTGAATGGTTGAGAGAGTTGATGGTTCATGCAGGAGGATGTTAAATCCTTTCCTTTGGGGTTTCAGTCAGCTCTGTCAGATCTGTAGCAAACGGGTCACTACAGGGAGCTCATTGTCTTATACTTGTGAAACGTTGATATACTGTCAATTATTAGTAAGTTTTAATTTGTTTATCCATTGTCTTCCATTTATCTGGGTCCAGGTTTTATTAATTTGATTAATTATATCAGCAGTAATCATTGTTATATGCTGCTGGGAAGTCTTCAAGCCAAAATCGTCCCTACTTGTTTCCATTATACTTTCCTTCTTTGACTAGTGTGATTGGGAAACAGGTATTAAATTGTATTCTATGTGGAATTAAAAAAGATCTTAAAAATCTTAAATTTAACTTGATAAACCAGCAGAAACCTTGTGCATGAAATGTTAGAGTGCAAACTACTTTGCATTGTTGCTCCCTCTTGTGGTTAAGACATGTATGTGATAATACTGACAAACAAAAAGGAAGGTACTGTAAATACCTACTGTAGATTCAATGAATGCACCTATGGATCAATACACAGATAATCTGTGGGATTATGTTGTAACAATATAAATGAAATTCTCTCCTTACCTGTGATACAGCGCACCAGGTCTGAGCAGCACTGTGAGAGACCCCCCAGCAGACCCAGACCCAAATCCAGACTGTTCCACTGCTCCTGTTCAAGATCTCAGGTCAGCCTAGCTTCACTCAATCTCTTATTTGTTAACTATAAAGTACTTCTGGATTAAACTGCCTGTCACACTTTGCCCTCATCATCATGAAATTGTAATTATTACATTTCAGGAGCTTCATCCCCAAAAGCGTACCTCCCGTGACAGCTGTCCCAGCACGCCATGATAAATCCCTGGATGGGAGGGTGACTGACTTCACTCCTTCATCTGAGTGGAGGTACATGGAGGGCTTGGCATGTTGGAAATGAATGGATGGCTTGGAAAACAACAGATATGTTTTTTCATAAAATTACGGCACATACATTAAATTTGTAGCCCTTTAAAACCAAAACTCAGGTCATTTGACGTTCTAAGTAAATCTCTGTGAAGATATTATTCTGAAATAACTGGGGCCTCTGATGTCTAATTTTTAACCCTGTCACAATATTGGCTTTTTGATTGACCCAAGACCATAAAAATAATTGTACATAATGATAAACAATAAGTGAATTGTGTATTTTTACCACTGTGTGTACATTTTTTTCACGTCTATGCACAAAGGCAAACATTACAGTAGCGTATTCCACATGTTTACAGTAGCTCTTAAATCTGTACATACAGCCTAGCCCTGTACATTTTATAGCTGTGTGTTGTTTTCTCTCCACTTATGAACGCAGCCATAACTTTTTTATTTCTTTGTGAAGTAATGTCTCCAAACTCTATTAACAAATCAAAGAGCTGGGGTCTCGCTTGAACAGTGCTGCTGGAACTACCGTTTTACAACCACAGTAAAACACTCAGTGCATAACATATATGCTTTTGTTCATCTCTCCAGCAACCACTCATAGTACAGAGATGCTATTGTTTCATACACAGGCTCGGTGATATGAGGAGCTGTTACCTGTTAAGGTTTTTAACTTCTTTCCTTAAAGCTTTTGAACGGGTTGATACATTTTACCAAGGAGGTGTTCAGAATGGTGAGGGGCTTTAAAGCTTATGCCCCCCTAACACATACATATATAAAGTGAGAGCAATATAAATCCTGATTTGTGTTACAGCAACTGTGAAGAACGCAGGCTGATATTATCGAACTACATTGCACGTTCTGTATGTACATTTCAGGGCCCTTTCCAAAACCAACCTCTCATGCTCGTCGATTCCCCTGACTGGAGACCAGCAGACTGATGCAGACATCCTGGCCTTTATCAGAGCCAGGCAAAAACTCCTCAACAGAACAGGTAACAATCACACAGGGTCGGATGGCTGCTCAACGTAGTCTTGGTTCTGCTTGAGGTTTCTGCCTGTTAAAAGGAATGTTTTACTTTCATTCATTTGAATCATTGCATCTCTGTAAATGAAAAGAGTACAGCCTAGACCTGCTCTATGAGGAAAGTTTCCTGACATACATTTTGTTATGATATGGTGCTATAAAAAATGCTGCACTTTTGGGGACATAACTTGGATATCCTAACCCTAACCCTAACCCTAACATTAACACAACTTTTGTCCTCAGTTGCTCAAGCTGTCCCAAATTAACTGGTCTTTAGTCTGAACGTGTGTCCCCAAAGGTAGCAAACTTAGACACACACACACACACACACATACTTGTACTTCTAACTTTGTTAGGACCCTCATTGACATAATGCATTTCTTACCCCCTTACCCTATCCTTAACCATCCCAACTAAATACCTAGTCCCAACTCTTACCCTTACCCTAACCTAAACACTAATTCTAACCTGAGCCCTAAAACCAAGTCTTAACCCTCAAACAGACCTTTGAAAAAGTGAGGACCGGCCAAAATGTCCTCACTTTGCAAAAATGTCCTCACTCTGTTGCCAAAATACGTTGTGTGGTCCTCACTGTATAGCATTTAAAACTACAAACACACACACACACACACAGCAAGAAATGATGTAAGCTTTCACACAACATGCATTTTGCATTCAACGCTGCCCTCTGGTGGTGTGATACCCTAAACACTTCACCATCAATGTGTTGCTTCAAGCTTATTAGAGTTGTTTTTAATTAACATACACCACATTCTGTAGTATATGTTCTATATTAGAAACTGCCTGTAACATATAACACTTGATGAGCGACCACTTATAAGCCGAGAGTGATTTCAGATTCAATTTTGCTTTCTGGCAGCAGTGCATGACGAGTAGGGAATGTCTATTTTGGTCAGGATCCCATAATTTCACACAAACACCCTCACCCCCTTCGCAGCCTCACGTTTTCTAGCTCCACAGCGACTCGTCTTTTGTTCTTACGTAGTTCCTCTCTCTGTTACACTCTCTCCTCTCCTTTGACCCTTGTGCAGCTGCTTACTTTGGCAGACAGAAAAGTGGACTTGGCTGTCTTGTGGCTTGCCACCAGATATGCAGAACGACTGAGGTCATGTGAACAGACGGAGCGCTGGCCAAATGAGCGGAGACAGCAGACAGAAAAACAGTCGAGCTGAGGAGCACATTTGCCCTCTTAAGTCTTTTTTTCTTTTCTTTCCCCACTTCAGGCAAGGAGGACTCATTTCATGCCTCTTTACCTTGGCATAGCGACTGTGTTTTGACAGGAAAGCCCCTCTCCTTGGTTGTTTGGTAACCCCTATATGGTGCTATCCCTCCCATCAAAACAGCTTTTAAGTCACTAGTGCATGCTGGGAAGTGTAGGGAACCTGGCAATAAAAGAGACAGCCAGATTTCAGAGTGTAGGCTGTTATTGTAATTGGAGTCATACTTAGGGGATGTTTGATTCAGGGAATGTTACTCTGAAAACATTTTTTTTTTAGTTTTAGTTTTTAATTTTTAGGATCAAGAAAAGCTCTTTGTCTTGTCAACTTTCTTGATGGCTTATTTCTCAAACACTTCCAACTTGATGTCTAATCTGCCTTGTATTTTTTATGTATTTCAGACCAGCCTCAGTAATAACCTGAAGTTCTGATGAAGGCCTGAAGTTATCGTCATCTGACTGCTTGTGTGACTGCCACATCTGTCCTGAAAACGTAAATTAGACATAAATGACAATGTGTGAAGAAATCTCAAATGAGTCCAAAACATACTTGATTTCTCATAAAAAGATCCCCCTGCCAAACACACATCCTGTCTGATTTTTACACACACTTGCTGGCCTCCGGGAAAGCATGCCAGTCATATAATGGGCAGCAGTATAAATCACAGCCTGCGCTGGCCATTTGATCTGAACAAATGTTGTCTCAAGATATCAGAGGAAGGAGCGGACAACAGGAAACCAGTTGGCTCCAGTAATGTGTTTAAAGAAGAAATGAATCATGACTATTTTAAATGGTCACAGGAAGTTTCCACATGCGTCATATTTCTGTCTGGTTTCATTTTATATGTACTTTTAACAACAGTGTAACACATATTGTGTAAAATGTTGTAAATAGAGGTATGTAGTACATTTGCAATAGTTTTCCTGGTTGTTTCTGATATTCTGTAAAAAAGAATCTGCACAAAATATCAATTAAAAAATAAATTTACACAAAATGCCATGGACCAAAATAGTGCAAGATGCCACAATTCTTATTACTGTAGTGCTTTGCAGCCTGTTATGAGTTACTTGGCCAGTGTACTTGGCACTGACAAACACGTGATTTTAAACCCAGCAGGAGCTTTATATTTCTGTAAACATTCTGCTAGCCACAGTTGGTGTTTTCTTTATTCATCACTAATGCTAAATCTCTTACAGCTTTTCCTTTACAGTAAGTTTCTTGCAAATGGCAGTTGTAGTATGGGGTTACTTTGGCAAATTTTGCATGAAATTCAACTGGAAATGACCCTGGAAAATGACCTCTCTAATGGGAATCTGATGCATTTTTCAGCCTAAACCCTATTTTCTTCAAGTTTTTGTGTCTAAGTGACTAATGGGAACAACCAATTTTTTTATTGGTCCAGCATCAAACAAGAGTGATGCAGCCTGGAGCATGAAACAGGCTGCAGTGCAACCAGTAACCAGTCAGTTTTTATCCACTTAAGGTACATTGATGGTACGCTTTTGCCTGTTTGGCAGCTGCCGGCTGCAGCGCTCTCACTTAGTATTGGGGGAATTTAAAAATTTGTAAAAAATACTTCACCAGCTAAATGACCATTTGTACATCAGTCATTCACAGTATCACCATTTCTCCCATGCCTTCACAGTCTTCATGGAAGAATCCAAAAAAGGCAAGCATTCTTCAAGAACTGAAGTAATCAAAAACATTACTTTTTAAAACACAGCCGTACAAATAGTCTTACGCACAGACAATTAGCTTGGCAAGCACGTGCAAAACGCCCATGCTCAAGCACAGTCAGTGCATGCTACTCGTAGTGTTTTGTATCATAACATAATAGCAAAGATGCATGTGTTGAGGAAGTACTGAGCATATATATAAATGAGATATGGATTATACTGCATGAGTTATGTGACAGTTTGTAAACGGATGTTTTGATATAGTTTTGCTCATTTGTGGACCCTGATTACTTCAATCCTTGAAGAATATCCACCTTTTTTTGGATCCTCCATTCACCGTGGAGATGAAAAGTGATTTTGAGTGTGAATTATTCCTTCAAGGGAGTCCTCACACACGTCAGCCATGACAGGTATAAAGCCAACCACAATATTTGGTTGAATCATTAGTTATTATTCTAAGTCCATTAGTAGTCAAATTCATTCCACATACCACTAATACTAATCCACCCTTGTTACATTCCAAAGGCTGTATTGTGGAGATGGCTGTGGCTCTACGGGCTCCCTGAAATATGAGCCTATATTTGCAAGTGGCCTATTGCACAGTACATGTGGTGATACAAGCAAATTATATGTACAGAATCAATTTTTATGCAGTGTTTTTACTAATGGTCTTTAATATTCATCTGTGCTCACTGCTATTCAGGCA
The DNA here is from genome assembly GCA_035609425.1 of Epinephelus awoara. Classification (NCBI taxonomy): domain Eukaryota; kingdom Metazoa; phylum Chordata; class Actinopteri; order Perciformes; family Serranidae; genus Epinephelus; species Epinephelus awoara. Next base: position 27,257,954 of record CM069309.1, read on the forward strand.
CACAGGGAGGTGGAGCCCATCCCAGCATGCACTGGGCAGTAGGCAGGCCTCCAGTCTGTGCAGAGCTTCCTTAAGATACAGTATTTGAAATTCAAACAGGGTTACAAACATTTGCATGGAGTATTGATCATTGTGTATTGAGCTGAATGATCATCACACAGTCAATTATGGCAACATTTAATTTGGTGATTCAGTGTAGATAATATCACTCACTTAACATTAAATGAAACCATCCATACCCATTGAGTACAGCATACCATACCATGACTTAAGGCCCGTTTCCACTGAAGAAGTTCCTGGTACTATTTGGGGGGCAGGAACTTTACAGGAACGTCCTCTCGCTTGGCCCTCTCAACCGCCGTGTCTCCACTGAGAGGGAGGAGTAGGAGGAAGGTTCCTGTAAAGTTACCGGGCTCTGTATGTGATGTAAACGTTGCGCTGTAGTGACTCTTAATGTTTGTTAATGGTTATAATTCACCAAATACCTTTGGGACATTAATAATAAGCTAAACACTGAATGTTATTATCAGTTAGCAGTTATTGGTCTGCCCCTGGGTGAAGCTTGTCTGGTAGCTATGGCAATGGTTACCCAGGAGCCTGTTATAAGTCAGACAGTTTGTCATGTAGAGTCAGTTGATTGTGAATTAATTAATAAACGGCACGCCGTTGCGTTGTTAGAGAGAGAAGTGTGTTTCAGCGTTTTCTACAGCGCGACCATTTTGACCACGGCGACGCAGCAAAGAAATAAACAAAGAAGGAGAACAACAAAAAAGGAGAAGCAGAAGTACGAAGCAGAAGTAAGAAGAAAAAAGCAGACATAAGAAAGACGATTATCAACATGGAAGGAGCTGAGGTGGTTTCTGGGTTTCTGGCGTGTCTCTTCGTTTACATGGCAGTGGAAGTTATGAACGAGAGGAGACATCTGCTGAGTTTTAAAAATGCTGGCTATTTTGTCGCTTTCTGTAGACGTCACAATCCCGCCTTGAGTATATCCAATCAGCACCAAGTAAAACCCAAGCCCCACCCAGGAGTTTTTCGGGGCTGTTCTGAGTGCCTACCCCGAGGCAGGGACTTGTTTAAAGTTCCGGAACTCTGTCCTTCGGGGCTGGTTCCTGCGGTGGAGACACGCACCAACGGCCCCAGCCCCGTAAAATTACCCCGAAGTTCCTCGATTTTAGATCGATTTTAAGTGTTTTTCAAAAAAATCAAAATGGTGGAAAATCTATATAACCAGAAGTTATGGGTTCTTGAAGAGAGGCATCTCTGTGCAAAGTTTCATGTCTCTACGACATACGGGGCATGAGATATGCCCATTCAAAGTTTGCCATTTCAATCAGTTACTGTAGCGCCCCCCTTTGGCCAATTGATGTAATATTGCTTCACTCACATCCTCCCATGACCCTCTACCACTGTGCCACATTTCACATGGATTGACCAAGTCAGTGAGGAGAAAAATGTGGAACAGACACACAGACAGAGTTTTCGTCATTATATAGTAAGATATTAGCATTGGACTGGCCGATTTACAATTCAGATTTTGAGTGGCCTAAAACAAGTTAACAAACAGTTCTGCACTAAATGTACCACCATGTCACTACATGAATATAAATTCCATCCCTTCAGACAGTCATGGAGTTTCATGCCACTGCCCCAGACTGCTGACATTCACTGTATCCATCAACGTCAGCCTGTAATCAAAATCAGCCCATCCAGTCACGTCACAGCCTTCGCTCCACACCTACCCAAACATAAGACAACCTGTGAACACTGGGACAACCTGTTTGCATGGCTTTGCGTTGATTTGTTTGAAAGATGACAAGCAGCTGCACAATTTGCATCTAGGCAGAGTTGCCATGGAGAAGGAGCCTTCTTGGTCAAGTCATGATATCTGTTATTTCAGTCACATCAATCACTGTCCTCCTGTCCTGTCTGTATTTAAGGCTCTTTTTTAATTGATACCAAACTAGACACAAACTCCACAAACACTTCTACCTCTGACTAAATAGCAGCAGTAGCTAATGAAGGGTGTAACTATCAAATATAAGAAATGGCTTAGCTTAAAGAGCCAGCAAACTGTTTCCTTCAATAATGGGAGTGTTCCTCCAACACATTCAATATTTTGGGTTTTCAGCAAAATTCCACCATTTCACATACAGTATATAGTATATCAGGCAATTGTTCAGTTTCAAATGTCAATACTGTTGTTAATCCTCGTTAGTTTATGTAGATTTTGGCTCCCTTTTTGCAGACTTTCTGTGCTTTCATTTTGTTGTCTTTGTTTAGCACCTTTTGAACTGTCCTTCACCACATGCATGGTATCTCTGTATCAGCACAAATGCAGCTACAAGTCTGATGAAGTGTAAAGCTGCCAGGAACCCAAAATACAAGAAAATAACCCACGCCCATGTAAGAATGCACTCATAATTAGTCATAATGGCTTGAAATATTACTATAAAACAGTTCTAGGTTGTAGAAATAAGGAGTAAGCTAGGTGAGTTATTATATAACTATAATATGGTACATACATGTACATGTAAAGTGATTTTATATTCTTTTTCATAGAAAGTCTATATGCCTTTAACTTTCATTCAAAAAATATTTAATGGTTTACAGAACCCCACATCATAACTTTCAGCTGGTTCTCAGCTTGTTTCCAGATGATACATATATATAAATTTATATTACTATAGATGAAACCTGCTCAGTGTATTCACCAATAAATATTTAGCCTCCAGATGGCGTGTTCATTAATTGCTGCCACATTGGGAATATATAGCGTGCTGCAGGCATGATGATTTTTGTGTTTTTAGGCCGACCTGCAGGTTAGCATCGGCCTGATTGCATCGTCAAATAGCTGATTGAATTTTTCCACTGGATTTTGGATTATTGCAGAAAATCAGCTCTGTGGCAAACAAATGTTTATGATAGTAACGATACTGACTTACATTTTGTTCAGCAATATAACCTTCATAAATGAACACCACTTTTATGATTTTAGACACGTAAACACAGTCGCCAGGAATAAAAAGCTAACGTGTGGCAACAAATGAACTACACCATGATGTCATCGGCATGATGACTTTTACCCCCAATGCATATTTATTTTTTCTAGGTTGGTGAAGGCGTAATCCGCCCTACTTTACCTCACTCTGCTTGTGATTGGATTACCCTGATATTTTTACCCTAACCCTAACCAAACGTATGCCTCTTTCCTAATCCTAAACAAGTACTGGCCAATCAGAGGGAGAGTAGGGCGGGCCATGCCTTTGCCTTCCAAGGAAAATAAAATTTGCATACCTAAAAATCTCTGGGCTTCTTAAGACCAATTGTTAGCAGCCACCTTCTTAAAACATGTAAAGGCCTCAAAATTCAGCAGTGGGGTATTCACTGACATATTAATTCAAGAAAAAGGAACTGGAAGTGCTAAAATGGTAACTCATTTGCGGGATTTAGGACTCCTTCCTGCAGTCTATCACATAATGTAGTGTGATACATGGCCATCAAAGAAATCCCATTGTTTACTATGTTCTTGCTACACTCTTACCTTACCACCCGAAATGGAAGTTAGTTCTCTTTCAGGCAGGCCAACAGTGACTTTTGGACACCAACCTAACAGAGCAAGACTGAAAGTTTCGATCATCAATATAGCTGTAGTTATTGGGATCTACTCTAAAGTCGATGCTTTTCTTACATCCTTTCAGGCATTTGTCAGCTCTCTCAACACTGCAGCCATAAAACCCCATTAGGTTCTCCAATGACACATCTTTCAACTCTTTGGTTTATGGCCCACAGTCAAGTAGTGCTCTCTACACCTCTCCAAAATTCAACAGCAGTTGCTACATAGTAAATTCATCAATCGTCAAATGTCATCAATAGTTTGTGGCTGAAACACACTTTCCCAATAAAACGAGTCCCCACAATGTGGAATAGTACTGAAAGGTTCTGGTATCAGCACTCCACAACTGTGGGTGCACGGACAACCAACAGCAGCCAGGTAAAATATTAACTTTTGTTCTGCTGACAAGATGCTGCCACCGCTTCCTTATTAGTGGAAACGGTTGAGAGTGTAGTCCAGATGTCACGCTAATGGAGAAGAGGAGTTTGATCGTTACCCAAGCAACCCATAAGTCAAAGCCCAACATCTATGGTACTCTGACCAATCAGAGTAAGAGCACTGCGACGAGATATTTAACCTTTGGAGCATTATCCAGTTAGAGCTGTCATTCCCAAGATACTAAACACCAACTTTTTCTTGGTGTTGCCATAACAGCATTCTAATAGTCTCTCCGTTACTTTAAGTACATTTTTGTCTCCTTCTTGACAATTTCCTGTTTGCACTTTTGGAGAAGAATGTCACAGTGTACAGTCATGGATCTACCGTTGGGGAGCTACTCATAAGGTCTAAGATTTCATCAAGACTTTTGACTATAGACTGTTAGTCCTTCCTGAAGTGATTAACCTCTTTCCTGTGATTGCTGGAGGAGGTTGATGGCGAGGTTCCAGTTTGTGCCAGTCAAATTGAGCTGGACAGCATTTTTGGCTCTGGCCCACTTCACATATCTGCTGATTGGGGCCATCATCTTCCAGATCCTGGAGCGAGAGGCTGAGAACAACAACCGAAACCACTTCCAACTGGAGAAGTTGAATTTCTTGGCTAACTACACCTGTCTGGATGGACCAGCCTTGGAGAAGTTTGTTAAGGTTCACTTTCTTTACAGTTCTTGAAGGAATTAAGTACAATGTACAATGGAGAGTTCTTGAAATGTGGAACATTCACAATTTATTATGTGATAGTAATCTGGATTTTGTCATTTTAGACCAAATTTGTCAACTTCTTTTTAAATGCTTGTCTGTCTTTATCAAAATAGTCATGACTGACAATCGGTTGTATACAAGTCCGTACATCACTGAGTAAATATGATGATGAAGAGGGCTCATTGAATTCTGAGTGGCAGAGAAACTGATTGATCGATTTTATGATTGGGTTAGGTACATAGCAATAAATGGTGTTACAGTAACCTGACCTAAAAAATCAATAAGTGTGTCATAATCCAAAGCATTTACCAAAGTGATTGATTGAGTAAATGGTAAGCATTAGTGAGGTACGTGCGACCTTATTCTGGGATTTTAATACACTTCTTTGTGTGTGTTTGCAGGTTATTTTGGATGCCTGGGAAAAGGGAGTGAACCCTTCAGGCAACTCAACAAACCCCAGCAACTGGGATTTTAGTAGCTCCTTCTTTTTTGCAGGCACAGTAGTCACAACTATAGGTGAGCATTGTTATATCCATCAGTGTTTGAACCCTCTGATGCAATACAATAAGGACAAATCATTGTTTTCTCCACAGGCTATGGCAACCTCTCCCCCAGCACTGTATCTGGTCAAGTGTTTTGTGTGTTTTACGCACTGTGTGGAATCCCACTGAATCTGGCCTTCCTCAAACAACTGGGAAAATGTCTCACCATACATCTGGGGCGACTGGAGAGGGGAATGGTCTCCGTTGTTCCACACAAGGTACTTACTGATTCCCATAGAATCATAGTGGATTCACTTGAGAAATAAATAAGTAAATGATTTCTGCTCTGTTTTTCAGAACTAACAAGATTATTATCTCATTATTTTAGAAAAAAACAAAAATTTTCCATGAAATTTTTTCTCAAAATTCTGAGGTAAAAATATTGTTAATTCAGAAAAACAAAAGCAAAAATGTTGCATAAAAAGCATTGAATTTTTTTTCTCAGAAACACAATATAATTATCTTGTTTGTTCAGAGAAACAACAGCATATTTTTTCATGAAAACCCTGTGTCATTATTCTAAAACATCAACAACAATTCCTTTTTTAATAATTCTAAAATAATAATCTTGTTTATTCTGTTTTTTATTTATTCTCTATTGTTTTTTGTTTTTTTTGTTTTCTTAAGTGACTGCATCACACTTCCCTTGATTTCCCCCCAAAGCATCTGATTCATGGTCATTTTTGTTTTGCCTTTGATACAAATCACTGTACAGATTAAGATATGCCAAGAATAGTTAATGATCCTTTTTGTCATGCCCAACTGATGCCTATGGATCTCACGTTTCTTTTCTAGCAAACAGTTGAGGCTCTGGCAGTGAGTTTGTTCTTCATCGCAGGCAGCCTGCTGTTTTTGGTCATCCCCCCTCTGCTGTTCAGTTATGAGGAAGGCTGGACGTTTGGCGAGGGCTTCTATTTCGCCTTCATTACTCTCAGCACCATTGGTTTTGGAGACTATGTGGTGGGTGAGTAGAGAGAGCGAACAAGCACTATGTGGTAGACTGCAGCAGACCACCGTAGAAAAACAATGCCTTTTAATGCTTTGAGATAATTACCGTGTTGTCATTTTAATGTATGACGCGAGACATGTTTCTGTCTGGGATTAATAAACACGTTCTAACAAGGTAATGTCGACTCTTGTAGGGACTGACCCAGGCAAGGATTACATCTCTCTGTACCGTAGCCTTGCAGGCATATGGATCATCTTTGCCTTGGCTTGGCTTGCTCTCATCCTCAACATAGGCGCCAGAATAATGGAGCATGCGATTAGCCTGACTCATCCAAGCTTTAAAAAACAAGAAGAGGAAGAGGACGTGTCATCCAGTAAACTCGAGGACACGTCAAAGATCTGACAGTGGACTGTAGACAGGACAATCTACATGTAATATTCACTGTATAGAATATATTTAGTGTGATTGTTTTATGTACATATTATGATGCATGGTACAATAAGGAAGAGGATTGGGGCCACGTGAAAAATATATTTGAATTTTGAGCCAGAATTTGATTTAAGTCAAAATTTTGACTTTAAACTCAGTAATGTCAGAATTTTGAGTTTAAAGTCAAACTTCACATGTGGCCCTGATCGTGCTGACCAATGTAGCAGCTATTAGCAAAAAATGTTTTCGTAAGGTAGCCTATTCACCCCAGCATGTTTATTCTTTCTTTAAATGCTCGACTTTATAATTGTGTTTCATCTTGTGGAAAATTGGTTTATGATATTTTACAAAAAGCTGGAAAAACATTACAGGTTTTTGTTGAATTCTACCTCAATTAAGCCAGAGTCAGAGTCAGTACAGCAGATCAGGGCCCGTATTTATCACACCTCTAAATATAACATTTAAGTTTCTAAAGACTTGGGAATAAAACTTTTTTATTTTAATTCTTGTTTTTGTTTTTTCACTGAGTGTAAAAAATTCAAACTGACAGCGTCGTGTAGGAGTAACCTAGAGGAACTCACTAGTGATCATGTGATTAATCATGTGTGCTTTCAGTAGGAATAGCCAATAGCCATGACTTAACTCACAACAGCTTGATTGTACATGCTTTAAAAATACATTTTACTGAAAGTTTCTTCTGCAAAAATGTGCTTTCAATGGTTTTATACTAGCAATTGATATTAGATTAACAACAACCAAACATATTATATATCACATATTATACATAAATAATAAAATAATAGGACGTTTATTTTTTTTGTCAGGTTGATAAATAAAGGCCCAGAGTAAAAGTCTCAATACGAAAATGTGTATTTTGCCTCAGGTAGGAATCCTGTAATGTTTTTCCATCCTCGGACAACAGCACGAGTTGTGAATAACTGCTGAGCAATCAGTCTGTGTCGTTTGTACTCTTTGTTTGTGTACTTTTAAATGTTGCCCTACTGCATTATTACAATGTTCTAATGTCACAATGCACAACTGTCCGTGTGTATGCATGTTTGTGTGTGTGTGTGTGTGTGTGTGTGTGTGTGTGTGTGTGTGTGTGTGTGTGTGTGTGTGTGTGTGTGTGTGTGTGTGTGTGTGTGTGTGTGTGTGTGTGTGGTCATGTGACGCCACATCTGGGTTTGTGTACTGATGGTAAACTCCGGTGAATTGAGCACGGAGGGCTATCTTGAACAAACACATTAATCAAGATGGTGGTGAGAGGTTGACCTGAGAGCACACACAACTGATCCCAGAAGGCAGCTGGAATACAGGAGGACGGATTTCGCCTGTCATCCATTTTTAATATGTTTACTTTATCCCTCATTAAGGGAGCAAAAACGGTCACTTTCTGTCTTAAATCAGTCCCGCAGTCACCAGAGGGAAAATGTTGGCATTGCACGTTTCTGTTAACTACGGATATGTTACATCTGAATTACATATGTAGCATATCAACATTTCTACAGTGAAGATGGTAGTAGTTTAAATTACATATGTGTGAGATGACTTTAAGGGATGGTGGATGGTGCAGGGTGACACGCCGCCAAGCAGCAGACCTACTAAGACACACTATTCGACAACAATCAACAAAAGCGGTTGTCTTTTACCGAGATATTGCTGCATTTCCAGCTGTGATTCCTAACCCTAACCAACTGGCTGTTGTGCCTTAACATAACCACACATTAACCACAGTGTTGTTGAAGTGTAAAGAAAGTTTTAACATACATATGACATGTACAGATATTACGTATCTGTGGTTTGAAGACATGTCAATATTTGCTCAGCGATTGGGTTGACGGGTCAGTATGAGAAATGGCGTCCTGACAAATAAAATGCAAACGTAACTGAAAGTGAAATATAGTCTGATGTATCATATGCAGTAGTTACTTCTCTCAGTTCTCGAGATTGCACAGTGCCTCTAGAAACCACACACCAACTACTGTAACTGGTCTTGAATTAATTCCCACCATAACTAATCAAACTCCATGACTTCATGGACAACGGCTCACTTTGGCCAGACACTCCAAAGATTGACCTCACCCATAGTCATCGCCTACAGCCCAACCTCTGTTAGTGTGTCTCTCCCTCTTCTTATTTTGCTCCACTGGATTTGCATGACAGGCCACTGGAGTGATTGAAACAGTAGTGCAGATGGAGGTTCATTTGCCTGCAATGCATGGAAAGACGAGAAGCCAAGCAGGTAAACTCTCAGTCCTCACTTTCCCCTGGCTGCAGAGGTTGAGACGCTAAGCTTGCCTGGATCCAAAAGTACCACCAGGGGAACCGAGATGGGAATAAAGGAAGTGTTCAACTTGGCGCGGGTGCCCTCCATCCTCATGCTCGGGGTGGTTTACATCACTTATGTGCTGATCGGCGGGGTGATTTTCTGGAAGTTGGAGGGAGATCTCGGAACGAAGGACATCAGTCTTTTACTGTTGCACAAAAAGAGGGTGCTCGCGACGTACACCTGTCTGAACCAAGAAGGCCTGGAGGAGGTGGCTCAGGTGAGGTGTGGGACATCAAAAGAGGCAGGTTAATAAAGTAGAATCCTCACCCCTTCTGCCAGGGTGAGGAGGGATGTGGAAAATGTTTTAAACAGCATAGGCTACACAGCATGTTACACTCAGGTGCTAATTTCCTTTTGCCAGGGACATTCTAACATGTAAATGTAAGGGGGTCGCTTCACAGTGACACAGCTAAAATCTGCTTGTATCCAAATCAGCTAGTCAGCCTGTGGCTTTTACAGAGAGACCACTGGATTTACATCTGGACCACTGCTTTTACACAGTTTCAGTAATTGACCGTTTACTCCTCTTAAGTGGCCAAAACAACCACTTTTGCTGATTTAAATAACTCATATTTACAAGTAGAAATTTGCTTAAACAATATCATCTAACTAATCTGTCACTAAAAACAGTTCCAAGCAATGGGCGGCCATTTGCAATCACTTGTAGGACAGAAGCAACGTCTCCCATGCAAATATCAGCAGGGGCGGAGCCAGATGTTGAATACATTCACAGCTCCGCCCAAACCCTGGGGGGGTCAAGTGGTATGTTCAGCTGACATTGGATAACATCAATATACATATTACTCAGCAATCTGTATATCTTACTATATAATAACGAAAACTCTGTCTGTGTGTCTGTTCGCCATTTTTCTCCTCACTGACTTGGTCAGTCCATGTGAAATGTGGCACAGTGGTAGAGGGTCATGGGAGGATGCTAATGAAGCAATATTACATCAATTGACCAAAGGGGGGCGCTATAGCAACCGATTGAAATTGCAAACTTTGAATGGGCATATCTCATGCCCCGTATGTCGTAGAGACAGGAAACTTTGCACAGAGATGCCTCTCCTCATGAGGAACACATTTGCCTCAAGAACCCAAAACTTCCGGTTATATAGATTTTCCACCATTTTGACCGATCTGCATGAAACTCTGTGAACATAATCTAGGGACCAATATCTAAAGTTCCCTCTTGGCAAAAGTTGTAAAACTTACTAAAACTGAGCTTCTATAAGGCAATGAATATTGCAGAGAGCGTGGCTCATCACATAAAGGTGTATAACATCTCAAGGGTTTCACCGATCACCACGCAACTTTGTAGGCATATGACCACACATAATCTGAGGGGACCCCTCCATTATTGACCCCATCAAACAAAATGGGGGCGCTAGAGAGCTAATTTCTTATCTAGGCCTAACCGCCATATCCATTTTTACTAAACTTGGTAGATATGTAGAACAGGACGCCTCAAGGTGACTGGAGAAATTTAACTCTAATTGGCAACTGGGTGGTGCTATAACAACAGAAAGATGTTACATCATGGAACATCAGGCCAACAGAAGAACATGTACTCAATTATATTAGATTACTTTAGGGAATAACAGAGGTGGGGCCAAGTCATTGTTTTGTTATTCACAAGTAAGTTTCTAGTCTTTGCACTCAAGTCCTGAGCGAAGACCCAAGTCCCAAGTCAAGTCCTAAGTCCTAAACTGTGAGTTTTGAGTCCAAAACAACTCATAATGTGTTCTCACCAAATGTAATGCCAGTTTAACAACAGAGTAATAATGTATTACATTTCTAACAACCATGAATGCTTTTTAAAAGTTGTATTTATTTGTTAAAACAAGTTTGCTATTTTCCGTCGGCTATTTATGACCCACATGTTTTGCAATTTGTTTTTCGTTGACCACTGTGTAGTTTTTCTACACTAATGAAATAACATGTTTTGACTTGTTGGGAATGAATGGTGTTAATATTAGTTGATTGAGGAAATAAAGGGAAATGAATTAATTCATGGCCCACTTTTTAATCTTTGGACTTGGGGGAAGGTATAAGTATTTTCTCAAGTCCAAGTCATTGGTCTGAACGTCCAAGTCAAGTTGCACGCCTTTTTTGATTTTGTGAAGTCGGAATAGTATAATAGGATAAACAAAATGGGCATATATCAGTATCTGAATGACAAAGTTTAAGGAGTTTTTTGAGAAACCATTTGGGGCTGTCTTTTCTTAGGAACTGGTGAGATTTTTTTTTAGAACATCACATCCATTTTGGAGAGAAGCATGCTATGTTGCATGCTATTTGCAGAGTAAGAAAAACAATAGATTGTTTGTTCATTTTGCCAGCTGATGTGTGATCTTAGATTTGCATTGTGTTAAGACTGAAATCCAAGCAGGCTGTAGAGGAGGTGCGTCCTCAGTATTTATTATGGTATGAAGATATCAGATTTAATTTCAATAAAGTCTGTTTCTAAAATCAGGCAACACTTGGGATAAGGAAGTACTACATCATAATTAATAATAAACTTGCAGTGTTAGATAACTAGGCCACAGGTCTCAGACTGTTATGTATTTCTCTTGGAGTAATTTCCCACACTGGTGATGAACTCAAGAGTTTTATGTAACAGACTGTGTCAACATATCTGCTCTGCCTGACACAGTGCTGACAGGGGTCTTCGTGCCAACAGCTGTACTATATTGACCTAAAGACCCTGAAAGTTTTGGATCACTAAGTACAGGAGTTGCATAACCGTGAGTCATAAAGACTGACCCAAGTCCATGGAATACGTCATCATTTCAAATGAGTAACCCAATTGGGAATTCTTTTATCTCTTCCAGGTTGTTCAAGATGCGTCCAAGGTGGGCCTAAGTTTGAAAGGCAACTACACCACGGACGGCTTCTGGAAATTCACCAGTTCAGCTGTGTTTGCTGCCACTGTGGTCACAACTATAGGTCAGACACCATGGAATACAACACAAGAGATTTTTAATCATGCCTCATCACTAGCCGATAGAACTGTTCGTGCAACCTAAACAACTATGATGTGATAATATCAGGCTTTAACCTGGTCAACACATCATATAAGCAGTTTTGAACTTGTGCTGGAATCACTGAATCATTGTGTTTTTGTTACCTGAGAATGAGCCGTTTCGTATCTACATATGGACCGTTTCATTGCTATTCTGTTGCTAGGGCAACAACTTTGGTCCCTGTTTACTTCCTGCCAGCTTCTGCATTAACATACATTCAAACAGGAAATACAAAAGGACCCATTTAGAATGTTTATGTTGTCCAGTTTGAAACGGTCTATACAGCGGGTCCTGTTCAATGGATACTGCCATGTTGTTTCTACAGTAGCCCAGAACAGACATATTAAACACTGGCTCTATATAGAGCGTGTGTTTTTGCTTCAGCCACCGTACTTCTCCTACACACTTGACACACAGAAGTTTCAGGTCTGCAAGCTCACCACTAGATGCTACTGAATCCCTCCCACTGGACCTTTTAACATTTGACTTGTTGCCTAATTTTAGACTCAACAAAGTTGTTATTCTGTCAGTATAAATCACTTGGACTAATTTGAAAAATTACTGTCTCGTACACAGCCTGTTGTAATTCATTTTCTTTTTGATTTTGAAGATTTTTCAAATTCATTTTTTGACCCATGTGGCCCTTTGTAACAGTGCTCCTCTTAGGTTTTTTTTGTCATTGTGTATTTATTTCAAGATGATTGTTAATGAAGCTTTGGGGGCAATAATCAATGAACCTGAGGACTAAGAAAAAGCACTTGAACCTTCAGCATATTTGCCCAAATCTCAACTCAACAATTTGGTTACAATTTGGTTGGTAAAGCTCTGTGGAGGTGAAAAACTTTCGGCAATCAAGAGACAACTGAGAGACTCATCCCTGAGCAGCAAAACCCCTTATACGCAAAAAGAATTGATTGAGTGATTAAACCACTTATTGAATGAGTTTCTTTTCTCCTTCCACCACACTAAGAGCTTATAGTTTTACAGGTTATGGGAACATGAGTCCGAGCTCTACTGCTGGCCAGATCTTCTGTGTGTTCTTTGCACTATTTGGTATCCCGCTCAACATGGTGGTGCTCAACAGGGTGGGCAAGTACATGCTTGCTATAGAGAGGAACATCTCCGACTTCCTGGAGGGGAAGACCGGGCGAAGGGTGAGGAGATCTTCTCTCTTAGTCTAACAGTGAAGTATGTTTCATATCAATGTGGAATTTTTGGAGTAGGGTGTAGCTGCATAGCTCCAGGCTCAGGCCCAGGTCCTCCATCAGACCCTGTACAGTTCCAAGCTTGGATAAGGAAATTGTGTACACCCTATGGTACCACCGTGATTTCACTAACCTTAGCTAGCGATGCTAGCTAAATTAATGCTGAAGTAAGCTGAAATTATGTTAGTAACTCGTAATAAGCTTCAGTTCAATTGTTTACTGTTTTAATGTTACATTACCTAACTTTATAAGGTACAGTTATATTTAAGTATTAGGTTGTATTGTTTACCATGGAGGGCAAACTAGTGACTAGCTAGCATATCTTAATGTGGCATTTCTAATACACTTATTTATTAAGGGTAAGTATGGCAATGTAGCTGAAACATGAAACCTTATTGACTGATAAGAAAGCATGATAAACAGATGGGATTTAACAAACATGATTTTCCACCACCAATCTGGGAATGGAGATAGGTCCCAGCCACACAGGAAGTGTGCCAGGCTTTGAAGCCAAGTTTTCTAGTGGCTAAACAGTGGAATTAAAACTTCCAGATCCATCGCGTGAAGTTACTGGGCCAAAAAAGGTTTCAGTCTGCAGACTTACATTGTGAAAAAGACATTTGTAAATCAGTGAATAATGTTTTTGATTGACTGACACATTTAACTCTTGGGATTTGATCGATTCGGCCCAATAACATTTTGAAAGTCTAGGAGAGCTACGCAATAAAATCATTTTATCCCCACTGAAGTTAGCAGGTGGCTAAACCAAAAGTTAGCCGCTCAGCTAAAAGACTGTAGTGTGGCCAACTTTTTTGGCTTCATACTGAGGAATGAAAGGGACCTTGCCTCAAACATTGTATCCAGTTGTGTTTATACATCCATAGTCTCAGCACCAGAGGTAGGCCTCAGCCTGGAGCTCTGCAGCAGGACCCAATTTTGTCTCACACATTTCAAGTGGACAGATCCTTGGAACCTGACTTGTTTCTACCTTCTGTATCTCACTGCAGAAGTGTACCCGCTTTTTTGTCCACCTGGTGTCATACCTATCTGGAGCAGTGCTCTTCTTTGTTGTGCCCATGATTGTGTTCCAGCAGCACGAGGGCTGGACTTTCTCCCAAGCCATCTACTACTGTTTCATTACTCTGAGCACCATCGGCTTCGGAGACTTTGTGGCAGGTACAGTGCAGCAATCACACTTCAGTGCTGATCATCAACAGAAAGTAGCCACACTGTGATCCAATGACTGCATAACTTTACTCTATTTCTTAGTGTTTCCTCAACACATGCTTTGCTTTGTATTAACTGATTCTTCCCTTCACAGACAGTAATCCAGACAAAACTTACCCAGAGTGGTACAGCATCCTCATGGCCTCATGGATCTTCTTTGGCCTGGCCTGGCTGGCCCTCCTCATTAACCACTCTATTGACATCCTGGAGCGACTCAACACCCACTGCAAACAGCGGTGGGGTGGACAGAAGCCAGAGGAAGAGTCTGGCACCACAGAAGGCAACAACCCAGACACACAGCTGGAGGAGGAAGACGAGATCAAGAAGCCTCCAGTGAGTCAGTAAACTAAGGAAAAAAGGTGAAGACTCCAGAGATTTGACCTGATTATAGAATTATCTCTCTGTAGATCAAGACGTGGGAAACAGGCATAATTTATGGGTTATGGCCAAGTCATGGCAGGATGTTTGTGTGTGTGTGTGTGTGTGTGTGTGTGTGTGTGTGTGTGTGTGTGTGTGTGTGTGTGTGTGTGTGTGTGTGTGTGTGTGTGTAATAAGACTGTAACTGTTGAGAGTCTGTGATGATTAAATATGTGACTGTACATTGGTTTGTCAGTTTTAATCCCTTTCTCTTTATCTGCCGCTAAAATATTGACTCATTTTTGTTGAGTTTGTTTGATTGTTTGTTTGTTTGACGGCATGCAACATCCACATGCTGTTTACTCTGTTAGCACTTTGTTTCCCAATCTGTAAACATGTTACTCTTCACTCTGACATGCTTGTTAGTCTACTTGGTTGATAAAGAATATCCTCTCCCAGTGAGTGGCACACCTCGCTGACCAAAAACCAAGTCATTTGCCAACTCAGTGGCATTTTGAAATTGTTTGTCTGAGCCTCCCTGGTACTTCTGAATGACTGTTGATACCCACAATCAAAACCACAGTCAATTGCAAATACATGTAAATAATGTGATTTGTTTTGCAACATAGATGTACTTGAATGACAAATTCTATTGCTATCATCAAAGGCATCGAGGCTGTTAAAAAATAAGTCTGTCTTGTTTACCGTGACTTGTTGAAAATGAACATCCAAGAATAATAGATTTGTCGTCAACATATTTTCTGGGGAAATTGGTTGTATTTAAGTATCTAAAGGTTCTGTGTGCAACATTCAGAGCATTAATAAAGCAACAAACCACTATTTGCTATGTAAAGATATAGTGGTGTAATGGCGTCCTGAGCAGAGAATGAAGTCAACCGGCCCCCAGGAACAGTGCCAGGTTTTAAATGTACAATTACAACTTCTGGGTCTGTCACATGATGCCGTTGGACTTACATTTGGAAAGAGACATCTGTAAGTCAGTGGGTACATTTTTTTTGAGCGTCAAAATGACTCATGTCACTATCAAGATTTGATCCAAACAGTCCGAAACATTTTGAAAGTCTAGAATAGCAGCATGATTAAGTAATTTTATTCTCATTCTAGTTAGCACAGGGCTAAGCCAGAGGTTAGCCACTCGGCTGGTCTCTAGTCGGAAAACAATGATATCCAGTGGTAAGGCAAATTTATTTATACATTTCAGTAACAGGGCAACTCAAAATGGTCATCGATGCAGAAGTTCTGTCTGATTTTATACCTGGGAGACTAAACTCTTTTGGCTTCATGTGCTACTGAGCAACTTTCATGGGAATGAACATGGCTCCACCATGTGTTTTAATCTGAGCTTCTCTGTGGATTGTTGTGGTAAACCTGTTCTGCTGCGCTCGCATGTTACTGCCCGTTAGCTCATGGCAACTACTTTGCACTCTGTTCATATGGCCGTTGCCACTGATATCAGGACGGCAATGTCGTGGAAGCGCGGTTAACACCGTTAGCTCTGTAAGCACTTTTGCTGTTGTTGAGCGCTGTTTATGGAGTTTGCCTTGTTAGCTGCTAGCAGCAGACTCACCCACCTCCATGTTGAGAACCGTGTAGAGAAACTTATCTGCTCTGAATTTTGCATAGAGCCCCTTTTAAATGAATGTAATGCAAGCAAAAAGGATTTAAATAACTTTACACAAGGCAAGTTTATTTACATTGCACATTTAATTGTATTTCACTCAGATTTGAAGTACTTGTAATAAGTATTGTTCTGACAATAGTTGTTGACAACACTTTAAACATAATATTAAAATACAAACAATTAATATCTTAATATACTAATACTGAAAGCATTTTACTGTACTTTGTTTGCTTTTAACTTTATGTGATTGAAACTTGCTTAAACCCTGTTGCAATCTTGAGTTGAAGCAGCATATTAATACTGAAGAAATTCTGTACGATTATTATTTTTATTTTACTTTAAATTTGTACATATTCATTCACAGCCTGTGGGATAGCATAGCTGCTCTGTGCTGAAATTAGCTTTGTATCCACTAGGTGGCGTTACTATACTAACACTAGAGAAATTAAGCATTCAAACCAGAGGTAAAGCAGCTAAAACTCACTGTATAGTGAATAATATTGTAACCATAGTGATCACATCCTCACATACAATACCTTGCTACTTTTCACATTTTTATGTTTCATTCAAAAGGATATATAAACCCAAACACAATCTATACAGCAACTTTCATTAAATGTAATTTCTTTTCCTTATTGCATATTTAAATAAATGTGTACAGTCATGATTTCATAACGTGTTTTTGCTTTTTTGCTGCATAGTTTTCCTGACAATGTCCCGTACTAGAATAGAACAATACAGGACCTAAAGGCACAAACGCCTCTTGAGGCTCATATATCACAGAGCAAGTCCGGCAACACTGAGGAGGAGTGAATGACAAAGACAGACGGCAGCAGCAGGGACGAGAGGGTGGAAAATAAGAGAGTGCTGCTGGGGAGATGGCTAGTAAGACAAGGAAAATGAAGTTGGTGCAAAAGGGGAGATATTCGAGGGAAAATGCAAAATTCCAGATGGTAAAGGGATGAAGGATTTCTGTTTTTTTAGCTGTATGGACAGTGGGAAGTATGAAAGGGAAATGGAGAGGACTGTGAATTGTACAACAAAACACCACATACCTGTTTGGCCACGGTTCAATGAGAACTCAGCATGTGTGAGAGATTGGTGCCCCTTACTTGTTCTGTTTAATTGACCACTTGCTTATCCTGCATACTGTCCAAAGTAGGACAAGGCTCTGAAATTGAGGTGTCATTATCATCATCAACAGCAGCAGCAGCAGCAGCAGCAGCAGCAGCAGCAGTCTTTATTAATTTACCAAAGAAACACTGTCTCCAAGCACCAGACATCAAACTGCAGATATTATAAACTACCATGGATGTTGGGTTGCCATAAATTACTGTTGTGTTAGCGCTAAATCTGGTACACAATGGAAGCCTGAGAGAACTTGTGATTGTGACAAGTTCTCACACTTTATCTCATAAGAATTGTATGGAGGCCCTGTGAAGCAAATGAGAAAAAAAAGGTCTGGTGATCCATTCTCAAAGTCTGATCTGAATTGTTTCCTGGCAAAGGTATTGCCAAGAAATTCTTTTGAATTTCCTTTTTTTCATCTGTGAAACAGGTGGGACAAAATGTTGAAACGCCAGCATAGTTTTTGTAAGTTACTTATTTTAAATCTGTGAAAACAGGTAACAAAAAAGTTTTTTGTACATATTTTTTCCCCAAGTTGATTTTTCTAAGCATTTGTTGCTGTAATACTCATTTTGGCCCCAAGAGGCTGAAGTGCACCACTAATCCATATTCTAAATATGGTAACTGTAATCTGCACTAATGGTAGATTATTGCTGATAAACCCATTTCTAGCCAAAAGAAAGATACCACGGTAATGTTACATATTGCTAACAAACCTTGTACCCTTTGTTTCGAGTTCATAGAGAAATTAAAACTCACATTAAAGAAAACACAAATGCTTTGTCATTTTGAGAACATGGGGTAGTGGTGCACTTCAGCCTCTTGTGGTCAAAATGAGTACTACAAACACTTGACACTTTTTTTTTTTTTTACAGACAATTAAAAAGCAAGCAAAAAGAAAAAGGAAAAGCACTGGGCTTACCTCAGGCTCACTAGCATTGAACCATGGATGCATAGTTAAAATGCCCTTACTAGTTTAATGCACATAAATGTTAAAAGTTACAAAAGCAGAGCACCGGGTCACACTGGGTCTTCCTGCAGGTGTAACTGGAAAAAGGAGTCAACTGACAAAAGGAGTCAAAAGGAGTCTGGTGGACAACTTTTCCATTGCCCTGAGGAAAGCGGTCAGTGCTCTTCTTTTGCAACTTTTCACTTTTATATGTCCTAAATTTTATAATTTTATACAGTCTAATTTAGGCATTTTAACTATACACCCTTGGCTCGATGCAATTGTGCTTGAAGTTCAGAACTCATAAACACAGGATATAAAACTATTTTGATGAGACTTAAAATTGATCACCAGAATTTTGTTTTCCTTACTTGCATCTCAGGCCTTCTGTTCAAACCTACCTACTAACTAACAAAATTTTATATTCAGTGAAAACTTTCAGTGGCAGTGCAAAAAGTGGTATGACCCCTTATATAGGGCAACAGTGGGTAAATAAACGTGAGGTTGTCGTAGTGGTTAATGTGTGTGTAAACAGCCCCCTGGGTTTACCTGTAGTCACACACAGTAGAAAGCACTGACATCTTTATTGTTTGACCATGACTGTGATCTTTTCCTAACCTTGACCACATGGTTTTAGTTGTCCTGCATAACTTTAAAAGATGTGCTTTTTTCAAGAAATTCCAAGGAAGTTTGCTGTTTTAAGGTCCAAGGGGAGGATGTTTCAAAAACTTGGCAGATTTCTTGCGGGACACTTTGGGAACTTCTAAAGAACAGCAGGGACGGATCTGAGAGTTCTTGTTCAGAAATAAAAAGAAAGGCAACATGCCTTCTCTGAATGACAGAAAGTACAGCATGTTAAAATATCTAAAAACCATAGCAGACATAAAAAGTAAAAGATGTGCAAAGCATCGCTCTCCAGCACACACAGGTTTATCAGTGTGTGGTTTTTAAACACCATAGCAAATCGCATGTAACACATGTTGCAAAATGTATGGAGGATATTTGAAATATGTGGGTGTGTCTGCCTGTGCGGGTTCATGTAACTGTGTATGAATAACTTTGCAGCTGCATACTACACAGCTGCAACTGAGTAACCTATGTTATATATATTGCTTCCTCTGGATATACTTTGGGTACACAGAGATGAACATACAGTAAGAAAGTCTTTCAAGCGCTAAATGTACATTATGTCATGCTGAAACACACGCAAACACACACACACACACACACACACACACACACACACAAGACATGAACAAAACTTATGGTCAGGTTTTAGATGAGCGCAAAAAGACACTCAACCCAATGCATCACACTAACAATTCACTTTTTGTCAATATAAACGACAAACACGTGTTCTGCAGGCAGGCAAAGAGAAAACAACACAAATCCCTACATGCACATCCACACACAAAGGTCTATGTTGTTTATTTCATCTGCCCACATGGAAGCAGCAGACAGGTCACATGAAATGCATCTGAACTGACCTATTAGTCATGTGGATGTGCTTTAATAGTTTTATGGGTGACCTTAACTGTGCTGCCTGACCTTACATGCCGATGTAGATAAGAGTATTGAGGAATATTATTTTTTAGGCAAAGAGATAAAACTCTAAAAAATTTTTTTTAAAAGACTCTGTGTGTGACATTCAGAGCCATGATATAGCATCAAGCTACTATTTGCTATGTGAGGATACAGGGGAGTAATGACTCCTGAATAGAGAATGAAGTCATGCGACCTCTTTGTGTGCTGTTGTCGGAGCTTCCTTGTTCCTTGTTGTTGTAGATGGTCCGGCCATGTGTGCATATTAGTGCATGCGTGTAT
The DNA here is from genome assembly GCA_035609425.1 of Epinephelus awoara. Taxonomy (NCBI): domain Eukaryota; kingdom Metazoa; phylum Chordata; class Actinopteri; order Perciformes; family Serranidae; genus Epinephelus; species Epinephelus awoara. The sequence goes on from CM069309.1 coordinate 27,278,316, forward strand.
CACACTGGCTAGTTAATCTCCATTATTTTGCTCTGTGCTCATATGGCAGTTATCACTGGTAGCGGCAGTGAAGTGTACCATTCATCCTCTGGTAGGGTTGGGTCCTGAAAGCCTATATGACCAGTACCTACCAGTGTCTCATTTCAGTGACAGATTGTATGAATGGTGAGAGAAAGAGTGAGCAAGTGGAAATGAGTGTGTGGCAGTGAGGCTGCAGCAACTGAAGCAGAGAGAATGAAGTTAAACCCTATGCAGTTTAGGCTATTTGTCCATGTTTAAATGCTGTAACACCTCAAGAATCAGGCCAGATTCTTGTGTCTTGCCTACCACCAGCTGATTAAAATACAGGGAGTTAGCCCCAAAGTTAGGGAGCTAAGTTAGCTTTGCATTGGAATCTGACAAGGCTCACTTAAGGTGGACTATTATGGTGGACCAGCTATTGCGTGGCTGCTGAGTTTCTCTTAAATTAGGGCTACAATCATTGATCACAACTAAAAATCTATTTTGGTGTTATTATTAATGTGACCGTTCTTTAGTGTCAAACTATTGTAGTTGGGTTAGAATTTATTTCAAGTGAATTTGTTAATAGTGTTTTGTAATTGTCCATTTTTCTATATTTAATTATGCTTTAAATTGTTAGGCCTAATGTTCAGTTTAAAGCTTAAATGTGCCTTTGCACCAACAAAGCTGTCCTCAGTGTCATTAACTGTTGTTTTGCGCTTTATTTTGTTTATCAGTATCGGCTCAGGCACCGCTTAGCTACCGGTACCATTTAAAAGTATCATTTTCGCACCAGTATTGGCAAAATACCCAACCCTAACTCTCAAGTTTCTCCCCTGGTCAACACTGTAAGCTGTGTCAGCACTGTTGCCGTTATTAGCACTGTTAATGGAGTTAGCAGCATTAGCCTCTGGCTGCCTGCCCTGCCACCTCCATGTTGAGAACCATGTGCAAGCAATCCTGCCCCAGACTCTGAATCCTGGATATGCTCTGAAAGTCAACTCTTTTAAGATGAGAGAACTTTCTGGTCAGTCTTTCAGACTAACTTCTGCGTTTACACAGGAAACACGCCAGGCAGCTGGCTTCATATATGATTGACATTTTAATGTTACACAAATATCAAACTATGTGCTTAAGCATTAGCGACTTATGCCTGTCTTTGCTTATGTCAATTTATTTGCTCTCCATTGCTCTCCGCAGAGTGCAAATGAGGTAGCATAATCACCACCGGTTACATCATAGCCTCATGTTACTATAAACTGAAACCATATGAGATTAACATTATAGGGCATTTTTTGTTCATGATACAACCAACATCTATTTGCCACTAATAATAGAAAGGCACAGCAATGTACAGAACTTGTGGAAATAACACCGCAGGGAAGCCAAAGCCAGAGTAGCTCTGTTGCTGCTGACAGTTTTGAATGGCAAAACAACATGGCAGCCCTGAAGTCTGTTCATTTGGTTTAAGGGACTGGTGTACATCAACAGTTTATCCAGATTCAGCTTAGTTAAGGTTATTACATATAAGCATGTATATGGATTAGCAGGTCATGTTTTAAAACTGTCTGTATTATAACTGCTTGCTTTGAGGTTGTAAAGGAATAATAAGTGACACTATACTCACACTCTTGTGGTCAACTGCAGTCAGAAGTGAAGTATTCAGTTTGACCCATATTAACACTTTGTCAGCAGCAGCATCACATTTTTGTGGTTATTAATCATTAACGAGCACAACATCTGTTCTGATCATGCTGGTAAAAATGACAAAGCTACTCTGAGATAACTGTAGAAGATAAAGCTAAACTAGGACTGCAATTAAATATATCACAGCTGTAAATACCTTAGTGATAAGCCTGAAGTTGCAAGTGATAAAAAAACGTTACTGACATGTCCCAGAGACTGACTGAGGTAATAATTAAAGGCTAGATACAGTGCTGTCCAAATCTGCTGAGGCCAAAACTCAGTAACTCCATTCTTCTTCAGCATTATGTGGCAAATATTGTGTTTACTGCCCTTATCTGTGCTCGCTTTTTATCTTAAGTTACTGTCAATTTTTGTCTTTCACATTTGGCTTCAGTATGAGTTAACTAATATGTTTGCCTTATGCGTGTCCCTCTCCATCCCACTCATTGGACCTGAACTCCCTGTTCCGAGCCAATGGGAGGACAACATACTCATCCTGCCTCTAAAGTCCTGTGTGCATTTTTTCTCTCTTGCGTAATCCTTTCTCCCTGTGACATGGTTAACGTTTTGAGTTAACCCTCCTTAAACTCCCCCATCTCTAACAGCTGAAACTCTGTGTTTGTGTGCATTTTTGAACCTGACTGACAGACCGTGTGTGTTTACTTTCCCTTACGAGGCATTGACTGTGCTTCACACAAATCCCATCAATTACTGTAATCAGACGAGCGGACAGATAGGCTTGTGCTGAGTTGACAACAATAGTCAAGTGCTGCCAAGAAGTGGAAGGATGTAGCCAGAGAGGATAGCATGAGCGCAGATAAGCTGATGGCCAAACACACCAGATGGTGAGCTGAACAAGGCGGGGAATAAAATGCAAAGTTGAACATTTCTTTTTTACTTGCATCATCCCAAACTATTCCACCACACAATTTCCAGTCTTCTCCACCTTACACTGTGACACATAAGTGAATGTGTACAGGTTGTGAGGAGGCAGACTAAACACTAAAAAGACCTGTGACTGTGAGTGCTGAGTCACCAAAAAGATGGATGTGTGTCTACCTGCATGTGTTTCTCTGGTGAGGGTCGCTGACATGAGAGTATCAACACTCATGCTCATCTGTGTTTTTCTCTTTCCCCTGACGTCAGACTGCTTGAGCAGTACTGGTGCTGTGCAAAACGTGTGATGTTGAACATAGAAGACCAGGATGTCTGTCAGCAAGGCCAAGGCCACTCTCAAACTGCCTCACTAACAACAGGGCAGAGCAGACAGATAATAATCCCAGGTCATGGTGATCTGCCCAAAACACTGAAAGTTCACCTTCCCCTAAGTACTCATTAACAACACACTCCTGCCAAAACATGTCTGCATGTATACACACAATGAGGTCAAAGTAATCCATGCAGCATATGTACACTCTGGCTTTTCACTCCAATACAAAATGTACAGGACACTGTAAGGCAGGGTTATTCAATTACAAATTCAACTGGGCCAGATTCAACTGAACAACTTATTGAAAACTTTTTTTTTTTTTTTTTAGCCTTTGGTAATAACAGATTTTAAACAAATGCAAATCAATGTAGTAAAAGTAGCAATGTTTATCGTTTCACATACATATATATATATATATATATATATATATATGTATATATATATATATATGTATATACAGTATATATATATATATATATATATATATATATATACATATATACAGTATATATATATAGATATATATACTGTATATATATATATATTTATATTTTAGTCACGTGTCGGACTGAGTGACTGAGTAACTAGCTATCAATGCTATCAATGCACAGAAGCATTAACATTAACTAAACACACTCTCTCCATTCACACACAAACACACTCCTCACTTCCTGACATTTTCCTTTGAGGTCAAGTGTTTAGGAAAACACATAGGACGTTGTTTCATGCAGTCCATGGCAGCCATGTTTACAAAAACAAGGTCACTATATAAACTCAATGACATCTGACTGGAAACAAACGTAACATGTCAATAAAATAAATCACTTCTGACATCACGATACTGAGTAACATTATGTAAGCATGAAAAAACATACATCAGTATCAATCATTTATCCAAATCTTTGCCCCCCCAGGAGACTCTCTGTCTGCAGGTTGGCTGCCTCAGCTACATTTGAAATTAAACAGGTAGACTACATACAGACAACTTTCATTTTAGTTTGTCTTCAACGGTTTAATATTAGCCCTCCTAGCAACATGTGCGATAAAAATATTTATTAATTTCGGCCGGGTTATGTGAACTGCATATTTTCTAATCCTCAAAAAAAAAAAAAGCATTGCAGAGTGTCAGGCTTCTACAACACTAAACCCCCCAGCTTGCCTGAGAAGGACTAAATGCACACATCTGCTATATTTAAGTATCCCATCAAAAGAGACTCTCACTGCAGCCTGTTTTATTTTGTTCTGAAAATATTGGCGTGTAACCTCATTTAGTGGACCATAACCGAAGTGCAGACTTCCATCTGTGTCACCGGTAATGAGGAAATAGAGTGAGTGTTGGATGGAGCAGTGGTGACATAAACTCCGCCCAATTTTAAGGGTAATGTTTGCAGTGGAAACGCAAGGGTCTAGGTACCATGTCTGAAGGGAACTTTCGATTCCAAAGGTACCATGCCGATGTGTTTGGTGGAAACAGGGCTTTAGTCTGGCCCCTCCCCTGGGACCACTTTGCCTTGGGAAACCCTTGGGAAACACAGCTCCCAGGATCACAGGGACACGCAAACCCCACCATCACTTTAAGGTGTTGATTCTTGGAGGGGGAACTGAGCCAGAATGGGAAGCCTTCGATTTACTGGTCCATCTAGGTCCCAACCCTCACCTATGGTCATGAGCTATGGGTAATGTCCGAAAGAATGCTTGTATCTGCAGCCCCATAGAGGCTCCTCCGAAGGGTGGCTGGGCTCAGCCTTAGAGACAGGGTAAGGAGCTCAGACATCCAAAGGGAGCTCAGTGTAGAGCCGCTGCTCCTTCATGTCAAAAGGAGCCAGTTGAAGTGGTTTGGGCATCTGATCAGGATGCCTCCTGGGTGCTGTCCATTAGAGATGTTCCAGGTAAGTCCAACTGGTAGGAGGCCCTAGGGCAGACCCAGAACACACTGGAGGGAGTACATATTTCATCTGGCCTGGGAACACCTTGGGAACTAAATGCTAGCATGCTTACAATAACAGTGCTAAAATGTACCAGGTTCACTGTCTTAGTTTAGTGTGTTCCTTGTAGACTGTCTCCAAGAAACCCCTTTCTGACAGAAGTCTATTCATTTTTACCAAAACCATGACTTTTTTCCTAACCTCAACCAATCGATCTTTTTCTGTCAGAAAGCCCTCGAGGAAGCTGTGTAGTCTTGCAGATTCTTGGTCATAAACCAAAGTACTGGACCACAGCTGAAACAATCGGGCAGTTGAAATAATTTATAACTCCTTTGATAAGTTTTTCAAGCTAATATGTCAAAAATTCTCTGGTTACAGCTTCTCTGTTGTTAGTATTCTGTGCTTTTTACTGTCTGATGTCATTGTAAACTAAATATCTCTATCTTTTGGACAGCTAGCCAGACAAAACAAGCAATCTGAGTATGTCACCTTGGGCTTTATTACTATTTTTAGACATCTTATAGAAAACAACTCATCAATCAGCCTAATCAAGAAAATATTTGACTGATTAAATGATAAATTAATGAAAATAATCATTTTTATTTAAATTTTTTCCCCCTGATGATGGCGTTACATGAGAAGTTAGGTATGACTTCATACAGTTAGAAATTACCAGTATTACAATTCATCCTGAGGGAGACAGAAATATGTACAAAATGGCATGGCAATCCATTTAATGTTCTGTAAAATCCCAAATTTCAACAGTGTGGTGGTTCTTGAGGAAAAGGGGATCTCCGAAGTCCTTTGGTTGTCATGCTCTGGGCACAATGAATGTCTGTAAAGAAATTGATAGTGATCATTTCAACAGTTGTTGAGATATTTTAGTCTGGACCAAAGCGGTGGATTGACCGACGGTCAGGCCAACATAACCACCAATGGAGAGCTGAAGTGAAACAGGAATTTCCAGGTTCTGTTCCAGTAGTAAGAAAACTTCATACAAAATCCCACTGACATTTGTAACAGTAATAATTAAAAGTCTAGCTTTGTAACAGAGCCGTTCTCAACAATGGCTCACTTTATATGTTCATATAAGGATGTTTGTCTCTAATATATCTGATATTGTTGCTTATTTAATATTTAAATTTGTTAGTGGCCTTCAACAAACAGCATTTCCCATGAGCCCTAGACTTTTGTAAGCATCAGGAGATGAGAGGATGACTGAACTCTGGTGAAGACAGCAGTTTGCAGACAGCAGAAACTGCAATTTTAAAAACTGGAAAAACCAGCGCAGTCGTCAGAGGAAAATGTTGGCATTGTGCATTTCTGCAAACCCCTGATACATTACATTTGTACATTTTCATATGTGTAATTTTTAAAAAATGATGTTGTTCAGATTACATGTATATGAGCTAAGATTCTCCCCAGGGGGGAAAAGGGGATGGTAGATGGCATGGGAGCAAGATGGCTGCAGACCATTGTTCAATACCAGACATGTTTTTAAAGAACACATCATGATATTTCTAGTGGTGTTTTTGGCAACAACAACTGGGTATTTTTTAAGGCGAGGACGGCACATTTCCAGCAGTGGTTGTGGCAACAATACTGGGTATTTTAAGCCAAAACATGACCTTTTCCTAACCATAACCAAGTGTTTTTTGTGCTTAAACCTAACCTAAATATAACAAATCAGTGGTTTGCGGAAATGTACAATGCCAACATTTATTCTGGTGATTGAGCTGGAAAAAATGCTATAGAGGAGAGTTGTGGTGAATTTTACAGATATGGACAACACCATGTTAAGCTAAAGTAAGTACTGTGCCGCTCTGGTAAGTGTTCCTGATGAGAGCTGTAGTTTTTTCTGTGCTCACAATGTAGTCATTGTTTAACTTTGTTAAAATCCCAAAGGTTTCTGTTTCTAATAGTAAGTGCTGTAGGGGATGCTGATTGTCTGAGAAGTCAACCCTGAAGAAGCACACTTCATTTTTTCAGAGAGAAAACTGATCTATTGCTACTGCACTCACCTTTAACACAACATTACAGAACAGACACATGTTTATGACACACAACAGACTATGAGTTGTTGATTATAGATCATATAAGTTAACCTTGCCTCGACCTACTGTGCAACAACCATACATTTCAACATGTTTCTGGGTTAACTGAGCTGAAACAGTGGTCTGTTTACACATTCCCTGATAACCCAGACAGCTACAGAGATTTAGAGGCACTTATGGGGCACACAAAATGACTTTTGTCTAAGCCTGTGTGTTCAGTGTGTCTGGCTGAGTTTGTCCAAACCTGTGAACATGTTTACATATCTGTGTTTGACTATAGAGTGCACATTAGATTACAGGTTAGTGATAACCTGAAGTGCAATCTATAGTATGACCAGTCAGACACAAGTACATAGATCATAGTAATGGTATGATTAGACCTGTAGCTTATACATTTAACTAAAATTGTATTTCAGTTATTTCAGGCTGAAATTTGAATAATTTGAAGTGTCAGGCATTTTAGATAAAAGATACAAACTTAAATTAACTTTAATGTTACAGTTTATCAAGCTGCCATGAGCAACTCTTACCAACTAATCCTGGGTGCACACAATTGGGTGTATTCTTAGTGACAGTTGACACAGCTGAGGTATTTGTCACTCTGCATAACTTTGGACTTTAAACGTGTTTTTCTGGCTACCTGAGATGTGTTTTTGACTTGAGGGCCCTATGTCCTGTTAAACATGGAGATCACTGTTTTGATAGAAATTCCCAGAAAGCAAACATTTCAGTATCTCAAGAGGAGAGTGTCCAAAAAATCTGCACTCAAGCTTTTGTCCATCATCTCTATGTCAGACTGAGTCAACCCTAAAACTGCTATAATTGCATGTTGGTCACCAGGGTGCAAAACACATGGTGCAGTGCAGGCTGACTGTTCCACTGGGATTCTTGAATGAGAATGAAAGGGCAAAACAAGACAAGAAAAACATGACCTTGTGATAGTGCAGGGGTCGGCAAGCTTTACAATCTAAAGAGGCAATTTTGACCAAAAAAAAAAAAGCCTGTCTGGAACCACCAAACATATTTGAGCCTTACAATGAAGGTAACACAGCCTATAAAGTCCAAATTAGCCTATTGTTACACTGCTATGCTAACCCTGGCTCATGAAACCTCATCAACTAAGACTAGCAAGCCCGTAAATTGGTGTCTCTCCCTACATGTTGCAGTAGATGTGAGAAATGTGCCTGGACTTCCCTGGGTGAGTGCCACCCTTCCTATCTGGGGGTGTGTGTGTGGTTGACTCACTACCAGGCCACCGCTCTTGCCTTTCACAACCAGCTCACTCAGACAGGATGACTCTGTGGGAACTCCATCCCATTGGAGCAGTGGGCCAGCTCATTCTCCTCCGTGGGTGCTCAGAGTAAATGTGTACTTACATGGAAAATTCATGGTGGTTATGTCAAATGCTTTTTCAATATCTTTTTGTCTTCAGAATGTCTTGCCTCCGGCGTCTCCCTCGTGGCGTGCCTCTCCAGCTCTCTCCCCAAGTGTGGCTAACAGCAGCTAATGAGCCAATACCGCCAACCCCTTAGTGTGACGTCAATGCTGACCCTGCCTCCTACCACCTGCCAAAACCACACCCACAAGACATTCATTAAACTACCAATAAAAATGTCATCACATTATCAACATTACTAATAGCTCTAAATGAGCATTCGTCGATATGTTTTACCACAAGATGGCTACTGTGCAGTGGACTATGTATGGTTGTTTGGTAGCCTGCTTTAACTTTGCAGCACTGGCGGTGAAAACAAATGCATCTGTCCATGCACCATTAAATTCCCTATTCTATTTTGAGACTTTTCTCTTTTTGGATTTGGACTATCCATAGCTGGCTTAGTTGGGGACACTCAAAAGCAGCTGTAAAGTTAAGCCAGTATGGTACCCTACTAAATTTGTTCACATATTATTTCATTTATATGCATCTGGTTAACAAATATACAGAGTATTAGTGTTAAGACATGTATTTTGCAGTCGGTTCAGAAGACACTTTGCACCGAGTTTCTGAGTGTGTTTGGACGCTGTGAACAGTGATAAACAAGGACTCAAATTCACATCTGCCCACGGCAAGTGTCGCCTCTATCATCACATCACATGCCTGAACAGGGTTGAACGCGGTTGTTTACAGTTTTCTGATACTTAGAAGGAACAGTGAGTGAGAACACATCTCTCAAGGTTGTCCCACATTTTTCTACTCACTGACATGATCAATCTATGTGAAACTGCACATAGGCATTGAGGATTGGCATAGGTAGAAGGTGACAAAGCTACCAATGGGTATGGACTAGTTATTGTCATCCTTATTCTTTTCCTTAAGGTACTTGAACATTTTAAAGGTTCACCAAATTTGGAAATAAATACACCTGTGTTGATTCATTTAATTTCTGTCGTATAAATTTATTCATGCTCTATTACACTGTAATGTTTGCTTTTATTAGGGGCCATAGTGTTACTACAATATTGTGCATGGGAGTTTAAAAGCTCATTCAGCAGTTAAGCCTCATAATTTTTAACGGGGCCTCTCTACACCTTAGTCAGATCCATATGCCCATAGTAGACACATCCCAGTTTTACATTTCAATAGACCCTTACCAGTTCATCTCCCATGCTAAGTGTGTGCCATATTTTAAGAGGTGCGTATAACAAGTTTAAACAAAACTGAACTAAGTAGGCGGGCTACACAGTATTTTTTTTAAAAGGCACCAGGCTGTAGAAGTATGACGTGCATTTGAAATGTTTAAATACCTTTTTTTTTAATCACTGTGTAAGCTACATATTTTTACAATGGACAATGTAAGAATCACTTATGGACTACATCAGTGAAAAATGAAAATTGAAACATTAAAAAATAACTCTTATTCATTTCCATACAGTTCCACAGGGAGCAACTGGAGAAGGGCTAAAGAGCCACATGTAGCTGCGAAGCCACACGTTGCCTATCCCTGCAATAATGTGGACTTTGTGTGCAGACGTCTTGTAGTATGCACTATGTACCATAAAGTCACCAGCTGACAAATCTGTAATTGTCAAAACAGTGTTATAAACCAAATGAAACTGAGGTCACGTCCCCACCCTGGTTACCAGAAACAATCAAAAACCCAAATGATTGATTAAAAGATTTTATTGGTGAGAGTTTATTGGTATAACACTTGCAAACTGTTTTATTAGGCCTGCTGGTAAAAGTTAAAGCAACTGAATCAACAGTAGAGCAACTAATAGGCTACAGAAGATACAATGTTCAGTCCTGTTGTATTACAATACCGTTACTGATTCAGAGAGGCTGAGACTGTAGATCGTTTCTCTCCTCTCGCCCTCACTGAACTGATGTCACACAACTTTTTTACGCCCTAGATATGTCCTTACACAGGCTAACTTTTTTTTTCATAACTGCCCATCAAAAGATCAAAGCCAGTGTGACTAAAATACTTCTAAGACAAGATAGAGTATATGCAGGACGGGTGTGTTCCTCAGGCTGCTGGCTTACATATTAAGCCTGTTACAGAGTTAAGGGCAGATATTTGTAAAGATGTCTATATGCTGAATAACAGTAGCTGCTCTTAAGCCTGTAAACTTGTGACTGTTGTCATATGAGGCTGCAATGAAGTGCTTGCTGTGTTTATAAATTATGGTAATGGTCACTATTGAATGAAAGCTTTGTGTTATCTTTTCGTGACCTACAAAAAGCATTTAATGCATGGAAAATATCTTCTTTTTAGCATTATACAATGACGCATTTCATAAGTGTGGTGGGTTAGAGGTTTTACTTTCTTCATAGAGAGGCATATCATTCTTCAATCTAGGATAAATTTAAACCAAAGTGGAGACAGGTTTTGCTGACAGGGTTCTGTTTATTACTTAATAATTAGTGTTATTAAGTCATATATATGATGGAACCCAGCGATAACGTTTCCTGATAATGAAGGTAAACTTTGAACGCTGACATGACGTGAGATGTGTTTTGATTTTGCAAGCTCTTTCCGGGACTTCAGTGCCTCTCATACACTGGAAACTGTAATCTTTGTTTCGAGAACCGCTGCTCTGGCAAAGTCACTGAAGTTGGAGATTGTACCACCAGCCAATGGCATGCCGTTGCTCATCCCACAGCATTTCCTCTCCGGCTTATGCCCTCTCTGCAGCTCAGGCAAGCCGGTACATGAGAAGAGAGCGGCAACATAAACAACCTGTGGCGTTTACTCAGCAGCTCTGCTTGCCTGATTCAGCCTTCCCAGCCCAGACTTTTGGAGGGAATGCTCAAAACTGGGGCAATGAATATATTAAACCAGTTTAAGAATAAACAGCTAAGAGGAACTTGACGAGACTTGTCGCAGGGGACCTTGTGATAATCAAAAATGTTTTTTAAATGGGTCAATATTTATGTTTGAAAAGCATACTCAAGAGCAGCACCTTATCCTTATCCAATTTTCCCTTCAGAGCACATTCGGGAAATCACGTGATTTTTCCACCTCACATTGTTGAAGGCAATGGCACAGTCTTGTGTTCTAGTAAATTGGTACCTCACACACTGAACTTTTGTGTCTCGCTATGTAATGTAATGGAGCCATGGAAGCATTAATGTGATATTCTACTTAATTAAATCTCGATTGGACCTCATTCTGAACATTTTAACATCAGCTATCCACCATTTTATTCAATTGAAATTACATATAGTTCCCCTTAAAAACTGAAAATGAAAGATTAAAGATTTTTAAAGCATAAACTGAGATAACCCTGGTGACATCATAAGGGTTACTTTCTCAGACCTTGTGCCACATTTCCAGTGTATGGTAGGGCTTGACTCAACTCGACTCACTTTTTTGGTATAGGGTAGTGCCTGCCAAGGGTGTCAAACATACGGCCCATGGGCCAGAACCTGACCACAAAAGGGTCCAATCCGGCCCACTATATGACTAGACTAAAGCCCCTTTTACACTGGAAGATTTTCCGCCAGTGTTGAGCGTTTAGACACAGAGAGCCTGATTGGCGAGTTGATCCGAGGTGCCCAATTTTCTGCCTTGGAGGGTAGGCATATTGGTGGAACCCTTTTAGTTTAAACAGACCGAGGCGGCCTTACAAAATGGGAGGGGCTGTTGAAGACTTGTGGGAGGAGCTGTTGATGACGCCGCACGTGCGAGCCACTGGCGGTGGATAAACAGGAAACAGCTGATAGCAGGAATTAGCGAGCAGCTAGTAGCAAGAGGGAAACGCAAACCTGACAGACACAGTAAAGATGAGCAACAGAGGAGACAAGGAATTGCGTGATGGTTTTATTAGTCCAGCCAATGTGAGATCAAATTAGCCTGTGTGTGGCCGATGAACTAAAATGAGTTTGACACCCCTGGGGTAGTGTTTGGCATAGAGTGCTGTACAGCGTAGTGTAATGGGTAGTGTACATACTGTATGGTGTAGTTTAGGGTGAAGTGTACGCTGTAGTGCACATAGTGTTCAGTGTTCTGCAGTAGTGCATGTAGTGTACAGCATAGTGTACATAATGTATGCCGTAGGTTTGTAGGCTGCTAATTTTTCAAAATCCGGGACAAGTAGTTTTAAAACATTTCAGTTGCTTGTTGCTTTGTGCAGGATTTCCTGTGACACAAAAGTGACGATTCTCTCTGACCACCAGCAGCCTGCAGTGTAACTAGTGATGGGCAAAGTAGTTCTTTAGATGGTACTGAATCACTAGAATCAGTTCATTAAAAAGATCTGTTCAAAAGATTCATTCACAGAATCGTTCAGTGCTTGGCTGGACGAACCCTGACTGTGTACTGTGTAGTCCGATTCACTGAACTGATACACGGCTGAGCTGCTGCTGCGTCTGCCCTGCACTGGTGAGTCTTATAACTGGCCAGCCTAGTGTTTTAAGTTTGTTTATCTGGAAACTAAGTCTGTTAAAACAATGGGGAGGTGTGTGATTGTGTTCATGTGGCTTGACTCCTGGCTACATTAGCCTTTAGCTTGGAGAAAACGGTTCGTATGAAAGTGTATTGCTGAGAAGAAATGATGAATCACTCAGGGATTGGGTTTTAACTCTACCTTCTAGTATCAGCTCACTCGGAAGCTCAACTGAGGTGGCACCAATAAAAGTACTAGCTACCAATCCACAACTTTTGCCAATGGAAAACCAAAAAAGAAGTAGTCGAGCTGAGTAGAGCCATGCTGCAACATTTAGCACCATGAAGTGAAAATGCCGCATTATAGAGCCCCCTCGGAGCCACTAAACACATTATACTTGTAGGCCTACATTTCTTTTCACATGCTTATTAGTACAGCCCATGACGAATTAATGGATCTTGATTTGTGAAACCAGTGGAGTGCTCCTTTAAGATCTGCTAAACAGCACGTATTTATGGTAGACTAGGAGATCATTAATATCTAAAGGCCTCAAGCCCCCACCTCCTGTCTTGTGAAACCAACAGCACTGTCATGCTGATTGTGCCGTTGTTTTCAGTGTGGTATCAGAAACAGGTCTACAAAAAACAAAGCCCCATGGTAAACTCACTGAGCAGCAGTCTGCGGGTCCACATTTTTATAGTCAGAATTCATTTGTTAGTATGTCTCCTTAACGTTTAGAAGGACAATAAAATAGAGGTCACCTCAGCACATTTGACTATAATCGATTATGAATCCTGTGTTACAGTTATAGACAGTATATTACCTCCTAAAAAGGTGTGGGAACTCTCAGTAGGTATTTTGTCAAATTGAACCCCATCTGTCCTCATTGTCGTGTTAAAAGCCCTCAGTACATGGCAGAGAGATTATGTTGCATGGTTGCACAAAAGCAGAGCCAAGAGCAAAAAAGCTGCCAAAGAGCTCACTTGTTATGTAGTGCCAAGGACAATAACCTCTAACTGCAAAGTACTCAAATGCTCTCACTATTTCTGCAGCACAAAATGATGCAATGCAACAAATTGCACTCTCCTGATAGAGTCTGTAAAAGTCAGTGACATTAGCATGAGCATTATTTAGACCGGGATCGTTTACAGTATTCAGGATCTGTATTGTGGACAAACAGGTTCTTGCAGTTTAGACCTCCACAGTGTAATAACTCACAGAATTCTCAGAGGGGAATTCAGTGCAGCACCTTGCCTTGAGGTGATCTGTAATTTACGTTGGTCTTGAAGGTAACCCGCCCTCTAGAACTTTCAAAAAATTGTCTATTCGGGTGGTAACAGGTTTTTAACAGTTAATGTTAGCTCTGTGGTGGAAGATAGAAAGCTTAAAAACCAGTGAAGAGGACGAAAAATACTAGAGTTGAAACATATCCCCTGCTAATTTAGGAGGTGTTTAATTACCTTGATGTGAATGGGAGACATTGAGCCAAGCGAACACTCTAGCGTCTGTTTCTTCACCATGTGCTTTAAAGGGAGACACATTGCACACAAAGAGACTGTTAATATTATTCCTTATGATTTACATATTCTTTAAAACGTCTTTTTGACAGAGAGCATGACCCTAAAAAGTACTTGATGATTCTGTCTTTGGGTCCACTGACGTTGGCAGCTCAGGAACGTTTACTGTAAAGACATGTTCAAAGAAACACATACAAACAAGAAGGGAATTAGCAGGCTGATTGTACAGGTTTCCTTCCCACTGAGCAGCTCAGGGAAAAAAATGAAACATGAACATAAAACAATGGGACAAGGAAGCAGTTCTTCAGTCACTCCACATGGTCAAATTACTGTACACACCAACATGCTAAAAATAAACCTTTACAAAAGGATGGTATACAATATTACTTAACAAACAGGAAACACATACTATAAACACATTTCACGGATTGAGAGAAAAATGAATGGCTTTATAAATGCTGGGTATCTTCAATGGCATTAGATGCTTCTTTTTCAAATCTACAACAACATCAATAATGAGATTGTGAAATTGTATTGCTACCTGAAGGTCAGCGGTCAGCGCATGCTACTGAACAGCATCACCTTAGCTGTCTTATCTACAGGACCTTTAGCAGGGCAGATGTCCATCATGTTGAACGCCAGTAACCTGATTAAGTAATAGTCTGTTAAACAAACTTGACATATCACTGACCCAGAAAGGCTGCAGATCAGTTTTTAAGGTGAGATTAAGAGTGCTCCAAATTCCACATGTGAACTTGTTTTACTGATTGAATATCACTGAGGTCTCTGCAAACTTTTGTTTGAGGTCAGTCATTAAAAGTGTATTGAAACATGTTTTCCTACTTTGCTATAATTCCATACACACAAATCTACATTTGCCAAGTCATCCTCCTGTTTGAAAGATTTTCAATAGATTTTTTTTTTTATTTCAATGCAGTCTCTGAAAGATGGTTGATCTGCCATACATTATTATAGCCAATTATTTGGTGATATTGGCTTTAATATGAAGCATACAAGCATTGCAACATTTTAATCCAACACAATCAAATCTCTACCCGTCACATGTTGATGATGTTTGGGCAGCTCTTAAAGTTGTACTTTGATGCAGAGGTCAGTAGCTGATTTTGGCAACAAAAGTACTTGATTAGGGTTAGAAAAATATCATGGTTGACGTCAGCCACTCAAGTCGACTCATGACTAATAGATGACACGACGAAGTAACTCAATGCTGAGTTTTAGCTTGACATGGAACACGGACATCAGTCTCCTGGGTCAAAGACCTGTGTTTGTTAGACCTATCCACCTCCTCCAAGTGGACCTTTGCACTCTTTATACCATATCTGTCACTCTGAACACACACTAAACATAAATATAAACGCAACATTTTTGTTTTTGCTCCCATTTTTCATGAGCTGAACTCAAAGATCTAAAACATTTTCTATACACACAAAAGGCCATTTCTCACAAATATTGTTCACAAATCTGTCTAAATCTGTGTTAGTGAGCACTTCTCCTTTGCTGAGATAATCCATCCCACCTCACAGGTGTGGCATATCAAGATGCTGATTAGGAAGCATGAATATTGCACAGGTGTGCCTTAGGCTGGCCACAATAAAAGGCCACTCTGAAATGTGCAGTTTTATCACACTTCCTGTCTAGTTTTGTAAGCTGGAAATTTACTTTAATTTCACAGATAAGAAACAGTAAATTATGAAGACAGTAAAGCCTCCACAAAACAGCATTTCAAGTCTTGTGTAAGATTTATCCTGGCTTCATATGAGCAGAGGAAATCTCTGTTGGTCACTAGGCTAACTTATACAATGTAATGTTATAGGCCTGTGTTTAAGACAGTTGTTTTGTTGGTGAACCATGTGAGCTGTAATGGAGTCCAACTTTGTAGCATTACCTTTTGTTAAATGTTGCTGTTGTCCCTGGCTTCATATGAGCAGAGGAAATCTCCACCGGTCGCTAGGCTAATTTATACGATGTAAAATGTCATAGCCTTGTGCTAATAACATTAGCATGTTGTATTTGTAGGGAAAATGTGTCCAGCAAAAGACAAGCGTTTTGTCGTGAATCCTGTGAGTTATAGTGAGGCTGATTTGTGTACTTTAAATTTGTTGTTATTAAGTTCAATGTGTGTTTTGAATCAAATAAACTTTATAGAACGTCATAGAAACCCCATCGCCAACCAGTGTTTTGGAGGTGTAACTGCAGAGTGACACAGACACACCACCACACAAGTATAAATGCTCACAACGTCGTAGGCCAGGTGTGTAGGGTACAGCGTAGGCTCTGCGTAGAGCTGACGCACAATAAATCCGCCTTCAGTTGAAAGCTCAGTGCATCTCATACGGACACTAAAGGGTGCATTGTGTGTCCATATCTGACACTGAGGGCCACTGCACAGCTAAGTTTTTTGACACCCTGGCAGTGAGAACAGGCTGTTTCAATCATTCTTGTCTGTTACTAAAAGTTGCAGTATTCCAAGGTTAAAGTCCGAGTATACAACAGAAGCTCTGGGCATTCCAAGATAAAAACAGTATGTCCTCTTGGGACTTTGGTCGCCAAATGAAACATGCGTTATAGGCTACTGTGTTATATCTGATGTGGATCTTCCGGTTGTCTTATCAAGCCTGCCTAAAGCTCCGGAAGTCCCCTTGTATCCCAAAGGGGTTTTAATCAGACCACCATGATGGCCTTCACCAGCTCCACAGCTCAGTGTGTCGTAGCTACTTCTGAACATCTTTGGTTGTTTGGTGATAGACTGCATAATATAGACAGCCCATATGGGTCAAGTAAACATTTAGAAAAGATACATTTCTTTAGGCTTATAGAAAAACAATCTTGCTATCAAAATCAGTGGGCTGCATTCTTTCTTTTTATACTCCTTAAGATAAAGTGATGCACATCTTGTCCAAGTTGAAGTTATTTTCCAGGCAACTTGTTGAGACTGATATATATTGTTTATTTATCCCACAGGTAAGAAGGTCCACTGGGTGTTAATACTAATGAGGAGGAATGAGTATTATGTAAGAATGTGTGTATGTCAGGACATTGTTTATCATCTCTGATCTTTGTCTCTCTATAAAGACACCAGCAAGCCTGCTCCTGGAACCAGCACACAGCCGAGTCAGTCATTTAAAGGTAGTTTAGCTTGACATTTTGAGAAATACGCCTATCTGCTTTCTTGCCAGGAGTGAGATAACTGATTGATTGATTGATGCTGTAGGCTAAATATGTATCTGTATCAGCTGGTCAGCTTAGCTTAGCAGAAAGAGTGGAAACTAGGGGAAACAGATAGCCTGGCCCTGTACGACAAACCCCCAGGAGCCGTGCCAGGCTCTGAAGACAATTTTACATTTTGGTAAACTGTGGAATTACAACTTCGTGGTCTGTCGCATGATGCCATTGGGCCAAAACAGGCTTTTTCCCATAAACTTACATTGTAAAAGAGATGTGCTCGGCTGGTGGAAGTGAGACACTTGGTCGCTGGAAGTGTACTTGCTCTATGGGCCCTATGATCCTAAGATCTTGGTGATTTCATATCGCGGAAATCAAGCTCTTTTGGCTTTGTGCGCTTCTGAGCAACTTTCTCAGGAATAAACAGCGCTGTATTCGGTTCTCTGAAGCTCACTCATTAACACATTTTGTGTAGGCCCCCAGGAACAGTGTCGAGCTTTGAAGCCTATTTTACATAGTGGCCAAACCATGGAATTACAACTTCCAGGTCTGTCCGTTGATACAGGGCCAAAAGAAACTTTTTTTTCCCATAGACTTACATTGTGAAAGAGATGTCTGTAAATCGGTGGATAATGTTTTTTTGAGCATCACAGCCCCCGCGATATGACTGAATTCACTGTTAGGATTTGATCCATTTGGTCCAATAACATTTCTAAAGTCTAGAAAAGTTGCATGATAAATAATTTTATCCCCATTCAAGTTAGCAGAGTGCTAAACGAGAGTTAGCCACTCAGCTGGCATCTCCAATCTGCTTACTCTGTGCTCCCTACAATGCAGAGGCAGAGCAGAAGAAGTTAGAAGTTGAATTATTAATCATTATTGGCTTCATGTGACAATGAGCAACTTCCATGGGAATGAATGGGACCCTGTTCAACAAGATATGACTTGTTAATTATTGAGCTTTAGACAAGCTTTTCTATGGATTTGTTACCTCTGGACAGAGCCAGATAAACAATGTCCCCCTGTTCCAGTCTGTATGCTAAGCTAAGCTAACCAGCTGTTGGCTCCAGCTACATATTTAGCATCCAGACATCATCGTGATATCAGTCTTCTCATCTGACTCTCAACAAGAAAATGAATAAACGCATTTCCCAAATGTCAAGCTATTCCTCTAATATTTGTCTTGCTGCACTTTGCTATAAAATCATGAATAAAACAATTGCTTAAAAGGCTCTGTTTCTTTTTGTGACTCAGTGAAATTCTTTTCTGTTGTAATTTGAATTTCTTTCGACACTGTCATGTCATGTATGTTACACAATTAATTAAGAGGAAGTCAGTGGAGCCCCAGCTAAGTTTGAAATAATAAGTAAGTAATTTAGGCTCTTGATTAAACCTGCAAAACTCCTGTATGAGGACTGAAATGACTTGCCATTAAGTGTTTAAAAAAATGCACATTGTCAGCTAGTTTCGGTTACTGAATGTACAGAAGGTCAGGACAGTCCAAACAGTCCAGAGAGCCTGCACAGCCTGCAGACATGAAAGCAGGATCTTGTCATGAACACACAGAATTACTGTTTTGGGTCAAACCTAAATATTTTAATTAAGGAAGATCTTGTGTATAATTAGTTAGACTGCGCTGGCATGTTAATGTAGGCTACCTCTGACTCCTAAAGAAATAAAATGTCAAAGGTGTCCTTTGACATGATGAAGGTGTTTTTCCTTTTCTTTTTTTTTTCCAGTGATGTTTTCAGATTTCATCTTTCATTCCACTGGTTTGTAACTAAAACAAAACAAAAAACAGGTTAACACTTGCGCTACCACAAGCTGCAGAAAGCTGTAACTGTACATGCAGTTCAGTTTCACCAGTTGCCACTATTTGCTGTAAACACAACTTTAACTTTTATAGAGTTCAACATGGATTTTAAACATGGGCACCACTGGCACTATGTGGACGTGCAGCTGTCTAAAAATGAGCTGTTTGAGTTTATAGTTAACTTTTACTTGCTGGAGTATAAAAAAATCACACACACACACACACACACTGGAAAAAAATGGCCTTGGGTAAGTAGTGCAGCAGTGATCATGATGCAATGTCTTGTTGTCTTGCATGCCATGAATTCTCACACAGCCGCCAACTTTTACACTGTTAGACCACAAGTACATTGAGGTCTTAGGACAACATCTTTTTTTTCTTTTCTCGCAGTCTAATGCACAGTAATGCAAATTACATGCCATGTCTGACTGACAGGAATGATAATAAACCTTGATCTGTCTGAGTATCTGTGACTCTACTTGTTCCAGCACCAATCAATACGCACGTTCCTTTGTTTGTTCATGGCATCAATAAAGAAAACAGAATGCACCACTTGAGCAAACAGCAAACATTGACACGGTTTACCTTTAGGGGCATGTCCTTTTACAACTAATTACTATCTTTCAATTCCACTTCTTTGTTAAGTTTGCTGCATATCGATGAACACTATCTCACCAAACACCGGGTTCCCCACCTGTCAGACGAGTTCATATGTGAATGGCACATGTCTTGAGAAACCACAGTGATATTCAAAGCGTATATGAGTCGTTAAGTGTCTCACAATGACTTAGGTTAAGTCTTTTCAGCCGATTACAATGACCAACATCAGGAGGATAAGTGGCTGGGATTTTGAGGTTGGAAAATCAGTGTAATCAAAACATAATACCTGCACTCTAATGAACATGGAACTTTTATGTGTTAAACCATACTGTCATCTGCTGAAGTTACAATAGTTGGGCTTCTTCATTTTAAGAAGTGATAGACAAGCTTACAGGAGCAGTGTGGCATGTAGTGATGCGGATTGCTGATTACCACTAGCTGAACTTTCTCCCATGTGTCAAGCATGAACTCCCAGTTAGGATTCCTTCAGTGTCTATTGTTCAGGAGGTATACACTCGGAGCCGAATTATCTGCAGAGGTCTCTTTCTCTCTAAAACAAACAGACCAGGTGATTACAAAGGTGTTTTAATCAGTGTTGTTCCCACGCCGTTCTGCTTGTCACAGACGGGCCGCTAGCCCAGCACCTGCTAAAGTGTGCTCACCTTTTTTCTCTGATAACTCAAGATCCAGACATTCAGGAGGATTTTAGCTGGAGCTGAATTATCCGCAGAGGTTCCTTTCAACCAGTAAAAACACTGAATAAAGCAGTTTCACAGTAAAAAATGTCCTTGTCCGTGGAGTCTGCTATGTTGCACCACCATGTTTCTATCCAGAATGGATAAACCAAACACTGGCTCTAGGTAAGGCCATTAGCGCACCGCAATGAGCCACACAGTGCAGGAAAAACAGGAATTTTTTTTTTCCTTTAACGCACCCAGGGTACCTTGTACATTGTATGTGGACGTGGAAAGTCCATGACTGAACGTGTATATGTGACAAGGTCGGAGTGAGAATGTGTTGACTGCATATTCAGTGGGCCGCACACTGCAAACCCGGATGCTAAAAACTTTTTTGTTGCATATGCACCAAGGAAGCAACTCCATTGGAATGAATAGGCGCCATCTTGGCATCCGGTATCTAGTGCTGTGTCTCAAATCACTTACTTCTGTACTTACACTTAATATTTTGACTGCATAAGTGCGTTCACACTGAGCAGTATGGAAAAATGCAGTGCACTATGAGTATCAGGATGGTGCACTCAAAACGGTCAAGAAGTTGAGTGTGGAACTATGGACACTTCTCGCCCTCAATGGTTGCCATCTTGGCTATGTAGCGTAATGTAAGTTATACATGTGTTCTTTGCACTAAGCACCACTATACTGTTGATAAGCCAGCACTATGTCTATTGGGTTAATTAAGCAGTCTGTAATGATTTGGTACCGCGAATGATAACGCAAATGTTAATGCTAGTTTGCTAATTAGCTAATTTGCGGTTGTCATTTCCGGTGAGTGCAACGGCCGTGTTTGGTTTGGTTTGAGACAACACCACCCCGTCGAAAGCCGCGCACTACGCCAATAAGTACATAGTACACATAGTATACTACATGGAAGTGTCCTAACGGAAGCAGGCCTATGTGATTTGAGACACACTATAGGTATAATATATGTCGAGGACCTGCTGCCTATGTAGATATAAACGGCTCATTCTAGGCTAATGAAAACCTGATGATTTTTATTTTCACATGATTATACACTAAGTACACTAAGGAAAACTTACTTACTGTATTATATTCCATTTCCCTAAAAAAACGCTGCACTATACTGGACCTTTAATTAAAAAAATGACTTATTCTTTATTCATCTTTTATTCTGCTAAAAGTATGATTTTAAGACTAAAAAATGTTATTTTAGCTGCTTAGCTTTGTAGAGTAATTACAGGACATTTGTTGTATTAAATTCCAAAAAGTGCATTAAGAAAAAGTGCTAAATATGTTAGTTTATACTGAATTATGTTAAATGTTTCGTATTCTATAGTTTCACAAAACTGGTTGAATGTTTCCAAAACTTTTTAACACTTTCTAAAGTGTTGTGTTTAATGGAGGCATCTCGCAGCTGTACACCTGTAACCAAAAACAGAAGCTGGAACAAACTTCAGAGTGGCAGACCCCCCTTCTTGCTTTTTTTTTTCTGGGCGGATCTCTTGGGTGCTCGTCTCCACTCCTACTCACAGTTGAGTACTTTAGCAGGCAGTATTTCTCCGGCTGCGCACGTGGAGAGAATAGTACCGCAGCTGCAGTTCCACGCGCGCTCCTAACCCGCTTTATGACTACTTTTACCCAGTTGTGTCTCGAGCCCAATGCTGTCAGCGGCGGCGCGTTTCATGCTTTTTTCAGAGCCCTCGCGCGGAAGAAGAAACATTTTTGTAAACCTAAAAACTTGCCGAGAATGAGCCCCGCATAACTCCGGGTGCTCTTGTTATCTACCCCCTCCTTTCTCTCTCTTTTTCCCCTGTCCCGCGCTCTCCAAGTTGAGTCATTGTACATAAGTATGGTAGATAAAGGCCCCTTGTTGACTTCTGCCATTATTTTTTACCTGTCCATTGGGGCAGCAATTTTTCAAGTCCTCGAGGAGCCCAATTGGAAGCTGGCTGCACAGCAGTATAATACCCTGAAGAATAAAATACTTGAGGAGTATCCCTGTCTGACGCAAGATGATTTGGACAAAATATTAAAGGTATGGACATGATCTTAAACTGAACATTGTTTCTATTGAATCTGTAAAACACACACTGTAAACTATGTAAACTGCTGCAGGCTAATATCAGTGCAAAGTGAATCACCTACAACATGTTAAAATATGGTAATCCTGCAGTTTTGTCTGACTTGTAAAGGGTGACACATGAGGGCTTAATGAGCCTCAGCTGGTATGTAAGCTTTCTCCAAACACTAACAAAACTCTTGAGGAATGAGATGTTGTCAGTGCATGGTTCCTCTTTATGGGTCAACACATCCACACTTGCTTTAGGAGCCTGAAGGCCTAATCCTTGAATTATTAGAACACATGTTATATCAATAATTATCTTTAAAGTTCCCTGAATTGTCACAAATTCCCTGTAAAGCCTCATTAAAGTTATCTTTGGTGGGGTCCTTATGTCCATGCCTAATGATAATAATTATTTGATTACCTAGTTGAGATAAGTTGCAGTTGTAAACTGGGACCGTCAGTACGTTTGGAGCAGTGATTACTGTATGACACTGGGTGTGAAGGGCCAATCTTTAACCTTGGCCCTCAGTAGCTTGCAGTACATGGTGTTCCACTGCAGACTTCTTGTCAAAACGGCAATTCCGTAACCAGTAGTAAAGCTGGTGCCACTGACCCCTGAGGTTTTACCGTCAGCACTGAATGAACACATAGTAAGTCAACATGCCTGTGATTTCACAGGTGTTTGCCCCATGATATGTTGTTTGTTCACTTTCTTGATATTTGTAGCCTTTATGACCTTGACTCTTTCCATTTGTCTCAGATGTCTTAGTATGACAAGAAGATATGATCTTAATGTGTCAAGGGAAAGACGAAGAGTGCATGTGTTTGCAGTGTAAACAGCAGTGTGTATGCTGCATACCATCTCAGTGGGATCTTTTTCTGCACTAGTAACACTGCAGCCTACAAATTATGTTTGTATACAACTAATCTGACACAGCAAATTTGTCACGAGGGAAATGTAATGCTGAGCAGTTGTGTTTTTATTAACATTTCTGTGGAATGTTGCAAAATAATGCAAAACGTTGCTACTGAATATTTTAGCAAAATGTTAACTTAAAACGCAGTTGTTTATTTCCGTTGTTTTTTGCAATAGTCTTACGATGCAGCATTCATTCATAGTGACTGCAGCATTACTTTTTGATAACCTTTTTATTATTAACATTTAACAAAAATCACGATCTTCCCCTTACATTAACCAAAGTGCATTTGTTGCCTAAACCTAAAACAAGAGTCTGAACAAGTACCTTAAGTTCTCTTAAGCTGTGGTGTCAAGGTCTTGGACTTAGTATGCACACCTTCCTCCCCAGCCATCTTCTTTGGAAGCCTGCACAGTACATGAATGTAGTGTTTGGTTACCTTAAATGAACATTGTCTCTGAATGCAATCTAGTCATTTCTAGGAGACAGGGTTGAACACTGACAGTGGTTTGTTTCTGTCAAGACAGGGATATCAAGCATTTTTGCAGTATCTTTTTTGTGTCTTTTTGCACTTGCAAGAATGACCAGAAACATGTCTCAACCTGTCCCCTTTTTGGGCCCACATCAGTATTAGTGAGATTTATTATCCCACCATCCCCCCTTCTGCTTCCTTCTGCTGCTCCTTTCTGTGTTTAAGGGGAGTGAAAGGGATATGCCCATGACCCCATTCGTGGCACCTCTAACAGCCAAATCCTCACACTGGCCAAATCTACTTCTAAATGTAGTCAGGAATATCATGGTTGAGAGATTTTGGACATTTTCCTTTGGCAGTTGCTGCTGTGGAGCAGCTGAAAGAGCTGTGATTTGGTTGAGCTCTTAGCGGCCACTCAAGTGAAACAGAAACATTTCCTGCTCCTGTGTGCTCTCTGAGAGACAAAGACTACATCATGTCATCTGTGGGTTCAAGGCATTTTCAAAATCATTGACTTCTTTCCCCAATTGAACAGTCTGCTGGGCTCTCCTTATCATTTTACATGTGTAGTTTACAAGGATTTTTCCTCTGTTGGTGTTTGCCAACACACCTGCTTCGAAGGCTTTGGAGTCAGTAAAACGGATAAACATACGGTATATCACCCTTTACATAAGTGAAGTTGATTGAGGCAACTCCTCAATCAACTTTACTTGTGTAAGGAGAAGATGTTCTAAAAGGTTTCCATGGTGGAAACTTTGCTCAGCTTGTTAACAATTAAAATATATAAGCAGGCTTAACAAGAGAAGGCGACACTCTTGTAAAAGTTAGTGTTCCCTGTTTTATTAACAAGGAGTTTACTATTAACTATAGGGCCCTTGAAGTGGTCACAGTTTACAGATTGGATTTTATGGTCCATCAATAACGGCTCTTGAGAAGCTGTTAAAACTTCAGTGGGGGGGGAGTGGCTGCACATTATCTCTACTCCAAATAAGAAGTGAAAACTCAGAGTCCTGGTCGTAGCATGAAGTTGAAGTAGCATGCTTTGTCATTCAGCATTGCCCAGAAGCACTGTGGACATAGGGAGGTAGAGAACGCATTCTAAAATTAACAGCATAGCACATATTCTTATCTACATCATACTAAAACACATGCATGTACAGTACATCTCAATCATACAAGTGCTGTGTGTTTTCATAGCTCCTTCACAAACTGCCAAGTGTCCCATAATTCCTCTGTTTTGGGCTTTGGTACTTACATTATTACAGCCCCAAACTTACCATGAGCAAATTATACCCATTTAGAAAGAAGGAGCTGCTCCAAATGATTCCATTTGTCTTGTAAGAATAGTTGCATAGATTAAGCTATAGATAACAATGATTTTTTTTCTTAAAAGTCAGATTTATCTTAAAGAAAAGCACATTTAAATCACACATGAAACTTGTCGTTGGTTATGCATTCAACTATTAACATTGAAATGGTAATTTAATGCTTAAAAAGTAGGGCTTCTAACTGTTGGTTGTTGGTTTTAGAAATGTGAAAAAATACTGTTTTCAATGTTTTAAGCCTTTTTTGCCCAACCGACCGTGGAAAACCCAAATAAATTCAGTTGAATGCTGTTGTATAAGACAAGCAAATCCTCCCATTTGACAAGCTAGAACCAGGCTGAAAACTGACCGACTCAATTAATCCATGATCAAAACAGTAGATACATATTCTGTCGATGGACCAATTGTTGCAAGCTCTAATATTGAGCAAAAGTAATTTTAAACAAGAAAAACATTGAATACCATTAAAAAATCAGTTCATCTATATTCCTCTGTACCATTAAAAAGTTGAACTTGTGCATAGAATGACATATGATCAGACCCACTGAAGGCATGAATTCTACAAATACCTCATACAGTGTGTCAGTGAGAAGAGGGTGTATGGTGGTAGGAAAATATTGGGATCAAAGTCTGTAAGGAAAACCATGTGTTCTGGTTTTCTGCTGAAGGAAAAATGCAGTTTTTTTTCAATGATATTTGGAAATTTGGTTTTGCCTTCTTTTTTCAGATTATTTGGGGCAAGGGTTTACCGTATTGAGTCAGCCTGCAACCTGTGATGCAAACTTGATTTTTTTTTTTTTTCTTTCCTTGGGGCAGCTTTGGTTTGCACTTCGTTGACTTGATAGAGGAGGTTATTTGACTTCACTTTCTGTGTGACCCTCTTGTTGCATTAGAGTTAAAAGAAGATTGCAAACACTGCTCAACACACTGTTGTCACATGTGTACAGGGGAAAATGGCCTCTCGGCAGAATGAAGAAGCGCTCTGTCTTCAGGGATCGCTGACTTTGTCATGTGCCCAGAGTGCTTTTTTCAGGGCCACCGGCTTAAAAATAACAAAGTCTTTATTCCCTTTTTGAAATGGAAGGGGAAAAAAACATTTACACTGAAATCATATAATATAGCTATGTGTTTAAATGTTAAGAGATTAGGTGTAAGCAATTAATTGACAAGACTGGAATGTCTTTATTTCCTTGTAAGCCTAATTTGATTAACTTCAGCCCCAGACAGCTAACTGTGCTGTGTATTGTCAGTACAATGGGAGATTGTCACCATTTACGTCAGCATACCAAGTGCACCCAATCTCAACTGTTCTGGAGGTCAACCCAGTTTAGCAATGAGTCTGCTGTCAGCCCAACAGAGAAATGAAAGAATGAATAAAAATACCATATGCTGTGTTAATGAGGTACTGTTTTCAATCTCATGCAGTATTAACAGGCTAATTTAAAGCAGCGACTCACAAATCTGTTAATGGTGTAATATGCTCTGCTTAACAGATGGAAGAATCTTTTCACTGTCTGGGAATTTTACAGCTTCACCCTTTATGTCTTTATCAAATCCAGAAAACGCTGTAAAATGGTCATAACTTGTTTGTACTTTGTCTTAATCAGCAACAGTTTCTTTTTAATGTGAATTTGTGAAGATATGATTGGTTTGTACGTTGGAATATATCACGCAATCCGCAAACCGCAACCCACACGTTTTCACACCTCCTGTCTCTTGCCTTCCACGCACTCCATGGTGGATCTTTGATTGGTGCTTTGATTTTAAAATCAAAACTTAAAGACATGGAAGAGAGTGACTTCATTGTTTGTAAGTCTGTCGATTCTGCCCACAAGCAGCTGTTGGGTTGAAGTGCTTGATGTGGAAAAATCCTTAGGAGCTGGACTGGTATGCGGGGCCGCCAGCTGTGCCGATAACAGTTGGGAGTTTGTCATTGTGGTTTTCACTGTTGCTTGCTTATCAGACTGTGACAGTGGCACATGCATGCAGTCTGACAATATTTACAGTTCCCCAAAAGTAGTGGAATTCTTCAGAGTGTGTAGTCATATGGTAAACCATTGTTTCAGCCAAAAATAAAACTGGATCAGTGCTCACAGCACAGGACTAAATAGTAGACACTACATCAAGTGGGCCACTTCAAAAAATGACTGAACCCAAATGAGAGGAGGCTGGAGCGCCCGATACAATCGCAGATCGTTTAATATGGTGCAAACAGACTGATGTTTCGACACTACTGCGTCTTCTTCAGAGTCAAACAGCAGGTATTGATAGAACATGATGTAGTGTCCATGAATTAGTCAGCATAATGTATTTCATATAAAGTTTTTGTTCACAACTTTGTGTAGTTACTTTTATTATGTTATGTGATGTATGGCTTAAAAAAGAGCAAAGATTGTTTATAGCTCAACAGTTGATTTCTGCTTCAGCATAACAATATCCCAAAATATGAATGCTCAATGAGTATATATTATTGATGTAAATAGAGTGGGTTTTATATTGGGGATAAAAACATACAGAGGTCATGCAGAAACTTAAGACTCCTCATGGTTCCACCCTACATTCTGTCTCTCTAAGGCCATGGTCACACATGCGTGAAATTAACATTTGTGAATATTCGCCCTCCCATTTATTTCCATTCAATGTGAGGGAAGGGGGTAATAAAGCATTTGCTTCTGGTGTCAAAGCAAATTAGCATCTTCGCATCGAATGGGAGTTCAGCTTCAGTAAACGTTGACCGGCAAAGTTGCAGCCACAACTGACAGCAAAGAAGCACGTGTGGTTGGCTGGCAGTGAGCCAGAAGATGGGTATGGAACAAAAGAAAATGGAAAAGTAGCAATAACAACATACGTCGTGTTATTTATTAGCAAGCAAGCTAACAAATAAAACCATTGCTTTACTCAAATGGACTACACATCCACAAACTGATTTCCATGTGTGTCCCATCCAGCACTGCACACATTCAGCATGAATGCTGCTTCAGCAGACGATGGTCACACACCTGCATTCTGTCAGTGTGACAGTGCCCATATGCTGTTTTTTGCAACTTGCAGTTGGTTGCATAAAACTTTCAGCACAGATTGTGTTTTGCAAGCATTGCTTGCAGAGAATGTTGCCAATTATTTTTCTGACAATCAACTAATCATTTCAGCTCTATTCATATCTTTTTTTTCTTTCTTTTTTTTAAAGGTTGCTCAGTGTTGGTGGCTGGGAGTTTTGATGTTGTTTGTTGTATTTTACAACTGGATATCCAAGGCAGTGATGAGACAGCTGCAAGTGCTGTCGTAGGGCTAGAAAGGCGTTAACTTTTGTAAAAGCAAGGATATCTTGCTTCACCATTCTTGTGTTTCAGTAACACAGTGTACCAGTGCACTGACTGTGAGTCAGTTTTACTTTAATCATAATGAGCCGAGCATCTTTGCGTCTGTGGTTTTATTTAACTTAACACAATTTATAACGGCAAATATTATTTACCTAGATGTCTGGATTATTTTGACGTTTTCCACTTTTTCCAGACCTAACTTTGACATTTACAGAAGAAACACTGTTGTAGAAAAACATCTTCTACAAATGCTGTTTCCTAACGTCAATTAGCTCTTCTTAAACGCTCTATTTCATCCAGTCCATGTTGGTAGCCTGATATCCAGCTATCTCATGGCCAGGCCTAGGGGAGCCAGTTTAACAACTTCCTCCTGAGGTGGTTTAGGCTCAGTAAGACACAAAGTGTCTTTTATCTCTTTCTCTACCAGTGTTGTGCATTTTGACTTGTTCTCAGGGTTATTTGTGACCAGCAGTTGACCAGTAGCTGACCTTTTAACCTTTTAAGGACCATGTGCATTGCAAAGCCTGTTTGTCATGTCTGAGCGTCTTTTCACTGGGTAGTGCTTTAGTATTACTTGTCCTTGGCTTTATGCCTTTTGTAGAATGGTTCAATGGTAGTGATACAGGATATTCAGAGTTTTGCATTATCAGTGAATGTGTTAACCTCTAAATTCTGCCTTTTTAAAGTTAAGTTCCTCGCCCTCTATTTAAGTGACATTTATTGAGGGCATGGCACTCCCTCCCATGAATTGGCTTGCACTCTGCCCTCATTGTATTTCCACGAATCAGCACTTTGTACATCTCAGGCAAACTGGTAACATGTGCAAATCACCCTCATCAGGCTGATATAAGGTGCAGAGCTGAGCACACACACACAGACCACAGCCATGACTCACAACCATAACATTTGTCACTTTTTCTATGTTACATAGCAAACAAACTTCATACTGTTAGAGTCCTAGCTAGTGGGGTAACATTTCATGTTAGCTGCAACAGAGGAATGAATGGGTGGTTGTTTGGGGGATTTACACAGTGTCAGTGTCTTTTGAAATCTGCTTTGATGTTATGAAACTCGTCTCATCACTTCCCATTCATACAAGCCACAGTGCTGGAAACCTACAGTTCATGTGACACCCTTTATGCTTTGTCTGTGGGCAGATTTTAAGAGACAGCACACATGTTTATCAAGCACCCTGGTTTTGGTTTGATACAGTCTGCTGTGTTGTCGCTCTTTGTTTCAGTGGTGTTTTTACTATTTGTACAAAAGGGACACACAGGAACACTTTGGTGTTACAAAAATACATTGCACATATTACCATTTTCTTTCCTTTGTATATTAGATATAATCTCTATATACAGTATATCTGCAAATGTATGTAGAATTTGGAGACAATGGGGCAAGATCATGCTATCGCAAGTGTTCAGTTTGTAGTCTGAGTAGTATTGATGAATCAAATTTGAGCAGCAGGTAAACAGTCCCTGTGGAGAGGCAGAATGCATTGGCCGAAAAGCAATTTTGGAACCTATTTAGCTTGATACTAGCTTCTTTTGAATTTATTTGCAGATATCTGTTCATAGAGAAGCTGAAATGCACCCACTGAAGAGGAAGTCTTGGCCCAGATATCTACTTGTTATACCAGATCTTAAGAAATATTGTCCATTGCCTCCAGAGCCTTTACTGTTGTCAGACCACTAGCTTAGCCATTGGGTTCAGAGATTATATTAGACGTTGCCAGTAGAGTTTTGCATAAATGAATAACAAAATCCAGAAATGAGTTAGCATTAACACTCTTGGTCCCCTCCTCTCTAAGTCATTGGGCTTTTTGTTAGATGCCTGAAATAAGTACTGCGCTAAACACAAACTTAAGAGACTTTCAGGCTTTGTTCAACTGTATAAATGACATCAGTAAATAACCCACTTGAGAATTTTGAAGCCTTAATGTGTCTTAAAAAAGACAGTTGCCAACATGAGGCCAAATGACACTACGGAGTGTCATCACGCCGAACACGACTTTACAGCCTGTTTGTAGCAATGTTGAAGACACACAACCCTCATGGCTTTTTACTTCTGGCTATTTCATTTATGCTTCGAAAATCCTAAAAGTAGAGTTCATTTGTGAAGATTATTTTGCTGAACAAAATAAGTAAGTATTATATTTGCCACAGAGCTTATTTTCTGCATTTCTAAAAATTCAATGGAAAAATCCTGTTGGTTTTTATTCGAGGGAACCAGGGTGATTCTAACTTCTGTGTTAGTCTACAAAAAATGTCATCCCCTCAGCCCTCTATTCTACACAGTTTAAAGGGGAAATAGATTTACATTTTTGCAGGTAGACTATTAAATCTATGCAACTGTAGTGTTAAGTGGTTCATTACGTCAACAGGGACATGCAGTTGTGGGATATTGAAGATTCCTGTAGTCAGCTTAAGCCAAAGAAGATCTTACAAACGTGATCAATAACAAGGTTACTCCATGCATTTGGATGGAACCAGTATGTACAGACGCTGTTGACTCAGGAGAACTGTAAAATGGGACAGTTGTCCACTGGAGTGAGGTTTTTCCTCTTTAATTTCTAGTCATGGTTCGAACACAAACTTGGTCATCACTGCTGTCATCCTGAAGCCCAACAGGCGAACTGTGTTGTTTCAGCAGACAAAAGAATGGCCTCCCCTTGTGCTAGTAATTACAGAGCAGAGTTGTCACAGACCTGTTATTATTTAAGAACCAAGCATCTTCCAGTGCTTAAGGGCTTATGTGAATTTTGCCAGCCCTTGCACATTTTCCCCCTTCAAGCACATTTGGAGAAAGAAAAACTTTGGTGTGGGGTGAATGCATTGTCCCACCACACATGGCCTGGTGTTTACGAATGCCCAAAAGGGCAATTCAGTTTCTGTTGTGGCTGTTCAAGCACACATTTGGTTGGGAATGATTGATTAAGGGTTTTCTGCCTCTTTTGAATGTCATCGCTAAAACTGCCTTGCAAAAATGAGCTCATGTATCCCATGCTCTAGGCGGTTAGAGACAAATATTGCCTGTGGATGCAAAATGATAGTTTTTCATCTATATATCAGTTTTTTCAATAATGTTATATTCGGTGTGTCTTTGATCTTGAAAACAAATAACATAGGAAAGAGCAACCACTGAAGAACCTTGTTGTGAGCTTTAATCCATGCCTCATCATAGGATTATGAAATGGCTGTTTAGGCCTCTCTGTTTTCCTACCAATATAAGCAGTGGTTGGAACTATAAACACCCCAGGGCGACGGTGATTCTCCAGAGTGCCTCAGTGCTGCTTCAGCTCATCAGTACCTCAGGAAGGATGTGGTGGAAGAAATTGAGCTTACACAGGACAAACTTCCTGTCTTCCTTTAGCTCAGCCAGATCGGACTGTTTTCTAACTGCCAATTGATAGCATCCATTCGTTTAGCGCCCATTAATTTCTCTAAATTAAATTCAAACCTTCACTCAGTTGTGTTTCTTCCTTGTCATAGGTGGTGTCTGATGCTGCAGGCCAGGGGGTCACTATAACTGGCAGAAAACCCTTCAACAACTGGAACTGGCCAAATGCTGTTATCTTTGCCGCCACTGTTATCACCACTATCGGTAAGTACTTCTGAAGATTTAGCAGCAAAAGCAACATGTTACTCTTGGAAAATACATGCACTGAGCTGTCAGGCAGACTTTTAGACTTGTTTGCAGACAAGCGTGTATAAATCACAAACAGGAAACGGATGAGATGGACTCAGATCAAGACAACCTGTATCGGTGGCTTTGTTTTTGTAATTTCCTTCTCCTCCTGTAAAGCTATGCTAAATAGACGTAAATAGTTGTACATGGTTGACACATCCTAATCCTAACCACTTTGTTTTACTTTTACTTTTTAAAGGATATGGGAACATTGCCCCTAAAACGTCAGCAGGCCGTGTATTTTGCATCTTCTACGGGCTCTTTGGTGTGCCTCTGTGTCTTACCTGGATCAGTGAGCTAGGAAAGTTCTTTGGTGGCAGAGCCAAGCACCTGGGCCAGTATCTAACCAAGAAAGGATTTTCACTGGTAAGTTGATATGAGCTTTTTTTCCACCTCTGAGAAAATAACTTGCACCTTTTTGTGGTATCACAAAATCTTTTTTTTCTGTTCCAGAGAAAGGCTCAGTTTACCTGCACAGCCATATTTCTGCTCTGGGGTGTGCTGGTCCATTTAGTCCTTCCACCTTTTGTATTTATGTCCCAAGAGGGTTGGTCGTATATTGAAGGCTTATACTTCTCATTTGTAACCTTGACCACAATTGGTTTTGGGGACTTGGTAGCAGGTAAGCTGAGAAATAAATTACTTTGATTGAACCAGTCAAATTAAAGCAGGCCAGAATTCTGGATCCAAGTGACCGTTGACTATTTTGTTTGTCCTTGCAGGTGTGGAACCAGATAAAGAATACCCAACTCTGTACCGTTACTTTGTGGAAGTGTGGATTTATCTGGGGCTGGCCTGGCTTTCTTTGTTTTTCAACTGGAAAGTGCGGATGGTAATCGAGGCCCACAAGGCACTGAAGAAACGCCGCAAGCTGCGCAAGCTATCTCTTGATGAGCTCAGGCACTACAAAGAGTCTCACAAGGCTGCCCTCAGTTTGCCACCCACTCCTAATGACGTCAACATCTTCAGTTTCCTGTCCAAGAAGCAGGAAGGCTACAATGACTTGATTAAGCAGATTGGCACCAAAAAAGATGGCAGAAGGAACGGCGTTAGTGCCAACACCATCAATAAATCCAAAGATATTGCTCGTTCCCAGAGTTGCAATGACGCTCCTATGTTTAATGGTCACACCATCCTTAGTCTGGACCGCTCACCACGCCAGAAGAGACGCTATAGCTTCAGTGATCGCGTCACTGTTGCTTTTTCAAAGTCCAAGAACTACCTCCTGGGCTCAGACAATGGTTTGCTGCTAACAGAGGACCAAGTAGAGGGCGATCTAGAACTTGTCCAAGGCCAAATGTATGAGAACCAGCTTGACAAAGACGTTGACCTGGAGAACGTAGGTGTGGGAGACTGTGAAGCAGGTGGTCGAAGGGCATGGGACTCGAAGGAGTACCATCCCCTAACGTTCCAAAATGCAAACATTTCTTTTATAGATGAGGAGAACTTTCTCAGCAATAACTTGGAGGAGGAGGAAGAAGAAGATGATGATGATGATGATGATTCAAAAGCAAAACTTTCCATTACTACATGTGATGAAAACATTGAAACAAACTCCAAGGAGGAGCAGAGTTCTGAATCTGAAGAGTCTGTGTTCACTAGTGACGGTTCAGAACACAGCCACTCCTACGAGAAACTTGTAGAGGAGTATGCAAAGGAAGAAAACACAGAACCTTGAACTGAAGTGAAGTCAACACATCTTCCTAGTCCTCTGTTGTTGACTATGTTGGCATTGAAGTGTATGTATTATAATGTGAATTGTTTAAAAGAATATCAGAAGTCCTGTTGCACTTATGGGGGTCTGATATCGAAAGACTGCAAAGCCGAGATCAAATTTCAAATGAATGTTCTTTTTATAGCTGAGAAAAGAAAATCCACATCTAATGACTGTTTAAGGTGGAGCTGCCTATAAACTCTTGAACAAATATGGATTACAGAGCATGACATGTAACCCCATGAGTATTTAACATCTACTCTATTTATGTATTTTTATACGGTTTGAAAAACTATACCCCACACATTTTTTGTAATGTCCAAACCAAGAACTATTCACTATTAGTGCTTTTTCTTTAGGTTAAGAAACTATGTGGAGTGTACTTGATTCCCCATAGTTTGTTCTACACATATTCACCATATTGGTGCTTTTATAATATTTATTAAAATGAAGGGCATAGTAGCTTTTAATCAATGGCTACATGGGTTTATATGTCTCCTATTGCACAATTCCACCAAACGAGGACAGTTCAAAGTCCATTTCAGTGCAGACTGTCTTTGTAGAACCTGAGCCAAACGTTTGTCCTTAAAGAAAATGAAGGGGGTTAAGGGCCAAATCTCGTTCTTCTTTTCCTTTTGGTATTTCACTTGTTTCTTTTGTGAAGTCCTTGGTAACTTGTTGTGTCTGAGATTTCTGTGTGTTTTGACTGTAAGCAATAGAATTGTGACTGCACTAGAGGTTATCCGTGATTCATAGCAAAATCGGGATGTCTAGAACCAGCTGAAAGTATAGTTGGAAAGGAAAATCATTAATTTTAAGAACAGAGAAGCATTTATGGCAAATCTGCATCTCCTGCCAGAGGGACACTGTAAGCTAAGATTTGTTTGCCTATTTTAAACACTTCTGTTCCAAACTTTGACTGCTGTAAAAAAAAAAAGTGCTTTGGAAATGATCCTTCCATTGTGACACACACTAGACGCCTCTCAGAATAACCTCAAATTGGTTTAGTGAGCACATACTTTATTGTTGTTTTGCTGCTGACAGCATGTCAAGTGTCAATCTGTGGCTTCTGGGCAGTCTACCATGGCAGTGCATAATGGGAACTCTTACAGCAACGATATTCTCACTTTTTGTCTCTTTAGCACCCTTTCACTTCATTGTATTTGTCATGTAAATATTGTCTGGAAGCCCATCAGTAGCCACAAATGCAGCTCTGCTCAGGACATGGCCTTGGTGCTCATGTTTGCCTATGGGGGCTTGCACTAGCATGAAAGACTGAAGCACCGCTCATGACAGGCATCCAAGGTTAACGCAACAGATCGATACTCTCTTGACGTATGTTTCAGCCATGAGACACTAAGTCGTCAGTCTGTGTGCTCTCAATTACTGTATAGTATTCCTCCCTTGTTTCATGTGCACACAAAACTCGAGAGACCATTATATGTCCATTGCTTTTCAGAGTCTCGCTTTTGAAAGGGCCCTCAGTTACCCTGCTCGCCCGCTGCCTTTTGCACACGTTAACTTGCACACAAAAACTTGAAACAGTGTTACTTTGAATAGTAAGATGGCAGTGTCACAAAGGGCTCCTTCAATTTTGAACTCCTCATTCAAGCCAGTTGAACACTAACCTGTAAATATAGTCCAATGTCTGTAGGGTTTTTCTTTTGTGAACAGACCACACCTGAACTCCTAATTCTGCCTTACAGACGACTGCTGTGAAGTGACAATGCCTTAAATCCACTGCAAAGCAGGGGATGTACAGTACAACCTAACATCTATTGAATGTACTTAAAATGGTTCACTGAAAGATTACATCTTTCACACTGGGTATTTTTGTTTTTTTTTCCCATCTGTTGTTTTGTCACAGAGCCACCACTAAGGTCTTACGTGAACATTCCTCTTTCTCTGTTTTTGCAGGTTTTCCTTGATATGTTGGTTTAGCATTGTTATACAGCCATGGTACTTGTCTGGACTGAATTTCAAGTTTGTCTTTAGATTATTAACTAAATATAACAGGTTAGGCTGGTTTAACCCATTGTCCGTAGCTTTTCTCTTCATGTTGCTCCATTGTGTAAAACTCCAGTAGAGTTGTGTTTTTGGTTGTCTTTTTTTATCGTTAAATTATTCATGTTTGTAAAAGTTTGCATGTGACTTTCAAAGGAAACAATATATTTCATGTAAATAAACATTTAATAAAACTTGAGTGTTTTTTGTGATCGTTACATTAAAGGGGCACAATGATTTTACACAAGGTTCTGTTAAAGCCTTGATCATACAGATCAGATCATACAGTTGTGGACAACTGAGTTGCAGACGGACAGCAGACCACAAAACATGATTCAACATTCAATATTTTATCAACGTGGTTGATAGGAATTTGTTGATTGTCATTTGTCACTTAAGACTAATACAGTAAAATCACTCATGAACATACTACGTTAAGCAAAATAAAAACACAGGTGCTATCCATATCCATAAAGTAATGATAAAAGCATGAAACAACTGGGTGAAATCAGACCCAACATATTGGAGGACATTAAGAAATTAAACAAAACCTAGCACCTGTAGGGAGCTTAGCAGCACATCAACTGACCCTCTAGGTTAAGCGCTAGAAGTGCATAAAAAACACCTGCCCTGTTGCACAATTATTTAACCATCTGAGTGGCCTGCCATGCCGTTATAAACATAAACAGACCTTTAGACATAAACATACAGCTGATACACAGATGCTCCTGACCCTGTTTTAATTGTGTTAGCTGCAGCTGTGCATTAAACATGACAGCCAACCTTTTTCTCCAAATAGAAGTTTTCTGCATTGACACCAGATTGGCGATCATTTTAGTCAGTGTTTCACACAGAGGACATTTTGTATTTTCTTCTTCCTGTACATATGTCTGTTTCTGCAGGTGTTGTCAGCGGGGCTGGGCTACATCCTGGAGATGAGCTTGCTGAGAGCCAATGTCATCCACTTCAAGAACGCATAAGAGAGGGAAACAGGTGGTGGTGTATGAATAGTTACAGGAGATAGCTATGAGTGAGAGGGGGAAATAAGTGACAGGGGAGCTCCCTGTCAATTACCTCAGAACCACAAAACAGAATTTTTAAGAAAAGAAAAATAGAAGCGCTTTAGTATTCTCCTAACTTTTTTTTGTAGTTTAGGAGGGCGTCAGCTGCACAACCAGAAACCAAGAATAACGCTCTGTGAGCACTCTTTCCTGCTTTGCAGTTATTGTGGTGCAAAGCTGCTGAGAAGTTGATAAAAGCAGAAATGTGGGAATACAGTTAAATTACTGAGGTACATACACCGTTCAGGAGAAAATCACGGTGTTTGCAGCACAGTAGAGAGTTTCAGTTATAGCCTTGTGTTGGAAGAAATAACTTTTTAATGGACAGGTTGAAATCTGTAAAATTTCTGCCCATTACTTGGTCATTGCTTTTCCAATGTTTCCATTTAAATGTCAGCAGGGAACCTGAAAAATGAATGTAGATACTGTAGACGTTGGTGTCTGGTATTAAGACTCCATCACAGAGGAACTAAAAAAGCCATACCAACCATAAAAAATATGAAAATCTTTAAAAAGCTCTCATTTAGAGCAGCCAGAGAGCAAAATGTCCAACAAGAGCATAAAATATCCAAAAAGACATTAACAGATATCATTTCATCATTTGCGTTTCTCAATCTGCATTCTTGCCTGTACTTGTGTTCTTGCTGACTTGTGAAACGTCATCAGTTGCAGCCCAAGTACTGTTCCAATTCAAAGTCCGCATCCAGCCAAGTACAGTCCAAATGCCCGGATGTGAATTTGCTCTGCCCGTTCCATCAGGGATGCATTGGGAGGTGACTTGTGTGGACTTTTGACAGCCAGGTATCCCAGTATGCATTTCTCACAGACCAGCGGGAATTGCAGCCGTCCTTGGGAGTTTGTACTCCCGAGTCGAACTTGCCAAGTCCGAACTCCCAAGTGCGAAAGTCCGAACTTGGCGTACTTGGTATTGAGAAACGCCTTGTGTCTGTAAAGACTTTGCCTTTTCAGTTTGCCTTCTACAGGGAGTTCGTAATAGATAAAAGTCACTCCAGACGTGAGGGCTCTGTGTGGCGGGATTTTCACAGGCAGACATATTTTTTGACATTTTATACTCTGTGAGGTTTTATTGAACGGATTTATTTAGCGTCATACAAAAAATAAAAGTCCAATAAGGATCAAATAATTTTTTGAAAACATGCGCTATACAACGATTGATTTGGCCTTTTATAGTGACAGTAGCTAAGCTAATGTAATTAAAACTGAGTATTTGCTAAGAAATACATTTTTTTAACAAAATTTTAAATTATACATTTAATGCTGTCCATATGTATGATGAAATAATTTTTTAAGTACAATTTTCAGTTGAAATGTCATTTTATGGTAAAGGTAGTGATGCTAAGATAAAAAAAACAACATTTTTTTGTGAAATAAAACATGAATATTCACAGTTGTTATTACAATGAATTTATATATATATATATATATATATATATATATATATATATATATATATATATATATATATATATATATAATAAAATAAATAATAAATAAAATATGAAAAAACAGCAATTTTTGCTATGTTTTTAGAGTACTGTAATGGGAACAATATATACATTGATTTTTATTATTATAGCCCCAAGGAAAAGGTTGCAACGTAAAATGTCTCCATTGCTTTCTTCTCAGTGAGATCATTAAAGGGTAAGGATATGTGTCATTTCCCTAAGGCTTCTCCTTTTATTCATTCATTCATTCATTCACTATGCCTTCATTCAACATGTCGTCATTGATCTTGTTACTCAGTCAAACATGTATTACTGAATTTTATTCATGATAACAGCATTAGAATCAATTTAGATGACAAGGACACCATAATAAAAACACTTGTACAACATGTGTAATCTGACACAGGTGTACAGTCCTCACTCAATGTCAACAAGTTCTCGTGCAAAATGTGCATTACCTTGTTATCATAGTGACACCTGGCATCGCTCATTATGCACACAAACTTCAAGGTCACGCTGTCAGACAAGTGAGCTGCACTGCAACAGCAGCTGATATGCAAACCCAGCCATAATAATGAAGCTGGAATCCAAATAATGACTAATATTCTACACAAGCAGGGTGAATTTCCACACATTATCTGTGCTTGTTTATGATAGATATCATTTAATGACTGGAATGCGAATGAATTTTAAGAAGCATGGAGCCGGGCTGTTGACATATCCTGATCTGCCATAAAGTCACAAGATTGGCATATGCATTACAGTCAGCTGTTATTGGCACAGGTGGAAAATTAACACTAATACCTGAATGGATTCAGAGGAATGACCTTTCCTGGTTCCACCCTGAGTGACACATTTACCTCTGCCGACATTAATGATTTACATGCATTTAGAAAGAAAGAAACTGGACAGCCACGCACTGATATTTTTTAAAACTTTCTGAATTGCATCTTAGTCTGATGGCATGTGACACACTGAACTACAATGGAAACAGATTTCATTGCATTTCTACCATCAATGTTTCACTAGAACGGGTGGTTTTCAAGAACCTTCACCCTCATAAATGTTAACTGATGATGATGATGATGATGGCCACTGAACCAAACTAAAGAGACGGCTCACTGTGAAAATGTGCTGAGCCTGGTGGAAACCAAAATGTCTCCAGTTACTGTGGGATTCCAGGCACAACATAGATCAATCATCTATTATGTCTTCAAGTTCCTCACTCTGAAGTGTAATCCATAAATTACTATGGATGTTGAGGCCATTGTTGTTTAATAACCCCAAATTTAACAGGTATTTTTAGGTCTTTTTTGTGCTTTTACAGCAAGGTACAGAGATGCAACAGAGGTCCTTACTCACACTAATTGTGGTGCTACTCATGGTCACCATCTTAAAAGTACTTTTTATTATAATAATAATAATAATGATGATAATAATAGGAATGTATTAAATGACAATGTGAAACAACTTCGATCTCTGTGATGAACCTGCTGAGAATTGGTACCTGAACCTTCAGCTCTCCTCGGCTTTACGGAGCTTTATGTGACTTCAACTCATTGTTCTAAACTTTACAGTTCACATAAGTAATTTTTCCACTTAAATTAGTGCATATATGCATTTTTTTTTTTTAAATGTATTTTCTTTTTTTCTGGTGAATGTGCAGAAAAACAGGATAAGTAAACCGTACAAGGCAGCAGGGAGGCCAGTGAAAATGTTATGTCGTTTATCCGTCACTATTCAGTCTCTCCTTTAGACTTGATGCTGACTAATTTGGAATTAGGTTCAAGCACTGCTTGGATGGAGACAGACAGAACTTATAGGGGTGCGTTATTGTGCCAGTAAAGGGCGGGAAATCAGTCCATCCGTCTTTGTGTCATGTTTTCGTCACTT
The DNA here is from genome assembly GCA_035609425.1 of Epinephelus awoara. NCBI lineage: Eukaryota > Metazoa > Chordata > Actinopteri > Perciformes > Serranidae > Epinephelus > Epinephelus awoara. Next base: position 27,318,755 of record CM069309.1, read on the forward strand.
TTGATCAAAGCCAATCAGAGCTGGGACAGATAAATACCCTACCTGTGACTCCTGCAGAGTAATTTGCCACAGGAATGAATACTGATTGTAAAAATTTGATTTCAGTGGGGTTTTGTCCAGTGGGGAAGAGACTATATTGTCAAAAGCTCTAAAAACCCACTGAACACTACCTGCTCAGCACCAAACAGCAGACAGACAGTTAGTTGGTGAACATAGTGGAACATTTAGCAGCAAAAGAGCCAAATACTTCTCCCAGGAGTTGGTAAAAACTGGGCTTAAAGAAAGTTAATATTAGACTTACATTTGCAGTGTAGCCACAAACACAACTGCAAATGAATGATGTTGCCTCATAGCTACTGGATGTGTACATAAGCAAGTGTTTGCTAATGCTTTACCACATCGACTTAAAGGTGATCTTGAGCTAGACGAACTTGCAGTGGCCTCTCTAAAATAAGCAGGGATAAAGGTTTCTGTTATGATCGAGTGGTTGATGATAAGCAGACAGCGTGTGTGCACTAGCTAGTTGAAAAGTTGTCTCCTGCCACATTAAATTATATAATGTAGGATGTCTCAAATATAAACCAAGGAAAACAGGCCAAATCCACACTTGACAAATAAAAAGGCAATTCTTAAAATTTCCTTATGATAATTAATTATTTTCCCATAATTCAGTTCATGTAAGCCTAACACACACTCCTCTATTTGAACATCCAGCCACAATGATAGCCTAAATATCAAGAGACAAAACTTTTTTTCCTATTGCACATAGATCATAAATCCTTGACCAGGCTATAAAAACAACTCATTGAAATCAGTTGAGAAATGTAAACATCTTGTTCTCTTTAATTCGGCGGGGATGGTAATGTATGATCCAGCAGCCATGAGGCATCTATGTTTCCATGTCTATGGCTTGAACTCTTTGAACTCTGGCAGATAAATTTGTGGCCATGCAGATCATATGGCTCATAGTAAGAAGCTGATTGAGAGAATAGGTTTTCAGGGCCGTTAATCATGGTGATAGATTTCAAACGCTGAGGACAGCAAAATATTTGCGCCCTTTTGGGGGAATTAATGCAGATTTACTTACTCAGTCTTTTGTAAGAATTTATTATGACCATGGGCAACATGATATTCCTTGGAAAGTTTTAATCAACCACAAAATAACATCTTGACTAACTGTGCAGCCACAGAAAGTTGGTCAATTGAAAAAAAAAATCTGTACACTGTGAACTCAGAAGCAAATTCTTTATTATGCTTGTACAGAAGGGATCAGTTCCACAAACAGGAGGTGCAACATGCCAAACGTCACAGTGCCAGTGTGGACAGAGGGGGCAAGCAAGGCTAGCCTCATCATCAGAAACACATCACCATATACAAATTGGGACATGCCTCGTGACAGCGAACATTGACATTTTGTCTTTGACTATTCTCAGTCACTGTTTGTAGTGATTACGCTCAAAGGGATGATTCAGAGCCACTGTTGCTTGTTAGTCAGCTCAAAAGGGGAGCTTCAGTAATACTTGTTTCATAATTGCGAATGTCCTCGTGCTCATTCAACAATAAAGTTAGGTAAAGGGGGATCAGGGAGTGAGATAAGCGATCAGGAGATGGTTGCTCATCTGAAATAAGGCCTCCCTTGTTGACTTCACCCCACTGACAGGATGAGGAAGGTTGTATCAAAACCACACTTAGCATTAAAACTGCTGCAGTGTTGTTATTGAACACTGAGAAACTTCAGTTCTCAGTGCAGATTCAGAGAGCATTTGTCATTGTCATTTTTATTTGTCATAAAAAAAAGTTCCCACATGACCGTTTGATCTTTGGATCTATATTACTCTCTTAACTGCCTTAAAGCTATTCAGGTAATGAAGAACTGGAATTCACACATAATACATTTAAAACATCTGGTATGCTGATGACAACATAAAAAAATACATTCATTAAAGATACATATTAAAAAGTGGATAATGAACAAAAGTAAAACTAGTTTTTCAGTTCCAAAGAATCTCAGTATGGAGTTCCCGTTAAACCTTGATTTAGCTGTATGGTTTGCAGTTAAGGACGCTCAGTGTATGCATAATTGGATAAACTGTCAATCTCCACATATAAGAATAGAAAAGGACTATGATTTCTTCCACATGTAAAAAAAAAAAAAAAAAAAAAGCAGAGCAGAAAATGAACCCTCAGTGTGATGAGCTGCTGAAAGTTTAAAAAAGATATGTGAAATGACATATCACAGCCAGCCACCATGGGCCAAAGCAAACTCATTATCTTGCCATATTAAATTCAAAAGCACTTTTAATCTGTTTTAAATTTCTGTTTATACATTTTAAGATACTCAAACTTCCAATCTCTTCCACAAGTTTAAGACAAGAAGCCGAATACTGCACTCTCAGTGACCTGTAGGTTTTCCGACTGCATGGGCGTTTGTCTGTGCGCCATTCATGCGGGGAGTTCGATTATGCAAGGAGTCCTGAAACCAGCCAGCGCACCGGCCTCCGTCTTTCACACTGCATTACTTCCTGCAAAGTTTGTGTTTCCCAGGTGTAGAGTGTACTTGTGAAGAGATCACAGCAAGGCAGCGTTCAAGACTGGTTGGCAAACACACTTAGAGTCAGAACATACAGCAAGCAAGCTGCCTCAGGAGCAGGTCCTTATTGTGAATTACTTCACATGCCAATAAAACACATAATTCTATCAGATGATTTTTTTATGACGTCATATGACATGCACAGAACTCAATTGTTTTTTGAGTAGCTATCAAGAAACAAGCAGTTCTAAACAATCCTGGAAGTGTCTAAGGTCTTTTTACAGTGACTTATGCACAGGGTGTCTGAATAAAGCAATACCATCTCTCTTGTGTATCCACAACAAGTCCATCCTGAGACAAAGTGATGCCAGCTCACTTCCTTGTCAACAAAGGAAGAAGGGGAACCAGATGGAGAGTTGTTTCTGTGGACTTTAAAACAGCCAACGCAACAACAGCTCAATGAGCAATGGCACATAACCTCTCTGACACCCAATTGTTTCCTGAGTTTCTGTGTCCGGCCTTCCGGACCGGAAACCTTTGGGCACCCCCCGAGAGGTGAGTTTGTATTTGTGTGTTTATGTGTGCATGCGATGTACTGTACGTTTGCGTGTGTGTGTGTGTGTTGTGGTTGTGAGAACGAGGTGGGATTCTGAGCGAGGATGCAGGAAGTACATTGGGAAAATGCCCATGGCTTTTTAAAGAGCTTAGGAAAGGATAGGAAAGAAGGACACTGAACAGTGTTGAACAATGCCACTAACAGGTGTTACAGTATGTTTACATACGCAAGAAAGTAGTAACCTTGACCTCTGACCCAATAAGATTCTACCACTATGATACTCTATGCAGGGGTGCCCCCAGAAATGTTTCACAGGGGTGGCCAGATGATGCCACTAAAAATCTGGGGGAGGCACCAACACCGAAAGACATATCAGAATGTCAGGAAATTTGTTATGAAAACATATAATATAATATATTAAAATTTACAATATGACTAATTCTGAGGTGAGACTTCAAAGGACCTCTTTGAAAATGGCCGTATTTGCCAAAATTTAGCTAAACTTTGGAGTGTTTTTGTAGCCCTCTTCTCTACAAGCTAGGTCGACATGGCTGGTGCCAATGAGCACCTTAGGTTGAGTAAGGTTAGTGACTTCAGTCTCAATTATTTTTGCCTGAGGGGGGCAGTATTTCCATGGCCAAACCCTTTAAAAGGATAGTGCACCCAAAAATGAAAATTCAGCCATTATCTACTCACCCCTATGCCGAGGGAGGCTCAGGTGAGGTTTTAGAGTCCTCGCATCCCTTGCGGAGATCCAAGTGGAGAGAGGGTAGCAGCACAGCTCCACCTAATGGAGGCTGGGTGCCCCAGATTAAAATGTCCAAAAAACATATAATTGAAACCACAAAGTATCTCCATACTGCTAGTCCGTAGTGATCCAAGTGTCCTCAAACCCCGACATAAAAAGTTGTTTGGAAAAACGTCATTTGAACTCTGTTTTTAGCCTCATTGTAGCCTGTAGCTCTAACTGCCTCTCTGTAGACCGCGCTCATGTGTGTGCGCTTGCGCGAGACTGTGAGACATGGGCACCGACTTCATGTGCGTTCACATGCTTTCGCTGGTCTCGCGCACACCTGAGCCTCCCTCGGCATATGGGTGAGTAGATAATGGCTGAATTTTCATTTTTGGGTGCACTATCCCTTTCAGGCGTCACTGGAGTCGGAGGGTCAATTAGTCACAAACTACCTTGAAAGAACTTAATTTTTTTGGCTTTGGCCTATGAACATTCACAGTGAACCTTTAACTTCATTTAGTACAGTGATAAATCATCTACAGTATGGAGGGCAACAAGACAGTGTAAATGGGCTATGACGTTTTGTGCTGTGGCCACATAGCCAGTCAGTAGGAGCTTTTAAAGAAAGAAATGTTCCCTAAAACACCATTGTTGGCAATGCTTTCTTTGTTTTGTTTTGTAGTGGAGTATATCATTGTGTTTTTGCTGTGGATAACTGACCTACATTCGGAATCATCCAGCACCAACAATAGCATAGGAAAAAACTATTCAGCCAATGTATCTATAACTTTGGTGATACTTGCCAAGGTTTTTTTTTGTCAGTGTTAGTTCCCAGAATTACAAAGCACATTCCGTCTTGAAAGAGCTGCTTTTTTTTTAACCTGATGATTCAACAGTCTTGCACTGATATCATTAAAGAAGAGAATGAGGTACTGGTTTCTAACAGACCAAAATAGTAAAAAACAGTAGTTTATCTAACTTTTAAGATAACAAGATTAGTAGGGTTACTATAATGCCCTCTGCTGGCCTATAAGGTATAATAGTGTAAGGAGTGCATGAAATTAACTGCCCAGTTATCAAAAAAATATATATGTTGATTTCATCCTACTAAATGAACCTGCATTATTGCACCCATGCCCTGTAAACAACTCCTGTAATGCAATATAAAAAAATATATATAAAATCAAGACATAAGCACAAAGAAAACTGAAGTTGAGCACTGGTGGAATTAAAAAAAACTATATGAGAGCTGGGAGGAGGAAGAACAGGCCCAAGAGCCAACAAGCCACCTGGAAAGATGGTCCTCTACCGCCCTCTGGTGACAAAAACATACTAATACACTTTTTTCAAATACCAATAAATCATATTGTAGGATTCAAATATTGAATTTCCATACTGACAATAAAACATCTCTATTATTCTGCCGTATCTTTCTTTTCTTTTCTTTTTTTAAACAAATGCATGTCACCGCTTTTATTTTGAAAGTTTCGCCTCAGCTCTAACCCGGAAGCACACCAGTGTTATTATGCTAACGATGTGTCATCAACACATCAAGATTAGGGTGGAAACTGCAAATGTTCGGGAAAATAAGTGTGCTAGACTTGTTTTAACTTTACTTTAGGGACCAGTTAAAGTCCAGTAAGTCATATTGTCTTCGTGAACAGGCTGTCATAAAGTTAACACGACAGCAGGACTTGCGAGCGGGCGCAAACTGCTAAGCTACGGTGATCTCCTACAACTGGACTGTTAGCTAACAGGCTAACTGGCAGATTTTCTGTCCAACGTTATTTGGCTCCTGACGGGACGGGAGAGAGATGTCCTGCAGCTTATTGGAGTTTTGTCGGCTCCAGGAGCTCAAAGTGGTCAGGGACTATTTGTTCCAGGACCAGAAAACTGAGCCAGTGGAGGAGAGGAATCAAACAGGTAACGTTACCCAGGCTAACGTCAGCTAGACAGTGCAGATGTCTGTAGCATGCAGCACTTCACCCAAGTGACAACAGTCCAACTGACTACCTCTGGAAGTGGCTGGTCACTAATTAAACGAAGAATATGCTTGCTAACAAAATGGCTAAATAGTGTTATAAAAAGGCGACTGAGTAATACAAGGGGGGAAAAGTTCCTATTTTCAAAGTATTTGGTGTCAGGATACAGTAAGGGAAATTAAATGTAGTATATGGCTGCCCTCTTGATGCATAGCATTGTTTACGTCCAAGTGTGTTTGAGTGCAGTACAAACTGCTTAAAACTCTTTTTAATGGTCTGACTGCAGTAATAAAGGCACAGCATTAAAATTTACTGTCAAGGCCCTGTGAAGTCAGTAATGGATAGAGTTTCTGCAAACCCAGCAAGGCACTGACAAGGGAGGGGGAGAAATCTGTCTGCCCTTTGCGCTATGAGTCATCCCACAGGAGGCACCTGAACACATCACTGCAGGATGCTCAACAAAGGAGAGTGCACACACAGGAAGGGCACTTGTTGCACTCAGCTCCCTCCAGTCTTCATTTCACGTTGATGTTTTAATGCAGAATGTGTCATCACCTCAGCCTTGAAGTGCAATGACATCGACCCCCCGCACACACTGCACCAAGGCTCAATGCATTATAAATGTCCATGGCAACAGGATTTCATCTTGGGTTTTCCTCTTGTTCCGTCACTTTGACGTCTACCCACTCATGAATGTTTTAAGATTATTTCCCCGTGGCACAACCTTCATCAGTCCTTCCCCGCTTGTCCTCTCTCTTTTTTATGATTTGGTAGAATGACTTGCCTGGGTCCAGACCTTGGAAAACACCCACTCAGAAAATTCACAGTTCAGTCTGATATCAGGCATTGGGATGACATTAGCATGTCTGTTCAGTTAAATTTTTAGCAGTTGGCCTTAATATTTGGTTTGTCACCCTTTTAGTTTTCCAACCACTCAAAAGCAAAGGGTGAATGTGACATGGAGTGTCATATACACCCATTCACACACACATTAATTCACTGGTGGCCAAGGCTACCAAACACGGTGCCACCTGCTTCTCAGTTAACCGTTCACATGAACTCACACCAATGACACAGCCATAGGGAGAAGGTTCAGCATCTTGCCCAAGGGTACTTCACAAGACTCTGCGGACTGGAGGAGCCAAGAATCAAACCACTGATCCTCTACCTCCCGAGTCAAGGCCACCCATACACTACTACTGTGACTTTAGCCTGTGATTTCTCACCCCTCTATAACAGTTACATTTGTCACTTTTCTAGTATCTTGTGATCACTGCTTTGTGTTTGCTACCAGAAATGTGAATAACCTGTCAGCAGGAGCCTGAGTCATGATAGAAATCAGCACGATGTCACAGATTAATACCCATTGTAATTTGATTTCCCTGTTTCGCTTTCCCCTAACAGAAAATGAGCTGTCCTGGGACACATCTGACTGGGAGTCAGCATGGGATGCTGGCGAAGGCAAAGAGGAGGGAGCCACTTCTGCCACAACGGTCTGTGCTTTTGTGTTTCATTCTCTGTTCTCACATCGCCATTTGGCTAGACAGAAAACAACAGATAACTTTGTCCAATATATGAAACTACCCTGAGGTGTTGTACGGGCTGGTCCCCACTCACTGACTTTCTTCTTTGCCCCTGCAGGTGGAGGAGGAGACCACAGGGCAGGGTGCACCCTGGCTGCAGGACTGTGTAGTGTCCCTGTCACCCTGCTCTGACCTGCTAGTAGTGGCCCGTGAACAGAAGGCTGTCTTTCTCTCAGGTCAGATATGCAAACACACAGACACACACACCTCTAAGTACACAGAGATGTTACACATTGCTGTTAATGTTTATTAATACTTGTAGCCAAGTGGCGTACAGATGACAGCGGCAAAGAGGAGATGACCCTGGCTGTGTCTTGGACTGGAACTCTCAGCACTGACGAAGGGTAAGCGTCAAATTAGATGAACTTGAATGAAAATGCTGAAAACTCTTAGTTGATGACAAAAAGAAGATACTTACAGGCAGGAAAATGAACTTCAGAGTGACAAGGAAACTACAGAGGAAAAAGAAGGGTCACATTGAAAAAGGATAGTTGTTTGACATTGGGAACATACATGAAACATGAGGTAATACAGAACTGTAAAGTAAATGACATCCTACTATGTGTATGTTTTCTCACTGCAGAGAGTGTGTTGGCAGCAGTATTTGTATACCATTGGCAAGCCAGAAGAGGTAAGAATTACCTATGTAGGAAATAGGGAAGATGTTTGTGGAAATGCAAAATGCGTCTTTATATGTCTATAGCTGTTTTTAAAGCGTGTGTGTGTGTGTGTGTGTGTGTGTGTGTGTGTGTGTGTGTGTGTGTGTGTGTGTGTAGGAGCTCCACAGGGCGGCCCGATTGGACATGTGTGGTAGTTGGTTTCACCTCTGGCTATGTCCGCTTCTACACAGAGGTACTTCATCAATCTTATCTTCATTTTATGCAGTACAATGCTTTTGTAGCCCGTGCATCAGTGAACATTTTCAGATAATCAGCAGTAAAAAAAAAAAAAAAAAAAAAAGACAATGAAACCATTCAATACGGTCTATAAATAGTCATGAGTGCCAGTTTGAAATGTAACATCAGCTGTTTCTCATCAGAGCGGCGTTCTCCTCCTGGCCCAGCTGCTGCAGGAGGACCCTGTATTGAGGCTCAAGTGTCGCACATATGAGATCCCTCGTCATCCTGGAGTAACTGAGCAGGTAATGCACACACCAAACACTCCTCTCAGAACTGTGTATAAAAATAATGTCAAAATCCAAAAGAATAGTTTGACATTTTGGAAAATATGCTTATGCTTTCTTGTTAAAGACGAATTTCACTGCTTAGTTTCACTGTTTGATCTCAGTATGGTCAGCCTCTGTTTTTACAATACCAAACTGGCATATGATGATGTCTACAGTGAATCACCGTAATAGACGAATGTATCACCTTTTGGATATTTTTACCAAACATTTAATATTCTCAGTTAAATGTGTAGGGTGAGACATGGTGAACAAAAGGTTAGTGACAATATAAAATACATAGTCATTAGTTTTAAATCATTAAATGTTTGTACCCTGGTGTCCACACTTAGTTGCACTTGCAGAATTAATCTGTGCTCTTTTGATTAATGAGTTAGTACCTTTTAAACACACAATAACTGCCATTAGCGCCACTGCAAACCTGCACTGCAGTGTTGGTGTGGATGGGAGGCTCTTAAATCACAGTGCTGGGCTCAGGGGTCAGTGACTGTCAGCCATCAGCCAACACTAATCTGTACAATAAATATGGAAACTCAAGCTTGCCGCTAGGTACCTTAATGCAGTCTCCACTGGTTGCCAAGCAACATCACGTTAACTGTACCGGAAGCTAAGCTAACTGCCAGCTCAAAACCATACTACAAACTCTGTACATCACATCAGATGTCATGACCAATGACCAAATGAATCATTCATATTACATTCAGGGTTTGACCCAGGCACAGTAAGGCTACTTAGAGTCCAAACTCTGATTTAAAAAATTGACAGACTGTGGACTGAAAGCATTCTTCAACCCTCTTCAAATAAAGCATGAGAGGGTTCAGGCTTAATATTACCAGTCAGAAACAACATTCTTTTAGTATATGCAGTTTGAAAACTTAGTTCAAGTGTTTGACCCACAACCCTTGAGTAGATCCATAGCATTGGTGTCAGTTGTCTTATGTAACTCCCAACAGGAAAGCAAATATTTATGATCACTTGTGGAGATTAATTCTTGACATTAATCTCACCAAATGTTTATGTCATCAACTGAACCTTGATCTAAACTCAAGGTTTACATCTAGCATTTCCTGAGCTTTTGACCGTATCCCATCATGTTTTATTTAGCAAACCTTTACTCATTCATTTTATCCTGTCACAGCATGAAGAGTTAAGTATCCTCTATCCTGCTGCTCTGGTCACTATCGATGGCTTCAGCCTCTTCCAGTCTCTGCGTGCCTGCAGGAACCAGGTGGCAAGAGGTACTGCTGCTGATGTGAGCATGTCTGTAATTGTGTATGTACGTGTGCATCCAACTGGGAGTATTCCGTATGTGCATGTGTCATGTAGTTCTAGTGTCACATGTTAAGTATTACGTGCTAAAAGTATTTTGCAGTGTGTTAACTAGAGATGTGTTTTTCAATTGCCGGCTGGGTGGATAGTGTTTGCCACAAGGCATTCAGGTACTAAGGAGACATACACACAACTACCACTGTACCTCTGACACACATACACCCTTATATTACAGCCTCTAGAGGGTTAGCAGCCAAGCTTCAGCAGGGTTTCTCTGAGCATCTACAGTAGTAGTGCTGTCAGGGTGTGTGTGTGTCTGTCTTTCTATGAATGTGCTGTGTGGCCTAAATCAATTCTTGTCACTATTTAAGCACAGTGCTTTAGTTTCACTGCTGCTAAATGCAAGGCATGCCTGCTAGCTGTAGATAATGAAAGGTCTTGTCAAAAATATTGGTAATCAAATGATGAACTGCACTTTTCCATGTAGCAGCAGCAGCAGGTAGCGAAGCGATCCAGCCTCCTCCTTTGGCCTATAAGAAGTGGGGTCTGCAGGACATGGACACCATTGTGGACCACAGTAGTGTTGGTAAGAGACTATTTCTACCTCTGCCAAGAAGGTTATGTTGCAGTATGTTTGTCAGCAGAAATATAGGAAAACTGCTGGCCTGATTTTCATGAAACTGGAAGGGTGTAGCATAGGCCAAGGGAGAACCCATTACATTTTTGAGCAGATACGAATCCCAGGGTGGATACACCTTTTATTAACACTTCACTTTTATTAACATTGTGAGACCATTTGGCCTTGTGCCCTTCATTGACTTTTGTTCACAAATACGAGTGTTTTTTTGCCTTATGGTGGATATATTTACATCATGCATTCTGTGTATTTATTAGAATGAATAAAAAGTCAAATCAATTCAGTTATATGCTGGAAAGAGTTAAATAAAAGAGGTAAATATAACTGACTGAATGATTGACAGGATAGCACTGTACTCACTGCACTAATTCCTGTCATTTTGTCCTCCCACACTCCCGTTCATCCCTCCATCTGTCCTGCTGCTAGGCATTATGACGCTGTGTGTATTTGACCAGATGAAGAATGCATCTATCCTGGGAGGGTTTAATGCTTCAGTCAAGGGCAGCCCGCCTGCCATGAGCCAGTATGTCACTGTGGGAGGTGGGCCATACACAGGCTTTTACTATGCTGTAGAGGTGAGTGAGAAAGAGTTGGGCTGTTTATTTCCCATTAAGAATTACAGTAAAAGCAACTTAAATGTATATATGGGTTAATTATTAAGTGCTATGCACATACAAAAATGATGCAAATGACCGAGCAGGGTCATTCTGTACCGACTCATCTAGACTTCCCAGTTCATGTCATGGAGTTTCTTGGGGGGGAAAAAATCATGTGATGAAAATAACAGTCAAAATATTAAAGGAAAGGTCTGTGGCACTCCATTTTTAATAACTTATGTGATAAACTATATTAATACTAAACAGTATCAAAATTTGATAGTAAGAAAATAACTTTTTTTTTTTTTTTTAGATATTCATTTTTGAAAATTACTTTTTTATCGTTTGTTCCTTAAATTTTATTTTTTTTACTGTAAAACATACAGCAACAAATATTTACATCAATACATGCTAAGGATTTCTTGGATGTGCAAATTTCAACAATTGATTTGGTGTAGAATACACTTGCAAAATTGATGAATGAAATTTGGTTCAGATGGACAAACTTCAAAAATTCATAACCAAAAAAGTATTTTGAGGAGAGCCATAGGATTTTGCAATGTCTTGTTAATTTAATATGAGTTTCTACATTTTTTTTTTATTTCAAGAAAGTTCATGACAGTGACTCAAGGGACAGTGCAAGACATAACAATGTACCAAAGACTGCATTTTCAGGGAGATAATTCAGCTGGTTTGTTGTGTCTCTCTGTTTGTCTTCAGGGGAGCTCCCAGCCTCTCCTCTCTCACGTGGCCCTGGCTGTGGCCAGTAAACTCACCTCAGCCCTTTTCAATGCTGCCAGGTATGTGGGTGTGCATGTGTGTATATAAGATTTCCTGCTATTTCTACTTGAACTACATTTCAATTTAAAGGGCCAGTAGGTAACTTCATAAGAAATAACTTTCTGTTATATTTGCTGAAACTGTCACTATATCCTGACGGCAGCACACAAGACAGATAATCTGTTAAAAATCAGGTTCTTCTGGTTCCTCCTCGTGCTCCTAATAGCATTTGCAAGAATCCATAGTGCCTGAACAAAAACAATCAGTCAGAGCCAGGAGGAGTCTCTCACTGCTCAGGCACACTGTGCAGTCCCCTCACTTGCACATGCTCTGACTTAGTCAAGCTCAATATCTTTAGCACGCAGCTAAAGCAATTTCGGTTTTGAATCCTTTCAGGTCTCGTAGCTTTCCCCACCTAGGAAAAGCCATTCATATGTGTATTTTTTCTAAAGTTACCTACTGTCGCTTTGATTCCTGTCACATACAAACTTGAGGACTGTTTGCAGCACTGTCCACAGCCCTGCACTGCTACAACAGCACAAAGCACCCAATGAATACTCAGAATTATATCCCGTTCGCGTGTCTTGTCAGTTGCCTCCTTTATTACTTTTTCTTAAACTCTAGTGTCCAGTAACACTTTCTTCTTTTTTTTTTTTTTACATGGATTCATCATCTTATCTGTCTTTTTCTAACTTTCTCTGTGTCTGTTTTTCATTCTTTCATCACTCTGTCTTGCTGTTTTTCTCCCAGTGGATGGTTAGGTTGGAACAAGAACAAGAATGAAGAAGAGGCTGTTCAGAAACAGAAGCCCAAGGTGGAGCCCGCAACGCCCTTGGGGATCAGGTACCAATCACGATATCTCAACACAAGTGCAGCAGTGCCCTGTTGTGCCTTATTGATGTTGGTAATGTGAAGCTTGCTGATGTCCCTCCATCATCCTGTCTTTTAAATCTGACCTCCTCCGCCCAGATTTGGTCTCCCAGACTCTCGACGGCACGGCGAGTCCATCTGTCTGTCCCCCTGCAACACGCTGGCTGGTGTGACGGATGACTTTGGACGAGTCACTCTGCTGGACTTGGCCAGGGGCATTGCCATCCGTATGTGGAAAGGTGAGGAAAAGTAGAGAGAGAAGACAAAGGATGAAAGAAGCGAATATAGAGATTTGTGATCTTTGTAAAAGATCGGTAACCGAATATATTCGGCCGAATATTGCAAAAAAAAAACACATCCGGTATTCGGTGGAATAAGTTAAAAGCAAGGCTGAATAATCATCGGCTTACCGGTGACGGAGAAGTCGGCTCCAATAATATCCTCTTCTTGGAGTCATGACTGCCCAGTAGTACCTGAACAGCCGAGCCAGCCGAACACAGGTATGTGTCAGAGGAGAAAGGAGCCGTTCACATTTCTGTCTCGGTGGCAGGTAACGGTCCACAAACCTCACCGCAGTTTAGGGACTGTTCTTTACTTATGAAGGGACTGTCAGGGGAGGAGGGTGGCTGGTTGATTTTTATTCTATTTTTTAATTTCAATCCCCCTTATGTTAATCACTTATTGATGCTGTTTTGAAGTATGAATAAGTCAATAAGTAATTTATTCCATTGAAATATCATTGATGTATTGATGATCTTTTCATAAATGACAAAAGGCACATCTGCCTCATTTTGACTGTGGTATCCTGATACTACTCAGAACCGTGATATTTTCATTGGTATTGTACAGTGGGTCCCAATTTTGGTACACTAATCTGGAAGGGGTTCATCTGCAAAAACTAATGAAAAACTAAACAACGATATTCGGTATCTGGTACTCGGTATTCGGCCAAGCGTTTAATATTATTTGGCTTCGGCTTCAGCCCCAAATTTTCATTTCGGTGCATCCCTAATGGAGACGTATTAGAAAAATCTCTTGTATGTTCAGTTTCCCTTGTCTCTGATCAAAATGGAGCAACCGTGTTTCACATGTCAAGACTCGACTACATAAATAACATGTTAACAATTTAGTATTCCTGTAGTCTGAGAGCACAAAACATTGAATCCTTAAACGCTGTCTATCAAACAATTTATTGCCTCTGTTCCTTCGTAAAAATAAGTTGTGATGCCAAGCCATGCATTCAGCTTCAAAGTTAGGTGTGCCCCTGTAATGAAAATATGACATATGTTCATTAATTTAACTGAACTGCAGGTTACCGGGATGCTCAGCTGGGTTGGCTGCAGGTTCCAGAGGAGCGGGGTGATCGGGAGTTCTCCCCCTCTGCCTCCCTTCCCAGACGCCATGCCCTGTTCCTGGTCATCTACGCCCCCCGGAGGGGAATCCTGGAGGTGTGGGCGATGCAGCAGGGGCCTCGAGTTGGAGCCTTCACTGTGGGCAAACACTGCAGGTATAAACGATGCACATAACTTTGTCTTACAGCTATTTCTGAGCAACAAAAGCGTCACAATTAAAGTAGCACCTGTGCAATTTCATATGTGGCATACCACAGAAGCATATACTGTACACTGGGACACTTGAGGATAGAGAAACTTGGAGAATAGCACACTAATAAGCGTATGTAAAATAGTTGTGTATGTCCACACTTCCAGGTTGCTGTATGCTGGCTACCGTCTGATGGGAGTGAACAGTGTGACCAGTCAGGGCTGGCAGCTCCACACCCAGCAGGTGTGTCTGCTGGATCCCATCACAGGAGCATTGAGGACAGTGAACATCCCCTTTCACCTGGCCCTCAGGTGACGTACACACACACTCACACACGTACATTAACTTCAAAGATGGTGTAAATTATATGTTTGTCACACAGGCATTCTCTACCTCACTTGTTTAAACCACAGTGTTAAAGTGTTGGGTGGGGATATCTTTTATTTTCAGACTCAAAGTTGCTCATAAACTATTTTGTTAGCACTCACTCAACTAAAGAGCCCTATTAAGATCATGCTAAAGAATGTCAAGGCAAGGGAATTGATGATAACTCAGCTGTCACTTTTCCAACCACTACTTCAAAAGTTTACAAAACAGTTTACCTTCAAACATGTATTTTAGGCAGCATTACTTTCTCCCCAGTCTACAAGTTGTTAAAGACCCCTTTTAATAAGGCCTCCATTGATACACCCAAACCATATGTTTCTCTGTATTTGTCATTTCAGTGACAAGAAGAGCGAGCGAGCCAAAGATATGCACCTGTTAAAGAGACTGACTACTTTACTGAGGAGCAGAGATGTGGAGCCTGGTAAGAGATGCAAGAGTGAGAGCTGAGTAGAGATCTAGATACAAGTGTGTGTGAAATGACAGAGGTTTGAATCCATGCTTTCCTTCTCAGATATTCTGGAGAGCGAGGCTAAAAGTGTGCTGCTGGATATCAAACACCCTGCTATTAAGAAGCAGGTATAAACAAAGACACAACAAAGATGGCCTTACACACTAATAGAGAGGCCTGTTTTCTTGTGCTAACAGTCAACTTTCTAACTGCAGTCTCCACCCTTCCTTTAGGCTTTGGAGTCTCTGCTGTCAAATAAGAATGCTCCTGTCTCATGTCTTACTAACATCACATACGCCTTATATGACACTCTGAAGCAACAAGGTAAAGTATCAGTTGGTTATAAAGAAGATAAACATTGTTCTCGTTTTTTTCCTGATGTGTCCTAAACTGTTTTCTCTCTCTTATTCACGGTCATGTATTTCTGTATTACAGACCCTGAGGCAGTGGATGCAGCATTACTCCAGCTCTGCTCTTCACAGCTGAAACTGCTCCAGCTCTACACTGACATCCAGAACCTGCACTCTGCTGCAGACATAGAGGCCTGCTCTAAAAATGTGAGAAGACACACACATACACACACAAAAATGGTTACTTAACATAAACATACAACTGTAACACTACACATAACATGACAGGCTAACTTAAAGGTTTGAGTAAAGCTGCCAATTAGGGCAGTGTTGTTGCTAAGTTGTCATTATTATTACTCATAACTCCACAAGAAACACTTGAATGTTCTCCCCACCCACCAGGACTCTCTCGAAGGCATAGAGGATGAATTGTCCCGTGTTGGTCCTACCTTGCAACGCTACGCCCATTTCACTTCGAAACCCAGTGTTTCCTTCGCCCAGGACTCACCTGACTCCCCCCTGCCCCCCCAAGTCTTCCTCTCTCAGATGGAGTGCACTGAGAATGAGGAGTTGAGGGTAATCCGCGGGTCTGAAACTGAGTGGAATCAGCTAGGTATGGCAACATATGTATGCACATTGTACACCATGACCTTCACTTAGTTACTTGGATAGATTTGATGACACAGTCAAAAAAAACAATCACTCTGTGTGCAGCATTTTGTTAATCTTAGTATGACACTGACAAACTAACTTCAATACTTCAGTATAAAAAGCATAAGCTCCCAGTGAGACGACAGTGAGATGCTGGTAGTCTCTGTCTCACACAAGAGGAATTCTACTGCTGTGTTTCTCCATGTGTGAGATGCAGAAATATCAGTGACATCAGACACAGAGTAAGCACACCATACAAATCCAAACTGAGGACGTTGCTCTTGTGTGTCCTTTGCAGGTAACTTTATTTTCTGGGGTTGTCTGTGTGGAAAGAGCCCACTCCATAAAGTCTGTGACACACTGCAGCAGGCTGGCGTCAGTCCACAGCAGCTACTGGTAAGATGGAGGAAATGATAAGGAATGACTGTATAGGCGAATAGCAGCACTTTCTACGTCAAAAAATTCACTGACAAGAGCTTCTAAACTCAACCAGACATGCTCCAGCAGGAATAGAATCCAAAATCAGGCACAAATGAAACACATCAGCAACCATGTTTTCCTGACATTAGCATGTAGCTACATGTAGCAGAGTACGTCATGAAAACGCTTGCAGTAGTGTGCCTGGAGCAGATGACCATATATAGAAATCTGTCTCAAGCCAACATCAGCTTGTCTCAGAAGGAAGAAAAATGTTGGAAACAGAGTGTTCAGTAGCCTGAGTGTCAGACTGAAGCCCCCAGAACCTTCAGTCTGACATCGCCTCCATTGAAGGCGATTTACAAGGGGGAGGGAATTTGATTTTTTCCCTAACCAATCAGTAGAGATCAACGACTCACCCAGAATCTGACGTCATTAGTATCCATGCCTCGGGGGTGCCGAAAACAAGCGAGTATTGCCCGTTTAAAATGTCTCCTTCGTCGTGCACGTCCAGCTGCGTCGCCATTAAATCCAGTTTAGCAGCTTCCTTAATTTGGTCCTCCATTAACACGAGTAGTGGCGAAATACCTCGATAGCATCGTTAATGTGGTCTGTAGGATCTGCAGTAGTCACCATTGTTGCTATCCTCACCAGTTACCCACCACTGTACAGCTTGACATCAGCGTGGTGCTGATTGGCTAATCGCTAGACCCCAGACGTTCATTGGTCCGTCCATCGTTTGGACGAGATAAATCGCAAATTCAATGAAGTATACCAGACCAGTGAGACAAGCCTACTCAGTTGAGTGGGCGGGGTCTATGGTCTGGAACCAGGCTAAGTATTCAGAGCAGTCTGAAGCCTGAGGTTTTCTCTTACAATGATTACTTGTACATATGTTTACCTTATTATTTGAAACGTTGGCCACGTTGAATATAAACATCCGACAGTGTAACATTATATTTATGACAGAAAACAAAGAAGACCATATTAGGTCTCCTTAAGTGTTTTTTTCTCCCCAAAATTTTATGTTTACACTGTTCCTCCTGTTTTCAGTCTCTGCTGCTAAGTGTGTGGTTGCAAAGAGAAAAGGAGGTGCTACAGAAGCCAGAGGAAACCGTTAGAAATCTACACACACTACTCATCGCCCTTAGCAACATGAAAGGTGCGTGCTTGTCTACTTTGCGTATGTGCCTCTCTGTCAACCAGTGAAAGTCCATGAAAAAAGAGGGATGAGAGGAGAGTTACACTTTTTCGCCCTCTCCTCAGGTGCAGTTGAGGAGTCATGGGACCCCCAGTCCATCTCTCCATGGTGGCAGCAAGTTCGCTCAACATGCATCCAGTCCCACAATGCTGCCGCTGCTCTGCTGGCTGCCTTCGTTGCTCACCGTGCTGCGAAGGCTAGCATCACAAGCCGGGCTGACAGCAAGGTAGGGAAGCGTCATGTGAACAGACAGATCCACACACGTGTGTACTCATTAGACAGTGGTATGAAAAACAAAAATGTGGCACACAAGAACCATGAAGCAAGGGGCGTGATTTATGTGTTGATGAAGCATGACGTTGGTACACCCTCGCCTTTTTTTCCAGCTGATTAAGTTCAAACAAACCACTCACTCACATTTCAGAGACATACAGTAGTTTTGCTATTTTGCCACAAGAAATAGGAGAATACACTTGAAAGTGATTCACTACGACAGCGCTATAACAGTACTCCTGCTGGGCATAATAACAACCACTAAAACCACACTCACTGACTCAGCCTTCGTCATGTTTTTGTGTGTGACAGCTGCAGTCTGAGTGGGAGGCGGTGTCCCTAGAGCTGGAACAGTGGGTGGTGTGCGTTCGCCAGCTAGAGGATGTGCTGGTGCTGCAGACTCTGCTGTTGGTGCCTCCTCCTCAGGGAGCAGCAGGGGGCGCTGCAGCACAGTGCTCCATCAAAACGCTGCTGGAGGGAGGCACAGGTAAGCTGTGAAGAAGTGTATATAAAGGCAACCAGAGACGCTCTCAGTATTCATTTTCTGGTTGCGTCTACATGAAAAATATTATCTTATAATTTTATTGTCGTCTTTTCACGTCCATCTATAAAGGTGGCATTGCAGACAGTGTCTCCAAGTGGGTGTTCAGGCACAACTTGGCCCCTGAGCGACTGAAAGAAATTCTCCAAAAGAAAGAAGACAAAGAGGCAGATGAAAAACAAGAGCAGACGGCTGGAGGAGAGAGGAAGGAGCAGGAGGAGGAGAGCCAAGAGGACACAGACAGGACAGCAGGTTAGGGCTCAGGACTGGTCATAAATGACCAAAATGTTGGCTTTTGACATCCGTGAATTCTGATTATTTCAGGGAACTTGTTTATACCCTCAAATCAAATCTAAGTCAGGCACTGTACGCTGTGTTTTACAGAGCTGTTGGTGGCAGTGTGTCAGCGGTTCCCACACTCCCTCTCACCTGACTTGCTCTTCGCCCACTGCTGCTGGGAATATGTGGTGCAGTGGAACAAAGACCCAGAGGTGCACATACAATTTTTTGTTAATGATAAATATATCTTATTTTTTAACCTATTTTTATATTAAAGCTGGATTCTGTTTTTCAGTTTGGGTACGACTCCTTTGCTAGTTTTGTACTAAAGTTATTTTGGTGGATGTTAAAAGCACTACATGCTGCATCAAGCCAGTTTCAGCAAACGGAAATGGATGGTTCGCGTAGATCCTAGCAGCACAGAAGAACCAATCAGCTTTGTCCTTAAATCTGGACTCACACCTGCTTCTCTCTAGGAGGGCCGATACTTGTGGTGGGCGGTGGAACATCTGAAGCTGGTCTCCAGTCCACATATCCAACTAGGTGAGGGGCTTTTTCATATGCTTGCAAGTATATTTATACAATAATGTGTCTGATTTATCTAGTAATTGCTGTGGCTGGAGGCATTATGTTTTCGGGTGGTCGATCATCTGTCTGTCAGTACGTACAATGCCCCATTTTCGTTAACAGAATACCTCAAGAAACCCTTAAAGAATTTTTTTTATTTTTTGGAAATTTTCAAATTTGGCACAACTGTCCACCTGACTTAGGGATGGACTGATTAGATTTTGGTGGTTGTAGGTCAAAGGTCAAGGTCAGTGTGACTATGTCTGTCTTATTCTCAGGAATACAATATCTTAAGAACGCCAAGAGGGAATGTCTTCACATTTGGTACACACATCCACTTGGACTGAAGGATGAACTGATTTGATTTTGGTGGTCAAAGATCAAGGTCACTGTGACCTTGTCTGTCTCATTCTCGTAAATGTGGTATATGAAGAAGGTCTTGAGGGAATTTCCTTGAATTTGGCACAGATACTGTAACTTGACTGGTACACACTGGCATATAACCGTAAGGCAGTAATTCTAGTTTAACTTTACTCTCTCGGAGTAACCTGTTTGCTTCCAGCTGTCTCCCTGAGGCTGGTGCTTTGTGCTCGTTGAAATCAAAATGGGAAAGAAAAACTGTCTCCTCAAAGCTTCCGACAGAACTGACAAAGACAAGCCAAATCGCTCCTGCAGCCAAACTTGGTGTTCGGGCTACATTGTGTAGTCTACTAACACAAGAAACAGTCATGGCTGCTAGTGATGGAGACAGAAAACAAATGCACATGGGGAAAGCACTTGTGGTTCAAGCCGCCCTGATCATGTGGATTGATAATGCCTCTGTACATAGTGACCCTCATAACTATATATTCATGTAATAAATATACACATGTGAATTAGATGGTATTCTACATGAGAAATAAAGGAAAAGGAAAAAAGTCTGTTTAATGATTATCATCTACTTTTAGTAATTCATTTGACCCAGACTGACTTGACCACTGTCAGAGGTCTCCTCTGTATATTACCAGGAGTGATATCCATTTCCTCACTTTGTAAATCACTGCCTTCTTAAAATGACCTTGTGTCGTTGGACTTCATCGAATCTTTCTCACAGGTATTTCTACAATGATGTGGAGTACATTTGTTGTCAAGCGTTTCTCAGCAGCAGCCTTCCTCATGGAGAAGGTAACGTCATGCACATAAAGTAACCCGCATGCATTTGTGTTTTGGTGAAGGCGTTATTGAGTGTGTGAGGCAATATATAAAGTGAGGCAATATATAAAATTTTTACACATCTTTTGTCTAGGTGGGGAAAGCACCCAAAGATCGCTTATGTCGACGGGTAAGTACACATATTAGCACAAAGATCATCATAAATTTAAATATATGCTGGCAGGTTTTATAAATGATAGATTTATTCATTCCTAATTTTATGGATAAGATGAATTCATACATTAACTATTGCAATTAAAGTACTAAGTTGCATATATTAAGGATGTGTGTTTTTGTGTGCAGGATGTTGGGATGGGAGACAAAGCTGTGACATCTTTCCTAGGCTGCTGTGTCCAGCTGCTGCAGATCCTCATGGAGGTGACTGGAGTATTGGTTAAAAATCAGAGCGCTTTATCTTTTATAAATTACTATGTAAGTAAAGAGATTCCAGAAAAAAAGCATGGAGGAGCCTATCACTAGCACTACTAACACCTTCACCTGATATGCATTTGATTTATTAGCTTGCTGCTTACAAAAAGCTTTTGTGTCTGAGATGGCTTCTCCACAAAATAGTTCAGTCACCATGTAAAATAAACACAATTTAGAATATTTGAATTTGTATATATTTGTTTCATAAGTTTAATTGTTAGATAAAATGCATCCTGCTTGACTGAAAAGTCTGTTCATCGTTTATGCGCGCTTGATATTTTGAGTTTCCACATTGCATTTGTTTAAGTTGCATATGAGACCACGGCTGGCTTGCAAACTAGCCGTGATGTCACAAATCCTGCTCCTTTGTACACGTGTTAAACTGAGATTTCAGTCGAGCACACAGAAACTTTCCCCCTTCAGCAGATGAATGTCAGACTCTGCACAGTAAAGCAACAACAAGTGAACACATTTCTGAATGGAGGGGGAAAGTTGTGCATGTGCTATTCTGCACTTCAGTGTGGTAACTGAACTCAGCTGTGAACTCTGAATGAACTACCTGTTTTTTACAAACACACACAATCCTTTCTCTTCATCTCTTCTGTTGATTTTTTTATGCAGTCGGACTCGGCGGTGGAGGAGGTTCCTGTCCCAGAGCTGTCCATGGAGGAGGTGTGGAGTGGGGCGGAGGGCCCTGCGTCACTAGCTGAACTCGCCCTGGAGCAGAGAGGCGTCCACTACCCCCTGGTGCAACACCACTGCCTGTTAGCCTCCCTGCTACATGCTGCTATGACCTTCAGTCTGAAGGTCAAACCACTCAGTCTGTTTGACAGCAAGGTGAGGAGATGGGCTGATTGACAAAACCTAAACACTGCAGTCTTATTTTGTTTATGTGCATTAATACGTTTATGCATGTGTGTGTTGTCCCAGGGTAAGAATGCTTTCTTCAGAGATCTGACGACCATCCAGTTGATGCCCAGCGGAGACATGGACCCAGGCCTGGTCTCACTACGACAAGAGGTGAGAGGTGGATTTGCATCTAGAGGTCAATAGAAAAAGAAGATCTTGAAACAAATGGTTTGTTGTTGTCTCATTTCATCTCCTCCTCACTCTACACGCCTGTTGTCTCATCTGTGTTTCCCACGATCCTCCCCTGTCTCAGTTCCTCCTCCGGGTGCTGACCGCCTGGGTGCAGGCTATAGATGATCCTTCCAGCTCGGCCTCTGGCACCAGCTCAACCCCGTTACCCTCCAGTGGCCCCAAGGCTGACTGGTGGCCCTCGCTGTGTCTGGATCTGGGCTCCCTGCTGCAGGTCAACCCTGACATCCTGAGACGGCACCTCGTCTGCGAACTTTACAACCAGGGCCTGGACCCGCGGGCCGAAGAGGCAAGTGAAAATGTGGTGTTCTAGTAGTGTTAAAGCTATCATTGGGATCGTAGCACTTCTGTTAAACCATGTCGACCACATTGCTTGATAGGTCATACAGTCCAATGTTCTGCTCTGAAATTTCATCTTAAGTTTGTGGCATCTTGTCACCCAGGTGATGTTAGAGGTGGAGGATAAGGATGTGCTGGGCTCCCAGCTGCTGGTACTAACTGGCCAGAGGCTGAGTTACTCACTGCTCCACAGCCAGAGCCAGACGCAGGCTGCCATGGAGCTGCTGGCCCGCCTGCCCCCCACCCTCTGCACATGGCTCAAGGCGATGGTGAGACACCAAAACAATGTCCTCTTACACACTGAAGACATTTCAATCTGAGGTTCTTGGAGCCTAGATGCTTGTTTTGATAAATAAATGTATATACCATGCGTTTTTCATTGAAGTGATTGACAGCTGGTGACGTGCTGATTTTTAACCAGCTTTGTGTCATAACACTGTGGTCAGTATGTGTAAATGAACTGTGGTAAACTTCCCTCCATCTTACCAGCAACCAGATCACCAGATCACGCAGATTTTGGCTGGCTCTGGCGCCGTTATTTGAAATACAGATTGTACTTCTTCATTTTCGTTTGCCTGCCACCATGAACACAGAGTATAGACACGGATTGAGAGTGAGACCCACCCCTCTCTTTCTCTGTCACTCACATCTAACTGTAAAACTAGGCTGATCAAGTATGAACCAAGATTTCGTCACAGAGTTGCCTATTTCTCACTTGAAATGTTTTTTGGAAAAATATTTTGATTTATTGTTTGACTGTGATGCAAAACAAGCTCAACAACATGGCTAAACGCAAGTGTGACATTTAAGGTATTAAAACTGTGTGGACCTTCCTCAACCAGAGTGAACCAATGATGACTCTTGATACAAGAGCGAAAGAGAGAAGCAGAGGACACGTAGGGCTCATTAGGAAGAGTGATCACCACTGATGCTGTTTCCCTCCTTGAGGAGAGGACTACGCACTTTGGACTTAACTAAAAAGATTACAGGACACTTGTCGCTAATAAAGTTGATATCACCTAGGTGTATGGTTTTGCACTGGAAGTTTAACACTATAATGTATGTATAATTTTTTTTGCCTACTGCAGGACCCCAGTGAACTGCGGTGCCCCCTGGTCCCCTTGCCCCAGACCAGCAGGCTGGTCGGCCGTCTGATTGAAATCCTGCCAGAGAACCACGCCCAGTACAGCCTGGCCCTGCACCTTCTGGAGGCTGTGGAGGTCCTCACCACTGAGGACTGACCTTGACAGGGAGAGGGGGGTCGGAGTCACCTTTGAGGCACAGTAGAGTCATAGTTGGCAGATGGAGAGATGATAAGGAAATAATAAAAGAAATGAAAAGAGGAAAGTTACGCTGGAGACTGATGGATGCAGAGGCTCCTCCCCATCTAAATGAAACAAGGTCTGTAGCACTTCAGGAATGACTGATGGTGTCTAGAAGGGTACTCATATACAGCGTATGAGAGACAGTCAAAGACAAAGATGATAAACAGCCTTCTCACCCTCTTACGTCATCGTCATGAATTTTGTTTTGTCGTTCAGCTCATGTTAATATCGTCCTCACAACTTAATTGTAGAAGGCAGTGATATATAGAATGGATCATAGGCTTTTAACTTTTTTAATCCATCATATTTTCTCGCATGTAACATAAATTATATTGAATACTTGTGTTATTAAAGAGTATTGTCTGGGGTTTATGAGATGTTATTAAGGAATGGGGCATGTCTTTCCTTTGTCAGGTTACCTTCATTCTCTGATCAGTCAGTGTGTTGGTGTCCTAACTGTGCCATATCAGCGTTAAGTTTGACATTTGTCCTTCCTCTTTCCCTTTCCCCGCTCATGGACAGGAGATGTATCATAAAGAAATATGGACCTTATTTTTTATTTATATATGCAGACAGTACTGTACTAGCTGTGCCTGTACGCCTCCTATTCTGTAGTCCACTGTGCAGAATAAAGAGGTTTCTCAAAAGCTTACATGTTGACACAATGCGTACTTGTTCAATCCTGCTGATACTTAGAGATAAAACTCCATTTATTTATAATTTAGAGATTTCTTTCATACACTTTCAACTTTATGGGAAAGTTTACAATGAACAGGATTTATTATACAAAGGTAAGCACTCGCAAGAACTTACCCACACCCAGTACAAATTCTCTACTGTTGTCACACAGTGACACTCATCGCAAATGATTCCTTTTCCACGTATTTACACATAAAAAAAACACACACACACACACAATCCCCCTGAATGGCATCCCTCCAGACTGAAAATACAGGTAAGTATCATCAGTCTCCAACTTTACATACAATAAACAACTGTGCGCATGCTTTCATCAGCTTGCTTCATGGACAAAGATCACATGTATAACCAGCACATTCATGCCACAGCCAAGTGATCAAGGCCGATGCAGATATTTTGGTTTTAGAGTTCACACCCTGCTGTTATAGAAAAGTGTGCAAGTGCATTTACAGTGAAGCCCTAAGCACATTTAGTGACAGTATGCTTTGTTATCTGCTATTAAGCCGTTCTTTCCCAATGCCATGCTGCAGGTTCTTGTAACTAGCAGTGGACAAAATGAAGGAAAACCAGAGTGAGGCAACAGCTGATGTACAGTCAGTTTTAAATCTCTCAGCTAATGGCAACAGGGATTGTAAAACCTGGTCTCCATTCAGCCCTCAAGAGGAGCTTCACCCAAAGCAAGGGAACAAAATGGTGTTTGTCAGGATGTGTGGCCTGTCAGTGAGCCTGTGAAATGACAGTCTGGCAGCGCGGGCACAGGCAGTCTGCTGACTCTGCGGTGTAACGGCGGCAGCGCGGACACCGGGCAGCAGAAGTGGGCACCACTGCTATACTGTAGGCACTGTCCTCACGGATAACACCACCTGAAAGAAGAGATGCATAGACACACATGAGCATATTAGGAGTCATCGCTTATTCACATTTTGTCCACAATAGTAAAGACCTTATTCACTGCAGATGTTTTGGATAGCCTGTATCATGAAGCTCGCTGTTACTGTAGGTTTAGCCAGCAACCAGCAACATTATCAGAATACAGAAGCCCTGAGAGGCGACTGAGAAAGAATTCTGTTTGATCCAAATAGTTTTCACTCCTGTGTTTGACTTCAGAACAGGTTGTTTTTTTCATTTGTGATGTAGGGAAAAAATTTGCCAGGGTAATTAGTTACTTTAAAATATATATATATCTATATCTGTGAAAACAGGTGGAACAAAAAGTTTTGTCAGCTATTTTGCACAAATACCCCATGTTCTAAATGTGACCAAAAGCATTCATGTCTTGCAGGTGAGTTTTAACTCCCCCATGCACTCCTTGTGTTTTTCACAGATGATTTTCTTGAAGAATTTTTGAGAGGGGTTTTTTTTTTTGGCCAGAAAGCTTTCCTAATGGAGTCCTTAACACATTATATGAAATGGTGATACCTGCAGGGTAGTTTGTTTTAAGTATCTGTATCATATAATCCCAAAACTATAATAGAATAAGAATCTGTGCAAAACAAGAGGAATAATTTTCGATGAATAAATGTAGACCTTTTTAAATGTGGTTTTCAACATGTTCAGGAGTCTATCTGCTAACATTAAAGTGTTTTTTTTTTGGTGAAAAACAAAGTGATATGTATATGAATCAATATTATGAACACTAAGGAAGAGAACAGATTTAAAAAGGCCTGAAACCAATGCCTCATAAGGTCTTTATGGGCAAAGTGCACTAATAATTTACTAACAATGTGTTCCCCATGTCTAATAATAGCATTAACAATGGCTTCGTTCCATTTAGGTGTGCCACTATTCAAGTAAAGCAGCACCATCTCAGTGTTGACATTCCTCACCCTCCAGGTTGATGAGGAAGGTGCCATGGCTCAGCACGGCATCTGGGGGCAGATCTCGGGGTAGCTGACCAGCCAGGTTGACCCGTGCTACCATCATCAGCTCAGCCAGCTGGGAGGAGGTGGAGGAGGGTTCCTCTTGGAGAGACTGGGAGTGAAACAGAGGAAGAAATGAGTTTGCATTTATACACCTTTTATATAGTGGGAAAATATGTTGCACCTCTTGTAAAGTGATACAGTAAATGCCAGTTCATGTATCTATGTAGTGTAATGTAGGCAATCAACACAGTATAGATGAACTTAGCAACCCATGTAGTTAGTTCATTTCTATCATATTTCATCATACTGTATATGTAATATTATGTATTATATGTGTGCATGATTTTAGCATTCAAGCCTTGCCTTAACTTTCTATATTTAAATCCAAAAGGAGCTCTGAATACTATCACTGCTGTATACTTTCATTTGGTTATAAGTAAAACTGATTTTCAACCAGTTCTGTGTAATCGCACTGTGTGCAGATCTACAGTGTTTGGTTCCCCCCGTGCCACTAGCGCCCAGAACTGCCCACTCATTTGCTGGTGGACTTTGGCCAGTGGATGGGCGAGGAGTTCCAGGCACCGGTCGCACGGGGGAAAGCAAAACACTGATGATCTGCACACGCTGCAATGACACAGAGCTGGTTGAAAATCAGCGGTTTCCCTTTCCCTCACATCAGGCACGGTTCATTGCCACTGTCTTCTGTGGACTCTCTTGCATTCATTTCAACCATGTATAGTGGCTTGCTGACAACATTCAATTTACCTCCATGAGTTCAAACAGCAAACAGGGTTCAATGGCAATGGTGAGGTCGTACTGAGCTGCATTTTTGCCTGGAATGGAGGACAGGAAGGAGTCCCTGATGGCACACGCCCCCTCCACTGCCTCCTCCAGTCCGGGTCTCCGCCACACAGAACTGCTTTTGACCCATCCGCTCTTAAATAATGTCTCCCCTTCTGCAGAAACAATTTATGAAAACTCCTGTTAGCAAGCAAACACAAAATAAAAACGGGGACTGTGTCACAACACAAACCAACAGATACATACTGTCATGTCCTGGTGCATGTAGGTAGACCTCTTCAGCTAAATGTGGCAGGACGGGAGCTATAGATCTGGTCACTCCATCCAGAATTTCTTCTAAAACAGTCTGACATGATCTTCTGCCCAACGAGTCTTTAGCATCACAGTACAACCTGATAGAAAGAGGCAGAAATAAAGGAACAGATGGAGGGAAGGATGGAGAGAGATGTGTGAGTTTAAAAGATACTTAAGGCAAAGTAAAGCCACTGGAAGAGTACAAGCTGCACAAGCACATTTAGCCTCCTCCAACTTTTTACCTGTCTTTGATGATGCTGAAATAAAAGCTGGAAAGGTCTCTGGTTATAAAGGCTTGGAGGACACGGATGGCCCTGCCAGCATCAAACTCACTGTAGGCGTCTGTCACCTGCAGACACACACACACACACACACACACACACACACACACACACACACACACTTCAGTGGCTTTCACAAGCACCATCATTACTGCTGGCAGTTGAAAATGTATGGACTTAACAAGCTATACACCTAAACACACCTTGATGCTGTACTCGCGAAGCAGGTGCAACATGTACTGATCAACATAGTGCATCTCTTTAGGGTCCACAGCCTGCACGCGTGGGTCGAAGCCCTGCACGTTGCCGAGCAGGAACTTTAGAGTGTTCCTCAGCTGGGAGAGAAATAGGAAAGCAGTCAGTATGACTTGTAGAAAATGACCAGCCACATGTACCGTGCCCTTACTACACCTGTACCTTGTTGATGCTGTCTCTGGCTGAGTTGAGTGCAGTTGGTCCGATCTGAACCTCAGAGAAGACATTTGATTCTGCCACCCACCAGCGCAGCACATCTGCCCCATAAGCTGGCATACTGGGATCCTGAAGAGGACAAGACATGTGAGAAAGAGTGTGAAGGAGACACAAAAAGTTGTCGGTAACAAGACTTAGCATTCAAATGAAGGAACTGAGGTCATCTTTAAGAGGGTTTTAGTGATCCCTTATAAGGGTCTGGTCACTCCAATCAATAAAAACATACTACTTACACCTTAATGTTTCTAACATTACAGATAGCATTATATGATCACTCTAAGAACAAAACCAAACCTTATTAAAATCAGAAGAGCAACAAGTCGTTGGGGCTTTTACGCCATCCCTCCCCTGACCTTACCTTCCCTCCATTAATGACCTCATCAGGATCCACAACGTTGCCCAGAGACTTAGACATCTTCTCTCCTTTCTCGATGACAGCAAAGCCGTGGACCACCAGAGACCTACACACACAAATACACAACATCAAGTTCAATCGACAAAATAAGGATACTGCATTGATATTATTTAACCATGCGTATGACTGAATTTTAGAATTGCAAACTTGATTCTGGCCTACAAATGTTATCTTTAGCATTTTTATTGGTGTAGCATATTTTTGTAAGCACAAAAAAATTATGTTTTATTTGGTATATTACAAATACACTCATGTTTGAAAAATGTGTATCCACTAGATTACCACTGTTTGTCTTGCAATAAAATTTACAATTACAATAACATTTTTCTGTATATCTGGATTACACAATAATTTACAGTAACACACTACAGTGGGGGGATGGGGCGCTCACTTGTAAGGTGCCTTGTTCCTGGCGGCTACGCTGGTGAGCAGCGAGGACTGGAACCATCCTCCAATCTGGTCCTTCCCTTCCACATATGCATCTGCCCTGGGGTCTGACTCTGGGGGAGGAGTGGAGGAAAGAGGGGTAAACCAGTTATTTCTACACTCACACATCCCCCAAAACTAAACAAAATAATTAGTGAATGTGAAGACTGTCCCAGAGGAGAGAAATGTCTGGAACAGAGAAGAGAGACCAGCCAGTGTTAGTGAGGAAATTCAACAATTTATCATGTGCAAAGACCGAAATTAAGGTTGACCATTGCTTTAGACTCAGTTAACATGCCTTTTCTACACAGCCAAGAACAGCAAGATGGTTACATATTTTACAAAGAGAGCTTTCTGACAGACAGATGTTGCATCCTGGCATCAAAGGCACAAAGAACTTTCAGCCTCAGCCATCTCTGTCCTGGATCAATCCACAGACAAAACAAATAGGAAAGAATTGCAGAGTTAAGCCATTCCTGGAAAAGGAAACAAACTGCCAGAGTAAGACAGGAGGTTAAGAGGGAGGGGTTGAGATTCATGCTCTCGGAGTTCCTTGAAATCCCATTCTTCCACATTTGGTATTCATAAATAATCCTCAGAGCACATTCACATGCACTATAAGGAGTATTCATCAATTTGAGTTAGACGAGAAAGTCTGTTTTCAGTATTTAGGCACTGGAGAAGTTGTTCAGTAGAGTGATGACGAGAGATGCTCATCTGGCATGTAACACACGTCTTGGAATTAAAAGACATTTACAAGCAGACTGAGACAACAGGAGCTAAAGTCTGAGAGGGCCAAAGACACATTGGCAGACAGAGGCAGCTGTGTTGGCCCGTAAGTGGATGATCAAACAACCTGTGACCAGAGGTCTGCGAAGCGGAGCGGGGAGCCAGCTGAGACGTGACTCAGGCTCCTCAGCGTCTCCTTCCATTTCCTCTAAAAATGAAAAGACAACCAAACAGCAACACTGAACAGATCCATCATAGCAAGTCAGCTGGTTTTTGGCTCTGATTCACAAGCAAACAAATGTATGGAATCCTTGAGAGGCAAATGAGGGGGGAAAGTCTGATGTAAACTGTTGTCGCTCCTGTGTTTATGACCCATGAACAAGTATATAACAGGTTTTGCCAGCTAAGAGAAAAATGCCCGGGTCATTTCTCTGAGTTACTTTCCCCCCCTAATCCATATTTGTGGTCAGCATCTCCTGCTTTTGTTTACAATACACTTTGTAAGGCAGCTTCATTAGTGGACTGTGTACGCAAAGTGTAAGCCGCTTTCTCTACAATAAAACTAATGAGAGGAGAGGTGATTAAAGGCCCTCTGAAAGCTGGCAGTCACTGAAGTGGGCTGGGGAATTAACAGCTGCTACCCTGAAAACAACAATGATAAGTGTCAATGGAGAGAAAGAAGGGTGGGGGAGCAAACTTATCAATGTACAATATCAACTGTCTCATAGATAATGAAAACAGGATTAAAAAAGCATATGTTTTTATACAAGTAATCAGCAGGCAAAGCATTTGCAGCTATGGACGACAGTTTTCAACAATCACACCTCCTCTGATATGGTCTAAGATTATCGATACTAGAAAGGAGTTCTAGTAAGGTGTTCATCAGAATTTACAGTATTTCACAGATGCTGATTCCCACGAAATTAACTAAATCTGTTTATACTTTTTATGATCTGCTTAACAGGAAAGATTTCAGATGTACCTTCTAATACAGCAGCCCATGATGCTCCGCTGTCAAACCAGATGTCTAGGACGTCTTCTCCACGAACGTAGTCAGTAACTGGACCGGCTTTACTCTGACAGAGACACACGCACACACAAGGAAACAGCTGTGAGCCAGAGGTGATTCATCAGTTGGCCAACAGAAAACTGATGACAAAATTTCAGTTGGGGCGGCTGTGTCTCAGAAGGTAGAGCGGGCGGGTCATCCACTAGTCAGAGGACTGGCGGTTCGATCCCCAGCTCCTCCAGTCCGCATGTCAAAGTATCCTTGGGCAAGATACTGAACCCCAAATTGCTCCCAGTGTTGTTCCATCTGTGTGTGAGTGCGTGCGAATGGTTACTGAGTACCAGGCGGCACCTCGTATGGTAGCCTCAGCCACCAGTGTGTGAATGTGACGTGGTGTGAAGTGCTATGAGGGGTCAGAAGACTGGAATAGTGCTAATAATAATCATGTTTAAAGCTTTACTGATTACTTTTTCCACCGCTAGGGGGCAGTAGAACTTTCCTCACTTAATTTCACCCTCACATACACACTGACACACACTCACTCACCTTCTTGAGCACCTCGTTTGGCAGCAAAGTCTCTATAGGAAGCTCCCACCAACAGTCACTGCCCTTTTCTTTGAAGAGATTTGCTATATGGGACACTGTGTGTCTGCAGGGACAGAAGACAGGTTTAGTAATAATAATAATAATAACAATAACAATTGGATGCAATGACATAAGATTGCACAACTAGAGCTGTTTGTGTCTGTGTTTGCGCACACTTGTGTGTGTCTGCAATAACTCTAAAAGTGTGACTGTGCATGTATTGGTGTGTATCCAAGCATGTGTACAAGCCAGTTTATCTGCATGTGTATTGTGTATCAGCTTACTTGTTAAGCAGAGCCTCTCCAGTCTCCTTGTGGTAGAAGACTGGGATTGGGACGCCCCAGCTTCGCTGTCTGGAGATGCACCAGTACGTCCGTTTGTCCAGCATGGCCAAGAGACCAGCCCTCGCCGACTCTGGCAAAATGCGCACTTTCTGCAGTGCCTCCTGCACAAACACAAACACACAAAGAGGTTTGTTTTCCTTTAGAACAAACTATAAATGTGAAGTCAGTCCCTTCCTAATGAGGCACAATGCTTCACTCTATGTGCACCAGAAACACACTATTATTTTCCCTGCAATTTAAACAGGAGTTCAACAAAAACTAGTCTGACCATAACATGTTTTCCAGCGTTACCTTGGCTTTGTCTTTAAGCGACACCGTGTTGATAAACCACTGTTTACTGGGCCTGATGACGACGGGCTGCTTCGTCCTCCAGTCATACGGGTAACTGTGGACACACTGCTCCTCCTTCACCAGAGCCCCACACTCCTTCAGCATGGAAATCACTAACAAACAACGGCAGACCATTCCACAAACACAAAGAGAAAGACAACAATATGAAAAACAAAACACACACACACACACACACACATCCACATGGGCTAAGAAAGTGTATTACTATGCCGGCTTTTCATATATTATGCTGTACCTTTGTCTGTGCCTTCACTCATCACAGACAGATTCTGCAGCTCAGGGCCAGCCAGCTCAGTGAACTTTCCATCTTCATCCACCATACACTCCTGTGGTAGAAGAGAAACATACACAGTTACACAGAGACACACAGCATGTTGAACCACAATAGGTCAGCTATGTTTTGCTTTTCTCCTCAAGAAACGGCTAAAACAATCAATGGATCAAAACTGTTGTTTATAACGTTTCTGTTGACACTGTGATGTTTAAAAAAAACACATTGAATTGCAAAGTTCAAACAAGTTTTTCTTAATTCACTAAAGGTGGACATTTTAAAAATAAAACATACCACAGACAGTTTAAACTGTGAAGCCACACTGTAATCGTCCATGCCGTGAGCCGGCGCCGTGTGGACCAATCCTGTTCCTTTTGCCATAGTCACATGATTGGCCGGCAAGAGCCGCACTTCCTTGTCAGGAATTGTGGGATGTTTGCAGATCCCACCCTCAAGCTGGGAGCCTTGAAACAGAAGGCAAAGGGAGGGGACATTAGCATGGTTATGTTTGTAACTGACAAAACACAACGTGAAGACACTGTGTGTGAGTGTGTGTATGTGTGTATACGTCAGCAGTACCTGTAAAGGTGCCTACACTCTCAAGCTCTGTGCCCAGCAGTGCTGCCATGCTGGCTGTGCGCTCTGTGGCCACTAACAGCAGCTGAGAGGTGTCTGCCCTTTTTACCACAGAGTACCTGCAGACAGGAAACAAGGTAGTATCACAAGACATTCAAATGTCAAAGACATGATCTGTAGTGTTTGTCAAAGCATTATGACATTTTACAATAAAAGCTTTGGACCACAACAGCAAGTATGAACAGGAGGAATGATTGCAGTGAGCAAAACCTGTTTCAATTTCCATACAGACATCTGACTAGTGTTTTAAGACAGACTTGAAATATTTTGAACTTATTCTTTGATGTTCAAAAAACAAACATTTGTTTTTTGCAGATGCAACAAAACATGGGAAAAGAACTGGGACTGGAATGATTGGTCATACCACCTAAAATTAATCTGCCAATATTTAAATAACTGATCACTCATTCAAGAGTTTTTTTAAGAAAAAGTAACACAAATTCTCAAACAGCTTCTCTAATGTGAATATTTGCTGATTTTTTAACAGTTATTTAAATAGATTTGGGTTTTGGACTGTTGGTTGGACAGATGGAGACGTCTGAAGATGAACTGTGGTGGACTTTCTGCCATTATTTTCTAATACTTTAATAAATAAATCAATTTATCTGGAAAATAATCAGCAGACTGATCAACAATGAAAAGAATCATGTCTTGCAGCCCTACGAGGGACAGTTGTGTCTTATAGGCACAGAGGACGGCTGAAGCAGATGAATGTTAAGCTTTGGTGAGGTGCAGTTTAGATTAAAGCTGGGGTAGGCGGTTTTATTGTGCCGTCACTGGGCAAAAATCCCATTATACACTTTGAGCATACTATAATTAAAGTAGCCTGAGAGGACACTAGGCTTTAGCTCCTCCTCTTGCTTCTGTTCTTTAGACTTTAGAAAATCTACCCTGATAGGAGACTTTGGCCAATCACATTCATTTCATTTCTCATTTCAGAGAGAGGCCGTTCCTATTGGCTGTTCTACAAATGCAGAAGTACGTGCATGTCTCTTCAGTGAAAGCCTGATTCAGTGATGGAAAATCCAGCAGAGGAAGTTGCCATTACAGCGTTGGCAACAACTGCCTACACTGCAAAGCAACTCAAAAAGGAGGATGGACTTATCAAAAAAGAGACTGACAATATGGGCAAAGTGTTTCAGAAATGAAGAGAAAATGTTGCAAACAGTTTAGCCTTCTGCTAACCAGAGCCAGAGGCTCACGGCTGCAGCTAATTCAAGTTTATGTTTATGTACCTGGCTGCTAGCGAGAGCCTCGAATCACAGTGTGTTCTCCACCTCACTCTCCACCACTATGAACTACTTTGCTGGAAGGAAAGCAGACACCAGCTCCGGAGACAATACTTCAGTTAGTGGCTGTAGAAACTCAAATTCAGCCAGCGCTGTGGGACCAAACAGCTCCGACTCCCTGCTGGATCTGCAAACTTTCTGTTGCCGCCACTGCACAGGTTAAACCTGGGGCTGCCGCTGGGCACCACCCTGCTGTGACACCCAGCGCTGTGGGGTTTGCACTAGCTTAATTCAAGTTTCCACAGCTCTTCCCCCGCACAGTAGTCTATATAGCTGCAGGGTGAGAGGCGGAAGGACTGCGGGTTGACTTGCTAGCTGATTCTTTTCTCATTTGTGGTCTGATAAGCAAAGAAAGAGTGGGGCAAGAAGGGACTGTGCGAATGAGCTGTGTGCAACTATACAATAAAATGAAAATACATAAATCAATGTACAGGAAACACTGGGTTAGTGTATGAAGTGCTGCATATGTCTGTGGTCATCTGGTGGGAGGGGCTTTAATAAGAGCTGAGCCATGTCAGCAGAGAATCTGAGATGTCCTAAACTGGCCTCAATATAAATGTAATTTTGTGGTGTTGGTACTTACTGGGCGTTGGGCATGTAACAGACAGCCTGGTTGGCAGGAATGGTCCAAGGCTGGGTGGTCCAAACCAACACAGAGACGCCTTCCAAACCTGTCGAGGTACACAAAACATACACACATGCACTGTTAGGAGATTTCTGGATCTCTCTTTTTTCTTTTTAAATTACCTGAGTGTGTGTGTGTGTGTGTGTTTGTATTACCTTTTGAGGCGATCTCAGGTGGCAGTGTGCTCAGGGGGAATGTGGCATAGATGGCTCTGCTCACATGCTCAGGGTTGTACTCCAACTCTGCCTCCGCTAGGGCCGTTCTATAGAGGCACAGGTACAGGAGTAAAGCCGACAACAGTCTCAAAATCATTTATATTCTGATCTAGAATAGAATTGATTCAAAGTATTGATGCCTCTATGCAGAAACGTCTGCATTAGCATACTGACTCAGTACCTTGATGAAGGAGACCAGAAGACTGGTTTGTAGTCCTGGTAGATGAACCCCTGAAGAACAACAAAGAAATAGTTAGTACATAAAATGTTTCACTGTCTGGGGAAAACTAATTGTATGTAACTCTACAGGCACTGAGAGGCAAAATTCTGTTTCAGTTCTCTCCCTGTGCTTACTGCAGTAGTTCCTTGTTGGTTTTACACTGTTGCAGAAACTACTAATGGTACTATTTGTTTTAATAGATATTGAGGCTTTTCAGTCTGGACAGAGACAGCAAACAGTGTTTGCTGAATACCACATTAATGCCCACCTTGTTGTGCATCTCTTGGAAGACTTTCAGCTGAGCAGCCTCATAGGCCCCATTGTACGTGTAGTAGCATTGGTCCCAGTTAGCCATCACACCCCAGCGCTGGAAAGCAGCTCTCTGACGAGCTATGGCGCCCTCTGCAAACTCCCGTGCTGGATGGGATAAAAACATTACAGCAGGTGCAAATCTAATAACAGTCATGCTCATCCAGCATTCTGACGTTCGTTACCTTTCTTTCTGATCTGTAGCGGAGTGAGGCCGCTGGTCCCCAGATCCCCCAGAGCCTTCAGCTCGATGGGCAGGCCGTGACAGTCCCATCCTGGGATGTAGTGGACCTGCCGCCCCCTCAGCATCTCAAAACGGTTACGGATGTCTTTCAGAATCTGGACCAAACAGTGATTTGAATGATTATTTTGTACCAGAAAGGTTAGAACCTTTACAACAGTGACAGAGTGGCACTGCAGATGTTGTTTATTATTTGTTATAATGCACCATAACAGTGAGAAATAACTGAAAAATGACAAGCACACAGTTAACTCATCACCTTATTGAGTGCATGTCCCACGTGAGGGTCTCCATTGGCATATGGGGGTCCATCATGTAGGCAGAATTCCTTCTTGGCCTTCCTCTCTCTTTGCCAGGAGTACAATTCTGCAAACCCGCACTCCTGCAAAAGTACCAGTGCTTAACCATGAGATACTGCAGACAGTTGCATTTGCTTTGTGCAAATCTAATGCACAAACACACACACCTACAGGGAGATAAGTCACTTAGTGTGTCACCAAACCTAAGTCAAAACTAAAGCCACAGTGATCCTTCAGACATTTACAATCTGCATAATCCAGAGAGGTGCCTGTCTGTTTTACACGGGGGGGTAGCTGACTCACGAAGCATCTAAAGCATGCAGTATTGAAAAAATGAACCCTAATGAAGTGTAGAAGATCTGTGTTACAATGTTATGTGTCCAGCTGTCAACGAACAGTGGGAAATAAACTTGTCATCTGGACTGGGTCAGCCTATAAATCGTAGTACCTGTTGTATCTGTATCTCTCGGTCCAGCAGCTTCTGTCCGGTTAGTTTCATAGGGAACTCAGTCCGAGGAAGGAGCACAGTGTCTCGGTACAGTCCCTGACCATTGCCGGCCTCTGCGGGCTGAGCGTTGCCTTCTCCTGGACTGACACCATGACAGCGGCTGGAGCTGTAGGAGAGAGCACGGTGGAGGAGGCCGCCTTCCCGGTGTGACCTCCGTCCCCATCTCGCTAGCGTCTGGCTAACTGCCGAAACCCGGCACAGCAGCATGGAGAAGCGAAGTAGCTCTGCGGCCGAGCAAAACCACAAACACTGAAAACTGTCGGGTTGTTTCTGTGTTGGTACAGTATGCTGTTATCGTGTTGTTATATTCCGCCCTTCGTGCAATGCTGTGTTTCTTCCGGAAGAAATTCGGGCGAGGACAACTACGGCAACACAGTTGGGTCAATAGAAATCAGATTGGGTCGCATTTAAAACAGTAATGTGGTGCAAGCGGTCACTGGAGGACGCTGTTTAACCATATTTGAGGGAAACGTTGCAGAAAAGTTTTGCTTGTGATTTGATAATGTTCTTTTAAGATAAACTGCACGTTAAAGTGTAAGAAAAAACTGTTTGAGTTGTTTTACTTTGAAGGTTTTACCGGAAGTGCACGACAATACTGGACAATCTGAGCTTTCACTGCTCTCTAGTGGTCGAAGTGAGGAACTACAACTCCATAGGAAAAACTAATAATAAAGTAGCATTGGTTCCTACTATTACAAAGCACTGATATTAATACTAATATAATAATGATACTGTTATTGATAACAGTAATAATTTATTTATTGTCATACTTATTTTGTGATTGTGGAACTAATGTTGTGCTGCTTGGTCAGGTGTTGTTTGAAATTTTGCGCTCCAGTCTTGACAGTCTGCTAAGAACAGCAATCCTTTTCACTTTGAAAAGTGGATAGAGTACTATCACCTATCACCCCGGTTACAGGACTTCATAAATTATAGTCGCTCATTTGCACTTAAAGGTCCACTATGCAGGATTCAGAGGGATATATTGGCAAATATGTAATTCAATATAACAAGTTTGTTTTCTTTAGTGTATTATCACCTGAAAATAACTATTATTGTGTTTTCATTACCTTAGAATGAGCCGTATATAGCTACATAAGGAGCAGGTCCTCATCTATGAGGCTCGTTGTGTTGCACTGCCATGTTTCTACAGTAGCCCAAAATGGACAAACCAAAAGTTGGCTCTACATGAGGCCATTTGTGTTTTCACATCAGCCACGATGGGTAGAGGCCCCTCAGCAACAAGCAGCATGAAACTGCTTTATTCAGTGTTTTACTGATTAAAATCACAGGGTCTGTTTGTTATGCAGATGAAGAGGCCTCTGTGGATAATTCAGCTCCTGGTAAAAACCTTGTCAACAAAAAATAAAATATAAACCTCCTGAGCATCTGGAGCTTAACTTATCAGAGAAAAAAAAGGTAAGCACACAATGGGCCTCATTCACAAACAGTGCCTACGCACAAATCTGTGCTTAAACAATCATCAATATTTTCTTACCCGAATTTGTTCTTACTCTGCGAACAAATTTAGAACTGCCTCAGACCATGCGTACGCACAAATGAGGAAGGCCGAGCTGACTTAGAAAATGCAAACACACACATTTTAAGTACATGCTGAGTCTATAAAACCACATTCATTAAAAAGAGATTTAATTAACATTTTTTAAAATCATTAATTTACTAATATATTGGCCAAACGTATCAAATAACCATGAAATTGATAAACGTTCACCATCATTGTGACAATTAAAATATTAACAACAACATGAACAGAAAAAATACTATCACTCCATCAACGTGCAGATGATCTGTAATGCCGACTGCCATATGCCAAACAGCATCGGAAAAAACCCTGATTTGCAAAGTGAAGCTGCTCTGACTGAATGCACCTTCAACAAATTTATTTCCCGGTAAAAAAAAAAACAACCTCCTGAACAATGAACACTGAAGGAATTCCACCTGGGAGAAGCTTCAGCTGCTTGCAGTCTGCAATCCTCACTGCTAGACGCCACTAAACCTCCCTAAATCTTACACACTGTTCCTTTAACGTATTATCATTATATTTTCGACGGCACCTGAATGCATCACAGCATGGGCTACAGCCGGCTGCAGCAGGTGGTTGAGTGGCTGATGATGTCACCGGGGGTATAAAGCGCACGGCTGCATCTCGTCTTTCATTCATCACTGAGCAGAGGACCTGAGACGAGCAGCAGTCGTTCACACACCGCACCAAGATGAATAAGATGTGTATAGCTTACCTCGGAGCTCTCCTGCTGGCTCTCCATCTCATCTCATCACAGGTTAGTTTTGTCATGTTTTGTGTTTTTTTTTAACGGCATATGAATCTTAGTTTTCAAGGTTGAAACAGTTTTAGCGCTCAGACTCAAAGTTGGGACTCTGTTTCCTCTCGGGCTTCCTGACACTCTCACAGGTGCTGTCTTCATTTGTAATTAAAGGATGTTTTAGCTGTAACTGAGTGGGCTGTAGCTACCCACGGTGTAGACAACAATCTGTGCAGGAAAAGTTTAAATAAAATAAAATGCATATGGGTTTAAAGGAACAGAAAACGATTAACTTTTGTGAATCTGAATTTGATCCTTGGGACCAACGCCCTAAGGCGTCGCTGTCTACTGAGAGCAGTCTTCAATTTTTTTTTTTACGTCTTTTTCCTGAAATGGAAGATAAAGTTAGACTTTATTAAACCCATGTACATTAAATCATTCATAAAGGACGGGGTTATTTAAAAATCATGCCACTAAGTTTTGGGCAGGGACAAGTGTGGGTGTAACATAATCAAATATGCATGTTTTAGGCTTAATTGTTTAACCTATCTATTTTGGGCATCTTTTACGCACGTATGTGTCCAGGGGATTTACTAAGTTTGCTCGCTCTGCCTTAATGTGGCACAGCTGCTGATGTACATGTAAAAGTACATGATATAATGTGGTTCTGTGTTGCAGGTGGTCCATGCCCAGACCAACGCAAATCCGACTACAGTTGCTCGCACGAACGGCAGTATGCCAAATTCCACCACGACACAACCCACCAGGAGCACAACATCCAAAGACAACGGCGCCGGGAGGACCGACGCCTTCACGCTGCTGCTGCCGCTGGCTGTTGGCGCGTCTCTCCTCCTGGGTTGGTCCTAATGACCGGGACTGATGGCTCTTCACCCACTGCCAAGATGGCTGGACTGTGCACGCAACGTTATTCCAAGAGCAGATCTTCAAAAGCCCCTTCCCACAACACATTTTGGATTCACAATACTTTTTGTCACTTTTTTTGGAATTTGTTTTAAAAGGAGCGCGCATTTCCGTAGCCAGAGTTGTCTCCATTTTACGCACCAACCGGGGACGCGCCCTGCTGCTCTTGACGATGTGCTGCCGTTTAAACTGGGACTATGTGAAAATTTCCTTTGTCCGGGGAACCGTCGTCTTCTATGGAGGGAGGGAGAATATTGGCAGGTGTAAGTCATACGACCTCTAAAAAGAATAAATGTGATGCTTGAGACTCAGAGGGCCGAAAAGTGATTGTAAACAAGTTTAGAAAAGATTTGTATTAACAAATTCTGGAAATGTGATTGTTGTAAATGTGCTTTTAGATCTTAAATTTTGTAAGTCCAATAAAACTTTAAATTGTAAGTGACCCGATGGACTCGTGAGTTTGTTTGTTTTTTTTTTACTTAAGGTGCAGGGGAGACCGGGGATGGTTGTAACATTTCTGTCTGCATCTTTGACACTTGTTACCATGTCTGCAATTAAATGGGGCAGCTGTTCTGAACAGAATGTGCAGTTCAGTCTCAAACGCATGGAGTGAAATGTTAGTTCACCCCATAGTTGGGGTACTTGTAACAGTGTGGGGTGTAATGTAAATAACATTACAAACTTGTTAAAAGCTTAACTTTAACAATTGGGTTTGTGCTTGTCTGTACAAAAATTTTGCCTGGGCTGTTTTTGTTTCTCAAGTTAGAACTAAAACACTTGTGGCCACAACGTGGCTTACCTTATTGCTATCAGCATCTTCAGCATGCATGAAAGACTTACCAGACAAGAATTCAAGTTTGAATTAGCATTTTAGCACTTCTGGTTCCCGCCTTTCTGGTTGGATGCCTGAAATAAGTGTGATTAACAAGCTGAGTCTCTAACGTTTGTTCTACCTTTTTAAAAAAAAAAAAAAAATATCTGTAAATGCCCTGCTCTTTCGGTCATTGCTAAAGTGGCTCAATAAGGCTACAGAACATCAGTGGCAACACTGAAGTCATGTGACTTCAATGTAGTTTTTTTTTTTTGTTTTTTAAGCCTGATGTTAGCTTTGCACATCTGGCAATTGCATTAAGGCTTCAAAAATCAAGATTATTCTGAACAAAACTTTCATAAATTTGTTTGCCACAGTTATTGCTAATAACTCAATGGAAAAGATAACAGTGCATTTATAGTAAAATGCTCTCAGCCATAAAACCTGAAACGGATTATAAAAGCTAACCAAGGCTACTGCAGAGAGTTAGGTCTACTTAGAGTGTAGATATCAGTTGCACCTGGGATAATCCAGATCTGATTAAATCTGAGGCTCCTAATCTGATGAGTTTAAGGTGTAAACATCTCAGTGCTGACACACTGAGGAACAATACTGTGGTTCACATTTTGGGAACAGAATTTCTCAGTCCAGGAAATGCATCTCAACCACACTTTTGCATTTTAAACTGTCCAATGCTATCATGCAGCTATTTCAGCACTTTGCATAGAATTCTTTTAGTGTCATACTTCATTTCCTGCATAGTGGGGAATTTTTGGGCACCAGTTTGTGATGGAAATGTCTTCTTTTTTTTTTTAATGTAAAGGAAACCACAAAATATAATGCAGTAACGCTCTCAGGCATTCTGTCCAGCTTTCAAATATTTATTCTCCTGTTCAACTTTTTTTCATCAATGCTGAGTCAGTACACATGTAGGCATGATTTCCTTTTCCTTGCTCTGTTTGGGGAAGTCACTTTCGCAATGCGCAGGCAGCACCCACCCACATCAACCCCTGGACTCAGAGACAGGATGGAAAACTTGGACAAGACGAAACTGTGTCCAGAATTTGTCAGCTGCTGATGTGCACATCCACATTCCTGGGTCATGTTAGAATCAGTGGGCTGGGGGGCTTCTACATTTACATCACATTGTTTGTTTTCTTCCAGTGCACTGAGAAAAGGGAAGTATAAGACATCTTGTGTCCAATAACACATTTGAAATGAGAATATTTGCATGTTCATAGATTGTGAAAGGAGATAAAATTTTAAACAAGGTAATTAAACATATCAGACAAAGGTTATTATTCAGAGCAGAGTATTTCTATGTCTTATAACAAATCAAGAGTTATTCTCCCTTCAGTTGTT
Source organism: Epinephelus awoara (assembly GCA_035609425.1). NCBI lineage: Eukaryota > Metazoa > Chordata > Actinopteri > Perciformes > Serranidae > Epinephelus > Epinephelus awoara. Next base: position 27,360,768 of record CM069309.1, read on the forward strand.
GGCACACAGACAAACTTATATTCTGTGAGCTCACATCAACCCTAAAGTGAAACCACGGGGTCACGTAAACCATTTACCATCATCTGGCCACAAATAAGTTACAAAAGTAAACATTGTTGTCTCAGCACACAAAGGGAGGATGTGAGTACTAGTACTTTAATAATTGACTGAGGGGGATGAATAATTTAAAGGTGGTGAGCCAGGCCTCCTCCTTCACCTGGTGCAGGGGCTTTGCCATCAAAGGGCCTCTCTATCTGCTGGAATTCACCTGTTGTTACCCCCCTCCCCTCCTTTTCCCCTCCCCCCTTGCGTCCCCTCTTGATCTGTGTGGGAATTGCATCCCCCCCGATCACATGACAATGGCTGTATTGTCCTTATCTGCTCCAAAGCTAGACTCAGATCAGGACCTCTGCCCCACGAGTCCTGTCCCTACCTCCCCCTCTCCTTCATCAGCTTCTTCCTCATAAACATGTTTTTTTTTTTATCTTCATCCTACCTCAGTCTCTTTTCCCTCTGTCTATACTTCATAATCCAGAGCTACAGAGGCCTGACGGAGCACTCGCCACATTCCTGCAGTGCTGCCGTGAAACTTTAATGCCACTCAAGTGTGGTCAGGTGATCAAGAGAAGAGTTCTCCTTTAGTTGACCGCCAGAGTGTGACCACTTAAGGCCCTCCTGCAGCCACTCCACACCTCTCCTCCTGTCCACCTGAAGCATAAGGAGAAACCTGAGTTCAGGCTTAGGTGTTTGTTTGCTGGTGAAGGCGGGAGCACATGCTAGGGAGCAAACAAAAAAAAAAACAAAAGAGGAAAGACAGGAGGAGGGACAGGGGGATCAGGGAGAGGTGAAGGACACTCCAAAGCTTTCATCGCTGAGCTGAACAACCCCTCTCACATCTCTTGTTCTTTTCCAAGCAGGAATCTGCATTTCAAAAACAGTCAAAACCATGAAGCCGCTGATAAGTGGTTTGACACTAGCTACTAAATGGCCACACTCCTTTTTACTATTACAACCATCTTTTCTGAATGTTTCAAGCTTTAAGAGCAAGTTTTATCCCTCAACAGTGATTCAGCATTCATCCCACAGTGCCTCCATGGCAGGGGCGGAGCAGTGGGGTGGCCGCTGGGGCTCCAGCCCTCAATCTTTTTTCAAAAGCCCACAGTCTATTCTATTACCTAAAGAAATCTAAGGTAATTGAGTACATTTTCTCTTTCTAATGTCGTAATATTCAATTCAGAGTATGGAAAACCAAATTTACTTCAGACTCTTGATTTGTAGTTAGAGCAGCCCAGATTATTGTGGCATTGATTCAAATGTAGCAGATTTGTCAGCCAAACGTTCATTCTGCGAACTTGACTCCAGCATAGTATAACAAAAATAGGTTCCAAAATTCCTACCCTGACTTAAGAATAGTAACAATAAACATTTTCTGCATCTTCTTAGGTGGTGGGGGTTGGAAAACAATTAGATCCAAAATTGGATGTAGGCACTAGAAGACTTTATTTCATGTTTTTCTCAAATGATGTACAGATTTTTAGGCTTTTTATTACCTCAAATGGTTTTAAAAATAGTGCATATAGCTGCCATTTCTTCAAGGGGCATGCCTCCGGCACCCCCTAGGTTTGGGCTGAGCCCTGAATGTTAAAAACGTCTGGCTCCGCCCCTGCTCTATGGAGTCAAAGGGCCCTGACACACCAAGCTGACAGCTGGGTGTTGGTCAACGTCGGGCAGTCAGTAAGCATCTGTTTCCATAGTTCTTGCGGTATATTCCACACCATTGGCACTAGTTGGCCTTAAGTGGCTTTTTTTCCGCTGATGCAGCTTGCTGAATTGGAGTCAGAGCACGTTAATGAAATCACTCTGATTGGCAGTTCATCTCAGTGCATGACAAGAGAAGTGGAGGTGAGGAAAGCAACTTTCCAGCCTAGACATGATGGCCTGAGTCTCTGATGTCAGGTTGGTGTGTCTGGGCCTAAAAACAGGAGCCTGAAGTTTGTTGCCTCTCAATAAGTCAAAGACTATCACATGCTGGAAACAGATACACTACACCTCAGCTGTGTCTTCCCAGCAACGCTCACAGTACCTGACAGCTTCAAGGAGGGCTGCTATGTAGCTTCTGCTTCTACACTGGCCTTTTAGATGATGGCTGTAGGAGAAGTGAAACATTGAAGTCAATAATGTAATGGCATGTTGGCTAGTTACTGTTTAAGGGAGGTTAATGAGATGTATTACTTAGTGATGTGGTGCTGTGATTGGTTGCTGAGTTGAAACGCACATTTTGAGAGTTAAGATCTCTGCAGAGAGAGGAGAGAAGCAGTGAGTGTGAGAGAGAGATCTAATTTCAAAGCCTGCTGTGAGCTTACTGGCTGCATGGAGGGAGACAGGAAGCAACGCTTTGTTGGTTTTTGTGTGTTATAAAGAAACAACAGCTCTCCATTGAAATCAATGTACAACCACACCATAATCCAAGGCAACTGAGGAGGAGAGTGGCTTAACCATGTCAAAATGTACAGCTTTAAAGGAACACGTTGATGTCGACCCCGTGGTCTTTCATCAGTCAGGTGGAGGTTTTAGAGACTTGACAAAGCTTAGCAACAGGAACACCATTAATCACACTTTCATAAAGAGATTGTATCATCTTATTATCCACAATATTATAAAGATCCCTTCTCTTATTACATTCACTGTACTGATAAAAGCTATAATGGCACAAATCATCGCTTGAGGGAAGCTCAGATGTGCTCGCTCACCACACCCTGTACAAATGTGGAACTTGAGACTCAGTTCAAAGACACTAAACATTTAACAATTGCTATACACTCAAGGCGTGTGATTTCTCACTGATCTTGACAAGATAAGATTTCACCCCAATCCTGAATACAAGCAGGTATAGCAACACAGTGCCATAACAGAAGACACTTTATCAGATGCATGAGGCGCTGTAAGACTCACTCATGTCATATTTTAGATATAGCATGATGTGGTTAACCCCCCCCCCCCCCCCCATATGCCCCTCACTTCATTTCCAGTCTTGGTTGAGCTCTGCGGGTTGCAGTCAAATGCTGTATGCAGATTAGTCAACACGTCCTCTTTCCCTCTTCCTGTTTTTGACACCTTTGATTACAACATACTATAAAATTACAACAAATACCAGCAGTTAATGGCAGGGCTATCCATTTACCTGGTTACAAAGACAACCATCTAGAAATTATCTTGGTTTTCTTGTGTCATTCTACAGTATGTGTCTTTCTAATGCATAAACTGCATGTATCCAGTTCAGAGCTCAGGGTATAGAATACAGATTAAATGTCATTGTCAGGGTGTCTTTGTCCCGTTTCCCTTTTCCATCACACAGTCTGTTGTGGAACAGCTTGTGCTAGCTTTGAATGCAATGCTTCATTCCTTAGGTTCACAGGGCAATAACTTTAACTCATTGATACTGGTTCACATACCATGTAAAGGCAACAGTTTGGACATTGACTTCTGGGGCTCCAGAGGCAACTATCATGTTTTTCCTAAATGATGTACAGATTTTTAGGCAGTCTATTATCTCAAATGGCATGGGAAAAAATGCATATATCTGCTGTGAACAGTGTAAAATGTCCTCAGGGGAGCATGCCCCCGGACTGTCGTAGTTTTAGGCCAAGCCCTGAATGTTTACAATGTCTGACTCATTACAGATATGAAGCTATTGCAAACTACTATGTTCTATCAATAAAGTGTTACATAAATCTCATCCTACATATGATAAAATGTAAATATCACATTTAAACAATTCCTGTCCCACATAAGATTTAACTTTATGTACAGTAAATATCCACATGAGCAACAGAACCGTTTGCCAAAAATGTTTCCTTTTTTTGTGCGTTTGTTTTTATTATTCTTTTTTAAAGTGTCATATACTTTTGCAATTTAATCATACTAGTCCATACCCATTGGTACGTAGCTTTGTCACCTTCTACCTATGCCAATCCTCAATGCCTATGTGCAGAAAACGTGGGACACACAGAATGACACACTGAGAGTTTCCGTGATTATGTACAGCATACCATACCATGACTTAGTCAAACCAAAAATTAGAAAAACAAACAAACATTGGGCCACAGGGGGAGCCACAGCGATTGGTCGCATTTTGGCCATTTTTAAGCATTTTTCTGTTGTTATAGTGCCACCCAGTTGCCAATTAGAGTTAAATTTCTCCAGTCACCTTGAGGCGTCCTGTTCTACATATCTACCAAGTTTAGTAAAAATCCATATGGCGGTAAGGCCTAGATAAGAAATTAGCTCTCTAGCGCCCCCATTTTGTTTGATGGGGTGAGGCATCTCTGTGCAAAGTTTCATGTCTCTATGACATGCGGGACATGAGATATGCACATTCAAAGTTTGCAATTTCAATAGGTTGCTGTAGTGCCCCCCTTTGGCCAGTTGATGTAATATTGCTTCATTAGCATCCTCCCAAGAAATGCCATATTTGCTCTTAAATATAGTTGAAACTACAATCAAAACCTCTATAAACTACAGCTAACACTTTAAGTGTTTGTCTGGATAAATGGAGTTTGTTTGAAAAGTCGTCAGCAAACTTTGAATTGAATCACTCAGTACATTTACACGCACAATGAAGTCGACCTGAGCCTGGTCTCACTCTGAAGTCGTCAAATCCGGCACTTGGGCAGTGACTGGCAGCATCGGAAACCAACGAAAAATAAGGCGTCCTTTAATGTCGGCATGATACACTGCCAGTTGCCATTGTAGTTAACTGCGCCTAGTGGCCTCAGGTGGAAATGCGGTAGTCAGCGCGGGAGGGGTGGTGTGTGGTTCCAACAAACGCCGACTTTCACCTGAGAGAGCAATGTTCACATCCTATAAGATTCTATAGCCAAATCCTGTTCTTTTCTGTTGTACTGACGTAGTGCGGTTATTTAGAGAGGGACTGTATGTAAATGTAAATTTCCTGAAACAGAAGTGTATCTTGAAAGAGGACAATGCATGTAATAGGCAGAGCTGACATGGCGTCCCAGAACGCCAACAACCAATGCACAGAGGGTACCTTGCATGTTGTATGTGGACACGTAAAGTCCATGACCAAAACGTCAATATGTTACAAGGTCGCAGTGAGAATGTGCTGTCGAGTTACAGTTATAGCTCGACTAGGCCATTTAATAGGACTGCTGTTCTTGTCCCAGTATACAAGCTCGGGAGGGGAATCAATGACCGAAGTATGTCCGACTCAGCTACGACAGATGGTCCCTTACAGCTTGTTAGAAGTGGACCTTTTTCCAGTTGACCTATTACGTCACAGACCAAACAACTGACAGACAAGTTAGCTACGGTTAGCTAGCAGCAAACTAGTATTTTAAATATTTAACTCTTTCAGCTGACGTAGCATGAACTGTGACTCCTCCCCTAGATTTTGCCATGTTGTTACCAGCTTCTTCTTCTGTTACGCATTTAATGCTATTCAACCTCTGGGTCAAAGCCCTGGCCAGTTTGGGTCCGATTGACTGTATAAGCCTCCATGCAGAAGTATAATTCGACTCCCAATGGCATTTTCTGGCTGTGTTAGTCAGACTTTGAGAAATTCTGTTTAGTACAATTTCAGTCAGACTAACATGTTTACGTATTTTAAAAGTCCGGTTTTAGTCGGACTAACACAATAAACTGATTTTCTCTAATGTCATGTAAACATACTGACCGTTGAATTTGTAGAGTTTCTACTAGTGTCCTCAAACTAGGTCACTACCTTCTGAAGTGAAATCAGCTTCATGGAGTCATGGCTACACAAATACAAAAATGTGCATCTGAAGATTAGATTGACATCAGTGAACAAGCAGAAAACATCCAAAATGACACAATGACACCGACAGTGACCAAACTGCTTTTGTTGGGTTTGTCTCTGTCCTACAAAATCAGTGAGAGAACAGTTTGATATGTGATATATTCAAGACTAACAGAGTTTGAAGTTTGTCCTGTTATTAGAGATTTGCTTTCATTGAGGGCTTGTGTAATCAAGATCAGGGAAATAAGGCAGGACAGACTTTATTTATTTTATTAAGTAATATTTCTGTTCTGAACTCTGACATACCAAGATTTTGTTAAACTCAGCGATATGCATGTTTATAATTTCTATCATGGGGAGCCATTGTCAGCAGGCTCATTCATCAACATGGCCTAAGCAGCAGCATTTTCAAAGTGTACAATATGTAGCACAATCACTGTAAAGTGATACCATTTGTCCATTAAAGAGGATTGGGGCAGTGGCCTGTTGCATAAACCAGTCTTGTATAGTTATGCTACTGATGTTACATCTCTTTTGTTAGAGACACAAAGACAGTGTATCCAGCCACCCATCTACATGTCCATCCTGGCAAAGAAGTGGATGCTATCCAAGCATGCATTGACCAAGAGGTCTGGAGAAGTAACCAGTCCATCACAGAGCTTAGACATATAGACCCACATGGTGTGACCTGACCATGTTTGACCTTGAGCTGCATCCACAAACAGTCTTTAGAAGAATGCTGAGTTTATGCAACCAGAAGTTAATCTGTGAAAGGTGCAGCAAACTGAAGGAACCCCTGTGTTTGGAAGATCCCTTCACCTGGCCAAAGCCCAGCTGTGTTAATCCTCTGGCTCAAAGAAGAACATGCCTACAAACACGTGCACACACACGCACACACACACACTTGTTGCTTGTTTGTCCTCAGTACCTACATGGTTTACTCGGAAAGACATAACTTTTTCTTTGTAGGTCAAATTTCCTTTGTCACGCCATTGCGTGTGTGTGTGTGTGTGTGTGTGTGTGTGTGTGTGTGTGTGTGTGTGTGTGTGTGTGTGTGTGTGAGTGAGTGTGTCTAACATCTATTTTCACAATCTGTAACCTCAAAATGTCAAAATGACTTCACCAACCCTGAGCACTCTGATGGCATTATGCAACCTCAAGTACTTTATATCCTGTGCTGTTATATTTTTCAGTATCTGTAGACATACTGTTTAATGTCTTGTAGTTTAATGTGAAAAGAAGGTGTAAGATGATATATCGACGCACAAGGGACTGTGACTGTCAAGCAGAGTTTGAAGGCATTCATAGGGACCTTGTTACCATGTAGAAGAAGCCTACCAGAATTATGTCTGTGAAAGAGACACAGCTTATGTGAGTATATGTGAGGAGCCCATCCTCTGGTAAAATTTCATTAGCACGTCCTTCTCTGTCAGCCGTGAGCGATGGCGACATTTGCATGTGGAACACGGAGACCAGGGTCAAATGAGAGGCGCTGGAAAGAGCTGGGCAGGTGGGAGGGATGGAGCAAGGATGAAAGAAGGGAGAAAGGGATACCACACAAATCCGCACATCCGGAGAGGAGAATGTCAAGGGAAACAAGAAGCCAGCATGGGCTCTCTGCTGTGTGTCATATTGTAACCAACAAGAGTAGCTTCATGTACGTGACTCAAAGCTCTACATTTCAGTAACCATGCTGGTTTTCATGCATTTCTTTATAAAAAAAAGTGTTCCATGTTGTAACTTGTCCTTCGTGCTGTAACCATCCAGTGGCATTACTTCCTTTGTGATAGAGGAGTACGAGCTACATCCTATTACAGGATCCTCAAATATGTAAAAAAAAATAAAAAATAAATAAAAAAAATCCTCATTTTGGGTGCTTGTTAGGTGATTAGCATAGCTTGAGTTAGCTGTATGTGACTTTCAAAGCATATGAATCAGTCTGAGCTGCTGGGGGTGTAATGATGATTCATTGATTCAGTCCAGTATCAGTGATGCAAAGTGAAAACATCGATACATATCTCTTCCAGATACCTCCTTTATTTTGAAATTCCCCAGGCATGTCTCTGTCACCATTTCCATGCGAGCACACCTTCCTAAATATTAGAACAGCACTAGTGTCACGTAGATAATGGTAAGCAGCCAAGAAAAAGACTTGTCTCAAATCAGTCACATGCCCCTGCATTGAATCAAATCTAAATCGCATTGTGGCAGACTTTGTGATATCAGCAAATATCATATCATTGTCCAAAGAAATGATACAATATCATATTGTGATTAAACTTGTGATTTACACCCCTGATGTCCACACACGGCTCCCAACACAGAAGGGGCTGAGCCAATGGCTAACAGCTCTCAGTGCTAACAGGGGGAAAGGACTAATAACAGCAACAGTGCTGACAGAGCTAATGGTGTGAACATGGAGGGGGGACCTGAGGGTGGGCGCTATGCTTCTCCACTGCTACTGTTTCACCACCGCGGATCGAATAGTATAATCAGCAGTAGCCACCGTATGAGCACAGTGCAGAGTGCTGGCAAATAGCCAGCAAGAGGGACACACTCATAGGGACTCACATGCAACTAACATGCATGCGTGGCCATACCAGATCCCACAACAAAGAACAGAGAAGCTCAGATCGCAACCATAGATGTACAGTATAATAATAACTAGATACCAGATGACAAGATCGTGCCTATTCATTCCAACTGAGTTGCTCGTCTGGCGTACATGTAAAAAAAAGTTTCTAGCATCCATGTTTACCTCCCCAATATGCGACCCACTGAATATGCGCTGTTGTTGTTTTCCCGCTGGGGATGCATGCGAATTCCTGGCCTGGAGACTTTACATTGTGACGAACTCACAGATTTTTTTTTTTGCTGCAATACCATAAGTGGCCACTGGGGGAAATTTTGAAGCAACTGCCTTCCTGGACACCTGATTAAAAACACACAGAGGTAGCATAGCATCATGACTTCATTCTCTGCCCAACACAGTGCTCCAAACAACTTTTTATGCTAGATTTAGTAACTTGTCAGATCGTCTTTATTTCTAAAAAGCAACTAGTGGCAAATAAAGTAACTTATTCAGACCATCAGGGAAAAAGAGAATACTATCGTAATTCATTCCCATGTACTCTTCACATAGTAATCAGCCCATGGCTTTGTGCCTTCAGCCCAGAGTCTCTCCCCGTGTCTCCTCTTGCATCATGCAGTAGGTGTGGGACAGGCAGGAGGAGAGGAGATGCTCCTCGCTGTGGGAGCTCAATTATATTGTGTTTCTATGGTTATGTTTATGCTGTTGTGGTCTGGATTGGAAGGGTGAGAGAATGTATAATCGCCATAGCTCTCATGCCATTCAAATGTTTTGTTGAGATTTTATCTATTAAATCTAATTCACAGATGTTTAATGCTTCCATTAAAGCATGATCACCAATATGCAAATGACTGTATTAATTGTCACCTGGCGACTTCTAGTGACTCTGAAGCTGTTGCTGGCTACTTTCATTGGAAAAGAGTTGGCAACACTGGCTCCACAATATCTTTATATAACAAGTAGTGGTTTGCTGCTATATTCTGAATGTCGTATGCAGAACCTTTATGCTTGAAGGCAGGAGGAAACAGTTAGCCTGGCTCTTTCTAAAGTCAAAAGATGTGTACAAGAGTAGTTTCCCAATGGTCAAACTAGTCCCTAGATGAAGCTCTTAATTGCTAATGCACCTAGAGAAAGCCACACGCTCTAACTAGCCTCTTAATCCCATTCTTAATTATCTTTAAGTGGCCTGAAATGGCCTGCTAGGGTCAAAAATAGATGCTTTGTGTTATTCTCAGACTGAGTTATCTTCCTTTCAACTGATGGAGAACAGGTTTTATGCTAAATTTAGCGAGGATGCTAGCTGCATGCTAACTGTAGCAACAGTGAGCTGGTATTTGGGGATTCCTGGGCACTATAATAAAATCAGGGAATGGTGGACCACAATAAGACCACAGTACAAATAGCCTGTCCCCTTTGTATCAGGTCATGAAAAAGTGAAAAAAAAAACATGACTCACATTATAAAGGATTATTTGAAAATGAAATTTTGTTATGGACAATCTGCCTTATTCTTTCTTGTATCGAGAAAAATGTTAATTTGTAGAAAAAACAAAACCTAAAACAAGATTTTTTGCCGTGCACTGAGAATGATGTGGTTCATTAAAGTGAAGTGATGTTAAGTAAGAACAAAACTGTTCTACAGAATACAGAAGGAAATGTGACTGGTGCAATGTTTGCTTTAAAAGTTTTGGGGAAAACAATATACGGACAGCAAATAATGTGAAGGTAAGTAATAAAAAACAATCTTTTTTAAAAATTACCTTTCAACTGTTGAACTATAGTATCAGGACTAATCATGAACGTAAAAGTGACCAAGTATAGATTCCCACATGAGAAATGGGTCAGGATTATGAGGAGTTGAGACACTGCAGGCACTCAGTGTAACACCTCAGTTTAGGCCACTTTCCAGTACTGTAATTGGCTCACTGGATTGATTTTGCGTGAGCTGACTCCAACCCTTTAATGTAGACAGTACAAGTACTTCAGGGAAAGTATCTGCTTGAGCCAAAGTGGTCTGCTGGTGTTTGGTCATGCGAAGTTGTTACCCAACTCTTCTGCAATTTGTCTTTCTTCAGTCACACATACACTTGCAGAAGAGGATGCATTTTAGTTTTTAACAAGTTTCAAAATAATGTTTGCAGAAATTGTCAATATGCTTAAAGTTATGCAAAATTAGGTGGCAGCTTTGCGAGGCATCACCACAGTCTATGAGTCAGCTCCACCCTCTCGCCCAAATTTGGTCACTTGTGGCTCCAGCAATCCAAGACATGGATGCTGTCTTAAAAATGAGATATATCACTCTATCAGTAATAACTTGCATATTTAATATCACCACCTCCAGACAACAGATACAGCAGCAGGTTAAGATTAAAATATGATGCATGTTGTGAAACAGTGAATTTATGCTTTATTCCATCAAGAAAAATAAAAGCCATAACACTGACAGACGGCTCACACTCCAACAAAAAATGTATGGAAAAGGCATTTTACAAGCCAAGAATGTCCATCATAATTACACCTTAAGTGCATTGTGTGTTTCTTTGTCAACAGTCCTTGTGTCCACAGTTCTCTTCATACAGCTGAAGTCTGCTTTCTTTGTCTCTCACTGGAGTCTTCATAGTCACTAATGGAGGGAAACCCAACCCTCTGCTCGATCCACTGGGCAACACTGAGCAGCTTCTTGTCTTGGAGGGCGGGGCCTATGAGCTGTAAACCAATGGGAAGGCCCCGTCTTGATAAAGCAGTTGGCACAGAAACAGCAGGGAGACCTGGGGTGAGGATAAATAGAGTGGAAGGAAAGTTGAGAGAAAGGCACTGATTGGGATCTCAAGGTTAGTTACAGGTTAGTTTGGTGAGTGATAAAAGAAGGAGCCTTTTTGCCTTCAGGGATTTACAAAGAAAAAAGAGAAGTGAAATGATCATTTCCCCTTTTAATTTCACTATGATGTTCATTCTCCAATGTACCTTTGTTACAGGATGTAAAATAAGAAACATTAACTAAACTGAGGTAGTTTTGGGAAGATGTATTTTGAGTGTGTGGGTGTACATACTTATGTGTGTATCCATGCATGCAGAATATATAAGTTCCTGAACCCTCCCACACTTCCTATACATGCAGATTTGCAGATCTCTTTTTTTTTCTCCTCCCTCTGTACCTGCCATGTTGACGGGCTGAGTGAAGATGTCTTCCTGCGCGCTGCGTGTTCGGTTGTCTTCCTGTAGGAAGTCAGAGTAACGGGCTGCATCAGTCAGAGTGGTGGGCGTCAGCAGTACGTCGACACCTGAGCTGAACACGCGTTTGAAATCATCTGCGATCAGCCGGCGGACTTTCTGAGCCTTTACAAAGTAGTGCTGGTAGTTCCTGAGGGTGAGGATGCCGACAGTGGAAATATTACAGCTTCACCAAAATGTTTTAATGTCACATACATTCCATGAAAGGGAACTTGGCAAATAACCATGCTTATAAAAAGCTGCTTATCAAAAGGTCAAGGAGAAAAGGTCATAGTGATAAAATGGCACACTGATGGTTCTACACTAGTGTGTAGTTAGTGAACTGAACAAGAAGCGTGCAATCTGCTGTCTTACTGTTTGAGCAGGAAGTAGTTTCCAGACAGTATCCTCCCTCTCACTACATCGTTGAAGCCCTCATGTCTGCTTGTGGCATACATGGCTTCCGTCGAGCTGTCCACCTCGCTGCGATGACCTGACAGAAGAGGAAATCAACAGCATTGGCTTTTCTGCTTTTGTACTAATCCAACAGATTCCCTGCGTGATGCAGCACCTAATGCAAAATGCCCTACAATGCACCCTTAAACGGGTTCATACCGTATTCCAGGCCGTCAAAACGGGCCATGTTAGACGCCACCTCGGCGTGGCACAGGACGTGGTAGCACACAATGGAGTGCTGGGTGTGGGGGAGGGATACCTGCTTCACCCGCGCCCCCGCCCTCTCAAACATGTCAGCAACACGACTCCACTGTGCTACAGTCTCCTCAGAAAGCCCTGGGGCGTGGTACTCCTGACATACATTAAGAGACAGGAAAGATAAGCAGCTGCATTTGTCTACACAGAGATATAAAACAAACAGAATAAGAACCACCTTTATGTACATATAATGTACCCTGTGAAATGTTTTTACTCTAAAAATTAGTAGATTTATAATAAAAAGATATTTGTCAAGATTGAAAAGAGACAAAACACTGTAATATAGACTGATTAAATACGGACAGTTTCTTTCCCTGTCAGATTAAATAATGGCTAACATGTTTCCTACGACTAATATAACAGTTGTTTTGTTCTTGACTTCTCCAAATCATTTGTGTTCAAGTCTGTTCCGCATCATAGGTTTTACTTCTGGTGGCTTGGGGATTGCAGTCACTCTTCAGGTGTTTCCTATTTACAACAAAACTGAAGTTATGAACATCTTACATTTAAAGTGATAATACGTTTCAAGCGTCTGCTGGCAACTACCATTCAAACACTTCAGTCTGTGACTACTCCAATTTAAGGAAAATATGGTGTGAGTGATGCTGACATAATACAGCGGAGAAGATGGTTTTAATACAAAGCTAAACTCACCTTGGGGATGCCTACACAGATGTTCTTGACATCAAAGTATTCAGGTAGTTCTGTTAGTGACGAGGGAGCTGGGATTGTTGTTGAGTCTCTGATATCAAGGCCTTGGAGGATATCTGTGTGACATATCAGCAAAACGCCAGCTCAAGTCCATCATTCTGAGGTTTAACATTTTAAATTGTGAGTTGTGAGTCGTGTTCCTCATCAGTTACATCTAGCAGTGGGATTACAGAAGTGGAACTTCTCCCATATGCTAAGTGTGTAGGACAAGTACAGTGGCTGACATGAAAACATGAACGGTCCTATCTAGAGTGAGTGCTTGATTTATTCATTCTGTGCTACTGTAGAACAACATGGAGCACTCTGTACAAAACAGTGCTGGCTCTAACCTTGCTAACATGACTTTGTACATGTTTACACATAAATTTACAGTTACTATTCCACTGTACTGAGGAACAGAAGCGTCAGAATGCGCTACAGAGGTCACTGCTTCAGGTAGTCTAATGGTAATAGGTTTTTTTTTTTTTTGGAGAAGGAAGGCAGGAAAAACCTTGTTTTCTAAAATACCCGTATACGTGTGGACTAGGCCTTGGAAAGAAAGAGCTGGAAATGTAGAATGTCCATATTCAAGAGCAAGAGAAGTTTTTGTGGAGGCCCAGATGTTAAACATCTGTCTAATAACAGGTCATCAGTTGTTACCCACCTAGGACAGTGACTGCATCACCGACACTGCGGGTTATAATGCCGGGGACGTCCATGGAGTTGACCAGGGGGATGAGACCATGTCTGGACAGCAGACCATAAGTAGGCTTCAGGGCCACAACACCACACAGTGCTCCAGGATTACGAGTAGACCCACCTGTATCTGAACCCAAAGCCCTGCAAAGTAATTACCAAAACAGTACACTTTTTAATTTATACGCAACATTTTGAATCAAATCTTTCTTTTCATATTTCTTTGTGACATTTTTATGGCACCACTGGATGTGAATGTGCTCCCTCACAGGTAGCTGGTGAGTAAGGCCACAGCTGCAGCACTTCCTCCTGAACTTCCGCCAGTGACGACCCAGTCAGTGTCTGGCTCTGCCCCTGTCTGGTCTCTGTAGGGAGCAGCATAGCTCCAGGGGTTTCTCACCGGGCCAAAAGCCCCATCAGTACTGCCGGCACTGCAAGACAAATAAATAAGTAAGTAAGACAGTAACAGTCAGTATGTCTCTTCCTGTAGGCCACTGACATTGATAACAATGGCCTTACCCCATAGCAAATTCATCCATGTTGGTCTTCCCGATGAGGACAGCCCCTTGGTCAAAAAGCTTCTGGACCACTGTGGCATTGTAGGGTGGAGTGTAGTCTGTAACACAAGTAACAGTAGGTTAGCATTGGAAAATATAAGACATAGTAACGTTCACTGAGGTCCACACAAACCTTTAAGCATCCTGGAGGCACATGTTGTCTTAATCTTTTCTGTGCAAAAGTTGTCCTTGACTGCAAAGGGGATTCCATCCAGAGGACCTTTGGGGGCACCTAAAGGAAAACAAGATCAGTAACGCCCATGACTCTAGGCAGAATACTTAGGATACACGCTCACGTGTCCACACCTTGCAGCAGTCTGGTCTCTGCTTCTTGAGCCTGCTTCAGTGCCAACTCCTCTGTCACAGTGATGTAAGCGTTAAGATGTTGTGTTTTCTTGATGCGGTTCAGACACTTTTTGCAGAGCTCTGTTGGGGTGATTCTTCCCTCCCTGAGTGCCAAAGACACCTGGAGAACAATAATGAAACAGCAGTGGTAGATTTTACTCAATGGGGCTTTATCATTAATAACTGCTATGTTTTATTCAAGTGTTCCAATTAGCCATGACTGTGTGATAGTGTGACAGCATGCACAACATTAGGACCTTGAAAGCTGCTAAACAGAATCCAGCCATCATTTGGCAAACTTTATTGTACTCCTCTGCTTTTCTTACTTTTTCTCCTAAAATATCTGTGATGAAAAGGGCCTATTACTGAACTTAAGGGTAACATCACCTACATTTAAAATTCTAACTGGTTATTTCCATTGCCTAGTAAAGTTCAGTCATAAGGTAAAAAGTCTGAAGATGCTCAATAGATAATAGGCTCGTTCGAGATGAACTGTGCCTCGCCTTGCAAGGGGATGAGGTCAGACAGCTGCAGCAAGAGGCGGTGACAAAAGGCTGCGGTGAAGTCGGACAGTTTCCCGACAGTTTCCAGCAGCCTTCAGTCTGTACAGGAAGTCACAGAGACACCCATCCTGTTCGATCTGATGCTGATTTATTAAAATGTTATAAGACCCATATGTCAGCTTGTTTTCAGTCTCCAGTTGTTTTCATTATGAGAGAGTGACCTATTAAAATGCTTTACAGGTGATCTGTAATTTACATCCATGGTTCAACCTCCATTTTACATGAATTCTCATGTAAATCAGCATCATGTCAGTTTGCTGCTGTAGAGCAGACATGTCCCCTCTACCACATAGGCTAAATGAATTAATAATATTTTAATATTTATTTTATTTCAATATTTTCCGAGGAATAAAAAATACAAGACCTCACATCTGTACAAGTATTTGTGATGCTAAATTCTTCAACAATTAAAACAGACCATTGTTAATATACGATACAGTATGTGTGTTTATAATGAATGTATTTAGTCTGTGACTACTAGACTTCACCATCAGTCTCACATGTATTCTGTTAACTGAATAAACTTCCAAATCAGACGAACATCTAAATCTCTGATTTTCAGCAGAAATTAACAGTTTATCAAAAACATCATACTGCTGAGTCCAGTGTGCATTGTGCTGCAATTGCCAGTGATCGAATCTCTGCCCTGGCTCCTCTTGATCGAGCCTCATAAATAAAAGGCTGACTTTGTGGACCCACAGACAGTTTGTTTTCTTTTTTTATATATTCAAATGAGCTTTATTCTATTGTAGTGTTCTCAGTTCTGACACAGAAAAAGTACCCATAAACTCAAGACATTCCCCTGGCTGCTCTCAGTGTTATCTAGAACATCCTTCACCATTCATTGTCTATGGAGCAGCTCCACACTATACATACTGAAATCATACATTTGAGTTGTAACACTTTAGTTGTTGGATTTGGGAGGGAGCTGTTCATGTCTATGGACTGTCTTAGGTCAAGTGTGACGTGCATGAATTTTGAAAATGGGCTTAGTTACCATGAAAGTACAAATGAGGCATTTGCTGCCTTAAGTATTTAAATTTTACAGTATTCTTCTACTTCAATACATGTCAGTGGTCAATGTTGTGCTTTTTACTTCACTACATTCATTTGTCATTTCTCTGAAAATAAAGATTTTACATGCAAAGACAATATAATACGATGCAGTGCTCCATATTAAAGGACCATAACAGCGTGTAGAAACACAGATTATCAGATGTTAGGGGACAGCTAACCGCCCACACACATTTTGTTAGCAACTTCATAAAGCAGTAAGTTTTTTAATAATATGTCTTCTCTGCTACGTTAATAATACGTCGTAATGTAGTTTCTCTCACTATACAGTTGCATGACAACATATTCCAGTTATTTCGCCCAAGCGAAGGAAGCAAATTTTCTATATTATTTCACTTAAGCTAACCTAAGTTATGAATTGACAGCACAAAACGTCCAACATGCGCCTAATATGCACAAAACAAACACGACGTAGTGCGCTCAAGGAGAAAGGAAATAGCCGCACTAACCTCTCTTATTGTCAGGCTGAGCATGTTTACAGTATTTTTGAGACAACCTTTCAAATTAACAACAACCTTCGCACAGTGTGTAGCACCTGCAGGCCGCCATGTTTGTTTGAGTAACCAACGTCTAACAGCGGTTTCTCTGATTGGACAGGGGCTGAGGAAACCGAGCTCTGATTGGTGGAGAGGCTGGGCGCTGTAAAAGTCACCGGTCCAGGAAGTGGCAGGGTGCAGAAGAAGACGTTGATTTGAAACGATGATAAACTCTGGATTTATTTCATTTATCGAAATCGATAGTTAGAAATGTTTATACAAGGAGGAAGTGTTAATGGTCAGAATGTAGACGTAGCGTTTAAAGAACTTAAATAAGCGATTTACTGTCATTTTGTCGTCCAGTTAGATTCCTAACAGACATTTAAAGAACTGCAAATTTACAGTTGCACTATTTTATTTGACAGTATTCAAGCTTTTAGGGGCTGAAAGATGAGTTCTGTGAGACACTTAGTGTACAGTAGGTGGTTGTTTCACCACAGTAAATCTCTAAGTGTGAACTCATCAGTGTGCAGGCATGGCAGGCAGACAAGACTGTTCAGTACTACTAGAAGCTGCAGGACCGTCATGCCTGCATGGGTTATTGATAAATATGGAAGCAGTGATGTGTTGCGGTTCACCAAAAATGCCAGTTTCCCCATCATCGACTACCCTAATGAGGTTATTGTTAAAGTGTTTGCAGCAGGACTGAACCCACTCGATGTCAGCATGAGAGGTGAGTGACAATAGTGCATGTTTACAGTGGCATCAAATTTTCACCTGCAGACTGAGAAAAAAAAAATGATAGAGACTTTACTAACTATAGAGCAAGGCAGTAATTATACTGTATATTGGGGGTGAAACATCCCTCAAAATCCATGTAAGACACACACACACACACACACACACACACACACACACACACTCACTCACCACTCCCCAGCATAGTGATTAAAAAAGCTTAATCACCACTGATTGTGTAATCTATAATTTTATGAATTCTTATACTTTTCCAATGGTATTCTGTGTGTTCTTGGTGTTTCAAACGTATTGCTGAAACACTGTGCCAATAATAACACTTGACTTTAGTCAGGCCATGTGTGGAAAAGGTAATATTAACATTAAGATGAAATTTTGCACTGAAACTGCGATGTGGAAATAGATAATATTTTGCTAAAAAAGAGTTAGTAGCCCTTTTTACACAGAGATCGTGTTAAAGGGTCACTCCCAAGTCCCTTCTTTATGCCACCTTTGAATTTTTACACAGAACCAAAACAACAGCAGCATCATGCCGCTCCAGTGAGTGGTTTTAGACAGCATGCGGGCATTGCGCAGTCACAAGAGGCGTGATGGGTGTGACGCGTAACACAACAGCGTCAGCCTCTAGTGCATTGACGGTGTTTTAAAAACAATAACAATGGCATTAACATGGCAACAACAATAATTTACTGTCCCAGTCATATGACGCTTGACCTTGTCCTCTGCTTGGAGGGTAAGGAGCTCCCGGACCTCATTGTTTTCCCAATTCGTGGGCATTTTCGGCTGCTGTTCTTCTTCTTTTGAGTTAGCTGCTAACTGCCATCAGTTACATTTTGAATTTCCTGGTGGCGGGTTGGACGCACAACATGTTGTCAAAAGGTCACACCCATCCCGCCCATGCTGTCTTCCTGCCAGCTGTTCCATTTATATAGACCTCGTTTCAGTGATGTTACCACCTCACATGCCGGGTTAAAGGTAAAACGTCTCTGTCCCGCTATTACGCAATTGTACCTTTTATACAGAATGGCGAGGCGGCATGACGGCATGAAATTGCCACCCTGAAGAGGCAGTGTAAAAGGGGCTAGTAATTGCATGCAGTGGAATTTGGCCACTTTGCAAGTACTGATCAATCAATCATCACTAATGTAAATTATCATAGCCAAGTTACCTGCTGTTTATTAGCCACATGTTCACCCAGCGACTAACAATAGTGCTCACGGGCGTATTCAATCAAAATTAATGTTATGTTAAGGTTATTTGTCAGATAGCCCATGTGAAGTCTGAGAAAAGTGTCCGTTATTTATATGTTGCGACGCAGGTGTAATTTATGTAGACTTTGGTAGCTTTCATGTATTGCATAATTGCATATTCCTTTTGTATATTGTTTAACTGTATTTGCTTATGATAAATAATAGAATAAAATAGGGAATTATTTTTCAAATTTATACTTTTTTAGATGGGCAGGGAATGGGGTCCCCCCAGTGTTGACCCCAATTCAACAAATAAATCCACATCTGACATTTGACTGCATATTCAAGATCAATAGTATTATTGGTGGTATTTTCTTCTGTTTTAATAAAATACATACTAAACAGTGAGCATACAGGGTCTGACACTGACATTGTCTGTGGTTACATGTTTCCTTAAATGAATCACACAGCCCACCATTCTTCACCCACACAGCCAGTGCCTGTTATACCTCTGTGATCTTGAAGGTGATGGTGGGGTAGTGCGGGGGTGGACAGAAAGGGGCAAAGGCATTGATAGTTTCTGAGGTCGCTTAGTGGAAGTTTAAGTTTCACCAGCTGGATTGTACATTGATTATTGTATATTGGAGGGTCTTATTTTGTCCCTGCCTTACATGCAAGTTTAACTACACGAATACCACTACATGAGGCCTGTCTTCCCTGAGATAGCTGTGTTAGCTATTAAGCAACATTTTCCATTTGCATAATCAGTAAATACGATCCTATCTTTTTTAGATACTGTAGCGGAACTTAATCAAAATCAATCGTCCACTAGCTACCCATCTTATTTTACTTTTTTTTTTTTTTGCAGAGGAATAGATTCATAGAGTCAAAATAAGTTTTTGATCCTCAGGTCCTACAGGCCCTTATTTTTTAAAATTCATACACTGACTTTCAGGTAGTACCTCACAAATTTCATCTCAAGCATTGTCTAAGCAGGTGTTGGCTGCCAAAACTACTTCCTGCCTCCTCAACCCCTAACCAGAGAAACCTTTTAATGATTTCTGACTGATTCTGGGACCCACAGTGCTAACCTCTAACCTACCATTGATCTTAAAAGCACTGGATAGAGTGGTGGCTCAACAATCTTTGGTCTGCCAAACAAACAGCAATAATTTTAAAGCTTTTGAATCATTTTTGATGAGTATTTTTCACTGTCTTCAAATATTCTGACATTATCCAATAAATTTAGAAAATAATGGGCAGATAATTTTAGCAGCCTCTATACATGCAGCATTTCAACATCAACATTTTATATCTTGTGTTGTTGTTACAGCAAATGATCACAGATGACATGTAATCATAAACTCTCTCCCTGTCAGGTGGCTACGGTGCTGCCACAATGTCTGCGAGGAGAGACCCTCTGAATATCAAGCAGTCAGGCAGCGAGTTCCCTCTCATCCTGGGAAGGGATGTGTCTGGGGTCATCATGGAGTGCGGCCTGGATGTGAAGTACTTCAGGGAGAGGGATGAGGTAAACGAAGCAAATAGCAGGGGAGAGAGATGTGTGCATGTATGCTCAGTAAGCCCTCCTGTTTACGGAAACAACTTATTCCTGCACACAGTGAGTCATGTATGAATAAAGTATGAGTGTGAAGTCATGGTGCTGTAAACAAAAACATTCAGCTGTGGTAACAGTGTGAAAACTGGGTATTGAAAAACAGATAAGACAAGATAGATGAGGATCATTCAGGCACATTGACAAAACTGTAAAAACACACGTGTGCTGATATGTGATGCCACATGCTGATGGTAAAGTCAGTGTTAGCAAGTCAGTGGTGCAAGCAGCTGGTGGTGTGGGAGTGTGTTCTTGGCTAACATTAGACTCTGTAATGCCAACTTAGCATCAACACCACGGTGTATCTGAGCACTGCAGATGACCTAGTTCAGTCCTAGTCCATTTCTGACCACAGTGTTCACTTTGTCACAACAATCATTCTACCAGGATTATGCACCGTCATCTCCACCTGGCTCAGAAACATGATGTGACTCAAGTCTTTACTTAATGTCTCGGCCCTTTGTGGTAGAATAGGATTGTA
This sequence comes from Epinephelus awoara, assembly GCA_035609425.1. Classification (NCBI taxonomy): domain Eukaryota; kingdom Metazoa; phylum Chordata; class Actinopteri; order Perciformes; family Serranidae; genus Epinephelus; species Epinephelus awoara. The sequence continues at coordinate 27,381,500 of CM069309.1, forward strand.
CAGCAAACTGTGAGATGCTGTTGAGTCTTATTAGACCGGTGTGGCAAACTGATGAATTTAACTTTTTGTTATTAGCTGTTTATTAACCTGGAGTGTTTGTAATTGATAATATATTAAAGAAGGAAACAGAATACCTTGTAGAGCTGGAATTAGTCAATTTATTGATTAATTGGTTGGAAAAAGTAAATAAGAAATAAACTTTATTCAGAGTTGTTCAATTCTATCAAACTAAATGCAATCATTTAAAGTGTAACTTCTGTATTTTTCAACTTGGACTCCATTTTCCTATGTTTTTGTGTCTAAGGGAACAGTTTATGAAATTAGTCCAGTGTTGAGCCAGAGCACTGCAGCGAAGTAGATCCTTTTTGTTTTAGCAGAGACAGCCCAAAATCGCTATCCCCAAAGCCACCAGACAGCATTTAATTAAATAAAAAGCCATTTTAACGTGTACAGAGCCAACATGTTTTCACAACTAAGTGGGTGAATTAAGGGTTTATTTCAACCAAACCAGAGTTGGTTGTGAGGGTTTTTTCTTTCAACTTTGAATGCAGTGTGTTTTATGAAGACAAAATTGCTGTTTCTTTAAATGCAGTCTGGTGGCCCCAACAAAAAGGTCTATCTCTGTAGGGATCCTTGCCTGAGCGATTCTTCTCATGGCTGCCGGACCAGTTAAAAAAAATTCTGTTTCCTTTGGTCAGTAAGACACAAAAACATTGAAAAATTGGATTCAGGTTTAAAAAATAATGAAGCTACCTTTTTAATAGATCCAGCTTTTTTTTTTTTTTTTACTTCTGTGCCGGTGAAGCAAGACAAAGCACAACCTGCGATTTAGCATTTACAGACATCAGATACAGTCATACATTAGCAGAGAATAGGGAAGTGCACAATAGTGCAACATAGGTCAGACATAGTGCAGAGATGTTTGATTGTGATACACACATGTGATTTGTTTTACAGAAAGTGTTAATTACAGCCCTGATACACAGCAAAATTTGGAACTTCCTTATTTCAATTTCAAATGAGTTTCAGCTCATGTTGGCTTTTTTAGTTCATCCTCAGCTGTTCTCAAACACCTCAAAACTCCTTTATAATTATTATGCTTTTTTACCCTTTACAGGTTAGTCATATTTAAATTTTCATTTCAGTTTACAACCATGTGTTTAACACCTAGTTTTCATTTTGAATATGATTTAGATTGTACATGACGTTAAATGACCTTGGTATCTGTACAGTATGTGTTTGTGTTTGTGTGAAGCTTTTGAGCAGATTTAGCAATTCATGAAGTCATGTTCTGCTTTTTCTAACCACACATTTGTTGACTTACCCAGGCAGTGCTAAAATAGAGAGTGACTCACTGTTTGACGTTACACATGTGCTACTTTTGATTTGATACTTCACTGCACAGTCTCATCATACTAAACTATTAACTGTATAGAAATGTAGACACACAGTTGTTTGTATCTTTGGTTAATGAGTGTCGTGGTGCTGTGTGTCTTCCTCAGGTGTGGGCAGCTATCCCACCATGGAAGCAGGGCAGCTTGGCTGAATTTGTGGTGCTGAGTGCCAATGAGGTATTGTTCATCTGATGGACCACGTTGTTGGTTTGAGCTAATATTGTTAGTGCTGCTGCACATGTTTCAGTTTCATGTTGACGTTTGCTGCTATCTCTATGGAAGTTTATCTCTTTTTCATCACTATCAGATCTGTGTAGACAGTTTCCTTTTTGTACATTATGGTTTGTTTCAGTTAATCATTTTCAATATCCCTCTAAAGTGACTCACTGGTACTTACATAAAATTGAAACATCCACATTAAAAAACAAAAATTAAGGTATGTAAAGATCAGCTAAATAAGATACAGTTGCACTGGCACTGAGATGCTTTTTCACAGTGACTCAGCAGGGATACTGCTGTAATGTGTTGAGGCCGTGCTACTTTTATAACTGCTATTATTATCAATGTGTGTTGTGCTCAGGTGTCCCACAAACCAAAGTCACTGAGCCACATAGAGGCCGCAGCCATTCCCTACGTGGCAACCACTGCTTGGTCGGCACTGGTCAACACCGGTGGGCTCAGTAAGGACAACTGCGCCAAGAAGCGGTGAGGAATAAATACTGCCACACCGTCTCTCTCACACACACACACACACACACACACACACACACACACACACACACACACGCATACATACATGCACACACAATTTCCACTTGTTGTTAATCCCTGTCCACCCCAAAGAAGCTCCCTGTCTTTGATCTAACCAATTATTCCACTCAGTGCTCTTTCTAAGCTTAGCCCGCTCCATAATGAGCCTCTGGGTGATGTGCTGCGGTTCTCTGGCAGCAGCTCAGACGCTCGTTTGCACTGCGGCAAACTTGACACGCTAAAGCCCGCAGTGCATTTGACATGAATCCTAATGAGGGAGCGTCATTGTCGACACATTCATTGTACTTGTCTGCTTTTCCTCTTCCCCACAGGGTTTTGATCCTTGGAGGGTCCGGGGGAGTGGGAACTTTTGCTATACAGGTATGTGTGATGATAGCAAAGTTGCATGTTCTTCACATTATGTGGCTATGTAGCATTTTAAAGACTCAGAACAGCCTGCTGTAAATACAAACCTATATATTAGACCCTTCGACCACAGTGTAAATGTGAACAAAAGCACCGGTGTTATAAAAAGTCTCTTCAGCCTGTCAGGTTTCAGACTGTGCTGCACACCTTGCTCAGTGACCTGAATACTGTAGCTCACATTTCAGACTAACACTCGATCTTATTAATTATACATTCTGTTTGCTTCTCAAACATTGGGTAACATTCTGCTCCCTGCAATTACCCAAACATACATTTGTTTTGTAGTTAAACATAAATGATACAAACAATTGGTACTATCATTTTTGTCCAGATGTTGAAGGCTTGGGGAGCCCATGTGACTGTTACCTGCTCCCAGAATGCAGAGCGGTTTGTAAGGGACCTGGGGGCAGACCATGCGGTGGACTACACTGCCGGACCCGTCGAGGAGCCGCTCAGTGCTCTGGAGAAGTGCGAACCCCCCCCCCCCCACACACACACACACACACACACATCTATGGTCATTTTTCATTCATGTTGGTGTTTAATTGGAGTTGGTGTTGCATTTATCAATGACTTGCCCTTGTTACCAAGGCAACCACAGTCCCTCTAGCTGCAGCCGGCTCATTAGTGCAGGAAAACTTCAGTTTTCTAATGAACTTAATCACAATCAGACTGAACCTCTCTCTTTAATTCTGTCATCTACACCTACAGATTTTCCCTTTCATTTACTTTGTCTTTTATGCTCACATGTATGTGTCTCTGCTTGTGTCTCTTGTTTTCACCAACCCTACCCCTCTCCACCTCAAGATTTGACCTGATCCTGGATAACATTGGGGGGGACACAGAGCGGTGGGCGCTGACTCTGCTTAAGCCTTGGAGCGGTGCCAAGTATGTCACCCTCGTAACACCGTTCCTCCAGAACACCGACAGGCTGGGCATCGCTGATGGCATGATGAAGACTGCTGCAACAATGGGCACCAAAGCCCTCAAGGTAACCATATTAGAATAACACAGATGCAGTTTGATTAATTCCATATTCAGAGATTTATTGGTTTGGACCCAGTTCTTCTTACTCTACCATGCCAAGAAGAAAGAATTCCTGGAGAAACTTTAAAAACTGGAACCATAGGAAAACATTTTGCACACTTCTGTCAACAGTCTTGGTCTAAAAATGTCCCTGCAAAAACAAACATTACAATGTTATCAGGTGATTCAGTTAAGCCATTCTGCGCTTACGTAAAGTACATGGCGAAATGTATGTGGACATCCAAACAAAGAATGTCGACACTCACAGATTACACTCAAATGTGATTGCTGAACATCTCATTTCAAAACCATCAGCATTAATCTCCTGCTATAACGGCCCCTGTTTGTCTAGCTAGGAAGGCTTTCCGCAAGTTTTAAAAAGCTGGCTACATCGATATACCTCCGCTTAGTCACAGTAACACTTGCTAGGTTGGGTACAAGTGGCAACCTCAGGTGCTTAAAGGATAACTTTGGTATTTTTCAACCTAGGCCCTATTTCCCCATGTGTATGTGTGTGCGTATGATTCATAGGTACAACTTGTTTTAAAATTGGTTCAGTATTTAGGGAGGCGGATGCAGCCGGCAGCCGCGAAATGAGCTAAAACGATAGATATGGGGGCAAATGCGTCCCATATAAGTTTGCGCATTAAAAGTGCTTTTTTTCACCACTGACCGGTTCAGATCGCCAGTACTATCTCTGTAAATAGCATACTAAGCGTTTCCTTGACCCTTCACTTCCTGTGGGCTGTGTGTGACGTCATCTCCCGAGCGCTTTGCTTGTTGCTATACTGCTGTGCGGTAGATATGGGGGCAAATGCGTCCCGTATATCGCAAACGGACCGTTTGCTGTGGGTTATTAAAATACTGATATACATGATATTTGTGAGTTTTGACATTTGGATTTATTCAGTTTGTGATTTTTGGGTCGGCACCCTGTGATTTTTTCACACGGTGAGTCGAGCACGTCAATTCTTTAGTTTAGTTTATGTCATGATAACAATCTGAGCCTGTCAGCGGCAAAAACAAGCACTTGTAGTGGACATGAATTGATGATGAACAATTGACGATTAACATCACATTGCAGACTTTATCGCCGCTGCCAAGTTCAGCGATCTCAATTTTAAAATTAGTCACTTAGACATAAAAGCTTTGGAAATAGGGTCCAAGGTGAAAAGTACAAAAATAGCATCTAACAAAAGAAAGGTCAAAGTCAAAGACGCGGCCTACAGCCATTACATATTCCTTCCACATGTAAAAAGCACTCATTTCTTAAATTGGCATTACAGCTGAAAATATTGTATGTTACTTAACAAGTAGGTGGATAAACGTCCAACACAAACAACATAGCAACAGTTGTGATTAGCCAGTGATCTGCTCCAAATGCCAGCTGACTGCATTGAGACAAACTTTGTGAAAATGCCTCAGTCATTTCCTTTCAGATAAAGGAGAAAACTGTTGATTGCCAATACCACAGACTTTGTGATATTTTTCCGGTTACTATGGCTACAGTGTTTCTCAGTCAGTCTCTGCTGTCTGTGTAACTCAGATTACAACATCTCCCCTGAACTCTAACTTCATTATGCATGTGCAGCACATCTGTGGTGTTATAGTGAGGATATATTCAGAATAAAATACCCTTTACCCAACACATACACAATCCTGGAGCTCAGTAAATTCAGTGTAAGTGGCATCCTGTCTGCGTGCCCGCAGCAATTAACATCATGCAGAGCAAAGCTTGCTTGCAGTGCATTTGTGGCTAGTGTGTGTATGTATGTCACATCTGTGCATTACCGTCACCACGTCTTTCCACTCAAATCATAACCACACAATCCACAAGCGAACTGACACAAGCATGTGTCGCCGTTGTTCGAAGTCAAAACATCTCACTTCCTTCTTGGTTCAATGACTGGTTACACCTAAAGCGCAATTTGTGACCCTGACACTTTTTTTTTATTAGTTGAGGTAATTTAGGAAATGGTTTCACATGAATGACCTGAAGAAGAAGTTCAGGTATTAAAGGTGTGTAGTATCTAGAAGTTGTAAGGGAAAGCGGTGTGTTGCAGATGGAGCACACATTTACTGGGTGAAATTACTGAGTAACAAGTGCACGTAACAAGTGCTATGTGGTAAATACAAGAGATGTGCTTAATAAAGCATGTTTCCATGACATTACAGTCAGTAACAAGGAAACTGAGTGTTGACACATTTCTACATGAAACAGGATGTGAGGTGGAAGTAATGTGGGGAACTTCAGTTGTTCCAATGTGATAGAAAGTTTCAGAGGGCTTTGCTGATGATATTTATCCCGCCTGTTCTGTAGTTTTAAAAATGAATTATCTCTGGCCACAGTGACACAAGTATTGGAAAAAAAAACAACAGTTTAAAATGTTTTGAGTTTATCGTGAACCAAAATTATGGATTTTTTAATTTTTCAACTCATCCACGTTATTTTGAGTGATTTACAAATGGAATTGACCCTTCGCTAAGCCTCTCCCTTAATCAGTCACTGTCCAATCCTACGTTAGCAACCGTGGGTAGCAACCGAGAGGTCCGTCAAGCTTTCAGCAGAAGCTGATATGCCGAAGCGGCGTGCACACGGTAACGTTACCTTCAAGTCCGACACCTAATACCCAAAAAGTGTCGAAGGTGGTGTTGAATTTTTCCCCTTCCCCAAGCCCAAGACCCAAGGAAGATATGGCTAAAACAGTGTGGAAGACAACATAAACAGCTGAATCTAGCAAAGATCAATAAAAACACCTACGTTTGTTCCAAGTTAAGATGCTAATTAACGTTAGCTAACGCTAGCTTTGTGTGCTAGCTGCTCTCCCTTTGTCTGCCACAAGGAGGGTCAATTGCTAACTCAGCCGTTGGCAAAAAGCGGTGACATATATTAGAGCGCTGATAATAATAATAATTGTATAAAAAAACCTGAAAGGAAGTAGTCAGATATTTTAAGTGTCATTGTATGACTGATTAATTGATTGGTTGGGCTTACAAGACAGTAAACAGAACAACAGCCTGGATGGCCACATGACAGATCAATAACAAGAAGTCCACAAAAGGAAAAGCAAACATTTCACAACAGCCAAATTCCATAACAGAAACATCTTATTATTTTGGGTACAACGTTCTCTGTGTTAAGTGCCAAGCATTTTCTATAAATCTTGCCAAGGCAAAGGTCTCCTTATCAAAAGCCAATGCAACATCTCACCTTCGGACAACCAAAATAAATCAGGATTTCTCCACTGAAATTTTTCAAACAGGTGGTTTCTTAAAGGGCCAGTGTGTAATATTTGGCAGGGTTTATTATCAAATCTGAATCTGAATCTGAATATTCTCCACATTAATATGTGTGTGTATAATCGCTATTTAAAATTCGTTTGGTTTTCGTAGTCTTATAATTATGCTTTTATATATATATATATATATATCTATAAAGGGCCTTGCTTTAGAGAGGTCGCCATCTTGCGCCACCATGTATGTACGGCAGACGGAGCGGACAATCCAGCCAGCCAGAGAACTCATTTCGCGTGTATAAATAAACCAACAAAGACAGCGGAAGGAAGGAAGAAGGAGGAAACAGCAGAGAGTGTTAGTAGTTCGTCGATAGAGAGTAGTGAAAAGTTTTTTTAGTTATAAAGTTTGCGAATGGACCACACTTACCACGCAACAGGAGAGAATGAACCCGAACCGTCATCTGCGAGGAAAAGAAGATGCGGCACTTTTCCTCCTGATGATATATTTCCCCAACGATGGTAGCACCGAATCCCATTCTGTGCAGCAAAATGGGAGCAGAGGATTCAGCCTGTCTCCTCGCCCGCTCAGCTTCCAACACATGTATTTCCTCATCTGTGTACTCCGGCTCAAACAGGTATGGCTCTGGATCTGTGTCCGCTACAAGAAACTCTTCAAAATCGCATTCAAAGTCGTCCATTGCAGCTGCTACAGTCCGGAGATATTGCTAGGCTAAATAAACAGCTGAGCTCTGTTTACAGGCTACGCTGTCAGTCAGTGTGCGGGCTGGAGAATGGTGGAGCAGAGAGGGGAGGGGGTCCCTGCTAGGTACTGTAAACGAGTATGTGTGTATTAAGTATCGGTGTTACGCTAGAAGAGTTTGGGACGGAGTCTTTTACCCCCTGGAGTGTTACCGGAGTTTTTGGAGTGCTCAAATAAACGGGCCTTTTTCCCGAACGCTACTCTGGTCTCCTGCTCGTGAGGGATTCATTACAATATCGTAACATGGTTTAGATTTCTAAATAAACATTCACCTCGTCGTTAGATAGACCTACTCCTGAAAAACTCGTGTCTGCGCAAGGCTTTTTGTCCCTACGCGGCCACCGTCAGTTACCCGGCAGGAGGGGTGAGTGAGTGAGCCCTGCAATCTAGAATTTGACCACTGATGTCACTGTTTTCAACCCATTTTACACACTGGCCCTTTAAATCACAGCATAAAGGGCATTGAAACAGAAAATGATATTCATCTTCAACAACCTCAAGATCACTAAAGACACATATACGTTGCTCCTCCAGGATACCTTCATATCCGCCTACTTCAATAGCCAGAGGAAGGGTACCAGTTCTTAACTGGGCTCAAAGGGACCTCTGTCCCCTCTTCACTATGTTTATATTACACTGCAAATTGTTCCTAAGTATATCATTTGAATCAGAAAACGAAAATAATACAGAAACCTCTTTTGCCCAAGGATGATTATGACTTCTATCCCAGTTAAAAATCTTTTTGGTCAGCCTTTCCTCAGCGGTTCCACAACTGAACTATTTCACACCTCACATCAAGACACGGTTGTATGAGGTACTTATAGTCAGTGAAATATTTTCCCCGCTTTACCTTGCTGTCAGATAGCCTTTTCTGACAGGAACTGAAGCTGTTATCTATGCTCTCTTCAAAGCCACCAGAGTCCACTGATAAAAACAGAAATTTTACTTTGCAGAATAGGGAAGTTGCTGGTCTACCAATGCCTTTATTGGCAGAGGGCTAATAATTGCTTAAATGACTAAACTCAACAGGCTCGTATTTTGGACATGCGTCTATATGGGACAGGCCTTTAATTCCTTTTACACAAAACTATAACAGGCCTTTATTAGTCAAAATGTGTAGCCACAACCGGCTAGTAAAAGAGACTGGGCGTTTGATTGGAACTAGGCTTTTAATCAAAGGTTTACAGTATATGGAATAGTACTTATCAAACAATGATACAACAGTTTGATACATTTACTGTATAACCAAAGCTTCTAGGAGGTGAATGTATTATGGAGCATTTTCTCAAGAGTTGGTGGAGACCAAAACAGAGCTAGGAGGAGAAAGAATATTGGAGCTAATATTTGCTAACATATTCATGAGGTGATAATATGTCAGAATTGTGTTTTAGCATTTTTGTCAAGTAGGTATAGAGTTGTATGGGAAAATTGTTACCAAGGTATTTTGTTGCAATACGGCTTTAAAGCATAAGGGCACAAGTATACGGCCTTTCATCGACGCAGCCAAAACGTCTGATACTGGTGGTCTCCGCTAGGGGCAGACCACAGCACTCAGACACAGAGGTCGCGAAAAGCGAAGAAGGCGGTGACACTGTTTTTCCGGATGTAATAGTCAATACACAAACATGGATACTCTTGACGAAGAGAAGATTATAATTTTATGTCTTTTAAGATCTCGGCAGAGGAAAGGCGTCATCTCCGCCGCCATCAGAGATGGTATGTGCGGCCAGACCTCACGTTCACGGTCTCTAGAGGTCTACTTCGCACGAGCACCTCTAGTGTTCATGTCAGCATTGCGTTACCTCGCATCAAAGTAAGCAGCCTACGCACCAAACGACAGCAAAATACGCATGGCAGCCATGATGCGTATGCGCACGCATTGTCTGCAGCAAGTATACTTCTCACATAAGGCTGACATTATTCTATTTTTTTTCTATCATCAACAAATCCTGTCGACAGACCAAAACCAACAATGTGTTAATCTGTCTCTCAATGTTTTTGCCTTCCTAGCCTGTCTAAGACACTCAGCCCCAGGCCATTTCATCACTCCTGAAGATGTAAATCTTTCAAGATGGCTCACAAAGATACAGTTCCAAACAGCCAGGCACCTAAATATTTCCCAAGCATTAATCAAACATGAGTAAACTGTTTAGAGCTGTGAATAAATGCAAATTTAGTGCACTAGTAAGTAGTTACAACAGCGGAGCTTTGGATTGGCTCAAAATAAAGCGGCCATGTCCCTGGTAATGCCACCCAGCACAACAGTGCAGCTTATTCATGTCTTTTTAGCCATGCTAGTGACATGACTGAATAGATGACAGTGTCTACTCACTACTTTGGTCACATCCAACAACTACTACTACAGTTTTCACTTACCCTAAAAAAATTGCACATATATTGATGGTCCCCAGAGCATGTATCCTAATCATTGACTTTTCCTGTAGTGCCACTGTAACGGCAGATTTGAATGGTTTGTGACCAATTAGTTTTTAATGACATTTCCATTAGCCACAGTTATACTTTTTATTTAGTGCTAATTAGCAAATGTTAGCATGCTGCCATACAAACTAAGATGGTGAAGATGATAAGTATGACCTGTTAAACGTTAGCATTTACCTCAAAGCAGTATTATTCTAAAGTACAACCTCACTGAGCCGCCAGACTTGAATTAGTCATTAACTTGAAACTTAAGAAAAGGAGGATTATAACGGGCCGGGACAGCCCCACAGAGACTTGCCCTTTCCTCTTGTTTTTTTTTTTTCTGTGACTTTGTTAAACTGAGAGGTTCGCCCCCAGCGTTAGCAGAAAGAGATATGACATGAAACAGACTGTACATGCAGATGTTTGGGGGGCGTTGGGTGTTCGTTGCTTTCCACACAACAACATTTAAATGTGGGATTTAAACTGTAGTTGCGGCTGCATATTTGTTTACTACTGTATTCCTTCACTTGTCACTAAATTTCTTCACTTCCTGTCCAGCGTATAAAGAAAGTGTCCAGTTCTGTCTCCCTCTTCTACTGACCCTGAACCCTTTTCCCCGTCTTCTTGCTGTGTGTGTAACAGGATATTGTCATGCTGTGTGATGCCTTAATGGTGCCTTAGAGATGCAACATGGCTGCTCATTTAAGTTCTATTTTTACAGAAATCGAATGAACAGTCATGTGGCCCACTTTTCCTCTTTTGAACTTTAAACTCCCTCGGTAGAATTGTAAAGGGCTCAGCTGATTTAGTTTTTTATGGTCACACCTTGTGTTTCAGACAGTGTAACAGAAGATCAACAAGGAGAGGTACGCTCCCACAGGGAGGATCTAATTTACAACAGCATTGTCTCTCATTAACACCCACACCATACCTCCAATCACAACTAAAATCTGAGACAAATTATTCAGACTGACGCAGCAGAGGTGTCTTTTTCCATTTGCATTGTTTTGGTGTTGATAGCTGTGTTTTCAGTCAGAACTGACACACAACTGTACTCTATAGAGCTGATGTGGAAAGACGAAGCGAAGAGTGATGATGCCTAAAAACACATGAAAAAAATGAAAGAGGGATATACAGCGTAGAGACAGGAAGCAGAAAATACTGTGCGCACACACACACACACACACACACACACACACACACACACACACACACACACACAGTTTACTTTGTTCATAAAAGGAAAACTTGAGCGCCCACAGCTGGCTTGGTTGTTACAGTGTCCTCATTGTCTTCATTTCAAAATAAGCCTTAAGGAAACACGTTAAGTAACTCCTTTATATCAGGTGCACAGGTGCAAACATAACAAAAGATTGAGTCAACTCGTTTTTCCTTTTGTCATGAGTTGCAGGTTATCCTACTGAGCTGTTAAAGGTTTAAAGGAAAATGGGCTTCATCTCCACCCAGTCACCTGACACACATTAGACCTTTGGATATAGGCGCACATCGAGTAATGTAGTTTTTATCTATAATAATAATGACTTTATTAAGGACACAATTGTATGCAATATATAACGCAAGATTAACAAACATTTATGGAGACAAACAGTTCTAAACTGTCAATCGCAATTCTTTGACACAAATAGGGAAGTACACTAGCCAGGGCTACAGGCCTACAGTCATCAGTACTATTAATTTGTCCTTTAGACAGGAACTAAGAGAACTGAGATCATCAAGTCAGGTAGAATGCTGGGAAATAGCAAGCCTGTAAACTAAGTGGTGAGAACAGGAAGTTTATTGATAAACTAGTATATTTTAGATGTTCCGCATTGACATGATCAGTTTGACACAACTTGTTTTCTTACACCTCTTCAAGTTTTAATTTTGTTTTATGTCTTTTCTCTTATTCTGTTTTCTTGCAGCATCTGGCCAAAGGGGTTCACTACCGCTGGGGATTCTTTGCACCTAGTGGTACAGCATTGGATGAAATAAGGGAAATGGTGGATGCAGGACAGGTACGGTGCCAGATTAATGCTATAAAATGTTTAGGGGCTCACCACAGACTACCTTTCGTTTCCTCCAGTTCGTTTGTTATTATGTGCACATCAGGGCTGGCAATTGCCAACACTAACATTTGTGGCTTGCAGCATTGGTTTCAGACACTGCGTCACACTAACCAAACAAATGTAGAATGTGGGCTTAGTGTCCTCAACTTTGTTAAACGGCTGTGGCCATCCAACAGCAGCAGGACCGATACGTGTCTCCTAATTGAGGGCCAGGCTGTGCACCGTTTATTCACGTGAAAAAAAAACACCATCCATACCCAGTCTCCCAACCTCATTGGTGAAGGGCTTCCCCACATCATTACTCTCAATTAAACCCATAGTGCACATTTTATTATCTAATGCATTAGATTTCATTAGTGCATTTGACATCTACATGAATTATTGTTGATCCTGTAGCGCGATCAATAACATTGTGATATAATATGCAGTTCAGCTGAGGGTTGTGTCATGCTCTATCCAGATGACACCCCTCTATCTTTCTCACTTGCACTTTATCATTGAAGGAAACTGCAACCAGTAACTGCTTTCCTCACTGATATTGTCACTCACAGTAGTTGAGACACAAGGCTTGTATGACCTCTGCCTCTTTCTATCTGCTCTTTATCAGATTCGGGCAGTGGTGGAGGAGACTTTCAGCTTCTCCCAGGTTCCTCAGGCCTTCGAGAAGGTGGAGAAAGGTCATGCTCGCGGAAAGACAGTGGTCCAGATCAGCAAAGGGGGAGAGGACTTATAGCACTAACTCTTTACATTTTCAGTGAACAAACTTAAACTGATTTGAACGCAAAGTCTCAGCTTATTGTATCCAAAGCGGCAAACAAGGTACAAGAACAAGTTTGTTTTGTAGCTAAAATGTGTATGTAAACACTACAGCTGCTGTTGTATGCTTTACAGTGTTTGGCAGTTTTATACTGGCTTGAAAAATAAAAAAAAAGATTGTTAAAATAAGTGATTCTGAAATTGTCGTTTTTTTTACACATACACTCAGTTGCCAGTTTATTAGGTACACCTAGCCAAAACTAATACAGTATTACAAAATAGCCCTGCAATAAATCCCAACATCATGAAGGTTATGATGTTCAGTTCTTATTAAAACTCCCACCAAGAGGTGTTGATTTGACTTCATAAGTGTTATTCTTTCATAAACTATATTTGTATACAGCTAATAATGAACTCGATAACCTCCAGTGAATAAAGCTGCTGCTTCTGCTTGGTATCATATTTCTTACATCTCAGAACAAGCTTGTCTTGTTACAGTTTGTCCTCGTTAGTGTGAAAGTGTGTTCAGCTTTGTGTCATTATCATGATAAAATGAAAGCTCTTCCTCTTACTTGTAGTGCTGTTTTTGAGTCTAGATTGTTTTGGTGTGAGTTGCTGAGTGTTGGAGATATTGGCCATAGCAGGAGTATAAATATAGATACAGGAGCCTGATCGCCACTTGGAAATACGCCAATGTTTGAAGTTGAATTATGTAGCACAAAAGATGTGAAAAAAACAAGTATATAAAAATAAACATGGCAGGGATTGTGCTGGAGAGGTAAGAAACCCGAAGGGGCTAATGGTGAAAACCTCCCCTCTTGAATTTTAAGTCTATTCCAATACAAATAGTATTTTTCTCCTAAACATGGGAATGTAATGGACACAAGTAGTTATAACAATCATAAATGAAACAGACACATTCCCATAGCATACATGTTTTTTTTTAAAGATTCACATTAAGCCAAAAATGGTGCAATTTTTTTTTTTCATAAATGCCCTCAAAAAGGGAAACCCATCTCTAAAATGGTTATCTGTTTTTGTATAATAGTATCAATCTATAACACAGTTAGATGCTTATTCTATATAAACTATAAAGAATATAACTATGAAAAAACATTTCGTTCAACTAATAATTTCCTATTTTTTTTGTAGCTTTTATCATATACAGATATGTAATGATGATTGCTGGGTAATAAGTATTTTGATGTGCAATATCAAGTCTCTGTTTAGTCATGTAATGAGACTATACAATTTACAGTAGCTAGTTTCAGTGCAAAATCTGTCGAGACTGACAAGCTAGGCAAATCTGCAAGTGCTTTTATGTTTAAAAGCAGCAGTAAGACACACTGTTGGTAACATATACGCCTAAAAGTGTGTGTGTATGTGTGTGTATGTGTGTGTGTGTATGTGTGCGTGGTTCTTAACTAGTAACAAGGGCATGCTTGGGCCCATCATTAGGGTCCATGGGGGCCTATTGTAACTTCCTGACACCACTGGGCCATAGAGATGTCTGCCTTCTCTCTAATATAATACGGAGTGGCACTCACCTTGTGGTGCTCAAAGAGGTAAAAAATACATTTGAACAATTCAACAGCAATCTCTAGCGGGGTCCTTCAGTGTGGAGTTTGCATGTCATGCATGAGTTTTCTCTTGGTTCTCTGTTTTCCTCCCAGTCATGTAGGTGTGGTTAACTGATCACTCTAAATTGCTCATAGGTGTGAATGTGAATGACTGTCTGTCTCCAAGTGTCAGCCCTGTGATAGTCTGGCGACCTTTTTACCTCCCCTCTCTATACCAGGGTAAGTGGTCTCAGATAATGAATGAAACTGCTCACAACAAGGTCTGTGGATTATCTTGAGTAACTGGGTCAGAGACATTGCTGTTGAGTTTTATGATTGTTTTTAGTGCCATCTAGTTCCATTATATTTGAGAGAAGGCAGACGTCTCTATGAATGATATCTCCAACACTTGGCAACTCACACAAATCAATCTAGACTGATAAACAGCACTACAGGTAAAATAAAAAATAGGTGTTTTTTTATTCTGGGGTGAACTGTCTTTAATTTTAAAATGTGGTAATCAATCCTCTGTTGCACAGAAATAGGCAACTCTTATAGAAACAATGTATTAAAACACAGAAAATGCTTTATTTTCTAAAAAAGACAATAGAGAGAATCATTCTTATTTTCATGTGTAACAGTTTGCTCTTGGACATTCACATATTTACAATCAACAGTGGGCAGCAGTGTTATTGCAGTCCTGCTTTGAAATTTAAACTAAGATCTATACACTTGATGCTTATATACAACCTCATGCAGTAAAGTCCAGTTTGTGTAAAAAGTCCTAAGCAGATAATAAAACTCTAAAATAGATCATTTTTTATCTATTCGCAAAAAGGAAACATCTTAGTCTACGTACATCTTTGGAGTGTAAGCACATCGGACTTCATATAACAGCTGTCAATATACACTATACATTCATATTTGCCAACATTATGATCAGAAGACAGACGTTGGAACCATGCAGTAGAAAAGTACCATTAAGTAAAGGGAAGTATGCAGCATTGAAACAGGGCTGAGTTCTCACTACATGCAGTGACGACATAGAGAGGGGTGCCTGAAGTCTTTGGTAAACAGTGTTTGAAATCAAGTGGCAAACATAAGCAATGCTTTTATGATACTCATTCACTCAGTTAACACTATGAGAATAGTTCAAAAGTTTATCCAGTTAAAGGTCACCCTCCTCCAGAGGAGTAAACAAGAGTTAAAATACTACAAAGGAGTGCATTGCACAAAACCTCCTACTGGACCCATCTCTGTGGTGTGGGCTCTACAGTGGAGCTGCATCACAGGGTTCAGTATGACTTGGCATGTCTGGCAAGTTGAGGCTGATAAGATCACAGGACTTCCAGGGTCCATCTTTGGTTCAGTTTTTTCTCATCATACGTGTTGAGGATCACCTGGTTCTTGTCATACTGATGACCACCTGAGAAGCAAAGACAATAAAACACACTCAGTGGGTTTTGCAAGAGAAAATATTTTTAGACTGACAAGTGGTAAAGTTGGTCATTTAAGGGATATTTTGGATCTTTGAAACTGGGGTAGTATCAGGTGGTAATCTAAAGTCAATTTATTACCTACAGTAGATGTTGGCCGATACACCCCCAGTTTGGAGAAGCAGACAGGAGTACTGACAGGGAAGCTAAGCAAGCAGAAGCCCAATGTATTTTAGCCACTTTAAAAAAGTCACCATAAATTATCAATATCAGTTTAAATGTACACTACATTTAGAATACTTTCAACACTTTCACCGATGGGGAGCTGAAGCTGTTACGTCCCTCTCTCAAAAACCAGACTCCACTGAGAAAAACAGTGATTTAACATTGCTGAAAACAGGAGCTGCTGGTTTACCGCTGCCTCGATCAGTTAGTCTGTTTGTGTTATTGTGTGACTTTGGTGTTTAAAGGGATAAGTTTGGAATTAATGGAGTCTGGTGGCTTTGATGTGAGCATAGATGGGGAGCTGAAGCCATTAACAATATCCCCCTTGGAAGAGGCTGTCTGTGGTAAGGAATAATGGTGAAAATATTCTCAATGTAGTGTACACCTAAAGTATTAGTGTTTTTTTTTAGGCGGCAAAAACTTTAAAGTCTGTTGTAACGTGTCTATTTTTGGTTTTAGGTGGATTACATTAATAAATTACACTTGTTTGGAAGATTTTATTGCACTTACAGTAATGTACCAAGAGTTTGTTTACTCAAGTATCACCTCCCGATTTTTTTCTGATTAATGGTGCGGTCCTACTTCCTGCTTCTCCAAACTGGGGATGAGCTGACAGGCATCTACTGTATGCAATACACTGACTATGAATAAGTGCCTCACACAGCCCCACCTCATAAAAATTCAAAATACAACTTCAAGGAATCAAAATATTAAACACAGTTACTTATCACAAAATGTGGTCAAAGCCAAAGCACTTGACTAAAGACAAAACAAAACTTTGTAAGGGTGCATTGCATCTCCTCAATGCACCAGCAGATGGAGCTGTTGGTTTAGGTCTGATTGAGTCACAATCACATGCTGACATACACTGAACTTGTTTTATTTTATTCCAACTAGCGTAGCTGTACAAATACATGTTTGAAGTGAAGGCAGAGCTATCTGACCTTTGACCTCCAGGACCAGGTCAGGTTTGAGGTGGCAGTGCACTCGTCCGTCTGGGGTGATGTTCCACAGGTTGTTGCCTTTGCCTCGCTCCGGGGTGACACAAAGCCTGCTGCCCTCCATCAACAAACTTCCTGTGGTCTCCAGGCAACAGTCCTCAACCAGCTGGAGACAGAGGAGGATGAAGATGCATTACTGAGTACTGGTTAATTTACTTGGTGCTTGAAATCCACTTAAACCAATCTCAAGTAAGTGCAGAAAACAAATGACAAAGCTCTCATAGGATACATGTCCCTGATGCCTCTTGCTGACATAATCCCTTTGATGAGACAGTTTGTAATAGCAAGTATTTTAAAAATGTTTTTTACATCAGCATCAAAATACACAGTGATAGATAATGTTATGGGATACATGTGTATGGCTTTTTCATTTCAAGTAAGTGCAGTAGCAAAACTATTAAAAAAAAACTTGCAATGTGAGGTTACATTAAAAAATTTACCCTCTATATTGTCTCACTTCTTAACTGTCCACTAAACTGCACTGAAACCTGTTCACAAGTGTGAGATGTCCTACTAACTATCAGACAACATACAGACATAAAATCATACCCTTTTTGCAGAAGTGACCGGTGGAATCAAAGTCTGCTGGGAATACATGTTTTTTCCTGCTTTGCATATTGTCTTGATAACACCCTTGTTTACAGGTACACAGCTAAAATAACTGTGCCAGAGGGTAGAGTGTCTTTCTCTACAGCCATCTCTCAAACTACTGCAACAGTTCCCGCAGCAAATAACAGCTGTTTCCAGATAAACACAATTTCTGTGCAAATACGTTTTAGGGCTCATACTGTAGGGGGCACAAACACTGCTTACTGAAAGGTGAGTGAGTGCAACCACAAGACCGTCTGAGAGCAAAATCCTAATGATAATGAGGCAAATATTAGACTTTTAAGGCCCTACTACAAGTGTTTGTCAATAAAACACTTCCATATGTTCTGAAGGTGTTGTTTGAAGAAATTTTATGACCATAAGCTATTAAAAGTTGGCCTGTTCTCTTAAAGGAATACTTCACCCCCCCAATCATTAGATTTATACTTATTACTCCCCCTGAAGAGAAAATTCTTGTTGAATTGAAGGTCACCGTGTTTAATGACAGAAAAACCATATCAAATCATCTGTTTACAAACTCTTACATAACTCATGCAGCATACTCCAAGTCTCATTGATCCAGTTATATGCTTAGTACTTCCCTACAAACAGCCCTGAACTCAAAGTGAAACTTTTGAAATATTCCTCTGACACTTTTGTAGGTCTGTTACAGCAGTTTTGTGTGGTGTTGGTATAATGCTGTACCTTGCAGGTAAGCTGCCCGTCCCGATAGAGCCAGACCTGCTCTAGCCCTCCCGTCTCCTCCACAGCCTGAATCCTCATCAGCTTGATGTCATCCAAAGTTCCTGTGAGTGACATCACACATCCCGTCTCCATGCTCCGCAGACGGAAGTACATCTGTTTCTGTTGGAGGGAACCCACGAAACCACATGATTTATGAATACATGTCTAAACAATTTATAACTGGATGTGTGACTTGTTTTAGTGATCCGGCTTGAGTCATGTGACCGTATCTTATGTAATATTTTATGTGTCATATATTCCTCATTCATAGAGACACTAATTTGATGGGCCTGGTTTTGATGGGCCCATGCCCCCCCTCCATACCTGGAGTAATGGACGTAAGGATCCTATTTGCTGCCAGCCGCTGAACTCCCAGAAGTCACCCACTTCACTTGGCTGGAGGAGCAGCTGTCGACCACGGTAGTTACTCTCTTCATACAGCACCCACCTGTGGCAAGAACAGCCATGTGTGTTAGTCCAGCTTCACAAATGTGCAGAGCAAAATATGGGACAATGTAAAAAAAAAAAAAAAGCTAAGCTATGTGATTTACACTTGACAGTGTTGACATATGTTTGCTGCTCTTAATGAAAACATATCCAGTGCTAACACCATGTAAAGGGAACTTCATATGTTCGTGTCAAACCTTTAGCAGTATATGAACATTTAAATATTTTTCCATGTATCCATTTGCATTTCATCAACATGTCTGTGTTTAAATATGAAGAACTTGGGTAAAAAACTTTGCTTATTTAAATATGTATTTAACAAGTTTTACTAAACAAATATAAGGTATACTCATTGATGCATATACAACTGAAGAGTTGAAGTTATGGAAAATCAATATTATGTTACATTGTTATTCCAAATACTACAATGTACACATACGACTTTCATATGATTAGAAAACATTAATTATGTTGTCTTAGTTTGTTCATTTTATGAGCTGTCAATCATGTTGGGATTTATAGCAGGCTTTGACAAATTGCACTTACAAAATGGTCTGTTCAAAGGTGAAAAGTGGGAATTTTTAAAAGGTGACATACATTCCTCCCTCCACCACCAGGGAGCGTGTGCGTGTGTCGAGGCCTGCCTGCAGCAGGTTCACAGCTCCGTTTCTCAGCACCGCTCTGCGACCTCTACAGCCAACCTTACTGAACAAGACGATGGAGGGCAGAGAGAACTCCTGAACAAGAAAACCAGAGAGTTTGATTTAATTATTAGTCTCATTCATAATCACTTACAATGATTACTTCATCGCCAACAATAGCATCACAAAATGCTCAAATATACCTTTTCATGTAAGCAGTACAGGCAATACTCACATGTCCGGCAGTCTGTATGGAGCGAATGGTAGACTCTGAGGACAGGAAGCCTATGGTCTCTGTGTTGGGGTATTCTCCCTCCTCCAACACATACATGTTCTCTGTGAACTGAGCTCCTTCATACGCCACCCAGCTGACCGAGAATAACACACAAGAACACACACATTGTTGATTTAGAATCTTAATATCAACATTATGAATGAAGCTTCGGTACAGGTATAGGTACGAGTATGGTTGTAAGTTGCTGTCTGTCTCAGATAAAACCTGGGTCTTGCTGACACCAATGGCTGTTAAAGTTATCCTACTAATGAGATGCAAGAATTAAAATGTGTAAATGAACAAAAGAGGTTTTCATCTGCCAAAGGTCTGTTTTTAGTTTGGTACTAAATAAATACAGCATTCGTTCTTCCACCAGCTGTGTTAAATCTCTCATACCCAGAATGTCTCTAACAGTTGTGGCCAGTGTGTGGTGCCAGTTCAGCTGTGCCTACCTGCCAGCCAGCACTTTACAGGACTTAGGTATGAAGTCGTCATCCAGAGCTGATGCGCTGTCCTCCAGAGTCACAAGCCTTCCCTGGAAGTCTGGCTCAGAATACAGCTGCATCTGGAACACATGTAAAAACGAGGCTTAGCGACACGACCAGAACGGACTACGAAGATGGCTTGGGAAAAGTGGATAACTCTGTTTAATATAAAGCCTTAAATGGAGGGATGATACCTTGAATTTTGTTGTTCCCATCAGTGTGTCCTATAAAACAGACAGGAGGGAGTTATTAACAAAACAATGGTCATTTAGTTGTTGCTTCCATGTGGAAAATTCTGATGAGCCACATCCTGTTTTTAACTGATCCTACACATTCATCTCTTACATGGAAGACCGGCTGTATGGATGCGATCATGTAGTTCTGGGCTCCCCAGTCCTCGGGGCTTGCATACAGGCCTCTCTCCAGCACATAGAGCTCTCCGCTGAATCCAGGCTTCTCAAACGCCACCCACCTACCAGAGACATAAAAAAAGAACATCGTATGATGCAAACACCTCAGTGACAGAACTTATTTATTACAGACAGATACAGGCAAAGCTGTTTCTCCGTAGCCTGACTGGCTCTCTGATTAAATCACAGACATGGACTTTATGCTACCATCGTAAAAAGAGCAAGTCCACACTGTAAAGAGGTTGTAAAACAATTCAGCCGGCCGGGCAGATGTACAGCAAACAGAACATTACACAAGATGTTGATAAACGGTAAACAAACTCACTCAGCTGAAAACGTGCATCTGGCTGACTGACAAAAATCTGTTCACTACAAAACGTGCATGTTTTAAACTTATTATTAAATAGAAATAACTGACATAAAATGTGTGTAAACCACTGTGAAACTTTTTTAAACAGTTAGCTACTTAACTACAATGTCACAAACGGTACAGTATGCACTCTACCTGGATCAAGGCCTTCCTTCTTTTTTTTTTGCAGAAACTTCAAAAAGAAGCTTGCGATGGACACCTTTAAAGATATACTATGAATTTTTGGATTTTCAGTGACTGTTTGTACAAAGGTTTGCAAGTGAAAGTGAAAGTGAAAGCCAGTCCCAGATTCATTCTCGTGTTGGAATGAGCTTCGTCCACTTGGCGTTTCGCTGCTAAATTTGGCTTCTTTTTTTTTGCCACTGTGTCTACCGTTTTTGTAGCTACCTCTTGGATGCATTCTACTTAGGGTCTGGCATCTGGTCACTACTGCTCACTGTGCAAAGGAACGTCCTGACCACAGCAAATAAGAAGAACATTTGAAAATACAGGCAGAGGGCAGAACCTTTGCAAATTAATACACCAGTAGTTCACTCTTCTTCATCAGTGTAAATCCTTGCCCTCAAGATACAAAGCTCATCCTTTGTCAAACATAACATATCAATTACCCTACTGAATCAGTCACACGAGATTATTCATAACTGTTCTCTAGGGGTGTATGTGTGCATGTCTGAATGTTTGTGTGTGTAGTGACAGAACGCTTAGTCATGTATGGACAGTGAAGCACACACCCAAAGACTAAAAGGGCATGTGTGGACAACGCAGAGTCAAAAAGGTTTCCCTTCTTCATTGTGAACTCCTGTTGGTTTTGTTTTTTTTTTCTTGTATGTTTGTTTTTTTAACAGAGGCTGTTGACTTACACTCCACCCATGACATTGACAGACTGAGTTTTGCAACCATGGCCAACGTCCTCCAAGCTCAGGACGGGACCCAGCAAGTCCGCATGGAGCCCCAGTTGATCGAAGTGTGGCTCACTGAACAGTTTAACATGAGGGGACAGGAAATCCTGGGGAAGATAATACAGTGATATTGTTACAAAGTGGAAAGCCACTTCTCTTATTTCAAATCTTCATTGTCCAAAAAAGTCTTTGTTTCATTAAGAATCAACAGGAGCAGAACAGGCACTGTTTAAATGGCCAGTGAACTCTGAAAGGTGGAGTGCAGAATCACTATAGCAATCGGTGCTTAGTGCCAAGGATGAAAACAAGATCAGACAAGAAATCTTGCAGATTACCTTTTAAATGTGCCAATAATATTGCAGGTGATACTTACTGAGCACACGGGGCGAAGAGAAAGGAGCCCATCCTCAGATCCTCCCCAGTCACTGCAGTGAGGATACTCCCCCTCCTCCAGGATGTACTGCTGGCCTTCGAAGTCTGCCTCTTGATAGCCCACCCAGCTGCGAGGACCAAACAAAGAAATATCACTAAAATTTCACAAACTTTTTTTGAGCCATCTTCTAAAACCTGAAAACATACCTTTGTTTTGCACAAATAGTGGCGGATTGACTCTTACTTTGATCTTTTTTGATTTTAAGAAAACTAAATATCTGAAATGTTGGCTGCCTATAAAAACAAAGATGATGGGCAAATAATCTTTGGCTGCTGCTGATCATCCCCCTTCATCTATTAACTCAAACAGATACTTACAGACCACTAAGGATCTTTATAGACCCCACTGTAGACAACGTCTTCTTGCTCTCGTCTGGTTTGCCTGTTTCTTCTCCTTCCGGTTCTTCTTGCAAGTTGTACGTGTCACTGTCGACCTCAATGCTCTCTCCATCAAAGTTGGGCTTCTCAAACACTAAGGCCTAAGCGGGAGGAGGAGAGAGGAGTTAAAGATGAGCGTCAGTTGTAAACACAGACCTTAGTACAGAATCAGTACCTTAAATTTAGTTTAATGGCTCCAGGTGTAAATACAAGCCCCTGCCATTGGGTTACTAGTTTCACTGAAAATAGAGTTAGGCTTTGTTGTCATCAGTCATAAAACTCCTTTTGAAACTCAGCAGACTGTTTACTGTCGAGACAGGAGCACTGGAATTTTCAGTCTGTCTTCACGTCTGCGTGTTTACTTTTTATCCATTCATAACATCCGACTGAAATATGAGAGTCATGCTGCAGTTAATACAAAGAACAGCATGACTCTTCCTCATATGAGACTAATTTGTCTTCAGATGTAGCAGAAATACAGACAGGAATGCACAAAATGGACTTAGCTCCTAGTTAAGTTCCTCTGGTTCCATAGTTCCTGGAACATTTTGGTCAAAAAGGGCTACTAGCTCCCACAACCCAAATCTTGAAAATGATTAACATATTTTTGGTGGATGGGTTTAAAACTACAGACACAAGTACATTGGACGCCTGCAGTGACCAATCTAAGCAGTCAGTTTGACAAAGTGTTACAGTGATGTATTTAAACTTCTTGTTTTGTTCAACCAACGTGTCCAAAACCTAAAGACATTCAATTTAAGGTAATATATGACAAAGAAAAGCAGCAAGTTCTCACATTTGAAAACTAAAACGGGAGATTATTTGGTGTTTTTGCTTGAAAAAAGGGCTGAAATGATTTATTAAATTATCAACATGGTTGCTGATTCATTCTAATTTAATCCATTTAACCTAATCTAATTGTTGAAGCACTAGTTCTGCTTGCTTGATCAAAAATCTGAGCATGATGTTTGATCCCCATTGGGAGTTTTGAACATCATGTGAAATTATTGCTTCAGAGTGCTCTAAAAAATCAGCTCACTATCACTCAAAAAATTTAGAGGAAGTCATCTATGCTTTCATCACATCACATTGATTACTGTAGTCTGACACACACTTTAAGGCAGTCATTGGCTACCTATTCTTATTTTCCAACCCTTTCACCATCAGTGTGTTACTATTTTCAAAGTTCTTGTCACTATGTGAAACTTGTCTTGCCTTGCAACACCTATCTCCACACTTCGTTTTAGTGCTGTGTGTGAAACAACAACAGTGACTCAGAGCTAGCAACCTACACGCTAAAATGTCTTAATATGTTATGTGGTCTTGTCTTTTGCAAGGATTTAGGCATTTTTAATCCCAAGACTCACCTCCCCACGTGCAAATGTTTCACCAAAACAATTCCCTTCCGACACTATTTATCAAGAGCACTGTTGCTGCATTCTGGGCATAGTGCAGCCCGAAACACTTCTGATTGGTTAGAGGAATACAAACAACCCAGAGCATTTTTTCCCTTAATGCAGAACTATGATGTTACCTTTTTTCCAGCACTGGCACAGCACTTAACAAAGTGTGAATTACTTCTGACTATGCAAGACTATGACTACTCTCACACTTGTGATGACACTTCAATGTGTATAGTTTCTATAAACAGCAGATATTGATAGATGCAACAAATGTAATGCAATGCAAAACACACCTTGAAATCATGAGGGTGCTCCACCTTTATTGGACCCTGTACGACGA
The DNA here is from genome assembly GCA_035609425.1 of Epinephelus awoara. Lineage (NCBI taxonomy): Eukaryota > Metazoa > Chordata > Actinopteri > Perciformes > Serranidae > Epinephelus > Epinephelus awoara. The sequence continues at coordinate 27,405,967 of CM069309.1, forward strand.
GACGAGACGAGACACACATTTGTCAGACCAAAATACTCAGTGCAGTACAGTACAAACATATATTATCTATTTCATGTAATGTACCATTCGAAGGGGTCTGAGAGACCCAACAAAGGGCTCATGGAAACCCCAGGCCTGTGGGCAGGGATACTCCCCCACCTCTAGCACTCCAACAAAACCTCCAAACCCTGGATTGGTGTACACCAGCCAGCTGCAGACACAGCACAGGAGAGAGAGAGAGAGAGAGAGAAAGGCAGGGGGGGAGAGAAGGAGAGAAATAAACACAGTGACTTTTCTCTTTACAGTACCTTGTCTTATCCTATCAGATAAATGCAATACTGTATCACTACACCATCAATAATCAGCAGCAATTAAAACTGACAAGCACAAACTCAGCTCCGTGTGCATTCCTTCACAGACAAAAAACAGACGCTGCACACAGACTCATTCCCATGTAGTCATCAGCAAGCACACTATCGTCGCAGACCCGCATCATAAGACATGCTTTAACTGTAGCATCTAGCACCAAGAGGAAGCGTCACACTGCAGCCCGTAAACAGAAAAGCTATTGCTATTTCTAATAAAGTAAAAAATCTGAGTATTTCTTTCACCTCTATGTTATAGTCACGTGTGGACACTCTCCAGAGCTATGGCTCGTCAGGCAATACCTTTGTTGCCATTGTCTTTATAGTGATGGGAATGTGGGTTGTGTAGCTCGGCATATTTCTCAACCTCAACAGCTAGTCTCTCCTCATCCAGTCTTCGACACACACAGAGACAGCGACCGCAAGAGGTGAGGAGAGAAGTCAAGCTACTTTGGGGGCCCAAATGTGTAAGTAGTGAGTGAATGGAAATGGGGATGTACATAAAAAAGCAATAGGGTCAGCTGTTTAGATACGGTGTGTTTTGGCATTTAGTTGCAGGCCAAGAATGAAACTGAAAGATGTTTCCATAATGCAAAAACCCCCTTCACATAAATTCCCCAAAAGAGTGACAGGAAGAGCTTTTGGCTGTCGGCTGAACTTACACTCCAGAATGAACCTTAATGGAGCCGGTGGTCAGTGGGATCCCATAGGAGCCAATCTCCACAGTGTCGTCACAGTAAGATGACACCCTTCCCAACCCGTTTACCTCTGCAAACAGGTCAATTCGGGCTACGCTATAGTCCTATAAAACACAAAATAAAAACCTGATTATGTGAGAATCAGAAATTGTTAATGCCAACACATTATCAAAGTGTCTGAATAAGCAATAATTTTTTCAAAAACTGTATTGGGAGTAATACACTAGACAGTTACGAGTACAGATACTAGACAGTTTTAAATAGTCATGCCACATTTATTTTTGGTAAATACCTTTACACAGGGATCATATGAAGTGGCAAACAACACAACAGGACAAACAGTGACAATGACATGGATGCAGTGTGATAGTCTGACAAATCGACAGGTTTACTTACTCTAACTACCAATCGAATAGAACCTATGACCAAAGGCGCTGTTGGTATAGGCTGACCCATCTGGTCTAGTGTCGTCGGAGTTCCTTCCTCTACCCACATATTCAATATTTGGTCTGTAGGACCTTCCTCAAGGGCAATGACACGACCCTGGAAGCCAGGTTTTTCATAGAGGAGCCAGCTAAAGGAAAACAGAACTGCATCATAACATTATCAAAAATCAGACATTTATTTTTTTTTTGAACAGCTTTGTGGATGGCTCTATTAGATACATGCTTATAAGGATGACCAGAAGACTACAGAATACTAGTGAAAGGATCTGGTAGGATGGTTCTGAAATGTGGCCAGTGTAAAAGAGCCCAGTGCAGACACTTTACCTGGATAGTCATTTAGATTATATTGTATCAGCAGGTTTTTACTGAATTATTATTAAACATGCAGGTTTTGGGGGCGCTAGTGAGCAAGATATGGAGTAAGACGTCTTTTTCAGACCTCCTGCAGATTCTTCCATATTTTATATAAAAACAGCCTACTTCAGCATCAAGACCAGCTCTAAAGCTCACCGAGGACACCAAAGTTCAACGTATGTGGTCAGAATTGAGTTTGTATGGCAGAAAAGCTCCAAAAATACAAATACGGCGGTGATGCCAGTGCTCCGCGGCCTACAAGAAACACGAGGCAGCGCACACCTGAAAGCCAAGCTCAAACCTCACCCACCCGGAGCGAAAGCCCAGGTATGGCCTCTGAAGAAATGAAGGCAGACATTTTATCTTCCCTGAGAGGAGAAATCTCTGCAGTCATAAGGGAAGAACTTAAAAGCGCACTGGCGGAGGATTTTGACACCCTCAAATTAGAACTGCAAGCGGTACGGTGCGAAATTAAAAACAACATGACGGCAATTAGATCTGAAGTGGACCACATGATGGCGGACATTCGGGACGTGAAAGGCGGATTGTCGACTTGGTCCGATGAAGTGGCAACGTTACAAACCACGGTAATCAGCCTTCAAAGCCAGGTGACAACTTTAAAAGACCGATGCGAGGACATGGAGGGGAGAATGAGACGGGGTAATATCCGCATCGTTGGCATTGAGGAGCAGCCGGATTCCAGCTCCCCCAAAGCGGTCGCCAAAGTTATTAAAGAAGTCCTGCAGATGGACCGGGAGATAAAAATAGACCGCTCGCACCGCGCCCTCGCTCCCAGAAAGCCAGGAGACCGACCCCGGGTGATAATTGCAAAATTACACTACGATGGAGACGCTGTGGAGATCCTAAGGAGAGCTAGAGATAGAGCCCCTCTTATCTATAGCGGGCACCGCATCGCCATATTCCCCGACTACACCTCCAGCGTTGCCAGAGCCAGAGCCGCATTTACGGATGTACGAAAGGCGCTGCGAGGACGTAAAGGAGTCAGATACGGACTATTTTACCCGGCCAGGCTTCGGATCTCGTACAGGGATGAGGACAAGGACTTTCTGGACCCCCAACAGGCTATGGAGTATGTTCAAAAGTCAATTGTTCCAACAACAGAGACTGAAGCCTGAGTAGGCCTATACTTCCACCTGTAATAGTACAGGTAACACACTAAGAAGAACTAATGAGGAAGAGTAACTCCTGTCTTTCCACACTATTGATTTGTTTAGTACCCTAAGCTATTTTCTGGTAGAATCTCATATGGTGTCTCAAATAGGGTGAGCAGCGTTTCACACCTTATCTCAACACTTACCATTATTGTTATTTTCTTTACATAAGAAACTACCTGTTCTAATATCTCATAGTTCATATTGTTGTTAGTATTGACTACTTATCACTATCTGTTTTACTAATATAGACCCACCTTCATAAGAAAAGACAACATTCTTATTTAAATTGCAACGTGTTTAATACAGATGGTAAGTATTTTACCATGAGAAGCTGTTTGATTTGTATATATGTACTAGTCTGCAGGAGCCTGAATGGCTAACACCTGATACTTTTTTGTGGTTGTTTTTGTTTTTTTCTTTCCACCTGTTTTTTCTCTCCTTATCTTAGCACACTCGAAGCACGGTCAAACTCAAACTAGACTGTGCACTTTTGCTGCTTGTCTTGGTGGCTAGGGGCCAGGTCCCACCGTATTACTGCTAATGTTAGGTAATTGTAGTTATACTACGTGTTGTGTTCTTTTTGTTCTGATCCTCTTGTTCCCCGAGGGTCCTGCGTTAAATGCAGAAACAACAATGTTATCATTCCTTTTCCCTATTCAGATCTCCACTATTGTCATTGATGTTAAAAATTCTCAGTACAGCTGTAGTAAATATTTGTACCTATTCCACTCCTTCTGGTTTCAATATTGGGCTCCACTCCTCAAACTCACATGACAAAGTATACAACCCAAGCATGGATTGGTCCTCCTGCTTCCCCTAGACTGCAATATCAGGGAACTAAGACATGAACTGTAAATTGTAAGTAATGGACACGCTAAATATTATAAGCTATAATGTCAGGGGTCTTCATAATCCTGTTAAAAGAAAGAAAATTTTACACCAACTGAAACAAGCCAACTGTCAAATAGCGTTTCTACAAGAAACCCACTTATCTAACGTAGAACATGAAAAGCTAAGGAAATCCTGGGCAGACAAAATATATTATTCTTCACACCGATCGGGCAGGAAGAGGGGAGTATCTATTCTTATACACAGACAAATAAATTTCACGGAAACATCGCTACAAAGAGACATTGAGGGGAGATATATCCTGGTTAATGGACTAATTGATGGCATAGAAGTGTCCCTCATAAATGTATATGCACCCAACGAAGATGATCCTGGTTTCATCACAACGCTGTTTACTATGATACTACGATACAGCTCTGGTTTGTTATTGATAGGAGGAGACTTTAACTGTGTGTTGTCACAACTAATGGACCGACAACCTGCTTCTAAAGCTCCTGCATCCAGAATGAGTAAAGTACTTAAGTATCAATCCATAGAAGCAGGCCTTGTGGATGTATGGAGGAGTAAATTCCCAAGAAGTAGGAACTTCACTTTCTATTCCAGCAGACACACCTCTTATTCAAGGATTGATCTTTTCTTTACACCTAAGGTTGAACTACATAGGATTGCAGATATTGAGATAATGCCTATTACCATCTCCGATCATGCACCGGTTTTATTAAAGTGGGATATAGGCCATAGACCAACATCTAAACAATGGAGACTTAACACATCCCTCCTTGATGACAAGATATTTACCTCCTTTGTCACAGCAGAGCTCAAGAGCTATTTGGATATTAATGCCTCACCTGAAATAACACCTCTTATATTGTGGGATTGTGCAAAAGCATACCTTAGGGGGCGCATTATCTCTTTTACTTCTGCTAGAAAAAAGGTGAGGGATGCTAAACAACATGAATTAGAAGGTAAAATAAAAGAACTAGAACATAAACACAAGCAATCTGCCTCGACTAGTCTCATTAAGGAATTAAACACAGCTCGCAGAGAACTCAGTAGTCTTCTAACAGATAAGATTGAGGGAAACTTAAGATTCACTAATCAAAGATACTATGAATATGGTAATAGGGCAAGTAGATTATTGGCATTTAGACTAAGGAAACAGCAATCATCTAATACAGTACAGAGAATAAAATCACAAGGTGCTTACGTTACAAAACCGGATAAAATAGCTAAATCCTTTGCAGAGTTTTACAAATCCTTGTATAAGAATACAGATACTTGCTCTGATGATGTAAAAATCATAGAGTTCCTAAACCGTATAAAATTGACTGAACTGTCAGAAGCAACAGCTAAGGAGTTGGATGAGCCTATAGAGGAATGGGAGATTAAGCAGGTGATCTCGACACTCAAAAACAACAAAAGTCCCGGGCCAGATGGATATGTTAATGAATTTTACAAAACTTTTAAAGATCTACTGTCTCCCCTGTTGTTAAAAGCATACCACTGTGCATTAGAATCTAAAAATATGGCACCATCCTGGACAGAGGCAACTATTGTTGTAATACACAAAGAGGGTAAAGACCCCACTGAATGCCAGTCCTACAGACCAGTATCATTATTGAATACTGATCTGCGTATACTCACAGCAATTTTAGCCAGACGAGTTAATCGGATAATTACCCAAATTATTCATCCTGATCAGACTGGATTTATCACTGGAAGACACTATGGGGATCATTTACGGCGCCTACTGAATATAATATCCCACCAAAAAGACCAGAAAACAGAATCAATGATTTTATCTCTGGATGCTCAAAAGGCATTTGACCGGGTCTCGTGGCAATATTTATTTCTGACATTAAAGCGGTTTAAATTTAGTCCTACTTTTATAAATTGGATACAAACATTATATTCATCTCCACAGGCAGTTATCAAAGTAAATGGGTATAGATCAGAGAGGTTTACATTGGAACGAGGATGCAGACAAGGCTGCTCCCTATCACCCCTGCTGTTCGCCATTAGCATCGAACCGCTGGCCCAGCTTATCAGAGATAGTGATAGTATAAAAGGAATTGTTATAAATGAAGAAGAGCATAAAATATCATTATATGCTGATGATGTACTACTTTACCTGACAAAACCAACATCAACAATACCACACTTAAAGGAATTAATTTCACAGTATGGTTATTATTCAGGATACAAGGTAAATGTGGACAAAACAGAGGCTATGGAGGTCAGCGGCAGGATCCCAGAAGGTACAAAACTTCAGAGTGGATTTAAATGGTCTAAAGAGGGTATTAAATACCTTGGCATATATATCTCCCCCTCTTTGCATAATTTGTATGGAGCTAACTATGGTAAAATGATTCGGAGCATTACTAGTGATTTGGAACGATGGGCTGTGCTTCCCCTCTCCTTGATTGGTCGTGTTGAAAGTATCCGTATGAATGTTCTTCCAAGGCTGCTTTATTTATTTCAGATGTTACCTGTAGAAATTCCAAACTCAACTTTTGATAAGTTAGATAAAATAATTTCACATTTCATATGGCAAAAAAAGCGCCCTAGAATTAGACTTAAAACCTTACAGTTGTCTAAACTAGATGGTGGCCTCAAGCTTCCAAACTTAAAATATTACTTCTGGGCTGCACAAATGAAGCCTTTAATAGTATGGATTCAGAACGACACATATACTAGATGGCTTAACATTGAACAAAGTATGTGCCCAGAGCCCTTGCAAATTCTACCCTTTCTAGACACACCCATGAAAGAATTGGCAGATTGGACTAAGATTACTCTTAAAATCTGGAAAAAGATACAATCAGCTTTTGGCCTACCCAAGATAATTTCATCGTTAACAAGTATTGGATTCATGAAGACCTTTACACCTAACAACCTTGATACTGGTTTTAGAAAATGGTCAGACCACAGACTGGTTTATTTACGGCAGTTATTTAATGGTGGAAATCTTAAGACATTTGAACAATTGAAAAATGACTTTAACCTCCCAAGGACAGATTTTTTTAGATATTTACAATTAAGAACTTTCCTGACGACACACAAGGAATGGACAAAATTTATAAAATCTACCCCCATAGAAGAGTTCTTAATAGAAATACAAATAGGGAATAGAGATAAGAAAATGATTAGCAAATTATACCATATATTTTTGTCTATGAATCAACACAACTCCCTACAGATAAAGCAGAGATGGGAAGCGGAAATGAACAAGGTTATATCACAGGGTACCTGGAGGCAGGTTTGCACTGAGGCACACCTGGCTACAAATTCTAATACATGGAGGGAATTTAAGTGGAAAATAATTACTAGATTTTTTAGGACACCAGAAATAGTGGCCAAGATGGGTCCAGCTCATTCAAGTTCATGTTGGAGGAACTGTGGAGCACATATTGCTACCCACACTCATATATTCTGGTCTTGCCCTAAATTAGGTGCTTATTGGAGAGAGGTATTTGATGCCCTTGAAGTGGTTTTCCAACAAGATATTTCACGGGAACCTACAGTGGCATTATTAGGGGTGATTCCTGAAGGAATAGAGGGGCGGGCCAAAACATATTTGTTGAATATATTGCTCACAGCTGCACTAAAGAGTATAACCATTAGATGGCTGAAACCAGATCCGCCCACTTATAGCATATGGATCCAAAAAGTATGGGATCTTTATCAAATGGAGCAAATTACATACTCATTAAGACTCCAAAGATCTATTTTTACTGTTCGATGGAGCTCTGTTATTCCTTTGTTAATGCAATGAGAGTTGCGGCTTGACCCCTCTGTTTGACTTTTGCTCCATACTGCATCCCCCCCTTTTTCCTCCTTCCTTGTTATTTTTATATTTTATATATATATTTTTTGTTTATTTTTATTTATTTATTTATTTATTTAATTATTATTATTTTTTTTTAATTATTTTAATTTAATTTAATTTTATTATTATTATTTATTTCTCTTTTTTTTTTTTTTTTTTTTTTTACTTGTTTCCTTGCTGTGATGGTGGCTGATGTCTTTTTGTTTCCCCCTCTCTCTTTACTCTATGCATCTTGGAGTGAACATTTAATATTTTAAGCATCTGACTAACACTTGAATATGTATAACTGTATTTGGATACAGCTGGAAAGGAATATAATTGTATGGATATATATTGTACTGTTGTTGACAAAAGAAATAAAAATTGAGTTCAAAAAAAAAAAAAAAAACATGCAGGTTTTTTTTATGAATGCTACTGAAGACCCTTACCACCCTCTGATGACTCTGACTGAGATGACAGGTGACAGCTTCATTTCAGTGGCGTCCTCTACATCACGGTAGAGTTCAAACGCCTGCCCTCCAAACTGAGCATGTTCATGTATGACAATCTGGAGAAGGACACAAACATTCATTAAATATAGAGCAGCAAACAATGTATAATTGACACAAAGTATTAAAAAAAAAAAAAAAAGCAAATACATAATATTTAATCATACCTTTCCAGGCCTTTTGTGGAACCCTTTTATTGCAGGTATCTGAAAGAAAATATTAAGAAGAAGAATATTTTGTTTATGAATCTGTGCTTTAAAAAAGATTTCAGTCTTCCAAACAATAGAGCATGTACAAACATGTTGCATCTGAAACATGTAAGTAGCTACGTGTCCATTAGCCACTTAGCATAATCATTACTGCTTTGCTGAAAGCGTAATTATCAGGTGGCTCGCTCAGTGCCTATATAGGGTTTTGTATTTCTCTGTAATGTAGCACAGTGTTAGCAATGTTACTTATACTATTCTTTCTCAGACCTTGAAGTCAAACCATTGTGTTGCCCCACCAAAAATATATAATTTAATGATCAAGTTAATATTGTAAAAATGCTGGCAACTAGTTGACTAATGGCCCCTAAATGATGACTACTGGTCAACTAAGAGTATTCTTAGTCTGGGGCAGCCCTAGAGGAAGCCAAAATAACTATATTGTAACGCCAAGGGTGAATGAACCCTTGCCATGATGTAGTTATTATACCCACACTGTGTTCATCCAAACACAAACATGCTTTTTGCATAGTCCTACTTTATTTGCCTACTGATGCAAATGTCTTAATGTGACGTGACAGCTGAGCTTCAGTTGATCTTGGCAAAGAGTCCCTGTTCAAAATTCCAGACCTAGGACATGCTCCTTTGTCCTGTCCTCACTTGCAAATGATTCACGACTTTGTTGCAACAGCACCACAAAACAAAAGAACAGGATATGAGACTAAGACTTATCAATTCTTTGTGTGAAAGCCTAGCAGGTCAGAACCCATTCAGGCTTTAGGCTGTTAAATCTCTTTACAGAAGACTGTTTTAATAATTAATTAAACTGAAACTATAATTACTGAAGCTTATCATTTAAAATATTGGAATTCTTACCTTTGGTGTAGAAGTAGTAAGTCCATTACGAGAACTCTGCTGGGTGTTGTTGCTGGTTGGAGGCAGTCCTGCAGGGCTCTTCAGGCTCACATCCACATTTGGTATTCCTGCTGTCGAGATCTGGTCCATCACGGCACCATCAGGATTCAGTTTAGTTTCAACCATCTGTGTAGAGCCCCGGGAGGCCTCGGACTCTGATTTGCTCTTCTTGAGGTATTTCTCTAAATGATCAGGCAGCTTTATCTCTGAGAACGAGGGCAGAGAAGGAGGAGGAGAGGAGGAGCTGATTGCTGACTCACTAACTGTACCCATACCACCACCTACAAGTGGGCCTTGATCTTGACCTTCCACACCCTTCTTATCTGCTTTAGAGGCAGGCAGAGGTGAATCAACAGCTCCCTGCTTTCCAAGCGATGGCAGATCCTGCTGTTGGTTGGAAAGTGTGCCATTGGAGGCAGAGGTAGCTTCCTCTTTGCCCTTCCTGGAGGACCGAGGGGAACTCAGTAGGCTGGAGAGGATGGACATCCTTTCAAGTCGTGACGTCAGTTTTCCAGGTTCTTCTCCATTGTTTTGTCCCTCTTCTTTTCCTGCTTCAGTATTTGTCCCCTCACTGACTCCACCTTTTCCTTCCACCTCATTAAGTGATTTCATTTCATCTCTAAATGTGCGCATGGCATTATCTTGTCCATGTCTTTCCAGAGTCCGTCCTTCCCTATTAGCTGCTTTCTGTTTAATTACCATAGCCGGGGAAGGATCCTTAAAACATCTGCTATTTTTTCTTAAGCCAAACTTGAATTCCTCTGGATCAAATGCTTTCTCAAAGTGGTCCTCCCTGATGGACGGCATGGCAAAAGGTGGAGATGGGGACTTTTTACGAATATGCCTTTTAGGAGGTAGTGCGAATGGAATGCTTTCCTCCTTAATGCTCCTGATAAAATCATCAATGTCATCAGGCTCAAGAGATTCATCCTCACTGGCTGAGGCTTTTAGTCTTCTTTTGTGTTCCTTCTTCTTAGGTTTTTGATGCTCCACATCTAACCAGCTAGATGGAGATGATTCTGCTGTCGCAGACAGAGATGAACTGCCATTGAGTTTTGGCTTTGTAGACTTTTGTAGATCACTAAGGTTTATTATGATTTTCTCTTCTCTGAAAGTCTGCCGTTCCTGTTTCAAACTACTTTCTGTTTTGGTTGTCTCTTTGGTGTCTCCATCATTTTTCTGAGCATCGGTGCTGTCAAGTACTTTATCTGAAACAACAGTGGGCTTTTCTTTTTGTTCTCCAACGACTTTTTTGCCAGATGCATCATTTATGGAAATGCTTTCTGACTCTTGCTTGGCATCTGTCTTTGATGCCTTCACTTGCTGATCCTTTGGCTTTGTTACTTTAATTTTATCACCCTCTTTAAATTCTTTTCTTTTTTTCTTATCAGTCTTACTGACTTCTTTCCCAGTTACAAGAGCAACTGGGTCAGTATTTGGGGCTTTCAAATCTTTGGGTTGATCTGTGTTTTCATCTTGTTTCTTAATCTCCACAGGTTCATCTATGATAATTGAGGGCTTCTGGTCCTTTAGGGTGCTAACTTCAGAGTTCGCATTCTCGATTACAATTTCATTCACCAAACTCTTTACTGGTGAATCTTTTGTGTTAGTCTTCTCTTTGGTGTCATCAGCACTCTGAGTTTTGGTGCTTACATTTTGGTCTTGAATTTGGCTTTCTGATTGCTTCTTTAGAGGCTCTGTTCTAACCAGTGTCTGATTCGCCAAAGTCTTTACTGATGAATCCTTTGTTTTAGTCTTTCCCTTGACATCTTCAGCACTCTGAGTTTTGGTACTTACAACTTTTGATTCTTGAATTTCTGACTGCTTCTCTGAAGCTTCTCCTCTGTCTGCCTTCTGTTTTAGGTCAGTATGTGGACGTTTGGATTCTGTTGATTTTCTTGCATCTGGTTTTGTTATGTTCTCAGGCTGATCTCTAACAATTATGGACTTCTGATCTTCTTGGTTTCTCACTTCAGAGTTAGCATCCGCAGTTGTCACATTCACCAAACGCTTTACTGATGAATCCTTTGTTTTAGTCTTTTCTTTGATATCTTCAGCACTCTGAGTTTTGGTACTTAAAACTTTTGGTTCTTGAAGTTGGCTTTCTAACTGCTTCTTTGGAGCTTCTGTTCTCACTGGTGTCTCATTCGCCGAACTCTTTATTGATGAATGCTTTGTTTTAGTATTTTCCTTGATATCTTCAGCACTCTGAGTTTTAATACTTGCATCCTTTAGATCTTGTATTTCTGACTGCTTCTCTGAAGCTTCTCCTCTGTCTGCTTCCTGTTTTAGGCCAGTATTTGGACGTTTGGATTCTGTTGATTTTCTTCCATCTGGTTTTGTTATGTTCTCAGGCTGATCTCTAACAATTATGGACTTCTGATCTTCTTGGTTTCTCGCTTCAGCTTTAGGTTCTTGAATGTGGCTTTCTAACTGCTTCTTTGGAGCTTCTGTTCTCACTGGTATCTCATTCACCAAACTCTTTATTGATGAATCCTTTGTTTCAGTCTTTTCCTTGATAGTTTCAGCATTTTGTGTTTTGGTGCTTACAATCTTTGGTCCTTGAATTTGGCTTTTTGGCATCTTCTCTGAAGCTTTTATTCTTTCTGGTTCCTGTTTTAGGTCGGTATTTGGACGTTTGGATTCTGTTGATTTTATTGCATCTGGTTTTGTTATGTCCTCATGGTGATCTCTAACAACTATCGACTTCTGATCCTCCTGGTTTTTAACTTTAGAGGTAGCATCAGCAGTTGTCACGTTCACCAAAATCTTACCTGATGAATCCTTTGTTTCAGTCTCCTCTTTAGTTCCCTCTGCAGGCTGAGCTTTAGTACTTAGAACCTCTGGTTCTTGAATTTGGCTTTCTAATTGCTTCTTTGAAACGTCTGTACTTACTGGTGTTTCATTCACCAAACTCTTAAGTGATAACTCCTTTGTTTCAGTCTTTTCCTTAACACCCTCAGCACTCTGGCTTTTGGTGCTTACAACTTTTGGTTCTTGAATTTGGCTTTCTGATTGCTTCTTTGGAGCTTCTGATGTCATTGCTATCTCAATCACCAAACTTTTAACTGAAGAACTATTTGTGTCAGTCTTTTCCTTGATACCTCCAGCACTCTGACTTTGGGTACTCACAACCTTTGGTTCTTGAATTTCCGATATTTTCTCTGGAGCGTCTGTTCTTTGCGGTCCCTGTTTTAGGTCTGTATTTGGAGGTTTGCTTGTATCTGGTTTTGTTATGTTCTCATGTTGATCTCTAACCATTACAGACTTTTCATCCTGTTCGTTGCTAACTTCACAGTTAGAATTTGCAGTTTTTGTCTCGCCTACCAAACTCTTAATTGATGAATCCTTTGTTTCAGTCTTCTCTTTAGCTCCCTCTGCACTCTGAGTTTTGATGCTGACAATCTTGAGTTCTTGAGTTTGGCTCTCTGATATCTTCTCTGGAGCGTCTGTTGTTACCATTTCTGGTTGTTGTTTCTGGTCAGTATCTGGACGTTTGGATTCTGTTGGTTTGCTTTTATCTGGTTTGGTTATGTCCTCATGTTGATCTTTAACAGTTATGGACATCTGGTCTTGTTGGATGCTAACTTCACTATTAGCATTCATAATTGCAGTCTCATTCAACACACTCATTATTGACAAATCCTTTGTTTCAGTCTTCTTTTTAGTACCTACAGTGCCCTGGGTTTCACTGCTTACTGGTTTTAGTTCTTGAGTTGTATCCATTTGTAAAACTTGGCTTTCTGTTGTCTTCTGTGTAGCTTTTTCTGTCTTAGGTTTCTGTTCTAGGTTAGCAATTTGACATTTAGTTTCTGCTGATCTATGAGCATCTCTTTTTTTAATGTCTTTATCTTTGTCTGTAGCAATTAAGGTCTTCTGGTCCTCGTCGCTCTTAACCTCAGAGTCGGCAGTCTCATTTGAAATCTCATTCTGTAAATTCTTCATCAACAAATCCTTTGTTTCATTCTCTTCTTTAGTAGTTGTAGTTTTAGAGCTCACAGCTTTTATTTCTGGAGTTTGACTCTTCTTTACGTCGGCCTGTTTGTCCCCCTGATTTGCTTCCTTGTCCCTGACCTTATCAGCATTGGTTAGAAGTACCTTGGGTTCCTGTTCATTTTTCACAGTTGATGTCTTCATCTCTTGATCGGTCTCCTTATCACCTCTCTCTGCATTCTCCTTTAAGATGATCTCACTCTCCTGCTCTGATTCAACCACACTGGCTGTATTTTCAGGGAGTGCACTTCTTGCTTGCTCTGCCTCTATTTTCTTCTCTTCTAGGGCTTCTGAAACTGCCGTGTGTGGTCGTTCCTCCGAGCCAGGCTGTATACGCTTCTCCTCTGACGATAGATCTGTTGGCATCTGCGTTTTTGTGATGGCTCTCTCAGTCTCATGCTTAATAGTTATGCCCTTGGGATCCTTTTTGCAACTCTTCTGTGAGTCAGTGCTTTCCACCGCTGCGTCATTCAGCTTTTCATTTGGTTTTGAGTCTTTCTCCTGTCTTTCAGATTCTCCTGCCAGTAAAAGAGGCCCTTTGTCCAGCTGATTTTCAACATTCTTGGGCAATTCACAAACAGTAACAGCTTCTGTTTGAATGTCCAAAGCCTCTGCTGGTTTCCTGCCAGCCTCCTCTTTACTTTCCTTCTCTACTTCAAAATCTTTTACTAAATCTCTGCTTAATGTGGGCAATCTATCATTTTTAAGAATATTATTTGTGGTTTGATCCTTCAGTAACTCCTTTTGCTGCTCTGTGCTGGCAAGGTCAGTATCAACAGCAATGGATGTGGCTGAAAGTACATCTTTTGTCTCAGTGTCTTGGTCTTTTGAGGCCAATTTAGCTGGAAGACTAATTCTGCTGTTATGTTGCTTAGCAGTGACTTTATTTGTTTCTTTCAGGGTTACACTATCAGGCATAGCACCTTCCTTATCAATGTGGGCCACTATGTCACAGTGAGTGCTGTCAACTACAACAGGTTTGGCTGAAATATCACTTACATCCTCATGGTAAGGTGGTATTGTTTTCTGCGCCAGCACAGCAGAATCTAGTTCTGGAAGGCCTCTCTCCTGGATTAAATTTGGTTTTATGTTACTTATTAGCTGGTCTGTCTCTGAAACGTCTTTTTCTTTTACTTCCTCTGTACAAATCTTTGGTGAAGACGGTGCCTCCTGTTCCTGTTGGGTGTTGTCCCTTTGGACGAGAGATTTCTTAGGTGGAGACTCAACTTTTGTTTGTTGTTTGGTCTCATGCTGTCCTTCCTGGTAATCAGTCTCAGCATTAATTACAGGAGCAGCTGGCGTCTCAGATGGACTTGCTTTTGCAACCTCACCGCTAGCCAGTATGTCAGCCCCTGAGCCTGTAACTGATGTAACTTTTACTTGAGTGTTTTCTGTAGTAATTGCATTGTTGTTTTGCATTGGTTGGATTTTTGAAATCTCCTCAGTTGCAGGACTAGTTATACTTTCCTCTGATTCCTTTGTCTCTTTTACTTTCAGTTTGTTTTCACTGATACCAGACTGATTGTCTTTGACTTTTATCACATGCTCTTGTTCATCTGAAGACAGAGACTTGGATTTAAATCCATCACCACTAGCATTGTCAGAGACAACTGACTCTGTGTTCTGATTAGAGTCCTCCTGTTTAGATGTGGATGTGGGGGCAGATTTTTTAGTTGGTGAAAGTTTTCTGGGTTTTATTTTGCTGGGGCTTCTCTGACCCCTTGTAGGAAGCTTGCTTACAGGTGATGAAGGATCAGCTGAATCCTTTACTGTACTTTTCTGGTGTTTGATGTTGTCGCCCTGTTTGGGGAGCCTCAATGAGACAGTTTTTTCTTGCTTGGTGGGAGGTGGAGAGACACTCAAGGTGGATGTGTCACTCTCTTCATGGCTAATGCTTCTTTTAGATAGGGGTTTGGATGGTGTGGTTGACATCATGCTTCCTGTTGTAAAGAAACATCCACACACACACACAGCTTTAATACAACAAGAACAACATCAAGAATGAGCTCATATGACAGAACAACCCAATCGCCAGAATAAATGTCGGCATTGTACGATTCTGCAAACTGCAGCTAGGTTACATTTGTACATTATTATGTATCAGATGTGTTTCAACAACACTGTGGCTAACGTGGTAAGTTTTACGCACAAAAAAGCATTTAATCATGGTTAGGAAAAGATCATGTTTTGGCTCAAATGCTTTAGTGGCACAATCCCGGCAAGAAATTCAGTGATTTCTTGGCAAAAAAAAAACACAAGCGGCATTATCCCTATTGAAAACACAACATTGAGCTAATAAGTAATTGGAGACACAGCAATGACTCACTAAAAAAACAACCAGTCTGCGGCTTGGCAGGTGTCTTGCCTAGATGACACGCCATCTACCATCCCCTCCACCCCTGATGGCAAAGATACCTCATGTATTGCGTCACTTTACCGTTTACCATTTAACGTTGATATGATATGTATGAAATGTGCACATGTAACATATCTGTAGTTTGCAGAAACGTACAATGCAAAGGGACCGGGCTAAACAAAAAGAATCCTCACTTTAAGGTAGTAGTTTGATATTTTCGGAAAGTTTATTGCTTTCTTGCTAAGAGTTAGATGAGAAGATTGATCCCAATTGTAAGTTTGAAGCTGGAGCCAGGAAATTGTTAGCTTAGCATATACACTAATATAGTCATAATATAGCCCAGATCTGTCCAAAGGTAATGAAGTTGTTGGTAATGAAGACCAGCAACTTTAAAGCTCACTGTTTAACACATTATATCTTGCTCAATTAATCTGCACAAACATCAAAGTGTAAAAACAACATTTTGTGGTTTTGCGTGGGGTTTTGTGTGGAACTACATATTAGCGGACGCAGTTTTTGTATGAATAATATAAACAAAATATAAAATGTCCATGAACTTTTTTCAGCTTTAGAAGAGGGGCATGACAGGAAAACAAGTGTGGGAACCACTGATCTGGTAAATAACCACATTTTCCAATATGTGGAACTATTTTTTTAAACCACGAATAATTTTTAAACCTGATTAAACTTTGTATACAAAGTTCATCCTTAATTCATTGTCAACAGTGGGGCCACAGGGTTTTGTTATAAAGAAAGAGTAAACAGTTCTCGAACCGACTGATTTCCTGTCTAGCATACAACATGTTGCCATGGTAATGTCTTACCTTTCTTGGGACTTTCAGGGAGTGCGGGTGATGTCTCACTACCAGGTCTCTCGCCAGGAGATGCTTCTTGCTGCTCTGGACTCTGCTTCTGGACTGTCTTGGATTTGTCAGAATCTGTCTGACTAGATGTCACTTTCTTATAGCTGGTGCCACTTGTTTGAGTTATCTCATCGTTCTTCTTCCTTGTTGGAGATGAAATTGGCAACCGACTCTTTGGTGTCACGGAGGCATTATTCTCCAGACGGTTCTGCCCTTGTTTTTTGACATCCAGGCCCTCCCTGTCAGTTGGGTGTGCTGTTTTAATACTGCTCTCCTCTTGGTCTCTCTCCATGCCATTTAACAGGTTTATAGAGTCACTGTCCTCATCTGGCTTTTCTTTAACAAGCTTTGTTCCTGTCTTGGGAGTTGTTTTTGTGGGAGAAATGTCTCCGGATGGAGCTTTCCCTCCCTTGGCTTCTTCAAAACTTTGTTTCCTGCCAACTTTAGTTGTAGAGACCAGTGATTTCAAAGCCTCTTTGGTTCTGGGTTGTTTCTGCAGTTTGGAAGTGACCACTGACCCAGAGGCATCAGTCACTGATGTTTTATCTGCTGTCACTGGTGATTTGACATCAGCATCTGATGGTGACCTTTTGGGGATTTTAGACTTTGAACCTGTTGGACTTGAGGGACCACTGGTGCTTTGGTCTTTTGATGTTGGTAACATAGAAACTGTTTTATCATTGCCAGGCTCCCTCTGTGGTGGCATATCACTGGAAGTTCCCACCTTTGTGCTCTCTGTGGAGGCCTTGGTCTTTGTTGTCACAGTTTTGACCTTGCTGCCAGCTGCTGAGGATGGAGTTTTTGCTCCACTTGCTGTGGTATGCCAACTTTCTGCTGCTGCTTTAACACCTCGTTTAGAGGGTGTAGCCTGGTTAGTCCCTTGGCTTCTTACCCTTGACCCTAC
Source organism: Epinephelus awoara (assembly GCA_035609425.1). NCBI lineage: Eukaryota > Metazoa > Chordata > Actinopteri > Perciformes > Serranidae > Epinephelus > Epinephelus awoara. Next base: position 27,423,408 of record CM069309.1, read on the forward strand.
CGCTTGTGACTTTGCCCCATACATGTCAGAGGCTGCAGAGGTATCGTCAAAGTCAGAGGCCTCAGAGTCTGTTTTTTCTTTAACTATGGGCTCAGGAGTATTTGTGTCAGAGTGTGTTGTCTCATCTGAAGTTGGCAGTGGCTCAAGGTTGGCTTCTTTGAGTTCCACATTGTTGTTTTGGAGGCTTGGCAGTCTGAAGGGGAAGAAAGACAGAGAGAGAGAGAGAGAGAGAGAGAGAGAGAGAGAGAGAGAGAGAGAGAGAGAGAGAAACATTAACAGAAATATTTTTAAGTAACCTTGAAAGGATAGTAAGAATCTTACAAAGCGGGTTTGTATGAGGTCCTTCTGATGGTGTGTGTTACTTTTATTAATGTTGTTGTAAGCTACTGTCATTACCGTCTGTCCTGCATTTCTCTCTGTCTCTTTCTGTGTCTCTCTCTCTTTCTGTCTCATTGTGTCATACAGATTACTGTTAATTTATCATGTTGATCTGTTCTGTACGACATCTATTGCACATCTGTCCGTCCTGGAAGAGGGATCCCTCCTCAGTTGCTCTTCCTGAGGTTTCTACTGTTTTTTTCCCCGGTAAAGGGTTTTTTTGGGGGAGTTTTTCCTTATCCGCTGTGAGGGTCCAAAGGACAGAGGGATGTCGTATGCTGTAAAGCCCTGTGAGGCAAATTGTGATTTGTGATATTGGGCTTTATAAATAAAATTGATTGAAAATTGATTGATTGATTACATACAGCAGATGTCAGTCAGCATGCCCCCAGTTTGGAGAAACAGACACAAGTAATGCCACAAAAGCTCAGAAATGTACTGCTGTGGAGGGGGCAGCAGCAAAACATATCATAGCCTCCTAAAAACATCATTAACAGTTTAGGTGTACAATATATCTACAGTATTTCTCTACTTTACCTTGCTGTCAGACAGCTCTTTCCTACGGGGAACTGAAGCAAAGCTGTTACACCACTCTCTCCAAAGCCAGTCTCCATTAAGAAAAACAGTATTTTAACATCGCTTAACACAAGAGCTGCTGGTCTACTGCTGCCACCATTAGTTAGTTCATTTGTGTCATTATGCGACTTTGGCCTTTGTAAAAGGGTTAGTTTGTATTCACCAAAGTCACAAAATAACACAAACTAACTGACTTATTCAGGCACTGTTAGACCAGCAGCTCCTGTGTTCAGCCAGCTAAAATCACTCTTTTTCTTAATGCAGTCTGGTGGCTTTGACAAGAGCATAGATGGGAAACTGAAGCTGTTAACAGCTTGTCTGCAGCAAGGTAAACTATTGTCAATGTATGTAGCACAGTTTACACTTGAATTAAGATATATATATTTTTTTAGGTAGATTTGTTTTAAAGTGGCTAAAACACGCTTTGCTGCTGCCCCCATCCACAGCAGCACATTGCTTAGTTTCTATGTCGGTTCTCCTGCCTGCTTCTCCAAACTGGGCGTGTATCGACTGACATCTACTGTAGGTAATACAATAGATAAGTGCCTCCTACAACACTAATTCAAAAGATCCACTATTCCATTCACAGCCACATACTGTATGAGTCTTTAAACAAAGAACAATGAATAGTACATTTAATTTTATTCTCCAGTTGCATGCTATTAACATAACAAGGACGAGATTGACTCTTTTGGAAGTGCGCTTCTTTGCTTACTTGTCCTAGGTTAGATGAGAGGATTGATACCAATCTCACGTCTGCACAGAACATATGCAATGCAATTCCCAGAATTACAAAATAGTCCTATATCTATATAGCTTAAAGCTTTTTGTGTCTTTAAAGAGAGTTTTAAATGAAAACTTCCTTCTGTTTTAATCTCAAATGCTAAATAGAAACTACTCTGTGTGGTGAAACGTGGCTATGTGGAAGAATCCCTCTGCAGTGGTTCTAAAACTTTAAAAAACTTTAAGGTCAAGATCAACTTTATTAAAAAAAAAAAGCATAGTGCACACATACACATGCACACAGGCAAGGGAGTAAGGGTGGGTCTTAAGTTGGGCTGCCTCTCAAGGGCATAAATTGCAATCATCAGTCAGAGACCCCCCAGTCTGCTGTCTTTACCGCCACTCTTTCGTACAGGCTGCAGCAGACAAAATGTAGCGGCATGGAGGAAACGCTCAGAGATGACATTATCTTCTCTCTTTTGCTTAGTGGTGTGAACTTACAGCTCACAGATACGTCATACGACACAGTCTCCGGCTGTTGTTTAATAGTCAGTGTCTGCTAAAAATGTTGTTCCACATTTCCAATCCATTGTTAGCTCACTCGCTTATTTACTACATTATGTGAATGCCGCTGTCACACTGAACGTCCTGCTGAACCCCTAAAACGTAGAATAGTTGAATATTCACATTGAACAGCCAAATCCGATTCAACTGACATAATCCTGAGTCGGGTACAGCCCTAGCCTTAAGACACCTTTTGAAAGAGTCAAGAGATTCTGCTGTTTAAGGAGAGTATTCCAGAGTGTGTAGCTACTAAGAAGGCCCTGTCCCCAAAAAGTTTTCAGCAAGATCTTAAAACAGTCCCCGATCTGTAGATATGAGGGGCCTAGCTGTACTGTATGGGAATAGAAAGTTTGTTGTATGGCTCAGGGTGAGACCATGCAGAGCTAAAAACACAAAGAGAAGAATGATGTAAGGAATTTGATAGCTTACGGGAAGCCAGTGCAAAGATGCTAATAAAGGTGTCATATGTTCCCTTTTTTAACATTTGCATAGATAGATAAATAGATAAATGAATAGATAGTCTGACCACAGCATTCTGTGTCAGGTGTAAGCTGTAAATAGAGGTCTAGTTGATACCACAATATAGGGAGTATTGTGAATATTAGAGCATGGATGACAATTTGGTAAATGTTTAGACAATAAAAAGGCAGTGATCCAGCTGGAAGAAGCGAGAAGAAACTAAATCCATCTAAGTCTTAAGGCTTTTTTTCCCAAGCATGACCATGTGTAGCCTAAAGTACACACTCAACTCAGAAATGTAAAGGGTGTTACTGTCACACCACTATTAAATCTTTATTCATTTGAAAGCAGTATCTATACGCATGACATGCCTTTTTTTTCTATAGGCATGTGTCTAAGTGTAACCATGACACGCTAAAGTCAAACAAAAGTGTGCAGGCAGTAGTCGCCGGTTGCCCATCAAGTTTTGTAATGAATAACTTACTCAGGTGGTGAATATACACCATAGGTAAACACAGCAAATGTCACCTTCATTTCAATTGAAACTTGACAAAAAGAAAAATAATCCTGACTTTATTATTACTACATTTATTGTTTACAAAGTAACAAATGCTTTTTAGGAATTACGAGTGTAATCTATAGTACTTCTGTCACTGTTTTTGTATGATTAGATGAACTGTACATGAATATTTCAGTGCCTCAGTGCAGGTTTAGTCTGTATTGTTCTCCTCTGGTACAATAGAGCTTGGGAACTCAGAGCTCAGGTTGCACGCAGGCTTAGCTCTCTTCGCCTCCCCTGCTTTCTGTTTCCCCCAGGATCAAAGGGACTATTAAACGGTAACCACAGAAAATTAAAACAGACAGATACTCACGGTTTCACTTCAGTTGTGTCTGAAGTCTTTGTAGTTGAATCTCTGCTGAGCTCCTCTTCCGCTGCTTCGCTCTCATCCAAACTTGGCTCTGGGCTAACGTACACCTTGTGGGCAAAAACTTTGTGCTTCGAAGGCAGATTCACAGTCTTACGCGTAACACGGACTTCTCTCGATCTGCGCTTCTCCTTGAGTGAACCCTGCTTTGAGCCTGTGCCCGTGTCGGGCTCCTCTGGCTGTGGTGAGGTTGTTTGGAACTCCCCTGTAGTCGGTGCCAAGGAGGTGGCTGATTCTGGCAAGCTGGAACTGGACGGCACAGTCTCTGGGGGGGTGGAAGGCCTTTTGTCCGTAGTGCACTGAGGTAATGAGTCGTCCTCAGGAATTACTGTGACAGGTATAGCCAGCACGGGAGGCGAGTCTGCTCTGAAGCCTTCCTCCCCTTGTTTCATTATATCTTCCTCCCCCTCCCTCTCCCCTTCCTCCTCCGGTCCCAGGTGTGTTTCCACCCATATGGCTTTGTGAAGGTGGATAGGAGAATCATCTGTAGGCTCTTTCTCAGGTGAAGGGCCCAATGCTGTGGCAACAGTGCTCCAAGAGAATAGCTGACCCCTCCTCTTGTTTTCCCTCGCTGTGTCTGGAGAGTCTTCCTGTTCAGTTGTGATGTGGTGTGAGGTGGACAACTGAGGGCGTAAAGTAATTCCGCTCAGGGCGGTGCTGTGCCCCTTCTCTCCAACTTTCACTGATGATTTCTTTGTTGCTAAACTTATTGAGGTTAGGTTAGGAGACTTTGGGGCCTCAGCTGCCTTGGAAATGGGGATATTCAATGTCGGCTGTGTGGTTTGATTAATTGCGACGTCCTCACTGGAACCCTCTGTATTCTTCTGAATATCTTCTTCCAAACTGACATGCAGCCTCTTGCTGACTTCCTTCACCACTGACTCTGCAAAGCCCCGTTCTGGGCTGGAATCAGCACTTGCCTGAGTGGTAGGAGCATGGTCCAGTGGGGTGGGAGTCACATTCCCAGAATTCCTTTCACTGCTGGCTGTGCTGACCCTGCACACGTGCACCTCCCTCACGCTGCTTCGGCCGCTGCTGTTGCTGTCTGCAAACGGCAGCTCTGTTCCATCTGTCAGCAGAGAAACCACACTCGAGGCACTGGGACTGGAGCTTTGGCTGAGTCTGTCATCAAGCTCTGCTCCCATTCTGGAAGAGCCTCCATAATGAGGCCCCATTAGCTCACTGTCTCTTCGAGAAGGAGTCGGAGTCCTTGGTCCATCCTCCTGTTGGGGTGAACGTGGAGACAAGGGGGATGTTGGGGAAAGTGAGTCTGAATGATGCTTACTGCTGCTCTTCTTTCTCTTGGACCTCAAGAAATTGCTGAGGCGACTGAGCACTCCCCTGTTCTCCTCCGAACTCTGAAAGAGGACAGGCAAGAAGCAGACAGAAAGATAAACATTGATGTGCAGAGAGCAGCTGGCACACCCTTTTCTCTCTGGCTTTCGAAAAAAATTAAGAAAACAAACTATGAAAAAGGTGTGCTCCTCAACAGATAACAAGCTGAAAGCAAAGATGAAAACAGACATAATTCAACATACATTTCCTTTTAGGAACTACAGTTTATGTGGACACACACACACACACACACACACACACACATACACACACACACACACACACACGCACGCACACACACACTGAAATACAATGAAAACAGAAAACTGTTTTTCTCACATGCCTCCATGGGAAACAGTGAACAACATATTGATTTATCAATTAATTGGGGACCACATTTAGGCCACAAACATCTGTTTACAAAATCTCACAGACCTCACGCAGTAAGATCCAATTTTTACTAAAAAGCCTTAGTCTGACTTTGAAGAGAGCACAGATGAGTTTCACTTTCAGTTCAGTTTTTAAAACCATGGTTTTAGAGAAAATGCATGTGTTGGGGAAGTACTGAGCATATGACTGGATAAATGAGATATACTGCACGAGCTGTGTGAGAGTTCGTAAATTGATGTATAGGAGAGAAAACACATGGAAAACACACATGCAATATTGATCACAACAATTCAACACGCCAAGTTTGAGACGATGTGGCAAAAACCATATCTATTTTAGTTTTTTACAGAATTTAAAAAAAAAAAGAAATATTTAATTTTGAAATGAAAGCCCCTTATTTTGGATGTAGAATAAAATACCAACAGAAGTTTTGTAGATGAATCATATGTATTTACTTCAAAATTTATGCACTTCTGCTTTGAAACTTAATTCAATTTCACACAAATCCTGTCCAGGTAATGATATCTGGAGATATGTAATAGGAATAGGCAGTATAAAGAAGTGAATACCTTGGAAATTGGCGATGTATAATCAGAGAAAACAGCTGCATCATTCCCAAACCAACAACTACCACCATGCACTGCACTGCAAAGCACTAATAAATGTCCCACTGGTGGGTGACATAAAGCGAGTTGCTCATTTGAAAACAATATGGTGGCCAGCTAGTAACAATTGATCTGGTATTACAGGTAAACCGTAAGTTGAAATATGTTTCTTTAGACATTTTAGGTGAGAACAGGCAATACAGAGACAGAATCTTGGTTTATCTACTTCTATACTCTTTGTGTCTGTGGTGGCGGGTGTCCAAAAATACAGAAGTATAATTTGTAGTTTCAGCAACAGCCCTTCACATTCAGCAGAATTGAGCTCAAAGATTAGCACGTAGATCTGGGTTCTGGTATGATGGAAGGAAGTTTCCCACAGTTAAGTTTCATTATGAAAATCAAACATGTGATCTGAACTTACGGAACTGAATCATTATGTATCAAAAAAGTATAAAATAAACTACTACAAATTACTAACAAGTCCTTTATCTTAAGGCTCTTTTTTTAAAGCCTACTCGAAGTGCTACAGGTTACAGAGCCTTTTCAAATCTGCACAACAGCTCAAAACTAGGCCAAGCTGAGCAGGTTAAATCCAGACACCTTGGTGCAAATAACAACACACTGGTAAAACAATCAGGCGGGAGTGAGATGACTAATGACTAACTAGACTCATGTAGGAATTCTTTGATGCTCAGTTCAAGGGTCACTTATCACAGCTACTGCACGTAAACAGTAAAAGAATGGCGCCGAACAAGACAGGCTTAGGTCCAAAAAGAGCTTAATAATCAATGAGAGGGAGTATACTATTTTTTAATGCTAAAACACATAAAAGTGTGGGGCTGTAGCCGCGATCTCCAAATGTTTGTGTAGTCACTTATAAAACACATTTTTGTGCTGCCATGGAAAATTTTAATAGGATTTCTATCACAGCCAAGAAAACCTGATACAAAGGAAAAGTGCCGCTGTGCCGACACAAAACACACCTTGCGAAACCTGGCTAACTGTAGTCCAAGTATAAAGAGCACATGTTAGGGCAAGAAGCAAGAACCACAGCGTAAAAACACAGTTATAGACCACAGGATAAAAAGCAGCAGTTACATACCATTATGACTTCCTGGAGTCTAAAATGTCCTGTTGTATACTGTGTCTAATTAATGCGTAGATCTTAAAAACAGCAATTGAAAGAAGAAGTGGTTATGATCCATAGAAGGGTCCTTAAACCAGGTAGTCCCAAAAGTGCTCGTATAGTTAAATATAAAAGCCAGTGTCCTTAGCAGATTACATTAAAAGCAGGAATAGTCCACTCTGATGAGCAGACAAGCAGTACTGGCTGCAGTGACTTGTGTGTGACTGCAGTTAAATGTCCCAGCTCTGAAGAAAGTGTCTGACTCGGGGGCATGGCCATTTGCATCACAGCCACAGCGTGAAAACGATATTGTGAAAGATGGTTCACATGTCAAACAAGCAAAAAAGAATTCACAACCCAGTGAAGCTCTAAGGGTGTGGATAGACCCGCTGGAGAAAACCCCACCCTTCCTCATTCTAAAGCTGGGTAAATCAATAGGACATGTGTTATCTGCTGTGCCTTGATTTAAGAAGAATTCACTTCATATCAATTCAGACTCACTGAACCATTTAGATACAGTAGAGCGGGTCAAAGTGGCACGATCCAGTGCTGTGTGAGAAAGTAAACACAGTCCAATTTGTATTTATCTTAACTGCTCTGAGGGTTAAATGTGATATTTCTTGAGAACTTTTAGTAAGTATTCTGTTATATAAACCAGTTTGGACACACTCTCCACTGTTGTCAAACATTCACATCATTTCACTGAGCAAACAGCAGCTAATGAACAAAGCCTGTGGCCGGGTTTTCCTGTTCATATCTAAATAGAATGAAACACAGGAACCTAACTGAATAGCCTCACTCAGATCAAAGATAGTTTTTCCTTCGCTATGAAGTCAAAGCGGTGATACAGTACCTCCAGGTCGTTTTGACTCATTCACAAATCCACCGTGTTGAAGCAGAGTAGATTAAAAAAGAAAAAACATAAATGAGGTTTCCTGTGTCCAGCGTATGTTTAAGTCTTGCTACCTGTCGTCCGTCTAAGCTAGGCTTCTACTATTGATCCTTCACTAAGCATTCCTCTTGTATTTACTCATAGCTATGACAAATGTCAGGTAGGTGGAGATATAGTGCCATATCTCTGCGTAATATGGCTGACTTCCTTATCTGTCAGCCAAAGCTCTGCTTCATTCCCTGATCCCAGCAGCTGATAATCACAATAAAGGCAAACACAGGAACAATAGCGTTGAGCTTAATTACAGCAGGGCGCTGGATCTGTCAGACTCCACGCCAAAGTGTCAACAATGCTGATTATTGTTTTTTTAAACTATAAAAACCAAAGTAATGTTTTTAGAAAGTATAAAAATAATCTTATTGTTTTTTCTCTATTAAAAGTTTTCAGGAATTCAAGCCTGTTGTATTTACACAAGTGAACGTACTCCAGCATCACTTCCTAACGACTCCAACAGACACAAATATTAGTGAGAGCAGGTCTGACAGGTTTGAGTCAATGGAAATAGCTCAGGGACAATACCATCCCATAGGATTATGTGCATCTTATCTTAAAGGGGAAGCGCATCTTTATACTCCCTAAGTATCTTATTTCAATCACCTATTACAGGCAATTTTACACTTACCGCTGTCACCTGCAGGCAGGGATAAGAGAAAGTCGGAAATTGGTGATGTCATGCAGTTGTGCAGCTCATACTTTTCTGTGTTAATTATACTCAGTTGAGTGGAGGCTATTAGATTAGCTTTTTAGCATGCTAACAAATACTAACTGTAGTGATGTTACAATCCTGCATTCATGTACTTGCTAATCAATTTATTAGTATGTACAAACAATTACAGCATAATAAAAAGGCTTGCCCAAAATTAAAACACTAGTTTATTATTTCAATTGATTAAGTATTTCGATTATTTACCTTGTGTTGAACATTTCACCTAAGTAAAAGTGCTTAACTTAAGTATTACTAGCTAAATATACTTAAAGTATCACATGTAAAAGTACTTAGAATGAAGAAAAGTTGCCCCTCTGAGTGTTATACTACTATTTATTATATCACTGAATTATTATTGCTTATGCATTAATGTGAAAGTAGCACAGTGCATCACATGTTAAAACCCAACAACAGCTGTTGGATGCAGAATAAAAGGTAGAATATTTCTGTTGGAAATGATGTGAATCAAAAGTATAATGCAGTATAAAATGGAAATACTCTAGTACAGTACAAGTACCTTAAAACTGTAGTTGAGTAAACACTTCACATTCCACCATTGAAGGAATATGGCTCTGCACCAACAACAACACATACTTGATTCCTGTCTTTCGCTTTGGTTACTGTTGTTCCTATTTTTGATTTATGTCTGATTTTATAGTCTTTATTTCTGTTTTTTACAAAAGGGTGAGGGTGGAGATGAAGCTCGGGAAGCACTGTTGGCTGTCAATATGAATCCTACTCGAGAATTTTTAACACAACAAAAAGATTATTACTTTTTTGGTGAACATATAAACTATTGAAATAATTATTGAGACATTGCAGTCCTTAGAATCAATGCTTTTATCAAGAAACAAGTACTGGTTTTGAAGCATGTTATACTGCAGGTACTGTACATTTGAAAAGTGCACACACTCAAACACACACACACACACACACACGAGTCTGTAGCATCTGGAGTTGTTAGTCCAACGCTGATAATAAACATGAAACTGTGTTAATAAAACCAACCTTGAAGAATTTGGAGGGTGAGGATGGGCTGTGTGGCTGACTCATGTCAAAGCTGATCATGGAGGTGGACTCAGATTGAGGGTACCAGTCCGATACAGTCTGGTAACTGCACTCTGTGGAAACACTGATCTGGTCATAGCTCCTGTTGGAGAGAGGAAGGAAACGGAGAGAGAGGGAGAGGGGGATGGGTGTTATGTCATTGGCCTTTGTTTCTCTTCCCAGTGTACAGTACTTATGTTTTACAGTATCATGTCTTTATCGAACTCCTTATCAACTTATGAGAGTTGTACTGACTTTTTAATCACAAATTTAAGCGTGCATGAACATACCATTTTAAACATAAGATACTCTTTTGGTCTACTGCAAAAAGTTACACACAGGATGGTCCGTCCACAGTTAGGTGCACTGGCACCTCTAATTGTTTTAAACAGCAGTGACGCTTTCTTTGTGTCTTTGCGTTGACTTGGAAAACAGAGCTGGAAACAAACAATGTGACACTTGACGGACAACATTCACTCCCAAGCAGCCAAACCACGGCACGCTGAGCAATTAGACAGCCATCGAGGATTCTAGAACACGTGTGAGGCATGAGGAGGTGCATCTATTTCGAGAGGAGTGGCCTTCCTGCGGCTGAGGATAGTCAGTTGCCTCAAAGTATTTACAGTCGAATCACACCCAGTCTGGAACCGTAGAGTCCTCCGAGCAGTGAGCAGTCTTATACACTGACAGAAGGACAGACAGCATTCCACCTTATTTAAACAATACATGTGCTAAATTTGTGCTTAAAGGTATGCTGTACTGTGTCGACAAGATAGTACTGCCATGTGACATAATCATGGGTTCAGCTGCACAAATACAGCAGTCTCCAGGTGTGATGTCATTCATTTTCCCATAGTGCAACATATCCAAACATCAGAAGTGAGAGGACATTAATCGAGGGCCTCAACATATTGTTTGTCAACACATAAGAGCAACACAACAGCATATCATTGCCACGTGTGGCACTAATTTTGCAGTAGTTCCCATATGCAGCAGCGTGTTCCCTCAGCCAGTCACCAGTTATTGCAATGCAGTATTTCCCCACAAGGGGGCAGAGCTCGATTAGTTTTCAAGGAAACCTGGCAGAAGGGCTTTCAGTTGACATGAATTACTGTTATGTGGCGTTTGCAGCGTCTGTATTAAAATGTGCCAACGCTTTGAGGTGATAATGTGTGGTTGATGACTGACTGGTGCACTTACTGACTGAGGAGAATACTCTGACTAACATGGAGATGAACACCCAACTTTCACATAGCAGTGGTTTGGTGTAGAAACAGATACAGCAGTTTACTTTGAGAAGTCAGGTAAATAATTCAATGTATAGTATGTGGATATACTTTCAAACTCTGTATGGACAGAGTTAGAACAGTAGATTCAGAGGGCTTGTGGATAATCATTCGACCTTGTTTACATTCTTTGTGCAGACTAAGCTGTGGGATGAAACGACCACACCTTCCTTACCTGATGTGAACTTCAACAGCTTTAAGCTTATGCTTGATAAAATAGGTGGAACACCTGATTGCATGCTTCGCTGGAGCTACTCAAGCCTCATGATATTTACATTATCTAATAGCATTAGATAAAAAACAATGTGAGGAGGGAAAAAATAACAGCAGGAATAGGGAAAGGGGGGAGACAAAGAAAAAGAAAACTAAAGAATAGAAAAGTGCACTCAAAAGAGTGCAGATCTCTGCCAGGTGGTCACGTTCTAGCTGCCCGAGCTGACTGCGACCACTCTAGACAATTCTTGTAATTCCAGCAGACACGCCGGGGCATGTTTCACAAGATATGATATAATTATGCATACGAATGTCAATCACTGACTGTCAGTTACCTGTGTTTATGGGGGAAGGGGAGGTATTAGAGGGAGCAAGGTTTTGGACGACTCCTGCAACAGGAATAGGGGAGACAAACAGGAGACATATAGGGAGCAAGCCCAAAAAAGTAACTACACTACACAAGCCCAGAAAAACACAACCCACACCTACCAATATTTGCAAGCAACTTAACAGAAAAACAAGCCTAAAGTTGGCAACTCTGGCAGCAGATGGAACAAAACAAGGTTGCAGGCAGTCTGTGAAGAGCTGCGTCTGATGGAATTGTCCGTCCTTCTCCCTTACAGTTAAGATGGTGGCAAACATAACAAAAATGGGGACTAATTCATCTTCTATCATGCTTAACTTTAGTGGATCATAACACACCGGGTATGGAATTAATCTTTAGATGCTCTGGGTCCAAATGAGACCAAACTACAACAACAAAGGCCAAAATGTTGCCTGCAACCACAGACTGTTCAAATCTCAATTGCCCTCTGGTGACTAGTCACTGAGCAGTCAATGATCGTATTAAACAGATCAAGAACAGACAAAAAATAGTTTGCAAGATTATCTGCAGATACAAATACACACACATATCCTCACTCATGGACACACGCACACACGACCAAACGCAGGACCCCCTCCAGACTTATGCCCTTCTGGATAAAACAAAATAATGAACAACATTCAATGTATTATAAATATTAGAATTTATTTTTTAATGCACATGCTGTGTATCTAGATATCCTATTTTTCCCTGAAATGCCTCTCAACATCCTCGAAGGAACATGCATGAGCTTGTTGCTTTCAATCAAATGAGGCCACGTGGGAATTAAAATCGCACCTTAGTCTGATCGTGCTGATACATGTAGGTGAAGAGAGTTAATAGGCAACAGCATCAACAACTCTTTCCCTGGATTAATGCTGAGGCATCAAGTGTTACAGTCCTGCAGTAGATGCCTCCAGCATGTGAACCGATTTATAGGATTTCAGTACAGTAGACAGATATACCCAGCAGTATCAGGCTGTGTCATGTATTCACTTGGTGGTTTTGCCAGATTACAAAGTGTTATTGAGAAAAGGACTTGATTGATGTCTGCGATCAGTGTTTTTTAGCAGCAACGGCAACTTGTAGAAGAAAACATGAGCAGCCTAGCTGGAGGTGCATGTCAGTTGTAGCTATGCAATTACCCTGTTTTTATTTGTTTGTTTTTTTAACTTTTATCTAACCAGGAAGTCCCTTGAGCTGGAAAAGACAACACACCAGTTATAAGGAAATACAATTATGAATCATACAAGGAGGAGACTAAATCCAGTGCAAATAAAACAGTTGCATTTCTATGAATCCATCTTAAAAAAATAACAATATTTCTTGCATTGTAGTCTACTGAGGATACTGCTGGTGAAAATGGTATTTCTGTAATTTTTGTGGCAAGACTAATAAAAGTGGTTTAAATGTATTTTGTTCTCACTGCTTAGAACTCAGTACACAGAGGTCTAACACTGAACAAACTGCTGTCAGCTTCAGTTTCACATAGGATCGAAGGATCTTGGTACAATATGAAAGACAACCTTCCGTAGATTTGTTTTCCAAAGGGCTTGCCCGTGATCCTGCTGCACTGCCCTGTCAGCACCTGAGCTTTAAAGCCAAATAAAGTGAACAAAAAACAACGCTAGGCTTCACAGCTTTCCATGAAGGGGAAAAGTGACTGCTGCACTCTGTAACCTTTGACCCCAACACAACCTTTTGGCTGTCTTTAAAAAGAGTTAAAATGCCTGCGAGCACACGTGGTTGAAGGCCAGGTGTCATTTAAAAGCTGTGAAAGCTCACTGTGAGAGGATAACTGCAACCTATGTATCCTTAACTAAATAGTCTTTGAGAATAACCTGCACATGGAAGTAGTTTGCCTAGAATAATTAATTTTAACCCAAACCCCGACTTTTTCCTAACCCTAACCGAGAAACTCTAGTCAAGCTTCTCCAGACAGGAATTAACCCCTGACCCTGTTACAGAATCAGTTGGGTGAAGCCTCCCCGGCGTCCTGTCAACATGTAGGCACAAACCAGCTCCAACTTGTCTGAACCTTCTCTTTGTTGCAACACAGACAAAAGCTCTACTGTTGTAAGTGCACATTTTATGAGAATTTAACGAGGAATGATTGATGTTGTCTTACAACCATGGCAACTGACCTCATTCCTCAAAGATTTCTGGGGGTAAAAGTCTACCTTTTGAGGAAGATTTGATCTCATACTGAGTGTACAGATAGAAAAGGTTTAGGGAAGCTGAGTTGTCTGGCTTTTCTTGAAAGAATACTTACCCCCCCCACCCCCACTCACACACAGTGAGTAACTGATACACAAATAGCCACTTCAACAGCTCACCTTCGCTGTCACCTCATTGTTTCAAGACATCTAGAAACACCGTATCTGTGTATGACGAAGAATGATTATCTTTAGATAAAGGTCGTCTGAATGTTGAAATGTTACAATTCTACATTCTCAAAACCAGTGCCACCAGTAATCTATTTATGACTTTCGGCTTTGGTTAACAGTTGCAAGCTCTTTTCTTTCCCCTATTATTTGCTGCATACACATATGAACATTCAAGCAGGGAAAACAATTCTCTGGTCTAAATGTTTTTGAAATGTATACAACTGACAGGAGGAGTCTTCCTTCATGGTACATGTAGTGTGATCATTTCCACTATGGCCTAAAATAACCAGAGATATAAATATATTCCATTGTGTAAAGAGTTTAGCAAAGTCTCAGTTGAAGGAGGACAAATTTCTTCTAAGTGCTCACAGCCCATCTTGTCAAATTACCCAACTTTAACTGGACAGTGGGTGGCACACTGGTGCTGTGCTTAGCGCTGTCGTCTCACAGCAAGAGGGTTCTGGGTTCAAATCTGTGTGAAATTTGCTTGTTCTCTCTGTGTTGATGTGGATTTCTCCAGGGTCTCTGGCTCCCTCCCACAGTCCAAAGACATGCAGCTTAGGTTACTAGGTGACTCTAAATTGCCTGCAGGCGTGAATGTGAGTGTGAATGGTTGTCAGCCCTATGATAGTCTGGCGACCTGTGTACCCCACCCCTCGCCCAATGTCAGCTGGAATACGCTCCAGTTGCAACCTTGTACCAGGATAAGCAGTTATGGATAATGACTCAATGAATAACAAGGTTTTGTTTCATTTATAACATAACAGGATGTTCAAAGGTATGCAGACTAGCTGACTCTTTCAAGGCCATGACACACCAAAACAATAGTCGTTGCTAATGTTAGGCTGTCGGTGAGCGTTTGTCGCCCTAGTTTTTGCAGTGTGTCCCACACTGTCGTCATTAATTGGCTTTTTTTTTTTACATCAATTGGCCATAAGGGGGCGCTATATTAGTGAGCTTTACGGGTGCTAGTAGGTGCATTAGTTCCCCCCAGTCTCTTCCAGTTCCAGTCTAACCATCCCATATTCCAGGATTCTGTCTCCAAAAACAATAAAACCCCCAATCTTTGTTAAACACTCTGTATCTATGTAAGCTACAGCAACTATTACCTAAGAGGACATTAACCAGGAATGTGCATGCACAAGCCACCAAACCTCCATGAATGTAATTCACTGCAGGTTTTCTGTCAACTCAGAGATCAACACCGCACTGATACAACATGCTGGCGCCAAGAAAAGGTTATCAGCTAACACTCATCTTTCATTGCTCGGGAGCAAACAGGCAAATCAAGCAAACAGATTTCAGTGAGCTCGGCAAATTCGCAGACCTGTGTGGAGCTACTGAATAAACTCAAAACAAGGGATGGCAAGGATTCAACTACTGACTCACCCTTTGTTGGGCATATGAGGGGTATAATGAGTCACTAGAGGCTGTTGATGGAATATTGTTCTAATATAAGAAAGTCCAAAACCACAAACTGCAGACCACACTGAAAAAGGCCACTGGATTTGACTGCTGTACACAGTAGGAAAAAGGCTGATACATAGATTGGACATGGCAGGACTGCTGCCTGATGCAAGGGCTTGTTTCAAGGTCAAATTGCCCAATATGAAGCTTGGAGCTGAAGTAAAATGCAGGAAAAAAGTAAAAGCTCATGCCCTGCAGTGGGATAAATTGCAACACAGCAGTTTCCTTTAGTGTTGAAAAACCTGAGGTTCTGCTAAGCAACAAATGATATATTAACAAAGCAAATCAATACACTCAGGTGTTAATGACAAGATATAAATAGGCTCTAACTTGGCTTCACACTATGAATCGAAAACAGCCGTTGTTTGTAAGTTACTGTGTATCTGGGAGTGCCTGGAACAACTGCTGCAGAGCCGTGTGTTTGCCAGATGCTGGGCGGGTCTGTAACTACCAGTAGGCTGCAGCCACTCCACTTCCACTTGGACCAATAACTAATACGATGGTGTGCAATGGAAACTAAGCCAACATGTTTGTGGAGACTTTCAAATGTTTTCCTCAACTGCAAAGTGCAGACATGATGCATCTTTAGAAAAGCCCCAGCCAAACTATACTGTACTTACAGAAAAGAGCATGCATACAGCATATGGGCTCCATCGAGCAGAAAGCAGAGCGCAGTGAAAGTAATAAAATGCAAACACTATATCATTGTTACGATCACTGTGGGGAAGAGACTTGATGTTCTCAGAAGAACAAGTGGATGTCAACGTTACAGAGGCAGCTCATAATGCTGACATGTTGACTTTGGAAGGGGAGGTGGAAAGCCATACTTCGTGGCATCTTCCATTTTCTCTTTTTCACTTTCTCCTTCCCATGTTCTATTCCATACTCACTTTTACTTTTTATGGATATAAAAGCCAATTTCTGTCAGGGGGACAACAGTATTTAAATTATGATATGACAAAATTATGAGATAAGTCAAATTTGGACTTTCTAAAAGATCATGTAGATGAGATTTGGGTAATATGTTAAAATTTTCCAACTAACCAACATAAGCCCCTGAATTCACCAAATTAGTAGGGGTGGGGGAAAAAATCGTGACAGCATAGTATCGTGATATTTTTGTGTGGCAATATCGTATCGCCACGCAGTGCAAAGTATTGATTTCTTTTATTATATAAATTATTAATGTTACAATTACGAATTAAACCTGAGGTAGCCTGCTCGAATAATATAATTAGTTGTGTTTATAGTCCATTAGATACATTTTGCTGCTGCAAAAAATGGCTGAGGTGAAATTAATGGACTAAAAACTTTATTTCATTAGATAAAATAGATATTGACAAAGTAATTTACAGTCGATAAAAGGTAATAAATTGCAAAATATCAAAATATATTTTATCACAATACTCAGCATATCGCAACATTATTTAAAATCGCAATAATATTGTATCATGACTAACTAAGTATTCTGATAATATCGAATTGAGGATCCGCTGGTGATTCTCACCCCTACAAGTTAGATATGAAAATATACTGGCTCAACAGACTGTTGCTGGCCTGATTTTGCTAGTTTGTTGAATAAGGGGGCGATCACACCAACAAGGAGTGCTAGAAACAAGACACCAGTAAAACACCTGATTCCCTATGATACGGCGCGTCTGACTGGTTTTCAAGCATCTTTTATGACGAGCGTCTTTCTGGCGTCTTTTTTAGACGTGCGTTTGTAGACGCTGAAAGTTGAAATAATCTCAACTTTTGGGCGTCAGGCACCAGTAGCACCATAGCTCCGTCGGGTCCATTTTAAATGTTTTGATCCCCCGGTTGTGCACGCACCCCCTCTCTACAGGTGCTCCTCATAAGGAACGCTCTTTGAAAGGGCATTTCAGGAATTTCAGTGTCAGACTGAAGCTCCCAGAACCTTCAGTCTGACATCGCCTCCATTGAATGCGATTTACAAGGGGGAGGGAATTTGATTTTTCCCTAACCAATCAGTAGAGATCAACGACTCAGAATCTGACGTCGTTAGTATCCATGCCTCGGGGGTGCCGAAAACAAGCGAGCATTGCCCGTTTAAAATGTCTCCGTCGTCGTGCAAGCCCAGCTGCATCACCGTTAAATCCAGTTTAGCAGCTTCCTTAATTTGGTCCTCCATTAACGCGAGTAGTGGCGAAATACCTCGATAGCAACATTAATGTGGTCTTTAGGATCTGCAGTGGTCGCCAATAGCGTGGCGCTGATTGGCTAATCGCTAGACCCGCCCCCACCCCCGGCGTTCATTGGTCTATCCATCGTTTGGACGAGATAAATCGCAAATTCATTGCAGTATGCCAGACCAGAGATGCAAGCCTACTCAACTGAGTGGGCGGGGTCTATGGTCTATAGTCTGTCGCTGAGTAGCCTGCATGGCCAGAACTGTCTCCATACTTTGTTTTAGCACTCTCACGCATTCTCCTGACAAAGACCATTAAATTAGTAAAATAAAGAATACATAAATAAATAAAATAGGAAATCACCCACCCCCCAAAATGGAAATGTACTCAGCCAATTGCTGATAGTTGACATATTCATCCAACTCAAATAGAGATACTACATTTTACAAGATTATTGGCTATATCTAATATTTTCGACTTAGTAAGTTAACATTTTGACTTGCTATTTTATAGCATTTGACTTAAAATTGAGAATTTTGTAACATGATAATTTTTACCTTTCTTATCCCTAATATTCACTTTTTTCCTGGTTATAATGGTCCTCCTTGTGTTGAAACTCAGACAATTTGTAATGCAATTATGTGACATGTTGACTCCAAGCTTTTACATTTTCTCTGTATGTTCAGGATGCATAAATTGTATCTACAGAGTGTAAAAAAGATCTATGTAAAAAAAACAAAGAAGAAAAATCATTCATGCCTTAGGCACCTGTCTTGTTACATGCAAAAATCTAAATGCAAAGCAGAGAGAAAAGTAGAACATTGAGTAACAGAAGTTCAAAACAGTAAGGCAGATAAGACTGCATGTATTTGTGTGTCGCAATATTGATGATGAACTCCAATACTCATCAAATTTCTTTAACAAAGAGAACTTTCTTTACCATGGAAAAACTTTAGTCAGCCCACAGTTCTTGCTTAATCCCAACTGCACTGGAGTGAACACTCCTTTTTCAGTGTCCAGGAGGTGTGTTTGTGTGAGAACTGTGTGACTCTGCATGAACATGTGCTTGTACAGTGAGTTGTTTATTAGCTTCTGTGTTTCAAACCCACCAATGAATACATACGCACAGGTTCAATGGCAGGTATGAGTTTCAGGACCAAAGCCAGGTCATGTTTATTTTACTTTACCTTCACCTTGACTTTAATAGCTGTGTTTGAGGGCCTACTTCAGGACAGAAGGAAACAATGGGGTGTTCATGCTGAGGTTAACACCCAGGGATGCATGTCAGGTATGTAAATACCTAAAGTAAAAGAAACTGACATCTATGCAATACACATAAACAAATAAGATAGCATTACTCAACCTCTGCATTCAACTTTCATTGTATCTGCAGCTATTAAAATTGTGCATGACCTCAATAACTTCCAGCCAAAATACATGGGACACAGGTACGGAGCGACACGTCTGCTGCAGCATGCCCACTCGTGTTTATTATAATCAACTATAGCTGCTACACTGACCACAGAAGCTGCGTGAGCCAGCAAGGGCATCATGCGACTCTCCTTTATTTTTATGCAGCACATCTATTTTTTCTTCTCGCTTCACAGCCCTCCAACAAGTAAAAACTACATAGAAATGTGTTCAAAATGATTAAAATGAATACCTCTTTGTACCAGAGGCAATGCAAAGCAGCAGAGCAACCTTGCATGTGTTAATGCATTTCTTGTTAAAATAGATCAATCAAAATAATGAATGTCGAAGTTGAAACGATCCAAACAAACTTGTGTATTTTCATACTTTACACTGCCTGTGGAGATTCTCTGAACAGCTCGGCCTACTTGTGTTAATTCCGGAAAAGAAGCTTAATGCCCCAAATCTCACTTGAAATCGGACTCTGCCTGTTGAGCGTTCATTCTCTGAGAAGTCATCCTGAGTTAAATTAGCAAGGTATGGTGGCACTAAGTAGGTCACACAGCTTCTTGTTGACACCAGAGAACTAATTCAATACCAGTTAATAAAATTGACCCTGCATAAACAATTGCATTATTCCCTGGCAGAATTCAATACGCACACAGTGAAGCTGGCACGCAATGACACGCTAAAGAGATGCCGTCTGTGTTGCATGTAAAAAAGGCCCGCTCTGCCCCACCTATGTGACGTGTCGCATCCGTGCCCCATGTATTTGGCTGTTAGCCAGATAATGAATTAAACAGTCAGAGTGGCTCACAGAGCCAACAGAGTGCAGGTCATGTATTTAAACAACAAATCAACTGCTCCAGGTACAAAACACACACCTACAGAGACAAGCACTAACAGTCACAACTCAGGATCCAAATGCCAATGTTTACTTCGCTTTTGTTGAAAATAAAAGTGAAAAATAGAATTTCACAGTCCACAATTTAACATTCTCCAGACAGTTTGGGATTTTAGATCATAAACCACCCTGGTTTACCCAGCCTTTATAACATTATCAACCCACATGTAACATCAAGGCAAGAAAAACAACTCCACTTTGTCAACACAGTCACACATATTCAATAGGCTTGTGAGAAGCTGGCTCAGTGTCAGCTGTAGAAGTGGTGTTAGCTGTTGCTGGAGACGTATTTCTTGTTGTACGAGTAACTATTGTTGTTGTGGCTGGTATTTTAAAATCCACTCATTATTATTATTCAAAACCAGCTTTGGGCTGATCCAACTTATCAGGTGATTTCATTTGTTCCATTTGGACTTAGATTACCAAATAACAAATTGTACACAAGTGCATGTGCACAAAAAGCAAATAACTTGAGTTATTAATGTTCAGGTAAATAATATTTTTGCATACGCATCTGTTGGTCAAATTATCTCCAAACTCCAGTTAAATGTTGCCTCAATAGCCTCAAACAGTGCAGCATTCCAGAGCAGTTTTAGCTATGAGAGACATTTTCAAAGACTGACACTGCAATTCCAACAATTTGGGGGACGTAAACAGGAATAGGGTCAGTCAATTACCTGTGGGCTACAACTTGAGCCTATTTACCCACTGTAGTAGCAGTATCTCCAGCGTACCCAGGGATGTACACATAACCACCACTGGATTACTTTGATACTAAAGGAATATTTAAAACATGATGAAGAGGCGTTTTTCAAAGATTTCTAAGCAGATTTATGTAAGTTTACATGTGATGGACATCATAGATAATAACATCCTGTAAGTAACAATCAATCTAAAAATAGGGTTTCATATAGGGCTGTTCAGGTGAAGGAACTGTAGGGATTAAGGGTGGCTAAATATACGATGCTATGATATACGCAATCACCACCATTTTTTTGTTGTTTTTGCAAATTTCTCTGCGACAAGAAAGAAACTGCAAACATGCAGCTTGCGGCAGATGCTTGTGATCCCCTGCGATTGGCTTGTAGCGCAGTATCGCAATATTGCTGTTGTAGCAACAGCCCTATAGATTCATGTTTGTCTTCAGATTTGACTGACTTATGATTCGGAGATAAAACATGATTTTTGACACATTGTGGCAATTGGGTGCTAATGGTTTTAAAATACCTTAATTGGCTCAATGAGCTGAGCTGCATGTTACAGCCACTACTGCTGCTACTGCTGCTCATCACATTGGCCAAGCTACTTAGGGTGTAAAGCAGGATTTATGCTTGTGCACCAAATCGATGCTGTAGCCTGACGTGCACCTCCCCAGAAATGTAACTACACATTGCAGCAATGCAGACCGCAACAACTTTGATTGGACAGTTTGGTAGAAGCGCATTTCCTCCGACGCATTTCAAGCTGCTCCTTCTCATTTGGTAAACATGGACCCAATGGAGGAGAGGTTGATCGAAGAAGCTTGCAAATAAGTATATTTGTATGACTCTTCCTCACCCCACTACAAAGACTCTCAAATGGCTGCAAAACTCCTGGACAGAAATTTCCAATAACATTGTTGTGGACGTAGCGGATTATACAAAGAAATGGAAGAACTTGAGGGACAAGTACGTTTGCCTCCAAATTAAGCATGCCACATGGAGCGTAAATCACAAGTTACATCAATTCTTTGGACAACAATATAGTATTTGCTGATATTACAAGTTCTGACACAATATGATTTCAATCCAAGTGAATTCAGGGGCCTGCGACTGATTTGCGACAATATCAGTGAACATCCTTACTGTCTTTTTTTGGCTACTTCCCATTATCAGTCTGACGCCAGTCAGCTAGCACTGTTTGAACGTTTAGGAAGGAGGTGTGCTTGGATGGAAATGTTGACACATACCTGTATGTGCCATGGGAATTCAAAATAAAGGTGTAAAGATGATGAAATATCAACATTTTCACTTTGCATCCATAATATTGAATTGTTGAGCACTGAATCGATATATTGATCCTGATTGCTGTATCGTTTCAGCCCTACAAACTATAATAACTAACTTCTTACCCATTTGACAATGGCTTCCTCTATGTATGTGTTCTAAGCAATAAAGCAAACCGACTGCTCTCACCTCTTCCATACACAGTGCTTTGGATATGAAAATCTACACACACACACACACACACACATACACACACCAAAATAAAATAAACAAAATACATAGTGCATTGTTAATGTGTTTGTCCAAGGAATTCTTCCTTTAAGCTAAGGCTTAGCCCGGTCAACTACAGGTTTGGTTCAAGAGCCTTAAGCACTTCCATCTCATTTAGCTGCAGACAGAGCTGCCAGTTCTCTCAAGTAGAAAGAAGAAGACATATTAGGGCAAAAGATGTCATTTAACTGTCACCACCACTTGTCAATCACTATTGGTGGATGAACAACTACAAGAGAAATTCCTCAGAAACGTTTGGCTCATTAAGCCGGAATAAAGGTTACAACCTCTGCCAATCTGACTATTCAATAAATGATTGTGCATGTGATTAAACATCACAACAGATCATGTGTTACAGAACATTACATGAGCCCAAAGAGCAAAATATGAATCACAGATTCAGGTGCATGACATAAAGCTACTTTTTTGCTTTTTTATCAACGGTTTCTGTGAGAACACCCACTTCTTAACCAACAAACCTTTTTCAGACTTCAGGGGAAAAATCCCTCTCAATAGTTAAAACACAGAGCCCATTTCATATCCTGCTCCCTGGAGCAAAATCCTCCCTTACAACACATGCCTTTTTTCCCAACCTGCATGCTCGTTTTCTCACAGGCCTCCTGCAATATCTGTCTAACTCTGATCTCATGTGACAAAAATCCCCCTGTTTATGAAGCCACACATCCTTATTTCAGAAAGGCAATACCCGTTCAAAGCCCCTAAAGGTTCGGCAGTGTTATTCAAGTCGTTGCATTAAACTGCAACCGTCAGTCAGCAGTGGATCATTACTCATCTGATCTGCTAGAAAATGCTACTAATCAAAAGCTCTGCCGGCTAAGTGCATTCCTATAGAGAGACACAAAAAGCCTGTAGTTCGATGAACTGGATCAGAACCAAAGGAAAGGTAGATCTGTTGAAACACGAAGTGGTCAGGTCAGAAAACAAATTTTATTCATGTAAGGTCCGATGTGTTACTGTACTGACAGCCAACTTTTTCCCATTGTTGAAAATTGTTATATAATTTCTTTCCTTTTGATAAACAATTCAAACAATGATTGGCAACTTCTCAAAAACTAGAATTATGCCTCCGGCAACCAGTCAAGCTGCAGTTACAGTTTACATCCATGTCTGTCCAGGCTTATGTAGCTATAACAGTAGACAATGTTATCAGTATGGATGTTGGTACAAAGAACATATTCATAACATGGATGCTTCAAACACATCTTCAACTCTGCAGCACAGAAGATCTATACAATCAGCAAAGTTTGAATGACACCCAACATTATATCAGTGTCCAACCAAATGTCTCCCCTTCCGTTCCTGAGTTATGATGCCCAGAAACTATTTTTGCAGAACGTTATGACGTCACAGTAAAGCTGACCTTTGACCACCAAATTCCAGTCACTTCATCCTTGAGTGGACGCTTTCCAAATTTGAGGAAATTCCCTCAAGGTGATCTTGAGATACCAGCAAGCCTGTGGTAGGATAAGCGCTTACGGAAAATGAATGACTGAGTGAACTTGAGTAATGGCGTTCACCAGAATGGGATTGACAGATAGATGGATGTACAACCCAAAAACCTAATGAAATACATGAAGAACCCTGCTCTTCCTCTCTCTCCCATTCTTTGTGTTGAACACCATCTCCTCCGATGTGCTGCCACCTGTTAATGACAGGTGATGTTTGTTTGGTCTACATGCAACACAACTGTCATTGAAAAAGTCATTGTGATTGTTCAGTTTTATCTTTTATCAAGTGAAATTATTTTGTTGGAGCACCTAAGGCATGAACACTCCCTTTCTAACTATCATGTGTTTATCTTCCATTTTAGAGAACTTCCTGATTGTCCCCCCAGGAACCCAGGAGTTAAGTAAGGGTTTCAATTCCATCTCCAGTACTGACAGCTTCAACATTAACATTAATCAGTTATATTTTAAGGACCCCCCCCCCCCCCCCCCCAGAGAAAAATCAACAGTTAAGCTGTCAGCATGGTCCATGTGGCGCCCAGCACTCTCATCCTCTGTCTCCTCCGATGGAGACCTGTCTCGTCTTTGTTTGCATGTGTATAAGCAGGTGTGAACAGGTCACTCAGTCACAGTTCGGGTCAACCAGTCAGCGGCTCCACAGAACATGTTATGCACACAAACACTTTCATTTTCACACAGTCTGAGCCTCCATATCCGACAACACCTGTCTAGATAAGTCTGCTGTCCTTGGCTTTGATGTTCATACGTATGGTCTCAGCAAACTTGCTCAACAGCCTAGCACTGAATCCTTTGTCACTTCTATCTCAAATGTTACTGTTATTACATGTATGTAGTCACCACAAAGCTGACAAAATGTTGGTTCAGATAATGATCTCATCACAGAAATTCTCAAAGACGTTTTTATTTTCATGCGCCTCGATGCTGCTACTGTATGTACACATGTTTAAATGGCATCATTTTACCAAACTAAATAGGAAAAAATCAATTAAAATTTCTAAAAACTATTAGGACTAGGTTTGCAACTACTTTACTGTTTGTTTTGTTGCATCAAACCCAAGTTTCCGTGGCGGAGAGGAGGCCGTGTGGCTCAAGGTCTAGCTGTTTGGTGAAACCTGGAAGCTGCCTGACATCATCCTGGATTTCTTCATACACGTTCACATTCTATGCATCTTTTTGTCATATGGATTGTGTTTATTGTCATTTTCTTATGTTGGTCTATTCCATACACACGACATCTAATGTATGTATGTCCTGGGAGAGGAATCCCTCCTCTTCCTTCAAGCAAGGATCAAAGAGACAGAGGGTATTGTATGCTGTACAGATAGTTAAGAGTGAAGCAGTGTGTATTCGTCCTAAACTGTTTGACTTGGTATGCAACGAACATTTGGTACACCCTGTTACCCAAACAGTCAAAACAGGCTATTCATGTGTATTGCTTGCAGAGCAGAAATCCTGAAATTCTGTGAAATCTTGATGCATGAGCTGCAGTCCGTCAGCTGTAACAGGCAAGTCAGCTTAGCCTGTTTAGCCGGGTTAATCGACTTCATCTGCAAGGACATCTTCCTCTGCAGATCTGGACCGTACCAAAGTGCTTGAGCTCTGCTACAATGTGCCTTCATGTGTGCAATTTGCTCTATATAAATGAGCACAAGCTACAGTTCAGGAATTAACAACAGGTCAGAGTCTTTATGATGAAGCATTAAATTTAAATTACCACGTTTGTGCTATTTTTTCTTTTTGATAATATGTGAGTAAATGACTGCCTTAACTCTTACAAAGAATGTTAACATTTTTCAAATAAAAGAAAGGAAAACATTTTCTGCCTTTTTATTTTTCCCTGCTATACCGAAAATGTACAAAACTGAATTTTTTTGTACTTTTACACCCTTAACAGATGGTAAAACCCCCTGAGGCATATTTGTGATACTGAGCTATATAAAGTTGACTTGAGTCATTGAGATCATTTAATGTATGCTAACGTAAAGCCAGTGATGGTGTGGCACTAAAAACTGAGTCAGCAGCCAGTTGGGACCGAATAGGTGTACCTGAGCTAAATCAAGGAAAAATCGAAGAAAAAAACAAACAAAAAAACAAAACATGGGTTCAATAACTGTATGTAAAGATAGACGCCGTACCAGAACCCAAAAGTGACGCTAAAACATTTCGATCGCCCCTGGTGACTGACTGCAGTATAGGTTATCAAGTCCACCTTCTCCATGTTAGCAGATGGGACATCTGTAAGGTAGTTAGGTAGTTCTTATCACACTGATGTTCAGGTGTTCATTTTTCTGATAGGTTTGGTTTTAATTGGTTATTTAATGTTATAAAAAAGGGGGTGTGGTGTCATGACTAGAGATGTACCGATTACCACTTTTTCTTTCCCGATACTGATCCCGATCATTGAACCTTAGGTATCTGCCGATAACGAGTACCGATCCGATACCAGCGCGTAAAATAAAAATGGATGGGATATGAACTGTTGTATGTCTCAACTCCTAAAACTTTATGTAAAATATTAAGAAATAAATACATAATAGTAGGATGAATGCCATAAAACTTTTTTTTAATTATTACTATCCAGTGTTGACACAGATCAAGACACAGGTTAAAGTGCAGCCACACAATTTGGTAAAAAAGACATTTTAAAGGCTACAGTAGAATGCTTTTTATAATCTGCTCCGCTTCTGTTTTGTTTCCCTGTAGCGTGTGTATGTGTAATAACGTGAGGCATTACATGGTATCAGATTGGTCATAGGTTGTACTCGCCAATACCCGATACCGCATTTTAGACAGTATCGGAAGCATTTCTGATACTGGTATCGTTATCGGTACAACTCTAGTCATGACTGACCAGTCGATAAATGGCACCACTCACATTTGCTTGGATGGGTGTATGGGTGGAACATTGACATGGTGGTACAAAATTTTTTCAAAATTTATTTTTGAACAGTAGGAGAAAGAAGAGACACGTCCATCTTAACATACAGTCTGTGGTTGGGTTTGATAAAGTTCAAACAAATGAGCTTGAGTCTGTTCAAACTTGATATTTTGAGAGAGTGACAGACCTAAACAAAATGTGCTCTCAGCACCGAGTATCAAAAACTAGGGGGGGGGGCATCAAAGGCTTCCATGGGTTCATGCTTTTCCTGAGTTATTTTTTGATCTTACAGTCTTGTAGACTGTGTTTTGTTAGACAAAGGACTTGTGAACTTTGGTTTATTTTATTAAATAATAACAAGACTTAAGCTGTGTTCAGAAAGATTGCAAAGCAAGTTTTCACCTCAACCATGTTCACCATCGCCCGTGTGTCTCAGTTTGTGTTTGTAGTCAGACTTGAGCTCAGGAACTGGAAGTTAAACAAGGAACTTCACTGTGCTCTGCTATTTCATTTAAGAGCCTCTCGTTTCCCCCTCATCTCTGTACATTTATGAACAGATTTATAAAGCCCTGAGATATGTGGGATTTTATGATTCAACTTGAAACATTTTTAAGTCACATGAAGTGCCAAGATTGTTTTTCGGAGCAGCAGTGCTTTCCGCTAAATACTAATATCAGCATGCTGATGTGCTCACAATGATCATGGTAACATAGCTGGTATAATGTTTACTATTTACTATTAGTCTGTTGGACTACTATTTACTATTTAGCTCTAAACAAAAAGTAGAGCTTGGGCTGATGGAAATCTGAAAGTACTGAAAATGAGTAATGTTTGGCATCAGCACCATAACCTTATGCTAGACCTAACAGCCAGCCCTAACCACTAGTACTTGAAATATGATAGTGAGCTAAGATGAAATTCAACATCCAGTATTACATGAAAAGAAATGCACGAGGTATGAATACCAGTGATCATACCTTACAGGAAGTAAGTCACAATGGGTCCAATTAAAACTGATCTGCAGAAGCTTCTCAAATACACACAGTAATTATCAGGGTATAATGTTGTTGCTGTGCAGGTTTGTTTCGTAACTAATCTCAAGATAGCTTTTCCTGCATATCCAGCAATATCAACTTCATGTGACAAGTCAGGGCCTTCAGAGACATGGACACTGCATAAAGCAAAATATGCATCACAATAATCTCAAGAGACATGAATTAAGATGGGTCATAGAAAAAATAACAAGATAAGCTCCAAGTAAACTTGAATCAAAAAGCAAGGCATGAGTGATTGCATTACGAGTGATTTACTTGTTAATTCCTGCCTTACTGTGGGACCACAGGTGTTGTGCAAAAAAATGTCGACTTGTTCATTTTGGCTCTCAAACTCCACACCCTCACCTTAGGGATTGTCTAGAAAATGCAGGGACAGGAATCTGCAGCCTCTGCTTGAGGGTGTGACAGGCTTATCTAGTCTGCGAGATTAGATTATTTTGGAAGACTGCATGAGCCTTCACCTACTGCAGTTCAGATCCTTTGGTTAGAGCCGTCCAGTGAAACAGACTTTTCAAATATTGTTGCAGTAACATGAAGAAAGGCCCATGCATGTGTATCGTCATAGCTTAGCACTCAAACAAGCAGCCCACAAACACAAACTCTCACCTCTTCTAATGCCTCAGTATTATCAGTGACTTTGAACAGGCTGTACTTTCTCTGTTCCCTCAGTGCATGAAATATTTCAAGTGCTTAAGCGCTCAGACTCCAGAGAGTCACACACCTGGAAACTCAAACCACTGTGACATATTTCACATCTGTCATACTGACAAGACATAACATGCCTTAAACTGAAGTGGTCTCTTGCAGAACAGTCTTTTCGTGATAAGCTATAGCATTTTGTCTGTTTCTGTGTAGAATATATGGCATATGCTTTGATGGCTCAGGTGTGTATGTTTGCTCAATACTGAACAAACTGACTCAGCATGCCATGAAACTCAGTGACAGAGAAAAGATTTACAGTAGAGGTGGGAAAAAATCGATACAGCATAGTATCACGATATTTTGCATGGCAATAACCTGTCAACACACAAATGCCAAGTATTGATATTTTGTTACATAAATTATTAATGTTGCAAATACAAATTCAGTTTCAGTTACAGTTGTTTAGTACACACACGTGTGAATGACGCAAAGCGTGGCACAGATTGAACCTTGAATGAATCTTTGAATGACACCTGAAAGCCAACAAGATTATATCATATGCAGTTGAGTTTATGTTACTGAAATGCTGGTGTCAATCAACACCACAGGTGAAGATGATGAAAGACAGGTTTATCTTTTGACCTGCTTAAAGTAATATTTCACCCCCCAAGTGACTATTTGTATATCAGTTACACCCCATGTTATGTAACTGGCTTTGGCTTTGTAAAGGCAACTCTGTTTTTCTCGCATGCCTCAAATGAAAAATGAATCTACAAACTGAGAAAATTCTTGATGAATTGAAGTCTCAGGGGTCCACGTTCAACAACAGCAAAACTTTATCAAAACATCCACTTACAAACTTTCACACAACTCATGCAGTATAATCCAAATCTCCTTTATCTAGTGTTACACTCAGTACTTCCCAAATGCATGCACTTTTGCTAAAACCTTAGTATCTGAAACTGAACTGAGAGTGAAACGTATCGACGCTCTCTTTAAAGCCAGACTCCACAGACAAAAACAGTAAATCTACTTAAGTGAACACTAGAGCTGCTGGGTTAGTACCCCAAAGTTACACAAGAACAAACAAACTACCAATTGAGGCAGCAATAGGCCAGCAGCCCCCATGTTCAACAAGGTAAAATGTAGTACTGTAGGAGTCTGGCTTTGAAGAGAGCATAGATAACTTTGACTTTCAGTTCAGTTCCCGTCTGTGCGGATAAATGAGACGTGGATTATACTGCATGAGCTGTGTATGAGTTGTTAATGAATATTTTGATGTAGTTTGGCTGTTATCAAATGTAGTCACCTATGGCTTCTATTCATCAGCAGCTTTTTACGTTTTGGGATTTTTTTTTCACTGAGGGCATGCAAGAAAAACAAAATTCAGTGTAACACAGAGTGCGTAATTGACACACAAATGGTCATTTGGCTGGTGAAGTATTCCTTTCAAGTTCCTAAACTGCCTCCTGAACTGCATGTCAGAGCCACTGCTGCAGCTCCAACAGCTGACCATGTTGGCAAGTCAGCCAAACTACAATAACTAATTTCCTGTTGTTTTTATAACACAGCTCCAGCTCACGGAGAAGAGTAGGGACGTTAGCGTTAGCTGCTGGAGTTAGCACTAGAGCTACTACGGCTACTTGAGTAACTTACAGCTATGGAGCGCTTCTACCAGCTCCTCTAGTCACTGAGCCTCGCCTCCATCTCAGCAAATATATTACATTTATGACAGGTACCATCATCATTGAAGCAGGCAGGGAAATAGCTAAACGCAGCCCGCCAGGCTGCCCACCGGGCTACATTTTACAATGCTAATTGCAACTGTTAGCTGGGCTGCCAGGCTACTCACCTAACACAACCGTAACGCCTGACCCATTGCTGGGACAGAGCCGCTAATAACTCAAGCTCCGGGCATTAACCCATGCTATGATTGTAACATTAAATTTAATTGAATCGACATAGCGACATGTGCCTAACGTTACTGTAACACTAATTAAAACAGACACATGAACGTACATGAACGCACAGCCAGACCAGCTTGTAAACAAGGGGCTGGAGATCAACCATAGACTGTACAGAGAGGGTGTGTGAGGTCATGCTATACTCCAGATGAAATTAAACCTCTAGTTCTTCACATAGCAATTTTTTAATTTCTTCAATCTAGAAATGATGAATTTCGCTTATTGCTCCTTTAAGGGGGGCTCCTGTGGTAGTGTTAATGTAAATGGTTGTTACTGCTGGGAAATTAAGACTGATAAATTTATTTATTTATTTTTTAAAAATCAGGAAACCAACTTTAAAAAAATTCAGTGAATGCTTGTCTTTTTGTTTTGTATTCTTGTTGTGTGTTTTTTTTAACATTTAAGGATTAAAATTTCCAGTAATATCACTACAATCATGGACTTGAGATTGTCTTTTCTTCACTGTATCAGCCTGTCGATCGATGAATCTGTAAATTATTTTCTACATGTATTAATAAACTGTTTGGTCTGTAAAACATCAGAAAACAGAGAACTTCCAGAGCCCAGGCTGACCTCTTTAAATAGCTTTTTTGTTTCAGCTCTAGTGAAAATATTCAGCATAAGAGACATAACATTCAGCATAATAATAATGTTTCTCCAAATCTGTTGGAGGTGTAAGTAGGCAGTTGTTTGCCTATACCCTCGCCATGACAGTCATGGTCAGTCTTTCAGCTTGTTGTACAACTCCTCTAGTCCTAGCAGCCTCAGACACCAGAGCAAGAGGTCAATAAAAAAGGTTTTATAAAGACGTGAAACTGCACTTGGAAGTTCACAGTGTGAAGGAAATGTGTTTGCCTGCAGATGTTTGGGAAGCAGACCAGTCAATCTCAGCCGGTTTGAAACCACTGCCTATGACTGATGAGTTTATCAGTAAACAGAGAACATTATTTTGATGCACCGACGCACTCACAGCACAAAGCAACAGTGAGGACATAGTCATTGTCATATAATTAATTGTGCGCCCTGCATCATATGACTCAGACTATTGTGTGTTTCCGATGTGCCACTCTGGCCTCTGTATTAGTCATCGGACCCAGACCAGCTCAGACATAACATCAACTTGATTGAGCCACATATAATTGAACATAACAAGAAAACCCCTGATACCTGCAAAGCAGGTTTTGCATTTAAGGATAAAATGTTACGCAATGCTTAACCTTCTCATACCACATCAGCATCTCTCTGTGTATGTTAACCTGACAGCATGTGACAATAACACCTGAGTTAGAGACAACACATCTCAACTCATCAACAAACTGCTTAATATGTAAAACTTTATGGATCTAAATAAAAGAAACAGAAAAGAGATCCGGAAACATCTTGGATAAATAAAGTACTGGAAATTTCTCTGCAATTATTGTGACCACTTGAGGTTGACCAGTTTCTTTTTGAATCTTTAATTTATCCAGGGAAGAGTGACTCAGCATGCTATTCTTAGTCACACAGTCCTCCACGTTCCATCGAGGAGCTGCCACGGTCTTGTACCGATGGCCAGTGTTCGGGCATCAAAGGGTTGGGGCAAAGTGTCTTGCCCAAAGGCACCAAACTAATTGGGGTCAGTCTGCGTTTCACTTTCCCCACTCCTCACAGAGCGAAGACCTAATATGTCAAATTAAATATTTGAACTGCATGAGGAGAACACAACAGCATCTCATGTTGTGAGTGCACGCCCTCCTCGCTGTATCTGTTTACCTCTTTCTGCCTTTTTCAGGCTTGACTGAACTAGCTCAGCCACAGCTCAATGCCACAGTGGTTAGTTTTTTAAAAGTGCCACGGGGAAAACAGTCACTCTGTGAGATGCTTCTACCCACACGCTTCAGTGCTTCCTTCAGTTCTGTCAGCTTGTGAAATATGGTGCAAGCTGGTTTCCAAAGCAGAGCTTAAAGACTGCCAGGGGCCAGTGTGGGAGTTACCGGGGCCCATTGGTTTCACTATTAACTTACTTACATTTCTATGTAAGAAAATGCATGATTTTGTTTTGCACTGGCGGCACCCAGCCTCCAAAATAAGTTATTAAATAGGCTACAATTTTAGTTGACAGCAGAGATATTTCAATTTTATTTTTTCTAAATAGAGGATGTTTTCATTTTAAAACTATGACAACATTACAGTGGTAATAAAGCACATAAAGTTCATGTAACCTAGCCTGTTTCATCAACTCAAACAGTTACACACGTCCTCAAAAAATGAAAAAAATATAATGATATAATGAATTTGTTTTTATCTTACAGGTGGCTGTGGAAGCTGTCCAGTTCATCAGGGAAGAACACGTCTCCTCCTCCTCCTCCTTCTTCTTTGTGCTTGGATTTCTTCCTTTTCAGCCTGAACGGCAACAGCCGCTTATCCTTCTTTACTTTAGGGGAAATGGGTAACACATCATCGGTCAGTGTGGCGTTGTATCCCGGGCTGAGGGCACCGGGGCTCGCGGGGCTCGCGGGGCTGGTAGCTGCTCCATCTTTGAGGGTGCCCGACCGTTTCTGCTCCTTGCTGTCTTTATCAGGTGATTTTAATTTAAACAAGCCCTTTATTTTCAGGGTGCCGGACTTACTCATGGTGTCTGTGAAAGAAGTCCTCGTTCAGAGAGTGCGGAAGGAAAATAAAAGCATGAGGAGAGTGTGTCCTACTTATAGCTGCTGGAGGAGTGATTCACCGGGCTAACCTGCAGAGCGAGTTGGTTGCCGCGAGGGTTGGGATTTGCCCACACCGGTCGCGCGCGCCAACAGGTAGTTGAAAAGTGCAGTAGGAAAAAAGAACTACACTTCCGACTGCTTCTTTCAAAATAAGATGTTACTCTGAATTTTGTCGATTTGTGTAGGTGTCTATTTAATTATTTAACAAGTGCTGAAACCTCACACTCACAGACGGCCAGCCCTCAAACACAGCACAGTAGGGGAGACCGGGGATGGTCGTACCACATTTTGTCTCAGTGACTATAACTCTGAATTTTTGTGTTAGCACTCTCAAATTTTGGCCCAAAGTATTTGAATATTTATCAGCTACAAGTAGCATTTTTTCAACTTCTCCAACTATATTACAGAATTCAAATGTAAGACGCTCCATTGTTACAACCTGCCCCACTAATGGGGTAAGAAACACAACCTGGGATAAGTAGTCAAAATAAGAGTGAGGAATTAAAATTGACATGATAATAATAATTAAAAAAATACACGTAAAAACTGATACACACACTAATAACAAATTCCTACTAAGGTCTAATTTGCTAACCTGTCCCTGTCAGATGCTTATCGGTGCCTCACATGGACTGAGTCCAATATACATGTTTGCTGCCTCAATCAAATAACCAGTCAAGACATCCTCTTGCTGCTGCGCAGAGTTTTTGACTGCTGTGATAGCCCATAGCTCTCTGACGTTTTGCCATTTATTTAATT
The DNA here is from genome assembly GCA_035609425.1 of Epinephelus awoara. Classification (NCBI taxonomy): domain Eukaryota; kingdom Metazoa; phylum Chordata; class Actinopteri; order Perciformes; family Serranidae; genus Epinephelus; species Epinephelus awoara. Next base: position 27,457,106 of record CM069309.1, read on the forward strand.
TTTTTAAGTTTGTTTTTTTTTGCAGGATCTTCTCAATGTCACATGACAGATACAGTATTCTTTGGGGACCAATTTCACTGTCTTTACCTGCCTCAACCACACCCCTATCAGTTTTTTTTTTTCATCAACTCCACCGAAATGCTGAAAAAAAGGGTGATAGATAAAGAAAATGTGTTTAGTTGTCATTGCAGTTAGTTAGTTACACTGTTAAAAGGTGTTACAACCACAGCTGTCAGCCATGTTTAGCCAGCTGTAGCAGCATGGTGGTTTGAAATGATCAAAGATGAAATGCCTCACATTTTACCCAAGAGACATGTCTCTAATCTAATACAAGTACCATGTGTAATTTCAACAGTATCAGTGTTAATCAAAAGTGGTGTTGGTACAACTATTATATCGTTACAACCATCCCCAGTCTCCCCTAGTTACATTTGGAAAAGACACCAAGAAGAAAGATGCTAAAGTAGTTTAATTTTGTGACATTATGTCATTTTATTAAGATATGGAACTGTTCAATTATAGCCTATATTTTGTCATTTTTATCTGATGATGCCATTAACATCATTAAAAACAGTTCTCTAAATTTAAATTACTGTGTTTTGCAGTTATGTAAGGAAAATTCAAAAATGAGTAGCCAATTTTGAGAATGATGAGAGGAAACGTGGAAACATTTTTCTCTGTGGAATTGTTATTTATGTAACCTGTTAAACCTTTTTTAATAAAGATATGCTTCAACAAGTAAACAAATAATACATACATATAATGAGAATAAAAATAGCAGAACAAGGCTACAACATACCCACTATGTGATATAATTGTTTGAATGTAGGGCTGCAAGTGGGGATTATTTTCATCAGCATTAACCTGCCATTTTTCTCAATTAACTCATTAATCAAATACTTGTTTTGTCTATACAATTAGAATTTTCCAGAGCCTGAGGTTCAGTCTCAGTGTTCTCAATAGTAACTATCACCCTGCTACTTGTATTAGTTATCTGTCTTTACATGATCATGTTGTTCAATTACTCACAACAATCAGAACATGATAGATGCTGACACTGCACTTTTCTACAAAGCAGGATTATCTTGTATGTTTCATATGTAACAGATATGTTGCAGCTTGTAACTTTACATTCCAATGTTCTGCTTTATGTTGTGATGTCGCTGTGGTTAGGTTTTGGCACTAAACCCACTTGGTTTTAAAGGGAAACAAGATGTTTTGGCTTCAAAATCTGCTTTTGTCGTCACCACCACAGCTGAAAATGTCACGACCTCTCACTAAAGGTAAATGAGAGAGTGTGTTGTGTGCTGCTTGGCTGCTTGGCATCCATCTTACCTAGGTGTCATGCCATCCACCATTTCCTGGTGATTGGATACATACAAAACAAACAAATGTTATGTATCTGGGGTTGCAGAAACAAACAATGTCAACATTTTTTTCTGGTGACAGAACTGAGTACTTGTTGGATATAGTTTTATTTTTCGGTCCAGCATCTGCTCCATCTGTCCTGTGTGTGATGGGAACAGGTAAAAACCAAATACCCCCCCCCCCCCCCCACACACACACACACACACATACACAATGCATAGGCTATTTCATCTCAGTGAGTTCAACCTACATTCAAAATATTTTATTTTGAAAGCAAAAGCTTCACTTTCAGCTTCTTACTTATTGCAGCACACAGACTCTTGATTTTCTCAACATAACATCTCCAGTTTAATCTCACCTTGATGCAAACCCCTACTTGTCCCTTAATGACATATTTGCACTTGGTGTAATTATAATGCTTTTATGTTTGTGTATGGGTGTGGATGTGTGTGTTTTTCTCTAAATTTAAGGGAGCAATAAAAAGTTCAAATGATGATAATTATGGTTTTATTCTGAATTTTTCAAAAATAAAGTTTCTTACCTGCACCATAAGCTGCTAAAAGTTTATTCATTTGAGAAAATATTCTTCTTCTTCTTCTTCTTCTTGGTCGGTAATAAAAGCTCAGTTGAGAGCCCTCCACTATGTTCCTGCAAATGATGACTGGAAAATAACCTATCAGATCTAACTTTCTGTTCATATAAACATATAGTTATATATATGATTATAAATAGTCACAGTTTAAAGTACTTATATTCAACACATCTGTCAGTCTACTGGGCCACGAGTTATACTATCTACTGTAGTAACAGCTCTATCTGCTGGTCATGATAAGAAAAGCAACTACAGCTTGTAATACTGAAGACACTGTGCTTTCCAATACCCATATTACCATACTATATAGTATACAAGAAAAAGATTAAGTATGTCCAAATACATAGTATTTCAAATGTAGTATGTGTGTCCTGTTATATATTGCAGTATGCATGCCAGCAGCTCTGCACAGCAAAAGATTCATCACATTGACTGTCAGAAGTCACAATGATCAATGACAGCTGTCACGTTCCATGACTCAGGGAACAGGACAAAAAGTTGGAGACCACACGCTGCATTACTTTTAACAAAGAAATTGATTAATTAACTTACAACTATAGTACTAAAAGTACTAAAAATAGAATCAAAATCATTTGTATGTGTTGCATGGATGTGTGTTCGCAAGTAAGGTGGTGGAAAATGTGCGTATGTCTGTGTATGTGTAAAACCTGAGCATCAAAAAGCCACAAACCACTAAACATAGAAAAGGAGGCCTCAAACAACCCCCACAGCATGTGCTTTAGGTCCAACCAGGAAGGAGTGCAGAGAGAGACTGCCTGCACAGAGCTGAGCCTTTCTGCTCAGGGCTGCTGGCCACACCCAGCCAGGTGTCAGCCCTCAACATGATGAGCAGGCAGCATCAGGACATGGAGGGTTAGGGTGAACATGAATATCTGTTAGAAACTACAATGTATGCAGTCATGACTTATTGTGAAAAACAACGTCAGAGGCTTCCAGGCTGACCTCCATCTTTGGTGAGCTCAGTAAACAGCATTTTGTTATCTCCATGGTAACAGATACATGAGTAAGAGGGTCAAAATTCAGGGTGTGACTTTACAGGAAGAAGTATGTCCCAATTGTGCATACTGCATGAGACGGTACATACTTTTTAAGGGCAGCTGCAGTACTACAAGAAAAGAAAAAGTATGCAATCCGGAACACACTCTTAGGTGCTCTTAGGATAGGCAACCTGTAGCTCGACCGCCACATGTGGCTCTTTAGCCCGTCTCCAGTGGCTCCCTGAGGCTTAGACAGAAAATTATACAGAAATAAATAACAATTTAATTTTCATTTATTGTTGTAGGCCTAAAGTGATTCTTACATTATTCAGCTGTAAAAATGCATAGCCTATACACCATTTGCTCTGCAAAGTTAAAGTGCCAAATAATCAAATATGGCCTACTGCAGTATAGCCACCTTGTGTTAAAACATATTAATGAATGCTTGTTTAAATCTGTTAGTAATTTTGATAAACTAAATCCAACTTAAAATTGTGTTAGCTTCATTATGAGGCTCAGACAGAATTTTTTTCCTTTTTATCCAACAATGGCTCTTTTGATAGCAAAGGTTGCCGGCCCCCTTGTCTAGCATATAATGACATCAAAACAGGATGTTTTGTGAAGGATTCATTAAGCTCAATACAATAACAGAATAACTTCTCAAAACTGACAAATGTGAACAAACAGAAAACCGAAAGAGAGGAAACAGATTGTATCAGCAAATGTAAAATGGGTTTTAAAACCTAATCTTACGGAAATGAAAAAACAAAACGACCAAGAAAACAATCTGTCAGCAAAACCCAGCTGAGGTTTGAGGGTATGACAGAAAAAGAGAGATAGTTTCTGTGTGGGGGATGTTCGTCTGAATACACCTGCGTGTGTTCAGAGAAAGTGAGAGTGAGGGACAGCAGCAGACTTTCGTTTATAGTTTGTAAAACACTAGGCTATTGTGAATTTCATCGATGACATAAAAAGAGATTCTTTGTAAGAGAAACTTTTTATTCCTCAAATTGACAGACATTCTGATGACATACATGTATCCAGTAGCTGCTCACAAAAGCAAACTTCCTGAAGTGTGACCTTTTTTATGGGGGTAGCTGCTGAGACCATGAATAGTTGGGGTAACTCAGGTAATCTTGCAGTAAATCAAAGCATTGCTTGGCAAGCAATGGAAAACCTCCACATGTGTACTGAACGTGCAGGGGGGGGATGTCCCTGCACAAGAACGTTACATCAAAAGCAGGAAGATCAGTGATGCGCTGTACTCACATAGTAGCAGAGCCTGTGAGATTGTGGCTTTGACTTCATCTTCTTCTTCTTTTGATATTCTCAGTGCGCAGTATTTGTGACATAAAGCCTCCACACTGAACTCCGTCTTCAGAGGCAGCTTTGACACCGGTGAAGCTCTGATACTCGGGGGTAGTATTCTTCACTTGACGACATCAGACCAGAGGATAAAGAAATTAACTGTGAGAATCATCATTCTGCAAGGTATGTTTGATCTGAACAGAAAAATGAGACCAAGTTACTAAATGCTTCAAATTCTGTGATGGATTTTTTTTTTTTTTTTTTTACAGTTTGGAACTGTGATTAAGTAGTTTGTTTTTGACAGAGTGCATGTGATACAGTTTAATGCTTTGAAACTGGACTGCACTGATCAGTTTTGAACCTTTAAAAAGTCTGATCACTTTTCAAGATTTAAATGCCTCAAGCTTCCCAGATGATACATAATACACATGGAGCACGTTTACAGAACTGTCAGTTCTGTAAAACAGGAAAGCAATATTTACAGAGCACTTGAAGTTCTCAAATTGTGTTTCTAAACAAAAGGCGTGTCCTTTTCTTGCTCTATTCTCTTCCCAAACAGATATGCACAAAACCTCATACCTTCCTCATTGACAAGTGCCACTGTACCTAACTTTACCTAATCTTACTGTAGTGATTTGTGAGAAGTGAAAGTGCTGAAACAAGAGATACCATCACATTATCATGTATGTTCCTTATCAGGTTTTTGAAGAAGTAAGTGTAAGCACGCAACATGTTTCTCCCATGCGACTATTTGCATAAAGGAGAAATCCTGTGTTCAGGGGCGTAAAAGTAGCACATGGGTAGTGCGGTTTGGCTGGGGCCTGTAGGGTGGGGGTTAGGGGGAGGGAAAGCAGGTCCTCCGACAATGCACTGTGAGGAGAACGGGCCCTTGCCAGTGATTCACCTCAGATATATGCACCTGTGACCAAAGGAGAAGTCACGTTAAATTAAAAGTGGTGCCATTTGCTATATATGATCCTCAAACAAGGCAAAGCCATCCCCACCATGGCTTTCTTTTTCTTTTGTTTCTGTAGGAACCATAACAAATTATACAGTATGTTCATTCTACATAAACTATAAAAACTTTGTAAAATCTCTTCAATTAAATGACTCATTTCTTTTTGTCTTTGGTATTTTCATTACATACAGATATGCAGGGATGATTGCTGGGTAATATGCAACAGTCAGCTATAGACGCAATCTGTCAAGACTGAGAAGCTGAGCACATTCGTAAGCCGAGCGAGCAGTCATAAATAGCAACCAGAGGTGGGACCAAGTCATTGTTTAGTTTGTCACAAGTAAGTCTCAAATCTTTGCATTCAAATCCCAAATCAAGTCCCAAGTCACAAGTGACAAGTCCAGAGTCAAGTCCCAAGACCTAAACTTCAAATTTTGAGTCCCAAACAACTCATAATGCGTTCTTCACCAAATGCAATACCATTTCCCAGCAGAGTAATGATATATTAAATTTACAAAAATCATGAATGCTTTTTAAAATGTGTATTTATTTGTTAAAGAAGTTTGTTAAAACAAGTTGGACTGAACTTAATAAAAAAAAAAAAAAACTTGTTGAAAAATAGAAAACAGAGAACTTTAATGTCATATACAACATCACAAATACTTTTAAATCTTTGGGCTTGGGGAAAGCTATATTTTTAAGTCAAAAGGTGGAAAAAAAAAAAGTGAAGACACGAGTCATTGGTGTAAAAGTCCAACTCGAGTTGCAAGTCTTTTTTGATTTCTCAAATGGAGTCTAAAATCTAAACTCTCAAATTTGTGACTCGAGTCCACACCTCTGCTGACAATTATGCACCAGGGCCCGTCATACATGTAGTGTGCACTGGAGCAGAGTTGTTATAGTTTTGTATTTTTCATTAGTTTCAAAGTTTCAAATTTAGTTTTAATAACTTTCAATATATGTAATTTTTTTTATATAATATGGGGATATTTGTTAGGGGCAAGATAAGACGCTTAGAACAGGTATTACGATACTATCACAACACCAGTCTCAAAAACACATGCACCAGTGCCTCCTCATGTTTGTGTTGACACATTTAACCCATTGAAATAGACTGTAACTAAAGACATTTACTATAGTTGTATCCTATTTTAATTTGTTAACTAAGTACATTTCTGTTAAGAGTTTTTTTCTTTCTAAAGTCTTTATTTTTATTTCACTTCTTAAAATTCCTTGGATTAGTTTTAATTATCGATAATAATATTGCATTGCAGCCCGTGATAACTTCCTCACACCTCTGCCATCTATCAGTTAAAACCTGAATCGACATTAGTCTTCTTGTGCTGCGTTCAGATGCTTTTCATGACCTATGCAACCCTTTGAAACCTGATCAGATTGGTTTGATTTCTCTTGAAAACATTACTTAATTAAAAAGGGGGAGGATTATGAGGAAATTATCAAAAAAATAGTAAATTTTGTTTTTAGAAAACAATATTTATAATATTTTTCTTGTAAAAGTAACAAATTTCTTGCTAATTGTTGCTATTTACTTTGTTATATTTTGTCCTTGCTTTGTATCATTCTGTGTATAGGTGTGTTTTTTGTTCATCTGTATAATATGCTCTGCTATCATATAGTGGTATTTTAGGAAGATGTGAATGGTGTAGGACTTGTGGTGTATGAAAGGTCATAATTGTGATTTGGTAGTCATGCCTCTGCTCCTCAGAGTTGATCTCACCTAAGTAGTGGCACCAGCTGATTGATTATCACACCTGGTAAGAATCTGTCTGGACGTGTGCTCTGTGAAGCACTCATGAAAGTAGCACTGATGGTAGTCAAGGACTGAAACATTTGCTGCTGTTTTTATTCACTGTCTGTCCAGCCCAGTTACTTTGGTGTGCGGGTATCTCCTCTGCTGTCCTTTCTTGTTTGTCTGTTGTACCGACGCACCCATGACAAACTTTTTTGTTGTCCCAAGTAGGCGCAGTTTCACATCAGTCCAAAGACTTGGATCATTTTTGGGCCATTTCATGTGAAGTCGCTAACTGCCTTCTCCCTATGTTTTGTTTTAGAAAGAAATCAAACCAATTTGCTCAGGCTTCAAAGTGTTAAAACAGAAAAATCAAAAGAGTGTGTTGTGCTAGTCTCACACAAAGAAACACTTTGATCATTTTCTTATTCATTTTTGCGTTACCAGAAACTTTGTTGGCGTTTCCCCGAGCCTGTTAAACGTCGGTCACCTTCCTACACACATACAGTGATACATCTGTGATCCTGGCTGATAAAGATCTTATCAGCCTGTGAGATCAGACAAAGCACAAAGTGCAGCCACCTGCAGCCTACCTACGCGTGCATTCACCTAATGTCTAATGGGGCTGAAATTGGGTCATTCACGCCCGGGGGAAGAGCAGAACTAGGGCACTGACTTTTATCCTGCAAACATACAAAAAAACAGTGATAACAGCTTTACCTAGTCCACCCAGGGTGCACACTTTGCAATAAACTATCTACGATGCGCTTGACTTTTGGTGGTGCCGCTTTCCATCTAAGGGCTTTCTTTATGGTCAATAAGTGAGGACATGTTACTGATCTGTTTGAGAAGAAATAGTTATTATTAACCATTAATAAAGCCTTTAGTTATAGTTCATAAAGTCGTTATTTGTAGTGTAGTATCTGGATATTTTACCTAAGTAAAAAATAAAAATACCATAGTGTAACTCCATTAGAAGCTAGATAAGAAGAAGCCATAAACTATAATTATAATATATGCTGGGGGGACACATCCCCTCCAATATTCAATTATGCCAAATTTCCCCCCAATACATTTAATTAAAAAAATACAAAGGAGCAAAAAGGCTCTGCTACAACAGGCAACCATGCACCTCTGTCTGGAATAATCATCAAATGTAATCATAATCATAAATAAACATAATAAAATGGCATTATTATATTACTACCAGTTCTAGTATTACAGTGTACTAAAGTTTTGTATGTGGCTTATGCAAATGCCATTGCAATACCCCAACACAGCTTGACTGATGTGGATAGGTACAATCAGTGTCAAACACTGCGCTGTCTCTCTGTTTCATTACTTTCAAATATTTCTAAAAGTTAAAAACTAGAATGTACTGTAGGTGTTACGTGGGCTATGTCACTGTCGAATGGTACAGTTTTTGTACAAAGTTAGTATGACATAACAATGCCATCAAAAATGGTCATAAAAAGTATGTCATAAAAAAGTCATAAATAAATCACAGTGTGTGCACTTCACCTGTGTCGCCCTCAATCATATGCTGGCTCCATAAAATGGGAATTCCCTGCATACCCACCTGAAGGGTTGGGTTGCAGAAAGTGTCACTTGTAAATGCTGTAAATTCTTGTATTTTATCCTGCTTTCTTCTTCTACTAAGTCTACTTCTTCAGTTACTTTGCAGATGCCTTTAACCATTAAAGCGGCCCAGGTTCGATTCCAGCCCGTCGCCCTTTGCTGCATGTCACTCCCTCTTTCTCTCTCCCCCTTTCACGCTTGTCTGTCCTTTCGATTAAAGACCAAAATGCCCCAAAAAATATCTTAAAAAAACAAACAAACAAAAAGTCATGATGTAAAATCACAGATTAAGTATATCCAGTATATAAAATGGGCAATGGGCTGAATTGGGCCATTCTTTATTACTTTAGTACTTCAACATTAGGTACTTAAGTATATTTTAATGCTAATATGTGCATACTGAAGTGATATCTTGAGTGCAGGACTTTTAATTGTAACAGTATGTCTACACTGTGGTGTTGATACTTTTACTTTTAACGTTTCCTACTACCTTAAGGTAAAGGTAAAGTAAAGGTACAGAAATGTTACAAGCAAAACGTATTCATGGTGTCAAAAGTGAAAGTACTCACAAAAAATACTCATTTCAGAGGGTTATATTATCACAAATTCACTGTATTGACGGACATTATGACTAACTGTTATAAAGTCAATTTAAAGTACTTTATACATCACTTGTTAGTTTAAAAGTAAGGCACTGCATTACAGCTGATAAATGTTGCATGTGCTAGCGTAATGGGATATAGCAGTCAGATCAATATAGTGGAGTAAAAAGTAAAATATTTCTTTCTTAAATGTGGTGGAGTAGAAGTATAAAATAGTATAAAATTAAAATACTCAAAACTCTACTTAAAGGAATACATCACTTACAAAATGAGCATTTGTATATCAGCCATGCAGTGTTCCCTTGAATTTGTGAAGTAAACTTTGTTAAGCTTGCATGCCTCCACATAAAATGGCATATTTTAATAAACATACCAATTCACTGATTGACTGGGGACCACATTAAACAACAGTGAAACTTTGTCAAAACAACCGATCCTTAATCAATCAATAAATCAATATGTTCACCAGTTTCTGTGGACACATGCAAAAAACCCATTTTCTTTATAAAAATAAAGGCATCATGACTAACTGATATACAGTGGTGTGTTTTTTGGGTGAAGCATTCCTTTAAGTACACTACCTGAGTAAAATGTTCTTACTGTAGTTATATTACACCACTTCTCTTTATAAAGTCTGTCTTTTTGAAATGTGATACTAAATGTGTTACAGATCTTTTGGAAATGTGTACATGTCTTTATATTCCCCTAATAACATGCTGTTTGCTGTACATCTGTTCTTCTCCAGATTAAAAACATGGAGGTTTCGACTTCAGACTATGATTATAGTGAGCCTGCAGATTACCAAGAAAAAGGGCTCTGCGACCTGGACCCTAACCCCATGGATGTGACCATCCAAGCATACATCCACTCCATCATCTGTGCCTTTGGCCTGATGGGCAACGCTCTCGTGATCATCACCTACATATTCTACAAGAGAACCAAGACGATGACAGACGTCTACCTCTTCAACGTAGCTGTGGCCGATCTGATCTTTGTGGTGGCTCTGCCATTTATCATCTACAACGAGCAGCACAGTTGGTTAATGGGTCCTGCGGCTTGCAAGATGCTTAGGTCAGCCTACAGTATCAACCTCTACAGTGGCATGCTCCTGCTTGCGTGCATTAGTGGCGACCGCTATGTTGCTATAGTTCAGGCCAGAAGATCCTTCGGCACACGCTCACACGCTCTGATCTACAGCCGCCTCATCTGCTCAGCTGTTTGGGTGTTTGCAGTGGCTTTAACTCTGCCCACACTCCTTTACACTGAACGCTTTGAAGAGCAGAATCTGGGGGCTGATACTGTCACCGTGATGTGTCAGCTGTCTTTCAGTAAGTATGAAACAGCAAAGCTAATGAAGGTGGTGGTTCCCAGCCTTCAAATGGCCATCGGCTTCCTGCTGCCTTTGCTGGTGATTTTGTTCTGCTACGCCAGCATTGTGCGCACCTTGCTGAGAGCACAGAGCAGCCAGAGGCACAAGGCTGTCCGTGTGATTTTAGCAGTTGTTGTGGTTTTCATCGTGTGCCACCTTCCCTACAATGTGACTCTGCTGAACCACACTCTGTCTCTTTTTAAGCAGAGGAGTTGTGAGGCAGAAAAGGTGAAACTTCAAGCCCTGGCCATATCCAGGAGCATAGCCTACCTCCACTGCTGCCTCAATCCCATCCTCTACGCCTTCGTTGGCGTGAAGTTCAGAAGCCACTTCCGGCAGATAATGTTGGACTTGTGGTGCTTTAGCAAAAAGTACATCTACACAGCTCGCTCGTCACGTGCCACTTCCGACATTTGCATCTCAGGTCGCGCGTCTCCAGATGGTTGCAACAACATGTCATCATTCACTGCATGACGCAGCAGTGGTACAAACCTTCTGATCAGCCTATCAAGATGTTACACTGCTGTAACTGTACATACATAATTAGAGGTGAAAGCATCTGTGCAAAATGTGGTTAAATCAAGCATGTATATATTTGAAAGCAGGGGCGTAGCAGCAAATTCTGGGCCCTATGCAGAAGCAGTTTCTGTGGGCCCCCCACATTTCCTTCCTTGTCTGTCATGCACCTTTATATAGATATATTTTTTTGTTTTGTTTTTACAAAGTCAGTTTGCTTTCTTTCCCTATCCTTCCCTTCTTTTCTTTTATAGAATCTTGTCTTCCCTTCCTGGGGAAAGACACAACAGTGTACGTTGGTGCCCCAGTAGCATAAGCAGCCTCACACTCAGCTCTAGCTGCATTTAGAGAGGCGGACTAAACCATTTGTTTGTCAAATTTGATCATTTGCAAACAAAACCAAACGTTTCATTCCAGGCTCCCCTTCCACTGGGGCCCCGGGTAATCAGTCCCCTTTTCCCCACACTATGACATCCCTGTTTGATAGTTGCCTTTAACATCACAGATTGTAATATTATACAAGTCATATTTTTCCACACTGTTCTAAAAGTCATAGATTAGATAGTCACTTTCACTTTGATATCTTATTTTTGTACTGTTGTCCCCATACTGTTAAGACAACCTCTTATTTTTTGTGTATTCCTATGCATTAAGTATGTTCATTTTTAAAGATAAGCATCTAAAGAGTTTTGCATATTTGTGCTGCCAGACTGCCACTTTGATCTATATCTTCTAGAACAATGTACATACCCTATTTTATTATGAAGTTTTTTTTAAATATACATTTTGTATGTCTGATTGTTTTCTTTTGTCATACGTTCTGATTAAAGATGGTCTCAGAAAAACAGCATTATCTTTAACAGTCCATTCAGAATTAAATTGGAAATTTGAGTCCTCTGTCTAAAAAGAACTGCAGATTTATTATTATTATCAACATTTTTCAAAAATGTTAAAAATGATTTTGCACAATTTATAGAAAATGTTAATCATTACTTAAATAATACTATAAAATAGATGTTGTGCCATATAATAGCATGTTTATCATTTATGTTATGGTCAATATGTAAAATGGGATATTTGTGACAGACTGCAACATAACCAACCTTTAATTACTTTATTAAGTCATCAGTAATGCATGTTATCAGTAAATACTGAGTAATAACTAAATCTATTACTAAATATTAAGTCATTACTTTTTTTAAATGACTTGACATTTAAAGGAAAATAAAGGAAACTCTCACACAACTCCTGCAGTATAATCTCATTTACCTAGTCATATGCTCAGTACTTGCCAAACAGGCCGCCCTTTCTGATCGGAAACTGAGCTAAAAGTGAAACTCACCTATGCTCTCTTCAAAGCCAGACTTCGTTGACAAAGACAGTCATTTTAGCTTACTGAAAACAGAAGCTGCTGCTCTACTGCTGCTTCAGCCAGTTAGTTAAAGGGGAAGTAACTTTTTTTCAACCTGGACCCTATTTTCCAATCTACTTCTGTCTAAATGAGTGATAGGATGTTCAATATTTGACATTTCTCCAGTACGAAGTGAGGGCTGACCTGCCTGCAGCCAGTGAGCATGCGCTATGTTAATTAATAGGGCACTCAGACTACGCCACACAACGTCAAAATATGTTCACTAAAAGTAAAAAATTTTCACACAGATACGCTCAGATTGTTAGTTTAATTATCCAACAACGTAACAGAAAGGAGAAATGAACGTCTGTGTTTACCTTGGAATTGGACATATTTGTTGTGGCAAGTCAAAACACTCTCTCTCCCTGCTCCCTCTCTCTTCTCGTCCCTCTTCAATGAGCTCTGCATCCGTGTACGTCCGCCTACTCCGTGTTCAAATAAATATCGGCAGTCATCAAATTCAAATGACTCATCCAGATCCAGCTGGTCATAATCAGGTGAAAATTCAGCCGTGACAACTGCAAACAGTCGCATTTGTAAGCTCGCTCCAGCGGTAACTTCCTGCAATAACTCAAGTCACGCGAGACCAACTGCTGTAAAACACCATAGACTGTATAGTAAAACACAGAAGAAGAAGAAGAGGAAGAATCTTGCGAGACGTAAAACATATACTACAATCGCAACAGGCAGAGGAACATGTCTGAATCCAGCCAAAGGTAAACACACACGTTCATTTCTCCTTTCCGTTATGTTGTCGGATAATTATACCAACAATCTGAGCCTATCTGTGTGGAAAAAATGCACTTTTAGTGAACGTATTTTGACGTTGTTTGATGCTGTCCCAGTGCCCTATTATTTAATATAGCACGCGCTCACGGGCTGCAGGCAGGTCAGCCCTAGCTTCATACTGGGGAAATGTCAGATAGTGAACATCCTATCACTCATTTTGACAAAAGTAGATCGGAAAATAGGGCCCAGGTTGAAAAAAACATTGGTTCCTCTTTAATTTGTGTTATTGTGTGGCTGTGGTGTTTTAAATGGTTTGGATTCATCAAAGTCATACAGCAACACAAACTAACTAACTGATCAAGGCAGCAGTAGACCAGCAACTCCCATGTTCAATGATGTAAAATTATTGTTTTTGTCAGTGGAGTCTGGCTCTGAGAGGGTAAAGATAAGTTTCACTTTCTGTTCAGTTCCCTTGCAGAGAGGGCTGAAAGGGCTGTCATACTGCGCATATGATTGGATAAGTGAGACTTGGATTATACTGCACGAGTTATGTAACACATTGCAAACAGATGGTTTTATACAGTTTTGCTGTTATTAAACAAAGAACCCTTTTACTTGAAATTATTAAGAACTTTCTCCATTTTTGGATTCTTCATTCACCATGGAGCGTGCAAGGAAAACCAAGTTTCCTCCAAGAATTCAACTTATCATGGGGTGAGTAATTAATATACAAATGGTCATTTGGGTGATGAAGAATTCCTTTAAATCTTAAATAGGACACTTGATACTATGGCACATAACTAAGGCACATGTTACACACTGTGTCGCACCCTGTAGTTGTAGGACATGGTTTTCCCACATAATGTGTGAAATGGTGAGAGACTTCATAAGCATACATTAGCATGATAGTAACAGTTAAACTAATATGCACGCCAATGTATACTTACACTGACACAAGCTGAAGTTGTGTTGTACTGACCAGAAAGACATTTTGGAACAGTATGTTTGTTGGAAACAGGGTTGGCTCCCACATTCAGCCAAGCGAAGAATGCAAGGATGCCTGATACATAAAGCATCTGGGTTTTTTAAGCTTTTACTAATACAAACACAGAAAATGACATATCAGCTTTATTAGTCCCTTCACTTTCCTCCAATGTGCTGGTTTCAAAACCCATCTTCCTGTACCCATGAACTTTGTTTCCTGTGGTTGGGTCAGAGTAGACGTCAGTGCCTGGCAAATGCTACCACAAGTTGCTAGTGTCAAGGGGTAAAAGTTTCAGAGTTTTGTGAGCAGAAGCCATCAAAGTGTGACAACAAGGGACTGCCTTACCTCATGAGGCATGGACTGCAGATCAAAATGTAACTGAGGCCCTAATAGAGTTCAAGCAAGTGCACATCACCAATAACACATTACATTGTGAGGGTCCAAAGGACAGAGGGATGTCGTATGCTGTAAAGCCCTGTGAGGCAAATTGTAATTTGTGATATTGGGCTTTATAAATAAAATTGATTGATTGATTGATAACATAACAAACTACCACCTTAAATCTATGCTCCAAATGACAACTGATCACAACCAATTAATGGGCTGATAACAGCCAAAGCGGATGCCCAGCTTGATTTTATTATAGCCAGTTAGTTTGATGGTCTGAAGACAAATTTGACACTTTCAGCTGTACTAATAAAACAGGCTTTAAAAGAAATATATTTAAAGCACTGCAAAGTGCAAACACTGAGAAAAGAGGCAAGAAGCTGAAGTGATGCAGAGGTTACAGGCGTTTTGATGAAAAGCGCTCAGGTGTGTTTCAAGACTGTATTTCATATATGCAAACCAGACTCATCTTCTTCACATCAGAAACAGCTGTATTACTGCAGTAATTGCAAGAAACTAATGTATTTGCAAGAGAAATACAGTAAGTTGTGAACAGCCAGCTGACCGCTAAATGGCAGTTTGTGAATGTTGTGTTTGAACATTTTATGCTCCACCGAGCTTTTGGTTGGGCCTGTATCACAGCATTGATGATGTACAATGTGAAACCACAATGTTAACACCTTCACTTTTATAACAAAGACAAATACACAAGTGAAACATGCAAAAATGCGTATGGTAAACCACACGAGACGTTGCATGGTACTGCTGGCACGGCTTTTTATATCTGATTCTGGTATCTCTTCTGACAAAGCAGAGTACAGTGTTGTGAAGCCAAGACACACCTGTGACATCATCAGCATATTGGTGATCAAATCCCCAGGAGAAACAGACTTCGAGAAGTATGACAGGCCCCTGTTACATAACAGGGAGTAGCTGAATGGTAATATTCCTCCTTTTTCATCCACTGGAGGTCCTCAGTAAGCTGTGTTTTATCATTGGTTTTTTAACTTGATGGATGAAATACTATCCTTTACCCTTTCGATGTTCCAAATGATTTACTGTATGAAAAGAAGCTCTTGTTAGTTTGACTATGGTTTCATTTATGTCTCACAGCTTGACAATCCACCCACTCTGTTTGCTCTCCTTTTTGTTCTGCTGTGTTCAAACCTGTAACATCTGTGCTGGGGCTTCTCTTTCTTTACTTTGGCTTCATACCTGTTTATTGGCATACGTTCACTTACCCTTATATCACGCACTCACAGCTATACCCTATACACCCTGCCATACTTCCTGATTATCTTTTAAGTTTGGCTGCTCCTCAGCCCCTCGTGCATTTAGAATATGTGTGGCACTGCTAACCTCGAGCCAGCTGGTCACAGAGGTTAACTGTATGGAATTCCAGTGCTGACATTATGCAATGTTAATCAGTCAATCAAATTGATATTTCACTCGAGACCCATTTTAGAAACATTTGATTGCCAGATGTGAACTGCAGTTAAACTCAGCTGGATGCAAGCACAGTCTGGATACATCTGGACACAAGATAACACGTGTGGACAGGGCCTATGGATAGGGATCTGCCACATTCCTCTCAGGTCTGTTGCCCCACCACCTGCCCACTGGGTGTCCTCAGTGAGTTGACTGTCTCCACACACCACCTGACCTCTCTTCTACGCCATGACTTGCCTGTGCGAAATCAATCAACACATGATCTGTGTGTGCATGTGTGCCTTTCTCACAGCACCCTGCGCAACTCAAAAACACAGATGTCATAACGTGCAATTTTTCATGCTGTCTGTATTAAAATGTCAGGATACAAGGGCGGAGCCAGACGTTGTAAACATATGGAGCTATAGGCCCAAACCTGGGCGCATGCTGGGAGATTTTTCCTCCCATTTAGGGCAGCTATATGCACTATTTTTCAAGCCATTTGAGATACTGGTAGCAATAGAAGTTGTAAGCCATTTAGTAATGTCAGTTATACTTGAGTTTGACAAGCAAAATGTTGCTATGACAAAGGTCTATTACAAATTGAGCAACACTGAGCAACAGTTTTCCCTTTTCCCCCCACAGAGGGTTTATTTCTGCTGTTTATAATTAGATTCTTGGTTTTGGCTTTAGCAAAAAGGATTTGTTAGTTCCTCACAGGAAAACGAAGATCTCACATCGTATCCCTCTACTTACTCCTGAGCCTCGGACACAGAAACCTGTCAGGAACAATATACTTGTTTTGCAGTGTTTTGTGGACTGCTGCAGATTCTGTTCTTCCTCACCTGGCCAGATGCTGCCACTAAAGAGATTCCTGCTGACCCATTCACCTGCTCCTCATCAGCAATCAGTAACAGCTGCTCATCCTCACAAAGTTTACTGTATGTGCCCAGCTGTTTCTATCCGCCTGTTATCTGTTTATCTGTTGCTTATCCAGTCTGCCTTCCTGTTGTTGATTTAAGCCTGTTAAATCAGTTTCACTACTTTCTAACTCCATGTGTCTGCCTTCAGGTTTCGCCCAGATGTTACACTTCTTGAAGAACCTGTGCATGGTACATCCACACAGGTGATTTCATTTGCTTTGGAGGAGCTCTGTTCAGGAGTGTGCAGAGTGCATTTGATAGACATCTTCCTCATTCTCCTGTTATGTTCATTAAACCGGTTACACTTTTATCATTCTTATTGGTGCATGGAGTCCGGTGACCTCACATAATGCCCAGCATAGCTCTGCCCACCTTTGACCTGAGCAGAGATCTAATCAGCAAGCCAAAGTGAAAACACCTGCGCAGATGTGCAGGGCCTTTACAGCAGCCCAGTCTCCATAATAAAATGTTATCATGGTAGGTTTCTGCAAACCATGGCTATGTTACATTTGTACGTTTCATACATATGACGTAGTTCAGATTATATGCTTATGAGCTAAGTTTTGCATCAGGAAGCGGGAGGGGATGGTGGATGGCATAATGCCTAGGAGAGAAGACTGCCAAGCAGCAGAAAGCAGACGAGTATTTGAAACCAACAAAAAACAGGTGGTTTTTAACAGTATGTCCAGACGTGTCCAGCAGTGTTAGTCGTGATGAAAGTGGGTATTTTAAGCCAAAACAAGATGTTCTCCTCACCCTAACCAAGAGATTATTGTACCTACACCTAACCACACCTTAACCACAGTGTTGTCTCAATATAAACTTGAAAATTGACAACGTTAAGTTATAACATATCTACCATATCTACAAATGATCGTATCTGTAGTTTGCAAAAACGTATAATGCCATACACTGAGTTGCTTTCAACAGCGCACACAGTCTAGATAACACTAAAGTCAAAATGAAAAGCAATATTGTACGCCATACAAGTCAAAATCATACAATTGGCCTTTTTTCACAACAGACATTTCGTCACGATGTAATTAATAAGTTAGTGTACTTAGTAACTTTTAATTATGGTCATTTCAAGGTCCTCAGTATTTCAACAGCTGGCTCCCTGGAATGTTTTACTGTGCAGTTAAACTACTTAATAGAGCTGAACCATTGTTAATGTCATTAATTATTAATTACATTTCCTGCGATATCAAGTTAGGATGTCTGATTTTACTGTTAAATCAGAATATTTAACAGACATACATACATTAGAGTTGGCTATCTCCATATTTATGAGCTATTCGTGTGATGTGTAATCCTTTTTTTTGCAAAGTAATTAAATTGTCTGCAGCATAAATGCAGGTTAGGGCTAAGGATACATTTGAAAGACTGCAGAAGTGACCATCGCTAGCTGAGGCAACATTTGTGCTGAATGTGGGCAGGGCCTAACGTGACTGACTCCTAGCTAGCTAGTTAATGTTAGCTAGCTTGGTAATAAATACAATAAAATATGATGTTTTAGGGGACAGCTTCCATTTTCTTATGTCCCATGCCTGTCTCCTGACTCACTGGCAGCCAGGCAGCATCTCTCATGTGGTAGCAGTTTGTGTTCGTCATGGTCAGTACAACACAATATCAGCTGGTAAGACAAGGCAACATACTTCTTTGCAGTTGGTTCAGATTGCGCCAAAGTTCACCACAGTAAACTCCACGTGATGCAAAGATGCAAATTTGCTTTGCCTTTGGATGCAAATGTTCTCTTTGATCGTCTGATTGCACTGAATGGAAATGGGAGGCGAATATTGATTATATGATTTTGTTCGCCAACTAGAACATGCTGTCAACAGAATTAACATGTTAGAACTTTATATGGTCATATGTCATAAGTCCTGACTAAGAACTTATACTTATACTTAAAGGACTTTAGAATGCAGGGCAAGTAGAACTGTCATGTACATGGGGGTGTGCCCGTACAAGTTTGCAAAGTTTTTCCTCCTCGCCTGCCATATTTCATACCTGCTTCTTCTGTGAATAACAAAAAGTAGTTAATTTCAAGTACTTTGCTTGCATTATCATCCCCACTGGCAATGCATGATATTACACAAGTCGCTGTGTCGTGTATCAAAAAACATGGACAACACGCTCTAAGACGCAAGCACACATCATGGTGGCCAGTGCATGTCGACGCGTCCCAATGTGTTTGTGTCTGCGTGCCTTCGCGTCGACTATGAAATGGCCCTAATTCATTAGGCAGATTCTGTAGCTGAATGTAAATATATACATCTAACAATCAAACATAGCAATGCGCCAGTAGTTACAGGTTACAGCCCATGATAGCTACTAAAGCAAGCACTGTATTGAATCTGTAAGAGCTTAAAGGAATACATATATCAATTACTCACCCTGTGTCAATTGAATTTGTGAATTAAATGCTTTTCTTGCAAGTGTTCCGCGAACCAAGTATCCAAAAACTAAGGGCTTTGTGTTTTACCAACTGCAAAACTTTATGAAAACATCCATTTACAAACTCTTAGGGGGCTTCCACATGCCGCATCTTTAACCACCTGGAAAACGAAAGGTCAGGTGCTGGGCACTACTCTTGTGCCTTTTTTGTGCCATATTTCAAGAGCATGGCGGCAGGTTGATATTTACGAAAGAAGGGAAAGATATCTATCGGCTGTGATCGGTTATTCCTTGTCACACGACATGTGGCGCATGCTGCTGCATTCCAAAAGCTGACGGCCCAAAGAGTGACATTTTTACGCTACACATAGTAATTTAATCCTTTGTTAATATAAAAATATTGATTGGTGTAAATTTAAAGTTTGCCATGACAGTGATGTTGCAGTCAAAGAAGCCTAACTCCTTGTAGACATGGGGCTATGCATTGCACATGGTCACTTTGGTGGTAATTTTGGAGGGACATAAAAATATTACTCACTTTTCTCCCACAGATACCAGCAGCCTCTCTGCTGATTGAAACCAGTCAGCTCTGGTCAGGAATTATTGCATCAGGTGATATATGACCCTTCATTTATCTTCAGAGAAACAACAAATTGTAAAAGACCATTTTACAGGGGTGATTTAGAGACCCTTTAGCCTTAGGCTCATTCCAGATAACCCTCCTTCAGTCTCACATGTTAGGGACATGCTATAACAAGGTAGCACTGTGTGCCATTTTTGGCGCCGCAGTGCTCCTTTGAGGAAAAATTTACTCAAAGTGGATCTTTGACGCTTTTCATGAGTGATATTTTCTTTTTTCTTTCTTACCACACTTGAATATGTTCATCTTAACATCTGGTACTTGACAATGAAGTCACTCCTTTGACTCCTATACTGCAATTAGTTTGTGATTCATTCTCCCAAGAGTCATCATTGCTGAAGGGTTTTATTGTAGCAGCCCGGTATATTGTCTTGGTAGATCCTTCATACTTTGTAATTCAGCCTGGGCAGGGATTAATGTGCTAAATGTGTTTTTGTTCATCTTATTGTGTGCATTTATTGTGAGCACCTTTGTTTGTAGATAACAAGGCCTTTACCAGATGTTGGAGAACAATGGCAAATAGTCTAATTGTGTGACTTGTCCAGACTCCCCACCTTAGTTCCGGAGAGGAAAACATTTGGAAAAAATCTTTTTCATACTAATATGATCAAGCCAGACATGCTGCTTGGTCTGGAAAACATACTGCTGATAGGCCTGCTTGGTAATGTTACATGCATGCTTGACACACACACAAATATGACAGCGATGAAGACATTTGAGCATTAAGCACATTCTCACACAAGAATGTGGTGTGAGTGAGTACTGGGAAGTTATTTTTCCATGTGGACTGTTAATGGGAAAGTCAGTGGAATGGGAACTACATTAGTGTGAAATGTATCATTCAACATGTTTACTTGATGATATGTATACAATACAACAAACATTTTCTGTACTGCAGACAAATGATCCCGTAAATGTACTGAATGATACACTTGAGTGCAACCAGTTTTCTAAGCATCTAGGATAGTTGGTGAGAGCACAGTGGCAACCCTAGCAATAGAATTACATTAGTTGGTCTGAGGGATTGTGCTACATGGGGAACTGAACATAAACCACTGAACAGTTTGACACTTACCTAAGCCCCTACTTAAAACAGCCACTTCCCAATCCCACATTAGCAACCATATCTAGGAATAGGAGGCATGGAACCTGCAGATATCCTCAAACGTTACACGCCACTGTCACTGGAAAAATGGCCACATAGGTTGAGTGTCTGAGCAGTTTATCACAACTCATACTTACGTTCACTGTAAGGCAGTGCCCTCTAGTGGCTGTAGTGTAGTAAATAAAAAGCTAAACATTTAGTCTAATGTTTTAACAAGAATAAAGGAGTCCCTAGGGTGGGCAGGAGAGGTGGTGTATGGGTCAAAACAAACAAAACATGGTATTCTAGCATGCATGCATTACGTTAGTAACAAAAGCACTTATATGAAGCCAAACCATGATGGGTTTTCTAAGCCTAACCACTTAGTTGTGTTGTGTAATGGCATCCGATTGATAATGGTGTAGTGGTAGTTGGTTAGGTGGGTGGACTACTAGGTAGATGGACAGGTTACCAAGGAGGATGTAGGTATACTCTCCTATACGGTCCAGTGCCTTTTTGGCTGATAGGCGTGTATACTAAACTGTGACCGTTAGGACAGTAATATTTCATTTCTGGGAAATTTATATAGGTGGTTTTGGAGGTTTGTGAAAATCAACCTGATTTGTCTTTTAGGTATGAGAGAATGTTTAACATTAGCGTGGGGTGTCGTATTTTTTGCTCTTCCAAAGCCAAAACAGCAGTAAGAGAGATGTCGGATATGGATCATTGTGAAGCAACTCACTCACAGCTGAAACCATCAGAGATCAACACTTCTTTGTTCCGCCATGGTGAGATGCTAACTAATGTTATCTCAAACAAATGGCTGAATACTAATTATAAGATACGTTTTATTTTTTAAGTTTAAATTAATTGGTATTTGAAGGTGTTTCTGATTTAAACAAATGGACAATTTAGTTTTACTTTTAGTTTGGCCTTAACATTTGATAATGAAAGATATAGTCATAACTAAACATTAGCTTAAAATAAAACAATATATGGACTTACTCTGCCGTGGAAGAAAATTGTTGTTCTTGTATGTCCTTCGCATGAATTGCCAGGACAACGCTTGCATTGGGACCAGTGAGCTTTTCCCTCAGTCTTAATGTCTTAATGTCAAAACTGTTATTACAGAAATATGGTATTATTTCATTTGGTTTGTTACTAACTGATATTGTTGAAAATGACACACTGGGTGTGAAAGCTTGACAAGCTTGACAAAAGTAACAAAGGGGGCGGGGCTTAGCAAAGGGTCAGTTGAAAATGAGGCTAAAAGTGCAATAACCTGAAATAGAGTTTAAGACGACAGGTGAGTGTTGCCTTTTGTAGGCACAGTTAAACAGTTCATTCATCCATCATTGCTTGGCAGTGACTTTCTGTCTGTTTTCCTAGTTGGCACAGTGTGACCCTCCAAGCTTTAACAAACTTGGCATGGAAGTCTAACCCAACAGAAAACAAAGCAGTAACATGCTCTGTCAATGCTCTCATATGTATCCGTCATTTTCCAATGGTATTCTTTATGGTAGCAAACAGCCCTCAATTGTATTTCCACAACGTCTTCACAGCAGGAGGTAATCGCAATGGTATGCTTCTGATTAAGAGCAGGGTCAAACCTTCCATGACGGACACGTTTGCTGATCTTCTCCCCTTTGCTGTGCTATTGAAGCTGTAATGAACTGTGAATGTACTGTCAAAGTAAACTTAACCCTGTTAAACCCTGTTAAATCACTGTCCATTAGTTTCACCCCTCATAAACCGCTGGAAGTCCGTCATTTTAAAGCAGCTGCAGGAGACACGAGTCTGATAGAAGTTGCTCCACATCAAGACTGACATTTTTAAAGTCCTATGTGTCTGCTAATAAAAATAAAAGCCTGCAAAATACCTGTAGAGATAAATGAGAAAATGTTCCCTATTCTTGGCAACATGTTGTGCCGTCCTTCCAAGTTAAATTCATCTTTGCTGGCTTGTCGATCACAGCTCTGCTCCAGGTCACTTTTGGTTTTGCTTGGAGAAGTCCATCTTAGTGCAACCCGTGGAATACAACATGCCTCCTTTTATAGTTTATGGCTTAACTTTCACAGTTTCCTCCACCTTATTTCGGTGACGATAATCCTGCTTTTGATTTTTCAGCGTAATTCCAAGGTTGTAATCTTGTTGGGCCAGGAGATACCACATAACCCTCGCAGGCATCCCTTGTGAACTTCATCAGTCTTTTTCAGCTGTGTGTCCCTCCAGCATTTAAAACTATACTTTAGGAGGCACTTGGCATTGCTTGTATGTAGATGGGACCGTATTTTTTTTATTTTTAAATGGTTAACTCCTCTGGAATCTGCTTTACAGCAGGAAGTCCTGCAATGCTTAGCTATATATTGATTGAGGGCATTGAGGCATAACAGAAGCATAAGGCATTCCTCGAAGATTTTATTTTGTATTTTAAATATCACAACAGAAACGAGTTCCCCTTTGTTTCGTGCCTGATATCAATCCTACACTGTTGACAGTGTTTGGCTCACAGCTGGAGTTGTGGCTCATCCCTCTTGAGAGATGTGTCATATTAGGTGAATTCCCCCAATAAAAAACCTTTGTGTACATGTTTTGATTTAGCTTTGTATCCAAAGCATCCAATTGTCTCTTGGTGGTTTTGGTAATTTAATGCACTTTTCTCACACCTCAAACTAAGATTTCCCAACCTCTGGGAGGAAAACGCCAGCCAAGTTAATTTATCTTATCCAAGATATCTTTCATTTGGAAAGATATAGATGTTTTGCAGACAGAAGGCTGTTTTTGGCGCCGCAGTGGGTGCGTATGTGTCTTGTGTGCGTGTGAACATACATTCCTTCAGTGTGTCAGGTTGGCTTCCCCCATTAGCTTGCCCATTTCAGGTCTAGAGGAGAGCTGATTAGGGGTCCTGGCAGTGAAGGGATTATCACGCTGGGTCAGACTGTACCCTGCTGGTGTCCACTGAGGAATGCAGGCAAATCAACCAGTGAGTCTATCAGTCAGCCAGTCAGTCGGTCACGCACTGAGTCATCCCATCTGCCAGTCAGTCATCTGCCAGCGAGGCGCTCAGCCAGTCCTCACATGAGATTAGCTTGGCTTTCTATCAGCAACAATTACTGCGTAGGAACTGTATGTTCTTCTCAACCTACTGCCCAGCTCTCACACACAGACACACATTTAACATGATCATATCTATGTTGGATAGAAGAAGATAACTTACCTCCTCTTATCTGTTGACCTCTTTTGTCCATATTTCAGCGAAAGGATTCTGTTTTGGCAATTACAGTTAATGGATCTGGGAAAGGCGTTTGGTATTTTCATACAGGGGAGAAAGTCCCCCCAGGGGCAGAGGGGTCAAATGTAGCACTCTATTTGGCACAGAGTTACATCCGTATATTGAATTAGTGTAACTTAAAAATGTTAGGAGTTGAAAACAACAAAAGCTGAGAATGACGCAAGGAAGTGAGGAGGAAAGAGGGACAAAGGTGTGGAAATCTAGCAAGTGCTGAACTACACATTGACACACACACTTTCTGTATACTATTATACATAAACTTCCATTAATTAACCCTTAATGACTTATTAATTAGGCAGATACTGTAGCTGAATGTACATGTATACATCTAACAGGAATCAAACACAGCAGCGTGCCAATAGTTACAGGTTACAGACCATGATAGCTACTAAAGCAAGCACTGTATTGAATCTGTAAGAGCTTAAAGGAATATATATATCAATTACTCACCCTGTGTCAATTGCATGTGCTCCGTGAATCAAGTATCCAAAAACTGAGTAGTTCTTGATAAATTGATGTATGAGGGTTCGTGTTTTACCAACTGCAAAACTTTTTTAAAACATCCATTATACAAACTCTTAGGGGCCTTCCACATGCTGCGTCTTTAACCCCCTGGAAAACACAAGGTCAGGTGCTACTCCTGTGCCTTTTTTGCGCCATACTCCAAGAGCACAGCGGCGGGTTGATATTTACAAAAGAAGGGAAAGATATCTGTCGCCGGTGATTGGTAGTTCCTTGTCACACGACATGTGGTACAAGCTGCTGCAGTCCAAAAGTTGAGCTCAGTTTATCTCAGGGTACAGCCGCTGTGCCGTTGTGGACATTGAAAACAGTGAATCTGAGGGCGCAAAGATGCGGCATGTGTACAGCCCCAAGTCTCATTTATTCAGTCGCATGCTCAGTCCTCCATACGCAGCCTGTTCTCAACCAGGAAGTGAACTTTAAGTTAAACTCATCTACTGTATGCTCTTCTAAGCCAGACTCAGCTGACAACAGTAATTTTATCTTGCTGAACACGGGAGCTGCTGGTCTACCACTGCTTTAATCAGCAGCTTGTGACTTTGATTAATTAAAACTAACCCTTATAACAGTAAAGTCACACAATAACAAACTAACTGACTGAGGGAACGGTAGACCAGCAGCTCCTGTGTTCAGCAAGGAAAAAATGATTTTTGTCAATGGATTCTGGCTTTGAGGAGAGCATAGGTAAGTTTCAGTTCAGTTCCCTGTTGGAAGGGGCTGTCTGGGAAGTACTTATTATATAACTATATTAATGAGAATTGGATTATATTGCACAAGTTGTATCAGAGTTTCTAACAACAAATGCTTTGATGTAGTTTTGCTGTTGTTAAACAAGGACCCCTATGGGGCTTTTTCCACTGTCAGTTTTGGCCACACCGAGTCAAGCCATGCCGGGCAGATTTGCGTTCCCATTGTCAGTTTAGATGCACCATGTCATGCCGCACTGTGCCAAAGATGGACCTTCTCAGGAGTAGGTCTAAAAGCCAGGCTGCCCGTCTCAAGCGGGCAGCGGTGACTTCTTGCCGACCGCAGGCAACCCTTCATGACTCACCTTCTAAAACAAGCTGTGTGTGTTGCAAAACTCTACCCACCTCTGACTGCAGGACATCAGAGTGACAGGTGTTTTTAATGGTCTTTGTGTGTTCAGCTCTCAGTATTTTGTAGTGTCTAACTGAACTTTTGCGGTTCGGACTTGTTTCTTCTCTGCATCCTGTTTGTACTTTAGATATATGCTTCATATTACTATTTCATGTTTGCTCTCAATTATAAAATTGTGTAAAGCTGCTACTCAAAAACTGAACATTTCCGTATTTTGCTGCTTCACAATAAAAGTTTATAGATAACAAAATAACAGGACTTTTGTTGTGAAGAATCTATAGGAAATAAAACGTGTTTATCACTGAATTAGTGGAACTTTGTTAGCAGCGTTTCTTCAATAAAGGCAAGTCTCATAATACCACAAGTACTTTGGATCTTGAGTAATTTTTTTTCCATTTTTGGATTCTTCATTTTTCTGTTTGTCCGCAGGTAAGCAAGAAATATCAAGTTTTCTTTACAAATTCAACATAACACAAGACGAGTAACTGATATACAAATAGTCATTTGGGGAGCGATTATTCCTTTGATATGCTGTTTTAGGCATGGGACAGCACTTTGTGAAATCACATGCTTTCAGGGGCTTTAGTGGGCCCAGTTAAGTGTCTACCAGTATGTTTCTAGGAATATGAGGGTTCTGAGTACATTCTACATTTGCAAACAAATTTTACATGCTGGCTTGTAAACGCTGTATCTAGGAATGTTAAGTCTTTTATCCAGTTCTCTATGACTTAGTGCGTTCATATACCATGACTGAGAGTCTTCACATACACTGGAAAGGCTAATTTAGGTAATTTCTGTGTACTGTTTTGCTAAGTGATACATTTTCACCAAATACAGGAGGAAATTAGGTTGATGAGAGCAGTGAGAGTGAACAAAGAGAATACATCAGTGGGCCAAGAAGGCAGAACAACGTGCAAAAAGAAACTAAAATGCTCCCTTGAGCTGCGGAGGAACTGCAGAGTTGGATGATAATAAGAAAATGAGGAAATGGCATTCCCATGATATGTTCTCAGTGTCTTCCTCACAGGATGAAGCCTTTCAGTTCTGAACAATCACTGAGTTTCCCTCTTGTTCCACTATCAGGACAAACTTTATATTCACACTCCACTAGTCATGGTATAATTCAAACTAACTTTTAGTAAAACATTGTGTTGCTTAGTTTGCTAGTGGAGTGCATCCCATGTGATTCCAAGCAGGTAAGACACTTACCAAGCAGTTTTACACGTACAGTAACTGCCTGTGCAAACACCTGCACTATAAACTCAGTGGGCTTGTGTGTCAGAGCCAAAAACACTAGCGGGAAGCCATCTCATGACATTTCCCACCTACTGGGGGTGACAAGCCATCGCCGCAGTCCTTTGAGTCCCGGGATGCAAAACCTATTTTCCCCCAGCGGGACACCACTTCTCTCCCTTTCATCCGCCTCGCTCTGGAAATGAGAATGACGTTCCACTAGCGAGGGGAAAGAATTCCCCACCTTGGCGAGTGAGAGGTGCAATGCTGAGAGCCAATTGCCTAAATGAAATTCCAGTACGTGATGAGTGGGAAGCGAGAGGCTTGCTGGGTAGCCAGGCTATTGCAGCTGCAGGCTTGTGTCCTGTCCAAACCCTGAAAGCCACAATCCTCTGCCTCTTGTCTGTTGTCTGCTTTAAGATCTGAAAAGTATCTGGACAGAGATCCAGATCTCGGCGTCTCAGATGAATACAGCTGATTTTGTGCTCCGATTTGTGCTTTTTTGACGGCCGTCTGTGTGTGTTGTATTGTCTGCCCACATTTTGCTCCAGACACCTACAGCACTTCCTTACTTACATAATCAGACTGTCCATATCTTTCCAAAGTAAACAGAGGACGTCTCATTCAAACAACAGCTTGGAAGGGAAACTGCAGCAGATATGAGACTTACCCAGAGGAAGTGCATGTGTGTGTGTGTGTGTGTGTGTGTGTGTGTGTGTGTGTGTATTCAGGTTCGTATCTCCCAGGAACAAACCTATTACTCTAAGTAAGGTAGGTCCCTTGTTGTCAGGGTGATAATGTCTTTTCCTGCCTGGCTAGAAGATGAAGGCGCTTTTATCTGTGCAGCCACTGGAAACCTCATTTCCTGGTCCAGTTTTCTTTCCAGAGCCTCGGTCCACTCACTGCCCTGGCTGCCAGTGCTGAGTCTACAGGGAGAAGTATAGAGCACTAAAGGAGGGACATGGATGGAGGAAAGAAAGCAAAGGGAAGGAGACAGGTGGAAGGGGGGAGCTTGTGTTATTTTTGAGAGTTTCTGAGTCAGTAGTGATCAACACAGTCACACTTGTGTGCTAATTCCAAATCAGCGAGGTTTAAAAACAGGTTGTGGGTATGTTTGACAGACAACACATGCCACCAACAGTCCGAGGGTTATCTTCCCATGGTTAAAGTTCCCAGGCCTCTAATATTACTCACCTTGCAAATATCTTTCCCCAAACACTTCACAGCTGTTTTCTGTTTGGACACACTTGCTTCAGATAGTGCTGTCTCTCCTGTCAAAAGAGCAGAGAACTATACAAAGGACAACAAGACCTGACTACAGTCTTGGTAGCAGCTCTGTGAGGCTGAGCCGAGGCAGAGCAGTGCTTTGGACTAAATGCTAACGTCCGCACACTAACATGCTCATAATGACTGTGCTAACGTGCTGATGTTAAGCTGGTTTAGTAACCACTGTCACCTTAGTAGCTTAGTGTTAGCATTTGCTAATCAGATGTATACAGCGCCCTCCCTGGAGCCTTGCTAGCATGGCTAACAACAGAGAACCAGGAGTAACTGAGTAACTGTAGGTAGTACGGTCAAGTCTGTGAAAGCGAATATCAAAAGGCACTTCAGGCTCCTAAGGACGTGCAGGAACTGCTGAGACATAAATGTGAGCCACGTGCAACATACGAGATTAGTTCGTTAGCGCTACAGACATACTGAAGTGCCCATGCTAAAGGAGCTCTAAACAATATTCAGCGTGTTTCTATGATTCAGAGATTGTCTGCGCACGGCTCACGACATGGAGGTGGCTGAGCTGGCAGCTAGCGTTTAATAGTGCTAACAGCAGCAACAGTGCAAACAGAGCTAGCGGTGTTAACTTGGTGGGGATTCATAGACTGTATAAGGGTGGACGACGCCTCTCCACTTACCTGCATTGTACAAAAATGAAGTCAAAGTATTCCAGATGCGGCCGCTGCCATCTTGCCCTGGTCATGTCATTTGGAGCAAGAGGTTGTGCAGTAGCAATCTCCACGATGTTGAGTTCCCTCCCAAACATATGTCGGACCCAATCGCCAGCAGCGCCATTGATAGTGAGCACACCGATTGGCACACATAGCTGTCAGTCATATTAAACCACCTTTTTTACAATCAGATAAGTACCTTAAAACTTATCTGAGAAACTAATACTTGAACATACAGCGGCGGGATAAGAACTACCTAAAATGACTGCAACCATCTTTGGAAAAATGTTTTTAGTTTGGCTTATGTCCCATCCACATAGCATGGAGGGGCGGCCTTTATGACCTGTCCTGCAGCCAGACACCAGGGGGTGATCGAGTAGGTTTGGCTTTACTTTTTGGGGAGCTGTCATGTTGTCCATCTTTTCTATACAGCCTATGGGGGCAACTGAAGGATGTGCATTTTGCTTCTGTGGCGAAGTCACTATATCAGTGTTAACTGCTGTATAAGCGGTGGCGATAAGCTAGCCAGTGGAACATACACAGGGACTTGCATGCACTTACATGCAGACAGTGGGAACATCTACCACAACAAAGCACAGACAAACTCAGATTAAAACACACAAAGAGGAAGTGTAACCTTATTCTTTGCTTACTTCATTATGACCGTTTTCTGCTATAATAATGTTCTTAATACCGTATAGAGTTTCTTTAATGACCAGCACCCTAAAGCAGAGAGCGCCAACCTGACAAAACTGCTTGGTTTTAGTTTAGTTGTTCAGTGCAAAATGTTGTCTTGTTATAAGCCAAATCAAAATCCCCAAATGTTTGAGCACTGTTAGAGCAGCTGATGACAGGCCACATCTTTCAGAGTGAGCTCATCTGTTTGTCAGTTTCGCTGCCAAGCACAGGAGCTGGAAAAGAACAGGCACCAACATGTAGGACTATAATTCAAATGTGGCTTATTTATTTATTATTACTGTCGAGAGGCATACATTACAGTGCAAACCATTCTTTGGCAAACGTACAATACAAATGTCATGATAGGTACTAATATATCCACATTGACCACTGGTTAGGGGACAGTGTAGGTAAAGCATGTTCAGTCTTGCAGAGCAGTGCATTCCATTGACACTTGGGAGTTTTTTGGGGTGGGAATAAAAAGAGGGAACTATGATGAAAACAGAAAATAAAAATGAACTAATATCATAGATATGTGAATATGAAGACTGGTAACAAAGAGAGCTCACAGTGCTTTGACAGCCAAACCTTGGGACACTTGCCAAAATGCATTTAGTCTGTTAATGAGACTGAGACACATACACCCATTCATACACAAAGTTTATGAAAATATGTCAAAATATTAAATTCATTAATACACACACATGAATAGGATGTGTACATATAGGTATTGTTGGAAGTGCCACAATCAGGAATTAATGGAGACAAAAATACGGCTGTAAACACACAGTTTGATGTACAAACCTGTCCAGTATATTTAAACATATGATATGATACCAATTTACCAGTGCGACTGCCAGCCCAGTAATCCATCTGGAATCCTGGATGGAACATTCCGGAGAGTATTATTTCTGTTTAGTGACAGATGCTTGCTCAGGACGTTACCACATAAAGAAAACAATGGAAAGGAGCACTGCAGCTGCAGCCGCTTCACCATAATTAGGAGCAAAGCAAAACAGGAAAACAAAAACGTGACTTATGTTACACGAAGCGAGCCAGTGCATGGGGTACAACGGGTGGTCTAAATACAGTACAAGTGTAGGGCCAACTGACAGGGGTCAGTGGAATACATCTCACAATAGCAAGATGGTGGAGACTTGTTATGATTGACACTGTATCCCAATCATCAGCACCCCTCCCCCTACATTACCCTCGCTTCCCCTCTCATATGGCTTCCATTACAGCGGAATGAGGGTCAGAGCGCTAGAGAGAAGCCTGCGCTCCACACATGCTCTGCTGAATGACGTCACCTCAGTCTCAAAATCTTCAACATGGCAAAGAAACATGAGCAGGACGAGCATTCCTGACCTGTATCAACACTGACGACAGTCCTCACGGGGGGAAATATCCAAACACTGAACACACATGAAAAAAAAAAAAAACATAAAGGGGGAAAAGGTGGAGTCAAAGTGGATGCTTGACAAAGGAATGCATGCAAGCGTGTCCTTGTCTAAACTGGAGCTAGAGAGCTGCAGGTCCACCACAGCAGAGAGGAACAGTCAACAGTTATGGTAGCAGTCCTTCAATTGTGTGTAGTCTGTGGACTAAAGACTATACATGAATAAAAACGATCTGTGAGCAGGCCAGAGGGAGAATACTGCTGTGGTAGAGTGAGCAGTACCAAAGGCTAAATCCTGACCTCATTACAACATTCATACATAGTTTCATAGATAGACACGTGCTATTTATGCCATTTTAGAAGTAACTAAATCATACATTTGGCTTTAGGAGACTGAGGAAAATACTGGGACAAAGTTCACAACATTACAGTGGTAAAAATGGATATTCTTTCACTGCTTTCTGAAAGCAAAATGAAACTTGGAAAGGAGCACAACAGTGCAAGAGCTGGTTTGAGTGTCCTGCAATGGGGAGCGCTACACGGCTCCACCTCACTCAAGTTCAGGACAGGCCAGCAGAGACATTAAGTAAGTCAACTAACAAGTTGTCCATGGATAGAGGAGCAGTAATCAGTAGACATCTCTTTTGCATTACAAACATTTTCCTAGGGCTTCACATTATCTTCATATGTAAGCATTTTTATACAAGAAGGGAGGGGAAAAAAAACATATTCATAACGATATAAAGCACCTTGGATTAAAAGATGAAGTAAATCTATTCATAAAAAGTCTTTTAGTTTGAACAAAACCATCCTCTCAATTGTGATTTATCATAAAAAGGCATATACTGAGTGTATATAGGTTGCTTTGCATACAAAAGACAATACTTTGAAGGTTTGTATTTAGTGATTAAATCATTAATAAAAAAAGGAGGGGAGGGGGGGGGAATAGCACCAGTTTTCGGCATCTCTAACCTGAGAAACTTTTGTGAGACAACAAAATGGCTGCCGCCTTTTATTCTACTTCCCTTTCCTGCTTGTCGACGGCAAGTGGCCCTGCGTTTTGTCACCAAGTGTTAGTCGCAGGAGAGCAAACACAGTGGCTGTTTGTTACACTTCAGAAGCCTCAATGGACTCCGAGCAAGGACACGAGGTTTGTCCGTCGTGTTTACAATCCACCCATTCATCCATCCATCCACCCGTCGGGTTCAGAAATAAATCCATTTAGTGATCGCTGGCTGGTTTCCAGAGGATTTCAAACCGAGCCTCAGGCTGCTGGCCCTGGTGGGGGCAACAATCCGAAAAAAATAAAAATAAAAAATAAAATAAAATCACCCCCCTCCCCCAATCAACGAAAAATAATACAAAATGAAACAAAACAAGAACTGAGGCTATTGGGTCTATCGAGGCTATTGGTGGCTGTGGATTGGCACACCTTTATGAGTCCCATCCTCTCTCTGGATGTCTGTGTGTGAGTGTGTGACTCTTAGCCACTAGAGTGTGTTTGTCGGGGGGTCCTGAGGGTTATTTGTGGCGGGTGTCTGCTTTTTGCTGCTCCTTAACATCTGCGTGTTGAAGGCACACCGGGCAGCAGGCGCTTTTTAGTTTGACGGGCCGTTTGCACTCAGCTGGTGGACAAGACTCCACAAAGCAGGTCACCTGGTTGTCCTGGGGGGTGGGGGCAAAGACGGGTCAGACACCTCATTAGATTAGACTGGATGAAATGTTCATGATCAGTGCAGCTGCAGTACAAGTATCCAGATACAGGAAGTAAAAACAGCACAAAAACATGAATAGATCAACTGGAAAAAACACACTTCTTAATAAAAAGTACAGATCACACTTGTGTTTATGTTCAAGAGGTGTCTAAAAGAGACCAATAACTTCACAGATGCACATAATGTGACTGTAAAATGTGTGAATAAATGATTTCAGTGTGTGGTCATGAGCTGGCACTGTCTCGTGGTTTTGTTTGGCACAGAACAGAATCTGAAACGTTTTGCCTACAACAAGGCTCTAGTAAGATGCTTACGACATGGCTGAACAGAACAATGAAGTGCTTTGTTTCAGAGCAACAACATGATGTGTTGAACCAAACTGTTCTTTCCCAGACAGCCCTGCTCATTGTGCTTCTGCCTGCCAAATTCAATTAGAACAAAAATCCTCCAATTACAGCCAGGCGTGGAAGGTGGAAAGAGATAGTTTTGGGGAAGCCGAGGGGAAAGAGAGAGACATAAAAGAGAAACTGACAGGTGTGTTATCAGATGTGGTGAGCAAAATAAACTTTTGAGCGGAAAGACGGCAACAAAAGGTAAGTAGGTGGGAGAGAGAGAGATAGGCCTGAAGATCAGAGGCAGCCAGGTTTGGCACAGAGCTGCCATCCCCTCTGCCAACAGTTGGCACTGAAAAGGTGTCAGAGATAAAGAATGAAAGGCAGAGAAGTGGCCGGCACACACAAACACTGTGGGGAGACACTGGTGCCAGGAGAAGCGTAATGCCAAGAGGTGCTGGCGGAGGTGAAACACTGGCATGAGTGCCAGACTGGGAGAAACTGGGGCATTTTAACTGGGCAGACTGCTCACATGGAAATGGTTCTTATGGACTGCCTGTCCACAATGAGACACACGGAGACAGTAAAACATGAGCTGCTTCTTAGAGTGTGAATAATGAGTGGATTAAGAACTGTGTGCGTGTGTTTGTGTGGTGTGTAAACCAATTGCACTGCATACTGATTTATATATGTTAAACATACTCTGCATTCACATATGGTGCAGGAGTCCTTTTTCCACCGCTCTCCATCTGTTCGCTCACGTCCCTCATTATCAGTGCAGTCAGTCTTGCTCAGACGGGCCTCCAGTCTTTTAATCTGTAAAGATACGGCGACACAAACATTTACTCAGAGGAGCAGTTGTTTGTGGTTGCATCAACATTGCCACATGTCTGTCTCCCTCACAACAACTTCAACAAAACTTGAGCCACGTATACAAGAAAATATGCACACTGTTCGAGTACTTCAAGTAAAAGAAATTGTCATATTACCTCCTTTAAAAACAAAATTCTCTCAAGCACAACAATGAAGCACCCATTAAAAACAGACTTTCACTGTGACTTTCTATTTATCAACAGCTCTGCATTTAAAAGCTGCAGCTGACCAGAAGACAAAGTCAGGATGCTGGGCCCCATCCTGAGGAATTAACTGTACCTCTGACATGTTAATGAAAAACATGCCTGTATATATGGAGCTCTGACTGTGTCGGTGTGTTAGACTACAGCATAGCTTTTGTAAATGGACAGTGTAGGCATGCAGCAAGTTCAGAGATGAGATGAATCTTTGTGTATGGGTGGAGATACAGACACTTGCCTGCTTTCGTAAACTTGTGATCGTCTTCTGCATGTCGGAGACAAAGTCCTGGAAGTCGTTGATTGAGGGTTCAGTGCTTTTTTTGGAGGTCACAGTAACATTTACAAGACTTTCTAGAGCTTCCTCCACTGGGCTGCAGAGACAAATGTAAGAAAATTAAGTTCAATTTCTACAACAATCAGTCTCTCTAAGACTACATAAACTACATTTACTGTTTGCATCATACATGTAAACACCATAATGAGAGCATACATGCTGTTTTTCTACAGTCCTGTACATGGCTCTGCAGTAGACAAGTATGCGCTACTGTTTTCCCCCCCATTTTTTTCTGATGTGTCACATTCTATGTCACAAATGTGTCAGTAAACAGGTTAATAAACAGTAGAAAGCAGATGGTTGCTTATTTTGTCTGTCTGTTACTAATTCAGTCTCTCTTTACAAAACATGACTAATTCAGAATGATATTTGAGAGCTGCTTGGACGAAGACAGATGGAATTTTTCGGCAGTGCGCATTCTGCAAAAGGGGTGAAAATTAGCATGTCCACCCAGGTGTCATGTTTCCATCACTGCTGATCGAAGCCGATTAATACCCATGATCACTGCGGAGTCATTTGTCCTGGGAATAAATGCAGATTGTATCCTTTCCCATCAAAAACAGAAGCCAGATGTTAGTTAGTGTTTGTGTTTTTTTTGTCTGGTAGGAAAAGGGGCTTCAGTGAAACCCATCTTCAGCATGTGATGCCGGGTGGTCTGCTGACCATTTACCAATTTCCAATAAAAATAAACAGATTCACACTAAGATTTTTTTGCTGTACTTTGAATGTAAATAGGATGCCAGAGTGCATTAAAAGCATCAAAGTAGAGTTTGTTTATTGAAAAGTGCCAGGGGAAGATCTCCCAGACCCCCTGACAGAGGTCTGGGCTCAGTCCCAAATGTCCTTAAATTCTAGAAACATCGCTGTGTACACCTGACCTGTGCAGGACTGCTGCCACTGGATTTGCCTCTTGACAACAAATGCTAAAAGGTTGAAAACATGCAATATATCTACACACATTTATATACACACACACACACACACACACACACACACACACAAAGATAAATAATATTCATTGTTTGTTTATAAACTGGCCCCTAGCCTCCCATTTTGCAACTGTGGCCGCTGGGAAAAAGCAAGTTAAGTATCCCTGATGTATTATAAACCTCCAAAATTCTTGCTTAAAGCTCTTATTTATACCTGGCAATAACAAATGAGCACAGAGAAAAGCTTCAGTCACATATTGACACCACAGTGTCTTTCTAAATATTTGTTTGGGGAGGAAAAGCTTGGGGACGGGAAAAAAATCTGGAAAAGGCAAACAAAACAAAACAAAAAAAAAGGCAGAATTTGGAAATACACCCTCCTCCTGCAGGTCTCCCCTCTCTGTCCCAGGCCCCTCCCACCTAATGACCATGGGCATAAGCCAACATTTCATACAGTAACCCAGTGTTTCCCATATATTGATTTATATGATCTTATTTCATCAAACAGTTGCACACAGCTCATTTGCTCAGCCCCTCACTGCCCCGTTCTCTCCCTGCTTATTAGACCACAAATAAGACAGGTATTTGCTGGCTAGCCACCCCATCATCCCTCCACCTCGTCCCCACCATTGTGGACTGCTGCCCTGGGAGGAGAGCGGACAGCAGCTAGGGAGGACGGACAGGCTGGAGACCAATGGCAGCACCAGGTCTAACCTGTGTAACAGCAGCCACAGAAAATTTGCTGCTTAGGCCATTAAGATGATGTTTGTCATGCTGTGTTACCTGTTCTCCTGGACGCTGTTGGCAGGTCTTTCCTCTTTGTAGCTGTGCTCAGCTGATCTGCGTCCTCTAAAGTGGTATGACAGGGCATTGAACTGACCCTTGGTTCTGCAGTCTGTTGGGTTAAACACAATACAACAAACTGTGGTTCACAAACCAAGACAAAAACAATCACTGACACTGACAAGGAAAGGAATGTTTACTGTACCAAATGGCTTTTCAGTATCAAGTTATATTTTCTTGTTCAACATGATAAAATGGCAACATTTACGCACTTAATGACCACATGGAATACAGGAAACTCGTGCGGGGAAATTAGGCTAATCTTTTTTCCTTTACGCATAAACACAAATACAGCCACACACCCATGCATACATACACAAAACAGGAAACCATGACTGCTGATGCCACTTTCTTTCTGCTTCAAAGTGCTGATCTAAGTGGCTTATTGTATTACCATGACTCACACTGCCGTCACTGTATCTAGTTCAAAGAGGGTAAAAGACACGCACACAAACGCAGACCCCTGCTCATGCCCTACTACACACCTGGAGCATGCTGAGCATCAGCAAAGAGCAACTAGAGACAGTCCATAATAAATCTGAGGAAGGACAGATGAACGGGATCGGGCCCTGTAGTTAGGAGGGCTTCGCCTTTATCTGTAAAAGTTTAAAGCTGGCTGCTCAGCCTCAGAGCGCCTTTGATTTACCAGACAAGAGTCTGTAAAAGACAAAGACTATCTAAACACAACAAGACTTCCTATCTCATGCTGATAGACACGCATGAGCACACAGATGCACGCTCATACCCTGCTGAGCTGCATACTCACATACACACACATGTAAGTTCTCAGCGGTGTCCTCTCTCTTAATGGAGCCAAACACAACTGTGAATCTGGCTACAGCCTCACTGACAGACAGACAGACACAAACAAGTGCGTTAACTTCCTCCCTCCCTCGCCTTTCTGGCAGGATCTTCTCTGTTTATTAGCTTAGCTCTTCCCTTGTACATTTTGTCAAGGAAGGGTGAGCGCCGAGGTCAGAATCTGGGATGAAAGGAGAATAATTAAGAGACACCATGTGTTGCTTATTAAAAAGACAATGAATTGATGAGACCACCTCATTTCATTTTACTTCAGTCTTTTGAGATCTAAAACTAGACTTACACCTCAGCTTACACATCACGATTGTTAATATTTTATATCACACAGTGGACTGAAACTTTCCCCCTCAAGCTTTTACATCAAATGAGAACTTATTTATCCCAAATACAGCACAAAACAATTATAAATTGACACAGAAGTCTAACAGAGTCCAGATGTACACAGACGGGCTGAAAGTCATTCACATATGACTGAAGATCACATCCATACATCTGCAAAAAAGCATGTTGTCTTATTTCACATAGTTCAATCAATATTTTAGATTAATCTGGTGCAACATTTACATGTGTTCATGTTTGCATATGCTCAAGTGTTCATTGTATGGAATTATATTGACTCTCAAGTCCCTATAACATGAAATCATAGCTGTTTGTGGGCAGATTCTGGAGTGCATACATGGCAACGTGATCTTTTCTCCTTTTCACTCAACATTTCTTGCATCACTTCATTAGTGATTAAATGGAAAAAGGTAAAGTAGGGAGGTGGTGGCTGTATGTTTTACAACATGTGGTAAATGGCCACATTATGTCACTGAAAAAACACTTTTTCCCCCCCATGAACCACCCGGAAGGTACTGGAGCAGTTTTTAAAATATGAAAAACATATTTACATCTTGAGTTTAAAGAAATCAGTCTTGGCCCATATTCAAAGCTTGGCAGACAGCAGATAGTAATGACTATTATTCATTCTTATTATGATTGCTCAATGTTGTATTAAAAAATCATTGCATGGCTTTCAGTCTCTAGAGTTTAATTAATTTAATAACTCAAATTATCTGTTCTAATCTAGGCTATTTACTATTTCACAACTGATCACATCTCCAAATAAATGATACACAAAGCAAACAATCAGTATAAATCCTAAAGCTGGTTCATTACAACAGCAGGGGGTGCCTCTTCATTCGTCTCCTTTTCGCTTTGTCAGCTGCACCCATGGGTGGAACTTTTAAACATCAAGGACTTAGCTCCAAATACAATCTCTTCCCCCTACAATTAGCGGGAGCAGTCTGTGAAAAGCCCCACACTGGGTACGTCATAAGTGTTCAAAAACGAAAACCGCTGTTTCACTGACATGGTGATCCAGCAGAGTAGCAATGGCATGACATTTCATGGCATTCCACTTCAAACATTATTTTACGCTGATTTCACATCAAGACAAAATGTACATCTGACAGGAGGAAGTTTGCCTTTCTCGAGTCTACAGAGAAATGATCCCAGACGTTGTTTCTCTTTGGTCAAATCACCTTTTCATTATGAGGCACTGAGGCCTCAAATATTGTTTATTCTTCCCTAGTTGATCTCTTCCTCCAAGCTTCACACTCAGTCAAGCAACAATCACACTGAGTGACTATCTATCTACTATCTATTTGACACGAGCTGTACAGAAATGAGCGCTGTCAAGTAAATTGCGGTCAAAGATTAACCTTGTTGTGGGGTGGGGGTTCATATTGTAGCAGAAAACAGGTTTGTTTGTTGTGAAGCCAGGCTGCCTTGAGGAAGATGTTATCGAAGGGAAACAAGGGTGAGGATATTGTGGCTTTAATTTTACAAAACAGTCCAGATGCTGGACCAGTGTGATCCGGAGACTGAAATGTCTAGGCCACTTCCTGTGCTGTTAAACTCTTTGTCTTCCTTTCATCATGAAAAAAGGTATAGGTTTTTAAAGATTAGTCAAGATGATGAAAGACGTGACAGTGAGAGGTAACTGCTCTGTACATAACTGTGCTGTCAGAATAAATCACATGAGAAACTGAGCCGGAGGATCTGCCACTAATTTCTGAAAGTGAAACTTCTATGAAATCATGAGTTTCCTGGTTTTATTATATATGTCTCTACAATCTATTGTAATCCTCTGTAATAAATCCTCTCTGTCAAGCTTGACATGTCCATTTTTTTGTTGACTGTCTCAAACACAAGTTGACTTAAAATCATGTTTGAAGTTCTAGCTTGAGGTTTTATTTATTTATTTATTTATTTATTATCAGACTCCATGTTTTCTTACTATAATAATTGGGGGGGATAATTGATCTCATTTATTCATTTGTATGACACATAAATAAATATAAAGATATTAAAAAATAAACTTGACATTTATGTTATGTATCTTACTCATGTATAGGTAATGTATTATGTTTTATGCATTTTATGGCATTATTATTTTATTAGACTGTTTATTTCTTTGCAGTTGTTGTTGTTGTGTATCTGTTAAAGACAATGACTGACACATTTCACTACAGAACATCTTAAGAATGTTGTTTGTCAAGGACAAATATCTTGATGTGTATTTTTCTTTTACTTAATAGCTGTTATTTCATTAAAATGTGTACCTCGTACCCCACCCCTGTTCTCACCACCTCTCCAAGATAGCTGATCCAGGGTAAACACTGAGGCGGCTTCATACTGAAATGTTTCTATTGTTCTACCCTTGTGTTGGTACATGCACTGAACTAAATATCAAAGTAAAAGAATTACATAAATAATGATGAAAGCAACATTATCAAACAATCAAAAAACTGCTCTCACCTTCACAGCAGTCCTGCCACATGCGCAGGTCAATCTGAGGGATATCGTCACAGCTGCCGTAGCCGTGGGGGAGCTCGGCCACCCTGAAGACGTCTTGCTGGATGCGTGTGATGTTGTCCCCATTGTCACACAGCACGCGTGTCAGGGAGGCCTGCTTCAACTGGGTCAGCTGGGCAGGAGTGAAAACGCCTGGGTTTTCATACCAGAACCTGAACAAGACAGACAGGCACGTACTCAAGGCTTTCTATTGTTGCACTAATTGAACAGCATCTGTCTAATGTCTAAAGCTTGATTGATCACACAAAAATAAGTTCTGGTCATTATCTTGCCTCATTATCTTGCCAATCACAGGCAAAAGGCCTGACCTCAGTGTTTGTAGAGGAAAAGGGGAAAAGCAACCACTTAGTACCCAGAAGAGTGACTGACTGTGATACCTGGAGGCTATTTTTTCTTTGAGGCAATGTCTTTGTAAATGTTAAGGTGAGATGTGTTGTACCTGTCTCCATCCCGCAGGCGCTTGAACTGAGTTACCAGCAGACACATGAGGGTGGGCCCCACTCTACTTCCAGGGACCAGGTCTTCAGCCATCAGTGCAGGGAACAGATCGATGTTTAGAGGAGTGCCGTACAGCCTACCACACAGAACAAATAGTCAGGGACACTAAACTATATATATCATGACCCAGAGTTTATGGAGCACAAGCTTCCCTGAAGTCACTATCACACCACGATTCTTTGTCTCAAAATGACAAGAACCTTATAAAGACTATGCTTTCCTTAGACTAATCAAAGGCATGACTATAGCCCACTAATAACCTGGTTTCATTTGTTTTATACTGGTCTCAAGTAACAGAAAATTGTAATCCAGATCATCTTGGGTGTTTAATTACCTCTGCAGTTTCTCTCTGACACTGGGATTCTTTATTTCATTCCTCAGGTCATCAAATGTCCGAGCCGAGGTCAGGTTACAGAAGGTCCTGTAATCATTGTACGGTGGCATTCCATGATCCCTTCCTCTCTGTATATTCATAGCAGCCAGATCCAGAGCCACAGCGTGCGCCATGGAGAACAACCTCTCCGTCAGCTCTGTGTTCAGCAGTTGCGTGGACACCCGCATTTTACCAGCGACGCCAAAGAGCCCACGAAGGAGTGGGTCAATTCCGCCCTCGTTCACAATGCGGAACGGGGAGAAAAAGGCACGATGCAGAGAGATGTGTCCCTGGGGGATAGGCTGGAAGTCCTCGTCTAACCTGTAGAGTATTGGGTTGATGAGGGTGTGCCCGAAGCGGAAAGCAGCAGTGGCGAAAGCATTGAGGATGCCAGTGTTAATATTGGGGTTGTAACTGGTGTATGGCCCCATCATCTTCATGCCTGCCTCGCCCAGGATCTAGGAGATGAGAAAGGGAACTTAAGAGTCTTTCTTCTAATCATCTTTATCATTGTAATACAGTATCACTATTAATGAATGTCTTTCCTTTTGCTGTAACCTTGTAAATAATTGGAGAAACAGAGATCAAAAAACACAACTAGTATCATAACAGAGACACATTAGACATAAAATGACAGCTGTTACCTTTGGCAACCAATGACTGTAGGTGATGTGTTGCATCTGGGCCCCCACTATCTTCCTGGCCTCGTGGTAGATGGTGTCCCCATCCCAATGGGGATTCAGTCTCAGTAGCTCTGTGGCTATGCGGTTGTGCTCCCTGAACCATACCGTGTGCATGGCAGTTAGACCAAGCTGCTCATTGGCACGGTGATCTCCAGCTAAAAAACATGGAATTGGACTCTCATTTTCATCCCTCATACACTCAGTGGGTGGTCCAGTGGCAAACGGCAGAAGAGGCTTCCCTGTTCGCTGGATGATACCTTGCCGGAGCAGACCCCTTTGGCTGGCTAAGTCGCGGATTTCCTCAGATTCATGGCGTGAGCTGCCGTAGACATTTGAAGCATCGATGTAAGAGGTCAGCTGATTGATTTGCTCTCTTGGGTATACACTGTTCATGAGAAGAGAAGTCATCCCGCTGCCGCACACGGGGCTGGAGCGGACAAAGAACATGCAGCGGGCCCCACTTCGCAGCTGCCGTGGGTCATTGGGTGGGAACTGGATTGGGAAGCATGGTGGGTCATTGGTGCAGACCTGAGTGCACAGCTGGCCGTCGGAGAACCGCGACTGACTGAGAGCTGCCACTGTCGAGTCCAAGTCATGGTCCAGGAACTGACCCCACTGCATCAGCATGTGAGTGTAGCGGTCATCAGGAGTGATGGTTTCTGTACCAATCATGGTAGTGGACACCAACCTCGGCAGAGGCAACCTGTATCCATTATGCAGCTGCTCAGTAGCACCTCTTGGTAAGTTAAAGCCATTATCATAGACTGACTTCAGAAGTCGTTCGAAGGCAGTGAGTGAGGCGCCCCACATAGGGTGCTGCAGGTTGTTGCAGGTGCCGTCGTGGCTGCGGTACTTCTGGTGGAAGCAAATATCAGAGCAGTTGTTGAAGCGACGGTGGGCTGTGCAGCCAGACAGGTTGGCAATCACATCCAGAAAGTGTGGGGACACCAAGTCGTTGTAGCGAAATGCTGTGAGAAAGCAACATAAATTCAACACATTAAGAGTCTGGATAAGTTTAAGCTTCAGATTTGTGAATAATGAATAAATTCATAAAAGATTTAAAAAATATTAGAAGTGAAGTACAACATCATCCAAGCCACCACTTAAGATATGCAACAAGCTAATGTCTAAATGTGTATTAATTTGATTCTCAAACATGTATTAAATATTTTTATAGTAGACACAGCGATTAACTGCTACTGGCTCTGGGAGTAGAAAGAACCTCCTGTCCCGAGGGTACAACTTGCAGTATTTCACTAACCTGCCCTGACTCGCTTTGATATGTGAGAGCTCCTCTGTGAAAGTTTCAATGTGCAGCACATCAATGTGCATGTGTGTAGGACTGAGATGTGTTAGCAAGGTGCTCTTATGGTTATGCATGAGAACAAGTGTTAAGTGTGTGCGGCCAACCTCAATGAGGGTTAGGTGAGACTTCCTGTATAAATGGCAAAACCTGCTACGAGCTCACTTTACACACATTATTAGTGTCATGTGTGGTTCTGTATGTGTGTGTGTGTGTGTGTGTGTGTGTGTGTGTGTGTGTGTGAACAGAGAATGGGGAAACTGTGGTGTTGCGCTCTCAGATGAAATAGAGATACAATAAAAACAGCACGTTTGTTTCTGCTGACGGGCAGAAAACTCTCTGTTAGCTTGGTTTGGGGCCAGTGCAACAATGAACACTTGGTTGTTGGCATAAGTAATGAAAACACTGTCTCTCTCTTTCTGTCTCTGCCTTGCTTTGTTCAGATTTCACAGAGCTCTTTTTCCCTCTCCCCACCTCTCTTTTTCCTGACTAACTTTCACCTGAATCCTTCTCTCTTGACAACGTGCCACTCTTCTTTTACATGCTAATATCCCTTGCTTTTCTTTATAAATTCCTTCTTCTTCTTTGATTCAGGTAAAATTCTTCAAAGAACCGCATAAGAAACATTATTCCCAAAACACAGCTGCTCTACACAACCAGCCAGTTAAACCCTTCTGCTGTTAAATTCAACCCTCCTTTACAATGAGCACTTTCATGCCCCATAAAGTCATTTTTCCATGCATATGTGAATGCAAACAAAGACAGACACTTGCGTGAATAAACATCTGAACCAGCCCATGCTCACCAAATCTCCCACACGCATGCATAATTGAGACAATCTGCACACCACCACACACCACCTTAAAATTTGTTGACAGTGATTGTAGGTTTAGTGTTGTGTGGTGTGACACAGGGCTAATAAAAGTGTTAACGGGCTCCT
This sequence comes from Epinephelus awoara, assembly GCA_035609425.1. NCBI lineage: Eukaryota > Metazoa > Chordata > Actinopteri > Perciformes > Serranidae > Epinephelus > Epinephelus awoara. Next base: position 27,500,995 of record CM069309.1, read on the forward strand.
CGTCAACTGCTCCATGATTATGTTGCTACACCTCGGGTCATGCTTAAGAGAAAATGGCATACAGCTGGAGCACCTATCCTCAGCCAAATGTTGCTCACGATAACATGGTAATTCATAGAGTGGTTGAGAATTGAATTACTGGTTGCATGAGACTTTGCTTAAAAAACTGGGTGGGAGCTTCTTACTGAATCCACAATGAGACTTTGGTAGAATGTTAAGTATATTCAATAAGAAAATGACATTTCCATCCATCAATTCATCAGCTACGCCTGCTGATCCTCGAGAGCTCATGGGGGAAAGCTGATATTACTAAGAAAACAAATTTAAATATACAGAATCTCTATGCACCTATATCTGTATTAGGATGACGTGTAACAGTGTTTGCGACCATTGAGCTGTTTGTAGTTCACTGCATTATAGAGACGTAATTAGACTGTACAAAGGGTCCAAATTTAGCATCTGCCATTTTGCCAAAGTGGTTAAAAATATGTCCTTGTGAATAAAATACAGCTGCCATTGCTGGGTTGGTGAAATGGGCCTATATCACCACAAACTCTCATCACCACAACAAATACGTTCACTGACCATGTTTTGTTTGGCATTGTGTAAACCCAATGGTGGCGTCATGCAACATATGTTAATAACTGTACTGCAGCTCTTTGGTTACCTTCCCTGTCCACATTGCTACGGTTAAGCTCACTTTATCTAGCTAGCTATCTGGCTTAATTACCAGTACCAGTGGCAGTGATACTGGTAATCAAACTGGTATCACGGAGGGCAATTTTGCACTAAGCACAAAGTAAGTCTACAAGTATGTGGCTACACACTGCTTGAGTAGATCAGCCTAAAAGGAAAAATGAAGAGCACAGTGAGAGAGTGGCTACAATGAACTTGCTTTAATTTTTGTGTATTGGTGAAATCCCAGCCTCGTCCTATGGATTGATCACCACATGCACGCTCCACACTGCTGACTGAGAGCGTTGCTGTCTGCTCAGCTGTGACTTGCAGTACTTACTTCCTCATTAAAAACATATTTGAGACCAAAAAAGCCACAGAAACAATAATCTGATAACTTAGTCATAAATAACAAGCCTCTGAGCTACTACTGCTGTATCTACAGTTTTTGTACAGGGTAGCAGTAACAGCAGCAATAGACTAGCAACAATGAATGTACTACTGAACTGAAGACAGTATAATTCAGCACTGAATATCAGATCATGTGAACTATGATGCGTTCACTTACTGACGTACATACCAAAGTGCCTTTGAACTGTAATGCGACCGCTTGGCTTCAGAAAAAAAGTGAACAAAATACAAAGTCAGTGGCAACACATCTTTGGACTGAACCAAGTGATTTGAATCAGCAGAGCGATCTGTCAGGAACTAGAGTCCATAGAAAACATAAAAACCATTTTGTCATGATGAAGTCAGACTCCTTCAAATGCAAACACCTATTAATCATTTCCTCCACGCATTAAGTTGTTCCAGTGGTTATTCCCAATGCTATGAATACAGCATAATCAACAGCAATGGTGTGCCAAAGGCTCCACCCTGCAACACCAGTAAACTAGAGAGCAGACTCCCATGGGCTCTCAGAGGCTGTTCACACCCTGACAGAGAGCAGCAATATTTGGCTTTTTTCAGCAGCAGAACACTCAGACACAAGATGCCTGGAACGGCATGACACTCTCCTTCGTAGTAATGAAATATCAATATGAGGGCTGTACCTAATATTTTTTCAGATTAAGCTGTGAATGTCATCATCCTTTATGACGCCATCACACGCGCACACACACACACACACACACACACACACACACACACACACACACACACACACACACACACACACAAAAAAAATCCTAGAACAAAATTCTCAGTTTGAATAAAGTGATTCATCAGATTAAATTTGTGTTTTCATCAAATCAACTTTCTTTAATGAATAAATGTTAGGGATGCACCGAAATGAAAATTTGGGGCCGAACCCAAATAATATTAAATGCTTGGCCAAATACCGAATACCGAGTACCGAATACCATTGTTTAGTTTTTCATTAGTTTTTGCAGATGAACCCCCTCCAGATAAGTGTTGTCACGGTACCAAAATTGGGACCTACTGTACAATACCAATGAAAATATCACGGTTCTGAGTAGTATCAGGATACCACAGGCAGATGTGCCTTTTGTCATTTATAAAAAGATAAATCACTTTTCTATAACACATTCAATGGAATAAATTACTTATTCATACTTCAAAAACAGCATCAATCAGTGATTAACATAGGGGGGATCAAAATAAAATAAATGAATAAAATAAGAATCAACCAGCCAGGGATAGCCTTCCAAGATTTAGTTGCCAATGGAAAATCTACCTGCATTTGGCACTTGGTGGATGTTAATTTTCAGCCCTGAATGACACTATGACACTAAGTGTGATTTGAATTACAACCAGCATCCATAATCTAAAGAAGATGTGGAATTTGACAATTTCAAACTAGAATTTTTTGCCTTGTGATTGTATGCCAAGTTGTAGGTACAGTTTACATTGACGTCTGTGGAAACATTGATTGGCTGACAAGAAAGGTTCATCTATGGTGCCTCACTTAGAGGAACAGTAATTTGTGTAATAAAGAAGACATACAGCTAGCTTGGTGTGCCTTGATGGCAAAATGTTTAGGGCACAGACCTGAAACAACCATGGTTTGATTCTGGCTGGAGACCCTTGCTGCATGTCATCCTCTCCCTGTCCATAATTTCTTGTCTCTCTACACTGTTAGCTCCTAAATAAAGGCAGAATGCCAAAAAGTAAGATGCATCTTTACTGTTTTTTTCCTTTGCAAGTCTTTAAATATTTGCTCAACTTCATTAGTCCTCATGTGTCAGTGTGTACAGCCACAATTTACACTGATGTCTTTGATTAAAATCATTTAAGATTTACATTTTTTTCTTTTTCAAACATTTGTAGCCACTTGAATAGCTAGAGATGTGATCAGGTATAAAGCAACAAAAGTAGCGACAATGTGTTTTGCCCCTTTTAGTAGCAGCATAGAATATTTGGCTATTAGACTCACCGGTACCGTTGGTGTCCACCATGAGACCCTGGTTGACGTGGTTCTGGATGAGAAGAAGAGTCTGCTCAAAGATCTCCCCAGCACGCGCCTGCTCCACTGTGTAGGGGTCACGTGGATACCGGAAAAGAGCTAGCAGCTCTCCTGGGGTACGAGGCTGACTGGAGGGATGAGGGTAAAGAGATGGGGCGTAGGGGAGTACGGAGAGAATGACAGAGGGAAGAGGAGACAATGAATATGTTATGTGTAGAGAGATCAAATTTCAAATGTTTTACTCAAATGACATTCTTCTAGCCCTTTATTTTCAAGGGCGGGAAAAGCAGGAACAGCTTTCTGACACTTTCCAGAAGATGTATTTGCTGCAGCTAGAGCAGGTCAGAGAGTTCAAACAAGAAGACGCCCAAATCATGCATAAATTCCTGAGTAAGTTCACATTACACGACTTTCAGAAAGTCATCACATTGATGTACTGCTCACACTACACATCTTGCTGTTTTGCAACCATGAGTCTTTAAGTTGCTGTAGTTTTCACACCACATAACTGACCGGTTACACGAGGTCACACACTACAAGGTGATAAATGGACTTGCAAAGCGCCGGTCTAGTCTTCTGATCACTCAAAGCACTTTTGCACCATATGTCCATTCATCCATTCACACTCACATTTATACACTGGTTGCAGAGGCTGCCATACAAGGTGCCACCTGCCACTCAGTTACAATAAACCACACCCATTTCACACACCTGTCATCAGGAGCAATTTGGGGTTCAGTATCTTGCCCAAGGATTCTTTGACAAGCTGACTGGAGGAGCTGGGGATTGAACTCATTCTTCTCATTAGTGTACGACCTGCTCTTGCCTCCTGAGCCACAGCCGCCCAATAAATATCTTTTAACAAGAGGATTCCTCGATAAGCATGTCTGGTCTTTAAACTACACTTTGTCACGAAACCACTCAAGCGCCTATTGGTGAGCGCCAAGTCAATGCTGATTTGCCTCTGATCTGGGACTTTGTCAGGAAGCTCCAAAATCTGTCAAGAACAAAGTCGTGTAGTGTGAACTAGGCATTAGTCATTTCACTCATGAGTTGGATCTTCTCCATCATCGCTGAGTTTGTTTGCATGACTGTGTGTTTTTGCTGCTTTCACTCCCTAATGAAGTCTACTGGACTGCACACTATCACCTGAGGATAATTTTTTAAACATGTATTCAACTTGGACTTAAGGGTTTGGCAAACCATTAAGACACATGCCAGATCCACAGGTGTTCTACCCAAACCAAAATGAAAAACAAATCATGAATTGCCTCATTTGGCAGGCACATTTAGATCATGACATAATGCAGTTGAAAGCCAAGATATTTTTGAACCATGAACACTTTATTTGACATCTTAATGTGTTTAATAATGTTGGCAAAGATCTGTTATGTTACGTAGCTTTTTACTGGATTTCTGGTAAAGAAGCAATACACTCCAAATGCATATATTCTATGATAAACACAGAGCAGACATGTGGAATATACACACTATGAAATATAGATTGATATAAACATACTGTATATTGCCTTATCATAGTGTAGTTTTATTTTGTTAGCACACACGATACTTTGCTAAACAGGACTGGAGTGTTTTACATAAATACTTTTTGTGGTTGATTACATTTTTCTTCCTCCTACAGCTAACAACATTAACACTGGTGTGGAGAGAGAGAGAGGGCTGTTGCCAAGAGTGGTCAAAGGTTTGTTTACACTATTGTTTTTGTGTGGGAAAACAGCTGCTTTAATCGCATTTAGTTTTGATAATTTGAAAAAGCTGGCGACACAGATGCAATTTGTTTCTATAATGAACAGCTGCTGCCATCAACAACCAACTCTCAAGGTCTAACTGTCTGACACTTAGCAGCAACGCAGCCAATGTGCTTTATGATCTGAGTAACAAGTGCTACTAGCTCTTCTCCTGATACACGCTTATTCTCCAATGGCATTCTGGTTTTCCATTATTTCCAAACCATGTTTAAAGACACTGGTGCCATCAGCCAAGGAGGAGGCTGCCTGTTAATCTGTGATAGTCATTAAAAAGAGCTGGAAATCCCCTCATCTCTATTTGGGCTACCACTGTGTATTTGTCTGTGCATTTCTCTTCTTCATGTGTGTTTATGTGTATATGTGTTTGTGCACTGTATTTGTGCATGCATGTGTGGGCAGAGTGTATGTATGTGCGTGCCAAGAAAAACACAGCTGCTACCCACATCATTCAACAGGATGGAAATACTTACGAGCTATATTGAAACCACCTACATCTCTTAAGGCTCAGATACACTTCCCCAGACAGCTGGGGACTTGTAACGCTTGCGCATATTCGTACATCCGACAATTTACGGTCCGCGTTGGCCTTGTGCTCCACACATGCATATTTCCCCATCAACCCGACATTCCAGTTGGTGGCATCATATCATTGTTTGCCAACCGCCAATAAAAATCAAAAACAAGATGAGGAATCACGCGTGTGATGCGTAACAAGCAAAGCACAACATGAGAAAATAGAATGTGAGAGAACAGGACCCGGGACTGGAGTGAGGAACAAGAAATTATGTTTTGTAACTGAAGTGTGGCCAGTTGGCACAATTGTTATGTGTACAGTCTGCTCACAAATTTTGGACTGCACATGGACGTCCACAAAGACGCAAACATGGGGGAATGATGACATTCATGTCATGCGGAATACAGCAAATCCTTGCAGACATGGAAAGTATGAAGCAGGCTTTACAGTGACAGAGTGTAATGAAAAAAGTTAGATAAACAAAGACTTCAAATAACTATTGATTCCTTTAATGTCCTGAAAATGATTACATTGATGCACAAAGGGATAGACAGATAGAGATGTAACGAAGAGCTGTTGACAAGCAGTCACAAATATTGACTGCAGCTGTCAGAACAATTGTCTGACTAAATGGCCGTCAGCACTGCACCCTAAGGCACCATTTCTCATTGGAGCGTTCTGATCTGCAAACTGCAAACCCTGTGAACTGACATAGGAAAGTGCAGGGATATTAGCAGCCCCTCTGAATGGCCACACTCTTTCCCTGAAGGCTCTGACTCAGACTTAGAACATGCAAGTCATGTGCCAAGATGATGTGAGACAAGCCATTTGTATTATAACTTAGGCCCCATGAGTATGTAGCTCTGGACTGAGTCTGTACAGGGCAAAACAGTTCAATTAGTCCAAATATAAAAAGGGCTGATGACATAATGTTGCAGATAGGTGCTCTCATTTCCTTAGTTACAACCTATATCAAAGAGCCATTAAACTGAAGATATGTACATTTGTAAAGTGCAGTATAATGTGTATTATACTGTATACAAGACTTCTTTTAATCTAAAAAGTATGGGTATACAAAGTTGTAGACTTAGTGGCTGATAGATGCAGGCCCAATCAAAAGCACTGGCTGTACACAAACTTTTCTGCAGAAAGAAGAAAAAGAAATCACCTAACAAGTGAGAATGCTAGCCTCCCCACATATGTGATTAAAATCACCAATTGTGTGCTCATTACAAGTGTTATTCTACAAATGACCTCCTAAAATGGATTCATTTAAGGGAATGTCAATGTGTGTGCTCTGTGAAATGTAAATATTATGCACAATCTTAATGTGCACTACAATTTTATTACAAGATTTACTTAAAACATCGCATATGTTGGCCATAGTATGTGTAGTCTTCATTTTACACTTAATTGCATCGCCTTACTACTAATATGAAATGCATGAACTGGCTTTCTAAATCAGTTACAGGGACTTGAGAGTAAAGACCCAAAGATGTGTCTCAAATTGTATATTTCTGTACTTGTACTTGCTATTTTAAGTTCATTCATGCTGAGCAATATGGCAAAATGCAGTCACTATAAGTACTTGCATGGTGCACGCATAGCAGTCAAAAAAGTAAACTGTGAAACGTTGACGTCATGTGTTGCAGTGTAAGCTATATGTTTTTGGGGTGTTCGGTGATAATGTGTGTTAAATTGTTGTCTTCACCATAGAAGATTTTAGTATTAGATTTCCTGTCAGTTGCTTGACAAGTTGGAAATATATTCGCAAAATGCAGCAGGTAAACAGCTATTATTAACTCAGGAGATCAACTGGTGATAGAAGATGACAAAGAAGACAAAGACAAAGAAGAAAAAGATGAAGAAGAAGCAGTTTTTTCACTCTGTTGTCATAGCAGTTGGTAGCCTGGCTCCAGACCACAGACCCCGCCCACTCAGCTGAGTAGGCTCTCTGGTCTGGAATACTGCAATGAATTTGCGATTTATCTCGTCCAAACAATGTAAGGACCAAACACTTTAAACGAGCAATGCTCGCTTGTTTGCGGAAACCCCGAGGCATGGATACTAATGACATCAGATTCTGGGTGAGTCGTTGATCTCTACTGATTGGTTAGGGAAAAATCAAATTCCCTCCCCCTTGTAAATCGCCTTCAATGGACTGAAGGTTCTGGGAGCTTCAGTCTGACACTCAGGCTAAGCAGTTGGGGGTTTGGTGCCCTGCTCGGGGGCACCTTGGCAGTGCTCCAGAGGCAAGCTGGCACCTCTCCAGCTGTTCCAGGTGACCCTCCAGTTCCCAACCCAAGTCCCTATGGACTAAGCTACTGCCGCCACTGGCATTCATAGATATAGAAGTCAAGTGAGCAAACAAACAGATACTGCAAGTATATATTTTATCAAATGTTGGCGATAACTTTCACTTTTCAAAGTCCAAGTATTACCTCCTGAGTAGAAGAAGAAAGGCTTTCAAATCTTGTGACCATCATGTCCAACTAGTGTGCAATGGCAAGGTTTGATTTCAGACAACACTACCCTGTCAAAACTTGTGCACTACACAAGTAAGAACACAGTGTGCGCAGTGTACTACATCTAAGTGTACTGAGTATCTGATTTGAGACACAGCATAAAAGTCGCTTTGAGTGTGAGCTTCACATAACTTACCCATCAAAGAGACGTCTCCTTGTTGACTCAATAGCACTGTCCACATTACGGATGGCTTGCTCTATGGATGTGCTCACAAAGGTGTCTCCTTCTCTGCTGACTGCAGGAACTGTTGTTACACAGAGACAGACAGACAGACTGATTAGAACCAAGTTGAAAAAATCATTTTGGACATGAGACTTTATTGGGATTTACGAGGTTACTCAACATAAAAGAATTTCTTTCCCCCTTTCTCATTTTGTGTTTGTTACTTTTTTTTAAGTTTGATTAAAATGCCATTTAAAGCAGCTGTACAGAACTTTTCGTTTTCGTTGATTATTGCGCCCCTTTGGTCGAAGCGGTATGACACCCACAGCCTGGTGTCGTAAAGCCGGAAATTACCGCATGCATTTGTTTTGCATTTGTATTTTGAGCTACTAAGGCTACCGTAGTAGTGTGAGCCTCAAGTTATTCTGGGTAATGTAGTAACCATTGTTGTGCTACTGGAAACAATGAGAAGCAGCCGTGTACATTCGGTGTAAGGAGGAATAAACAGTTAACAAGTCATCTGCTGAGTCTGCATTATTATGTGAAAAGAATACTCTGATGATTTGGGAGTTATGCCCTTTCTCTATCATTTTCATATTGAGACAGCGGTTAGCATGGCACTGTCAGTACATATTGAGCGGATGGATACACCAGTAAACAACAGCTGCAGCTGGCTCTGGGACAGGTACGCTTGGTCACTTGGGTAAAAACAAACAAAGAGACGACACGGATGATATTACTCACCCGACTGAAAGCTGTCCATCAGCTCCTGCAGGCCTGGAGCGTTTTTTCCAGTTCATTTTAGCAACACGAAAAAAAGTTTCAATCACGCCAGGATTAGTGATTACTGCAAAGTTTTCACTCCTTGTGATGCACTCTCTGCGGCGGTTTTCCTCCTGATGATATATCTCCCCAACGATGGCAGCACATGATGTGCAGGAAATAGTAGCGGAGGATTCAGCCTCTCTCATCTCTGCTCAACACATGGAGTTCCTCATCTGTGTGCTCCGGCTCAAACAGGTATGGCTCTGGATCTGTGTCCACTACAAGAAACTCTTCAAAATCACGTTCAAAGTCGTCCATTGCAGCTGCTACAGTCCGGAGATATTGCTAGGCTAAATAAACAGCTGAGTTTTGTTTACAAGCTACGTCTGTGCCTGTTCACCGGTGTATCCCTCCGCAGATCACAGCGCAGGACGTACTGACCCTCTATCAGCGCAATGCTAAACACTGAGACCCAGCCACTGGACGTACAGACACAAAAAAGATATCGATCATGTTGTCTCAATATGAAAATGATAGAGAAAGGGCATAACTCCCAAATCGTCAGAGTATTCTTTTATGTGAAGATACACAGTGAAGACATAACATAATCCTAACACAGCAAAGCTGTTACCTGCAGCCTTCGCTTGCAAAGCTAACGCTACTAACGTTAGGTCAGTCCAAGTAATTAGTGGAAACATGCTAACATGCTAACGTTACACACAAGTTAGTAGTAAAGTAAGACCTGTTCATAAATGTTCTGGTGTAGCTCTGAATTTCTTATAAACTGAGGACAACTGCCTGCTGTATATTTGTGTTCATGGTCACAGTCACAGATAATTTTACATGATGCTCCTTCGTTATCCGCCATGACATCAAAAGTACAACCAAGTCCTCATAGATACATCTCTGGTAAAACTGTTAGGTGTTATGTGTTCAGCAATGCCCGTTGCGTAGCTACTGTTTCCTCGAAGAACTGTAAACACGGCTCATCTTCTTCTGTGGTTTAATTGCTGCAGGCCGCTGCGGGCAAGCAGACTTACTTCCGCCTTGGGTGCCGTATTCTGGTTTGCTGACTTCCGCTGTGTGCCCGACCGACCCGGCTAGGCTACGTTAAATGGCCATATAGAGAAAGGCTTTTTTGTCGCTGTTGGGTTCAAAAAAATATGCGTATCTCCAAGGGGGGGTGATACGATCTAGGGACAGTTTTATTAATGGTAAAAAGTTCCGCACAGCTGCTTTAAATATTTACAAAAGTAATTTTAAAAAGGTATTAATGCTATTTTACACAAACCAGTGTCAGTACACTCGATGCTCTAACACACACGAGGTATAACACTGGTCAAAGCACATTTTAAGGATAGGATACTGGAAGTAACCGAACCTTTTAAGGTGCTGCACTTCAGCTTCCCATTTCTGGCACACTCGTTCCTCTTAGTGTGCCATTGAACACAGTGAGAATGTGACATGAGGACGAAGAGAGTCCAACAACAACTGAGCACATTGATACAGTTTATGGCTCACCAGCAGAGTGCTGTAGCCTGACCTGACAAATCTCAGCAGGAAACATCAACACACACAGGGAAGAGCTGACCTGCTTCACAGCTAACACATTATGTTCCAACTTCCCTGCTTCACTCTCTGTTCTTGTGACTGGTAAATATCCAATAAGGATAAGGGCTTTGACATGGATTCATCACATTAGTGCTGCATGGAGAAGCAGGGAGTGTTCCTTCTAGTTTGTACATTGAGGGTGAAGTTCAGTGCTAGAAAAATTATATATCTTTAACTGACATATTACAAAACACCATAGCTGACCTAAGGTTTTATCATCCATGTGACCACACTTGCTACAGCATTGATAAGCAACACATTCACCCCTTACTAACACTGTGGACTAACTTGATCCTGCCCCTCATACAGAAAGTGAAAAAAGAACAGCATAATGTCTGGTTATGAGCCATTGGCATTAGCTGTGTGTTACCTGTGACAGTGAGAACCATGCTGGCCACCTGGTACCCGATGGGATTGCGAGCGACACACTCGTAGCGTCCACCATCGGCAGTGCCCACGTCCTTCACCTCTAAATAACCCTCAGAGCTGATGTGGAACTTGCCACTCTCTGTCACCTGTACACCATCCTGGGAGAGAAAGGGTGGGACAAAGGGTAAAGGTCATGACCTTGGGAGCTGGTATGTGAGGGTGCGTATCGAATTACGAGACAGTGATTAGGAGCCTCACAGATGGAATCTGTTGTGTCAGTCCACTGAGATGTTTAGTTAACATGGTTGTTTATGAGCAGAAACTTCAACTTGAACAACTTAAATATATTATTCACTGAGTTACCTCATTGTCATTATTTGCCTTAATTTGTATAATGACTAATAAAGTAACCGCACACAATTTCCTGGCCCCACTGCCTTTTTTTCTTCATGGTTCTCTTTTAAGCACTCCAAAGGGTAAGTTAAACACCTATTTTTCAACCTGGAACCTATTTCCCCATGTTTTTGTGCTACAATGACTTCTAGGAACAACAATGTTTAAAACTGATTCAGTACTGAGTGAGAGGGCTGCAGTAATATCACCACTAAAAGTGCTTTTTTCCAACGATAGGTTCAGAAACAGCCCTAAAGTTGCCATCACCATACACACAAGACTCAATTTAAATAAACAGTAATTTTAGTGTGTACGGAGAGAGCATATTTTCACATCTAGCTGGGTGAATTAAGGGTTTATTTCAACCAAACTGGAGTCGGTGATTGTTGGAACAGTGGAAAGACAATCCAAGACATTTTTGGTGCGTTTTATTTTGTTTATGTCAACTTTTAGTTTATTTTACGATCATAAAATTACTGTTTATTTAAATGGAGTCTGGTGTGTTTGGTGATAGTGACTTCAGGGCTGTTTCTAGTTAAACAAACAGGACCTTACTCTTTAATAAAAAGGTCTATCTCTGTATCCTGATCCTTCACATAAGTTGACAGACACAGAATAATAATCTGAGCCTGTCAGTGGCAAAAACAAGCACTTATAGTCGATGTAAATTGAAGATACTGTACCAATTTCAATGACTTCTGTTCCCCTTTAAACACAAAAACATGGGACAATCACCCTTTAAGCACTTGTCTAACCCCATGACCTCTGTGGTGAGGTGACGGGCACCTTACTCAGCTGCACAGGAGCTTTATCATCTAACCTTGTTCCAGGTGATGACAGGCTGTGGCTGGCCCTGAGCACTGCAGGGAATCTGGACGTCCTGGCCAGACTCCACCGTCAGATCCCTTGGAGCATTTGTGAAAACAGGCGTTACTGAATGAGTTAAAACATACACACACACACACATAGGCATGTGTTAATGATTATGCACCAGCGCTCAAAGTACTGCACATGTAAACTGCATTTTGCAATCAATCACGACAGACATGAAACCCTGAGACTTATCTCAGCATTTTACTGTCCTGCATACCCTCACAGAATATACACACACTCACAGTGTTTGTGTTACACTGCAGTTGCTGTTTTTCCTTCCTCTATTACAGAGCTGCAAACCATTAACCAATTTGAGCCCTAACACTACAATTAGTATGATAAGGAGAAATGCCACAACATATGTTCTGATTGGTCAAAAGTCCAAGTACGGACAAACTCTCAGTTGTGGGCACAAATGAGTTCAACATCTTAAAGGCCGTGTGGAGTACAAAGCGAAAAGCAGCGAGACATATTTTGAAAGGAAATTCACCACACCAGACAAAATATCCTTACTGTCAAGATCTAAAACTCAAATTGTTTTTCACAAAGATGGCTGTACCAGTACACACACACGCACACACAAACAAAGAGCATTGTTATAGTTAACAGACGAGAGTGAGTCACTGTGTTATCCTGTCTAAGATTCATGATACAACCCTTCCGCAGCTGAGGTGTTGGTTGGGAGAGGGTGGATGTTTGCCCCCCACACACTACTGTATGTTCAAATTCCTTCATGGTTCCCATGTAGCCACCAGCAGTGAGCCACCTGGCCATGGGAAATTCCCACAAGTTTTAGGAACACAAGGTGGGGTGGGAGGTAGTTTCATAGTAGTCTGACACTAATCAACAGCCTTTAAATCAAAGTTGAACTTTCTAAAACACAGGGTTCACTGCAGTATACAGTACACAGCACCAAAGCTGCAGGCAATGTGTTGCCAGTACCACTCCGTGTCATGAACAAATCTGGGATGTGAACACAGGAACATAAAAATGGTACATATTATTATTATTTAGCATTTTCACCTTTAATGGTAGCTGAATAGAGACAGGAAATGGGCAGAGAGAGAGGGGGGTATGACATGCAACAAAAGGTTCCTGGCTGGAATCAAGCCAGCGATGTTGTGGTTATGTGGCGCGCTGTAAACATATGGCTACTGAGGCACTCCAAAATAGTTATCATTAAGAGGGATATTAAAATCTCTGTGGAAGGGAGACATGCTAGACATTCATAGGAGAAAGATCACATCCTGTTAATCCCTGGTTTCGCTTTCTCTTAGTGCTTTGTCTGTTCCTCTGCACAGTGCTCTGAGAGTAAGGCAGCCATCATACACTGCCAGTATGGTTGTGGGCTTGTACAGCATTTTAACAGTGTGGGGCCATTATGCAACGTGTACTTTGTGCCATGTTAACAGCCATTACTACATGGAAAAACATGGTGTCATCACGGGATTACAGACTGCCATGCTTTCCTGTGCTATGTCAAGCCTGTAATTTCAGCTACACACACACACACACACACACACACACACACACACACACACACACACACACACACACACACACAAAATACAACCATCTGCACACAAGAAAGAAGCAGTGTGACACATCAACTTATATATGCCTTCTTCCAAACAGAAACACATGTGCACATGCAGAATGAATAACAGTATAATACTACACATTGCATTGCATTACACATATGCACATAAAGATGAAACACACACACACAGCTACATGTTGTTCAGTGTTTACATGCACTATAAAAGTTAAATAGAAAATATGCGTGTGAAAATGACAAATAAGCTGTGGACAGGGAGAACTGCACCACAACCCTTTTCACATTTTACCACCGAGCTCTCCCCTCCTCCTCTGCCTACACAAACATGCAGTTGTTTGAAGAGGGCTTTTCAGCAGCCACACGTACAGCCTGTGTATGACAGCAATGTTTCAGCCACACTTTTCAGTCATCTGTCTGATAGAACAGATTGACTTCTATGAAAATCTTAAGCTACATGTCTCTGTCTTTCCTCTAACTTATGGTTAACTGTGACACCTTGCTTGCTTCAAGTACACATGTTCATTATAATGTACCATCATCCACATTCATTATGAGGCTTCACCTTACACCCTCACCTCTTTGCTGGATGCTGAGCTGCACAGCGGTGCGCACAGTCCCCACAGGGCTGACTGCCTGGCACTCATACTGGCCCTCATCATGGGCCGCCACCCTGGTGATGCGGAGGGTACCAGAAGACAGGACCACATGACGGCGATCTAGGGGTAATGGACTGCCCCCACGTGTCCACGCAATCACCGGCTGGGGATAACCGGTTGCTTCACAGGAGAAGTCCACCGTGTGACCCTCCAGGACTGACTGGTCTTGTGGCGTGACCGTGAACTGGGGGATTGCTGGGAGCAGAATGGAAGAAAAAAAGCTGTTAAATTTCTGTATAATAATGAAATCTTGCTTCAAAGGAGCAGTCACTTGCCAGGACAAGCTGAGGAGTCATTATGGAGCTATTAGACTTCAGATTCACAACATTTACAGCTGAACATATAGTACGTTCAGGGGATAAATCAGTCAGTAATGTGAGCAATATAAAGATTCATTTTGTCAACATCAAATCTCAAAATAAATGAGACATAGTAATAGATATGTTGTTAGTCAAACATGTTTGGTATTTGGGAGCTGACATCGTCAAGGTCTGAAACAATTGCCCTGAAGAGTTGCAAAAAGAAATATTCATCAAATTTGTGAGGCATGAAGGGGCCTCTGCCCTGAGGTGCTGTCTTTCAGCGAGGTAAGACAGTGCAAGTTGATTAGGAAAGTCTTGTTTTGATTGAATTTACTTTGTACTGGGTGATTTCATGTGAGATTACAGGTCCTGATGTCTCAGAAGAATCAGGATAATAACAGTAAAAACTGTCATGTGACTGGTCTGTGAAATGCATTGTTGTATGAATGAACTTGTTGAGATTTCTAATGGATTCTGATGGCCAGTTGCGCTTTGCTAAACATTTGAACGACAGTAAAGAGACACGTGGAAAGTACAGGATGCAAGATAAAAATTGCAGGAAGCTCCTACAAGCAAGGACAAGATTCATATTTTAACTACAGTGTATTCGAGGAATGCTAACGCATTTTTGTGCAGAGAAAATCACCCTAAAGCAACTCAGTGCATGAAATCTGTCTTATTCATTAATAAATCCAATGCTCAATTCCATTCACCTGACAAATTTTGATTCCTACCTTGTACTATGATGTACGCAGTTGCGTGTATAGTATCGACATTATTTGAAGCAAAACAGGTATACTGTCCACCGTCAGCCTGGTCCACATTCTGGATATAAAGCCCTCCGGAGGGAGTGATGTTGATGCGGGCGTCATTGGGCAGTGGTGTCCGATCGCCTTTTGTCCAAGAGACTCGGGGCTGCGGTTGTCCTGTGGCGCTGCACTCCAGGGTCACACTCTCTCCCACCAGCACCTCAGTGTTCTGGGGCTGGATCACAAAACTTGGCCGTGCTGGAGGAGCGGGGGGGGGGGGACGTGGGAATGAGGTTAGATTAATTTGGTGATGAGGTGATAAAATTTTTCATCTGGGTCTCTGGTTTAAGTAGCTCCAGGGTATTAGGAAACCAGTAAATAAATGTTCAATAGAAAGCTTTTGAGACACACTTGAAAGGTCAGTTCATGCGTAAAGATCATCTTTGTATATTGCAGTCATTCACACCACTTTGACTCATAAAACAACTTTGTATGTCTATCACAAAATATGGCGGCGTCCTGGCCATATTTGGCCAGTGATTACAGTGGAGTCAAAGGAAATATGTACACAGCGAGAGGCCTGGCGTTTACAATCACACAGAGACAGGAAATGCGTAACATCTGCTCTCAGAAACTGTTCCTTAACAAGGGGTCGTCACTAAGGCCATCCGTCACCCTGGCAATGACCCTCGGGTCATCTAGAGACAGCCGTGCTAATCTCCCACAGCGACACTATTGGCAGTATAACTGATTGATGTGTGAATACTCTTTAAGTGTGTATGTATGTCAGGCAGCAGCTACAGAGAAAGAGCAACAGAGACAGAGGACAGAATGTACTTGTGAGTGTGTCGGTAAGTATGTGGGAGGAAAATCTGACATGAAAGTCAGCGGGCTTGACTCACAGCTCAGTGGGACATGCCAGTTATTTGACCTGTTGAACTCTGAAAGTAACCTAGGTGCTACTCCCAGTGCAGACACCTTGCTCTATTCTGACACAGGAAGAGATCAAATCATTCGACATCTGTTTCTACATAAGCTCCCACTAATTTGTACAGTATGACCCACAATAACACAAGCAGAACTCGCTCAGGAAGCCTCATCATGTTCTTCAAAATGAAAATGTAACCAGTCTTTTTTCAATCCCCTAAAACATAAGAATAAATTGAGTTAATAAATGCAGGAGATTACAGCTGGATTGGATGAAGTGAAAGAATTGTGTTTTAAGAGGTTTACTTTTGGCCCTAAATTTGGATTTTTCAAGATCAATCTGTGATATAGATTAATGGCTTGGGCATTTGACATTAGTAGATTATAGGTTGCCCGTGAAGGGCGGAAACTGAGATCAAAAGCAGCTACTTACAGGGGGCTCCAAAATATCGTAGCGTGACTTGTGAAGTCTTGACTTCTCCGGCCACATTTTTGGCCATGCATTGGTAGACTCCCTGGTCTGTCTCCCTGGTGTCCTGAATCATCAGCGTCCCATCTTCCAGCAGGTTCAGACGACTGTCCTCACGCATGTTTAGAGCATTGCTATGAGAAGGGTGCAGAGATACACATCACAACTAATTAAACACAAATCAGCCTTTGTATACAGTCTATTCACATACTGTACTCTTATCATTATTAGCATAATCAAAACATTTAAATGTCAACAATTTATGGGACCAACACATGTATCAGATCAATCTTTAAACTGGAACAGTCAGTGAAGGGAGGGCTTACTTGTTCCTGAGCCAGATGATCTGTGGTTTAGGGTTGCCTTCGGCTCTACAGGTGAAGTAGACCGTGTTCCCTGATGTAACATCAACATCCTGGGGCTCTGAGGTGATCCTGGGTACCTCTGGAGGAAATCAAAGCAAATCAAATTGATAGGAAGATAATTTTACAAAAATGTAAATGTGTTTCTATTTATTTGTGTGTGCCTGAAAGCTGTTGACCCAAGCCTCTCGTCCAGGGATTGTCAACTGGCAGCCTGTGGGCCACATCCAGCCCATCAAAACTTTCTATTGTATTAGTATTATTGATTTATTATAATAATAATAATAATAATAATATCAATTTATTCAGAACATGTGAGGAGAAAAAATAATGCATTACAGTATATCTACTATATTGAAACACAAAAGGGATGGAAATCATTTTATAACAAATGATTTACCATCCCCAACCATGTATTTGACCTGAGGGTACTAAAGCAGGTATAAATCCATTTATCAGCTTATTTTAGACACTACTGATGTGGATCAGTAAGCTTACTAGAAAAATAGCAAAATATCAAATGCCAAAAAGTGATAAAGCAGCCTCTTATTAATAAATTACAGAAAGATTGCATGCAGTAGCTGACCTTCCACCTCCTCTTCCAAACTCTCTGTCTCTCTCTGTCTTTCTCTCACACACACGATGCAATGCTCAGTCTGTGTCTCTGTCCTCAGTCCTGACTCTTGTACTACTATAACGCATATAGGTCATGGGTTTGCGGGTTGGGTTTAGGTGGTTGATTCACCTATATTTTGCTGGTGAAGCTGAAAGCATTCCTTTTATAAAAAGGATCCTGCATGGGCCATCTTCATGCAAGAATGAGGACAAACTTCTACCTCTTATGTCCTATTTTGTCTGCAAATGCTCTTGTTTAATGAATCGTTTCATGTATTCATATTCTTAAACAACATTTTAGTTTCTGATTTTTTTTTTTGTATGAAAGTCTGGCACCGGTTGCACAAAACACACTTAAGGCTTACTTTCTCCTTAGCTGAGGGACTTACCCAGTTGCACAGAATCCCTGAAAAGGTTTCCTTAGTTAAAGAAAATGTTAACTAATTTACTGCATTGAAAGAGATTTCACAGCAGTAAAAGTTTCCATGGAGATTGTGTGTTTGGTTGGATTCATGCTTGTGATGCCTGTTACCATCTCACAAAGTTGGCTTATAATTAGATAGTGAAAAAAATTGCAGGGGAGAAGAAGACAAGAAAACCATACTGGTCAGAGGAGGAAAAGATTAAACTATTGGAGGAATACAATCATTGAAAGCACAAACTACAAAATCAATTTGATCCCCAAATACCAGAAAACAGAAAATGACTGTAGGAAGAAATTGCAATGAAAATGAATTCAGTTAAATCTATAGTGTAAAGGTGTCATATCCACTGGGTTCTCCTGGTTGCAGAACACACTCAGGGTGTGTTAGTTTTTTTTCATTTATCACCTTAAACTCAGTCACATTGCAGTTAAGAAAGAGTCAGAGGTACCTTTCTTTCTTTTTTCCACCTTGCTTTGGTTGCAAATGTCTAGGGATTCCTTAAGTATAAGACCAAGACAAGGAGAAAACCATAGATACCTAAGTAAACATTTTAAGGAAACCCTAAGGAGAAGACTTAAGAGTGTTTTGTGCGACCAGCCCCCGGACTCAACAGTGTCTGCTTAGAAACTGCTTTGGCCCTTGGACAAATGTAGCCGATGACCTCCGCCCTCGTGAATCTGTCTTATGTCTACAAGGGTGCAGGCTGGACGATGAGTCTGGTCTGTCATGTCTACACAGATATTCAGAAACAGGTTAGACAAATATTATCAACTGGTCATATCCCCTGGGCCACCACATCCAAAGATAAATGAAACTGTCAGTTCTTTAATCTGAGCTGCAGCACAGTCTACCTCATAACCCACCACAGTGTGTGCAGGCCTTATCCCCCTAAATGGTCCAATAGAAGCTCTGGATTTAAGATCAGAGTGTGCCACTGCAAATACAAATCGCTCCTGAGGAAACCATTAAAACTGCCTGCAGTCTAAGGCACTAACCTTGCTGATTGAGTGTGGGTAGGTGGCTAACCACAATACCACCTACCCACCCTTTATCTTTGTTGGCCACATGTTGTTTTTACACGAGATCTTACAAGCATGTGTGTACTAACACACACAGACGTAGGAATATGGACAATAATATGGACAAATGTTGCCAGCTCCTAAAACACAATACACAGAGAATACAGAGAAAGGTAGTTTTCAACCTGGACCATATTTTCCCATGTTTCTGTGTCCAAGCAAATAATGGAAACAACAACTTTTGAAACTGAAATGTCAAATGACATGGAAAGGGTCTCACAGAGGAATAAACCATTTTTCTTAACCTCTTGCTTGATCCAATCTGTCTGTTATTGTGTTCCTGCAACAACTCAACTAATTAGACTTAAAGTACGAGACTTTTGCTTGGTTGGACACAATAACTGACCATATCAAAGTAAGAGAAAACATTTTATTTCTTTGTAGTGCTTTGTCCAATATGTTTTCAGACACTAACAATCTGGGCCTGTCAGTGGCAAGCACTTTAAATGGACACATTCACTGTGTGCTATTGCCCTGAGGGATTACACTGCAGCCCATTTCACAGCTGCTGGCTGTAGCACTCTTGCTCATTACTGGACCATTTTTAAAATTTGTTCTTCACATTAGTTACTTAGACACAGAACATGGGAAAATAGGGATCAGGTTGAAAAATACCAAAGTTTCCCTTTAAGCTAACTTCTGCCGCTGTAGAAAGTTGAGCTCCCACACTAACCCTTCAACATGCAGCACACACTCTCTCTGTGGCCCCTGCTCCACACACTCGCTACATATGGTAGACACATTTCAGAACTACTCTTTCAAACGGTTCTCTCCGCTCTGCTACCAGAGAGCAATCCATGGGATGGGGATAAATCTCTGTAAATCAGCAGGTAAATGCAAACTCATAAGAAGCTTCTGAAATTCAGACAAACAGTTCTAACCCATCTCTCCTCTTACCACCACATTACTCTACATTAACACTTGGGATTGTATTTACAGTTGGAAATGCTGTTTGCGGTAACCTGGCCTGTATCATGGTCCAATGAGGAGGCAAGCCAGTCTCATCAGATACCACTTGTGCAGGGAGGTGGCACCTCATCTCAAGAAGGACGGCTGTTTTGACAGCTGCTCAACCCACCGTGCATTGTTCCACCTCGTTTACAGGGGGAAAGAGGGAGAACAAGGAGGGAGGGAAGGAGGTGTGGAATGGCTTCCATCATGTTTCTAAGCAGACATTCTTCCTCTGCTGCTATGCAGACAGATGAAGTGGAGGGGGTAACATTGAGCAAGAATGGACAAGTCAGTGCCATCAAATTAGCTGCTGAGATTTAAATGCGGTTGGGTTACAGTCAGCTGCCAACTAGCCCGCCTGCCTGGCTCAGACTAAAGCATTCAGTGGGAGCTGGAGGAAACACAGAGCTAAGACAGTTGGATTTACTGCAGGAGCTAACCGCCTGTTTTAGAGACCAACTGAAAATCTGCCATACAGACTCAGAGTGAAATGTGCACTCTCTTTTCTACTTGCAGTGTTAAACGGTATCAATACACTTAAACCTGCGCTTAAGCATATACTTCCCTGTGGCTTGAAAAGCCGGCAAGTGATACTCCAACCAAAGTCTTTTTGACATATAATCTTATCATGCATCTTACTCATAGGAATTGTTAAGCTGCAGTGCTATGGGTTGTTATTTTTGTCTTTGTGTCAAGTTTTTTGTTTTTTTCCAATACCTCTTTACTGTACATTTGCCACAATGTGGGTCAGGGACTACGACATGTGTGTCTGTATTATCTTGCATTTAAGGCCAGATATCCTCTGACCTAGGGATATAAGATGAATGGAAGTGTACCTTGTAAGGGACAGTAACAAATTGATTATGTTATCCTGCCCATGGTATTATCATTTCCCACCCACAAAGCCAGATAATGGCAGTATTTAAATGTCATGTGATATGGCAAAAAAATGTTCAGAAAAAAAACTTGGCATGACAGAGCTGCCTTAGCATCCCATCCAACATGGCACAATACGGGACTGAAAGCTGCAGGACATCTTCTGTCAAACTACAGTGTGTCTGGCAGCAGCACAGTATCACAGACAACTCACAATCATAGAGAACAGGGATTTTTTTTTTATCATTTCAGAAGGAGATACAATTAAACATCAATGCCTTTTTCACAGTATGCTCAATTGAGATTAATTCTTTCAAAATTCCCAAGTGAATACTTTGGGACTATGATTATGAGACAGACAAACAATTCAGGTCTTTCGCCTTAGAATGACACACTGTCTCAGGTCTGTGTAGGCTGATGATTCACCCACAAGGAGAAAACGACTTAGAGGTTTTACTCAACTCTGCAGAGTGGGAAAGAACATGAAGTCTGGGAGTCTTCAGTAATATCCAAGGTAGTAAGATAGAAAATTACACAATTAAAAATCCTACACAGACCTTTTATTGCTCCTTCCAGATTTAAACACGAGGATCAAAGCTGATCTGATCTCTGCTGGCAAGGTTGTGCCCCTAGCCCTTCTCTAAAGAAGTTTTTTATGAATAAAATCCTCTCTCAATGCCCTGCTGTTTGCTTACTGGGGTCCAGGGCTACACAGCTATGATCTCAAAGAGACAAAAACCTTTTTGGCTGCTAGGAAAAGATTTTATTGAATTGAAAGATTCGTATATCAAGCTATTTTTCAAGTTAGGTGATAGCCAGTTACTTGAATTTTTAAATCTTTTTAAATGATTTGATATGGAGGTTGGTGATGCCTTTCACATGGCATCTTATATACCGACATTGCAGTGCCCTTACCTTATATTTGATTCCCACTTTATTCCCCCTTCCAGGACAGGGCAGGTAGACAACACTGCCCCCGTTATTATCCTGGTTACCCTGTATAAATACTAACAACTAACTAACAACTAACAAATCTAGAGCAAATGACAAAGGCCCCATCACACCATTCTAGCCATTCACACATGCACATACAGATAAACACACACACACACACACACACACACACACACACACACACACACACACACACACACACACACACACACACACACACACACACACCAGGACTGAGCAGCAGCAAGTGACCTGATACTAGATGGACCAGAAGTCATAGAGGGTCATGACTGAGATTTTACCCAGACCAGAGACACAGCTGGTGGAGTATGACGAGCAAAACAGCTGGGTGCCTGCAGACCTCAGACACAAAGAGAGGATACACCTGTGTGTGTGTCTGTGTCTCTGTGTGTGGGTGTACGTGTGAGACAGGGTGACGATGCATACCTGCTATTTGCAGGCAGGAAGGCTGTAGGTTTTGTGTGCGAACTGATTTGTGGTTTGTGGACTGTGTATAGGAATAGGAACATGAAAACCACATGCATGCTGCTATGAAACCATGTGTGTATGGTTTCATGAATGCCTGCCCAGATGTGTGTTCCCCTCAGCTTCAAAATTTGTTCCAATTTACAACTAAATAAGGTTTTAATAAGGAGGCTTTCAATATCCATGTCACTGTGTTTTCTTTACATGTTCTGCCTGGTTAATGCTCTTCATGACTCAGCACAGAGATAATCACTTTGATTTCAGCTGCAGCTGATCTTAATGTGGAAAGGTGGCAATACGATGGAACAGCTGAGAACAAGTCTTAAATTACATTTTGTATTATACCTAGAACTGATTAATTCATAAAAACCCTGCTATTCTCAGACTCCACTCACTAATCTAAAAACACAACTGTCCTCATTTCAAATGTGCCATGATATTCTCAACTGTCATGCTCAGTGGGAAGTCTGGTTATTTTCTCCATACCACAGTTAAGCTCCTCAGCGGTGAGTGTTGCCACTGATCTGCCCTGCAGGCGGCTGGGGTAGTCGCAGGTGGCAGCAGCCTGGGCATTCCCCGACTCAGCATACTGCTTCAGCAGGTCAGCCAGCCACAGCAGCTCACAGTCACAGTTTAATGCATTGGAATCCAGTCGTCTGAACACACAGACAACATGCACAGAGACATAAACACATTGCAAGTGAGAAATGGGCATATAGTCCTTCCATTAAGCATACTGTATATGACGGGTGGAGCTGTGCGTGCAGCGGTGTCATTTAAATACTCTTTGGCAGTTTATGAACTAAAACTGGTCTGGCATCACCGGGCCCAACTCAGTCCAAACAGTGGGGCTCAGCAGGGCCATATTGGAATACACTCTCCTCCTGCCGTGGGAAACTATCTCTGTGCTTGGCCCTCTCTTCTACTAACTGGTCCAGCTTTCAGTTCTTCCACAATGTGTCCATTATCCATGGCATCATTTTCAGAAAATTTAATTGGCAGTGTTTTTACATTTGTGAAGCTCTATTTGATAAAGTGTGCTATGTGCAAATTTGACTTTTGGTCACACTTATCCTTTCAGGGCCTCAGTGATCATTTATATACCCTCCAACACTAAACGCTATGATCACAGTCAATGAGAGTCTACTGCAGTTTGTCTTTCTAAGCACTGGCCTGGGATCTAACAAATACTTAAAGGTCATTCATGGCAGAGACAAGAGGGGGACAAAGCACTGGGACGAGGCCAAGCTGCTGATTGTTCTTCGCTGTCTGTTGGCTGGAGGAGGTTGCAGTTTAAAGGCTGTATTAGAGGTATCTGGCCTCATGTTGTAAGACCCCAAATTCTCACATTTCAGAGAAAATTAAGCATCTTTGTGTAAGACGGACATTAGAGTTTTCTTTGCTTTTCCCATTATACTCCCACCCGACACAGTCCCTTCCAATCTCCTCTGCAGCTGACTCAGAAGACAGAAGACTACGAGGAGGACTGGGCTGTAAGCCTTGTGATAGAAACCACCTTGCAGCCAAAGAAGCGTGAGAACAGTGTAGTGTGGTTATGTGGCATGTAACTGACAACAGGCTCCGCTGGATACTGGGTGTCATGGGAGCAAGCTCCAGAAATTGATAGAGACATGCATTCGTACACAGCTGTTCCAGTGGTTGTTAGGGACTTTTCCACTTACAATCGCTTCATGGCCTGAAGATGAGAGAAGGTTCCCGGGACAAGCTGGGTGATTCTGTTGTTGTGCAAAAACCTGAGTGAGAGAAGGAGAAACTATGGTTCATCGGGGTTCAGAACTGCAGCTATAGCTATATCGCTGGCTTGACTCCAAACATTTAAGTCCACCAACTGCTACTCAAACATGAGGAACTTGAGTAATTTAAATAAACTGTTCTACGAAATAACATTTTTGAAATTCATTTACTACCCAAAAATAGTGGAACAAATGTTGACGATCTGCCTTTTGCTAATATCATATTTCATTTTCCAAGTGGGACAAAAAACATGATCATCTTCCCAGACATGCTATGACGTCTCAACTCAATGACCCCGGAGACTCATATTCCTTAGCTAAAGGCAGACATCAAAATATTTTCCTGTTTATGCAAGACTTCACCCCAAGATATTCCCCAGAAACTATTCATTCCTACATAACTGGATCAAGATAATCTTTGATGCAGTTCTTTATCCTCTATCCCAACCTTTACTAACCAATCTACAGATATGAACTCTGGCCACTTTATCAAAGACACTGCTTTGGCTGTGACCATGGAGATATTCCCCAACAAGCCACTCATAGTGTGCACATGGGAATTCCTTTGCTCCCCTTTCCCCCCATGTTCCACAGGTGTCAGTCCTTCTTCTCTCGCTCTCCAGTGACTGGGAAGTATGGATATACTGGGCAGCCACTGGCCCGTAAACAGGGACAATGAAATAGGAATTTAACAGGACTTTCTTCAACTCATAAACATCTGGTAGAGAGTTTTAGAAGCAGAGGCAGCATCACATCTGCACGTTGTCAAGAAAGTTCATATCCAGAGTGTTCGCAGACTTTGCTCGGGACCAACAGGCTACATATAAAACATTATGGCAGTCTGTGGACAGGACAGCCTTAAATCATTTACATACGTAGCTGATTGGTTGTTTATTGACAAAGGATAAAAACATGTTAACTGAGACGTTACTGAAGCAATTGTATGCATCTGGTTATGTGTTATTGTGTTCAGGGACAACAATAATAATACCACCATTAAATTTAATATGACGTTGTCACATTTAGATAACCTTATACAGATTTCACAGGACAAATTGACAGGCGGTAAAAGGAAAACTGAAGGTTAAGAGTTGGAGCAGCCCACGACAATATTACTGATAAATATTACTGCAGTATATAATCAGTGATCTGCGATAAACACCATGTTCAGAGTGACATTCCCATCTGTGGTTGCAATTAGCTGAGCTCTGTGTTTAATGAGGCCAAGATGTGTTCTCAATCCTCAGTCCAATCCTAGACTATGACTTGAAGGTTGTGATTTCATTCAGTTCCCCTGGGTTCTTTGTCTCTGACCAACTGTCCCAGTGTGAGTATTTTTGGAAGCAATATAATTAGGAAGAAAAATGCAAACCCAATACATTTCCTGACATAGGTCTGCTTAACAACTGAGCTTGAGTTGGCTGTTCAAAAATATGAACCATGGGGTGAAAGGACCACTGGCATCATCTCACAGCTCTAACGGGACAAACCAAATTAGCCTCATAGGCTCTAAATGTAAGTCAGGGATCAGCTCTCAGAATCTGCTGTCAAAACTTTATTACTGTCTAAAGCAATGACAAACCAATCTCTTTACTATAAGAGGAGCCTCAGAGGCTTATTACGAGGCATTTGGCTGTACTGATTTATACTGCAGCTGAGGTTTTGCTACAGTAGGTCATTCCAATATCATGCTACACAAAGTGTGGACCTGCTCGAGTTGACACTTAATTGCATATCAAGGACATGATGCTAATTATAGCGCCATAGTTACTATCAAGTGCCCTGGTGAATCCACTTGCATCGTTGGACCTATTAAAAGTGAAGTGTGTACGATTTAGGGGGATTTGGTGGCGTCTAGGGGTGAACTGCAGATTGCAACCAACTAAAGCTTCTCCCAGGAGCTAAATATCCCACAGAGGACCAGCAGGTCAGGTGATTTAAACCGGAAAAAACACTGAATAAAGCAGTTTCAAGTTACAAATCAGTGTATCTCCGATACGGTTTGGTTCGTCCACAACCTGCTAAAGTGTGCTCACCCTTTTCCTCTGAAAACTATAGCTCCAGATGTCCAGGAGGTTTTCAACGGGAGCCGAATTATCTGCAGAGGGCTCTTCCTCTCCAAAAGAAATGGAAGTGGTGATTTAAACTGGTAAACCTGCAATCTGCTTGATGCAGATGGGCTTCTAACAATTGTGGCCAATGTGAAAATGCAAACGGCCCTATCTGGAGCCAGTGTTTGGTGTGTTCATTATGGGCTACTGCAGGAACATGGCAGTGCAACATGGTGAGCTCCATAAAGGACGACCCCTCCCTATTTAGCATAAATGGCTCATACTAAGGTAAGAAAAACAATTCTTATTTTCAGGTGATTGTGCACTAAAGAAAACACTTATATTCCATTTCTGCCGACGTATCCCCCTAAGTCCGACACACTGGACCTTAAATGCATTGATTTATGTGAGACCATTGAAGGTGGTCTGCTTTTTCCTCCTGAGAACGTTTTTTTAGGATCATAAGTGAGCTGCGTCCTTTTTTATTTTTATTTAACCTTTATTTAACCAGGCAAGTCATTAAGAACAAATTCTTATTTACAATGGCAGCCTGGCAAAAGGCAAGAGCTTCTTGAGGAAAAGGGGTCAGGGATTAGAGGGGTATCACTTTAGGAATCTTGGGTGAAAGGTCAGACAGGATGAACTTACAGTCGTTCCAGCTTTGGTAGGTGAGTGAATGATTCAGGTTCCAAAGACTCAATGTTGTTGAAGTGCAGGTACCTGGAAAAGAGAAAGTGTAGACAAAACATAGTGAAACTGGATTAGGGCTCCCTGTCTGACTATATATCATGTCGCTGTCCTAGTGGGCCCTAAGAGGTGTTTAAATGAGCACAGTGAAATGTTTCTCAGTCATCTCTATTCACCTGTCCATCATTGTATTGATATCACAGTTCCAGAAAAGGTGATATCTACTGTGGCTCTAAATGACTGCAGACAAGACTGGAGGAATTTCCACATCACCAGCATTCATCTTAACCAGTCAATATACAGGGTCTGACAATCTATGGCTGATGTCTTGACTTTGAAATGAGGTTGCCCACAGGTGAAAAGCAAGTACAACAATTATCTCATGGAATGCAAATATAATTTATGCCCCTAGAAGCCTTTGAGCTGAGAAAGCATAAATCAAACCATATGCGAGCAAATAAAAAGGATAGGGAAATGAAATCCAACTGATGACTGATTGGTAACTGTAAGGATTCAGTTGGGTATCTGCTTGTTTAGACAAGGAAAGCAACACTCAAAGCAGCTGCAGCAGGAAAACAGACAGACAAAGAAAGACTAAAGCAGCATAGAATGTAAAATAAAATGCAATATCCATCTGGATGCCTTCTGCATAAGAAAATGCATTTTACTTTTATTTGCAACTATTTCTCAACTGTTGATTCTTTGCTGTATGTTTATAAGCTGTACTGGACATCCAACTCAGTGTATTTGAGAGTTGCCTTGAGTACGTGCTGTACAGGGGCCAGAGCAGAAAAACACATCACAGTCCAGCAAAAGACAGAAATGTTATGAAGACAGCAATAAATTAATGTTAGAGGCACTTCATCCCCCTCTAGGATCAATCCCAGACCAATTATGTCGTTGCACTTTCAAAACTATTGGTGAGCCAGTATAGCTGTTTAGCGAGAGATGAAATTAAATCAATCAGCCAAGTTCTTATCTGTGTAGAGAGGACCATTCATGCTGTTGTGATCATGTGGCTGTGTTCCTGTGTGATCATCCAACACTCCCTAACAACCCCAATGGCATGCTGATAAAACATCAACAGATGAGTGGTGCATAGGGCCTTGAAACTGTTTATCCCCCCCCAAAGAAGCATGTGACTTCAGGATCCTGTTGCCCAGTGAGGATGTAGAAGAACTATTAAAGTGTAATGCAATCTGGCTCAGAACTTGTCACCCACGTATAAAACCCTTCATTATTGTAGCAAAACTCAAAACAGCTGCCAGGCACAGAGCCTGATGTTGGAATTTGTTTTACTTGGTGAATTGGCCATTTGTTCTCTGTTAATGTGGTTACAGAGAGGTACAGTAAGTCATGGTCTTCTCCAAGAGTACAGAAACCCTCATTTGCGAAAGAATATCAGCCATATTGGTTGTGAGAATGGCACACTGGCTAAATCAACATACTGCAGGGATCATTTCTTTTAACAGTGTCACACAAACTCTATTACAGTTCTGAAAACACAATTCATATTTATGTCATCAATCAGCAATGCTTCATGTGTTTTCTTGTCATACATGCAAGTGTTTAAAGACACAACAGGGTCAAAGCTTTTTGTAAAAGCAGCACAAACGTGTCTGGGTGTCAAGAATTACAGGAAGCAGTTGAATTTTATCACAGACTTAACAAACATAATGCACTGACGGTATCTCACAAATAAACACTTAGAGCAGATTAAAGCAAACTGGAGCAGAGAGTAGTTTCGGCAGTAGCAGGAGAGACGCAGTGCGGGTCAAGCATAGAGGCTTTGACTCCAGCACAACACTGCTAGCACTACTAGCAGCACGAGGCTAGACATCATGCTTTAGGCTTTGCATGGGAGTGACGAATATCTGTCGTCCTGACCACAAGACATGCGGCTCATGCAAAGGGGTCAAAGAGGGTCAGCGCGGCACACATGGGTGGATGCACACACGGCATGCATGGTGGCGGTGGAAAAGTGGACAGAGGGGCGCATGTAGGGGTTGGAGGAGAAAGGTGTCACTGTAATGAAAACGAACTCAACAGAGCTATCATGACACCCATGTAAGGCCTACACAGTCATGTCACACAGCGTTCATAACAGCTCAGAAAAAAGATGGCAACATCTGTGACATGCCTGTCACTGTTCCATCATTTCACTCAGCTTACAATCACTTATGACCATGTAGACCTTACCAGGCTGCATGAACTGTTTATAGCAATATTTCAGGAAGGGGGGAGGTGAGCAGTTTCACAAGACGGAGAGACAGTAAGGTGGGAGGAGGAGTAGTTGGGCGAGCAGAAGGAAAAGGTGGACGAGGAAGTTGGTCACTTACAGTTGCTCAAGAGAGACAAGTCCCTTAAATGCTTGTCTGTCAATTGATTGGATTTCATTCTTGTACAAATAGCTGAAAGGAGAGATAATCAGTAACATTAGTAACACACACACACTCACACAGGATCATCTGAAATCTGTCTGGTTATTACGAGAGAAAGTAGAGAAGATCTGATCAAATACAACTGTCTAGCTGCAATTTTAAATAATGTGCATGTTGCGCTACTGCATTTAAAGCATGTTTACTGTAGTCTTGTATTTACGTAGTGAACAATGTGCTAAACAACCCTGCTTCATGGACATGACTACTTGCAGCTACTGTATGGGCAGGGGACTCTTCTGGAAGTTAGCGAATATTTGGAACAGCTGTACAGAATATTGGTCACACTGCACAATTCAAACTTAAAGGTCCCATATTATAAAAGGTCAGATTTCCATGTCTTTTTCATCATAAGGCAAGTATGGGTTATCTATGAACACTGTGAAAGAATGAAAATGTTCAATCCCCCGAGAAATGTACTCAGTCCGTATTAAGAAACTGTGCCTTTAAAAACAAGCCATCAGGGCTTCAATAAAGTTGTGATGTCACAACTACACTGCAGAAACTGCAACTACAGTGCTGTTACAGTCATAATGGAACTGCAGTGACGGAGCAGAGAAAGCAGGAACGCAGAAGACCTGCAAATGCTGACCAGTCAGAGCAGACTGGGCTTTGTCGGGAGGGGTGCTTAAAAAGACAGGCGCTAAATCAAAGCGTTTTAGACAGAGGGAAATACAGGTGTATTCAGGCAGACATTATAAGAAACATGTTGTGGTTTTGAACATTAAAGCATGTCAACATGTTCTAGTAGTAACCTGAAATACAAGTATCAACATGAAAATGAGCATAATACGGGACCTTTAAGGTGAGAATGCATTTCTGAGCTAACT
Source organism: Epinephelus awoara (assembly GCA_035609425.1). Classification (NCBI taxonomy): domain Eukaryota; kingdom Metazoa; phylum Chordata; class Actinopteri; order Perciformes; family Serranidae; genus Epinephelus; species Epinephelus awoara. Next base: position 27,531,246 of record CM069309.1, read on the forward strand.
TTTTTCAAAGACAGCAGTGGACAGTGCAGTGCAGGAACACTTTACAGATCATTGTATTTGTTGTCCATTATTATAGTACAATGTGCTAAACATCACACAGTAATCAAGTCAATATGGGCAACAGAGCTATTAAACACTCATTACACTTCTACCAGAATAATAAAATACACTACATCACTCAGGGGATATGTTACATTCAATTAATGAGTCTTAAAATGCACTTGTATAGGTTAATATTCGTACAACAAAATCAAAGCCTAGATACGCGCACATCTCAGGACAAAATAAATTGCAGTAAACATAGTGTGTGCATCAGATAAAAATCAGTCATCATCAATGGACTAACAATAAACTGACATAACAGATTCCTTGTGTGTTAGATATTTTGTCCATGTCTGCACTTTTCATTGACTTCAACATTTCAACTTGAAAGAGACTGAAGTATGTAATAAGCAGCCTGTACAGGATCAACACACTATTTCAGCACACTGAAAGACAAATACCCTTGACGTGTGCATGTTTTCCCTCCATCATGCATGTTACAGAAATGTGATACTAGAAAAGCAATGGCTTAAAGCTGTCTGTCCTTTCATCTCCTGTCTCTGTTCCACTTTCCACCAATGCACTCAGGATGAGACATGATGAGAGATACAGATCTCCCCCACAGCAAAACTGACGCAATGTATGGAAAAATAAACATCCTCTTTTTTATCATTGTACGGCCTTCTCAGTGCTTAAACCTGTCTGTGTCAATGCTATCAGGTTTCTTACCATGGAAGATGAAAGGGTTATACAAAAATAAACAACTTTATTAAATGTAATATGAGAAATGATAAAAGACAAATTGAACTGAAAGTGACATTCATAGAAAAATGACACCTCCCTCTTACATGTTCCAGAAGCCTTCCTACTAGGAAATGATTAATGACCAAACCAAAACTATTATTATTACATTTCCATGCAGAGCTTTTCTGTAATAAATTATGATGGTATGATAATGAAAACTCAGATCATTAATTGTAATGTGGTTCCGTCAGTGACACTGGAGTAACCAGACATATTGCTGTAATACCATGAAAACAGCTAACGGACTAATATTTCAATTCTGAGAATCCTCTGCAGGAGCCTGTGAATGAATGTGAAACACAGCGGACTGCAGCCTTGTGTGTGTGTGTGTGTGTGTGTGTGTGTGTGTGTGTGTGTGTGTGTGTGTTGATGTGTGTTGGTGTGTGTTGGTGTGTGTGTGTGTGTGTGTGTTGGTGTGGGTGTGGGTGTGGACAAGCTTTGCATGCGGGTTTTGGATGGGAAACTGGATTTGGAAGTTGTGGGCTAAAATCCCAAGGGGCCTCACTTTAATGACCAGATATCCTTTAGTGGTATTACTCATCAAAAAGTAGACAGTATGCACTTTAACAGCCTGCATTTAACTAGAAATATGTATTGCATAAACCACACATTCAAAAGTCATTCACTTCCTTCTGCACTGTTTTTGTTAAATGTTTCTTTTAAGACTCAGGAGGATTTTCCCTGACTGCTGCTGATCACTTCATTAAATTATCTACATTAACCTTAACAATAAAACTAATTTTATACATACATACTAAGGAAAGGTACAGTATGTACCAAAGGAAACTTAATGTACTTTGATGCAAGTGCACAATTGAATCTGTTTTTCTATAATAAATACACTGATGGATGTAATGCATCTGAGTAATTAGAAAAGGACGAAATAAACAGTGAAGAGTTCCCACAAAAAGGCGCGCTGACCTCTGTCTGACTTGTTTATGGAGGTGGTCGTGGGAGACGGGGCGCTGTATAGACAGCCGCCCGGCCGTTAGCTTTAGAGGACTTGAAAGATGACAGGGAGTGGACTTTACTGGGGTCCAAAGGAAGTGAAGAGGTGAGATGAGAGATACAATCTAGCCCCCAGCTATAGAACACTGAATGAGCAGGAAGGGATGAGTGTGGGGGGGGATACCTTACCCTAATCACAAAGGTTAGGCATGGGGCACACTTAAGATCAACTCTGCTTTTAAGTGAGAGGGGCACTGTAATTAAAATAGCTACTTAATAGCCACAGGATTTAATTACAACATAAGGAGCGAGGATATATGCCAGGAATGTGTATGTTTGTGTGCCAGTAAGCTGATGAGAGTAAAAAAACAGAAGAGCCCTTACATCCCTTCTACTCACGCCCTGTTCCCTCTCCTTCTCTCTCACAGCTGACATACTGTATATGATCTTGTCTCGAGTGCGCAGTGCTTGTCCAAGACATTAGCTGGGCTGTGCTGTAACAGTATGTCACGCTACTTCTTTCCCAGATACACAGGCCTTTACCATTAGTTCCTGCTAATACACGTTGCTTTCATCAGTCACCATGCATGTCGGCTACATATGAAATTCCACACTAACATGCCATTAAGTATGCTACAACTGTAAGACTTTTTGCAGTGAAATATTAACGTAAGCAAACACTGGACACTCTGGCAGCAAAGGTATCCCAGAATGCAATGTGGTAGACAGCAATGTTCAGAACAGACAATGCCAGGCAGCGACTGAGACAGCTCTGTAACGTCAACAGCTCTTAAGTTTAAGTGTAAGCGTAACATTTTACTTTGCTCAGCGAATATCTGCATTTTAATTGTTTTTAAATTTCAAGTAGAGCTGAGGTTGGCACGGTTACCATGTTACGTGTCTCGAACAGGCAAGGAGGCTCTCGGGAACTGACATTGAGGGTCTACAACTTAAAATTTAAACAGGCTATAACATGACCACAATGACTTTTCTTGTCTTGGTTAGCAGCAGAGAACAGCAGTATGACTGTACTAAACATTAACAATATGAGAGCGCGAGAAAGTGCAGCCACCGTTTTATTGATACTGCGGAAAATAAGTATGGAAACCATTTCAAATATTCAGAATTGATATGTATTGATAAATCGAAAGTTTTGACAATACTAGGGCTGCCCCTTGAAAGTCGGACATTCCAATCATCATTTGGAGACTCCTCAGTCGACTGAGATTGCTTCAAGCTGAGCAGTAATTATTTTTTATCTATTTATTTATCCATTTCTGCTAGTCAGTGTGCTGTGCAGTGTAATTCTGGCGATATTTTGGTCTTGACTTTGCCGCTACTCTTTGGAACACATGGCTTCGGACATGATGCAGTGATACGTAGGAGGAAAGGCTTTGCACCGTGAGGCTCAGAGTTTCTCTGTTTTGCGTAGAGGTGGTGAAATTACAGCTCACAACAATTTAATATGAAACAGTCTCTGGCTTTTGTTTGATACATAGTGTTGGCAAAAAATGTTGTTGCACACTTCTAATCCATTGTTCGCGCAGTTAGCTTGTTTATTACTATTCGGTGAAGACCAAGCATCTCGCTGAACTTTGTTCAAACTTTATACGGAAAAAACAAAGCCAAATCTGATTCACCTAACATAATTCAGTGTCAAGTACAGCCCTAGACGTCACTAATACATAATGCTGTTCATTTACACATAAGTATGTTAAACTATGATATACATATTGGGTATGTAATAAGTGCATAGTATGCAAGTTTGGACGCAGCAGTAGCTTTGCCTAATCACAGACAACATAGAACATCATGTCATTTTCAGTCTCAAAATGTACAAAACATCTCACCAAACAAACAAAATCATACAGATAATTAAATATGTGTGTCAGTGTCTCCAAGTTTTGTCCCAGCATTAGAGTACAATATGTAGGTCATCTAAGGACCAAGCAGGTAAATCAGACCATATCTAACAGTGAGCACAGACAGTGCTTTAACCACAACTGTGGTCCTTGGTATGATAATGTAAGTGACTAACAAAGGGAGCAAACCAGCAATCCCACAGAAACCTTGAGGCTACACACTCCTTCTGAACTCTGCCTCCAGGTCAAGACTTCCAGACACATTAAGTACGGAGGATCAGACGAAGAGAGGCTTTTCATTGATGCATTTTCCGTACACTGCACTGATACATTTTCACTGACTGAGCAGTCTAGCAACATCAGCTGTCTGCCACATTTACGGTCAATAGCGTGTCTTTTTTTCCAACAAAAGTGTGAGGCATGTTTCACCATGCTTCCTCCTCTGTTGACTGAACAAAGAGTGAGCTCCTTTAACAGTGACCTTTCGCCCATAAAGTCTGACAGAATAAAGATACTGCCACATTGTCTCAAAATCTACCACTTGACCTCAAAGCAAAACAAAGCTGACATGAAGGCAACTTACAGATATTTGAGGTTTTCCAGGTCTTCAAATGCCCCCCTGGGGATCCTTCGTATATGATTGTTGTTGAGGAGGCTGTGAAGGAAAGAAAATAGAGGTTATTTTGTGGTTACAAGACAGACAGTCAGTTAGTTCTGGGCTAATTCTAAATGGATTCTGAGTAATGCTATGTCTATTTCCAGACAAGATGGATAACTTAATTCACAGCTGTTTGCATCAGTTGCCTCCTGACCTCTGGCATGGTAAAACATGGAGGAGTTTTTCAGGTCATCTGATCAGCTTGCTCACACAATTTCCCTCCATTCTGCAGTTTAACATCAGTTTGAGTTATAGTTTCCAATGCTGATTTCACTTTTTGTGTAGTGCTTCATCAAACATAACAAGAACAAAACATCATTTGATGCACTTTTTCTACCGCCCAAATGTTAAAAACATCACAGGCTTTTGATTTTAAATCTACAGAGGGCAACTTTGTCATAGGCTAACCTGAGAGAACATAAAAGGCTCTCCCCTTCAACGGACATTACAGACATATTTCTGTCTGTACAACGGTAATACTGGACATGTCACTGTAGTTCAAAGACTGATAGACTTTAGGATATGTTATTGTTCAGTCTGTGGAACTGCAGCCTGAAACCATGAAGAGCTGTTCAGGATATAAAGCCCTCAACAGTCTGCATGGCTGGCTGGCTGGCTGATAGGAAAAGCTGGGCTTTTCTCCTGCCTTAAGGGACTTTTCTTCACTTTGAAACTAAATCTAAACCACTATGTCCGTGCCCTGCACATATTCTCATGTTTATTAACTATGGATACATAAATAGATCTACACATCTTCGCCTTTAGTGAAAGTGCTTTTACTTTGTTTTTGCATATTTACCTTCGTCTTCCAAAGCAGGCACTGATGAGAAAGCATCTCAATAATGTTGGCAAATATCTGAATAAGGTGAGGTGTTTTTGATTGATTCTCACAGTCATCTGAACAGTCTTAATACTTACATGGCTACACAAGCTGAAGAATGCACTTATTTCTTCAAACTTTTAAAAAAGGCAGCTAAAACACAAGAACACTTTGCACATCTATTTTAAAACAGGTGCATAGGAGAGGGACGAGGAGGGAACAATTTGCAGACAATCCCCGCAAAAAATCTTTTGCAAGTTAGACAGTGTGCAGGAGTTTGTCTGCACAGAAGGTTGCTAAACTAATGGGTTGCCCATGAAAAACAAAAACTTGGAGCATATCTGCTTTATTAGCTTAGCAATGCACCATCTAGCAGGCTGGACATATGATAAATAGCCCTGTGGGTGGAAGTGGAAAAATAAATTCCTCATAGATTACGAGCTGGCCTACATGTGTGAAACCACAGCAGAACAGAGCAAGAACTTACTTGTGTGTGTGTAATACAAACAGGACTTTCTAGGGAAGTGACAATCATTCTGCAGAGTGCAGTTTTAAGGAAATGGGCTTGATTATTTTTTTTATTGGTAGTTCTCTTTAGTTCACAGAATTTCCCACTAACAGGACATCATTACTATTAGATATTATTCAGGGAATAATGTCAGAAAAAAAGCTTATACTCTATGTCTACAAAAAATTTTCAAAGCAGGGACAAAGACTTACAGTGTGTTGAGGTTCTTTAACCGTCTGAAGGAACCTGGTTGTAAATCCTTGATTTTGTTGAACCTCAGGTCTCTGTAGAGGAAAATGAAATATGTTAAAGGAAGTATATTGCAGAGAAAAGCTGTGCATAAATCCAACAGTTATACTGGGAAGATTTCCTAATGTTTAGAAAGCAGGCAATACACATCTGCATGAACTGAAATCCACAGCAGAGCCTTCGTGTAATAATCCTGAAGGTTAATTGGAAACATTACTCATTTCACAAGAATTCCTTTGTCAAGCTTTAATCATGAGGGCAGATTTACATAACATTTGCCCCAAAGATAACAATCACAAGGCAAGCCACAGCAGTCAGCAGGTCTCAGTATCTCACTCCTTTAACTTCCTAATTTAAAGAGGCTACGTAATGACAACAATATAGTTTGACATGGCACTAATCACTCATTGGTCTTACAAAGAATGACTTAGCGTGCCATGAAAGTGACAAACTAAAGACCCTAATGCCGCAAATAGCCCTGTGAAGGTGAAATCATGCTTAAACCCATGTGGCATTACAAGCCGCAGAATGACAAGTTATGCGAAACTGGAACATCTGAACCGTGATGTTATGTTTGTGGAACTTAAGCTCTAAGTCATCTGATCTTCAACTAAGCCTTTTGCTAAATGTATTTTTACAAGATAAATTCTGTAAGTGGAACCAGCCATTCATATGAATAGAGTGAGTGCATTTAAAAAACGCTTCAGTCAGCCACTACTCCTAAAGCATTCACACTCTCTACCAATTTATGCTCTTTTTAGGGGTGCACCGATTTTGAAATTCTGGGCCGACACTGATACCAATGTTTAAAATAACAATTTGGCTGACAGGTGGTACAAATACTGATGCATTTATATTACTGTTCATTTAGATTTTGTTGTTATTTATTCTCTTTCTGTACCAAAGATATCTACACTATAAAAAATAACTGAACTGTTTGAAAATCATTAAGCCCTTCATTACACCACTTTTGAATGAGCACAAATTCAATCATACACATTTATGAAACAACCTTTAATATAACCTCTCACATGAAAATATATTTTTATATGTCTAAAAAACTGCTTCAAAGGCTTTTTTACCATACATATAAATCATAACTGACCCTGCACTAAGTCTCACCCCTCAAACGCAGACTGGCTAATCATAGTGCAGTATCAGCAAGCTCCAACAAAGGTCCGACAACAACATAGCTGAGCCCTATAGACTCTAATGCAATCGTCTCAGACTACCTTCATTTTCAGGCTGATTTTGTGGATTCTGAGCTCAACATTATGCCTGGGACATTATATTAATTAATGATACTCATTACCTGGAGAGGTTAGAAGGAGATATACGTTCCTCCCGTGTTCCAAAACCAAAATCAAACCCCAAAAAATGTGTAGGGTTAGCAAGCTACTACTGAAGATATAGCCTACTGAACACACACTACTTTTGTTTTAAATCAATTCAATTTTATTTATAAAGCCCAATATCACAAATCACAATTTGCCTCAGAGGGCTTTACAGCACTGTCCTTTGGACCCTCACAGCTGATAAGGAAAAACTCCCTAAATAAAACCCTTTTAACAGGGGGAAAAATGGTAGAAACCTCAGGAAGAGCAACTGAGGAGGGATCCCTCTTCCAGGAGGGACAGACGTGCAATAGATGTCGTACAGAACAGATCAACATGACAAATTAACAGTAATCCGCATAATATGATTCTAACACTGAATAAAGACCTACCCTGCACAGGACTCAGTGAAGAGAAGCAGGGAAACTTTGCCAATATTAAACCAGCTGTGTGTCATCAAAGTGTGTACATGAACAGTGATTGGCTTACCCCAGAACTCCCCACTGTCCAGCAGCAAAGTTTCAGTGGTGGAGGTCCAGCTGCTGACAGCACAGGGAAAGTCAGACACCGTTTATCTGCACACACTGTGATGACACACAGATGCCTGAATTTCGGCAAAGTTTACCTTCATATTCATTATCCTCTGTCTTGATTACCAGCTGTGTGATGGTTCACTTTTACACTGTAATTTATAACCTACAGGGCTTTGGCTTCTACCTATCTTTATCTTTTCAATCGGTCCTTGCTGCTAAGCTAGTTTGACATCCTGGATATATCCTTCAAACACATGTTGCAGATCCCACTTTCTGCCCTCTGAAATATCTTTTTTTTTTTTTTTTCCTCAAAATATTTGATAGTATTTCTTCAGGGAATTCAGTTAGTTACGATGAGGGCTCCATGCTAGTTCTAACAGCTTGACAGAACATCACAAAGGGACGGGGCTTAGCAAAGGGTCAGTTCCCTTTCTAATATCTATTTTATATTGCTGTGAAAATATCAGCAAATTTATTCAAGTTTCTTACCAAAAACTAAATTTTACAAGATTACATTAAACAAATCACAAGAATGTTATAATTTATCTTTGCCCAATACTCACTTCTACTGAGTAAAGCTTAAATGCATCTTAATGAAACTCAGTGTAACCTCTGTGAGCCATTAATAGCAGCCACCCACTGCTAACAGCTAATGCTAACTAGCGCTCCTTCTGTGAATGTCAGATTCATTGTTTACAGTGTCACATTATCAGGGAAACAATAGGGTGCGACAATAGTGAGTTTACAGTGTCCTTTCATCCCGAAGGCATTCTGGGGAAGATCTCTGTCTGTCCCAAACACGGATTCTATTGTCCAAAGGACACTACTACACTACTAGCCATCTCGTCACACAACAGTAAGATCACAAAGCCCATTTGCCAACAATCATTGTTTTCGTCTTAAACCTGCTCATTAATTTAAGTTTGGGGCAGTTAGTCTCAGGCTCTGCTTTTTAGCCTGCCCAAAACTGACGACAGAACAGAAAAACATCGGCTGCTGCCATCAGTGAAGGTCATCTTATTTGGTGAAAGGCTGATGGCAGTCAACACAATGAATATCAGCTGATACTGATGTTCTGCTGATAAATCGGTGCATCCCTACTCTTTCACCTCCAGCCAAAGAGATGAAGAGAGCATTTGGGTGGGACCACAAAGCAGATTTATCACTGTGCTGAGGAAAGGGAGAACTACAGCCGTTCTCCTCTGGAAAGCCCAACTCCCCCACTAACAGCTGGAACTGTCTACCAGCATTCTTGTTAGCCAATGCCCTTACAAAGTAAATACTCTGAGACTGGGTCACACAGACATAACGTACTTCAGTGATTATGCAAAACTGTCGAGACGCCAGGCTGAGGAGAATCCTGAAATCAGTGGAAAAAACCTTTGCTCTTTTTCTGCTAAATTATGTCTGACACAATCTCTGCTATGAAATCCAGCCCAAGCATACAAAGGTTATTTACACACTGTATTTATCCATTAGTTTAGCATTCATCTTGTCTATTTCCCTTTATGCTCAACAAGCAAAGCACCATAAAGTTATACATTCCTGAGTTTTTGATTACTTGTATTTCTGTGAAAATGAGGCCTGAATAACCAAATCAACTGATTTCATAGCCAGTGAAATGTTTATGGGTCATTGGCTCTGTAAAAGCCTTCACATATGGATCTAATCGAAGTGAGTCAAACTTTTTCATATGCTGACTTCCTTTCATATATAGGCTGTGAGCTTGAGCAAGAATTCACTCAAAGAGCTTTTCTGCAACTGAAATGCTTTGTGTGGAACGTCCTTCAGCTATGATGACACTGTTGTTTCTGGCACCATCTTAAGTGTGTGGGAAACTTCATTAAGTTATGTCAAGATAAGACAATAAAACTGGAGCAAAGCTGATCCTAGAATCAAATCGAATGAATCAACAGCTTTGACCAAACTAGAAAACCTCACAACGAAAAAGTTTAAACCAGAGTGCTTAGTATCAACAGGTTTGATGCACTGGGAGCACTAAAATGACCTGTCAAAGACATTTAAATGGAGAGAGGGGTGAGGGTCTTCCATGGAGAGAACAGGGATCACTGCGAGGTGAAGCAATACAGCACCCTTAGGAAAACACCTCTCTCCAGGCAACGGGCCCAGAGTGCAGAGTGCACTGCCCCGACATGCTGAGGCAGGGGCTGTGCTGCCTAACTGCCTCCAGCTCTAAGAGATGAAGGCTCTGAGGAGGAGGAGGGGAGCAGGAGAGCAGGGCTACATGCTGGTTCAGGCAGCACACATCTCAGGTGCATACTTGAAAGCAATGGTTCTGATTTCTCCTGAGGGAAGTAAAATGAGGGGGCATGCTTCTTTCAGAAGATCCAATCAAAGCTTTAACTTGAACTAGCTTAGTATCCTCTACACACACACTATGGACTGACAGCAGCAGGTTGAAAGAAACCAGGGACTAGTCCACACATACATGGGTAGTTTTGAAAACAGGGTTTGTCGTCCTTTGTTTGGGGAAAAAAAAAAAAAAAAAAAATCGCATTCACACACACTGTTAATGAAAAATATCTTCGTCCAAATAACAGTGCAAAAACACGCCGTCAACAAGCTGCAATATAACCCTGACCCGTCTGAAAAAATGCTATTACTGGAAGGCGACGTGAAGTAGTGACCTCCATAGGGCATTCTTACACCACCTGTAGTGGAAGGGTAGCCTAACTGCACACTTATTTGTAAACATGTGAACAGTCCTTCATGTGAGGTTAGAGCCAGCACTATTTTGGCCGTGTTTGGCCATTTTTGCCAGAAATTTTGCCTCTCATGTGACGCGTCACAAAAGGCACACATTCTGACATAACAAGCCAAAACCCGACTTTCTCCCATCTACACATCAACACTGAGAACGGAGTCTCTGAACACCTTCACCATGGAAGGAGTCAAAACTCCACTTTGCATGTGGACAAAGGGCCAAAATGTTTGGAAAAAGCCAAGCTTTTTGTGTGTGTGTGTGTGTGTGTGTGTGTGTGTGTGTCTCACTTTCATGTTTGAGATGACTGTGTTTCTTTGTAGAGAAGGCTAAATAAGGTCAAGCAGAGTGTTGTCTGTGGCAGCAGGGTGTGTTTAAAGCATCAGCTGTCGATACAAGGTAAAAAGAGGCTCAGCTGACCGGAGTGGAGTATTAGGGCTGATGACATCAGCACCGATGTATTCCACCAGTGCTATCAGGCTTGCAGTGAGACTGAAAAGTGGCCTCTGATCACAGAATGGCAGCACTGGCACTCTGGACAGTACTGTGTGTTTGTCTGAGGATCTGCTAATGAAGACGTTGTGTATGTGCCAGAATCTGACCCTTCCCATCCATCATAACCCGGAGACAGTGATTTGTTCCACAAACACATCACTTATAATAACAGATCACACCTCATCCCCTACTGAAAGAATAAGGGCTGTTGTTCATGATACTAGTTCACAAGATCTACATAATACCGGAGCTACTGTTCCAAGCATGAAAGCAAAACCCACAATTGTTTCACTACAATTAAACAGGAAGTAATGACAATACTTTGTCAGAGGAACAAGATGGTCTATAAAGCTGCTTTTTGGTGGTTTCTCATCAAGGAACCGGAAAGCAGTGGTATGTTTGGAGGACATTTAATAAACAAGGCATTTGTGGGACATGCTACAGCGAATAGTTCCCTGAGTGAGCAGAGATCGCTGGGATGTTGTCACAGAAAATTAGCTCATACTGCAGAACATTTTACGATATTTGTTCCGGGACTTATTAAAGGAGTCTATTAACTACCATTAATGAGTTATGGTGGCACTGAGCCAGAGGGAACTTTAAAACAACATGGCTAACTACGCTGCAGAGGGGCTGACAGACTATTCTGGGTATTGCCTAAACAAAAAGCCTGAAAGTGAACAGCTTCCCTGGCTCAGTGATGAAGGAGCCATGGGAATGTGACACAAATAGCATTAATACTGTGAGGGCAGAACAAAAGATCATTTGATTTAGGCTATTTTTAAGAACAAAGAAATTTGTCATTTACCCACACAGGATGGTCGGCTTATTATTTAACATGCCATGCTGATGATAACAGAGACAACAAAGACAGGGAAAATTATTTTTAAATAAAGATGAGAACAGTCCAAAGATGTATTCCTAGAGAGAGCTTATTACAGTACTTTTCAAAAGAATGAATGCATGATTTTATCATTAGGTTCCTTTGTTTGCACTGCTGCTTTCTTGCATAAACTAAACTCAAGCCTTACATTTCTCAAAAGATAATTAGGATGACCTATTTAGACTAGACAATGCTGACAATCTGCCTGCAGTGTTTTGGGCACACTGTGTGTCTGAGATAGAACTGTAGGTCCAGTGAGTGCACTGAGGTGATTTAGGGACAGGCTAACTCTGGCCCCACACAGGGGAATTGCGGTACTTATTGGTCAATGTGTTAACTTGCTAGCAACTTTACTCAGACTAGGTCTAAATGAAGCCATCTCTATTTTAAAATGCTGTATTCATGTGAAAACTACTTGCATCCACATGAGTGTTTACAGATCAGTTTTTTTAGAGACGTTTGTGAACATGAACAATATGAAAACAGATAAATCTTGTCCTTTTTCTACTATTTTCAAGTGGCAAACAACAAAGCTGTGCATCACAGACAGCATAGGTTAAGGAGAAGAACAGACAGTCCTGCTCACCAAATCATTATTTCATGCTTTGTCATCATTTGATAAAATCAGCATAAGTACTTAATGACAACAGCTGTGTTGTATGATCAGCCACATCTGTGTTTAAAATATGTGATGACAGAAGTAGTAAGAGGACAGATAGTTGTGTCCTTTGCTGCCACACAGGCTCTGCCTGTGACTCAACACAGCTGATTACTGTGCTGAGTGACAGCTCTTCTTGAAATTCTTATTTTATAATTGCAATGTCGCTGATCAATCACCAAAAACCCAGACTAATGACAGCAGCTCTGCTGTGTATTCAGCTATATTGGCATTTAAAATGAATGATCTTTGAGGCAGAAGTGATTTCTTAACCGGCACTGTGGCACACAGTTCCTGACCATCACTGAACGGGCGTATGGTATCATTTTGGAAAAGCTCTGTTTTCCCTGTACATACTGAAACACTAAGCAGGGCACTGCCAAGATATCACCCTTGTCTGGTCTATTTAATTATTCACTGCTCTACATGATTTCATATTTGCATTGTGTTCATTAATAGGTATGCAATGATTTATCAGCTGAACATCAGTATGAGCCGATATTCAACTTGTTGACTGACATCAGCCTAGTTGCAAATGAGATGACATTGAAAGGCTAAAAAGCAGGTCTCCAGACTAATTGCATCAAACTTAGATTAATGAGCAGGTTTAAGAAGAATACAGTGACTGTTTGGCAAATGGGCTCTGTGATCTTAGTGTTGTGTAATGAGATGGCTCGTAGCAGTCCCGGGGACAATGGAATATGTGTTTGAAACAAACAGGGATCTTCCCATGGACGCCTTTGGGACGAAAGGACAAGGTAAACTCCCTTTCATTGTGTCAGAGGACACACTGTAGTGTTTCCCTGACAATATGACACTGTGAACAAGGAATCTGTGTTGACATCTACAGAATGAGAGCTAGTTAATGTTGTTAGCAGCCAGTGGCCACAACTAATTGCTCACGGAGGTTGCACTGAGTTTCATTACATCACGTTCAGTCTCTACTCAGTAAAAATGATGATTGGGCAAAGGTAAATTATAACGTTCTTGTGATGTGTTCAATGTAATATTGTAAAATATAGGTTTTGGTGAGGAACTTCAATAAAGTTGTTTGAAAGAGAAATATGTTGTTTTCATGGCAATATAAAATAGACATTAGAGAGGGAATTATAGTGAAGGACTTTGAAGCAGTTTTTTTAAAGATGTTTTTCATGTAAAAGGTCATCAAAGGTTGTTTAATACATCTGTATGATTGAATTTTTGCTCATTCAAAGATACTGTACTGAATGGCTGAATGACTTATAAACTGTTTAGTTAGTTGTTTATGGTTTAGATTTCCCTTGCACAAAAGGAGGAATAAATAACAACAAAAAATAAAATAAACAATGATATTAACACTTCAGTATTGTTATCAACTATCGGCCAAACTGTTATTTCACACATCGGTATCTGCCCAGAATTTCAAAATCAGTGCATCCTTACTAATTAGCTGTCCCCCACAGGTTAGAAAGAGAAGAAGACATACTTTATTAATCCCCAAGGGAAAATTTAATATTTTCACCCTGTTGGTACTAACATGTTACATACACACAGGCCTGAAATACACACACATGCACAACAGGACCTATACACATGCTGGGAGACATGTCAGAGCAAAGGGGCTGTCCATGAGCTCCCCAAGTAGTTGAAGGTTCAGTGCCTTGCTCAAGGAGGCAATCTGGCATCTCGCCAGCTACTGCTCCATATTTGGTCTGTACTGGAACTTGAACAAACAACTCTCCGGTTCCCAAGCCAAGCCCCTATGGACTGAACTACTGCCGCCCACAATTAGTGATGCTGCTCAAGTATCTGGACTCAGCACAAGTGATTTGACTCCCTATTCTCTAAAAATCCAGTGAGGAGAAAGCTGAAGGAAAACCTAAAGAAACCAGTCGCACCACCAAAAGGGAACAGCTGTGTGGTATAAATAATGGTATGGCCAACCTCAACGTTAAAAGCAGCAGGCAGTACCAAAACCCTGCACTTCAAAGAGCTGAATATGCGCACTGTAGGTGGTAAATGTTTGGAGGTGCTGACTACTGTGCTGGATCAATACTCATGAGAGTTTGTAGCTTAACTGTCAGACTATTGCTCTGATGTATATACAAGTGTTTGTTACTGCTCTGAAATCCATGTGTGAAAGAAACTGATATGCAAGCAAGACTGCACTTGCTAAACAATCAGTGACTCTCATAGCACTAGTAACAAAAAACTATCTGGCACTGTCACTACTGTGCATATACTAGGCCTGTCACCATAACTTCTTTGACTACATAAGGCAACTTTCTGGCTCAGAAACAGAAACTTAAATATCAAATATTTGGCACAGGGGTATAGAGAGTCACTTCTTAAAGGCAATATACTGCTAATCCTGCTTCTCAATGGTTAGGACTTTGTTAATGTGCGAAGTAACAACATATTAGCTATAAGTTAGACATGAGATCATTCATGTTAATGGGTTCTCCTCTCTCAGTCAGCTAAACCCAAAATGTTTCCAATAAGAGTTGTGGAGTGCAGCTTTGAAACCAAGTCTATTTGGACCTAGTCTTCCAAATTTTTTGGCTGGTCAGTGCCCGTTGGGAAAAACACCTATTAGCGTGTTGACTGTTGTGCTGGATCCACTTGACCTGGTTCACTGTTGCTCTGTGTGTGTGTGTGTGTGTGTGTGTGTGTGTGTGTGTGTGTGTGTCTGGGTATGTGAGACACAGAGCAGATGAGAGGACAGAAGTAGAGCGACCAGGAAGGACAGCAAAACGTGTCTCAGAATAGTTGTTTTTTTTCTGTTCATTCAGCTTAGGCACCGTGAAAAAAGCTTAGGTGCTGTGTCCAAGTCTTATTACGGTCGGGAAAACCCTGCTGTTATTTCTGGCATTGTGTTGGCTAAGATATTGGGGACATTCTCACGTAAACAAACACACATGTAAACCCAGGGGCAAGATCGTATGATATATGGACGTGACCTTAATAACTTTTCATGACTTCAATAAATAGATAATGTCATTATTGTGACAGACCTAGCAAATAACTGCAACCATGGCATTTACCATACTTCTGAGTTTGATCTGATCTGTGTATTTACAAAGCAAACAAAAATGATATGATGCCAAAGTGTTCAAATGGGGACTGTAGCTGCAAGGAAAATTTCTAAAGAGGTTTCTGTAAATTCTTGTCTGAGCCAGGACGACGAGCGAACCTGGCCGCTGCCCAATTCAACCAGCATCTGAATGCCATGTGTGGACCTCTCCTCTCATTCTCTCCCTCTCTAGTCAGGGGGAGTCGTTTGGCTTTGTGACACATGCCCAAGTGGGCTTGCCAAGGACTCTCGGGCGTGCGTGAGTCATTCTCAGTTAAACAAGAACATGGCTGGCTCCTCGCTTGGTTGGAGGAACAGTCAACCAGGATCTCCAAACATGGCTGCAATAGTTCTCTGCAAAGCACATCCTGTGTAAAAATGACAAGGATTTGTTTCTTGTCAAGGGAGTGCTGGTACAGAGTAAGAGCCTATCAAAATCCTACAGCGCATTTCTTTAACCTCTGCCTCATCTAGGTTTGCTCAGATCATCATAGCATCAGCTGGAAATGGTGAGCAAGTGGCCACAAACATTAATAGTGATGCATGAAGGACTTTTCATAAGCTGTAGCTCCATCTGTCAGAAACAATTCAGCTCCAGTCATGGTACTACTGAGCCTCTTGTTCTATCATAGCATTTGATTGACTTCATAATTTTGTCATTTATTTTTTTGCTTTAAATTGCATCACTTAGTCTGGCTACAGCTGGATGCACTGCTCTCCACAGGACCAACACAAGTCAAACCCAAAACTTTACATTGAAGATAGTAACACCCACAGTACTTCTAGTTTGTTCAATATTGCTGTCCACAATTCAGTGCCAGATAAATTTAACAGTCCATCATCCTGGCCAATGATCCTCTATCTCGTTGAGGTTATATCACAGAGTATAACAGGTCATTCTGAATGTAAATGTACTGGACTGCATTAGTGGATTCATCAATTCAAAACAGGAGGTGTGGGTTAGTGAAGCTGCCAAAACAAATATCAAATTACCACTACAGTCTTTTAGCTGTCAGTTTGTGTGACTATAATAATGGAATTATAACTTTACGTAGCACTTTACTTTGCTACATTTCTGAAACACCTTACAATTTGCTTTATGGGCAAAAATACAACTTATAAGACCATGAAAGGCATCAGTACATTTATCACAAAAAGACTCAACTATTCTCATTTTGCAACATGTGTTTTTTGAGTTCATTTGTTAGAAGTTGCCTTGGCCCTCCATGAACGGTTCCATCAGAGTGGCTGTACACAGATGTCTGCAGTGCAGTAAGCTTTAAAATGCAATTATTTATCTATTATCATCTATTATCAATATGACTAGTAATGGCCAGGTTTGAAATAACCAGAATTCTGCATTCATTCAGGGTATCTTTTCAAAAATTAATTTTGAAGAAATCTGAACCAGTGTTCCCCCAAATTCACCAGCTGTCCTGCGTTGGACGGGCACAGGAAGGGGCCAGTGGAGTTCCTTTCAACAACTATCTTGGGCCCAATCTCCCTGTGCAAATGAGCGAAGCTTTGGGGATTTCTGGCTTTGCATTCCATAATGCTGCAGAGACTGAGCGCCTCACAAAGCCTGACTGCAGCAAATTCCACACAATGGAACTCCACTCTCCCTCCCTGACTCACTAACACTGTTACTCAGTCAGACCAGGCCACTGTTTTGGGCCCTGAGCAGGGTGAGGGGGTACAACACATTAAGACATTTAGACGGGCAACAATGGCTGGCTGCTCACCGTCAGGTAGAGTTAAAGGAGGCCTCAAAGGAGGCTGCCACAAAAATGTGTCTGCTTATCACAGCCATTACCAGTCAAGTCTACACCCGGGTGACACCAAGCCCCCACAGGCAGCGTTGGGTGTTAAGGCCAATTTGACACAGTGGCCAAACCGTGGAATTACAACTTCCCGGTCTGTTACATGATGCCATTTGCCCAAAAAATACTTTTTCTCATTGTGACTGCTGTGTGGGTAAATTACTGGATATATTTTTTCAAGTGTCACAATCCTTGTGAAATGACTGGTTTCACTATCAGGATTAGATACAAGTCTAAAAGAACTGCACAATTAAATCATTATATCACCATTTAACTTAGCAGAGGGCTAAACCAGAAGTTAACTGCTTGGTTGGTGTAAGTTAGCTGTATGGCCAGCAAAAGTCTCTGGTGTGCATGCTCTACGGGCCCAATGATCTGGGTAATTTTACACTAGGAAGCCAAACTTTTTGGGCTTCAACTGCCACTGAGGAACTTTCATAGAGATAAATGGGGCCCTGCCTCCAACGATGTATACAGCTCTCTTTGTACATCTGTGAGTAAGACTGGGACACCAAACCTTGCTAAATTGACTCACCAGCCTTCCTGCGCCCACAAATACCAGATTTCACTCATGATCTGGACACCCACTCCATTCAACAGTGCCATTCCTCCAGCACACACAGCTAATGGACTGAAGGCTAGCCCCACACTGAACAACTGCATCTTTTTAACTTTCTGCAAACTTCTGGGAAGTACGCCGTATCTTAATGGCTGTTTACAGTAACTGTGTTTAAGAACCTCATTCATCCCAGTATACTGGAAACCAGCTAAATAACAGCATACATTGGGATACAAGCATTTTGTTGAATTGCAGAAGTATGAAAGACGATAACAAGCCACACAGTGACCTAGTGCAGATTCACAGCATTCTCAGCATACATGTGCAGAGTTTGGCTCCAGGGTCACAATGTTGAAACGCTGAAATGTTTTTTTTTTTCGTTTGTTACATCACACAGTGATACACTAAAGACAAGAAAAAATATGTTTGGAAATCATAACAAGCAAACAGCCAAGATGTCCAAATATGAACCACAGAGCTCCTGACTTATGAAATAAAAAGCCTCTGACACTGACAAGCTTTGATACTGCATGTCATACAAAGATGGAAGACTTGCTATGTTGAGCCTTTTTCTTGAGCTGCTAAAGTAATACCAGCAAAAAAACAATTTATATTTGATGTTGGCAAAATAATGCTAATGTAAAAGTAATCATTTCTCCAACCCCAGCAAATCCCTGGGAAGATAAGCAGCAGTGTCATTACAGAGAGGAAACGCAATTTACTATCATGCCTCAAACAGAAAGTCCTTAGAGAAAACAGCTGAAAAACAAATGTAGGCCAGAAAGAACCCAAAAAATCTGGGGGAAAAATGGCCATGTTTCTTGGTCCAAGTGTCATGTAGAAAAGCTCTTGGCACAAAGCCCACGTGCAGTACAACGTCTGAGCCAAGACTTTTTATTCTCCACTGCAGTGGCTCGGAGGAAACAGAAAGAGATGTTTGGTGTTTCAAGACAATAACATTCACTATTTGAAACTACATAAAAACAACTGTCAGGTTAGGCACCTTCATTATCTGGACAGTGTTTTCTATAGATGCAAATATACAGTGATTGATTTTTCATGGATACAAACATATTCTGCTCAGGATTTTCTAGTCTATCGGAATCTAATGTGGACCATCTAAGTGTTTTAGTCATCTAAAGGATAGAAAATGCCTTCACATAAATTTCAAAATTCCAACAGACACAACAAAGACAGGCAACAACCCTCCCTGTGCTGTGTTTTCCCTATGTTAAGTTGTGGCCTGGAAAAAAACCCTGATGTGCACAACTAAAGGACTGAGATGATAATAAGGGACAATTCAATCACAAATGTAACTGATTGAAATGGAGCTGATGAGCATAAAGCTTTAAGGTAATACTTAAAAAGAAAAATGTAATAAATAGATAGGTGGGAGTATATAAAGTGAGCACGTGCCTTATCTTTTCATCAGATTACACTATCTCTGTGCTGAGAGTTTATATGGCAGATCATCTCACATTCCTACGATAGTATTATTTTCAATTCCTAGAATGGCATGCTGCCTGGTGGAAGGAGGAATGCCGTGCCTGTATCTATACAGCACATAGCTACAGGTCAAGTGTCTATACAAAAACAAAATCTTTATCCACTATTACTTAATCCTGCAAAACCCTCAGGATATAGAGGAAAAGCTTCAACCTTAAGGGCTTTAGTTGCCACAGTATTGCTCAAAAGCTAACCAAACATCACAACACACTTCCATTAGAAGCTGTACACTCCCCTACATACAACTTCTGTGCTAAAAGAGGTGTTCACTGTACGTTGACTACCATGTTATAAAGCTTAATTTGATTAGTGACAGCAAACAGACCACAAACTGCAGGGACACAACGCTTTGGTGAGCTCAAGGTTGCTGCAGACGACCAGTGTGTGTTGAACATTTTATACAGCAGAATGAGGGAAGGCTAGGTAGGAACCGTGTTCATGTCCTGACATGACAGCAGGGCAAGGGGGAAAAGCGACAAGTGGCTGCTGCTTCAAAGCTCGCCAGCATGAAAGCTTCTGGGAAACCACAGCATGCTCTCCTGCTCTGATCAGCCCTCGAACAGATTTAGACACATCCTACAGAAGACCTAAACAATCCTTTCATTGCTGTGGTGGAGGGCTGACTTTCATCTTTCCTTCGGGGGTATCTGGGCAGGACCGCACCATGGGCCCCCTTCAAGGCTGTGGGCTGACCCCAGATGGGAGAGGACAAGGCTAATTCATGCTTCTGTGGTACAGGCAGGCTGAGTTGCCCCTTTGTCCCCCTGCTTACAGGCTGAATGAGGTTATTTATAGGTCCGTGCATTATGGACTGAAATACACAACAAGATTGCAGTGGCCAATTAAAGACAAAGGGTGCCACATATTTGGGAGACTGGACAGATCTGAAGCTTTGTCTTCTCTCACTGCAATACTGAGAAACTGTGGCCAGCTACATCAGAAAGGAAACTGTTTAGTTGGGTGACTGCGGCAGAGTGCTCCTGACAACCAGGACACATTCACAAGTGCCTGTCAAGTGACAAGTATTTCCTTCCTTTCATCTCAGAGGGAAAGTCAAACATGGAGTTTAACCTGTGCAACAAAGCCCAGGCATGCACAATGATAGCTTTACTGACTACAGAGAAGGAAGCAGCTCCAGCAACTGCTCCACATTGTGTCTCTATCACAATGTGGTGCAAAGATCCATTGTTGAAAGCCAGCTTGACCTTGAACACGGATATTTCCTGCATGGAAATTAGGTAAACACTTCCATATAACATGACAACACACCCAGTGAAGTCTGCTGTACAAGACTTGGGCGTCAATCAAATCTAACCGAACTTTTGCTTCTAGCCTGTCCATGTTTCATTAGAATTCATCAGTGCATGTCTCCATGAAGGAGATGGAGGAGACCGCTGCAGTTCCTCATACAAGCTCTCTCATGCAGGGACCTCTTCTGAAGAGCCTGACCCTCCACATTGCTTGCGGCTTACTTCACCAGCTGTGTGACCCTAAAAACTCTGTTCATTAACCTCTACAGCCAACAGCTGAACCCACTGGCAGGTGTCATAACTTTGAGAAAACTTTCTGAGACATTGCAATAACCTCTGCTCTACCACAGGACCTACGGTTTCCACAAGCCTTTGTTCAAAATTCAACTTAAATCAATGATTAAACATTTCAAAAAGTTGGTTTTAACACTGTGATTAATTCACGCAAAGAATCCCATCTGTAATAACTTTACCAAGGGGCTTAGATGTGGAAAAAATGCACAGGCTTGAAGCACTCATTGCATTCCCGTCCGGTGTGCCTAGAGGCTCGGTTCCCGTTAGATTGAAGGAAAAGGCTACTTACAGAATGGTGGTCTGAGGAGAAACTGCTGGTACGGTTTCCAAGTTTAGATGCATACATCTCACGGTGGTTCGGAAACATAAACAGCGACTCGGACAACAAAGCACAGACTGTGGTCCGCTGGCGAGCAGTAACAAAGCCACCGCGAGTAGACACGGAGAAAAGAGCTGGCCAGCTCGCAGCGCCATTGCTAGCAGTGAGCCGAGCAGAGCACAGACCGCCAGCTGCCCCTCTCACACACACTCCCAGCTAGTCAGCCCGAGTCTGCAGAGGCACAGAGACACAGCGACACAGAGAGAGAGAGAGAGAAGTGGGGCAGTGTGTTAATACACTCCCAGAAAAGGGAAGTAAGAAACGTCATTCAGGGAGATAATTAGAAACGTATTTATCCTCAGCTATACAGCCTACATACGATCTGCTGTTTGCACCTATAAGTCATTTCCCAAATCCCATAATTTGATGGAGCTTTGCAATTTGTCATAATCCGAAAGTTTGTTGCAGCGCCAACAAAAAGCGCAATTTGGGGACCTATGTTTAATTTCAAAATGTCCTGGAGCACATTTTGGATATGGGTTGATTTTTGGTTTAGGAACATAGGGTGAAGTCAGGGAATTTAAGACACTCTCTGGTAGATGACCAAGAAAACCACCATAAACTGTGAAGACTGTGAAGAATTTAAGACACTTTACGACTTGTTATGGTTCTCTGCTATATATTTCTTTTTACAGGCAATATGTTGCTAAGTGAGATCTTTTAGGAACTTTCAAACACATCATGGACCCCTACCTTACTCATGTTCAGGTAAAATGGGACAGTCATGTTTTATTCGTTTTTAAATGGTTAAATCCATTTATCAATTCAGTCATTCATCCATTAAATCATTAATGTAACCTGTGGCTATTTGTTTAAAAAGAAAAAGAAAAGATTGTCCAACTTTTCTGCCATGCTTTACCTGCTTTTTAGCTGCTTGTTTCCGTAGTGCAGGGGTAGACAACCTGTGGCTCTGGAGCCACATGCAGCTCTTGAGACCCTCTCAATTGGCTACCTGTGGGTTTGACCTATCCTCCCTGTGTCCTCATATGATGACATCACATTTTGGGTTTACTTGATCTTATACTACATTCTGCTTGAAGGATAACTTAGGTATTTTTCAACCTGGGCCCTATTTCCCCATGTGTATGTGTGCGTATGATTCATAGGTACGACCCGTTCTAAAATTGGTTCAGTATTGAGGGAGGCAGATGCAGCCGGCAGCCGCGAAATTAGCTAAAATGGTAACGGGGGCAAATGCGTCCCGTATAAGTTTGCGTATTAAAAGTTCCTTTTTTCGCCACTGACCAGTTCAGATCGCCAGTGCTATCTCTGTAGATAGCATACTGAGCGTTTCCCTCACCTCTGGGCTGTGATGTCAACTCATGAGAGCTTTGCTTGTTGCCGGAAGAACACAGAGGAGCCATGCTGAGCGCTGCCCAGAGTGGTGCTGGTTGTCCCGGAGTACAGTTGATAGTTTTACTGCAACGATTGAAAACAATGGTTCGTGTTTGTGCTTATCCGAATTGCAAGAACAGGATGTCGCGGAACACCCCGCACAGCTTTCATAGGCTGCCTTTGTCGGATGGCGAGATGCTGAAGTTGTGGCTAGTTGTGCTACAAATGGATGCTAACACTCCTGTCCAGACACTGCGCCTCGCAGACCATCGGGTCTGCATTGCTCACTTCTCCCAAGATGACAACTGCCAGCCGAAGAATAGAAGATCCAATCCCGAGATACCTCTTCCTCAAGAAAACAGCTGTCCCACAAGTAGAGAGAGCTACAGACACAGTGGAGTATGCTATTTACAGAGATAACACTGGCGATCTGAACCGGTCAGTGGCGAAAAAAAAAGCACTTTTAATGCACAAACCTATACGGGACGCATTTGCCCCCGTTACCATTTTAGCTCATTTTGCGGCTCCCAGTTGCATCCGCCTCCCTCAATACTGAACCAATTTTAAAACGAGTTGTGTCTATGAATCATACGCACACATACACATGGGGAAATAGGGCCCAGGTTGAAAAATACCAAAGTTATCCTTTAACTTAGACCTTTTGTCCTCGTTCATGGACACTTTTATATGCCATCTTGTGGTAGTAAGAGCACAATACACTAATCCATGTAAAAACAAGATGGCAGCCATCTCTGCCAAGTCAGTCTGCAGCGACAAATAAGTAGACAAGGTCCAAAACTTGACCACATTTTATGGTTGAAACTTATATGATTAATAATGTTTGTAGTTTGATACAGCAACAAATTTGACCAATTTTAGCAAAAGTAACAAGCGCAAGACTCTGTGACTTACTCGTTTGACATTAGGGCTTAATTATGGTCTTGTTTGAGGACACTGGGACTTAATTATCGTTGACAGTGTTTAGTTTTTTTTATACATATGGGGTCCTACTGATCCCAAATAGCTAGGAGAAATTCAAAATGCGTACCAAACAAAAGTATGGGTCTCAGGAGGATATGGAAATGAATAATAGGAAAGGTCCTGGAGGAAAATAGAGGATTTAACAGTGTGTGGACAGATTAATTTGCTTCCACCACCAATGCTGCAAAGTGAAAGTATTAAATAATTGTAAATAGCCACCTGCAGAGTAGCCACCCTGTAGTAAACCATACTGATGCTCATTAAGACCTATTCGTAATGTTGATGGGCTAATTTAGACTTAATAGGCTGTTACCTTTATTCAATTATCTCTGCAACTTCTGAAAGAGCACAATATGTAAAAACCCTATTTGTCCCATTTTGCCTGATGTTTCATATTACCTGACATATTACCTAGGTGCATGGCTCCTTTGCATTTAAGTGGAACTACACCCATACGTGTTATTGATATGGTCAAAGATAGTCCAAAAAATATTACTAAACATAAACAACTCTCTCCTAAATCCAAAAGCTAGAGTGCTAAGACTCAAATTTGTGATGTCACAGGGTATTAAATCTGGAGCTTCTCCAATGACAATGAATTTGGAAAGATAGATGACACTGAGAGCACCCAGGGAATGTTCTGACTATATGGGTACATTTTCTGTTTCAGAACTGAGAACACTACAATAGTATTGCTCATCTGGGTATAAAAAAGACAAACTTTCTGTGGGTCCACTAAATTAGCCTCTCATTGATTGTCTACGGAGCAGCTCCAGACTTTATACCCAGTGATGTCACATGTTTGAGACTTGGGTTCTGGCTTTGAGAGAGAGTAACTCCTGGGCCATGGAAATAACTTGCATGCAAACTCACGCACACCATCATCAGGCAAACAGGCTTTATCTGATGAAGGTCTAGCTACCGAAACTTTGCAATAAATGTACTATTTTTTGTTAAACAGTGTGTGTGAGTTTGTCTGCAAGTTGTGTGCGGCTTGTCCCTTTTCTGTGCACCTGTTTTGTAATAGGTGTGTGAAGTATTCCTTTGTTCTAGGCCATGGAATATAGGAATTCTTAATTTAGGTGGTGTTCCCCTTTAAAAGGTGTCAGTCCTCTTACACCATGCCAAGATGGACTATATTGAGATCCCTTACTAAAAGTGTGAAAATACTCATTCAAAATCTTGGTGAAAAAGGCTACAGAAATACCAAAATGTGCTTGCAATTAAAACTGCCTGTTATGCAGGCATCCAGGGGTTGCTGTATTACTGGATCAGTTTAAGACCATAGAAATAGCATGTATGAATTTTGAATGAGCATGGTTCCCCTTTAAGTTTTAGCTAGCCTACAAATAACTGAGCATTGCACCTACGTTATTTTAGCCAGCACTACCACTAACTTATGTCTAATACATATTTTGTTTTTATAATACAACTGAAAATGAAGTTGGCTCACCATTCTCTCCACGAAAAAGCTAGCTTAGCTTAGTTTAGCTTAGCTTAGTAGGTTAGCTAGCTAATGCTGGAGCTCTAGCCGCTGGCTAATCATGCACAGGTGTGTGTAATTAGGCAGGTCTGCTGTGTGGCACTGGTGCACCAATCAGCAGGAAACATGCCTGATGTCACCGGATGTGAACATTTACCAAGTCACCTACTCAAATTAGCTTCAAAAGACAAAATAATCTTAAAAACACAGTAAGATTTATATGAATTTATATGTCCACCTACACCTTCAGCATCATTACTACACAGCTCAGCATGCCTTTCTTAATAGTTTGGGTTTGCTGACATCTGCTGGTGAATGTAGAAATAACACCACACAGCACTACAAAAGGTTACAGGATTAGGCCTGAGACAAGATATATAGGCCATTTATTATTTGATGCGTGTTTAGGCTTTGAAAAAACAAATCAGCTTACGTTTGACTGAAAAACAGGTAATGTCTACTCACTGAACAAAGCTCCATGACTGACTCCAT
This sequence comes from Epinephelus awoara, assembly GCA_035609425.1. NCBI lineage: Eukaryota > Metazoa > Chordata > Actinopteri > Perciformes > Serranidae > Epinephelus > Epinephelus awoara. The sequence goes on from CM069309.1 coordinate 27,556,913, forward strand.
CGTCTCAGCCTTGGAGCTCCTCTCCAGAACCTCTTATTTACTACCTATAGGTGGACTGGTGGTTTATTCCCAATTTAAGCCTCCTCTCAGCAGCAGCAGCTCACCATGCATACTGCACATACAGCCTCCTGATTGGTCAATTATCTCATATTGGAACTCTGCTCGCTATCAGTCTGCATCTGTGCTCCTGACTGCTGTATTGTGTGGCTGAGAGGCGGTTGTGTCTGCTTCTGCTGGCATGCTGCTGTGTCATTGTTAGCATTTCCACTGCTAACAAGGCTCTCCCAGTGCTACTGTTAGCATTTCCTGCAGGCACTGATGAACACTGGGAACATTGTTTCAGTGAATTCTATGGACTGTGGTATTTTATTTACAGGGAGATCTGGTGGGAATATATCAATGTGCACATTTTCTTCTCCTCAAAGCCATTATTGCTTCTCATCCACTGGTGTTCGGCTATTTTGGCACCACTGATATCTCCTTGTTTGTCAACTTTGATGTCAACCTTAATATGTTAAATTTAAAGTCAAACCAACAGATTTTAAAAAGAAGACACATATAGTACATATTTCATAAAGTATATGTCAATCGTCCCTTTTCAAGCTGATACATGTCCCACAGTACCCCCAAAGCTGCTCTGCATCAAGCGTGAAATCAGACTGATGAATTATTGATGGAGTACAAACCTTGTTTACTCCAGGCTGAGTTGTCAGATGTAACCCAGGAGGCTCATGTGACGCATTATAACACTATTTGCCTTGCGAGTTCAAATCATGCTGCTTTCTCCACTCAGGTTGGTTTGCGAACTGTGGGTGAGATGGAGGTAGAGTCAAAACGTGGCACTTGTGCATGTGAGAGCTGTGGCTATTTCACATGGTGAACCAGAGTGCAGGTGAGAGAACAATACATTTTCACCCTAGCAATAAAAGACAGGTGAACTGAAAGGCCAGGACCAATGCATAGACTGTATATATAAGCAGCCACTGGGCCAGTGAAAGATGGCATCCACCTGTTGACGCTTAGATATGGAACATAATGTATGCTGTGCAGTATGTTGTATGGCATGAGATAGATCTTTTTGCCAAGACTTATGGAGACATTGGCTACACTGCAAACTTTAAACAAAAAATGCCTCTTTAAAACTGGAGAAATGCCAGCACAGAGGCTTGGAGAAGATAAGAGATATGGGCAAAATGTTCTGGACCTTGGCAAGGAATCGAAGTCTGTGTGCATACTCCAGTGGTCTGTATGCCCAGAGAGGACTGTTTAAAGAAATACTTCACCCACAGAATGATCATTTGTATATCGGATTCTCACCCTGAGTTGCCTTGAATTTGTAAAGTTTGTAAACTTTTTCTCACATGTTTTTTCCTCTGTGATTGGATTCTGGAGGCATGCGAGGAAAACAAAACTTTTTTCATGAAGTCAAGGTAACATGGGGTGATGAACATTTTGTAGCTGAAGTATTCTTAAAGAAAAGTCAGTGAGATATTCATGAATCCTTGACTGTTCAACCTGGACCTTGATAATTGATGTTACTTATCCCTTTGAGCGTACAGTACCTTGGGACACCTTGGTAGCAAAGTGGTTAAGGTGCGTGCCATGTTCTCCCAGTGTCCCCAGTTTAGTTGTGGTTGTGGTCCTTTGTTGCAGGTCATACCTCTGTCTCTCCCCTTGTTTTCCGTCTTCCTCTACATTGTAGTGTCCAATAAGGCAGTGGTTCCTAACCTTTTCTTGAAGATGTGACACCCCTATACGATGAACTCAAGACATTCGTCAAATCAAGCTCTAGTGAAAGTTCAGTCAGGTAGACAATACCTTTCATGCTCAGGCTGTACGTTTTCTTCCTCACCCCACTACTCCTTGCACGCATGCTCTCTCACCATCTCTGGGTGTCACTGTCTGGGTTTGTCAATTGATCATCAGTTGATTTATCTTGCTGCCGCTCAGATGTCCCCCAATCACAAAATATCTCCCTCTGGTGTCCATACGCCAAAGACTTCTGTTAAATCTTAACCAGCATAAACGTTAAGCTATTTCAGCCATTACTTTTAGCGAACTAGTTTCAACTGCGTATTCATATATTAACTCTTTCAGTCATTTATTTGTTACTTTTAGTTAGCAAACTGTTTAATCTGTATCTTCATTATACTCTTAGCTTCTTTTTAACCATTTATCCGAGTTTTTAGCCAACTGTTCAGACTTCTTAGCTCACTTGCTAACCACTTTTCCTGCAATCAACACATTGCATTCAAGTTACAGCTCACTCAATGTATGTTTTTTTTTTTTAAATGTTCAAATCAAATTGTTATTTAGATGTTTTTTAAATTAGCTGAACAACACTGCAATATTTCCATTGCCCAATTTGTAATCGCAGAGGTACCGCCTAGGGTACAAATACCCTTTGTTGGAAATCACTGCAATAAAGGCAAAAAATGCCAAAAAGGTAACATTAAAACCTGAAAATAATTGAATCTTTTAAAAACAGATAAAAAAGTGCCAGGAAGCAATCATGCAGATACCATTAGCAACTCTGTCATGGAACGATACAGTGCAGTATGCAGAAAGTATTCAGACACCACTGAGCTCCATGTGACACGCAGGATTCTGTGTACTGTCTATCTTTTGTTCGTCCCCTAACTTCATAGCCAGAGCACTACTAAACCATCAGCGTGCTGTTTCAACATGAGGTATGCACTGGAATGAGAGAGACAGAGAGAGAATGAAAGATCAATATGTAACAGGGCCTTGTAGCCTTTTTGATTGCTCCATTGTGAAGGAGATTATCTTGGCTAAATGACAAACTGAATTGGCGGCATCTGAATCTCAATTAATGAGCCGGTCACACAGAGGTATTTCAATAAAAAAGAATTTAAAATTGTTGTCTGCTTTAATTGTTTTGCACTGCTCCATCAGTGATTAACAACAACAAAAGGATCACTGGAGGATAGTTTGCAAATCTGTGGTGTTTTGAACTCCATTTCATTTTTGAAAATGAACCTGCTTTTCATCAGCAAGTCGCTGTAATGATTCATCTTTGGCAGCTGCACAGCACGAAGGTGCGCCCATGGTGTAGTTTGGGTTTACTGACACCTGCTGGTGGAGAGATGAGTGTGTCTGTTTCAGAGTGAATATGACGATGGGCTCTGCCCTATCAATGTAAAATGAACACACAAATCATTTTACAGGCCTCTGGCAACACATTTTTTCTTTATTCAGAGTAAGATGTGTCAACATCCAGCATGACAAAAATTGTACAAAGTTCACAATTTATAAATGAAATATCACAGCAACTTGTGATCTCACACATTTATAGCAAAATTAAAATGTCAACAAATCCATGCTGTGTAGTACAAAAATAAATCAAACTTCAGTTCCACAGAGAGCACAATAGTTTATACAAAATCCTGTCTTTGTTAATGGTCACTGAAAACAATCTCAAAATGAACTGGCTCAAATAAAATAATAAACTCTGATGAATTCACAATAATTTATATGAAAAGTCAGCTTTCTAAATATGTGACGACCTTTTTGTGTTCCCTATAGATAGTCACAGATAACTCTATTCAGATTTGTTATTTATGTACCAACATCAGATGAGCAGCCGGTTTGTGCTTTAAAATCCCTTTTCCCTTTTTACTGATAATGAGAATTAATTCAAAAACTGGTACTAGCTATTACTCTACTGAAGCATTACTATATTGGCAAAAAGCTGCAGACACGATGCTGTGGAAAAAGGCGTATGCAGTCATGGATGATGGGTAGTAGAGTCCTGAAAGAGGACAGTAAAGTACAATAGATGAGATTCAGTCAGGTGACGGACAAGCACCTTTTGCATTAGCTCTCGAAAAGGCAATTCTGAACATGATCGCTAACAACTAGAACAACAGAATGGAGGGGTGCATACAGTCAGGCATATGGGCACGACGCTGGATTGTATCACCCCTCGAAGGTCTCGTTTCACCATTTCTTCAGCTTTTTTTAAAACCTTGAATTGATTGACTATTTAATCCTTTGTACAGTGATTAGATATAAAGTGCTGCTGGGGGATAACTTCATCTTCCTAAAACATAGCAAAAAATGAAAGAACAATGTTTTTACACTTGATAATAGCCTACAGTATAACTGCTATGGTTATAATCATCCTCTTCTCTGATTTCAAGTCCCTGTTCTTCCTCTCTCAGTGGTACTAAATCCACGCCTACAGTGGCTCCAAGCAGTTGGTTGCTCCAATCGTGTGCCAAAGAGGTCATCTGGAAAATTGCACGCCGCCGTACGTAAGGATAATATCTTCAAGGACAAGTGCAAATAGTCTACTGGCACATAAGTGGGGACAGTGACCCTGTAAGTCCCGCTGTCATACTCTATAAATACTCTTTACAAAACCCTCTGAAACCCTCCTTTTAGGCTCTCGGGTACTGCTTTTAGTTTCTGTAAGAACATCAAAACATGGAAACGAAGGTGTCCCTGTGCAAAATTGTACAGAAAAAAAGTGGAACTCATATACTTTCGCTTCTAAAACTCAATGTCCAGGTTCCCTCCTCTTTTTTAAAAAGACTTTTTGTATTAAAAGATTTGTATAAAAATCAATATTTTACATAGGCTATATTAAAAAGATTCATGTTACCCCGCTATGCTTATAAACAAGAAATTGCATATACCCAACCTTTTTTTTTTTCCTTTGCAGATTGCATCCCGTACCGACAAAACAAATGATTTAGTTATTATATTGCTGAGACATTTCTTGACCCTAGCAACACAAGTCTTGGAATTGCGCAGATTTGATACTAGAAAGGCTAGAATGTGGTCTCTATAGGTCATTGTCTTTACACATTGTTTCTATTTGAGATTAGTTAAGGATGAGCATGTGAACATGCATGCACCGCACAGATGTGTTCCTCTAGGAATTAATTGGCTCTCCTAGATAATGGGATTTCCACCATCGGGTTTCCGTGTAATGATGTTTACAATATAACTATTCATACATACATTCATACATACATCAGGTCAGTATCCTCTCCGGATTCATTTACAGCACCAATTATAAATGCCCCCACCTACAGCTAAACATCTTTTTTTTTCCATCAAAACAAAACACAAACGTTTCTCAAGCATTGTCAGAAAATAAAGCGATCCGCAAACCAGTTCTTGCTCTTGAACAATCTACACGCAAGAAGAAGAAGAAGAAGAGAAGAAGAAAAAACATCTAAAATCATCGAGTCCAAAATCATCCAGTGAGGAGAAAAATATGTAGCTTCCTCCTTGCTTGTAGTTTTTTTCATTTTTATTTCACTGTCCAGTTTTTTTTTCATCTAAAATGCTTTTTTGTCAAGCAATAAAAAGAACTCACGTTCCATTATCATTAGCTTACTGTTCAGAAATATACACTAAAAATGTGCATACATGAGCAGCTAGAAACATTACATGACACTATGTCAGCTCATATGAAAACGTACAAAATGTGAATGTCCTCAAAAACTATTTTGCCATTTACTCTTTTATGTTCTTCCTCAAAGCAAGGCCCAAAAAGAAAAGAAAGAAAGAAAGAAAGAAAGAAATTATCTCGAGGTCTTTCTACGCATCACACCTCTTTTTTTGAGAACAGAATTGAGAATATATAACACTATATAAGTTACTGCACCGAACCATCACTGCCTGTTTGTATGTGGATTTGATACATCAGCCACACCTGCTGGGGGAACAAAAATCTCCCTTTGCTCAATGGTTACACTTGAATCCCTTGAACTGCTTGCTTGATGTTTTCCAACAGAGCTTTGTTTTCTGGACTCTGGTACTGGTCTTGGTTTGTGTACATGTCTGTCAGAGTGGTGACGTAGGCGTCAAAGTTCTGCTCGCTTATTGGCTCCTGTAGGACCACAGACACAACATAGTGGCCATTAGAGGAAAACAGAGGTGACAGAGGATTTAAGATGTCTCTAATCTTCCTATAGAATGTGTTGTGATCTAAATGTCAACATTAACTTTTCTGTAATGTTAAATTTCACAATTTGTTATTCAGTTTCTTTTAAGGGACAGTTCACCCTAAAATAAATAATACATATAGTTCTTCTAGCGTGAGGTGCCGAGTGTTGGAGATATCGGCTGTACAGATGTCTGCCTTTTCTCCAAACTAATGGAACTAGATGGCACTTGGCTTATGGAAAAAGCGCCAAAAAGTACATTTGACTCAACAGCAATGTCTCTTTCCAAAAATCATGACCCGGTTACTCAAGATAATCCACAGACCTTGTTGTGAGCAGTTTCATCTAAGGATGATTTTCTTTCTTGCCGACCCTATCACCGCGCATCACACAAGCATACAAACAAGGTAAACGTCTCTACAGCTGATATCTCCAACACTCAGCAACTCACACCAAAACAATCTAGACTGATAAACAGCACTACAGGTAAGAGGAGAAATATGTGTTTCATATTTGGGGGTGAAAGTATGTCCCTTTAAAATGAAGTCATCGACTCACTTGCTGGTGCATCTGTAAGCAGCTGTTATTCCTTAGAGGAGGCTCTTTGTGTGCCAGTGGTTTCTATGGAAGCAAAGGATGGACACATTTCTTTTAGCTCGCTTTGAGAAGCAAAGTTGTTGTTCTTACATTTAAACACTAGGTGGAAGTATTTGATATACAGCCAGACAGAAGAAATTAACTGGAAAACAGAAGCTGGACATAGATGAAGACATACAGTATAAGGCAAGACAAACAGAGCCAGGCCAGCCCATGTAATGGTGTCAGAATGGCACAATGGTTACAAGGAGGAAAAATTCTAAGTATCAGGGACTTTTTATCAGAACAACAGCTAGAATATAAAAGGATGTGATTATAAAAATAGCTTGCCATTTAGACAGGATTCTTAACTGTAATTTATTTGTTTGTCGATGAATGTTAACTTATCCATCATGCAAGAGGGTAACATGAATGAATGGCATAGTGAAGGATGAAAAACAGGATAACAGCGTGTGCTACTATGAAACTCAGAATGTAATCATTTTTACTTTTTCTTCAAGAGCCAAATTTTTTTGCAACACACTTTACAAAAAAGCCTTCTATCATATTAGCACAAAAAACCTCACTGAAGAGCCTACACCATTGTTTAACCTACACCATTGACGGGTGCTGTAGTTGGAGTCAAAAAAATGCCCAATCAAACCTCATTTCCCAACTCCCCCTCACTATTTGGAAAGACAAGCAATGCTCCACATTTTAGACTAAGCATGCACAATAGGCTGTGGTTAAATACACAAATAAATGAGTAAGCTGCTATAATGCTACGGTTAGCTATGTTCTGCAACTTGCCGGCTTGCCGTTCCTGGTGGCCCTTACCATATGAGGGAGCTGGACATTAGCTAAACTGTTAATCAGTGACTGGCTGAGGTTGGCCAGCTCATGCAGGAGAGATTCATTTTGCTGTTCAATCACCTTGTTTTCCTCCTCTATGGACTTCAGGTTGGACTCCATTGTTGTGATCTGAGGAGAGGACGGGCGGATGACAGGATGTTAAGAGCACAGCTTTGTATTCACATGGCGAGTGCGCACCGCTGCTGACTCAGATATACAGAAACACAGGAGCAGACAGGACGTGACTTACCTGTGTTCTGAGTTTGATCATGTCTGCTTCCACTTGTGAATTTGATTCACTTATATCTTTGATTTCTTCATCCAGCTGTTTGATCTCCTCTTCATGCTCCAGTCCTACAGAGGAAGAGCGGCATTAACACTGACACATTACTGCAAGGCCTCAGTCATAAATTAGATTAACAGCCTTTATGTTGGACTGAAGTAATTAAAAATGACACAATATGACTGTGTGGCTATGTCAGAATTCTGCTGGACACTGTGTGTGACTGTCTTCACCTCTACAATACGACTGGGGCAGGTCATTTTAGCTGATTAAGACTCAACAATCCCTCAGACAAATTACATTATGATCCTGTCACATCCCTTTATGAAGTGTTGAAATACACTGCAGTCAAGGGTGAAGCGTTCGCAAAACAGATGGAGCACACAACTACAAGCTAGTCCAGATATTCCATGTCTGATAACTGCAGAGTCCAGCCCTGTTCTTCTAGATTGGAGCCACTCTTCTCATTATTTACACCCTACCCCTGAATGGCAGTTCATCTCCAATGTAAGCCTTTGTTCAGACAATGCTCTCCACACATGCCCTCCTGATTGGTTTATTATCTGAAATTGGAACTTTGCTCAGCAAATCATTCCATGTCCACATTCCTGATTGGCTGTATTGTATGGATGAGCGGTAGCTGTAGTTACCGTTGCTGGCACGTTGCTGCTTTATTGTTAGCATTTCCACCCCGGAGAGCCTGGCTTTCCTCATGGCGGAGGTGGCACGTGGACAACCCGACAAACTGAAGGCAGCAACAAGGAGAGGAAGCATTGTTTCAGTATATTCCACACACGAGACAACTGCTGGATTTTATATATAGGAAGGATGGGAAAAAGTATTCCACTAAAGAAATACTTCACCTGCAAAAGTTACTCATTGCATGTTGCCTTGGATTAATGAGAAAATTGTTTTCTTGCATGCTTCCTTGGTGAACGGAGAATCCAAAAAGGTGAACATTTGCCATGAAGTTATCAGGGTCCACATTAACAACAGAAAAAACATTTCAAAAAATCTGTTGGCAAACTCTAACTCAACTTGTGTAGTATAAACCAAGTCTAATTTATCTTTCCAAACATGCACTGGCTTGCCTTTTTTGGGATGCTCCGTAGTTTTTCTCATGAATTCTGGGTAACGTGGTGAGTGATTGATATGCAATTGTCATTTTGTGAGTAACATATTTCGTTAATGGCAGTCTCACAGAAAAGTCAAACGTGCTTTATTGTTGAGAGTTTGATGGAAAGACTGATAGCACATAAGTTCCCTATACCCACCTCCGATGTGTCAGGAAGCTGCCACTAACGTGACCCGAGCCGTCGCAGCCCGGCGTGGGGCAGGACATGCCCTCTGTTTTTCCAGACTTCCATGTGAACTGGATGCCATTTAAGTAGCCGTCCTTTTGTCTCTTGGCTGCTATGGGGCATCCCGATGCACTTCTGTGGGATGCATACTTCCCTGTCACGTGCCCCTGGCCATCACAACCTGGGACTGGACACCTGGAGGGACAGAGTGTAATGTTCTTAGAGAAGACTCTCTCAACAGTTTAATTCACTTTCATAATTTATCTATTCAACCACAATCTTCATTTGCTTACATATTCAAAGTTGATAACACTGTCCTTAATTTATATTGAAGACATTAGGGCTGGCATGATATGCTTAGCTCCCAATTTGATACTCTGATTGATATGTTTGATATGTATTGCTATATTTTAATATTGCGAATTTCCAAGTACTGTGATTTAATATTATCATTTATGGTGATTTTTGTACAAATTTTGAACACTTGACCAAGGGAAAAAAAGAAATCATACTCCTATTGAGAATTATATCATGAGGCATATTTCAAAAAAACATTTTCAGTCAATGTCTGATCCCTAACTGCCCTGACTCCCTAGCAGATCAGCAAACTTGAAATGAACTGTTGAATTTGCAAGGGCGTAGATTTCGTTTCATCATTGGGGAAGAAATTTTAAAGCCACAGTGTGTAGGAATTTCTCCCACCTAACGTTGAAATCATATATTGCATTCAAACAGATGGTGCACTCTAGCGCCTCACTGTTTCAAACACGTATTGCAACAACGGTAGCCGCTGTGGACCAAAAAGCTATGATAACACTGATGAAACCATGTCACCCGATACTACATGGAGTATTCATTCAGGCTCCTACACAGACACACGCGACGCGAGTTGACAAACCCCCTCCTCACCATGCTGGCTGTGTTCACAACGTAGGACTGTTGGGGCGGATGTAAATTGAAACAAACCAATCACGTCTTGTCCTTTGACAACTGACAAGTGGCTCAACCTCACACACCTCATCCCTCTCCTCGCATTACTGCGCCACTAACAGCTGTTAGTGGCCAGCAGCACTACTGCCGCATAACAAAGTCCCACTCTTTGAGCATAATGCAGGATCATGTATTATGCAGCTTCACAGGAGACGGAATCCTCGTCGCCAAGAAAGTGCAAAAGGGAATCAAAAAGGCAGCGTGACCGGCGAATTAAAAAAACAAGGGTCAGCATTAGGGTTGCCTTTCCCAGGTGGAGAGAGCTGCTGAAGTTAGAAAGGTTATACAATCACAGGCCAGCGCTAGCAGCGGCTAACAGCTACTAACAGTTAACAGCAGCGCAGTGATGCGAGGAGAGGGATGAGGCTGTTAGCGACTGGCCGCTTCGTTCTGTTCTGTTAATTCTCCGGTCACGCTGCCTTTTCTATTCCCTTTTGCGCTTTCTTGGCGACAAGGATTCCGTCTCCCATGATGCTGCATATGCATGATCCTGCATTATGCTCAAAGAGTGGGACTTAGTTTCAAATGTGCCAGGGTAGTAGCGAAGCGCCTCTTGCTCCTCTCCTTCGGCTCCTCAGTCACGCAGTGCTGGCCTGGCTCTCAACGAAAACGCCAAAGGCAGTGCTGTATGTCCCTTGCTGGTGGGTGTATTCTCAAAATGGCGAAATGTAATGGAACCCCAAAGACGACTTACCCGCACAATGTACAAACAAATCCGAAATTCTCCTTTTATGAGAAGTCAGATTATTGGTGGAGGTAATAGTACACCAGTGATGACATATTTATGAATGCAGACATCAATTTTTGCCAATAAACAACTGAAAATGTTACACAATGTCCCTTTAAGCATATGTTGTAACACATAAATATAACATCTAAATACTGAGGGGGAAATCTACACCTATGTAAATTTTAATTACATTGATTCAGGCATTAAAAACTTAATGAAAAAAAAAAAATATATATATATATATATAGAAACTTATGTGAATCCATTTTTTCCCAACCCCTTGGAGACATCATCCTTTTTCCCATCAAAGAGTGACCTACTGAGTCTTTACTAGCTCTCTGGTATACCCTTCAGTCTGTTTGGCTCCTGAGTACTAAAACACCATAGACTGTATGTGCGGATATCATTTTTCTGGTTCCCTCTATCTCTTTTGCTTTGATATAAACAAAGATACCATCATCTTATTTAAAGCTGTCCCAGTGGCAGTCTTATCACAGTCTTGGAATGCTGACAGTGCATCAACACCATGCTAATCAGATGCAATGAGGCAGTAAATTATTCCAAATGTCACAGCTCGCAAAATGGATTATAGCTAAAGCTAGCTACAGTTGTGAAAGTATCAGTTCTGTCTGTAAATAGCAGCTACCTGGTGTTATATCAGCTTTGTGGCTTTTTGACTGCAAATAAATAAATAAACAAATAAAAAACAGGGAGCATCACATGCACTGCTGTGAAACACAGTGTGGTTTTCTTGCATTTGAGATTTTTCCTCCGGTGAATAAAGATCAGAAGTCACAGGAATTAGCTTCACTAATATATCCACTCAGGCTCCCGAACCTTAACCAAGAGTGGTCGGGACTGCGTTAAATTCCAGCAAGCAATTCCATCCTACACCTCCAGCCCAAATCGTCCTTTCTCATTTTCATTATCTACAGTCTTAATGGAGTATGACAGTCTCGACATAATATTTAGTTTTATGTAAATTTTTCCTTCTCCCCCTTGACATACATACACCATTGTGCCAAAAAGCTAGATTATAGATCAGACAGATTTTTGTTCTTTATACGAAAATATTTGATTACATCTCCATTTTACAAAAAAGGCTTTATATCTATCTCCAATAGTATGTAAGCCATTAGAATATCACAGTTTTGATACAGTTGTTTTTCCAATAGAGATAACGGGACTAGGGCTGTCAAAATTACTCAAAAATGACGTTCGAATATTTCTTCTAAAAATAACTCATATGTTCGAACCATTCAATTTTTTTTTTTTCGCATTATGTCCACAAGAGGGCAAACTAATACAAGGAAACATACTTGTATATGTATTAATACAAGGAAACATAACTACTTGTAGGTATTTTTTATTTCACCATAAACGTCTTTGAAAACATTTACATACCTACACATTAAAACACATAAAACAATTATCTTTAACATTACGTTATAAACGACCGTGGACCTCTTGCCCCCCCCCCCCCCCCCCGCTCGCAAATAGGACAGCTGCAGTGGTGTTTTTTCCCTCCACAATCGAATATCAATTTTCACATTCGAAGGTCCTTTTTTTTTTTCAAATTCGAATTTAAATTCGAATTTAGAATATTTGTTGACAGCCCTAAACAGGACTGTGGCATAAGGTAGAGAATCTCTGAACATAGTGAGACAGTTTGTACATGTTTTTATATGTTCTATTTGTTTAATTGCGACAGAATATATTATGTTGTATGTCTGGTCTTTGTTACAATATTTTGTAACAGTGGGTTAAAATTTAATCATACCACCTCCACACAATCCTGAGTACAGAATGAGAAGCAAGGTGTAGAAAACAGCATGACCCCGGACTTATTGCAGTCAGTTGTGTAGCCTGATCATTTTGAATATGATCTGCATACTGTAAGGATGCTGAGGGATCATTCAGCACTGCCAAATATTGTTTCCATGAACCCATTCCTTACCACTGCTCTTAACATCCACCATCCACTGTCTTTTCCGATACTAACACTGGGGGGGCCAAGAGCAAACATTTTTAATTTGCAAATGCAGATGCAAATGCTTCCTTGCCATTCTTTTCCAACCTTTCTAAAGTGCAGTACTTGTTTGCTGAATGTTTGTGTCCCAGTACTGGTGATGTGTTTGGGTAAGCTACATATGAATCAACTGATTTATAGAAAATCTGGTAACTGGTTGATTCTCAACTTCACATTTAAATTCCTTTTCAAACTCTTTGTCCATCACTCTCACTATTTAGAACAAAGGCTTAAACCTTTTTAGGCTGCAGGGTAAATTGAATCTCAACACTGAATTTAAACTGATGAAAGCAGCCTGTAACATTTGATTCTCTACAGATCTGTGAATTATTTTGCACGATGACGTTGATGGTATAAGAAATATTGCTCTAGAAATGTCTTCACATTATTGCTAGCTTCTCCCAGGACTGCACCTTTCCTCATCCTCTTCAGAAAGTACTTTGGACACCAGTTCAAGCCATAAATGTCTCAGCTGCCTGAGTCACATATCGGCTCACAGCACACTTCATCAGTGACCTGAGAGCCAAACGGGTACAACCTGGTAACAGATCCAGAGCTGTGCTGTGCATCCACCAGTCTGTGATGAGAGCCTCATGTGTGCTATGTAACAGTTCAGAAAAGCCAAACTGACTGCCATCCAAAATTGCATCATGTCCAGCATGCAGAGTCTAGTAAGATGTTGTGTTTAATGCAACACTGGCATCACAACAGGTTAGGGACTGTACGAAAATGACTGGGGTTGGGAGGGGGGCAGAACCACATGTTTCATGCTCTAAAACTTCAAGACCCTTCCCTCAATTTTGATTTTTGATTTGTTGATAAAAAAAAGAAACCACTTCAACAATCAAACTAGTTTTATTCATTTTTTCATTTCATGTGCTGGTTCCAGCTGCTCAGATGTGAGGAATTGATGGTTTTCTTTAACCTATATGATAATTCAATGAATATCTTTTGGTTGGACAAAATAAGACATTTGAAGATGTGTACTTGGGCTGTGGGTAAATTATAAAGGCACATTTTTTAAATACAGTATATTATATATTAACCAGTTAATCAAGAAAATAATCAGTAGATCAACCATCTAACCACGACTAACTGCTCTCTGTATTCTAACATGCCACTGTTTACCCTCTCTTGAAGTAGCTCTCTGTAGATCCCTCTGTTTTAAGTAATTTTAGACCCATCCCTTAGCTGTCCTTTTTACCTAAGATATTAGAAAAACTTGTCTCTAATTAACAGTTTTCTTTTATGAACAATCAAATTTCTAAAAAATTTCAATCAGCTTTTCGCTCTCAAGGCAGCACCGAGACTCTGGTCAAAGTCTCCAATGACTTACCGCATGCCATCAACAAAGGCCTGTACATTTTAATCCAATGTTCCCTAATCTCAGCATTTGACACAGTGGACCAAATTGTCTGAATCAACCACCTGAAAAACTTTGTTGGCATCAGTGACATGGTCATGCTTGGAGATGCCTCTCCCTCCATCCTTTCTTTGGTGGGGTTCCTCAGTTGTCTATACTGGGTCCCCCCGTATTTACCATATGCATGTTACCACTGGAGCTTATCGTGTGTAGACACACAGTGGGATACACTTTCATTGTTATGCAGATGATAAGCAACTCATGTCCCTTTGAAGCTGAGCACCACCGATGTTTCTTATTTTATGTCCAAAAATTTCCTGCAATTGAATCACTCTGAATCAGAAATATACATGTAATTACCCCCACCAGTCCCAACGCTAGCAGCATTAACAATATTTCTTCTGGTCTGGGTGTCTTCTCTAATAATGTAAAAAGGCAGCCTGGTTGTTACTTTTGATGCTGACCTTTGATGCTTAGGTGACAGAATTGGTGCAGTCCTGCTATGCCCAACCAAGACATTTGGCTAAGATCAGGTAATTCTTTTCTTTTGCAGTTTAAAAAAAGTCTTGCATGCTTTTATCTCCTCCAGAGCGGACTATAGCACCACACCTTTCTCAGGTATCAGCAGGAGAAACATCCAAAGACAAAATGCTGCTGCTAGTCTTTAAACTCGTACTGAGAGAAGTGAGTACATCACATCAATTCTTGCTGCGCTTCACTGGTTACCTGTGAGTTTTGAAATTGATTTTAAGATTTTACTGCTTGTTTTTAAAGCCTCGAATCATCAGGCTCCTGCCTATATCTGTGATCTGCTAGCTCCCTATCCTCATTGCTGCTTGAGATCATCCAGCAAGGCCCTACTAATGCTTCCAAAATTGACTTGTCACAAAAGGGACTGGACCTTTGCTTTGCCGGCTCCTCATCTGTGGAACTCCCTGCTTGGATTTACTATACTATTTAAAGTATATATCCTCTTTATATCTTGTAAGTTCTACTTTTTTTTATGTAAAGCACTTTGCAATTATGTGCTATAAAGGTGCTATAAACATTAAGTTATTATTATTACTATTATCATCGAATAGTTGTTAGTTGCAGCCTTAAATAATATAATAGTTGTATAAGTATAAATATGGGAAAAAAGACCCTCATATGCTCTCCCTAAGAAGGCAGACTACCCTCCCTTTGGAAAAAACCAACCAAACGTTGCTTCTGCTTTTTACAGCTCCGCTAATAATTTTTGTACAGTCCCTTAGTGTTAAGGGTTAGACCGGGCCTCCTGGCATGAGAGCCAGTGCAAGTTATAAGAGAACACTACCCCATGACAGAAAAAGTCTCCAATAATGAATGATCATGCAAAGGCCCTGATCTCTAATCTGAAAAGTGCACACAAACAAAGATTACTGACCCTCCCTCTGAGCATAATAAGCTCAAGGGAAAGAGTGAAAATGACAAGATCATCATCCCTAATCCAAATAAGGGTATTTGAAAGATCAACAGGGGGAGTTTAATTACTCCCTTTACTTTCAAGAGAGAGTTACAGCCACCATGTCTTCCTCTGAACCCAAGAGACTTTACTCATCTCTTTAAGTTCCTTACTAGTTTCCACGCCTCAAATAGTGAGTCAAAAATATTTCTCAAAGATATTTTAATGTCATCAGAGCATACTGACAGGGCTACCTTTGGCAAACTCTCCTCAGACTCCACAGAATGATTGGGGTTAGATCGAGAATGGCCAAAGTGTGTTATTTGTGCTCTGCACCACCAGAGAAATCAATGCAGCTGCAGGGCTGAGGCCAGAGAAGCCCATTGTGGGATTTAGGTAGAGTCCAATCAATCTCTCTCTGCCTCTATCTCTCCCTCTCTGCCCGCCTCTCTGTCTTTCCTTACCTGTGTGTCTGCAGGAGTTCACCAGAGACTGCAGAATCTCTAAACTGCTACAACCTTGCTCTTCTGAAGTTTCTCCTGCACCTTTAGATTTGGGCTGAAACTTTACACTCATACCGCATTTGTCTTGTCAGGGCTAATACTGATTTATACCTGCTTGCATCAGTGCACTCAAAGAGCAATGTAATGATCAGAAAGCAGCACATTGCTCTTTTGTTCCCATTCACGCTGCTTACTTGCATCATTATAAAACAGACATAAATAATGTGATAAAGTATATTTCACATGGGAAATGCAAAGTAAGCAGTGAATAGTTAGCAGTGTTGGCAGCAGGAGGAGGAGTTTCAGTTTCAGGGTTTTAAACGGAGACAGAAGACTGATGATCAGTGTCTGTACTGTACCTGATAGGCTCCTGGTCCTCCTTGTTCTCTTTACTGTGGATGATCTTTATCCCACTTTTCCTGGCCCGCGGACACCCTGAGAGACTGCAGATAAATGACAGTGTTACAAAGTGGAAGCACACAGTGTGTGTGTGTGTGTGTGTGTGTGTGTGTGTGTGTGTGAGAGAGAGAGAGAGAGAGAGAGAGAGAGAGAGAGAGAGAGAGAGAGAGAGAGAGAGACAGAGAGACAGAGAGAGATGGGGAGAAAAGTAGAAGCAGAGCAAAGTTTACGTAAGGTCAATTTAGGATGTATGCGAGACAGAGAAGAGAGAGAATAAAGAGAAAACAGGGGGGGGGGTGGTTCATGTGTGCAGAGTGTGTGTTGTACCTTCTGTGTGAGGCGTAGTTGCCAGTGATATGTCCCGAACCATCGCACCCTGGTGTCGGGCACCTGGGGCAGAAAACACAAAAAAGGGCTCAGGGCCTACAGCAAAAGTTCAGCATCTTGAGGATAATTTACCCCATGTGGTGCATATAATTTATAGCTTCTACAGTTGTTGTTATTATGCCCACTGCCTACTGAATGTGACAACACAGATGCAAACATTGACTTCACTATGGTTATAATTAGAGTGCAAAATAGTCTATGATAATTGGTAGCGGTCCTGTGTCATGCATGCTGGGCTAGGACAGACAGGGATTACTGTGCTATATATCAGCCACTCGTCTTTAAATAGCTTTACAACAACACCATGAAATTAAACATCCTATAGTTTGTGAAAAATATCAGTGGACACAATTACAAAATGTGAGGACCTTTTCTAAAATTATCCCCAAAATAAAAGTGAGCATATATGGTCCATATATGATGTGTATGCCTAATGCTATTTTTATTAATGTGACGGTTGGTTTAAAAACTTTTTTTTCTTCAGAAAAAGAAAGTGTTCTGTGTATGGATTGTTTTATGTTGTTAAACTTGAATTATACTTTTCCAATATACTGCAGAGAGGCTGGAGGCTATACATTTGGCTATATTCATATATATTGTTAATTGCACAGCTATGGCAGGCAACTTAGGTATTATCCATGCTAGGAACTTTGGCACCAGCAAGATAAGGGAGACTGTCCTCCCCCAAAAACAACCACATGGTCATTTGTACAAGCAGCTTACTACAACCTATAATATTTATTGCTAAGTGGCGACCTCTAGCGGCCCTAGTAATTATGACGGAAGCAAAGACGGAAGTCAGGTGACATAGTGTAGAGAGCCACAATAAGGAGGAGGTTGGGGTGGATGGATGCGTCAAACACACACCAGACTTTGCCGCGGGAGACTGCTGTTAATGTCACATGTTAAACCAAAAGTCAATTTCTATACTCAAGTTAGCTAATCTTATGACATGTAAGTTACCGAAATAACTACAAATAACTTGTAAATTATGTAACCTACTTATTGTAACCAAAACCATGAGCCTTTCCTAAACCTAACCAGCTAGTTTTGTTGCCTAAACTTAACCAAGTAGATCTGGTGCCCATGTGTTTAAAACTGTAGCCATCTTATATGTGGTTTAAAAAGTCATTGGCAAATGACCTATTCTGTCATTTATATATGAAGATGTGTTCATCTCCTGCCACCTGTAGGGACGATAATTTAGGAAAAGCTCCCATGGGTTGTTTTACAGGGTAGGAACAAAGGACCTATGTGGCTGAATGGGTTGAAGGACTTGTTGGATATAAAGCACATTTGCTCCCCGTTCATTGTTAGTTATCTTTTCCTAAACATTTCGACATTAAATTAACTTACCGGTTTAAATTTTAACCCCTCAAAAATGTGATTATGAGGTTTTCGGGGGGTCTTAGGTATAAGTACGGGGCTCTGAGATCCCCTGACATATTTCACACGCAGGTTTTTGATTGATACATTATATAAGAATAAGGCAATTTTAAAATATTTTTCTTAAAGTCTTTTAGCATGAAAAGAAACTATGTGTTAGTCTACTCTGACCTCCTTAACTGCCTGTGGCACTCCTGTTGGTTCCTACCAAAAACATAAATCTTTAAAATTGATCATAAATATATTAAAAAAGCTAAAAGAATCTGCTACAGCTGAGCGCTGTAGTTTTTTTTAGCAAATCGGAAAAAATTTGTTGTGGACTATTTTCAGCTGCGAATTAATCCACAATTAGTGTGGATTCGGGGATGGTGTATGCTGGATTGAGTAAAAATAAACTACAGTGTGTGTGTTCATGGTAATAAAGGAACATGTCACCCAGTGCAACAGTGTGGCTCACTGATGTGTTTTTATTAGTGTTTGGACAACAGTGGAGCTCTATGGCACAGAGGAATAAGCTATTTATACTGTTGTGTTGGACACTAAGAATACTTGTTAAAAGGATCGATGCATTGTTGGTTTGGGTCTTTTTGAGGGATTTGTTGACAACATAAATATATGGAATATCACCAGGCTTGAAATAGTTTTCCTTAAAAAGCAGGGAAATAAAGCTCCATGGCTCCATATATGAGCAGCACATCGTCTCTATCCATACTGTGTTCATTCCCGCTTTACTAACACTAATAAGATTGACCTTGGCAGAATGAGCAAGACATACAAATCATACAAATATGAGTGAATCATCTCACGCCTTACTTGAGCTCTTGCGCGTTGTTGGCCAGCATACTTCGAATGCTTTTATCAGCTAAAGGACAACCTGAGAGACTGAAAAATACACCAGTGGAACATTAGTTACACCAGAATGACTAGTCACCCCCAACCACTGTAACACAAAATAATCTTTCAGACTGCACTCGTCTCTACACTCAGACATACACAAACACATGCATACATAAAAAATCAACCAGGAAATGCAAAAAAGCCATGATGCAAGTGCAGGGAGTTGATTTAATTAAGTTAACCCTCTGAGTATTTGTATTTGTAACAACGAGGAAGTCTTGTTTTGGTGCACAGTGTGTTCAAACAGGACTGAGTGAATTAAAATGAAGACATGGGGTTGTTTCCAAGGACTAGTTGGAACTGTGAGCTTTTTCAGGGGAAATCTTATGTACTTGCAGCCATGTGCAGCCTCCGCACTGATATCATTCAGTCCTTGCAGACTCACCTCACACGGCAACACTCAACAATTCTGCTTAAGTCTTCTTACTGTGAATGGTAAATGCTTAGTCTGCATTGCACTGTTGGAAGGGCCTGGAGGACTGAATAACATCAGCTTAGAAGGCTTTACACCCGGCCCATTGAGAAATAATTTTATCCCAGGGTTCAGCTTAAAAATTAGCATGTATCCAATCTTTAATTAAATTAGTCTCTTTATTTCATGATACCCTTGTTTCAGGATGTCAAGTTGCCAATAGTCAAAGGGCTAACAAATAAGAGAGAAAGAGAGACATTCTGCCTACGGGTGTTTGACAGCATAGTCGAGGTAAGCTGAAAACAATAAAGAGAAATAGACTTAGAATCCACCAGGAGAAAAGGAAGTCACACCTTCGATGTGAGGCGAAATTGCTCGTCAAGTGACCACTTCCATCACACCCCGGTGTGGGACATCTGCCACCGGAAAAATAGATAGATTTATAAGCCCAAAGGGAAGGAGAAGAAAATGTGAAAATTACAGAAAAAAGGGGGCTGTTTCTGATTTTCTTTTTTTCATTGTTGGTTTTCATTGTTTCCAGTTTAGCTTCACTGTCTGTGATTAATATTGTGACTCCTGAGATACAGCTACACTTGATATAGCATGATACTGACAACCAGTGTTGTGTCTTATAAAGATAAAACATCAAAGGAGAGGAAACTGCAATGAAAGCATCAGCAGAAGCTACCACCTCTGAGATCAGTGTGGACAAATGGATAAAGATGTAAATAAAAGTCATATAGCAAAGCTGGCAGCACAGGATGGGGAAGGGAGAGAGAAAGGTTGTCTGAGGTCAACTGGAGCAAAGAGAGGGATGAAAAGAAAAGAAAAGAATAAGGTGAGAGGGGAAAAGCAGAGCATGAGTTGGGAAAGGCAAGTGGGGTGGGGTGGATAGGGGGAACACTGGGGCGTTAGTGAGAATAGGGGGGCTCTTACGTTATCAGGTCCTTCTTACTCTCCTTGCACTGGACATACTTGGGTTTGGGGCTGGGCATGTTCACATCTGTGGTGTAGGAGCGGTCCTCCAGCAGGTCATGGAAGGGGTCCAGATCATCCGGCTGAGATTGGGTGAGAGCCGAGGGAAGGGAGGAGAAAAAGGGGAGGAGGGAGACAGGGAGGGAAAGGGGAAAAAGAGAGATGAAGACAGACAATCTAAACCCTGACTCTAGACAGTGCCATTGGTGATTTGAATTTAATCACCAGGCCCATTTCTTTTGGACAGGAAGAGACCTCTGCAGTTACTTTGGCTCCCAGTAAAAACCTCCTGAATGTTTGGATCTTAAGTTATAAGAGAAAAAAGGCAAATACCGATTAGCAGGTGCTGGGCAAGTGACCCGTCTCCGACATGCCGAACAGCCTAAGAGAACATCTTATTCGTAATGTGAAAGTGCTTTATTCGTTTTTTTATAGGTTTCAATCACTGGGTTCGGTTGTTTTTTAGAGTAGGAGATCTCGGATAGTTTGGCTCACGGTAATAGCCAGGCTCAAGCTGGGCCATTGTGTTTTCGTGTTTTCGTGTCGGCCACTGTAGTTCTCCTACACGCAATCTGCAATCTCACTGCTAGATGTGACAAAACCCTGCAAACTGGACATTTAAAACTAGGAAAATACTTACAATATTCAAGATCTAGGACAATATCCAGTCTCATTTCACAATGATATATTGCCCAGCTGTACATTTTATTTACTGGCACATGATGAAAACTCATATCTTCCAGTTGTCTGTCTTTTTCCTCACACACGCACACACAAAACACATGCACACCTGTCAGACCATAGAGTCTTATCAATTTGAATGCTAATGGTTGAGCCTGTGTGACAATTGAGCCTCACCTGTCAGTCTAACAAAGCTCGAAAATAGAATCTCTGGGAGGAAATAATCACTCAGTGCCAAATGAACAGTGTGTGTGTGTGTGTGTGTGTGTGTGTGTCTGTGCATGTGTGTGCAAGCTCATTTGTGGGTTTGCACATGTTCATAGAGTATTCCTGTGTGCGTGCAAGAACAGAACATTCAGGGAGTTGGCTCGTTCTTTACTCGCAATGCACCAGTCAGTCACAAGATGGCACTGCGGTGTAGTGTCAGACCGCTGCTGGCTGTGTTATGTGGGGCTGTGCTTTGTCTGCAGTGCATGCAGCCAGGGCACGACGGCTGTTGATGCAAATCCTCTTTCCTTTCTTCCATGCTCGCAGTGTATGTACAGTAATGCCCATAAAGAGACAGGTCCAGATACAGCCCAAATTATCCGGCGCTCAAGCTGTCTCGGAGTGCGTGATGCTGGGTCAGCCAGCGAGCTTCTCCAATTAAAGGGAGCGCAGGCTGAGAGGCAGACAGGAAGGAGAGCGACACATGCATACATACAGAGATGCAGAAAGTAGGCTAGGGATGGAACTTGCATATACACGCAGACACACTCCCAAAGAGACATGGGTACACACGCCCATATGAATATTCACATCTCACACACACACACACACACACACACCAAAAACAGACGCGCATGTACTGCACATGCATGCGCCTGTACACACACACGCACACACACTGCACCCAGCAGTGGTGCATTGATTTCCAGCAGTTCTTTGATGAGATGAGCTATTCCGATTCCCTCCCAAGGTGCTACTTTGCATAATTCATTTTGGAGAAGAGCGAAATGTAAAAACAGAAAGCCAGCATGCGGGGAGCATGATACAAACAGAGCAGATACCTCTGTGCATGGCAATGCTGACATCAATTAACATGCAGATTCATTAGGTTTCCCTCAAAAATCCCTAATATGACTTTCTAATGATTCCAAACAGTGAGTAAGACAGGGAGGTAAGGAACCTAGAAGACAATCAGGCGGCAATGCAAATGTTTGACTTGGAGACACTGTGTTGAATCAATGGCTCGGAGGGAAATAATTTGGGCTGAGACACATTGAACAGACAGTAGAAGTAACACATGCCAACTGTACTGTCTATCAGCTTCCAAAACCACAAACTATCATACTACTGCTTTATAATCATCATCAACATCACATCTCTCTCTTTTATTCTTCTCTTCATCAAGCGTCATTATTTCTGTTTCAATCCTGGTATCGTCCTGAACATCTTGAAGGAAATTGAGTATGTGATGGAATATTCGGAGGCACAGAAGATGGCAGCCTTATGTAACCCAATTGCCAGAATAAAGGTTAGCATTATACACTTCTGCAAAGTGATATGTTACACTTGCACCTATTATGTAGCAGATACATTGAAACTTAATGTTCCAACAACCCTGGTGAATGTGTAGGTTTGTTAAGGCAGAAAAGGAAAAGATCACATTTTGGGGAGCAAAATGCTGTCAGGGAAAGCAGCAATGTTTCAGCAAAAAACAACAGTTCTTTGTGCCCCTATTTCTGCTGGAAACTCAGTGATGGATCGCTACAAAACACCCACGTTTGGTGCCGAAAAAGCTGCTGGAAACATAGCGACGGGTCACCAAAAACACCCACATTACATGTCTAAAAAGTATAAAAAAAATACATTCCTTAAAAAACAACTGGCAGGTGTCTTGCCTACGTTGGTGTATGTTTCACGTATACAAATGCAACAGTCATGGTTTGTAGAAACGTACAATGCCAACATTTTCTTGTGGCGACTAGGTTGCCTTAAAGGTTAAAAATCTGTGTCTGTATGAATAAGAAAGATGACACACTGTGTTATGCTTTATATAGCACACTTTATAATACTTTTAAGGTGACTCAACCTTGACAGGCTACATTTAAAAGATACTGAGTGTTTAAGTTCAGGCAGCAATCTACCCTTCTTGCTGAAAAAGTGATACATAGCATACACATGTATATATCTGGCCACACTCAGACATCAGTGGTCAAATGAATTTCCAGCATTGTCCTTGTAATTTTCTCCTTTACCTCTTTCTCGTCCTCGTCTATGTGTTTGATCTTGGTGTAGTCTACAGGCAGGTCCCAGCAGTCGGCGGCATCCCCCATGCCGTAGCAGCGGGAGCCCAGCAGGGCAGCTTGCCTCTGGGGGGACATGGGCTCTAGAGGTGTGAGCACCGAGTCCCCTCCGCCGCCACTGCACAGACGCTTGCTCATACTCAGGTCCAACGTACCGTTCTCATCAACATCTAGACGGGGGCTCTGGAAAGTGGATGTGGTTTTTGTGCATGCATACGTGTGTGTGGGGTAAAGTTAGTGTATGTGGAGGAGATGGGTGTGTGTGTGTGTTGCGTGTTTTCAGTGAGATGATTATGAGGAAGGGTAAAAGGATGCACAGAACATAAGGAGGCAGGGATGGAGAGAAGGGGATACAAGAGAGTGAGAGTTTCTGAATTAAATAGCAGTCAAACATATCCATATTCTCGGATCAGAGCTGGGCAAAACAGTAGCTGAATACATGGTGAATACTAAAGAAGTACATGAAAAGTGCTTGAATTTTCTGCTCCTCCAGTGATGTGCTCACTTTTGAAGTTTTCAGATTTCTGGAAAGATGGATCAAGAACACCTGCAGTTCAAATACCTGAAACAATATTCCAATTTATTTTTTTTTTGCCCAAGTCTGTCTTGGATGAAATATTAGACACTTGCAGTGTACAGTAGCGATGAAGTGTGACGCTCATAAGAGGGTCAAAAGAAGAAGAGGTCATCAGTGCTCAAGGACGAGTGCATCCCTCTGTGAACCCCTCCTTTTTCTCTTTCTCTCTTTCCTTCCATCCCGCTATGGTCTCTACTGTGTTCTGTGCAGTCAGAAGAGTGCGTGCACATGACTTTGTGTTGTATGTGTATGTGTGTGTGTGTGAGCCTAATGTGAGTGGACATCACAGGGGGGCAGGCCGGGGCTGAGGGTTAGGGGTGGGGTTGAGAGCAGTGATGAGCAGCGGTGGCTGGAACTAGACTGCTGCAATCCCAAAAATAGAGGCAGAACTATACTGTGTTCTGGAACAAAGTGGGCCACATCCAACAAGACTGACTGCTCACCAAAGCATCCACTTTGCCTCCTGGGTTTAGTTTGTATCTATACATCTAAGCACACATGCCTTTACTTTAATCTACATTTAAAACATACTGTATATACCAAAAAATCCCACTCCCATGAGGCTTATGTTTTGGCAGGCATGTGTTTGTGTCCTTGCTCTCATTAACATCCCTCTCCCTGACTCCCTTCTCTCATCTCCCCCTCTCCTCCTCATTCTCCTTCCTCCCTTTCACAAGTAGGAAAGCCTGCGCTAATGTTGATTCCGGCCGACAGTGTCCCTAGGGGTGGATTCTCCTGGTGTCTGAAGCCAAAACCTCTGTGACGCACACTGACTCAAACACACGGGGTGATAGATTTGGGACTGGGCTTGAATACTGCAAAAACTGTGGCTGAACTGAGGACTTAAAAATAGTAGAGAAAAAAAGGGGCCAGAAAACACTATTACCGCTGGGTCATTAGTCTGTGGAGAAAAATATCTCACCATGAATAATAAAAGGCACTATAAAAAAAGTTGGATATCATGAAAGACAAACACAGAGATGATGGGGTGTTAAATACAAAGGCTGTTCATTATGAGGCTTAGCAGACACAGCACAAGCTGAGCTTTTACAATAGCACCTGTCTACACAACTGTCAGCTGACATTATTCCATGATGTAGGTGTCTGCTTCTATCAAGCACACACTCACTGTTTAAACTCGAGTAAAAGTTCAACTGCAGGTTTGGCTAGGAGCTGGGAAAAGAGAGAGAAGGACGCAGGTGATGAGTAAAGGGCTGTAAGAACAATAGAAACAGTCTGTGTAAAATAAAGGTCAAGTTGCTGAGGAGTAAATCTGATGCCTCATCGTGTCCTTGTGAATATGCTCAGCCCTCTCCTTATCAGCCATTGTATTGTATATCACTGTCCAATTAACATGACCCACCCCTTCATATCGCATTAACAAGGATGATGTGTGAGAAAGCACCTCACCTCCTTCATTAGAGACCACCCCTTTCTCGCTCTGGCCCTCCTGTTACCCCTGACCTCTGTTGCCATGGAGATGCTGGGAGGAAGAGGGCCAGAGCGTGAGAGGTCACTTGCTTATTCTCGCCACATTACTTCTGCCCACCTATTCCAGGTCTTAAAATAAAACCAGCATCATGTCCTGTTCTCCTCTCTGGCCTTTTCTTTACTCCGCTGAGCCTTTCTCTCACTGTGCTCACCATCTCCTTCCTCCTCTTTATCTTTCAAAAGTTGAGTTTTGTTTTTATTTTTTAAGAGACAGTTCACCCTAAAATCAAAAATACATATTTCTCCAATAACCTGTAGTGCTATTTATCACTCTAGATGGTTCTAGTCAAGTGTGAGGTGCCGAGTGTTGGAGGTATCAGCCGTAGAGATGTCTGCCTTCTCTCCAATACAATGGAGCTAGATGGCATTCGGCTTGTGGTGCTCAAAGTGCCCAAAAAATACATTTGAAAAACGCAACACCAATGTCTCTTTCCAGAAATCATGACCAGGTTACTCAGGATAATCCACAGACCTTGTAAGCAGTGTCATGGAGGAACTATTTTCTGTCTACCAAACTACACCTGCCAACTGTATCACCCAACACATTCATCCTTGTCACATATCAATGTTTGGTCATGGACCTTCTGTGTCCGGACACAATGTGAAAGATACCCTTGTTGTATTGGTTGTTGACATTCTGGGACACCGTGTCAAGTTGTGCCTGTTTCATGCATTGTCTTCTTCCACTTCGTCAGTACAACAACACGAATTAACGTTTTTTTTTCCTCCAGCAACTAACGCAAAGTGGTAGGGTTTAGGAAAAAAGACCAATCACCATGCAGAAGGAAGCGTGCATCCACTCAAGGACCACAGGCTTCTGCTTGTGACAGTGCGAGATGTAAACTTAAAGGGCGTGCACTTCGGCTGAGTTCTGACAACAGCTAGCTCAGTGGTGCTGGGTGAGCTAGCAATAGATGGACACTTCCTTCTGTGCCGTGATACAGTTGGCGGGCGTAGTTCAGCAGAAAGCAAATAGTTCCTACATGAAACTGCTCAAAACAAGGTCTGTGGATTATCTTGAGTAACAGGGTCATGATTTCTGGAGAGAGACACTGCCTCTGAGTTCTTCAAAATTGTGTTTCTGGTGAGTTGAGCACCACAAGCCAAGTACTATCTAGTTCCATTATATTAGAAGAGACAGCAGACATCTCTACCACTGATATCTCCAACACTCGGCAACTTGTATTTTTGATTTTGGGGTGAACTGTCCTTTTAGCAAACATTCTTGTATGGCTGTTTATACCTTTGAGTGCAGTTTGACAGTGCTCTGACACAAATACTTACAAATACAATACAAATCTTATTTTGTGTTATGGATGTTAGGATGTCCATGGAATCAGTACCAGCTTTGCTCAGGGAAATCCAAAGGTCTAATATTTTGTTCTTGTTAGCCTACTGTTAAAATCTTTTCTTAACATTCTACAAAGTCATAACATCAATAACATCCTTAAAATGACATTACATAGGAAATTCATATGGCAGCATATTGCTGCACATGACAAATAAAATTCTGTTTAATATCTTGCTATACTGAGAACATTTTCTCATTTTTACGAGATCCTTCAAGACTTATACAAGATATTTTTATAGCAAAATGTCACCATCTTGTTTTATCATTGCGTGTAGTCTGCACCAGCAGACAAGAAAAGTTTCCAATAAAACGGAATTATTTGGTATCTAGTAATGACGAAAAATATTTAATACCATGAAAATTATCTTGTTAACATGAAAAGGATCATACTAAGACCTGACATGGAATACTGTAAGGAGGAATAATATTGTGTGTGTGTCACAACAGTGTACCTTTGTTTACTGTGTTGTCACTGAATGTAAAAACAAGCAATGAAATCAAATGAGCTGGAGCAAGTTCTCCTTGTGACTCAGACAAGTACTGTATGAGTCATTGGGACCGAATCCAATAACAATTTGACAAAATTAAAGGCAAAGTATATCACAGATATGAAGCTTATTGTGATTCATCAGTTATCTCGAGCAGGTTTGGAGTCTCTGGAATTTGAAATGGTACATGTACAAGTACCTGCCTGAAGACATAAACAACTACAGTATGGTATGCTTTAGAAATGGTATTAATGTTAAGTATACAGTGTTCATGATTTGTAGTAAAATGGCTAATTTATGCAGAAACACATGTATAGTAATTTAAATGCTAAATGCAGCTGCCTGACTCCACAGACCATTGGTTGCACACCTGAGATTTGATGATTTGATTATGATTACTGAGACAGGAGGGAAGAAAAATATTGTTCTGCTACTCAACTTTAGATTTTCTTCCAGGTTATTCTACAATCCATGCTTAGTTTTTGTAAAATCCTGGTGAGTTTTACCTCTTCAGGCCTTGATCAGTTATTCAAATGAAACAATCTCAGAGGTTTAGAGGAGAAAATTACACTTTGGCTGAATAAATTCAGCGAGCAGACTGAGAGAAATAGAAACAGGCGGATAGACAGGCTGAAAAAACAAGGAGGCGAGAATAGATGTGTGTGTGTGTGAAGTTTCATTCAGACATAGAAAGGAACAGTGTGTGCCACGAGGTGAGGTGTTGAGATGAAAGAGGAAGAAGAAGAAGAAAAAAAACCCCTCCTCTGAAGTCTCCCGTCTTCCCATCCTGCCCTGAGAGCATCCTGCTCGTCTGGCCCCGAAGCAGAAGGACAGACAATGAAATGAGGTAGGACCAGAGGAAGTCCTGACTGCTTCGGGCGTTTGTTCCCGCCAAGTTTATTCCGTTCCACTTTTCTTTGGAAGTACGTTGCTTTTGGCTTTTATCCTTTCCTTCTCTTTTCCTCTGCTCTCCCCTCTTTTTCCTCAGTACCTTTCTCCTCTCCTGCATCCTCCTCTCCTCTCTTCCTGCACTGTGACATTTAGACGCCTCCCGCCAAAAAGGCTTTCTTTGCTCTCATTCTTTATTTTCAATTCTATCACCCTCACTCTCATTCTCTGGTAGTCTCCGCTGTCAACATTAGCATTAAGCCAGCATTAGCCCTCTGCTGTGCGCTCTCTTTCTGGCCCCCATTTTCCAGCTCAGCATCTGGGCTCAGATAATACAGAAACACCGTCACCTTATCTCCTGAGAAATGACACACTGGGCTCACGCCGTGTCAAACGGCGCTTCGTCCTGCTCCTATCTGATCCCCAGACGGAAAATAAAAAACTGCCCTGCTGAGCCCTGAGTGTAAGACACAGCTCCGGATCTTTAATGGAATGTGTGTGTGTGAGTGTGTGTGTGTGTGTGTGTGTGTGGGTGTGTGAGTGTGTGTGTGTGTGTGTGTGTGTGTGTGTGTGTGTGTATGTGTGGTGTGCGCAGCTCAAATCTCCCTATCTTTGTCAGTTCTCACTGCCAGCATTAGTATAATGAAGGAAGCACAGAGATAATCTGTCAGTGGATTTTGTTGTGACTGCAGCAGGAGGCCAAAGTCTTACAAAGGTGAAGTGAGTACAGAGTCATGTGAGGCTGCAGTGTCAAATCAGGGGATGCTTGTAACTTCCTTTCATTTTAAATATAAGAGCGCCCTGCTCAACCAAACCAAAAACTTACCAGAATGCACCAGTTGATCTCACAGCGTTTCATTGTTTGGCATTTGGGTGACAGAATATACAATATGAATCAGGGTGTCTACAGGTACCGGACACTTTAATGCTTTTTAAAAACCTTTTCAAGATAGTTTTTAAACCAAATGTAGCAAATCAACCAAATACAGACTGTTTTTTGGACAAATCATCTTTTTGTTTTTCAAGCATTGCAGGTATAAAGGTAAGTAGTATATATGTGGTCCCGTGCAGATGTAGATTTTACGTAGGAATATGGTTATTAGAGTGAGACAGGTTGAACTGCATTTGCCAACAAGTGAGTGCAAGAATAAAGTAAGGTTCAGTGGTGCATTAAAAGACTTGTAACATCAGAAAGAGCTTGACTCATTTTGACAAAAAGAAATTAAATAAGATAAATTTGTTTGTGGCAATTACAAATTTAAGTCTAAGACTATTTAATGACCTAATATTTATCAAACTGAATTTCAGGACTTTCTAAGGACCTGCAGACACCCTTGAATTATTAAACCTTCCTCCCCCTCCTACCTGCGAGCACAGGTCCTGGGGCTTCCCCCCCATGCCGTGGGGCATCTCCCGGCAGCGCGTGGACAGGTTGAGGATGGCCGTGGCTGCCATGTGGGCGGCCTCCATGTCGTGACTGTAGTCGAAGCTGCTCTTGCTGCAGGTGCTGCTGGCGCTGCTGCCCCCGCCCCCTCTGCCTCCTCCTGCGCCCCCTCCTCCACCCCCACAGCTCAGGCTGCTGCTGCTACTGCTGGGAGCGTAGGTGCTAGTGGTGCTGCTGGCCGAGCTGGAGTTCTTGCAGTAACGTTTGGCTGTGAGTCGCGGTAAAGAAATTCAAAATGAAAAAAAAAAAAAAAAAAGGCTTCTTGCATTCTGATAAATACTTACATTGATGTATTATATAGATTTAGGTGCCTTAAAAGGCAGGTATATTGTTTTTTCCATTCATAAAGGTGAATAAATTATCTAGGTGGGTATATCCATCAGTATATCTCTGATGAAGTTTGTTCATGTTGGTGTATGTCAGAACCTGCAAACCTGCGCCAAAGTCTGCAGATCATGAACTAATTTAAGAAGACGACTGCCTTCTCCACCAAACTTTTACGGTTTTTAGATGCATAAAACATAAGCCTTGGAAAAAAAGTCTATTAGATTTGGTATTTTAATTTATACTATTTAAATTTAAAATAAAACACCACATCAAAAGATTATACAAAATATTTCTGCTTGATACGCTTGATACAGCTCAATGGAATTTTTTTCATAATCTTGTGATGAATAGTAAATTCATGATAGGAGAAATGAAAAAGTTGACATGGGAATGTCTGGGGGAAATAAATGTAGCCAATTTTAACTTGCAGTGATGTAGTACCGTCATATCCTTTGGGGGAGGTGTCTCTTTGTCCATGAACTTTGGGTGCGATGGCCCGTTTCCCATACACTTGGTGGTTGTTACTGCCATCAAAGGCGCTGTAGTCAAAGCTGGTCTTGGAGTACTTCTCCAGCTCCTTGGCCAGGTTGGAGCGGGGCGTGCTGGTGGAAACATTGTTCTTGTAACCATACTGTGGATAGTCCAGTTGTTTGACAAAGCACATAGGCCTGGAAAATAAATGACGAGGGGGTGGAAGTTGGACCGAGGCACTCAACATTGCCCAGGGGAAGGAGAGGGAACTTGGGGTTTGGTTAAAAAATGGGCAGATGCAAGGAAGGGGCAGACTGTTATGGTAATACTCCAGGATTAGAATATGGAGGATGGTGCTGGTGGATGGTAAAGGTGGGGTGATTTAGGGTGTGGGGTGTCCTTTTTATACACCATGGCATGGATGTTTTCTTCCTCTTGCTTTACAAAAACAAAATAAATAAATAAAAACCCTGCTACAAGTGTTTTTCATGCCTGGTCAATAAAAACAGTCAAAATTGAATTTCCGCATTTCTTTTATTACACTTGGATACTTTTGATGTGCTTTTATCATTTGATATGCATTTATATCCTCAATCTAAGCCCAGGAAGAAATGAAATGTAAGATCGTGTGCTGTTGATGTGCCATTTAGATATAAATATAAATTTTACTATTACTTATGACTTTTCATCATAGCATTTTCATGACTATCAAAGAAACCCTCATTCAAAAAGCTCTGCCTTCACCATGATAAATGAGGCCAATTTTGTTAGAATCTAATAAAACGATAGTGAGCACAGAAATGAACATGCAGTCTCTTGGAAGTATTCTCAGGGGACAAAAGAACATAAACATAAAACAAAAAGGGGAGACTTAAAATCTCAATCGCTTCACAAAATGCAGGAGAACAAAAGAACCTTCCAACATGACTGAATAGCAGTTTTCTACATAGTAAGTATTACATCACATTACAGTCAGTACACCTTAATATAAAATACACATTTGCATGTCTTTTAGAGTCTGACCTATTTTATATCCAACACCTTGTGACAGCAGACAACATAATGATTGATTATGCACTAGGAGCTGGCTGTAGAACAAAATGTACCTATGCTATGTGCTTTCCATCCCATATTTTGGCTACGTTCAACCAACCTAAATGGCAGAAAATGTTGGCATTGGACACTTTTGCAAACCATGGATATGTTAAAATTGTACATTTCAAATGTAGTGGATATTTTGAAACTTCACATTTCTTTACATTTCAATTTTCATTTTTTTGCTGTGACAACTGTGGTTAAAATGTAGATAGATTGAGGCACAAAAAGACTTGGCTAGGGTTAGGGGGAAAAAACACATTTTGGCTTGAAATGCCCAGTTTGGTGGGTACAAACAAGGCTGGAAATGTCCCCAAGTTTTGTCAAAAAATACCTGATTTGGTTTCCAAAAACATGTCTGAAACTGTCCTAATGTGTTGTTAAAAATACCCAGTTTTATCGCCAAAAACACAACTAGATGTCCTGACATCTAGTTACAAAGCACCTGGATGTCGTCAAATCATGGCTGGAAATGCCCAGACGTCTAGTTAAAAAATAACTGGTTTGGTTGCCAAAAACATGGCAAAAAAATGCCTGGACGTCTCATGAAAACAATACCTGGTATTGTCACCAAAAACACTGCTGGAAATGTGTCTAGTCTCGAACAGTGGTCAGCTGCTTGGCAGCTATCTCGCCTAGGCCTGATGCCATCCACTATCCCTTCCCCCCTTCTGGTAAGAAACTCAGCTCATATGAATGTAATCTGAACTATATTACTTTAGCAATGTTGATATAATATAAAATAACAAATGTAACATATGTGGTTTGCAGAAATGTATGATGCCGACATTTTATACCGGCAATTGTGCTGCTCCAACAGAGAATTTCAACATTCATGATATATGTGAAAGTGAAGAGTGAATACTACCTTAAGACTCGGTCAGAGGCCTGGTTGGACTTGGGGCCGTCGCAACCCTGGTGCTTCTCCTGGGCTTTGGCCAGCTTCTCAGCTGCAGCAATGGGACATCCTGACAGACTGAAATGAGAAAGCCACTTAAGTTGCATTCTGGAACTTGAATCTGAGACACATTTTGATAAGTGAAAATGTTACATTGAATGCACATTGCACATAATGTTAAATGTCTACACATTTGAAAATACCTGACTATAGTTCATAAAGTATTCATTTGAAATACAAAAATTTCAATTACAAGTGGCAACAGCCTGCATGTTTCTGGTTGAATGGCTTGAAATAATTCTTTGACTAGATATTCCCACTTTGAATAGATATCCCCACTTGGACAAATGCACATAAAAAAGTGCATTTGTTTCCTTCAAACACATGCTGACAAGACATACACTCACATACACTTGGGATCTACATCACCTTCAACATGCTCCAATAGCATCTACGGCTGTAAAACTTCCTCCTGACAACTAACTGACCAAATGTGACAAAAGTTCATGTTGTTATCCTTAACCCCTATTATACTCCATCCAGTCTGTCAACTGTGGTGTGCCGGGCCGCGGTGAAAAAATTATCTTTGACAATGGCCTGAAGCCAGTATAGAGTTGTGTTCATGAGCACCTGTCATCAGATGTGCATGACTGTGTGCAGGTATAAGAGTGTGTATCAGGTTGGGAAGTGTGCGGCAGTACGGAGGTTTATATCAGCTCTTTCTAGTAAAAGTGAAAGTTTGTCCATGTGCGTGCCTATTTTGCGCTGCAGCCGTGTCACTGAGCACAGCATGGAGGCATTCTGGTCCTCCCAGGTCTGCACCTCTCCTGTCACCCTGGCTGAGTGGCAGAAAGGTGCTAATGGCTGCTGCTATGCCCGACTCCCTGAGCATCTGCTGTGGGTGACACTCCTCTTTCACTGTCACCTCGCCCCGTCTGACAGCACTGGCAATGGCGCCCTGCTATTTCAGTTTCTCCCTCTAAACCTGCACCTGATAGATGCCATTTTTTCGCCATGAGCTGATAAATGATTTATGCCATGGGAGGTGTGAATTGCTGCATTCTAATCAGGCTCGGTTAAACCACAGGATTGTTGAGCAGCTGAACTACTTTAATTATTCCGTTATACCAAAAATTGTAAGACTAACTGTATCCACACACACACACACACACACACACACACACACACACACACACACAAAATAATGTGTTGCAAAGACAAAAAGAATGGGTTTGAGAATAACTAAACAAAAAGATGAGGATGACAAAAATTATTTCAGAATACATCATTAAAAAAAAGTCCCACAGTGAAAAACGGAGGACGCAACATGGACAGTGCCAGTTTCACATGGGCAGGCTGTCACTTACCTTCTGTGGGAGTTTCTGTTGCTATTGACATGGCCACGTCCCGTGCAGCCAGGCGTAGGACACTTAAGAACATTCTCATACATAGCCACAACTTCACGCAGACAGGAGATAGGAGTGAAAGACAGGGAAGGTTAGGAGCCCCTTACAATCGCGCACGAGCTCTATTAGTGTGTGAGGAGCTTGGCATTATAAACATCATTAAGAAATGAGCCTGTGTGAACCCAAATGACCTCTTCTTCATTTTAATGAACACTAGTTTGAGAGGGCAGGCAAGGTTTCCCACCATATTGCTTCCACTTATCCAGCCTTTCAAATTAGTATTCATGGAACAGGGACAGTCATGAATAAAAAGATGTCATTTAAGTTTAACAGGACAAAGCCAGCAAGAGGCAGAAATGGAGGGAAATTTTGGGCATGCAGAGAGCAGAGCAACCAACAGCTAGCAATCATGCAAAACACGAGCCTTGAAATCAATGGAAGAAGCAGACACATGGAATACAGCTCCTTGATAGAGTGTGCTTTGTTATCATCCCTGCGTTGTTAGGGTAGAGAGCTCGGTCTTCAATACCATTTACCATTAAAACAGTCCATAACTGTCTCAGATCCCCACGGCAACCAGCCAATTAGATTAATGATCTATGGATGTCCGAGAGGAGCCGTTGGAGCACCGCAGGCGCGGGCGCGGGGAAGGGTCGTCTCGAAATCAGTGGCGTGCAGGGCCAAACCCCATCGGCACCAGCTTCATCATTATCACCCCCTTAAACCTTAACCCCTCATCATCCTCCTTCCCTCACATACTAATTGGCTTTCGGTGCAGGTAATTGGACAAAGCCTGCCACCTCAACATGCCACAAGCCAATACATTATGCATATCCCAGTTTTGCCCTGCCCTCTGCAAAGACACAGTTAGAATGGCAAGACATTAAAGCACTGGGCCTGATTCAGTGGGCACACATAGAACTACAGGGATGCTGACAAAAAGAATAACACAAGGCAGCAAACAGGAAGAAATGTGGCTCTGAACGCCTTGCATGTTACAAAGGTAATTCACTTTTAAGACAAAAACAAAGACTCCCATGTGAGCTGATTAAATATTTTAGCATTCTACAGAAAAGAGCCACAATGAGCAAACAGGAATGGGAATTAATGAATTTGAGATATAATTTAATCGTCATTTTTCACATTTCCCAAGGAACACTCTGGTTGCACTGTGTGATTTCCCAATTAAATGAAGCCACTGCATTAATAATACATCGTCCATTCAGTACAGCAAATGTGTTAATAGGGGAGAGAGACTTGCCCATAGCTGAATCCTTCCCACAGGCAGCTACATGTGTGACATGTACTCGTCTTTACCTTTAAAGTTCCTCTCCGGGCACTGATTAAATCCCTAAAAACTCATCTCTGTTCATCAAAATTACACATTTAGAAGTTTTTTTTCCATGAATAAAAACCCCTTAATGCCTTAAAATGACTAAGATGAATTTCTACACCTTCTCCTCATTTAGTATGTGTAAATCTATGAATACAAATTAGCCCCGCCCCTCAGCCGCTGGCCTGCAGCTTGAGCATACCTGCTCACTTTCGACTCTGCTCATCAAACACACAAACCTCTGCTTGTAGATGGTAAAAGATAACACAAGTCTTCAGCTTGACCACGTTATCAAACTGCTAATAATGTGTTGCTAACATCAGATAAACCTTGTTCGTGATCACCACCTCTGACAAGTTGAAAAAGTAAAAAACGCTGATACACAACCTGTCTTCTTGTTTGCAGTAATGTTACAGGACTGGTTTCAAACCCTTGAAGTCAGAATCCGTATTTCTGAGACTGTCATTGGAACACTGCAGTTCAGAGGTGAAAACACTCAGCCATGGTGTTGACTGCTTGTGTTGCTCATAATATGTCTCGTAGCAGGGGCGTAATTTACAGGGGGGACACAGGGGACATGCCCCCTGCACTTTTTTCAGAAGTAAGTGCTGGACCCCTCTACTTTTCAGAGTCTGAAAACTAACATTATAATACAAAGAAAAATCAGGAGAAACTCACTAGTGTGTGTAATTCTGAAGCTATTGAAGTTGGAATTGTGTTTGTATCTTATATGCTGTAGCAAATTACTTTGAGACTGAATAGATTAGTAATGAGTTAAAAATAAGAATTCCCAGATTTGTGTAAAATCTTTAAAAGTGTTAACAGCATCTTTTAAGTGGAACTTTGAGCGTGTAATCAAAACATTGTGAGTGTAAATACATTTTGAAATCTTGAGCTCCCTCTGTTTTTTTTTTGTTTTTTTTTAAATTTATTTAAAAAGGTTATTTTTGCCTACTTTGTAACATATCAATGTGAAAACATGCATTTTGCTCCTCACTTTACACATTTTTCTTTCATGCACCATATTTGCTGTTTTTGTGCGAAGTTTCATTATCAATGTGATGGCCTGAACTGTTATATACTACCTCAAACAAAGTGTTTCATGGTCGCGTATGTTCTAACCAAGTGGCAACCTCCACGGCTGAAAAATGAAGCCAATGCGGAAGTGTCAAAAACTGCAGTTCATCAAATGGCCACTTGAGGCTGGCTTCAAAATAAGAGTAAATCCCCATAGACTCCCATGTTAAAATGCCAAACTTCAAAGCAGAAAGCAGAAATTAATGTTCACAGTGTGATACACGAAACAGTTTTCATCCCTATAGCTAATTTTAACATTCATGACAACCTGTGCCTTTACAGCCCCTCCCACCCCCACCTTTGAAATCTAAGTTCTATTTAAAAAACAAAACAAAAAAAAAACACCATACAGACATGCTAATGAGGTTAAAAACCTGATTTTGGATGGAGGGCATCTTTGAAGTGGTGAAGCAAGGAGTCTGCATGAGACTACTGACCACATATTGACAGAAACCTAGTGACTGGTCGCTACATGGCTGATAATGCAGAGACCCAGTGATAACTGAAGCCACCTAAAGCAGGTCACCTTTTTAGAGCAACAAGGTGTTTGTGTGTGTGTGTGTGTGTGTGTGTGTTTTACTCTCAAGTATCCTTTTAAAGTCAGGGAAGAACAACTGAAGATGATGCCACAAAGATCAAGAAGAGAACTTTCTGTGATCCAAAGCATCCTGTGCAGTATTAGTGGTATCAGTTCACAAAAAAAGTCAGCCCGATCAACACAAGTGAGGAACAAGAGGAGGAACACAGACATCATATTCCAAAATCTCCAGTGACAATCAATTCAAGCCCATTCCAAATTCCATTTTGGGGCTCTTGATCCCAGTCAAGGTCAACAGCTCTGAGTCATTTCAGATTTCTGGGAGACAAGTACAGCTCAGGTTAGGGACCTTTATGCAAGCGGCGCTCCGCAGAACAAGAGTCATCTGTGACACTGCTGGTCTTTACAAGCCTCGCTTTAATGGTAACTAATTTCTTTGCCATTATTAAAACCCTCTTTTATTTTGATTGCGGTCTGGGTCATGACAGATCATAACTTGATTTTCACGCTGCAGTTAATGAAACATGTAAAGGGGCTTTTATTGAGAAGTTTGCACAAGGTGAATGAGACTAAATAGCTGGGGTGAAATCTCGAAAGGAAAACTCACTATTCATTCAAGGCTAATGTTTATTGCCACTTCACTTGATCCGTGGCTCCGAGATATGATACAGCCTTTCCATTCAACTAACTTAATTGAGCAAGGAATATAAATAAATGAATGGAGTTCATGGCATGGATGAGTGAGGCAGGCTCAGTGTTATCAAGGTCTCTGAGCATTCTCAACTTTTTGCAAAAAATTTAAATGTTAAGACTCAATTAACTTCAAAATGCTACGCAAATTAATGAAATACAAAAACATGACATTTAACCTTTTCTTATCAGTCACACATTCAACAATAAATCATGCTGTGAAGAAGCATGCAGCCCATATATCCCCTACAATGATGAAGCCAACAACAGTGGATGGGATTATCATATGCTCTCAATCACTGTCAGTCAATCTAGTGGAAGAGAAAGTCTCATGCAGTCAAGTAAGCCAAAGATTGACGGCTCTTGACCATCCCATCAATTGCTGCATTGCCACTATTTGTGCATCACCAAGGCGTCACTCCC
This sequence comes from Epinephelus awoara, assembly GCA_035609425.1. Lineage (NCBI taxonomy): Eukaryota > Metazoa > Chordata > Actinopteri > Perciformes > Serranidae > Epinephelus > Epinephelus awoara. The sequence continues at coordinate 27,594,806 of CM069309.1, forward strand.
CACCTCGTCACCACGGCACACTTGGCAGGCAATCCACAAGCATAACCATGGCCCCATGCAAAAGGTCACAAGAGAAGTGCAGCTGTGACCTGCCTGACCCTCATTGTACCCCCTGCTGAAATATCAAACACAGTCCCAAGACAGCAAGTACACAGCACATAAAACGAGCCAGACACAGCAGTGATCACGGGAAACATGCCGATTCCTGAACATCAAAGAGCACGGAGGCCACAGGTTGGGTAAATGAGCCAAACCAGTGTTTAGGCTGGTGTGTGGCTGAAGTGCTTACTTTCTGGTGGCACCCTGTCTTTGTGCGGACAACCGGACAGACTCCGATGGTGGGGGTAGAGGCCCGTAACGTGGCCCGTGCCGTCACAGCCCGGTGTCGGACATCGACTTTCCTTCTTGTCTGCACGTGAAGCATCTGCAAGCAGAAAGTCATATTGAGGTGATGGCACATGACAGAAGAACACATAAGCTGATGTGAGGCTGGCATTGTGGCAGCTGCAAACATCAGAGCCATAAGTTGTACAGAAACATATCTCCCAGATGTCACGGAAGTTTTAAGGGAGTTAAAATGCCATATGTGAATAACAGAAAGTATGTGACATGTTGAAAGCTGAGCACAGCTGTATCAATAAAGAACAGATGTTGATGAACATAAGATGTGCAGTTTGGCTGTTTAGATAATATATATGTCTGTTTGTCCTGGATGTCCTGGACTTTTCAATTACTATTGCTATGAGCACTATTTCTGTAGAAATAGCTTTCATAAACATTCTAAATGGCCCCCTTTGTATTTGCTGTTAGAATAGTTGTTAATGTGGTATATTACAGGATAGCCCGACTCTCAGAATGTAGACTGTGGGTATAAATGTAGACTGTGGGTATAAACCGGGCAACACCGAATGGCACTGGGCTTTGAAGCCAATCTGACAAAGTGGTCAAATCGTGCAATTACAAATTTTGGGCTCGTCATGTGATGCCATCTGACCCAAAAATACTTTTTACCTCAGACTTTCATTGTGAAAGAGATGCCTAAACCCCCACGAAATGACTCATTTCACTTTCGTAATTTGATCTATTTGGTCTGTTAACATTTTGAAAGTCTCGAAAAGTCACGCAATTGAATCACTTTATCCCCATTCAAGTTAGTGGAAGACTTGTGGGAGTCTATATTGTGCCTGCTCCATGGACCCAAAGACACGGAAGCAGAGTGGAATATCTGCGTGATTTTACACACAGAAGTCAAACTCTTTTGGCTTCATGCATCACAGAGGAACTTTCAAAGCAATGAACAGGGCCCTGCCTCCGATGCTGTATCCATTTCTCTTTATACACCTTTGGTATAAGTCTGCCATAGCCACCTATTTCAGAGAGAATTCTCCTTCCCTTCCGCTATCTCCCGACACTATTTTGTAAAGGCACTGTCACTGTGTACTGGGCTTAGCGCCGCCCTTGACAATTGTGATTGGTTTAAAGAAATACAGAAACATCCCAGAGTTTTTTTTTTTTTAGTGCTGCACGATTTGATAAAAATGTGCGATTGCAATTTCAGTGGACAATATCGCGATTTGTGATTGCGATTTCAATATAATAAAAAAAATGGTATCATTAGTCTTCTTGCTTGATTCAGTGTTTCCCCTACATTATATTAGGGGGGCACTAAGCTGACCTGACATAGTTATTGCTATGGACAGTGTGTAAATGACCATCAACAGACTGAGCACAGTCAAACACGCAGCCTGGCACTGTACACACAGCGGAGCGAGCCTGTGTTGCATTCAGGCGTTGTCACGTAAGTGACATATTCCAGCACGTGAACAGCACAACTGTGCTTGGATGTTGTTTTATGAGGCTCTGGCGGCTTTCAGTTGTCCCTTTGTGTTTAATGTTACACGGCTCGGCTTTCTCTCGCATGCATTCTTTCTACTTTTCTCTGTGCTGTCTCAAGTGTTGACATAGATTGGTCGTGTTGCCGCGGGACGTGGTGACTTTAACTTTTAAATTTTTACACAGCATGTCTTTCTGTTCAACGTTGCTGTACCTGAATCCAAAGTGTGGCCATGTAATAGGCATTGGGGTTTTTCGCCACCAACTCAGCCTGTTCATGGTCGTGCTCATGCTCTTCTTCTGCGTCTGTGCTGGTCACTGCTGCATGCCGGCTGGTCACTTGACATACATGCTGCACACACCAGGATAGCTTGTGGGCGTGATGTCAACAAACTCCACACACTACAGGAGAATCAGTCACGTTCACAGGCGCACACGTTAACATTTTTTTTTTACATTAAACCACAAATTGCAGCCTTCTATGCGATTATGTAATCGCACAGCCTGACATTGCGATTGCGATTAGATTAATCGTGCAGCACTAGTTTTTTTTCCCCTTGGTACATTATTATGATGAGTTCAGCCAGACCTTTTCCTAGTAGCCTCCAACGCAAAGATCAAGAGTGGAGTTATATATAAGTATCTCTATCAATGAAAATGAAATGTGAGCTTTCGTCTTGCAGCTATTAGCATCACTATTTCCTGTACTTGACTATCATTAATCTAGGAAGCATGATTTCATGATGATGTGTTATCTTCTGGATTGATATGAATATGTAAAATGCAGGGAATAGTATTTTTGGTTGTTTTTCAGTTTAGCTGAGGAACTTTTGACTTCATGTGCCCCCACACTTCTGAAACTAAATCTACACCCTTGACTATTGCAACCAAAAACATTTGAATTTTAAGTGGATTTTATTTCTTATTCATGGCCCATTATTTATTGCTGTGCTTATTTGAAGTAATGGAGTGAAGACTGACAAGGACAAAGATGCAATAATTGGCTTGCTGACAGATCTTTTGATCATGAAGTTTGTTTACTGTAATGAAATTGTGAGGATTTGTGAAATATTACAACTCTCGTGTTAGTGACCTTCAACAAAAGCGCTTCATCTTTCAGTTTAGATTCAATTAAGAATTTATCACGCTTCTCTTCATTAAAACCACTCGTGCCTTTGCATGACAGTTTTTTGAGCTGAGTGTGACAATGGGGGTTCAAAAAGTACACACACACACACACACACCTACACACACACACACACACACACACACACACACACACACACACACCGGAGAAGATTGTCTTTCTCCTCCCAAAACCTGGTTCTCCTGTTTCTTTGAAACCCAGATCAGATATAGTTACCACCAAAAAGCAGCGATGCCAAGCTGTGCCAACTGGCATCGTTTCTGCAAATGTAACCGTCCACCTTTAAAACACTTTGACTCTCAAACAAGGTCAATGACTCTCCTTACAGCCAACATGAAATGTCTCTTGCAGGATGCAGTTTACATTAACATTTTAAATAAAAATTAGAAACATTTACGCTGCAAAAACAGCCTTCAATGTCTTTTCACAGCAGAGCTACAGGAGTATAGTGTTTTATCAGACTGTATAATCAATTTGGAGTCATGTGAGTGACAGAAACTGTTATCTAGAGCAAGTATTAGCAAAGTAGTCAGAGGAGCAGCTATTATCTCATGCCACAGAAAGACAGACCACTGATTAAAGTTTTACAGGTCTGTGTAACTAAGTAGCTCCACCTAAGGCTCTTACTGACGAGCCAAAATAAACCAGAGGTTGTGGAGTGCGAGCAAAGAGAAGAACAATCAAGTGAAAGAGATAGGAGGGTTGAGAAAGGACAAAGCTGAGAGGTGGCAAGGAGGCCACCTACTCATACAATTGAGTCACCACATGAAATCCATGTCTCATTCATCAGAAAAAAGCACCTCATTATCCACTGTGGCTATCATCTATCTATGTCACGTTAGGGGCATATGAGTTTGGTACAATATTGCTATGTCATGTCTGGCTCTTCTGTCTGGCACCAGTGCAATAAAGCCAGGGAAATTTCATGTTGATAACGAACTTGGTCTGCATGTAAAATGTGGCTTCTTAATAATGGCTTCTTTTGGGGCAGATTATTACATTGACTGTTAGTGTTTCAACAGTATGTTGGAAATAATTCTCCATTTCCACACATATGTGATGCCTGCCACGCTTCTATAGCACAGAGTGGAAGCAGCCAAGTGGAAGGCATATTAGAAAGCAGGGGATATTGATTGTGGCTGGGGACGGTCTGCGCTTTGCATAGCAAATGGCCCCCATTACCATACCATCTCTGGATAATTAATGTGCAGTCAGTTGGCCTGCCGTTCGTTATCGGTCATTCTGATACTGTTCAATTTTCATCTCAGCCTCATGCTTCTCTTAGGGAGCGGGGCTGTTCTGTGAAACACCCCCCAATCCTGGTTCCCCCCTCCCTCTCCATGCTCTGTTTTATGAATCACACAGGAACCCTGGTCAACGAGTGTCTGCTAATATCTTGCCTGAGGAAAGATGTTATCGTGACGCAACTGTCTTGCGTCCTCTCATTATTCCAACATTAGCCAGACACAGGGGCCAGGGAAGGCTTTCGAAATTAACATTTGTGTGGCATTTAAGTCGCAATATATACCTGCTGGGAGTTGTGTGGCATTTAAGGTGTAATATAACCCTGCTGTGAATTAGCATGCTCCTATTTGTTGGTCTCATCTGATATCTTCCTTATGTGGGGAAATTATTTAACCTAAGTCTGAATATTGTTGCAGTCAAGGATATGATGAGAGGAATAATTAAGAGTTAAACAAGGGAGCTTGAAATCAAACCACTGTAAATGCCACTGCAGTGTCTGTGTAACTGCAACTGTATCCTGAATGTATATACAAGCAGACACTGTATAACAATTACCACTGATGGAATACTGCAGTATCTGTACTATATGATTAGCCATATATATCTGTCTATCTGTGGTACCAGTAACAGTAGGTCATAAGCATCATAAACAGACGTAAAAAGCTTCCTTGTTCCCTACAGACTGATTCTTTTCTAAAGGCAGAAGGCCTCTGTTTTGTAGCTTCCTCTCCCAAGTGCTTGCGCAGGTTTAAAAATAGGCGGCTTTACCCCAAGCTGCATCGCAGGGATGAGATTTGCGGTCCTAACAGGCCGTGCAGATTGCCATTACTTATGCCTGACAAGCCTACCCTCTGATGTTTCCATGCTGGCCTATTTTAACAACATAAGCTGCTGCTGCCGCTCCCGCTGCTACCGAGATGCGAATTTCCAAATTGGCTGAAAAAGCTTGTCCTGGGGTTATAGTGAGGTTCCCAGAATGCATGTGGGCTGTCTAGTCTCCGGTACAGGATAGATAGAATACAGAGCCAAACAGTTGCAGACAAACATTTTACCTGAGCTTGTTAAATGGGGTAAACAAGTCTACACTTGTGTAGATATGGTTCCCAGTGGAGGCTTGGTCTGCATCTGAGCGTGTCATCCTTTGAAAGATCCACTCACCTTTATGGTAGAATGGCTTCTTCATGCCGTCGGGAAGCCGGGCTTTACGCTCAACACCGTAGCCATGCCGCGGGCCATGGTCTTCATGGTTATACCTCACGCCGTCTCTCCTGGCAGCCTCGGCTGCCATTTTATCCCGCATTGCCTTGGCACGTTCTGATTCTAGTGCAATGGCCTTCTCCAACAGGGACAGGTTACCCTTCGTCATGTCAAACACTTCTTCTGATCGGTCCGATGTCACTGAAGCTGTGTCCTCATCAAAGTCCCGGAGGTTGGTGTGGTATCGGTTGTCCTGCGCACAACTGGAGAATGCCTTGGAGCGTGGGCTCAGCTGCTCCTCAAGCTTCATGAGATTGTCCATGTCTGAATAGTTCCTATCAAGCGTTCGCCTGTCGTCTTGACTATGGTGGAAATCCCCATAGCTGTGATGCTGGGGCTGTTGATTGGGATCCCCGCATGAAAAATGATTTTGCTGGGATGGTCCGTTTCGGTCAGTGGACTTTGTTTCACTTAGTTTCCGAGCAAGATCGAAGCATTGGTTTCTTAGGCACTCCAGACTGCTTAGACACACTTCCTCGTCGCTGTTTTCTATTTGTCCGTTACTACTGATCTTAACTTGTCCATTGCCACCATTATGTGAGTTTCCCCCATTGTGAGTACAGTCATTCTCATCCCCATTCCCCGCTGTATTGTCCTCAAACTCCTGTCCCTCTAAATTGTCTGACAATACTGCACCGTGACCTTGTGCCAGAAGTTTAAGGGAGTCCACCGTCTCCCGAACCACATCACTGTCAACGTCCAAAGTCAGATCACCCCTCTGTGTTTCATCCCCTTCCCCCTCTTCTTCTTCCTCCTCTTCCTCTTCCTCCTCCTCTTCCTCCTCCTCCTCCTCCTCTTCCTCCTCCTCCTCCTCTTCATCCTCCTCTTCCTCTTCATCCTCCTCTTCCTCTTCCTCTGCGCTGTTAGAGGAGTTGCTGTTCATCTCAGATTCTGTCATGGCTCGGTTGGCGGCGTCTTCCGCGATCTTGCCCAGGTTGAGAAGGGACTTGGCCACGAGTTCATCGTAGTTCTCGTACTCGTCATTGTTATTGTCGTCCTTCTCCGTCGTCGGGCCGGATTTGGCACTGCCGCCACCACCTCCGCCATCACCCTCGCCCCCCTCGCTGCTGCTCATCTGATCGTCCTCTGTTGGAAAGAAAGAAAGAACAAACGTCTTGTAATTTCATTTCCGTCATTCTATTTTACTGGTAAATCAGATTTCTGGGCTTGGTCCATCTAAATTGGATAAGGAACTCTTTGCTTCCCCTAATAATTTACTTTGAGAGTCTTAACAGCAGCTTGTGTTCTGAATTGTGAATCAGCACAGGAAGTTAAATATAGCGGCTGGGGAAAGTTCCAGAGAAAGATGCTCTGGTAAATGGGGATCTATGAAACTAGGCAATATATCTTTGGCAAGTCTTCTTCTTGCCCTTATTTCCTGGATGTCTTTAGAAACAGAAATTCACAGGTCTTACGATTAATAATATTACTGAAGAATTCTGTAAATAGTTGCAAATGAGATAGCATTTTAGTCATTGTTCAGCAGTGTGAATCAAAACACTATGAGAAAATCTTTGAATTACAGTGAGCATTTTTTTTTACAGGAGAGTCTAAAATCTGAGAGATAATATGGTGTTCCATCTGCAACACGATGAACCCCAGTCAGTAGCTATTCATCGTTTGCTAGTTAAGTTCTTTTTTCATTCAATCATCAGTATCTTTAGAATTCCTTTCACTGCCTAATTGATTCTGACAGGCTGCAAAAGGTTACTGAACCTCTTCTGTCAGTAATTTCAAGCACTCACTCCTGGAGCACTTCCAATCTCTCCTTTCACATTTCCGCCCTGAGCCGCCAAGAGCACATCGCTCACGTTGGCGTCACATTTGCCACTTACATTCCTACAGAGAAAATGAACCCAAAGGCCCCCCCACCCTCCCTACACACAGAAATAATAAACAAGAGTTTGACTTCTGGTGGGAATGAATGAATCACAAAAAATAATGACAATAATAAAAAACAGTGTTATTTGTTAGTGATGAAAAATTAATTATGACCAGGCTCAAAGACGTATCAGTGATCAACACAATTACGTGAACTTGACTGTATTCATCAAAAACAAAGTATGCATACAAAAACAATTGTGAATGTAATCCAACTATATACTTTGTACATAGACTAAGCCCTCACACTGACTTTCCTTCACTCACATACTGTACACACTCACACACACACTCCAATCTAATGAGAGCAACACAATATTGGTGCTTGGGGGGTGAGGGCTTTAGAGCGGGAAGAGGGAACAGTCACGAATGACCAGGCACACATTTTGACAGTGGAAGGCTTCTTACAGCAACCTCCTGCACCAGGGGTTTAATTTTTGATGGTATGAAACATGGCACAGGAAAGCAATTTGAAGAGCAATCAAGGTACACAAAAGGGATATGGAAGCGAAACAGATTAAGGAGGGAACAGAGGGACTGCCCTGCCCTGAATTGGCTTTGGATTAGCTACAGAGATGTGCATGCCACTGAGAAACACAGAGAAGCTCCAGAATGTCACCTCTATTACATTTAGGAGATTGGAATCTGCCCAGCGACCATCCAGTACGGCTGTCTTGGGGCAAATGGGGAACATGGTAATGATGCATACAGAAAGATTTTTCTGCCTTTCTAAGGGAAAATGCTGCAGATTAAAATGCTGTTGAATCCTTCTATTCCAATAAAGCAAACACAATGATTATAGAGCTCAATGATGAGAAGGATTTGGAGAATTCATCAGGCAAGAGAACACCTTCCAGTGACAACAAGACGCACTGTGGCATGTCCATAGCACTTATCAAAAAAACACGGTAATCAGCGTCTACCCATGGAAAGAGAGGCTGTTGACAAGCTGAAGAGACAGTGGCAGCAGTCCACCGTCTCAGTGTTACGGATAAGGCCTCGGCTGTGGGCTCTAATGAACACTAGTCTGTAGAGATTCACATTCTGCAACGAAAATAAGAGCATGGCTGCTGCTGCGATGCCACATCAACACTTTGGGTGGGTAGAGCTACGCGCCAAACAGGGTTAACACACTCCTCTCTCAGAGCTTCACTCTTAATTGGACTTGAAGGCACTGTCAGGTCCAATCGTGATGCGGGGGTGCAAAACAGAATCTGCTGGAGAGAAACCTGCCAAATCTGGTCTTGGGCATGTCGAGGGAAGGGGGGGGGGGATAACATATGGGGCAGGAGTCTCTTGAATCCCAGTCCCAAAACATAGATGGTATTTCTCTATCATATCTTCAAGAAAACCATAATTACACTAAGGATTTTATTGTCAACATCTCTAATATTTCTAAGATTTTATATTTAAGCAACTGAAGATTCCTTTGTTATTAGAAATGATTAGTTTGTTACTTTCTGTTTCTTACAAAAAATAATCATGGTCCCAGTTTTAGCGCTAATGGCTCTACTGTTTCTGGCAAAGGTCTTCTGGAGAAAGCTAAAACATTTCAGTGGGAAATAATTACAAAGTTGGATTCTGCTAAATTTTAGCCATCAATTTTGATAATTTCACTGTAATTAAGGTACTAAATCTTTTTAAGATGAACTCTATTAAAAAACAAGAAAGCAGCAAACAAATTGCTGCAAGTGCACCACTTCTCCAGTGTCTGGTGGGTTTAGACTACAGTAAGAGTTCAGTAGCACTTTGAAAATGTGCATATGAGTAAAATGAGTGAGTGAGTAAAATGTGAAATGAATAAATGAATGAATCACATAAAAAATGACATTAAAACTGTAGGAATAATACATTGTGTGGCCTCAGCCATGCTGGATTCAGTATATTGTCTCAGGTCTTTTATCTTTTTCCAATGAAAAACACAATCAGTGTTTGAACATCATGCCCAACTGCCCCAAACTACTTCAGTCAGCTCATCAAATAATGAAATATAAAAGATATGCAAACATAGTACTTGAAAAATAATGATAGATAGATATAGTGTTAAAAACATTTTTTTTTTTTACTTTTTGAGAAGAATGTTTATTTGCTTTCTGATGGAGAGTTACATGAGAAGATTGATACCAGTATCGTCTGTACAGCCTGGCTGTACCAACACAATGTCTCTCTGTGCCTGATACTGGGAAATGAGGCTCCTTTTTTGTTTGTATGAGATGCACGGGGATTCAACTAACTGCAATGTAAATCTATCAGCAGCAATACTGAACGCTCAGAGCAACTGACATTTTGCTACATTAAGAGCAAGAAAGTTTGCTTAGGAAGAAGGTCAGGGTGCATCATTGCCAGGGCTTGGTCTGTACGGTCAATCAGCACTCAGCATTTCATTGTCTTAGCTAAGCTTAGCTTAGCACAAACACTGGAAACATGGAAACAGTTAGCCTAACTCTCTCTAGAGGTAACAAAGTCCTCCCATCAGCACCTCTAAAGCTAATTAATCACCATTTTACATCTTCTTTCTTTAATGCATACAAAACAGTCGGGGCACTGTCACTTTCTGAAGTGTTGACTTGTGGCCTGGCAACTGAGCCAAGGCATAACCCCCAATTAAATGGTAAATTGTCGTTTTTACAGTTTGGGTTAAACAAACGAGATATAACATGTTAATACTGAGAGTTAAGAATGCTGCTTCTGTGAGTGGAATTTTTTAACTTTGGACAAAGCCAGGTTAGATGTTTCCCCTTGTTTCCAATCTGTGCGCTAAACTAAGCTAACCGGCTGCTGGCTGTAGCCCTAACTTGACTGCACAGACATGTGAGTGGCATCAATGTTCTAGAGAGTTCAACATCAACATCTGTCTACTGTGTTTTAGTACAATATGACAAGAGAGTTATCTCACCTTGCCCTTGACTCTGCTCTCCTTCCTCCTCCTCTCCCTCTTCATAGTCCACCTCTTCTACTGCTTCCTCCTCTTCCTCTGCCTCCTCCACCCGCTCCTCCTCGCCCTCTTCCTCCTCTTCTTGCTCTACCTCTACCTCCTCTTCTTCCTCCTCATCCTCTTCCTCACCTTCTCCGTCCCCTCTCTCCACCTCCCCATCTTCGTGCTCCATTTGCTCTACGTTGTAGTCCATATAGCCTTCCACCTCCTCTTCTTCCTCCTCCTCCACCTCTCCCTCTTCCTCCTCCTCCTCTACCGCCCCCTCCTCCTCCTCTTCCTCCCTGTCGTCCATCTCCTCGGTCCCATCTGTCTCGTAGCACTCCTCCATGGTGGAGTTGTCCATGTCATCTAGGTAGGTGCTCCTCTTGGGGGACGTTTCCAGGGTTTGCCTGTCTAGACTCTTTCTCTTCTTGGCCAGGGGGCAGCCGTACACACTGCAGAGGAGAGATAACAGAGCAGCCATTAGCTGTTAGCCTCACCTGGCCATAAATGCTAATGCTCATTTGCAATCAGGCCTCTGTGTTAAGGTGCCGTGGTTTACAAACTAGAATACAATACACAAAGCAGCAGTGGAACAAGAGCGTCTTACTGCAAGGAAAGCAATGCCTCTTAAGTTCTTCTGCTGGGAAAAATATTAAACTTTGCTTAACCAACCTTAATTAGACATGTACTCATTAACTATTGGGCAATTATAATAAAATGCTCCATTTCTTCTTGAAAACAGTTACAAAGTCTCTATCTTTGGAGCAAACAAAGCAGAAGATTTAGTTTATTTTCACATTCATTTATATTCAGGTAACACCAATTTGTTCTTCAGGCAAAAGAAAATCACTGTGCGTGCTCCGCAAACACTTTGTTCCAGAGTGATATGCCCTTGTTCTGACGTGAACCGAGTGCAGCAAAACACAACGGCTTGTCTGGAATTGACTGTAAGGGGGGAAAAGACAACCTGTAGCCTGATTAATTGAATCTCGCAGAGGCACCTCAGGTTTTAATGTATTCTCTGGCTCCCCTCGGCAGCAGGGGGACAGATCCTAATCTGATAATCTGATAATCTGTGTATTCGCTCAGGCTATTGATCACAGGGGCTTAATCCATTTCACTCATCAAACCTCTGAGAGCCCCGAGCTGCTACCCGGCCCCCCAATGTAAGCTGCATGTGCGTGACTTTCCAATGTGTGCTGCTGTTTGTACATTTATGTATGAGTGTGTGTGCATGTGTGTGGCTGTGTGCGCACATTTGGCACGTTTGAAAACAAAAGCACCCACACAGTCAGAATTATGATGAGTTCTGCTGAGTGTTTTGGCCATCAAATAAACCCCTTGTCCGGGCTGGAGTGTAAGAGAGCTAAACACGCTTTGGGCATGTTCACTCGGCTGTGAAATATCCCTGGCTCCTATTTTTACAACCTCTGGATGTTTCCTTGGCTCGGCGCTACTTAGAGTAAGACCTGATGTGAATGAATGGCACAAGGCTGTGTGTGAGACTAAGAAAATGGTAGTTGTTAGTCAGTGTGTGCTGCTTTTGTTGTAGAGTGGCTACAGAAAAGGCAGTGGTGAGGTGGCTTTGTAGGATAGTGGATCACAGTCTTAGCAACACATTTCAGTTGCCCCTTTTTTCTCTGTTTTTCACATCAGTGTGTCCCACAGTCCAATATCCTATCCATCCTCCTCTCTCTCTCCCTCTCTCTTCAGTCCCAGACGTCCATCAGTCAGTCAGGGTACAGTCAGCTGGCAGGCTCAATCTCACCCAGCCCAGGGATTCCTTAATGGTCTGACCCCCTGCACCCCCCGCAACCAGGGGCCTCATTTCATTAATCTAAGCCCGCATGGAAACTCATTCCCTGCCTGACAGCCAGACCTCTCCCCCAGGGCAGCGTGAGGGTCTGCGGGACAGTGAGGGAGGGGGGTGTGTGTGTGTGCGCTGCGGCACTGTGATCAATAGTGCTTGTGACCAAACATCTCAAAAGCACATTAAAATGCCACTCATCCTGGCCCCTCCGTTCCAGGGCCCTCTCCAAATAAATCAAGGGCCGGTCCCAGCAGGTTAGCGGCTGCCAAGGCAGGCGGGCTGGCAGGAGAGGAGGTTAGGTGAGTGGGAGGAAGGAGGAGGGGGAGCAGGGATGGGAAGAGGGAGAAGTGGTGTGGGAATGGGACACAGACATAGTCTCTCACCCCTACTCTCCCCCTCTCTCTCCTGGTCCAGTCTCCCTACCTTTACCTTAAAAATAAAGTAGTCTTAAGGCAGCGTTTGCTCTCATGCATTGAGTTGCATAGCTCAGTAGCTGACAGGTATTAATGCGACTATACCTGAATACCTCTAAAAAAAGAAGTTGTTGAATTACTATAATTGCTTTGCAACATCAGCTAATGGATAGCAAATAATAAGTGCTGGGTTTGTATTTTTTTTCATTGTATCTTTAAAAGGAGTCAAGTGCACTTCATAATTTTGGGTCAGGATTGTACAAACAAAGCAGCCTTTTGATAACAGAGAGCGGACATGCTTTAAAACCTGACTACTCTAAAAGTTCCACCTACAGTGGAACAGATATTTGGCTTCTGTTTAAAAGCTCCTGCTCATTGAAAGTGACCGCAGAGCATCTTATGTAAATGCCTTTTAATCACACTCGTGTTAAGAGGCGTTGTCAGGTTGTTGTGACACCGTGAGAGGTGTGTTTGCCCCGACGCTCCTCGAGCCCCACGATGACTAAGCCACAGGAAGCCTCCACAGCTCCGCCATCCCACGTTCCCTGGCTCTGTCGCTGTGTGACCTTGGCTACAGCATTCGTCATCACAGGCGATGCATCCCACTCACTGCGCTTGGCAATTAAAATTCCAGAAATAATTAGGTGGCATTAAAATTAAAAAGAAAAGGCATTCTGCAGGCATTGTGCAGAGAAAGGAAGAAGATGAGAAAATACTGTACCATTCTAAGTTTCCTTTTGCTTTGTCCCCTGGCAGAATCACAAAATCCTCCAAGAGGAGTGTGCGGTATGAGAGGTAGCAATCAAAGACGAAAAGAGCCTCAGATCACAAAAAGACCACTTCATATTTTATGGAGTGGGCATCCTCAGCATTATAAGATGGAACAAATTCTATTACTGTGTGAACAAGTGGCCCTTTAATGCAAAAGAAAAACCTCCTGGAAACGTTACAGAGAGGGTCCCATTTCTGGAGCATTAATGTGAGGCAGGAGAGTGGAGCGGCAGGAGAGGGAGAGCTCCCGTTTGGCTAATTTTGGGCGACAGTTGAGCGACTGCTGGAATGCGACAGCGTTCCATGCCACCTTTATTAGCAGTCATATTAGCGGCTGTTCTCAGCAGGGGCAAAAGCTTTAGCCAGTCATTAGCATCACACGCTATTTGTCTCCCTGACACAAGGATAAGACGGCTGTTGCCTTTTCCTCTGCCTCCTCTTACTGCTGCTTCTTTTCTCCTCTCTCTCTCTCTCTCTCGTCATCTCTTCCTGTCACCCAACATTCTCACCTCATATTTCTCCCTCTCTGTTCTCACCTCACCTGCTCCTTTTGCCACCATACATCCACTTTCTCCACCTCCTCCATATGCTGTATATTTTAGAGTATAGATTACCTCAGTCCCTCTCTCATGCCAATTTCTCTCTACATTTCCACCACTTACTCTTTCTACCCCTTTCCCATTTTCTCCTATCTTTCCCTCAACCTCAGCTCATTGTTGTCTCTCCCTTCGCTCTCCACGGAGCAGACTAGAGATGGAGGGAATGCACCACCTCTGGCTGTGCCCCCTATCCAGCAGGAGGATCTACAGACACGTGTGGCAGAGCCCCGTCTCCATGGTGATACCCTCCAGAAATCCATGAGGGATTCGCCATCCTCACAGCAAGCCAGTGAGGAAAAATGAGAGAGAAAGACAGACAGGGAGAGAAAACGAGAGGTGGGGAGGAAAAATAAAGGCTATAGGAGCGAGACAGACAGCAGAATGTATGTTTTTAGTGCATGTGTGTGTGTGTATGTGTGTGTGTGTGTGTGTGTACCGCTTTTGTGTGCATGCAAAATTGGGAAATATATAGTAGAGAAGTTGAAAAGAGAAGGAGAGATGTGTGTGTGTATGAAAGAGGAGAGAGGATCATTTCAGAGCTGTCAGGCTTCTCCCGCTAGCAGGGGAGAACAAAAGACAGTGTCTTGGTGCAGGAGGCTCAGCGCATGGCAGACGCTGCAATTTGGGGCGTTTTCTGTCGTCTCAGGCTCCCCGCTCGCATATCAGCTGCTATGGCTCATTCACACACACACACACACACACACACACACACACACACACACACACACACACACACACACACACACACACACCTAAAACTCATGAAATATTACTTCATAGTGTCGAAATAATCCTCGGTGTCAGGGAAACATATATGATGTGAGTGTGAACGTGCTGAAATTACATGTCCACTTGGATTTACACAAAAGTCCTCCTAATACAAGACATTTAAGCATAATCTTCTCATGTTTGCTTGCATATTTCAACAAAGCACGACTCCAAATTCACTATTTCTTGACAATACAATGGTATATGTGTTTTAGACAGCGAGTGCAGTAGCGAAGTGGCAAAGAGGCATCACTGCCCAACAGCCATGCTGTTCACCTCACTGGTTCGATAAGCCAGTTGTTGCCCATTCACTGCCCCAGCTCCAACATTTGTAGCCTGCAGCTAACACATCCAGTCTTAACTTAAGTCAAATACTCACACCAAGCCTCCCCAGTCTCTATATGACTGAGATACAGTACAGTGGCTAGCAATGACTCTAGTGGACATCTCACATGTGCCTCACAACATCTTCCTGCGTTCTATCCTCACTCCCTGAGCCCATCCAAGACCTCATCTGCCCCCTTTAGCTTCTATTATCCATATCTGGCCAACTACTATTCACACTCAATGGTTGTTTGTGCACCTTACTGATACTGTCCCATCAAGGAGCTGTGGTGTATTTGGTGGGGGATGTGGGAGCTGTGAGCATTAAAGATAGGATGAGACAAGTCAGAGGTGCTCTGATAATGGGCTATTTTGTTTTTGTTGCCACAACTGATGAGGTACCAAAACTCTGTAATATGATAGGACAGGCTATGAAAATTCAGAGCTTGATGGTCACAATTGTGAAAACTGGGGCAGAGGTGAAACGATGAGTCTACAAAACATTTGACATACAATTAACTGGCAATAAATCTGATAAATGAAAAACAATCAAGGCAAACACTTGCTAACATTTTTTTGCTCCGCTCTTGTCTTTTCTGTTTCTGCTTAAACTACATGTCTTTGGATTTTGAAATGCTAGTCAGACTAAACAAGCAATCCGAATATAATCGCTAGGTGCTGTCCTTACTGTTCCTGTTGTTGTGTATTCTGATGTAAAGAAAAAGCCTACCCCACAAGTGATATTTAGTTATTGACACCCCATGTTACGTTGAATTTGTGAAGAAAACTTTGGTGTTTTAAAGATTTAGTTTGGATTCACCAATGTCACACAATGATACCTGAGGTAGTGGTGAACCAGCAGCTCCTGTGTTCAGCAAGGTAAATTACTGTCTTTGAAGTGAGTTTGGCTTTGTAGAGAGCAAAGACTAGTTTAACTTTCAGTTCAGTTTCCTGTCAAAAAAGGACTGTCTGTTTGGGAAGTACTGAGCAAAAGATTAGTAATTGAGACTTGGATTATACTACAAGACTGGTGTGAGAGTTTGAAAACAGATGTTTTGAAAAGATTTGCTGTTGTTACTTCAATTCATCTAGAATTTTTTTCACCATTTTGGATTCTTCGTTCGCTGGAGGCATGTGAGGAAAACAAATTTTTCTTCATACATTCAACGCAACGCAGGATGAGTTATTGATATACAGTTGGAGGGGATGAGGTATTCTTTTAATTTCCACAAAATGTATAGCCCCCCTGTAACCCCCTTAAGATAAAAATGTACTTCATGATAAGTATTTATTATATATTTTAATAATGATTTGATATGTCAAATTATCAAGCATTTCCGTTTTTAGCCTCTGAGTTGAGTGTCACAATTAGGTTGGGGATTTTAAGATGTATCAGGTAGAATATTGAAATGTGTATCATACGAGCCATTTTGCATAATATGGTAGTGGAGGTCCTGAGCAGCAGAGCTCATCCAGCAGCAGATTCTGGGGGCGTAATGCGGCTATCTGTCATGCTGCAGCTAAATTCACTCCTGGATTAGCCAGGTAAGGAGTCTTTCCACCAGCGTAATGACTTCAATCAATCACCTCAACTCACAGACACACACAGAGGCCAGCTAGTTAGCTGCTAGCCCAGCAGCCATTTTGGAAGAGGAATTCTCTCCTCCACCTTGTCCATTTGTCTATGTAAGCCACAGTGTAGGCTGTCATAATAGTTGTTTATTTGGATGAGCTGACAGAGACGAGCAGATGTGAATGAACAGAAAGTCCAAGGTAAACTAGATTGTGAGCCGATTGCAAATAATAGTTTTTCCCTTCATTCAGTTTTTGCTTGTTACACTGAATAATAGGCAGCGTATTAGTCACAATACTAAGAATCCCTTCAATCACTGGAATATGTTGCTTATATAGGGCTGCAAATATTTTCATTATTTATCATTCTGTTGATTTGTTTTTCTTAATAACTGACTAGCTGTTTGACCAATAAAATGTCAGACAAATTGTAAAAAACAGCTACCACTATTTTCTTAAGTCTTACATATATAATAAAATATCACATAAGACAAACTAATAAAGCAAAATTTCACAGTAGAGAAGAAAAAACATTTGGCTTTTTTGCTTGAAAAATGATTAAGTGGTTTCCTGCTGATTGACAAGTTTTGTGTGACTTTAATTATTTCAGCCTTAAACTGAACAACAAAAATGCAAAAGTCTGGTAATATATATCTTTGTGATTTTTGTCGAAACCCATAAAAAGGCCAAAACCTAAAACAAGTTTATCTAAACAAGTACTGCCCTTTTCAGCAAAAGCTGGATATAAACATTATTCCTCCATTCCATAGAGCTCCTTTGCTGTCCAAAAACTGTAATAACCACATTATTGAGCCACACTGAATATTCATTCACATGCAAAAAATATTGTTTTATGCTCTTATTCCAAAAAAGACAATATTCCATGATGCTCTTTACATGGCTAATGAAAATGAATATACCCATTTACATGCAGCAGTGCATACTGCAATTAACATGCCCTAACGTAAAGTTTATTGCTTTTTTTTTTTTTTTTGGACATCAAAAATGTATATTTATAAAGTTCTCAACTGGTACACAGCCTCACTCTTTCCTTCCTTAAGCCACTTTCTTGAAAAGGTCAGTGTTGTGATATTTGCGCATATCCGAAAACATGTTATTATCCAAGTCTTAAAACAAGGTGTGTTTCAGCTTCTGACCAGAAATGTGGGCATTTCTTTGGGGCATGCATCTCCATCTCAGCCCTGCAAACTGTTGGTTAATTGGTTTTTGTTTGGAAGATTTGGGTCATATTTGAAATTGAAGTATCAGTGTGCATTTAAAAGTAGTCAATGTTGCACGGGATGACATATTCCTCATCATGAACAAGGCCACTGAAGGTCATGAGTTCAGATGTGATGTAAAAAAGTACAGTGTCCATTTATTTTAGGTACATTATACAAGATTTGAAAGATATATGTCAGTAGGAACTAATAGGTTGTGAGCTACGGACCAGCTGGGGAAGTGGCGCTTACTGAGAAACACAAACGCGCAACTCGGTTGTTGGTCTTTTTTGTTGACAAGATATAAATATTACCGAACTTATCCTTTACTGTAATTCTGGCATAGAGACCAAAGAGTCTGCCCTTCCCGTGTTACACTGTGATTCCCTCTCTGTGTCATGTTTACCAGGCTCCATCTCCCCAGCAGAGGAGGAGGGCGTTTTTTGACATTGATGTAATTTAGTTGGCAGCTGCTCTGAGGGGAGGGCTGGCCGGGGGTGGGAGGGGGAGGTTAGGCTCGTGGAGGGCTTGTGGGGCTTCAGGGGTTAGAGGTCAGGATGTGCCTGGCCTGGAGTTGGCCCTAAGCAGCTGCCCACCCCCTCGCCCAACCCCAGATCCCCCCTTCATGCCCACGTCCCCCTGGCACACTCCGCACTCACCGCACATGATCTGTTATTCCCTTTGATGTCTTTCCTCGGGGAGGCGGTTATAAAAAAAAAAAAGAGGGAAAAAAAGGAGGATGAAAAAAAAGCGTAAACACCACCTGTTTATCTGACGCCGGGTAATGTCGGAAAGGTAGTCTGCAGGCTTGTCATAATATGCACAGGAGGCAAATAAGGGGGGAAAATTACAAAGGGAAAAAACAAACAAATGGCATCAGAGAAGAAGGCATGACGAGGGAAGTTGCATGTGCATGCCACTGTAAATTTGGCGGTCCTGGTTTTGAAATGCTTTCAAAGTGTGTTTTAAATTGCATTAGAGGTTTATGTGAGGACAGAATATGCTGTTGGGAAAAAAAGTACTCTTTAATGTGCTAAGAAAGAGACTGTGATGAAGAATAGTCAATATCGTATTGTTATAATATACTATCATTACAGAAGTGATTGTAGTTCTACAGGACAAGAACCAATCTCAGTCCAGCTTCATCATACCGTTGAAATGATAACAATGGTGTCAGAGCCAAACTGAAATGAACCCCAAGGCTCCACATGCAGTCTAAAGTGTATAAGCTAATGACAGAGCTGACAGATCCAACCAACTCTGTTCTTTTCACCCTCAGCCCACACTGGCTTTTTGGTGATATAAAGCTTTCCCATTAAATATGGAAATTTCCGTTTCGGTGACAGATACTTCACAGAGGGGGGTTGATGGCATAGACGGTGTTTTTTTGGAAGGGGAAGTGGCAGATTTTGATTAATGCGACCTTATCTGGTTCTGC
This sequence comes from Epinephelus awoara, assembly GCA_035609425.1. Classification (NCBI taxonomy): domain Eukaryota; kingdom Metazoa; phylum Chordata; class Actinopteri; order Perciformes; family Serranidae; genus Epinephelus; species Epinephelus awoara. The sequence continues at coordinate 27,614,001 of CM069309.1, forward strand.
ACATGGAGGCAGAGGGGTTGCTGAGCTTGGCGGGGGTGGAAGGCTGCCTGTTCTCCTCTTCTTTTTTTCCCAGGCCTCTTTCTCTCCTCTATTTGAAATGGCTTCGCTCGCTCGCTTGCTCTTCGTTTCTGCTTCTGCCTTCTCTCCATTTCCATCCTATTGTGGTTAGTGCACTCATCCTCTATCTCTATTATAATGTAAGCTGTGCTTTAACGTCTTGTAGTTCTTTAACTTCATATGGCCTTCTGATAATTCTGTCTGATTTCCGTCTTCACCCTCTGTCCCCTCTTCACCTCCTCAGTCTCTTCATCTCTATATCTCTACTTCCTCTTCCTATCCTGCTTATACATTTCCCTGCTTCTGTTAAAACCGCTCATCTCCCTGCTGCTCCATTCTATCTTCAATTTCATATCCTTTACTCCTGTCCTGTATCCTCTCCCCCTGCCAGGCAGAGAGCGCGCTGCAGCGGTGCCGCTTCCCCCTGTCGCTCCATCACCACCTGGCCCAGTTCCAATGCTTTTAGTGAGAGCTATCTGTCAAGCTATGAATAATACAGGCCCAAGGCTGGCGTTAGCTTGCTAGCTAGCTATGTGGAATCCAAATGAGGTCTACAGCAGGAAGAGAGCACTTGACTTTTAGCTCGCTACCACGCTCTCCCTACCAAGACAGGCAATTACTCAGCCCACAGCCCCAGCTGCAGCCGTGGCAATCATAAACGCAACCCCTCACATCCCCGTCTGCACACAACACACACACAACACACACACTTTGCATGCATGTACAAGCAGACAAGCACACACCCCATCTCCTGATCCAAATAATACCAAAAACATTTCTATGCAGAGACACAGCATCTAGACAACTTTTATTGCTATACATGACAGATAACCCATAGTACTATCTCTCCTGGCTGTGAGAGGAGAAACAGTGAACATTCAGAAAATGCCCACTAAGTGCATAGTAAAAAGCACAAAGTATTTCTGACAGTGGAGGATGATGATGAAATCAGGGCATTGATTGTTGGTGAAATACTCATATCTGTCTACAAGATATAGCCTAGCTAAGTAATCAAAATAATGTAAAGATCACTTTTATTGCCAAGAGAAAAGGTTATAATTCTTTTTATCTGAGAAAGAAACAAGTAATTTAAAGGGACAGTTCACCTCAAAGTAGAAAATACATATTTTACCTCTTACCTGTAGTTCTATTGTTTTGGTGTGAATTGCCCAGTGCTAAAGATACTGGCCAGAAGAAGGTCTGCCTTCTCTCTAATATAATTGAATTAGATGGCACTCAGCTTGTGGTGCTCAAAGTGCCAAACTGGTTACTCAAGATAATCCACCGACCTTGCTCTGAGCTGTTTCATGTAGGAACTATTTTATTTCTACCGAACTACACTTGTCAGCTGTGTCACCACGCAGAAGGAAGAGCACGAGATGTTAACATTAATGGTGTCCTCGTTGGCTAAGCTGTAATGTTAGCTAACTCAGCGGTGCTAGGTATGCTAGCGCTAAATGCACGCTTACATTCCTATATGAAACTGCTCACAACAAGGTCCAGGTCATAATTTCTGGAAAGAGACATTGCTGTTGAATTTTTCAGTTGTTTTTTTTTTGTTAGCACCATAAGCCGAGTGACATCAAGTTCCATTATATTCAAGAGAGGGCAGACATATCTCTAAGACTAAGCAACTCACACCAAACAATCTAGGTTGATAAATAGCACTACAGGTAAGAGGAAAAATATGTATTTTTCTATTTTAAACTGTCCCTTTAAGTTAAAGGTTCAGTGAGGCAAACTGAAAACCAAATGCCACCAAAGGAGCTCTTTATGTCACTCTGGTAGTCTATATTTCAGACACCACTGAGCTACAAAGATCTATTAATCAACAGCGGAGTTACTTCATCATCTCTTATCTGTTGATTAACAGGAGACACGTCGTCCACCTTTATCGCACTTGTTCCACAGTTATGGCAGCAGGCTGAGAGGGCTATCGCATGTATCAGGCATATGACACATGTACGGTCACGTAATTAGTTTTGCACCGAGGCATCCTTAGGTGACAGTGTTAACCCATCCATCATTGCTTCTAATCATTCGTTGGTGGAGTGTGGGATGTAATTACAGAGTGCTAGGCAACGTCAGGCTTCACAGGTAAAAATAGTCATGCAGAATGAGAGACTTCTGCATGTGTTTGGCATGTGGGGTGTGTGCTCAAGGTGTGCGCATGTGTGGGCGGTTGGAGGTGTGTGTGTTTGTGTGGCTGTGGTTGGGTGTGTGCGTATGCATGCCTGCGTGGATTGTGGTAATGAGATCTAGTTAGTGATGCTCCAGAGTGTCTTATTAACAAATAATAACAGCACTCCTTTGTTTTTTACCTCTCCTCCCATCTATTATTCACACCTCACAGATTTACTCATGATTCATTTATAGGAGCATCTTGTGCAACCTAGAAACTAAATGTCACCCAAAACATCACTGTCAGATGGTGCTGTGTGTATGAGCATGTACATAATGGTTCTGTGTATGAATTGTGTTTGTGCATGTGCGTCTTTATTTCATTGCTCCTTGGAAGTAACTATAAAGGGTCTGTCCATCCTAAATATGTCCTGAATCAGATAAACAGGAATAATACAACACTGCCACAGCAACATTGCAAAAAAAACCTGGGACTTTTGCAATCTAGCTCCATCTGTATATGCACACACAAGTGCGAATGATAGAGTGCTATTGAAATAGATGAGTTGGATCTTGCCGGATCAGTAACGAGGGCTGCAGTGAGGCCATTCTGCCATTCAACCCCCCTGTTGTGAAATCAGCATGACGCCCTGTGTACTTTAGCTGGATTCTCTTTCCGCTGAAATTGCCAGGTTGGAGAGAGGCACTCAGCTGGGAACGCTGCTCTACATGTGAAGTAGGTTGTGTGTGTGTGAGGAGCTTTGGAGATGTGTGTGTGCGCATGTGGCTTGTATGTCTATATTTGTGTCAGTTCACATTCAGAGAGCCCATGTAGGTGTGAATGTCCGTGTGAATGTGAGTGTCAGTGTGCTGCCCTTTGCCACTCTTCCCTTTCTCTTTAGGTGAAGAGCCTGTTCTGGAGGCTCTGCTCCAGTCGAGGCCTCTTGAAGCCAGGCTGGCAGCACTTTACCCAGATAGAGGTAAACCTATACTACGCCATCTGTCTTAGCAGCAAACACTTAGTGGACCATCAGACAGCAGCCACAAGTGGTTTGGCACCAGCAGGCAGCAACGCCCTACGCTGCAAAGAACATCAATACTAACAAGTAATTTAATGTATTCTTCTGTTGACTCCTAGAACTTTGTTTTTCTCTAAATAAGTCGGCCAAATCTGCCAGTCAAGTGAGAAAATGTCAGTGATGCTTATAAGCGTAATTCAAGAAAACACTGGTTTCAGTCTCGCTTTAGTTGACATTTACCACTGTTCCTGACTACACATGTACTAATCCTGAAACACATTAACACATACCACAGGCAGAATATTTTACTTGTTTAATGAAAGATATACAATTAAAAGGACAGGTCTGATGTTATCCTATAATTTTCTAATTGTCAACAAAGAAAGACCAAAATCAGGTAGGTAAATCTCTTAAAGAAATACTTAACCCTGCAAAATGATCATTTGTACATCAATTACTCTCCCTGTGTTGCCTTGAATTTGTGAAGAAACCTCTAAAAACAAACTTGTACTTTGGTGTTTTAAAGGGTTAGTTTGGATTAACCCCAGTCAATGACATGAACAAACCAACTGATTGAGGCAGTGGTAGACAATCAGCTCCTGTGATCAGTGAGATACAGTCACTGTTTTTGTCAATGGAATCTGGATTTGAGGAGAGCATAGATTAAGTTTCACTTTCAGTTTAGTTTCCCATCAGAAAAGGACTGTCTGTTTGGGAAGTACTGAGTAAATGACAGGGTCTGACATTAACGGTTGCCTGAATGCCCGGGGCAAGTAAAAATATCCGGCGGGCCAGCAGACCCTGCGCAGACATGCCCGATCGGGCAAGGAGCACCGACTCGGATATTTTATTTTTATTATTTCTAATCGCAGGGCAGGAATTATACCACGGCCAAACGGCCAGTGCCGTGGAGTCCCCGGTGTGTGGCCGTAATGCCCCTCCTACCCATACGGCCAGTGTAGCATGCCCTGTTTTTTATGACAAACAGCATAGCAAGGCTACGGCTAAGTTAACGTAATGTTACTGACACTCCGAGACACACACACGCACGCACACACATAATGTTTCTGGACAGCCTATCAGTCCTTAGCCACTAACGTTAGCTCATGTTAGCACAGTTACCATGAAGAAACTTTTACAAAGGGTCATAATGTCCTTCTAGTGACTGTCAAATCTCCAGGGAAAGTTGTTTACACTGAGGACACAGAGATGGGACAAAGATCCTCTGTGAAGGAAGATGGTTCACTCTGCTCTGCTGCCAGGAACAAACTGGGAGGCAAAGATACTCTCTGAGGAAGAGGGTTCACTTTGCTGCAGGGTTCACCAAAACGTTTTTTTTTTGTTTTTTTTTCTTTTAATAAATTGAACACACATTAAAGAACATACAAGATCCTGTAGAGAATTAATACATATAATACAATACAATAAACATTGTCAAATTAAATGAAGGAAGAGGATTTTTTAAAGGCAAATAAAATATTGGGGATTTATGTAAAAATATACATAGAGACATATGAATAATTATATAATTAAAGATATGTAGGCTATGTTAGGTGAATACTCCTGTCAGTGACCCTGACCACTGGCAGTGGAGTTGGTCCCTGGACGCTGCTGTCCACTGCTCCCAGTGTATACAGTAGGATGGGTCAAATGCAGAGGTCAAATTTCGTTTCAATATATGTTATGTGCTGAGAAAGGACAATAAAGAATCTTCTTCTAATAATAATTTCTTAATAAGTAGGAGATAACAAAAGAATAAAGAGATTTCAAAGACTTAAAAAATAAGGGACATGAATCAAAACAACAAGAAACGAGATATATCCCCAGTCATGCACACACACCCAGCTTTAATAAACTCAGTACTGAGCCTCTCTGCTGTCGTAAGATATAAGTTATGAGCGAAAATATGCACCACACAGCCAGAAAAAGAACCTCTTAAGCAGGGCAAGTAAGAATTTAGATGGGGCAAGTAGATTTGAGAAGTACTTGCCCGGCAGGGCAAGTAGGAAAAAACCTTAACGTCGGACCCTGAATGAGACTTGGATTATACTGCCCAAATTGTGTGAGTATGTTGTTTTGATCAAGTCTTGACTTCAATTCATCAACAATTTTCTTCTTTTTGGATTCTTTGCTCGCAAGTGAGAAAAACTAAAACTCACAAATTCAATGTAACATGGCGTGAATAATTTCTATTGGTGACAGGAATTGATACGATTTTATTGATACCAGTGCTATTATGGATTCTGCCTAGCGGTCTGACCCTTTACTAACTCCCTTATCGATTCATGATCAATTTTATGTGGACAAAGTCGGCCTACACGTTTTCAGCTTCAACTGTTTTATTAGTCTGAGTACAGTGTGTTAACAGAGTAGAGGAAAACATGCAAGTGACTCAGGTCATTGTTAAAAATGGATTAAATGGTAGAATATTTAAACAGCATGTATTTCATTTAGGTTTTCTTGGTAAAAAATAATTCGGCAAAGCTGCCTGCGTGGCGCTTATGTTATTATAACATAGAATATTTACCGTCAGTGATGGATGCACTGCTCGGTTGGGAAGCAGTGGCAACAGTGCATGCGAGTGTCAAACATGTCATTCTTGGATTAAGCCCATGTTGCATAAAGAGATGTCTCAGCATAATGCCGTTGTTTTGAAATGATCATTTTACAGACATTACAACCAAAGCTACACTTCTAAATGTTTCTTCCTCTCTGCTATGACTCCTTCTTGTTGCACGTTTTCAGGAGCATGCGCACATGAGTTTGACATCATTGTTTTGCATTGTGCATATATCAGAAAAATGTCATCAATGAAAGGAATGGATAAGCTCTGAGGCATATTCTAATGGAACAGACCATTTGTGCCAGTTCTAAGTTTTCATCCCTAGATTTTAGTCAGTTATGGTTATCAGTTACAGGCATTAAATTGTATTAAATTGTAACACAGAGATTGTAACAGTAGCCCAGGGATGCTTGCCATATTTACTGGAATTTATCAATCCAGTCCTGAGTGGTATATCTGAACTTTTCCAACTTCGAAAGTACAATTGCCTCCTCAACTCAGCATCTATGCATGGAGGAGAACTAAATTTCCAATTATAATCTCTAGGTTTGGACACACACACACACAAGACTTCATAAGTAGAATCAGGTCACTGTTGGTTTTGGCCGTTTTAGGTGCATCTGTTAACAGTAACAAAGATTTGGCATATCACTTCACCTACACTTTCAAACCAAATAAGTATGCACTGATAAAAGAACAGTTTCTATCGAGCGACCACAGTAGATGTGCATCAGCTATTTTTTGCCTTACAATGTGTACAAACCAATGCTGCTACTGTTGAGCTCTTCCACTGTAGATACCCTGAGACTCATTGTGCCACTCTGCTGGTTGCTTGCTGCTCTCATATCAGTCTGAGTGCTTTGAGAGCATGACATAGTAGGGAGAGCGGAGATGACTGTGTGTGTGTGTGTGTGTGTGTGCGCGCGCGCGTGTGCGTGCACGTGTGTGTGTGTGTGAGAGAGAGAGAGTGTGCGTGTGAGATAGAGTGAGGGAGTAAATAGCATCCCAACTGTAGAGATGGCATTTAAGTGTCTCTCCCTTTGCACTCCAATAGTACTGCAGACCCATTACCTCGGCGCGTATGTTTGTGTGTCTACCCGCATCTGTGTGTGTGCTTGTGTGTGGCTACAAATGTATTTCCGAGCCGTTCCTCCAATCGTCTCCATGCTCCCACGCGACTCACCCTCTACCTTTCTGTTCTGATCCTTTCCTCATTCATCATGCTTCCCTCCCTGTCCTCTTGCCAGAGGTCTTTGCTAAGGTGTAATTTAGCTCCTACTGTTCTCTAATTTCTGCCTTAGTCAGGAGGGGCGTGGCTGCCCCCCTGACACCATGGATACAATCTGTCAATCATTTCCCCCAGCAAGGAAATTGCGTTCAAAGTGAGAGTAATTGTTAAGTCTGCCCTGTGTGGGTTGAATTGAACGCCCTCTCGGTTTGGCACAGAGAAAAATATGTATTCAGAGGCAAGGCCAGGTGGATTTGTGAGGCTTTTATTGTTGCTAAGAACAAGGTGAGGGCTCTCCTCATCTCACCTTTTGTCTTGTCTAATCTCTTTGCCTTTCCTTTACTTCTGTCCTCATTACTCCACCCAGTTTCCAAAGGTACATTTTTTATACAACTGCACAAACACTTCTCCTTTATCCTTTTTTTTAATGATTATCAAAGCCTTCTCTGCTCAGTTACACCTCCCCAACCTGCCCTACCTCTGATATGTCCACTCTTAAAAATAATCGTGCTTACTAGAACCATATAGAGTTCTTCAGCTTGTTCCCATAGGTGAACCCTTTTGGGTTCATAGTAGAACCTTACATAAAAGTTTGACCTGGAACCATTTATTGTGTTTTACCTACCCTTCTATGGTGTAATGGTTTCACCCAGAACCCTCTCTGAGGATTCTATCAGAACCTTTCCCACCTTGTAGACCTCTGTTCCACTAATCATAGCTTTTAATGTAAAAGGTTGGCCTGAGGTCAAGAGAGACACATCCAGCAGCCTTGGGCTTCATCACAGGGCTGGGATCCAACACAACTCACAACACTCATGATTCACAATCATGTTTTTAGGGTGTGGAGATTTTGTAAAATCATTACTACTACAGCCTTTACTTTTTTCAATGGTGTAGTAGGGTTGGGAACCAAAACTCCATTCCAAAATAAGAACCACATGCAAAATGCCCGAAAAAACAAAACAACAAAAAAGGGCAAACAATGTAGTACAGGGTTCCAATACACTCATGGTCAACATTTCAAAACATTTCCATGACTTCTAAGGACTCATAATGGAAATAAAATCTTACCCAACTTGCCTTGTGTTTTTTTTTAAAACATATCAGATCCAAACATAACTGCCATGAAAAGAGAGGTGGAACACTGGCAGAAAATGAAGAGACAGAAAGCACCCTTGTATATTGTAGAGTTATGTTATGTCTACAGCTACAGCAAAGAGATTTGCCATTATGTTACATGATGTGGAAGGTTAGCCACAGAAGATTACTGCAACAAATTCATTACACACACAACAAAGTTCCACGATTTGTCCAGGCCTGGATAATGTCAATGGGAAATTCCATTACTTTTCCAGGTTTTCAAAAACCATGGAAACCCTGGTAGTGCTTGGCATTAATTGATGGGAAAGATATCAACTATGGCAAAGCACAAGTAAAATGAACCAATTAAGGGGATTCCAGATACATCTATGTTTAAAAATACTAATGAAACATGAGTATACATTTTCATATATGAGGGTGAGGATCTTTTAGCACCCATGCTTTCAACAATCCGTGACGAATTCCTTCTTCTAAAAAAGAGCCATTTGGATGAAGAAGGTTCTTAATGTAACTCTTAGTCTTATAGCGATCCCTCGAGGAACCCTTTCTTCTCATGGGGTTTTTCAGAAGCAAAAAGTTTCTAGACAGAACCTCAGCCCTTCCAGAAGAACCCTTATTTCTTTTTTTTTAAAGATTATTTTTTTGGGCTTTCTTGCCTTTAATATACAGGACAGTGTGAAATGGGGAGACAGGGAGAGTGGGGGGACGACATGCAGCAAAGGGTTGCAAGCCAGAGTCGAACTCACGACCGCTGCAGCGAGGCATCACCTCTATACATGGGGCGTCGGCACTATCCACTAAGCTACTGACGCCCCAGAACCCTTATTTCTAAAAGTTCATCTTACCTATGGGCAGGGACAGAAAAGGAAAACCACTCACAAAATGGGGGGTGCAAAACAAGCATCGGTAGTCTGTTGTCTCTTGCTGTAAAAATCACACTGTTTATCTCCAATTCACTGTAGATGGCTCTGTGATAATATACTGTAGTCCCTCCTAGACCCATTCTATCCACCACACATAATACTAACCCAGAAAGCCACCCCTTGGTGCGCTGGCAGAGGCACAGTGACATACACAAGACGGAGGGCTGTAGAGGTGAAAGCAAGAGACTGAAAGTCTACTTAACATAAACATGTTCAGTGAGGCGGCTGTTACAATTCCTATTTGTTAAAGTCCTTGAAAAGCTAAAATCAAAACGGGTGAGCAGGAATGTTGAAACAGTTCCTCTGCCTTCACTCTCCTGGATAAATTATTGAAACCTACTTTAGAAAACACTTGAGTCCCTAGTTACCTTTCTGTTCCTCAGAAAAATGTTGATTTATTTTCATGTTTCCCTTTCATTCCAGGAGCCACTTACCTCTGTTTGCTGGCATGTTACTGAATAAATGTTCAAATTGTGGATTTTGGCATTCCAGTACAGCATACTCAAACCGCTGAGTTTAAATAGCACACCACAAAACAAGCTTGATCAAGGACGTCAATTCCCAAGATGCCTTGCGCCAACATTTGCTTATAACTTCCCATGCCATTTTTAATTATCGTCAGCCACAGTTGCTTGTTGTAAGCACCTCAGTCAATCACCTGTATCAGCGTTGACTAATCTGGGATGCACTGCCAACCAAGCCTTGTTATAACAGCTTAAACATAAATGACCCATTAACCTCTGTTCATGAGCAGATAAATCAGAATTAACAAGATGTCCCACTCCTTCAGCTCAGTGACCTAACCACTGGCCCTGCAACCTTTACATAGGACATTTATTGTAATCATGTTACTTTAAATGACATGAGAACAGCATCCTGTACAGTATGCAAATCAAGTCTACTGTAGGCTTGGACTTTGAATGGAGAGCTTTTTCATTAGCTGGGCTTTGTTGAAAGCCAGCATTAAATCTAATCTATAGATGTTGTAGCACATAGCTTTGTGGAACTGTCTCATGAAAATATCCCTTTCGACAAGGTTCGAACTCAGTGGACAGTGTGCTAAACACCGCCCCTCATAGATACTGTGGCTATGGTTGGCAAGCTTTTAGTTCTTGCACAGCTCATATACAGTTTAACAGTGATAAGAGTGGCAGATGTTATCAGCTTATTAAGCTACTATTAGCTCCATGACTTGGTTGAAAAATGTTTTCACTTCCACTGTCAAATACAGCAGCTTGGTCAGGGGCACTACGCTTCAAACTATAAGGCTTTAGGTACCCCTGTCAGTTTTGGTCATGTCCATTTTTGTATCAATTCTGCATGCTACAGTGTCTTTTAAAATTAACTTTCTTCTTCACAGGACACATAGGTTTACCACCAAAACTGCTTTAGGTTTAGGCAACAAAAACGTCTTGGTTAGGTTTAGAAAAATGGTTATGGTTAAAACAACTGTATTTGTCTCAGTAACTTAACAAGTATGTCACTTAACATCCTATTAACTACATTATGTGCTTTGAAAAAGTAAAGCTGACTTTTGGTTTTCACACAGGACACAAACACTGGTCTCCTGGGTGAAAGGGGGGTGAGCGAAAAAAAAAAAAGTCCAAAAAAGTTAATAACTTAAAAATTATGGCGAAAAGGTAGTTTCTTGCAACCCTAGAATTGAGATAAAAATATTCACAAACGAAAAAACACTTCTGGTTGCTGATCTAAGTCGTGTTTAACTTTTGATTTAACACTAAAAATTAAAACCCTCTGCGCACACTGCAGCACAAGCAGACAGATGTGCGACTCAAAGCAGCATGTGTCACTGACACCAGGTGGAAAATGTCACCATCAGCATATTATTTTACATCAATAAAATCTATTTCATCATTATTTTGAGTCACATTTTTAATTTAGTCGTCTGTGTTTAAGCAGGATAACAGGTCTCCATTCATTGCACGTTGGGCTTTCTATTTCCTTGTCGGAGATGTTTTCTTTTTTAATTACATGATAGCTATTCTCCCTTAATTCACCAGTAAAGAATACCTTTGTCCATTTCAAATAACCCATGGCAATAATAATATCCCTGTTCTCTGATTTACTGTGAAACTTTTTTTAGGCAATTCATGCAACAACCAGACCAGATGACTTCTTTACTCGGCCTAATGGGGTTAGTGTTGCGTTCAAGGTCCGCCAAAAAAATTTGAGAAAAAAAGGCAGAATATTCAAATTTTTTTTCACAATCGAATCCCGTGCCATTGAGCAAAGCTTCGAAGCTTTGAGGCTTTGAAGCTTCGAATTTTTTGGGTCAGCCCTAATAGTGTCGCTCTTTGCTGCGCTCCAGCATGTGAAGAAATCCAAAGCTTGACAGGCCCGTTGTGTTTAATCACAGCTGCTAAGGTTATGACTGGACAATTACAGTTTGGGGGAGGGGTTTAGCGAACAGTCAATTGTGCCACCAGATCATATTATGGCTCTAAAATGTCCAATAATCATTTGTACAAATGCTGCTAATCCATGACTGTAGACATGTAATTGATGGTAGCTTACAGAGTACGCGCACACACATGCATATACACACCCGCTATAGATAGCCTTAAACCTACCCTAACTCCCATGTGTGAGTGTCTACAGAGTCTTATGCCATTTGCAGGGCCTCTAAAGATATTCAAACATTCAAAGGCTGCGTGTGAAACGAAGAGAGAGGTGGAGGATATGGATGGTGCGCCGCCGTCTAAAGGCGAGTGGGGAGAAAAAGGGGGGGTAATTAACATATTAATGACCCCACCTTCCTACAGCTTCTGTCGGATAGTCCAAACACTTTGATAAGTATGCAAATGAGAGCCGCACCATCTGAAGAGGGAATTAGCTCTGCCAGAGACAGCCGAGAGAGATGGGAGGGGTAGTGAGAGAGGAAGGTAGGAAGGAAGGAAAGGAGCAAGGAACGGACAGAGTGTTGGGGGAAAAGGGGGAACTAAAAAGGGGCAGGAAGGAGAAGAGAAGAGGAATGTCAGGATGAATAAACAGGAGGAAAAAGAAAGGAGCGACCAAAGACAGAGTGCGAGATAGGAGGCAGTCTCAGGCGTGCTGATGAACTGATATCCTCATGTTTGTTTTAGTTGTCTTTAATTATCTGGCGTGCACAGTTGGTAAATGTGCGTGTGTGTGTGTGGTATTAGACAGAGGCACAGGGATAGAGAATGAGAGAACAGACTCTTTCTTTTCATTCTTGTGCTCTCCAGCTCACAGATCGATCCGCCAGTACCCGTCAGCCCTGCAGTGATGTGCAGACTGGCTGCAGGAGCTCTGGCCAGTCGGCATACAGGCTCAGCAGGGGGGGCGGGTGGCTGAGGTGGGCGGCTCGGAGTAACGACCCCGAGCAGACAAGGGCAAGTAATTATAACACAGACTGATCTCACTCATTCTATCATTGAGGAGAATGGCGAGTAATAAGGATGAGGGAGAGCACCATGGGAAAGCAAGTGTTCAATGTGGGTGAGACAAAGGGAATGAGAGAGAGTCAGCGCCAGTATATGAATGTGTGTGTGTTGGAGAGACACCTTATGCGAACAGCCAGGCCAGGGATTCACCGACACGCTCGTCACGTTCCACAATTATGTTGAATAATTAAAACGTTTCATTAACTTGATCATTTCCTGTTCGGCCATGTTTCAGCTCTGACACCGGCAATTAAAGCCGGGGCCGGGACTGTACGCCTCTCTCATTCGGCCAGTCGGCGACAGAGGACAACCTTATGTCTTTTGTATGAAAGCAGAAATCTGACAGGGGAAAAATGAGGGGCTTTAGCAGTTATCCACCTTACTTAACTGTTCTCAACACTTCAGTGCAAAAGCACACCAGGGCTGACAATGAAATCTACGTGCTCAAGGTGAAATCGTGCAAATCTGGATTTGGTTTCCTTGAATTTTTTTTGATTAATGCAAATAAGGGAGTGAATAGTTTACCTTTGCAAGCCAGCCTTAGGCACTGAGACATCCACCTTGAACACCTTTACATATTGATAGCTTTTACATGGTGTGTAATTTTTTTCTAGCAATTTTTTCTGATACATGCAGTCAAGTGAACAAATACCTTATTTCCTGTAAGCCAGACATCCATCACCTTGCATAATGATAGATTGGGCACTGTTTCATGATGTGATACTGTAGGAACTGCACTTGCTCAACTACACAACACCCAGCGACACAAAAATATCTTCACAAATCGTGGCCTTTGTTTGAAATCAAGGGAATTCTTCACTGTGCATTAACACCATAATTAGCAAAATCCCGTGCTGTCCTAGTTACGTAAGACAGCTCTTTTTGTCTTTTGAAATTGGATTACTGCAGGAGGAGCCATTTATTTCCAGAAATGGGGGGTTGGGGGCAATTTTTATCCCAGTGCCTCTACCATGCAGTCTGTGGCACAAAGCTATCCTCCCCTATTGAGCTCATGCGCAGTACTTAGGCTGTACACCCCAATAAACACGATTAGCATGGCAGACTGTAAATATGCAAATGACAAAAGAGATATGGAGGGGAATGTTTATGCTGTGAGCTTTCTGTCTAGCACAGCCCCTCCCCCACCCTACCTTGTATATGAAAACCATGATGAGGTTTATTGAGATGGGGTCCCTGTTAAAGCTATCTTTATTTTTTTTTCCTTTCATAAAAGAAATTCAACCATGTAATTGGAGCTTTGAATAGAAAAAGGGATGCCTTTACCTTCCATGTCTTTCATATTTGCTGCTGCCGTGGCTGCTTTGATCGGACACAGGGCAGCTGCAATGACGCACGGATGCCCTCTCTCTAAACTGCTTCCTCCCACATGTCAGCAGACTTGGACCTCAAGCTGAATTTTTTTTTCTATGTGAGAAACTTGTGTCCTGTGCCCCGTACTGTGTGCCACCACTAATAATACCACTTTAATGAAACTCACAAAAGCTCACTGCTTGTCATACACCTCTGTCATGCAGTATACAGACTTTATAGCCATCCTGGGGGCTACGATAACTAAGACACCTCTGTTTCTGAACTGATGAGGATGTCTGAGGCCAGGAGAGTCGGCCATCCCACTACCATATTCTTGTTGCAACCTGAAATCTTACAGAGTAGAACAATTTACAGGTCATTCAGGAAAGTGACTCAAATTTAATTAATGTGAATACATTAAGGGTTCAATGTGTATACTTTGAGCTCGTCTGATACTGGTTCTTGGGAGTTTGAGAGGTTCTTTACAGCGGGGTTGGGTAGATTTTTTAAAATGTATTTATTTATTTTTGGCATCATTAAGCAAAAATCCTATAATCATCATATTTTAATTTAAGAAAATCAAGCTCATGATAGGAGACGTTAGCCAATTACAGGTCATTTCAAGAAGAGGGTGTTCTTATTGGCTGTTCTACAAATGCAGATGTGTGTTTACGTCCCTTCAGATGGTGAAAGCCTGATTCAAGAGCGGAGAATGCTGCAGAAAAATTGCTTTTCTGGATTTATCTAGAGTAGAGTCTAAAAGACAGCCTGACAATAAACAAAACACATGTCAGTATCAGGAAAGCATTTCAGAGATGGACAGAAAATGTTGCTAATAGATAAGCCTCCTGCTAACCATAGCATAAGGTTCATGACTGCGGCTAATTCAAGTTCACGTTTATGCAGAGCCTTGCATCACAGTATCTCATCTCAAATGGTAATCTGCTATGTAACAGCACCAAGACCACAATCACGCTTGGAATGACTGTCATGAATGAGTATTACTCACACAGGTTATTGTATGAAGTGCATGCATATGCCCCCTACTCATCTGGAGGGAGGGGCTTATGCCATGTTCACACTGGAGGCAGAAGTGCCCTAATATGTAAATTTTTGATAAGCCACCCATCAACAGCTGTCTGGCAGTTCACACCAGAAGCACAATTCTCCACAGAGGTCACTTAGAAATTCTGCTCCTCTGCTCTGTTCTCTTAACATGTAGAGCTCTGTCTCTGTTTCCTTGTGTGTATGTGTTTGTGTGTCTGCTCATCTCTCTCACTCTCTGTTTTGACACAACTGACAAATATGTGGAAGCACTGGATGCATATTTTAGCATTTATCATAATCAGATCATTTATATCATGTCTAATATGTTCTTCATATCATTCATAAAGGATTATCAGTTTGATTTTTTTGCTAGATTTACTCATGGAAAAAAGACCAGATGACAAATCTGTCTCTGCGAATCAGGGGCCAGAAACAAAGTTCGGGGCTGCAGTACGTCCAGTGTGAACAGCCCAACTGGTTAACATGGGCGCTAAAAGGAAGCAAGCAAGAAAAGTTGGCACGCCTCATGGTGCCTCCGTAGTTAATGTGAACCTGTCATCAGGACATAAATGAACTCTAAATTCTGGCATTTTATAGTGTGCTTTTTCAAGAAAACTGCCTACCCCAGCTTTACATATACTGATTTTTAACATTTGTATCTAAAAAAATAGTTCACTTATGGGTCAAGATCCAGCTGTTTGTAAAAAAAAAAAAAAAGCCTTCAACTTGCAGATATCAGCTTGTGTCAGATAGCAGCAAGCTCTGCCAACAGCTTCTAATATATTTTGAGCCAGGCTGGAAGAACTCAAAAACCCAGACTAAAAGATCAAATCTTCAATAATTACATCAAGCTAAACCAGTTATCATGTATGAAGAATAGGGCCCACAACTTCCTGTTGAGCCTTCTGGGGGTGTTGTGGGACCAGTTCAATGCCTATGATGGGCAGAGCCAATTCTATAACCACAATCACACACCTGTCTTTAACCTGATTGTTGGTAAACCTTAATAGATTTTCACAGAAAACAGGACATGTACATCACTACAGTTAGCCTGCATTCCCTCAGTTTAGTCACTGTGAACTGCCATCATTCTGCTGACCTCTGTCATCAATCATAGTTCTTGACCCATTCCTGTGTGTGGGCGTGCGTTTGCTGTACGTGAGTTCAGGCTTACATGGAAGCATACAAGTAGGGTATGTACATAAAAAACACACATACGATCATACACACAAGCATAACAGCAACAGTCTATCTGACGCAGCCCATGCTGCTCCATGCAAAGTCAAGCGTGTTCGTCCTGAAGACTATCAGCTCTCCGGGGAGAGAGGCCATCGAGCAGCATTATCGACATTATAGACGCCTCAGCCTGGAGATAGGCTTCACATCGATCCCCTGATTAATTACTATCTGCAGGCAGCAGCAGAGTGAGGGAGAGGGAGAGAGAGAGAGGTGGGAGAGAGAAAAGTGAGAGAGGGAGGTGAAAATGATAGAAAATGGGGAAAGGGGGGAAAGAGTGAAAGTGGAGGGGGATGAAGGATTGAGGAAAGAGAGGAGAGAGAGTACACCTTGTACAATCTATGAATATCAGCTAAAGGCTACACAGTAATCTTCCAGGTGGAATAATATTTTATTGATATATAGGTAGGCAGGAACCCTTATCTTAGCTGCAACCACCCCCTAACACACAGCCAAGGACAAAATGAAATTCACACATTACTGGGGTGGAAACAACTTGCAAAGACAAGTAGAGGACACTGAAATACCAACCATGGAAGTCCCATACAGGTTATACTTTACACTAAGCATATAATAGTGACAATAATAAGAAAGTAAATAAATATATGTAAAATATATTCTAGCCTGTGTAAGCATGGCTAAGTTAACAGTCAGAACTGGAACTGGTGTGGACAGGCAGGCTGAGTGGCTAACATTAATGAACTCCAGTTAGATCCTTAGGGCTACACTCCTCATCCTCCCAAGAGACTCTGTTGCACTGTGTGGAACATAAGTCAATAAGCTGTTACAACGCCAGTGTAAGGGCTCCATTAAGGCCAATGCTGAGGAGTGACTGGTACATTTGAATGGCAATGTAGCTACTTTTGTTGAAATTGGTATTGTGCATCATTTTGGTTCCTCCAGTGTGTATGATGGCTACCCCCTACAATTCGCTGATTTCAATATTCAGTGGAGAAGCCACGCAGTCAGACCTTATTTTGTCAATCGAATCATTGCACTTTCTCCATATTTTTAGCTGAGTCATTGAGCACTATGTAGGACAACTAGTCTTTTCTAAAAATCACCTGATAAAAAACTAACTATAGTAATGGAGAGATGAAAGTGAGATGAAGGGAATATCAAATCAGTGCAACATGTGTTTCCTTTCGCTGCTCCAATGCATTCAGCCTCACTGCTAAATGCTAGTGAAGTTGGCGAAGCTTCTTTTGAACTAAAGATGAAACTACTGCTATTGGTACTTCGGTTGACAGTGCTGCCAGGAACCATACAACGGGTATGATCCTCAGTGCACAATAATTATATTACTGATCTATGACCAGGATGCACACTTTTCATTTGTTTGACTGTGTGGACATTTTCACATCACAGATGATGAACAAACACATTAAGGTGTGAGTCTAGCACTCACAAAAAGTTAACAAAGAAATCTCTTCAAATGAGAAGTTTCTGAGTTCCGCAAGTACCAGGATTGCTTCCAAGATTTCTTCCAGGAAATAGCCAAAGACACTGCAAATTGTATCACTCGATTAGATCGGAGTCGCGGTTATTAGCCTCATAGATATCGGTTAGCAGGGCCCTGCTACCCCGACTAGTAGGTTGCCAAGATCATTGTTTGGCTTGATATGAGTTGGTTTTTTTTACTGACATAGCGTTAGGTTATGTAACATATGTAACCTGACATACGTCACGCAGTTATTGTAACTCAATGTCGACTTTTTGGATTCATACAGGACATTATTCTTTTGGGTGAAAGTCTTGTGTTTGTTTGACCCCTCCACCACCTTGTCGAACTCCCTCTGCAGACTTTCTCGCTCTTCATACCAATGTTTTGCCACCTGTCCTCCTCCATCGCAGCATTACAATAAACACATTTATTTTATGGGTTGATAACGGCCTTTTGAACACACAAACTGATGTAGCAGTACCCTTCTAACCAGTATCTATGAGGCTGATAAGCAGTGATAACATTTGAACCAGGTGCCCACTTTAAGTGTGACACTGACAAAGGCTCTTGCCTTTCCATCCTATTCAGCTTTTTCTGGAAGCAAAATGGAAGCACTCCAACCTTAAGCAGTGTTAAAAACCCACTTGTATATTGTGTGACAAAGTTTAACTCTAAGGTGGCCTGTATACTTGACTTGGCTCAGCTGCTGCTGATATCAGCTTCCACACATAATTGCTGCCCTCAACATTTCTTGTACATGCCGAACTACTGTATGCCCTAGAATACCACAGAGACCAAATGGGGGCTTCAGGGACCACCAAATTCATTCATGTAACATTGTCAGACAGTATACCCCTTAGCTTTTGCTTTTATTGTTTGTTAGTTTTAACAATTGTTTTACAAATTGATTTAAATACTTTAACCTTTTACTATGGTTAATTTCTTATTTCTGTTACTGCCACAATAAAAAAAAAATTCATCCAGTAGGAGACGGTGGAGTTTTTTTGTACAGATTAGTCAATAATGTGGAAGGGTAATACAGTTTAAATGTCGCTACTTTCATTCAATACCGGCACATCCTATTAGTGTACCCTATATGTCAAGGCAACACAACACTAGAGCCTCCCACCACTCAGACTTGACATGTAGCCTGTTGCAGTTTAGTGTGAGACTGCTGCTCTGCAGGTGCGCTGGACTGCAGTGTAGCTGGTGAGCAGCTGTGAATAATATATTTCACGTAATTGTAGGTATGTATGTGTGTTGATTGCAAAATGACATCAACAACAGTGATAATGATGAATATTTAGACAAACATTTTTTAAAAAATCAATAAAATGACAAAAGCTGTTAAAAAATACTGGGAAGAAACTTACAGTGACAAAGAAAACCTTTAAATTTGAAATAAAGCTGTGTTCTACCTTCCACCCACTCCACTCACCCAACAAGAACTTTAAGGCTGTAGGCGTAGAAAGAGAGAAAGAGTTGTGCTGCATGGGTAATGAATTGATAATTGTCTATTATGCTAAATATCATCAAGTACATAAGAGAAAAACAGAATTATTTAGCTTGTCTAGTTGGAACATTAAAAGATGAGAAAACCCTCTTATTTAATATTTCATATGGGGGAATTGTATTAACTAGAGGGAAGAAAGAATTTGGTGCTTGTTGTTTCTGTTTACTGTTAACATCTTTCGTGACACTGAAGATTTTCAAACAGAGGAAGAGAGAAATTCACAGTGGAGGGGAGGAATGAGGAGAGACAAAGAGAAGTATCCATAAGTGTCTCTGTGTGGCCACAGAAACAGAGGAAAAGCAAGAAGGAACTAGCAAAGAGCAAGAAAGAGTAAGAACTGATGTCAAAACACACTTTAGTGACTGGTTGCTGATCTGAGAGCAGCTATCAAACAGTGGAGGAAAGGCTGGAATGTCTCTGGTTGGTAATAAGGTGACAGTTGATCCAGGCACTGTTTGACTGTCTCTACCTCGGCACTAAGACAACAGCAGGCCAATTGTGTGTGTGTGTGTGTGTGTGTGTGTGTGTGTGTGTGTGTGTGTGTGTGTGTGTGTGTGTGTGTGTGTGTGTGTGTGTGTGAGTGTGGGTGTGTATGAGTATGTGTTTGTAACTCTCTGGCTATTTTCCGCCTGTCTGTGCATTTGTATGTGTGTTGCATTTGTGCGTGTGTGTGTTTGTGTATCAGTGCAGTGCACTTTTTCAATCCCACTGACCTGAAAAGCTCTGTTAATGCTGGATCCACAGGCACTGAGAGAGAGAGGGAGAGAGGGAGAGAGATTATGAAACAGGACTGACTTGTGAATGCTAAATCCACAGGCTCTTTGTATAACACATAAAAAAGGAACCTGCTGAATAGTTGATCATTGTGGCTTGTGATCTGCGTAGGTTTACCATGAAATAAATTACCAGTGAAACACTTTGAGGTCAGTACAATGTAGAAATTTTGTTGTATCTTTTTGAGCAACTCAATTGAAAAACAATGTATTCATTTCAGAAAATATCCTCGCCTAATGGTGATCATCTCAAAGATAAGAAAGCCAACCTGCGACAAACATTTCTTCTATAGATCAGTTTCTAATTAGGGTATAACCTTTGTCTGAAATAAATGTGAGCAGCATTTATTGAACAGCTGCTTATACAGTAGTTGTGCACATGTTTTTCAGTGTTTCTATTAAAGATGTATGGTATAAGATGAGAGGATTGACTGCATACTGTGCTCATTGTTTTTTGTGTTATAAAAAAAACATGACATTATAAATATATTAATTTTGTATTCATATTTTGAGTATTCGAAAACAGTTAGAGAAGAAATTAAAAATAAATAATGCAAACTGCGGATAAAATTCAATTGAATACATTTAAAGAAAAGGATTTGCAGTGGAAATATCTTGTAGCTTTTATTATTGGTATTATTATAATGCCAACGTATTTTGCTTGCATTTTTAACAATCTGTTCTTCTTTTCCAGTGTTTCCCCCCCTCCACATTTATTCTGTATAATATTTTAGTTTTGGTGTGCTGGAGACAACTTTCCCACTCATGGTGCACACATGTTCATGTGTGAAATTCTAATTCTGAAATGAACTACCATACATCAGTAGCATTTTCCTTTAAGTGCATACATGATAACATGTTGTTTTGAGGTCTAACACTTGAGACTGAGTAGACCTGTGTACTGTAAACCTAACTGGCCTGTTTGCAGCGCTCGACAGTGCGAGTGTTTCACTCGCATTTGCGACTAAAAATAGGTGTGTGCGAACTGTAAAAAATATTTAGGGGCACATGTGCGCATAAAAAAATCAGCCGAAGCAGCCTATATTTTTGTCAATTAAAAAATATGATAATTTAACCGCAAATGTTGGAGGAACGAGGATCCAGCCGCCTTCCCTCTTCCCCGTGTGACATGGTTATGAGCGGTTTTCCAGGCCACTGCTATGGGCAATGTGGACAACCGCCCAGAGCGCAATCTATGTGAGGGCGTACGAGGGATGGTTCGCCCAGGGTGTAAAACTAGCCAGGACCACCTCTGGGCGGAGGAGACGGACTGGGTTAAGTGGCGGACCTCCGGGGAAGACTGCTCCATTCTCCCCGCAGTTAGGGACCGTTCTCCACAGCCAGGCTGTCGGCTAGGTGGGAATAAGTCAAAGTGTGGCGGAGGAGATGGACCAGGACCTCCGGGGAAGCCTGCTCCGTTCTCCCCACAGTTAGGGACCGTTCGCCACGGTACCACTGCTGGGCAGGGTGGAAATAAGTCCTGCAGAATTTCAGAGGACCTGGAGAATGTTTTAGGATAGTAATAACATTATATAAGATAATCATATTGCAAAGATAATATATATATAAGATAATAACATTAAAGACAAAATTAAATTGCAATACTTTTTCAAAACTTGATTTTACCTTTCTGTACATTTTGTGTACAAATTCAATAAATAATTTTGCTTGTAAATGTCTATTTGCATCACGTTTATTACGGAAAACACATTATTTGATCAATTTACATTGTGCCCTTAAAGTTCTTTGTGCGCTCCTTACTTTTTCAACTTAGAAGCACATGTGCTCCTTGGGAAAAAAGTTAGCGTCAAGCCCTGTTGTTTGGCATAACGCTAACACACAATAAAACACACACATAATGGCAGTGGTGAAATACTGTATGAGCTTCACCAAAGATAAATACTTTGATTTTGTTGTTACAAACATTTAGGCTACAAAATAGGCTGTCTGAAGTCACTTCTTATTGCCTGTATGGTGCACTATATTTATGGTTCGCCATTTTATTTGAGTGTCTGAATGCTGAGTGTGAAATGTATCTGCTTTATAGTGTTCTAAAAAATTTCCACAGCAGACATTTTGACTTTTCAGAGCAAGTCAAGTCAAAATGTCTGCTGCGAGAAGGCTCTATTCTCACAATGAAACAAAATTAAAAAAAGTCCTAAAATATTGTTCTATGTACACTGCTTTCTGTGAGCAATCCCACAATGCAATGTCTTGTATTTAATAGGTGTGCTGTGTCAGTGATGACGTAAAATGATGATGATTCATGAGTGTCGGATATGAAATTTTGCTGCTAAATTACTGAGTTTCTAATATAAAGGAGTGAATGATTGAGTGATTTCAGACACAGCCCTAAAGATGATTTCAGTGCCAGTCCTTCACTCATACGTTTGTTCTCTCTTTGGCCGACAAGCGGAGGACACTTAACTCAATCAAACAAAGGCCTTGTGGTCATAGCCTTCACTACACAGTGCTTGATTCACCTATTCTAAGAACAATGGTCACCACCTTGTTCTTTGTTCAGTCAAAGATGTTAGAAACTTTCTAAAGTTAAAGGAAATAAAATATGTATCAAGAGGGTCATCTGATTAAACATGGTCAATTCCTTGCTTTAAACCTGTGAGAGTGGACAGGAGGACTGGTGGGGAGTAAGATTAGGGCTGGTGAGCATTTTTGGAGTTTTTTAGTTTTTATGGTGCAAGCACATAATGACCATTCATTAGGGGTGTAATGGTACACGGAGGTCACGGTCCAGCTCATACCACTTCATAGTTTAGTGGCAAAGAAAAACAAACCCAAATGCATAAGTATATGTTTCTTCTCAGTTATTTTGAAGGGACAGTAGTGCAAGTGTCAAATAAAGAAAAATCCTAACGTTTTGCCCACTAGCAACTTTGGTAAACTATTTTCATTACAAAAACAAGGATCATTTCACACACAAGCTATAAAACGGAAATGCTTCTGTTATGCTATGAAACTGAAAATACAGAAAACATGGAATACTGTAATAAAAAAAAAAGAAAAGGAGGACTCTTTCAATTAGTTCCACTGTGGCTATATTTAACACATGCAGAGAACTCAAACATTTATCATTCCAGTGATTGGCACATCTGGGGGATGCCACTGAAAGTGTGTTGGCGTGTTAGACGTGTTTCCATTCACATTCCCTACAAGAGTGGCCAAACACCGAAACACTGTCCTTGTCTTACACTCAGCTCTCCCTCCATTGCTGTTGAAACTCACTCGAAACCAGCTTACGGTTCCAGTGTTCATTTGCACTCACCATAGTGTGACTGACTCCCACGCCATCTTATTTGTTGCACTAACCCCAGCGTATGCCTCTTCTGCTTGTAAACTTCTGTTCTATATAACTTGCCTCAGTTTACATACCGTGTATTCTAGTATAGCTGTGTGCACCAGACCATGACCCCCGTACTGTGATGGTTTGGTATAAATACACAAAGCCATACCAATCAAATGCCTCCAAAAGCCAGAAGAAAGCTAATGTTCTTCAATGTTCAGTGCTAAACCAACAATGAACTCCTCCCGCTTGATGCTGATTGTGGATGTGGTTTATGAGCACATGCTAAAATTTTACCAGTTCTGTGTCCTCACATCCTGCTACCCAGGTTAAATACCCACTGTTTAAATTGCAGCCTCACTGGTGCATAAGCTAAATATGAACCCGTGTGTTATTGCTCTTGATGAACACATCTGGTTAGGTGTTCAGAAACAGGTAAATAATATCCACTGCTGCTTTTTTAATATGTGTGTGTGTGTGTGTGTGTGTGTGTGTGTGTGTGTGTGTGTGTGTGTTTTATAAAGCTCTACCTACCACGAACAAAGATTTTGCCCTTGGTTAGGTAGATATATTCACTGTAATCAAATCTTGTTAACACCTGTTTAGGAAGAATTTTTTTTTAAACTAGTAAAATAAGAAAAAGAGTGTCACCAGTTTATCAGCTGAAACTGGGAGCTACCTGTTCTTTTCTTAAAAAAGTTCCATCATTTGTTTTCACTTTGTTCCATGTATCATTTTGTAGGATTAGATGTCACTGTGGTAGATATTTCATTTTGAACAAAGCTCTTAAAATGTGGACTTTGTGATTCTGTTTCTGCGAGATATATAAAAACAGCGTCAGAGGAAGACAGAGAGCAGTGAGAAGAGGCAACTCAACTGTGACAGTCTGGGATTTGTGCAGTGGTGTGTGTACACTATATGTGCGTGCCTGTGTCTGTGCATGCGTGTGTTTGTGTTGGGGGAGTGAAGGTCACCCTGAATGGCAGTGCCGCTGTGTGTATGTGTGTGTGTACGTGCAGATACCTTTGGAGCGTGTTCGATGGCGCTTATCGTCTGCATCCACCTCCATCTGCAGAGAAGGCACAAACAAGCTGTTAAACACACAACAGACAGCACTGCAAAATTATCTTAATTTGGATACATGTTCGTTCACGTTCAGAGTACTTTTTTTCTCCCGCCTGTCAAACATGCAATTTACACCTGATGTTTGAAACACTTAAAACGTAACATTTCATGTGCTGCACTGTAGAGACAGACTGACTGACTGTTCCTGTTATCTTAAATTATCTCTGAGTCAATGAGACCTACTGTAAAGATCTCTTGGCCCATACATCTGCCCTGCTGAATTTACATGAACGTATTGCTTCAATCAAAAATTAGTTTTGAGTAAATCACTGCTTATAATATCAAAAGTGTCCTAAGTATTTCAGGAAGTAACAAATTATGCAAAGACACCTATCTGGTCAAGACAGATTTGTCTGTCGATGAGGAAAAGAGATCTCCTTTCCAAGGGCATCATAGTGGGGGGAAAGTGGGCCCTGATGGGAGAGGGGCCCTATAAAACCCTGGAAAGTTGGGTTTCCTTTGCGGTATTTTATTGCTAAGTAATTAGTGGCATGACTAAATTCAAATTGGCTAGATATATTGATTAAAAGGCTGAACTTTGCATTTAAAAAATACTGAAAACTCTCTGAGGCTGAGACTTTGACCAAAAGGTGCTTGAGAGAGACATGAATCAAGAGAGGTAAGGTGGGGGGCCCACAGAGACTGCTTATGCATGGAGCCCAGAATTTGATGCTAAGTCCCCTCTCCTTTGTTAATTCCAAAAAAATGTTTGAGGAAATGTTTTATGAATAACCACATATTCCATTTTTACTATGAATATAAGTTTGCATTTTGAAATTATGAAAAACATAATTTCTGAAGTATTAATTCATCAGCTTCTCCATCCATCAATCCACCTATCCATCTGTCAAACCATTCGTCTACTCATTCATGAATGTGCAACTATCTATCAGTGGCTTTACAGATGGACTGCAGACATAACAGCATCCAACATTTACTGCATGGTTTCCATTTATGCTGTCTCTTCCTCAGTAGGCCTTTCAAGCTCTTCATATGCCAGAGTAAGCATTATCCTCCTCTCCACCTCTCTTTCATGTGTGCCAGACCAACATATCCCTCTTAAAGGCAGGCCTATATCTCCTTACCAACACATCATAAATTGTTGAGAAGCCTGAACGTCGCTCTGTTATTTCCAGATGTCCTAAATATTCATGCTGGCTGGGTTTGGACTATGACGGGGGCTGTGGACCTGTTTGGATGTCTCTTTTTATTAAACATGATTTATTAACACCACACTTACTGTACTGTAGAGCCCCTCAGCCCTAATGGTGTGTTTCTTTATGAATGCCCATAAATGTTTCAGCGGGAGAAAAATAAAATGATGAAAGGCAAGGATACCTTGTAAATCTTATTAGCGTAGCAGGGAGGGAAAGACCCGGAGTATTTTGGGGAGGGTGACCTAAACTATCTCTCTCTGTAAAAAATAAATAAATATATACATATATATATATATATATACACACACACACACACACACACATATATATATATATGTGTATATATATATATATATGTATATACGTATATATATATACATATATATATAGTGCATAAAGCATAACTGTAGTTACCATGGCAATTGAAAAGAAATCTTCCTTGAGGACAAAAAGGAAGGAAAAACGGAAATAACTACTTATCAATCCATTTTTCTTCTCTCTTCTTTCAGGCAGTCATTCAGACAGAGACTGAACACAGAGCACTGTGAGTGTGTACATATGTGAGTGCATAACCTTGAATGTTTCTGAAGTAGTCATGTGAGCAAAGTGGACTTAGTCCCCTCTCACTGAGCATCTCTCATCGGTCTCATCACTGCTCTGTTTTATCAAAGCTTCTCTGGAACAATCCACAGTACAGGCCTAAGTGATAGCAGCCCTTCAACACGTGCAGTCGACTTTAATATGGATGAGAACATCATGTTGCATACGCAGATTTTTGCGTACAGCACATGGCACATCTTTTACGTCTTAACAGTCAGGTGTGACATTATAGCACCCAGCCTTACATGTCTGTGTTCCCTGAGGCGGTAGCTAATTCTTTACACAAGAGCTCACTTGTGCCACACATTCGAAAACACACACAGTATCTATGGAGCAATTAATTCAATGTTCAGTTCATTTTAAATCTAAGCTTTAACACATTTTCTCTAGTGTAGTTACTGTCTACTCATTGCTGCTGTTTCTGTACTGAAATACCCAGAGATCACTTGTCAATCAATGTGGGCGGTAATGGTGTTTTTTCATAAATTTTAAAGTTTGAGTTTCTGTAGGTGGCGCTCTTTTCTTTCTCTATTTAGCCATGGGAGGTATTGTTCCTCCCACTTCTTCCCTAAACAAATGTCTTTTCCTACTGTTAGAAAAACTTTCCTAACAGCAGCAGCAACAGCAGCATTTGTATCACACTAATTGGTTGGAAATAACCATTTGTTTATATGAAAACACTGCTGATGATTACATTAAAATACGTACATTAAAAAATCTCTTTGAAGAACTTTCTTGAACTGACTAGAGTGAGCTGTCTGGTCGGAAAATGTAATGAATGAAATATTGAGAAGAAGGGAAATGGTCTCAACCTGCTTAGTTTAAGCACACACACACACACACACACACACACACATACACACACACACACACACACACACACATAAGCATCATAACAGTGCGTATCTGAAGCTGTCACACTCTCTCTGAGGGGCCCTGGTTTTGAGCGAGGCCTGCATCAGCACTGAACATGGCGTCTACATCAACTGAATCCAGCAGCAGAATAAAACAACAAAAACGGCGGCAGCAGTGTAAGTCTTGTCGCCTCCGCTTCCTTCCCTCAAGGCTCCTTGTGAGCGTTGGACCCAGGAAGCATGCACGCCTCTATGGCTCACCATATGTTGGAGAGCCCTTCACAGTCTGGCTTTTTTCTCTCTCTCTCTCTTAGCACCCCATGGGAAAATGTCATGGCTGTAATGAAGGTTAGCCTGCTTATTGAGGATTAGGAAGAGGCCCACTCCTTCTCTGTCTGCGTCTCAATTAGACCCTGGATCAATGGCATTATAGGCCCAGATGAATAACCACAGAGTCACGTTGATCCAAGCGCCAAAGTTTAGACTGGCTAGTTAAACATAATGAAGGACAGTCCAAAAGAAATACTGCATACTCTTGTTTTTCTACACAACCGGCAATTTATATTGTTTCAACAAGACTTCAAATTAGTTGTACTTTAAAATTCATAGTGTTGCTGTGCAGTGAAAACCATGTGCCTCCAAATTGATTTTAAAATTTTTCAACTTTGGGTTGAGAAAAATCTCTTATTTCATATGCTAAATAAACCATTTTTGAACCCACTGGAATATCTGACAAATGTGTTGTCAAACAGATGAAAACAGAGCATGAAAGTGCTTTAATGCCATAGACAGTATCTATGTTTTTTAGGGATTTTCCTAACAACTAATTTTCCTTATGTGTGAACAGAACTTTAAACATAGACTAGCCAATAAGTCTAAAAGTAAGAAGACAGAGTCAAAATGAGGCACAATTAAATCTATAAGGTTAATATTGTAAGAAAAAGTTATTTCATCTAACAGTCATTTAAAAATGTTTATCACATTTTTCAAAAACAAAATTGTATTTTTATGGTGCTGAAATGTGTGGCACTTCACACCATGCTTTATGAACATTGCACATTATCTGTCATGGCAACATGACAGCTACTCACTCAATGAAAACAAATATACTGCCAAATCATGCAGCGATATGATCTTTGTCCCACTTTCCACCTCGCTATTTATGGGTTTTTTTTGTTTGTTTTTTAAATTTGGTGTTGTCAACATTGCCAGATAACGGGTGCTCATTTTGTATAAAGAGAAACTTGACTAGGAAGATCACATTACAGTGCAAATTATGTCAGAATGTAGTTTAAATGTGTACATCAATAAAGTAAAAATCTTAACATTAAGTTCAACTGACTAATATTTCTGGTGGTAACTAGTGATGGTAGCAAAGTTTAGACTAGTGGTCTGATTGCGCACATTCCTAATGTTTTATCATTTGTTTTTACAAACTTTTTTTTTTTACTTTTATTTTATAATTAATAATAATTATTCAACATTTATCTAACAGTTTTTCTTTACAGCATTTATGAACTTTAATTTACACTATAACAGCAATATTACTGCAACAATTATTAGTTTGATCCATCACTTTAGTTACAGTAAAGAAACTCTTTAAAAAAAATAAATAAAAAATAAAATAATAAATAAAATAAAATAATAATTCTAGGAAATATATATCTAATACCAGAAAGAAATTTTTCATTCTTGTACAAACTTAATGTTGGAAGTACTCAAGCAAGATGGAGGTATTTAACTTGTGTTGGAGTAATTCACCATTTCATTTCACACATGACCTCCACTGGGACTCAGTTGCTATATTCAAAACCAAGCACGAGCCAGCAGGTAATTAGCTACAAAAATCCTGTTGTACTTCATATTCCTATTTACCATTCATTGCCTCTAAATGTGTACGACAGAAGCTCTTTCCATGTTTTGTAATTTGCATCCATGAATTTTAATCCATGTGGCATATTATGCATCATATATTGTGTTAGGATTTTATTCACATTCAACACATAGGGGTCTGGGAGGAGGTGGCTGCATGAAGTGAAGGCTGCATGCCATTTTAAATGCAAGCTATGGAAGTGAGTGTTTCATTTAGCACTAAGATGAATCCTCATAGAATATTGGCATCCTTTGAAAATACATGCATGTTTGTGAATGTGATGTGGAATGCAGCTAAGCATTTTATGCAGCAAACAAACTGGAAAAAGCAGGTGTCCAAATGCCAACTGTGTTTGTGTTGGTATTGATTGTACAGTCTGCATCAAAATGAAAACAATATGTAAATCTCTTCTTTGGAAATTAAAGTGGCTGTGCCTATTATTAGGTGTCTTCATCATTACATAGGACACAGGAATGCCGTCAGACACAGACAAATTGCGTATACAAACAAGAAGAAGGTTCTTGCTGTTTGATAAAGAAGTGGGATATTGCTGGGAATTACACATGATAAGAAATGCAGCGATTATTGTAATATGCACTGAGACACAGAACAAGCATTTTGTATGTGTGTGTGTGTGTGTGTTTATCATTTTAGTGATGGTGGTGGTGGTGGTGGTGGTGCGTGCTCAGACATCTGTCACAACAATTCACATCGTTATCAGTTTCCCTTTGTTTTCACCTTGAAGTTTTGGGAGAATGCGTTTCAGGCATATGGCGCCCAACCCACCCTCCGCCATACACACACACACACACACACACACACACACTCCTACCCTCACATTGGTATTCTGTACAGTGTGGCGGTAGGGAGCCACCAAAACTGCTCTGGCACTATCAAATTTCACTGCAAATAGGTATTTACACCATGCATCATCTAGTGACAGTAAACATGTGTGCCAAACCGATGCTAAGTGCATCTGAATTAGTGTGAAGGGCTGTGGAGATAGCATCTGAGTGGGCGCTGACAGTCAGAGTGAGAAAGAGAGCGAGAGTGATGGAGACAGAAAGAGAGACTAAAATCTGGGGAGTGATTCCTAACTAGTATGGAGAATGGCTTTGGTGGGTGATGGCAGCAGTGCATGGCTCTAAAATGGTTAGAGTGTGAAAAAGCTGTGATCAGAATACAATACGACAATTTATCAGCTGGTCCAGTGACGACAGAGAGCTGTTACAGCGCAGGATGTGCAGGGTCTGTGATTGTTGCTTACATGACTGCCATATAGCCTGAGTGGATCATGTTGGATACTTTTCCTTTTGTAAAATCTTGATTCTATTGAAACTTTACATCTGGGCTTCTACCAATAATTAACATAGATGGATAACTTTATCTATCTATCTATCTATCTATCTATCTATCTATCTATCTATCTATCTATCAAC
This sequence comes from Epinephelus awoara, assembly GCA_035609425.1. NCBI lineage: Eukaryota > Metazoa > Chordata > Actinopteri > Perciformes > Serranidae > Epinephelus > Epinephelus awoara. Next base: position 27,644,111 of record CM069309.1, read on the forward strand.
CATGTTATTCTTTCCAATTCAGTACAGTTGTGTTTCAAACTAGATAATGCCACAGTAAGAACAGACAAGGCCACTACAATTAAAAAAAAAGGACATTAAATAAAACATAAATGAACATTGATGATGCAGCCATACACTGAGGGCTCTAGTTTCCCGGCGCAGCGCAGGGTGGCGAACCCCGTGCAGAGCTAGTTTCGAGCAGCGCAACCTGAGGCATGCTCAGTTTGGTAGTTTGGCAGACCGAGGTGCTCTGAGATGGGTGTGGCGGCGCAGCAGGGGGAGGTGTCGACAGATCCAGCTAGGTGCAGTGACAGTTTCGTGCCAAAAGGTTTTGCCGAAGGTGCGCTAAAAGCTCGCCAGCTGAAACCACGTCTACTGTCAGTGCAGGTGGAGCGCAGCCGAAGTTTAGCTGACCGGCGGACAGTGCACACACGTCACCAAAACCTCACAGGTAGGTTTCCAGAATGTCAGGCACATTAACGATGCAATAAATACCCACAAACACCACTATTCAATACAACTATCTGCAATCAGCACATAAATGTATCTCTATATCGACTGTCCCGTCACATCTGATGTCAGATCAAAGGGGATTGGCACCGTTTGGCACGTTTGGCACGCGTAATGGAAACCCAGCCTGATTTAATTTACACAGTTGCAAACTAATGGGTTCACATCCCTCTCAGCCAACCACAAACAGCCACAGCATCAGATAGGGAGTATATATTCAGCATCTGTCATCTTAGAAAAGCTGAAAGAAAAGAAACAGAGTGAGACTGCGAGAGAGAAAGAGAGAGTGCGCGCGCACGAGAGAAACGCAACATTGATTTACAATTGTGGTGACCTCCTCCCAGGCTACCTTTGTATCATCAGCCCGTGGAGGTCTGCTCGCAATTCTGTATATTCGGACACTGCAAGCTTGGACCTCCCGGACCAAAACATCAGTTTCCTCCTGGGAGAAGTTTGGCCGTCTGACGCTGCTGCTCTCTTCTGCCATGGCGGATTGAGTAAACTCTCATTACGCCTTTGCGCGGCGCATTTAAGGGCGAGGAGAGGGGCTCATTTGATTGGTGTGATGTGTGTAAAACCCACTCCACGGCCTTCTCTCCTCCGTCTTTCCGACTTGCACCGGTAGGAGGGACGGAGGTGGGATAGAGGAGTAGCTGCGCCAGGGCGCACGGTGTGCCAAACTTACAAAATCAGCCTGGCCACACCCAGTTGGCGAAGCGCTGTTGCGCTGCGCCCCCGCCGCCTGGTCTGCTAAACTAGAGCCCTGAGAATTAAAGGGAAATGTAACTAATATATATTGATGAGGTATTGCTGAAGTGACCGACTCTGATTAACAACATGAAATATTTCAAAAACTCCATAATGTTACACTCCAGTGTCTCTCTGTCAGATTTGTGTCTATTTTGACAGACAAATGCATGTTTACAGATTAATTTTAACACAGACATAAATGACAGAAATGCCTTCTGTTTGTTTTCTCTCCATTTTTTGATGGCTGGACATAGCTAGGTGTTAGCTTTATCAAGTGTTAGCTTTAGGCCCTCACTACATAAATATATACATATTTTTTTTTTAAAAAAGGATAGGTTTCTGTCCCTTGTCAACGCATTAACAGAGTTTTGCATGACTAAAAAGATTTTGGAAAATGCTTCCTACTTAAATGTACAGATTTTTCAAAACTCTGGTTACATTGTGTTTTTGAGGACATGTAAAACGGATCATCTCCTCAGTTCAGGCATGCCCATTGTTGCACTGTGTAATAGCCATGCATCAGAAACAATGACAACAATGGCTGACCACTGATTTATTTATGTTTTGTTAGCACTGCTTGACTACTTTACTCTTAAACTTAGTCTTTCTGCACCACTTCACGGATAACCAGAGCTGTCTACTGCACCCAGGCCCAGTCAAATCAGAGAGTGGGGTTGTTGTCAGTTAAGAGTGGAAGGGATACATTCATATGTCCAGCGCAGAACTCATATCTCTGAGTGAGCTCCTTCATTTGTGATGAGATCTCATGTAGGTGTTATAAAAAAAAAAAGGGTTAGCCATCATGGTGAGCATCTGGGGTCATGTTTGTGTTCAATGTGGACGGAGATATTTTGTAAAATGAAGGTCAAGTGGACAGAATTTTTCCTCTGAACAAAAATAATTATCTGTACATAAATAAATAGCTAACATAGCTTAATTAGGGACATTAACTATATCACAGGTTAACTTTAAAATAGCTTTATCAGGAGCCTGGCTGCTTCACTGATCCATTACAAAACAGAGAGAAAAGATAGAAGGTGTTTTGTTTGTTTTTAAATAAAGCTGCAATGTTAATCAAGCATTTGTTCATCAAAACAGACACAAATCTGCCAAAGATGGCAGATTTAGCTAACACTAATTAACTGAATGAGCTGAGGTTGGAGAGCCACTGGAGTATAATGGACCACTATGGAGTTTTTGTATTATTTCATGCCATTGGTCAGAGACAGTGTGAAGTGAATCCTTTATTTTTTCACAACAGAAACTTACTCCAGAGACAAACGAGACGGCATCACTTCCTGTTATTCATCACCTCAGCTACACAAGGCGCGGCATTGGTTAGGAATGTTGAAATTAATTGTAAGCTACTTTTTAAATGGATTTTAATCAATTTAACTGATTAGTTATTACACCCCTAAACACTATTTTCTGTTTATATTTGAAACATCTATAAAATATAATGGAAGATGTGGTAATTCACACAAGTCTGCACTGGGAGTAGTTTGTGAACTTGATCAAAACAAATTTGAACATATTAAGTGGACAACAGGATGTGCTTCACTACCTGAAAGGGTTTGGGGTTGAGACAGCTCTTTGGTCCAGACCTCTGCTTCCACCGTGACCTACTGACGTTCAGCTGGAAAGGAACGACTCACCACGTCTCCTCCAAACTCATTTTCTACACAGAGGGAAGAAGAAGAAGACGGTGCATCATTAAAATCATTTCCAAAACAATCACATTCACATACACCCATGACAGGATCTGAAATTTCCTCCTCTCCTTTGACTCTGGGCTCATGAATAGTCATATAGCATCAGCTATGCGGCACACGCCAAGCGAACGTTGATTTCCGCCATAACGACGGCCGCTTGTCGTGTGCGATAGGCTTGGCAACATGGGGTAATTAGCTAGATCTATCATCTTCTGCAGGAAGTGGGGACAAATATAGCTAATGATCCGTGCCTGCCTCCATGATTTCTCTCCTCAGCTCGCCATCCTTTGCTGAGTTAGAGGAGGAGAGGAGAAGGGAGGGAGAGAGGTGGAAGATGGGAGAGGAGTGAGTAAAGGGGCTGATGTCCTACTCTGTCAAAAAAGAAAAAAAAGGTAAAATAACCTTTGACAGAGAAAATGATAAAGACAGAGAGGGAAGAGATGGAGGTGTGAATGAACATATGCACTCAAACACAGCCTGCGCACTCTGCCTGTCTTTGTGTCTCTCCATCCGGTGCAGCTAATTGAGAGAACGTATGGGAAAGAACAGATGAGGTGTTGATGGTGTATAGGGACCATCACAAAGAATGAAGGCCCCCATAGGGAGCCTACCAGACGGCCCATAACATGTACACACACACACACACACACACACACACACACACACACACACACACACACACACACACACACACACACACACACGCAGCTATTCCCAACCTATTTCAAAGCAGCTTAAATCAAAACAATAGCTGGTCCCTCAGGACAAACACAACCATAGGCATAGAGCGAGTACTCAGAGTGCCTGTTGTGCGTTACGTAAAAGGAGCGGTGGTGGTTTTGTGCATAAGCGAACTTTGCTTTGAACCAGCAGGGGGTCTTTTTTACCCTTCATCACACACACGCACACACACACCTCTGTTTTTTCACCTTTTTATGTCCACTTTCTTTGTAGTGTGAATCTCAAGCATGGCCAAGCTGGAAACAGCGTGTGTGAGTTGTAAGGGGATAGTGCAAACAATGGGCCACTCAAACTATATTTTCGTTTTACAACTATGTCTTTAATGTCTTTAAGAATGGCGTCAAAATGTGGTTTGAATTTGATTATAGCCACAGCCGCAGTAGAGCCTGACATACCTTTTCTGTGGACATGCACCATTTTTTTTTACCTGCACCAAAAATGTTTTCACTGCACCATTTGGTGCTCTTATCCTTCTTTATTCACACTTCCAACATGGCCACACATTTTATATGGTCATAGGAACATCTGAGCAGCTTCTTAGCAGACCTAATATGGACACAAATTTTTTCTTCATCAAATTTCAACATCTTTGGTGACTGTTTTTCTTCTAGAGGAAGCACTGAATCTCACATGAAGAGGTGTGTGTCTGTGTGTCTTGAATAATGATACATTTTGGTAGTAAATCTGAGTCTCTAGGAGACATTTCATATTAGAGTGCCAGTATTTTCTATTAAAATATTTATTTAAAAATAATTACACTACACATTAACAATGGAAATACATGTGCTGCATGAGACCAATTCAGAATAATTTTTTAACCATAATTTTCACTTGGCAAGTCAGCATGACGGTGTTGAACAAACATCGGCTTTGTCTTACTTAAAGAGTAATACATTGATGATCCCTCAGTCAGCCCCCTGCAGTCAAACGGAGGGCTGGAAGGTGAACTGCCTGTCCTCCTGCTGTCAACAACCGATGAAACTAGGTAAGAACACACCAGTGGGTCTGGAGAGAAAGTCAGTCAACTTAAAACAACCTTCACCATGGTGCGCCGGTCGCAGCTGGCATAACCACAGTCTTTTACAGTGCTGCTTTATTTTGTCTTTTGTTTATTTTATGTGCACCACCATGCATATGCACGTGGTGTTTTGAGCCCTGGGTGGTAAAACAAAGTCAAAGTGCTTTTGGGCAAGGGTAGCTAGAAAAAATATAAATGTATATATTCTGGCACATTTGTGATATACTTCTAACCGCTTTTACCCCATAGCATGACACACACATACACGCACACACACTCATCCCTTGCCCATTGGTCATTATAATCAGGGTGTAAGTGATGGGTCTGTCCTCTGATGAAGGTCTTCATGTGGAGGCTGATGACAAATCACAGCTCTCTGACTCTTCATCAGGACACAGCCCACATTCCAACCCATATATATCTGTGTGTGTGTGTGTGTGTGTGTGTGTGTGTGTGTGTGTGTGTGTGTGTGTGTGTGTGTGTGTGTCTGGAAAAAAAGGGGGGGAGGACAAGAAACAGACAAAAAGACTAATGAAAAATAACATGCAGGAAGAGTATAACTAGACAACAGCAGAAGATGTTGCACTATTGAACAATACAGCACACTTTGGTAGTATTCAGTGTGGCTGTGTTTAATGTGTGTTGGTGTATGGTACTGCAGCTAATGCACAATGATGCTGGTCTGTTCATTTCAGTACCAAGGACAGTGACAGACAGAGCATAGTAAAGGAAGAATGGGCCTTCAATAGCAATGGTAGCACACTCACAGGAAGGCAAACATACATGCTATCTCAAGGTTTATACAATCACACATGTACACAGTAGGCTTGTGCCGATTTCCGGTTTAACCGATTTGATCCAGTTTAAGAGCTCCACCCGGTTTAATTCACGTCAACCGCGGGGAGCTTTTCACATCAGCGGCGTGTCAAAGGACTATATTCAACTTATCTTGCATTGTAACATGCATTATGACAACTTAATAAGGTTTATGTATGTTTATAAATGAAGTGGAGAAGCCTAAAAGTGTTTAGTTTAGTTTGTCTCAGAGGCTCCGCGGACTGCGGATTCCGCAGCTCCGCTCCGCTGTCTACTGCAAGAGAAGTGTCCTTCTGCTTCTTTTTCTTCTTGTGTAACCTTGTGTGTATTGGCGGTTAATACAGCATTATCGACTCCTAGTTGATTGGAAGCGCATTACAACTATAATTGGGTGTTTTATTGGGAAGAATAGCTCAAATGCAACCCCTAGTGGTAAAATTAGGTATATAATTTGATATATAGTTCAGTTAGATATTTGGCTTTAAATCAAACCGGTTGGAAAATTTTCAAACCGGCACAAGCCTAGTACACAGTCATTTATAGATGCACACGTACTCAAGCTATTCTTATTCTTCTCCTTAGTTACAAAGGAATATAAAGGAAAATATACCAAGGACTAGTAGAATTCTTTTCAGCCAAGAATCCTACAAGTGTGTGTGATTTTCTCATATTCTTTTCCTTGGAGAATGACAGGGGACCATGCCTGCCCTTTACTGGGCTCCTATATCTATCAAAGCCAGGATACACACTGTAAATAGCCAGGCACAAACACACACACAACTGTAATGAAAACTCTATTGTATTGGTTATGTACACTGCAGTATGGAAAGTGGGCTATGATGCCCGCTGTGACATTTTCTACGACACATTCTGTACATGACAGGCATTTCACGCACACACACGGAACACAATATCACACCCGTCTTTACAAAGAAACACACATATGGCACATGAGGACAAAGGGCACACACAAATAAGCGCATATTAAAAGAGAGACACATGCTTTATTCATGTGATGTGTATGCACACACACACACATACACACACAGCAATCTCTTTCTCCCAGGCTCTGAGAGTGACTGGGGCTGCCTGACCTACATTCTAGCAGATATGTGTACAGGCAGAGAGGAGATGAAATCTCACTCTCTATTGCTCTCCCTCTCTGTTCCATATCCTGTGTTCTTTTCTGTGCCTGTCCATTGCCTCTTGGACACACACACACACACACACACACACACACACACACACACACACACACACACACACACACACACACACACACATACATATGCTCACACATACACACAGTTGAGGTGAAGTAGCGACTATGATTTCTTAGCCTGAATGCCCTCGTGCTGCTGCTGAAACTAGCATTGTCAGAGTATAGCTACATGTGTTTGATGGATGTCAGACTGAGGTGAGAAAAGGATCGCTGCCTTTCCTTTGCTGAGTACAGTATAGAAGATCCTCAAACCACCTCGTGCTCCCCATGTATGTAAATAAAATATTTAGATCCCCAAAAATACAGCAAAACAAGCAAGTGGTCCGAAGACCAGCCTCTCAGGGAAACAAATGGTGAGGTGAGAGGAGGGGCGTGATGGAATCCAAGTAGAGAACAAGATAAGTTGATGAGGTGAACCTAAATTAATGTCCGCTTGTGTACATGTGTGTTTATTGGGTGATGGTCTGTTTGTTAGCTGGACTGATTAGCCAGAGAACAGGAGATGGGATTGGTCAGATAATAAAGCCCGCTGGCAGCTTTATCTATTCCTCCTTACACTGTCCTGTGGAAATCAATGCTTCCACTAGACTGGACAGCAAACACAGACTAAGGTAACAGATAAGAAGCAGTACACATTATCATTTCTAACTTAAAGGTATCATTTGGGCCCACACCCCTCTGTCTCCTAATGCAACGAGAGTGGTCTTCATTTGTCCAGGTGTGCAGAGAGCAGATCCATTTCCATGCTTCATGCCATATTTTGACTATTTTTTGTTATTTCAGCTGGCAGTCTGTTCAGAGTGTCTGTCTAGGAGTCTCTCCGTGCCCAGACAGCACAGAGGTTAGTAATTCAAAAGGGTTTCAGTTTATAAAAAAGACCTGATCCACTATATCCCTGAACTAAACCACCCCAACCCTCTAAATCCCACTGAGGCATTACACTGACCACACTGTCAAAACAGTGATACAGCAGAAACCAGCGGAAGAAATCCCATGACCCTGCATCTAGACAACTTTAATATTGCAGGATTTTTCCCAACAAATCCTCTTGCGAGTAGAGAGAAAATACAACAGAAAGCATGTGAAACCCAGTTTCCTAAAACCGTTTTTGACTATTGAGTGGTTTCATTATAGACATTTTTATGTCAAAATCTTTTTCAAGCCATAATGGCATTTTTCCTAACGCCACTTTTAAAGACAGTGGGTTGTCGCCAGTGGCTGGCCCCTCAGTTTCCTGCCTAGACCCCAAGTTTCTCTTAGCGGGGTCAGATCTGTGCTGCCAGCTAGCCAGCTAGCTCCTGTTGGCTATTGCAACCAATGTGAAAATCTTTTAACTCTCTGCAAAGTTGTTTATCATTCTCTAAGCAACATCTTCAATACATCACATTACTGCTCAATTAACAAGGCAGCCTCTGCTGCTTACACTGGCTCTTCAGTTTGATGTGAATTAATGCGCTCACAAGCCAACCTGTCTTAGATGGGTGGCATATAGCTCTGCTAAACTACATGCAAGCAGAGGTTATTTTTTTGTGCTCTGCACCGTATCTATTTACAGTAGCATCTAGTTTGTTGATAGAGTTTACTTTGACATTGCTGTTGCCCTTGCAAACAAGAGCTATTGTAGCTGGCAAAATGTGGCAGCAGTTGTTAAGCCCTGCTAAAAGAGACTTGAGGCATTTAGTCGGCTGAAAATTGAAGGGGTTTTCAACTCTGCTGTCATGGAAAGTGGGCGCTATGAAATAAGAGAGTCACTGGGAAAATTGCCAATGTGACATAAAACCAGATTTTTGAAAGGCAAGACATTTTAAATGAAAGAAAAAGGACTAAATGAAAATTAAGGAAAATAACAATGATGAAAAAAACACAAGCTCAATTTAATTATATATCAAAATATTTCACTTATTTATCACTTATTTACTTTTCATCATGCAAAGCACTCAATATGTGTAATTTTCTTTAAAGCCCTTTCAGATGCAGTTTGTTTCTATTGTTATTAGTGGCTCATTTATGTATTTCACTGTTTGTATTTGTGACTTTTCATGGCTTAATATCTTGTTTATGTATCCAGCATTCAACACTTTTGAGTTTGAACATGATTAGGTAGCTCCAAATTTTCACTGTCCATTGGCAACATCGCTCTCCAAAATCAAACATCTACTACCAGTAAATAAAATTACCTCATTAAATAATGAGGGTGGTAAGCAAATAAATTAATTAATTAATTTATCTATTTATTTAGTAAGTCATAAAATAGGCAATGTTTACAGCTGGGTGCTAAGTAGTTTAGATATATTGCAGGATAAATGTCAGGCAAGGACAACTTCTTTTCAAAAAATAAGATGCTGTTATTTATTTCTGTAAATATCAAGTAATTCAGTGATTAGACCAGAGGTGCTTTTGTTAAAAAAAGGAAAAGCTGTCCTGACAATGCAGCCACTGGAATGGACCTGCCTTCTTTCATTTTGTCACACTGCTCACTGTCATCCATCTATCCCTCTCTTTTCTATGCCTGCTTATCTTATTGAGGGCTATGGGGCTGCAGGCAGCTCTCACTGGGTAGGTCAAGCCAGGATGCATAGGCAGACAAACACAGAGTTAACCACAGAGCAGTCCATATTAAATCAACACATATCACATTTACCTGTTGGATGCTTTTTGTTACAACAGCTAAAAAAAATGAATCTATCTGCTGGTCTGAATTTCTCCCGCAAAATATGGAGACACTGAGGTTCAAGGGTGAGAGAAGCTGTCAGGTAGTGAAGTGGACTGGCTCTTTATGACTTTCCTGCTCCTATCAAAGAGGAAGAGTGAGCCAAGGTAAAAGCAGTTTTCTGACCCGCTTTTCTCTTCAAGGACATGAGAGATGGAACTGACTGTGTGCATGACCTGCTGGGCTTCACTGTAGTCACAAACATACACACAAAGACACACACACAGATGACGCCTACTCAAGGAAGTAAAAATAAATACATACAATGCACACAGGAACACATTCAGTGCATTCATTATTAGCTTGCCCCTCCCAATGAGACACACATACACACAAATAGCTAAAAGCACACCCCCCTCCACCCCTCTGCTTTCTCGAGGGAGGTGCCTCCTCCTCTGTAAGGGCAGAGAGTGGGGGGAAATAACATTGAGCGAACCACTGCCGCAATTACCCACAGTGGGGTAATCACCAGCACAATGCACTATGGGTTGGCTGCCTGGGAGAGAGAGTGAAATACTCAGGTGAGGAGAGAAGCCAGACAGCAATCAGCCCAGCAGGAAGAGGAAGAGAGAGACAGAGAGAGACAGACAGAGAGAGAGAGGGAGAGAGGAGAGCAAAGGGCCATTCCTTTAATTTCCAAGGGAGAGCCAGGGCCTTAATTACTTGATGAGTCTCCTTCTCTCTCTGCTCTGTGGCTGTAAAAAGGTGTGTGTGTATGTGTGTGAGAGCGTGTATATGTGGCCCATTATCAGACTGGGAAGACTCCAATCACCTCTCAGCACAGATAGCGAGTGAAGGGAACAACATTGCAGAGAGGGAGAGAGAGAGACAGAGTGAGGGGGAGCAAGATACAGAGAGAGAGAGAGAGAGAGAGAGAGAGGTGATTTACGCCTTTAGAGTGTTAACACCATCTCTCATCCCCAGCAGCTATAGAACACCAAGGTTGTGGAGTGAGACAGTGGAGACCTGAAATAGCCACAGGAAAACACCAAGCAGTACGGCACCTGCACCTATAGAAGACTACACTATTCATGCTACTGCTGTACATGATGCTGTGAGGGAGTGTTTAAGATACTGTCAGAGTTTGTAATAGGGTGACCTGCAGTATGCCAGGACTTAAAAGTGCAGGCGTTTTTCTTGAATGTGTGAATGCCAATTAAAGCATACACATGAAAAACACATTTAACAATTGCGCTGAGTTACACTGAGTTCTGTCACTCAGTAAATAATAAGAATCAGAATCACTTTTATCGGCCAAGTATGTGAACAAAGACTTTTTTTTCTTTTTTAAATGTTTGTTTGTATTTTTGCATCGCTCTCATATAGTTACACAGAAGTAGACGTAAGAGCTAGGAAAAACAATCAGGACAAGCAGGACAAATTAAAGTAAAGACTAGAACGGACTAGTGTGTACACAAGTGTGTGAAAAAAGGTGTACAAATTAGTACTGTCAAAATTATGGCGGTCATTTTTGCAATTAATTTAAAAATATTAAGCATGTTAAAAAAAAAGTTAACACAATTAAACGCAGCTGAATTTTGTTGACTTCCTGCGGTGGCTTATGTGGCATGTGCCTTTGAACCATCCTGGCTGAAGATGGATAAGGACAATGATGGAGTCTTTGGCCACAGCCTTAGTACTGAGGCACTCACTCTACCAGGTAGACTACTGGGGCACCCCAAAGCCAAATTAAATCACCACAGAAGTAATTCATCTTTGACATAACACCCGAAAGCAAAACACCCTACCGAAAATGCAGGGCTTCGCGATATAAAATACAACAGTGTGTTATTTGTGGGCGAATATCAAAACATGTAGATGAGAAAGAAAATAAATTCTTTGGCTAAATGAATAGCTAAAAACTGTCGTCAAATTATCAAAGTAGAAGACAACAAACTAAGAGAAATTATTTGAACTGCATCAGGAGACAACCCCTATCTAACTTATGATCTGCCCTCAAGAAGAACCATAGTGTCAAGAATACACACTTTGTAAGAAGGCAATGCATGGAGGATGACCATGCTTGAGCGAGCAAAGGACATTGCTCTCACAGGGGATCATCTGAGTAATGAAGTACTTGGGCATCACAGCACACTTCACTGATAAAGAATGAAATCTGTAATCTTTCTCTGGTGGTGAAAATGAAATATGCCTTTAAAGCTGACAGTTGATTTTGATGGCCTTGATGCTTTTATTTGGAAATCTGTAGTTCAGCGGTTAAAAAGATGCTATTAAACAATAGTATTTGAATTCAAGTACTCTTCCTTTGTGTTGATTCTGCATTTATTTTGGGTTAGGGTTAGGGTTAGGGTTATGTTTAATAAAGTCTTTTAAAAGTGAAAGCAGTTAATCACAGCAAGTTGTGTGAGTATTTTGCTGTTTTTCAATAGATGTGTATATAAAGCATAAATGACCAACAACAGCAATTAAACATCTACAAGTCAAGGGTTCTGTTAGCTGTAAAAAATACAAACAGTGCAAAGAAATAAATATTGACTGTATATACATAGACTGTATAGATGTCTATATATTATATTTATAGCATGTAGGATTTATATTTACAGTAACATGATATGTAGCCTACACATTAAAAAAAATGTGCATTACAAACTATAAAATTATAGTCTATGATGGGAGCAGTGGATGTTTTGGCATTGCAGGGTTATTGACAGCATATGACTGATTTAACTGTTCAGAGTGACTGCAGGTAAAGGATCATGATCCAATGAAAACTACAACTGTCTAATGTAGCAAACATTTGATATGAGTTATGTATCACAGAACCATTGGCTGCCTTTTGTTCTGTCTCATATTAAAACTACAAAGCTTTCAGGTAGTAAGCTTCATTTTTACCCAGTACTGAGTGTCACTTTCACTGGTTAGAATGACCAAAATTGTCATCTGCAGATTATATTTGCTATTAAGGTTAATTTTTTGACTGACCTCACAAAAGCCAAAATGTGCATTTGGTGTCTGGTCGGTGTGCTTTCTGCAAGACAGACACTCCATAGATATTAGCCCCAGCTTATGCTTCTCATATTTTATTGGTACATTTGAGTCACAGAGCTTAGCATCTGATTTTCTGAAAGATAAACTAATGATAAACCAAAATACTAGTTTTGATGAGGGATTTAAATGACATCAGGTATCAGATTAACTCAGATTATTATCCAACATGTACCAAACTTCTCCAGACTCCAGAAATCAGGTAATAATACTATGACTTATAATAATTTTTGTACATAAACACATTTTATTAGGTTCCCTTATATTATTATCCCTTAACCATTGTGACCTCAGCGGAACATTTAACAGTTGAAAAATAATGTATGGCATCTTGTTATCTAATGCCAAAACACATACTGTTATTGGCCTCTGATTCAGATGTGATAAATGCTATTGAAAATTAAACATTTCCTGTGCCTGAGATTTTTGTCAATGCACCTAAAATGTTTACCCAAGGGGCACAAGTGTCCATAAATAATGGAAACCCTGAGGTCTAACAATTCATCAGACTGACCAATAATAAAATAACATTTCCTCAGTCATCACTCATTGCTCCACTTGTCCTCAGAAATTTCGATATAAGCAGATCTGAATGTTTTGCTGGCAAATGATATTAGATCCTGGGCCTTTGGTTAGCGAACTGATACCCCTGCATGTGGCCGTCTGTCAATGAAGGCTGAATGCTTATTTACAGCCGAGGCATATACAATCTTTCCTCACTAGACAGACAAGGGGATCAATCCGGAGAGGCAGTTTGCAGTATCTATGCAGTAAAAAGGATGGTGAAGCGTCTTTGAAGGTTAGCTGTCTTTACGCACATCAGATGAGAGTTTAACCCTAAGCTATGATAAACTATGCTGTGTTGGAGTGCTTTGCCCCAGCTAATGAAATAGCTCCTTTTGTGTTGCTGTGGATGACATTTTCCAACATTTAGTCCCCATGGCATCGTCCTTCTCGTTATTCATATCAGATCTCCCTTATGAATTGGCAAGGACGTTGCTGTGTGTGTATGTATACAGGATGTGTGTGTGTGTGTGTGCAATGCCTGCATTTAACATTACTGATGGATGACTGGATGACAGTTTGTGTGCATGTGCAAGCATGCTTGTAAGTGCACAAGCCAGTATACAGTGTACAAACACATACTCAATTGCATATGTGTGTGTGTGTGTGTGTGTGTGTGTGTGTGTGTAGGTGTGTGTGTGCGTGTGTGTCTGATTGCACCCCGGTCTCAATGCACTGATGAGCTCTATTGTTCTTGTCTCTATTTTTTTCTCCGGTTCCCTCCACAAAATCCCCCTCTTTCTCCCTCTATCACTTTCTCTCTCTCTCTCTCTCTCTCTCTCTCTCTCTCTCACACACACACACACACACACACACACACACACACACTTCATCCCTCTTTCCTTACTTCCCCTGCCCCACCACCCCCTGCTTGGCTGCCAATGTCTACCCAGAATACCAATGATGCAGTCTGCAGATAGATAGATAGGGCTGTCTGTCACATGACCCTATATGTCCCGAGGCTTTACCCCGGGATGACAGCAGGCGCACACACACACACACATACACACATGCACTCACACAAAGGTACCCCCAGCTTGGCATGCTGTATCTCAGCATAGGCACCGAAGCAGGAAGGCAAACACACACTCACTCACTCACACAGCACTGCAGACATTCACATTCAGAGATATACACACACTCAGGCAAGCTAATGGGCATACACACACTGAATCACCGCAGGCGAGCGAGCCAGAAAGAGAGATAGAGACAGAACACCCTGCCACTGTACACACATTCTGTCTCTCTCTCTCTTTCTCTCTCTCTGTAACACACACAGTCCTGCAGGCAAGATAGAAAAACACTGAATATCCCCCCAATTCCATCCATCTCAAACACAGACGCACACACACACACACACACACACATACACAAACACACATGCACATCTTCCTGTGGGAAGGCACCCCACCCCTGTTTCTCACACAAACACATTCGTCACTGACAAGGCTCTACACAGTCACTGGGTATCCTGTGGCACCAAAAATAGCAGCCTAATAGAACGGAATAGAAAATGTCCCCTCACTCTCCACTCAAATAGGACCTATATTTCCAGTGTGGGAGTCAAAGGCGTTGGGCAACATGAGACAGAATTTGTTTCGATTTGAATGAATCACACGGTAATTCAAAATAGCTCCCCGAAAGCCGGAGACCAATTGCAGAGGTACACACACACACAAACACCCCCAGACTGTGCCGTCTCCACTACCTACTACGGCCCTGTGTGAAATGCTCAGACAGCCAATTTAGAAGGCACTCCACATTAGAGCTGCAACCACGAGTTGTCAACTATCAAATTAATCGCCCACTAATTTCATAATCGATTAATCAGTTTGAGTAAATTTTCAAGAAGAAAAAAAAAGTAAAAACTCTGTGAACTTCTTTCCTCTCTGACAGTAAACAGAATATCTTTTGGTTGTGAACAAAACATCCGAGGACGTCATCTTTGGCTTTGGGAAACACCGACTGGCATTTCTTACCATTTTCTGACATTTCACAGACCAGACAACTAATCCATTAATTGAGAATTAACTGACAATGAAAATATTCATTAGTTGCAGCCCTACTCCACATATTTGAAGAGAAACAGAAAAGCTGCCCATGAAATTAGATTTGCTTTCCGTGGTTTGGTCATTGTTGTTATCGTTCAGTATCACTTTTGAGTCACACTTGATGGTGTTATTATTCGTCTCATAGGCTTATATTCATTAGACTAAAGGCTCGGCATCCCATGCTGCCTCTCATTCAGATGTGAACAGTTGTTCATGCATAGGCTAGATTTTCCCCCTATACCCACTGTCATTAATGGATTATATATTTTGGATTTCTTCAAAAGCCCTAAAATAACTGGCATCTAGCTGCAGCTTGAGATCAATATGCTGTGTAGTCTAGCCTGTGGTCTTTGTTGTTTCATTACTCTCTTACTTCATATCTCCCCCTTTATTTTATTTTTTTTACTATTTCAACATGACACCTGATGCTTGAGTGTATAAAATTGCTTTCTGTAAAAACAATTGGCTTTAGTGATTTGAATAAGGATGTGTCTAGGAAAAGAATAAGTAAAGTAAAGAAGTCTATGAATCTGATCAGATGTGTTAAAGTGATAGTTCAGGTTTTTGGACATGAAGTTGTGTGAAACGCTGACCATCTGTAGCTCTGATGTGACGGAGTCACTACTGTCAATGAGCCTCCTGCTCTGAGAAATCGCCCGTGGCTTACCGGAGAAAAAGTAGTTCTGAAGATATAAGAGGGACACGTAATCAAAAGGTTTTAAGCTACAAAAAAGTATGCATGTGTTTTGTTAGACTATTTCAATAATTTTAAAACATCCCCGCATTACGTCAGACCTTGCTATCAATTGGGACTATTTTCTGGCCAGTATCACTCCGCTGTGCAGGCCCCCAAGACAGCACGCCAACAGAAATCAATAAGACAGTTCATCACCACGCCGTGCAGGTGCGCAGGATAGCAACGGCTAACGAAAACGTCATCGGCTATTTCCAACAGAGAACCAGTAGGCTATTATTAGTGAGGAAAAGATGTACTAGCCCTATATATACCTACTACTACAGCGCGAACACTGGCTCAGGCTCACGACACACCCTCGTCAGCTGCTGTAGGTAAACAGAGGAATACCAAAATGGTGCGAACTTGTGATTTCCCCAGCTGTGGGAATAAAAACATTGCCGGCTCCCAATTCCATCAGTTTCCTGTTACAGATGTAACCCGTTTTTTTTTTGTTTTTTTTGCATGCCTCTGGTAAACAAAGAATCCAAAAACTGTTCAGATTTTTGATTAATTGAAGTCATAGGGGTCCGCATTTGGCAACAGCAAAACTATATCAAAACATGTTTAGAACTCGTGCAGTGTAAGTCTCCTTTATTCAGATGAATGCTCAGACCCTTTTTGACTGGAGACTAAACTAAAAGTGAAACTTATCTATGCTCTTTTCAAAGCCAGACTCCATTACCAGAAACAGTGATGTTATGAATATGGTTCATATGTTAATGGACATGGGAGCTGCTGGTCTACCACTGCCTCGATTGATAATTTGTGTTATCATCATGTTATCATTTTGGGAATCTGAACTGACTCTTTGAAACACTGAATTCATACAATAACACAAACAAACTAACTGATCAAGGCAACAGTAGACCAGCAGCTCTTGTTTTCTGCAAGTGAAATGACTGTTTCTGTCAATGGAGTCCGGCTTTGAAGAGAGCATAGACAGGGTTTAAGTTTTAGTTCATTCCCCGTCAGACAGGGCTGTCCACTTAGGAAGTGCTGAGCACACAACTGGATAAAAGACTTGGATTACACTGCACGAGTGGTGTGTTGTGATGTTTTGATTTAGTATTTTTGTTGTTAAACATATTTAGTATTTTTGTTGTTACTTTAATTCCTCTATTTTTGGATTCTTTGTTCCCTGGAGGCATGCCAGAAAAAACATGGTTTCTTCACATATTCAATGTAACACAGGGTGAGTAATCAATATACAAATGGTGATTTAAGGGTGAGGAATTCCTTTAAACAATCATACTCTAAACATTTCAAAGACTACTCAATTCAAGAACTCCTCTAACCAAAGTGTCCTACAATAATGTTTACATGAATGTGCAGCAACAATCAAATCCCTACCTCCAAGAGAAAACCTTAAAATCCAAGTGGAATAAAGGGTTTCAAATGTCTGCACGTTATCAGAGACTTATAAAATGCCAGCTACAAGGCACCTGTTTGGCTACTGCAGAGCTGATATCTTGACTCAGTGGATGAATAAGTGAGCACAGCACCCATTACAGCAGCATTTATTTGGACACAACAGCTTACACACTCGTCTGTATCCCATTATAAGAGAATATAGTGATTGAACCATGCCTAGTGTCACTGAAAAACATATACCAAATCCTCAGAAAAGAAACAGGTGCTTAATGTGGCACTTGTAAATGAATTTGATTCCGAGATCTTGCCAGAGTCGTACCAGCGACAGCGAGTCATAAGCTCGTTTCAATAATTATCAGCTTGGCACTCAGTGCGCCAAGCACACATGCCCACACTGAAATACAAGCTGAAAAAACAATAATCTGCAAACACAAACTGTGTGTATATGTAAACGTACACACAGAACTAACTGTATGTGTGTATGTATGCTTGTATGTGCCTGTTTGTGTGTGTTCAGGCTCTTTCGCCGCATTCTTTCCTTTCCCCCGTACTTCTCTTAACACCTGTTGTGAAATATGTATATGTGCATTTCTGGATTCTTGTCAGAAAACTTGTTATGTTGATATCACACTGCATATTGCAGCTACATCAAGGTGACAGCTTGAGAAAAGGTGGGATGTTTTTATGCAAATGGCTGTGAGAATGGAGATAGGTCTGAATAGAACAAGGAAACAAGGAAAACACTCAGCGTGGCTGTACAGGTACGTACTGAATGTGTGAGGCTCTAGAGTAGGTTATGTCTCTACTTGTGCCTGTGCGAGAATGTGTATGTGAGCATGGGTGCAACTGCATGTCTCTAAGTGTGTGTGGGTGCACATGTGCATGCGTGAGCGGGCTCAGGTGGATTGTGAACTCAGCAGATGGACATTTGGAGCAGCTTTGCACCCTGCAGCTAAACGCACACATGCATGCACGCACACACACAAACACACGCACACACATTCACACTCCCACACGCGGCTGTAACATTAACCTTGTGTAACTCTAGCTGAGAGAAAGCCATAAAAAACATCCTCAGCACCTCAAATCACAAATCGACATACTGATCCAATATTTCAACTGTCCAAACACGGGGTAAGTCAAAACGACCATAATACTCTAATATTTCGTCTGTGTCCTGAAAATACCTCCACAGGCTTTTTAGTAAAGCGGAGAATTTTCCTTTGGCATACAGGCATATTCAACACAATACAGTGCATTTTCACTGAGCTGGTCTAGAGAAATGATCAGGAAATATTATACAACACATACCAGTAAGAGCTAGTTCTGTTAAAATAATTGAAACCCTTTCTTTATTGTCATTTCAGTTTATTTTTACACTTCTCTGTGATATATGATCATTCCACAAATAGAAATGTTTGCTTCATCTGGCTCTCACTGCTGCAATTTATTAGTTAAGTAGTGCTTGTTTATAATACTGGTGATCTGTTGTTGTCACTGTCAGTTGTAGATAAGAGCGTCAGCAAAGTGCTTTAAATTTACAGTGCGATAAAAGTGAATACGATATTTAAAAGTGAATATGACATACTGAGAGTAGCTCATTTAAAAAATGTCTGTTTCTGGACTTGTGATGCAGAAATATGTAAATCTTTGAGCAGATCAGTAAAATACTTAATTAAATGCACTGGGGTCCAAAGCATAGTTTGTATTTCCATATCATCGTCAGACAGGCGGCACAATGAATATCTAAAAGCCTGAGGTACATGTAGAGCTCCATGTGGCAGCAAGTCCTGTCAGAATGTCCTTCAAGTGTTTGTTGCAGAGGAGAGGCGACCATGTTGTTGTATTCCTGCTGTTGATTCTGAACTAAATGCTGTCACTGCTATCTTCTTTTCTTCCAAATATTACTGAATATGGCGGTGTATTGGCAAGAACCTAGCGCTACCATATGTATCATAACACAGGGGTTACATCTACTTATATTGCAATATTGTAAGCAAGGCGAAACATTGCAGTTCCTTCAAAATCTTATTTTAGGAGCTGGCCGCACACCTGTTATAACTCTGCCTGGTTCATAGGCTCATGTTCTTCGTGTTAATCATAGCGATTAGTGTTGCCGAAACTATCGTTTTATCAATACATATCATTTCTGAATATTCGAAACAGTTGCAATACTTATTTTCTGCAGTATCGATGCTATAGGGGTGGGCGATATGGCCCTAAAATAATATCACGATATTTCAGGGTATTTTTTCTGTAACAATATTCTTGACGATATGACAATTTAGTAAAATTTTCATTCATTTCTTTATTAATCTAAGAACATAGAATTGCAACAAAATGAGTGATATAGTTTTACATGTTACCCTTACAGTTTGCCCTCAAATATTAAGTAAAAACAGTAACTCCGAGTGAGATTCAGATTCTGTAAACAATATTAATAGTTCAACAAAATAAAATCTACTACAAATTTCACATTTTAACAGCTCCCAAGTACAAAAAAATGTACCCTGTATCCTTCTCTTTCAGTAAAATCCTAAATGATTGAGTTGGGGTTTTTTCCCACCTGGACCTTAATGCTCTGCCATTTCTCCTCTAATCATCACGCTGTAGCCTGTGACAGGTTGTTATGCTACCATAGCTATTGCACATTCACATATAGGTAGTTTTTTTGTTGAGCCCTAAATGTCAGGTAGGTTTACATTACCAAAGGTTTATGACAAAATCACATGACAACACCAACTACTGCATGGCGAGAGAGACAGGGTGCTGCTGCTGGCGGAGTCACTGAATGAGTTCCCTCTGAGCAGTAACTGGCTACAAGAGTCTAAGAAGTCTGGGGCTGTTTATAAAACATTCAGGACGCCACAGTTTATTCCACACTAATGAAGCTGCTCCTCTTTTTGGAACCATCGCGGAGTCAGTAATAATTACTCTTTCAACCATGCCTGTTGTGGATAACAGGATAACGTCACTGTCAACAAGTCTAAATATCGCGAGCATCACAACATGACTTTTTCATATAATGTTAAAAATCATACTGGTATTGTTGTGAACAAGATGATATGGCACACCCCTACGATGCTATTAATAACACTTTCTTGCTCTACCTTCTCTCCAATAGCCAGCTGACACACACATTGCTGCGGTGCCTCCTATAGCCCCACCTCCTCTCACTCACAATGCTGTCTTCTTGTCACTTGTCTCACATGTTGTGGTTTCATTTTAGCTTTTGCAACATGGTTTTGGGGTTTTTTTTCTAGTTGCATTTTATTGTCCTTTGAATGTGTGACAGTCTCAGAGGATTTTAAACATCTGCACAACTGCAAGAATATTGTTTTCATTTATGTATAAAATTACTGTTAATGTTTACTACAGTCATTGTGCTGTCCTCTGTTACTAACCAAGAAAAGAGAAGTTGTTATTGAAATGTTTTAGCCTTGTTTTGTTTATTTTTTAATACAACTTTAAAATTTTATGCCCTCAATGTACATTTTCCTCTTGGTATCAAATTTTTTTATTGAATATCAATATTTTTCAAAGTACTGTATCAAAGTTAAAAATCCCAGTATCAGGACAACAGGGATAAAGCGATATGTTGTTGCACTGGTGCAGCAGAGTCAGCACTACCATTTAGTGTTTAGAGTTTAGACACAACACAAAATGAACCACAAACCTTTTCATGCAAATTATTAGCTAAAAATCAATACAATGTTTTTGAGAATTGATACAGTATCACAAAACATAATATCCTAGACTTCATTGATATTTTCTTTTACCACTTTTATTGAATGGCATTTGTCACCCTGACTCCTAATTTTGCTTCTTTCACCTGTCTGTGCCACTGTTTGCTAAATGTCTCTCTCCTCACAGGCTTGTCTTTCTGTCCCAGCTGGGGGATGGAGGGATGAAGGCATGGGTGGAGGGCTGAGGGGGTGTAGACGGAGGCTGTGTGGAGCTGCTCGCTCCCTGAGGACCCTCTTCTGCCAGCCCAGTGCCACAGATCAACAGTCAGCCAGCCAGCCGTGCACTGACCTCATCCCTCTCTCTCTCTCCCTCTATTTCTGTCTCCCTCTATCTCGCTTTCCCTCTCTGCCAGAGGCACTTGCTGTCCCCGTGTCTCCTTCCTACGCCAACTGCCTGTCCTGCTACCAACGGTGCATGTCTGTCTGGCAACCTATCTGCCTGCCTTTCTGTCTGCTGCTCTGCATGCCTGTCTGTCTGTCTGTCTCTCTGTCTATTATTCCTCCCGTCCTCCTGTCTGTCTGCTTTTGTGTCTGTGTCTCTGTCTGTGTGCATGGGTGCCTGCCTGTCCATCTGCCTGTCTGCCTGCCAGCCACTCTTTCTAGCCAATGCCTCTCTGCAGGAAAGCGGCCAGGCTGTCAGCCGCTCTGCCAATCTGCCTGACTATCTGCCTGTCTATTCGTCATCTGTTTGTGTCTTTATTTGTTTGCCTGCTCGTCTATCTGAATGTTTACCTGTCTGCCTGTCCATCTGTCTGTTTTCTGTTCATTTGCCTGTCTCACTGTATGTCTGCCTGCGTCAAGGTGCTTAGACAAATGCCAAACATGAACCCCTGACCCCATTCTATAGTAGCCAGTACTTCAGTTTCAGAAAGGTTTACTGATGTGACATGAAAAAGAACTGGTGCTGTGAATGGATTTCTCACTTTGACACTACATGACCTTTCAACACCCAAGCAACATCTTGAAACCTCAGATCACACAGGACCTGGATTATTGACTGGTAACATTCACATTTGATCGTGTGGCCACCATATTGTCACTAGACATTTCTGCACTATTTGCTACATCTATTTCTGTATTCATCTTGTATTCACATTTGGTATGGTATAATATATGCCACCTTAAAGGGTATCTCCGAGGATGAAAAATGAAGACAACAGAAGTGCCAAAAATTGTAGTTCCTCCAATGGCCACTTGAGGTTGGCTCCGAGAGCAAGTCAATCACTATAGGTCCCCACATTAAAATGCCAGACATTACCGCAGAAACATGAACATAAACATGTTTACAGATTACACTCTAGCACTTTTATTCCACCTCCCTGTTCTCTATGAAAGGTATGGTCATTGAATGGGGGACAGAGTTGTCTTGCCTTTAAGCCGGCAGCGGAGGTAGTAACACTGCCAAAACTGGGTCTGTGTAAAAGGGACAACCGGCAGGAAGGGACCATAAATGGGGCAGGTGTGACATTTTGGCAACGTGTGATATGTGAGACCCACCCCAAGGAGATTTAAATAGCAGCTAGGAACAGTTAGCAGCTAACTCAAAGAACACTAGCAGCCGGATTTTGCAAAAACAATGGGGTTTAGGAGTTCCTCATCCAGCAAGCAAAAGACAAGATCAGTTTCCGTCTAACAGAGATGGTAAATGATTGCCATTTTATGCCTTTGTTATTGTTTATAAAGCACTGCCAATATGGATGTTGTATGCCAAACAAGACACCAACACTGTTGCATTACATGTCACGCCCGTCATGCCTCTTTTGCTTGTCTAAAATCACACAGTGGTGGCGTTATGCTGCCATTGTTTGCCTATGTACAAAAAAAGCAAAGGCGACGTTTTCTTTGTGTAAAAGGGGCTTTAGCTAACCATAGCTGTAAATGCACCAGGCTAACCAAACTAGCAGTTAGTACTGGGGTTAGTTTCACTTCTGACTCAAAATATCCAAGACAGCAGATGCCAAACTTGAGCCCTCAAAATGATGGGTGACATCACGATGGCTGTGTTCATTATTACATACAGTCTATGATGCCACCTTGCAGTTCCACCATGAGGAATACGTTCTCCTGGACCAAAAGCTCTACATCTCAAGGGATGATGCACCACAATTTCTGAGCCCTGCTTTCTTGGCAGACAATGTCTCTCCATTCACTGTCTTTCCAAAAAAGATGCCCAGAGCTCTCCCCTGTCTTCAGACGCTTAGTCATCAAACCAACTTCCTGCTAATACTCTTCCTGTCTCATTCACAGCTCTCCAATGCTTCAGGAAGATGTTTGCTGAATTGAAAAAGGCTCTCTCCTCTCTTTCCTCACTACCTTTTCTGTCTCTCTCCCTCTCACACTCCCATGTCCTCTCCTATTCTTGTCTCAACAGGAGAGCGAGAGAGCGTTTGACTGGCTCCTCTCAACCAAAGGCTGCACCGCGCGCTCGCTCGGCAGTCAAGGACGACTCTAATAGAGGTAGAACAAAAGAAAGAGGGGAGAGGGAGAGGGGGAAACAGAGACCTATGGAGAGAAACAAGCATACCGTGGTGCAAGGGTCTTTGAAATTATACATATTGTAAAATAATAATAGTGTGTAATTCCTTTTTCAGTGGCGCTGGCTTTTGCCCTGCACTACTGTCCACAGGTGGGGAGCGAGAGAAAGGAAATTTCAATCTATCCCTATTTTGCATATCACACAGCTCGACAGGAAGCTTTCAAAGAGCCGTACCACATTTCCCCCTGTGGAATAAGCACATAAAGAGTTGTATACAGTATATTCATTAACTGAATATATGTAAGGTCAACACATTGTCTCCATAGTCTCCTCTCCTTTTAATGTATTATACATTGCATTCATCTCTTTGTATATTCATTATTTTTCAGTCATATCTCATCCCTCGTACTTCGCATCCTCTGTGAAGTTTTGGTACATTTTTCTGCATTTAATATTCTCTCTTTCTTTTTGTTGTGTCCTATTGTTACCAATTGTTTCATGATAACATTCCACTGCATTAAATCTTAAAATAGAGATTTTTAATGTAATGCAAGAATACTGCATTCTCTTTGTAACATATGTCTTCTTTATAGTATTAAAATTCTATGTGACATCCCTTAAAAAACAGTAAAGACAATAGAGTAAACCGTGTGTTTCTTTCTTTCTTTCTTTCTTCTTTCTGACATCTCGGTATGTGTTTGTGTTTACAGTCACTCCCACATAAAGCGCAGAGTTTGCTATGAGCACATTTAAATGCCTCTGCAGCTAGATAGCTAATCCCTGTTGTGGATTGGCCCAGTTAGTGGTTCCCAGCTTTTGGAAGGGAATACTAAACTGGGGATGAGGTGGGAGGGGGGATGTGGGTATCTCTCTATTTATAATGGTAAACCCGGCCCATGTTTCTGCTGTGCTGATAGATGTTATCTGTGTCAGCCTTTGTTTCTTCCCCTCTCTCCTCCTTCCTCTACCCTCATGTTCCCTCTGTTTCTCCCTGCACAGCCTGTCTCCTGCTCCCTCTCATTCTTATTCCGTGTCTTTTTTTTCCCTTGTTCTCTTCTGCTTCTCTCTCCTCTCCTCCCTCCTCTTTCCATTCGGTGCCCAGATGCAGAGAAGGCAGCTGTGTTGTGTTTTAAAGTGTGCCCGGTTGAAACCACTGTGCCTGGCATCTGCTGTTGGCAAAAAAAATAATAACCAACCCCCACTATAGGCATCCATCTATGTCTCTCTCTCCTACTCTCTCTTGCCATCTCTCTGCCTTTTAATCCTCTGAAATGAGATGAAAGACATCTGCCGTCCTTTTAGGGAGGAAAGGGTTAACCAGATACCCGGCTCCTCTTCCAGCAAGCTCTCTAATAACCACCAATTATTGAACTGTACATCAGTGTACAAGAAAAGAATGGAAGAAAAAAAAAAAAGGCCTCCTCTGTTTTAGTCAGGGCTTGTTAGCCCAGAGGCACATAGCTAGCTAGCTGGCTAACTAGTTTCTTTACTAGAGTAGCCCAAATGAGGTCCCTACAGGTTTGTAATGCCAATGACATGATACAGAAATCTCCTGATCAAGCTAACAAGCTAAATGTGCCGGGTGGCTGTCTGGCAGCACATCTCATAACTGTCAACAAAGAGAATGACAATATAGCTGGCTAGCTAGGGATCTCATTTAAGCCTGCTAATCAGACACAACCCTGCATTGTGCTAAGGTGGAGCCCTCCCGAGACCAAAGCTTCGGAGACGAGGGGAGCATATCATCTGACTCTGCCAGGGAAGATGCACCCAAACATGGGGGCTGAGGGAGACGCAGGCAAGCTGTGGGAGCCGGGGCTGTAATTAGGTGCCCTGAGCTTGACGCCCACACGCCTCGAACGAGACGCCATCCATCCCTCCCTCTCCACTGCAAATAGGCTCCCGGGTGCCTGGGCTCCAGTACACAGCCACACACAGGTGCACATACATGCACATATAAAGTATACAGTATATCATTTGTATCATCAAGCACACAAGACAAACTCACCCACACAACTACAGCACGTGCAAACCCGTGAAAAAGAATGTCATACACAATTAACACATACAGCTGCAGAGCCTGTACACACACTCAGAAACACACTTATCTTAAGGATCATAAAGTGACTGCATTAGTGGAATGCAAGAGTGGTGGGGAAATTGTCCTCAAACAACAATGAATGACTGATTTTAGCACCAGACACTGCTCTGTTACCTTTCTGTTATTCTTATAAATAAGTAATAAAGCTCACGTGAACCTGTAAACCTCTCAGACTATGAGAATTTATGCTGTACAATCAACCATTTACTGAATGGAACTGCTCAAGGATTGCACCAAATGTCTTTTTTTATTTATTTTTTTTATGACGAGCTCAGCCAAAACACAAAAATACAAAAATATATGCCAATATAATTTCCACTGTGGACCAAAATAGAAACCAAAAATCAATCCCAAGCACAGTATAGGAAAAAAAGCTAGCTATCTCAACTGCAGAGCCTGTCTCCCCATCTCCCCTGGTCCGTGAGAGCAGAACACACTGGTGCGCTGGCTTTTGACCACGGCAATTTTAATCAGTCTTTTTCACACTTCATTGGGAATTCATCGCCGCCTTCCCCCTTCAAACATTGTTTGGGAGAGTTATCAGCGGCAGGCAGCATATCCGGTAATTATACATGCAAGGTAACGCTGGGAGCTGGGCTGAATATTTCAGCCAAATGCATGTGCTGCTGAGAGGCACTGGAGGGTACAGCTGCTTCATAATGCTGGGTCTGTGGCGGCCATGATTGAAGAATGGTGTCTGAGAGTCACATCCAGAAAGTAGTCATTTGCTACACGTGATGTGAAGTGGGCTGAAACATTAAGTTTAAAGCAACGTGATTTGCATTACAATGAGCCAATTTGGAAAAGGTGTTGTTCTTTAATGTAAATCCTTCCCATGAATTAAAGCAGATTGCTTTGTTACAGATACAAGCACAGTGAGTGTAAGTGTTTCAGCACATTGCATATTTGAAGAAGCATGGTGCAAACACTACAAGAGACTAGATCACTAAAAAATTTTGATGGTTCAACGTGTTTGTTTACTGTGTGAGTAAGAGGCCAGCTGTTAATAGGGTCTTAACACACAGCCAGACAAAAACCACAAAGACACACACACACACACACACACACACACACACACACACACACACTCACACACACACACTGAAACCACCAGTCAGACACTAGAGGGTCCTCTGGGGAAAATAGCAGCGGGGGCATAACAATGACTCATCCAAACGGTCACAGAACACACAAACACACAAGCGCACACACACCCTGCCATGGCAGCCAGGCTGTCAGATAGCATCAGCACCGAGCCTATGGAGTGCTGTTGACAGGTGTGGCCCGCCAGTCACGCACACACACACCAGCCACCAGTCACGTCCCCCAGCCCCTCGCCTGACAGGGAACCACATGTGATAATGTACCCCATTCGGTGGATGTGTGTGTGGGTGTGTGCGTGCGTGTGTGTGTGTGTGTGTGTGTGTGTGTGTGTGTGAATGAGTGTGTGTGTTTGACAAAGAGATAGGGATAAAGTGAGAAGCTGTATGTTCTGTCTGTGTGCATGTGTGTGTGTGTCCATGCTTTCTAAACGTGTGTGTTGTTGGGTTTATTTGCATGCATTCAGTAGGTAGATGTATGTGCCAGTCTGTGTGTGAGGCCAATCCACAAAGTGCTAGTATACGGGAGTGCTGCTGTAGCTGTGAATATTGTGTAGAGTGGCATGGAGACAGCTCCAGCAGTGAGATCAATAGAATAATACGGAGCCTGACTAATTCTCTCTCTCTATTGTGTGTGGGCTGTACAGTATGGAGCCATATGCCTCTGTATGTTTGATGTGTGTTTATGTATTTTTCACAGTGGGAATGCTCTTTTTGGGTGGACACCTGGTAAAGTTGAGACACTGACCTTGATGTCTACATACATAGATTCACGTATATATACAGCATGTGTGTAGGAGTGAAGCAGATGAAACCTGCACTCTGAGTATTGGTACAAATGTGTATCTGTGAATGAACATTTCAGAATGGAGCGCCCTTCACGCACAAAATCAGCAATGCTGCTGCTGCCCACAGGTACAGAGCTCTGCACAGTTACCAAATTAACAGGGAGCATGGCGAGGTAGTCTGTAGCAAACAAACGCACAGCCTTCAGCACAAAACCAAGAGACCTGTACACTGCCTATACTGCAAAAACAGTTTTCTACCTGTATCACTGCTCATTGCTCAATCCTAATTAGAAGGCCATATGTTTGCAGTGTGAAACAAACAGTCGTATTGTTATTAGAGGAGTATGCAGGCACGTGCGATGCATTCGAGCACAAGAACAGATGGACAAGCACGCTTGCACATGCATGCGGGCATCCACACACACAAACAATAGCCACCCACGGCAAGGCACGTTAACGCACTCCCCTCAAAACACACATACACACACCCACAGACGTATACAACCCACTCTTGCCTCTAAGCAGTCTAGTCCAGTTACTACAAAGCCCACCAAGAGCTCTTTGCAGATCAAATAATCATGCCTTCCATCTGTTTCCATTTCTCTACATTAGCTTAGTGAAGGCGCCCTACAGACCCTGTTAAGAAGCGCCGCAGCCATGGGTAAAATAATGATTCCTCTCTCAACCCCCTACTCCTCATTATCTCCATCCAAAGCCAATTCAATGACAGGGAGTAGATATGGGCCAATTGCATGTACGACCCTTATACTGTTCTGTAATGCCGTCTTACTGTGATATTATGCAGGGCTTGCATTGTACAGTACGGCACTGTACTGTAATGGGCTTTTTTAATAGCATGAATAGTTATTTTGATGTTGTTATGGTATGAAATATAGATCATAGTATATAGGCTATGTCTGAATACGTTACCCTGAATCCTTCTGAAATCCTTTTGATTCTGCCCTGCTACCTTTGCACTGACTCTATCCTTTTTCATTCCTTTATCATCTGGACTAAGCACATACTGTATATTCTATTAGTTTGATCAACCAAGTCAGACTTTCACTCAGAAATGACATGGCTCAATAAATATGACAGACTGAACGGACATACAGTACAAACTGGGATGAAAATGAATTAGTGAAATGCATAATATCACCATCTTCCTCATACAATGAGGTGGGAAGCTGACATTCAGCTTGTGAGAGTATGTGCCATCTCGCCAATGAGCTTAGGAAGAGGGGGGGGGGGGGATGTTTGGTCCCTGTTATGCAAGATGGAAATGAGTTTGCCACGCTTTGCTGTAGCCAAGCTATTTTGGAACGGCTCACATCGGAAAACGCTGGGCCGAGCAGGAAAATTAGGTCATTTACAAGAGCAGGGCAGTGCCTTCTTTCGGCAAGCGAGCGGTGGCGAGGGCTAAGACTAAAGAACTAAAACGTGTAGCGCTATTTATTCAGGGCAGGGGGTACACAAATTTGAGAAAAATGAACAAGATGCGGGAGCTTAACACAGGCAAAGCAAACAAGCGTTTTAACAGAGACCTGGCAATGACCTGAATACATTGCAGCAATGGAAGGGAAGCGAGAATCCAGCTCTGAGTGCATAGCTTCAAATTCCTCCTGCATTTTGTAGCAGATCACACTGCAAACTATGACTTTCTTGTCTGTATGCAGAGACCGATGCTGACACAGAGGGTCTGATTTATTATGCATGGGACTGTGGGGCGCAATTGGTGAGGGGGAATGAGAAACGATGGCATCCTCCTTGTTAACAGTAAATATGTGATCCATCCGCCTTGTTAACCGCTGAACTGAGATGAAGAAGTGAAGGCAAAACTTGCACCCCCCCCCCCCTTCACAGTTATATTTGAACTAATCATCCACTAGCAGGGAAAATCCTGTTACACAGACCAGGATAACAATGGCACAGAGATGCACTGCAGTCAAGAGCCAGAGCGAAACGATAGACAGGGAGGGTACAGAGGGACACAACATTTTTTGGGAGACAGAAAGGCGAGGGAGGGGCAGGAGAGAGTGTGTGTGCAGAGACAGAAAGAGAGAGACAGGCGAAGATAAAGGAAATGACAGAGGGAGCAAAGGAAGGACGGACAGGGAGAGGGTACATGAGGAGAGACGGAGCAACTAGAACAGTGTGTGTGTGTGTGTGTGTGTGTGTGTGTTGAGGGGAGTTAGTAGGAGGGCCCAGAGGTGCCTTGTCAGCGGTTTCTGGGGGCCATGTCTGAGGAGGCCTCCAGGTGGCAGGTGAATATGCCCTAGTTTGAGGAGCGGCGTCTCTGTCTACTAACACACTGGCTTACGCACACACATACACAGATACACAGGAGACATGTTCACAGAGCATGTAAACAAATGCACCAGTCTTTCAGTACACATGTAAATCTTTTCCCTTAATCACGCTGATTATTTAACTCTATAGTCTCTCCCACCTTATTTAGCCTAAGTACAGGAATGCATTGTTGAAAATGGATGCCAATGGTTAGCTGTTAATCGGTTAACTGGTGAGAATATTTTGACCAGTTACAAATTAGGGATGGGAATGAGCACTCGAGCACTTGTTTGGAAGTCAGTTTTTCACTCAACATATACAGTAAAAAAAAAAAAAGAATAAAAATGTATTTTATTGTAGAGTTGTAAGCAGCGTATTACTTTGCTCAGCGCCTCCTAGCCCCACTGTCCCCCTCTGTTTATGCTGCAGGAGGGTGACCTCTGCCTCTCTGTGGACCACTTTCACTGGTCTCGCGCGCAAGCGCACACACGTGAGCTCGGTGTACACAGAAGCAGTTAGAGCTACAGGCTACAATGAGGCTATAAATAGAGTTCAAATGATGTTTTTCCAAACAACTTTTTATGTCGGGGCTGCATGACACTTGGATCACTTCGGACGAGCAGTATGGAGATATTTTGTGGTTTCAATTATGTGTTTTTTGGATGTTTTAATCTGGGGCGCCCAGCCTGCATTAGGTGGAGTTGTGCTAAAACTTCACCTGAGCCTCCTTCGGCATATGAGTAGATAATTGCTGAATTTTCATTTTTGGGTGCACTATCCTTTTAACAGGTTTAATGACAAAGTTGAGCGTTAAACTCCTCAGTGTCACATGTTAGCCACTGCTGCTGTGTTAGCTCGTACTACCAGGCTGATGGTGAACTGACTCTGGGGAGAGTGGCTCAGAGACAGTCCTTTAGTGCTACGTCTAACCCATGTAACAGCAGCAACATTGAGATGGCTGATTTTTCCCATGTTAACTGTCACTTGGTTTAATAGACAAATTAAAGCCTGGTTGCGCAATAAATGAATTTCAAATTGCACTTGTTTTCTGTTGTCAGACAATTAACATTCCTTTTCTAACATTAGATGTTTCCAGTACTCTATAATAATTTCATGTTATTCATTTTCCGTAACTGCTTATCCTGTTGGGGGTCGCAGGGAGGCTGGAGCCTATCCCAGCTGACACTGGGCGAGAGGTGGCAGACTATCACAGGGCTAACACATCGAGACAGACAGCCATTCACACTCATATTCACACCTACAGACAATTTAGAGTCACCGATTAACCTGCATGTCTTTGGACTGTGGGAAGAAGCCGGAGTACTGGAGTAGTAGTTACTTAAAGGTGCTGTATGTAAGAATGTGGCCCATTCAAAATACTGCCGCAAGTCGTGTTCGCCCCCCTCCCCTACAGATTTGAGGTTGCTGGACAGCGGCACTGATTTGTTTGCCCACGGACAGCTGCTGTGGTAGGGCCGCGTCACCTAATCTTCGGTTTTCCAGAGGAACGTTCGAGCAAGTCCGGCTTCTCTGCTGCTTACGTTGCTGCCAGGATACAGCTGAGGAGGAGCCGGCTGCTAATGCTATGTGCCGGGACACGGCTAACGCTGCTGCCAGGATACAGCTGAGGAGGAGCCGGCTTCTAATGCTATGTACCGGGACACTGGTAATGCTGCTTGCCATGCTGCTGTAGCTCTACTCTAGCATTCTACTGTAGACTCTACTGACTGCGTGACTGGTAGACGGCGGTGGGTGGTGCAACAGGCCAAAACACAAATTCAAAACATAAACATGATTTGCGGACTGTAAAAATGTTTTTTAAATACGAATATTCTGGCTGTACTATTGTTGTCCGTGAGATCAGTGTGTTATATGAACATTATTCCTTAGTCTCTGTGACATATTAGGTTATTTTACGACTATTTGCTTTAGATTTCTTACATATAGCTCCTTTAAACTGCCCATCCTTATTACGCATGTCAGTCTATCGGTTAATTTTGCTTAAGTTTAGTGCACTTCACACCACCCCAGGACTGCTGGGAGCTAGCTAGTGGCATCGCTCATTCAGTAATTATTGCTAGTAGTCCTGACCAACAGTGTTGCTGTGTAAACATTGTGCCCATCCTCCAGTCTCCTCCCAGGTCACCCTGGTGAGTGGGTGGCTCAAATTTGATCAGGAAACACCCTTTAGAATGGACAACTATATTATCACTGTTAGCTCCATTAGCACCATAAGCAGTGTCAACACAGCTAGTGGTGCTAATATAATTAATAGTGCCAAAGGGATTTTAAATCTCACGGAGTCTATGAAGCACTAGACTAAAAAGAAAGACCTCTTGATTTGCACGTTATTTCACTTTTTTATTTTTTATCAAAAATTAACCCGTTAGTTACCCATTAATGGGTGTCGAGCCATCAAAAGCAAATTTAACCCAAACTGAACTTAGTTTTCATCGTGACATATTTATTCATGTCAATATTAGGCTTTGAATTGCACTGTTTTCAAAAACAGATGACTTAATGTTATATTTTAATCACTTAAATCTCTCTCTCTGCTTGTAAAAGTAGCAACATACAACATTTTCTTGCCTCTGATGACACACTGAGATTGCATTCTCTTGCCTGTATGAGATGGATTTACTGATAACTGAGCTTTTTTGACAAAATATCCCACTACAACCAGGTTTCAAAGAACTGGACTCCAAAAAAAAAAAAAAAAGACACAGTGATCGATTTGACTCGAATGCACACAACAGAAAGACAGATTATCTAAACTAAAATGGACTCTCCAATTCAAAGAATCATTCTGACACCCCTTAAAAAAGAACCAAATCAAAAATGAGCGTGCTCAGATTGTTGTCTGACACAATCCTTTCTGCATCTGAGTTTGATTTTCGGAGCTCGTCAAAGCAAGCCATAAGCACTAAGTGGTCAAAACTGAATCCAAATCATTGTTCCCCAAACAAAAGCTGTATGTTCACGAAACAAAGTTATTGATCTGCGCTGTGTTTTCCTGGGAATTTTGTGTGGAAGTGTGTGTGTGTCAATATTTATGCATCTATGTCGGTTTATGTTCCAACTGTTGCCTCAACTTGCATGTTTGCATGCATGTGTACACATATCCCTGCCTGCAATGACGCGTTTGGTTCCGCATATGTGTGTTTTTGTGTGTGCGTTCGATGAGCCGTCAGTCCTAAAGAGGGGCTATGCTGCTGTCATGCGATGACACCTCTTATTTGCTGCTGTCCTGTGAAGCGGAGCTGAAGGCAGAGGTCAGGCCACCCTCACAGAGACGCTGCGACTCAGAGCACATCATGTCTGCCTGCCTCCCAACGCTGTGGTGTAGGCCTGAGCCCGACACACACGCTCATGCATAATACAGTCACACACATTTATCCGCATACACACACATATACTGCTCGCCTGAGCTCCACACACCAGTCGCGTTTATTTGAATTTTCAATTACCTCTTTTCCAACATGCCTCAATTACAGCTATTCAGTCCACACAAAAACTGTACAGAATAAATAACAGGATCATTGTCTACAACAATAACTACTTTGAGTCCTGATTGAAACAAATAGTGCTTAATACAATGCCCTCTTTAGTCAGCAGTGCATACAGTTCAGGATTTATATTCAGCCCGTCCTGCACATCAGTGCCTCTATGGAAAAGAGGAACCAGGATGAAGCCTGTATGAGGAGACCTGTAATACGCCTGCTGAATGCAACGTTACACTCAATAGTCATCTCTTCTCCCCACACCTCCAGCCTCCCCCCTATTTGCTCCTGTAGGCCGTCCATTCGTCTCGGCCGGTGTCACATGCCGTCATCAATTACCCATTAGACAGTGTAATATTCCCCCAATATTGCCGGCGTGTGACTGGGAGATTTTAGAGTGATCAAAACCGACAAATCTGATTTACAGAGCTAGCATAAATAAGGAGATTGTGCCCTCCCTGATTGCCCTGTTGAATAATGGATGCCTGTTTGGTAATCATTTTCCAATATCACACCACTTTCCCCTAGACTGGCCTAGCAGAGTCCTCCTTTTTCTTGTCTTTTCTTTCCTCTTTCAGTCTCTCTTTTTTCTTATCTCTCTCTCTGTCTTTCCTTCTATCTTTACTCCGACATTGCTTCTTGTATACACTGATATGCTGAAGTTTCCTGAAACAGCTTACTAGTGGCTGAAAGATTTACGTGGACAGTTTGTGTCTTTGTCTACGTCAGTCTTTGACCCAAAGTGTCTGGGGACCTTCTTGACTTTCAGAAGTGATGCTACAGTGATAGCGTCATTACTGAGGAGGCGGGTGTTGTTATGATTGAAACATTTTGTTTTCTGATTCATCTTGCCATTGTTTAGAGAGAGAAAATGTCACAGGTGCGAAAGTTACAGTTGACACAATTTGTAAAAGTTTATGCAAAATACGCAGGCTAAACTTGAATATAAAGGTAAAGCAAGCTAAGCTTTCTTTGATCCAAACATGGCCATCCCAATGTTTGCAAGTTTTCTACTTTTTTTCAAAGATGCATTCTAAATAAAAGTGTGACAGACAAAATGCATTTCTAAATTAGAAAATCAATATTTATGTTTGCTATGTTTTATCAAAATACTGCATGCTTAGAAATATGATACCTGCCTACCATTGTATACATGTACTAACATCACAGCCAAACATCCAACGGTTGCGCACATCATTGTCCATTCAGCATGTCATCTTTCACCTACAGCTTGATGGATGTGAGCCAAACTAGCTAGAATTATAATCACTGATATTTCTTCTAACCTGATGGTGTGTGTAGGCAGGGGTATCAGGGAACTGGATGCAGAAACCGTACCTTACAAAAGGCTTAGCAGGGGGCACAAGCGATCAAATTGCTTGCTTGTGTACCTTCCCTTTCTATCATGGTTTGCATACACAATCTTCAGTTCATACTAAATGCCGTACTAAAACTAATTGCAATCGTATGACAACAACACAAGCAGTCTCAAGGTCAGCGCTTTGATGATATCGTAGCAGCGCTCTAAACAGCTGCTCCGGTGCTCTTTGTAATATTCTTCAAGGCACAGTTGTGCCTCTAATGGGAAAAGGCCAAACCAGGTTATGAAAATCCTTATTTACAGCTAGCTGCCTGGCTGTGTGAAGTAGGTCACAACAGCTCCTGAAATGGAACGAACCTCACTCACACCGTTTAATACTTTTCTTTTGAATGCTTGCTGCCTTACAATGGCACCTGAGGGAAAGACACAGACACACTGTTTCCACTCCTCCTTAGCAAGAGCATCTTGACCCGGCTGTTAAAAAATGTGTCTGCACCCTGTGGGAAAGTCCAGCTTTTACCTGACAAAACAAATAAATAGGCTGCAAACATCAACTACAAAGCCTGTGAATACCAGGGCAGAGGTTTAGCTATTAATACTATTAGGAACATTCCAGCAGTTGTATTTCCAGAGTAGCTGAAATGGCCTCTAGTGTCTAAGCATGAAAAGATGCAAAGCAAAACAGCCCAGAATAAGTCAGGACACCACGTTACAATACATGATCCCAATGTCCTGCAGGTCAGGCAGGCTAATACAGTATAAAGCTCCTATCACCTAGTCTGGCACTTTATGCTCATCATCATATGCTTAGACATTTGCAACTTATACAATATGTCTGACAGTGCTGGATAGGTGTGGGGCCTAAGGTGTAGGTGAGCGCTGTCCCCTGGGGTGATGGATGCCTGTGGGAGGCTGTTATGCCACAAGGTGAAAATGTCCATTAATCAGCCCCACTTCCTCCATTGCCGTGGCTTTCCCATTACCAGCGCACTCCGAGCAGGCTGATTGGTTTTTAATTGGCCTGCCCGCCAGGAGATAGATCATGTTTTCCCTGAGGAAAGGCACGAAGGTGTGTGTATGGTGGGGGGCACCCGTGCTATCTCTTGAGGGATACCCACAGTAAAATTCTCTTTATGCAACTATTTTACAAAAAGGATGAAAAAGCAGATCTGGGTGGTCACCTATTACATATTGCATTTTGTATGTATACACGTAATACTTTTGCCAGAAACAAGTAAAAACAAATAAATAAATATGTGCACAGTGCAAAGCAGCAGCAATAAGCTAGCCAGTGGGATACACATACGCACTAAAATGCAGGCTCAGCCAGACCGGCTTAACACAACAAAGAACAGAGAAGCTCTGATTACAGCACACACAGTGGTAGCATGATTTCTCCTTCTCCTTCTGACACCAATACTTCACTTTGTCTGCTCTGAATATCGAATACAGAACCTTTACATTTCAGTGGTGATATGACAGCTACCAAATATGCAAGTAATTGTATGAGCACATTTCCCTACAGTAGAAGTAGTACTAGTGTTTGCAGCTGCATATCTGTATCTGTATTTTTAGTAACTCTCAAGCTAGACATTTTAGTTATTAAATACAGTTGTTTCAAAATGTATTATGGCTAAAGTTAAAATTTCCAGTGGCTGTTAAAAATCATGACTTTTGGTCTGAATGATGACTGTGCCATAATTAATAGCCTGTAGGAGCAAGCGCACCAAGGATGCATGTGTGAAGGACACGGGAGCAGCTACATCTTACACTGAGTAGACGTCAGTATTGACATTGTGTCTGCTCAAATAGATCAATCCCCTCTCTGCCATTGCCTGACCACGTCATTGAGGCTGATTGGAAGAACACATTGATTCCCCATGGTATCTCCACACAGGTTCACAAGGATACACATTCATCACACAACCACGGCTGATCCTCTGGGCCTTTGTACAAGTAAGGAGGAGAAAAAATAAATCTCTATTCGAATAAAATTAACATTTGAGAGAAAATGTTTAAAATAATCCCAGCTGCTGCTTAATCGATTTGTGTTGTGCTATGATTCATCGTAAGGAGAGCAGACAGCCTGCATGGCGTGGGCAAATATACTGCAGGCCAGCACTTCTGTAGGTGCACCACAGTCTGGCGTCAAGGGCAGGTGATGTTAGAAGGCCAGCCTGTAAGCCCGTCTTAGCCTTCACCGCGAGGAGAGAGTGCGATCTGCACTGTGTTTGGGAGATATGCTCCTGGTGTGGAGCTGGAGGTAGCATGGTCTACTGGGAGCTGCATCCAGTACAGCAGAGGCTGCAGATGGGAGTTATTTTCAGAGACTGGCCACTGGTTCTGGGTGTACACAGGGATGTAATTCAAGGTTAAATCATCTTCGCCAGTTTGTTGGTAAAATACAATTTACAATTTTGTAATATCTACTTTTTGTATTAGTAATCAAATGTTGTAGCTATTCATATTGTGACTAGGTTGAAATGCATTTCTTCTATACTGCGGTCTCCTCTGATACACATGATGTCAGCGGCTGCTTCCTTTTCACATGCCAGAAAGGAGCTTACCAAGGAAAGCAAACGAGGTTCACACAGTTTTGTCCTGATCCTATCCCCCTTCCATGCTTAAACCCCAACCAACGGATAGGAGTAGCTACAGAAGCAACGATGTGATCCGTCCCTGACTTTCCCACCCACAAACTAATAATGCTTATTGGCTCAATGTAAATAAAAATTCTATTTCTTTATGTTTAAGTTAACCTTAAAAAGACTTGTCGTATAGACCAAATTACCGTGATATCACCCTAACAACAAAAACAATCACTTCAACTGGCAACCGACGCACTTGTTTATTTCTGTTATCATAAAGTAAATGCATTTAAAGACACAGATTTATATACAGTGGTCCGGCAGATGTTTCTGCTGTGTTTATTTTATGTAGTGTTTTGCTTTGCTAGTGTCTTTGATTGATCAAATCTATCTGCACAGAAGCTGGGCAATGAACTGTTGTGGACAGGGGCTGCAGCTAAACATATTTTTCTAAAAAGACCCACCTAAAAATCAATACAGGTTTAAGTGTAAGCTATATTTGGAATATTTTCTTCACTTTACCTTACAGACTAACCAATTCAGGCTGTGGTAGACCAGCAACTCCCTTATTCTGCGAAGTAAAATGACTGTGTTTGTCAATTGAGTCTGGTGGCTTTAAGATAATAGCTTTACTTTCCCATCAGAAAGAGCTGTCTGCGGCAAGGTAAAGTGGGGACAATATTCTAAATATAGTGAACACTTTTTTAAGTGGGCCTTTTCTTAAGTGGCTAAAAACTAACTAACTAAGGCAGTGTTTGCTCAGCACTGCTTCATTTTATGTACTAACGTGGGGGGTTTCCCTACGAAACTCACTGCAACAACAACTGCCAACGTATTTTTATATATTTTTGAATATATTGTAATGTTTTTAAATACACATTTTGGCCACACAGTACTTCTGTATGTGAAGGCATTTGTAAAAGTGACCACCACAGTAGATCACACAGACAGTCTAGCATGAATGCAGAGTCATGCTATGGTACTGCATGGCTCAGACATGCTAAGCATAGCGTGTGGATGTGTGATCCAGCCACTCAACATGGAGGCTAATATTAGCGCATGGCTGCCCCCCACCCCCCACCCCACAGCAGCCGATTGCATGCAGGGGATCCCCAGGAGGCTTTCTGCTGCTCATTCATTAGGCTGCTGAGAAATAAGGGACATACAGTATCTCCCACGCGAGGCTGGAGTAAAGACCCCCACCCATCCATCCATTAGACTCAGTCTGCAGCCGTACATGTCTTTGAAAAATCTGCAGTTCTTTTTGTCACATTATTACACTGTGTGTAAACATATATGTTTATATATTTACAGTTTATACCAATAAACAATCAAATATGAGCACGCTGAGCAGAGGCTGGGACTAACTGTCCCACATTACAGTACAGTAAAGTACAATGCATCTGTACATTTCTTATGACCTTACAGTCCATATTCAGCAATCCCATCAACACCCAATTTCGTCTCCCCTCCAGCTCTGACTAGACTGTTGTGATTATGAGGGGCTGGGTTCTTCTATCATACCAGAGAGGGACAGAGAGAAAAGATTGGAGGCAGGGGGGGTTCCCGCAATGTTGGTCGCAGTAAGACCCGGGTAGCGTGCTTTCCCTCTATAATTTAATCACATTCAGCTGTCTCCCTGTCCTCGGCTCGCTCAGCAAAGCACATCAGGCACCATGGTGGCACACACACGCACACAGTCGCACACACTCTCGGCACACCAACACGAGTCTCCCCCTAACAAGCAAGACATTTCCTTCCTCTTCCAGCTAAAGGAACATCCCAGAGAACATGACTTCACCTCATGCCAAGCGGCTTGTCCCGACTGCCTCAATAAAGTGACACAAACCCTCTGAGAGACACAGGGCACTGAAGGACACTATACTTAACACAAGAGCTCACAATTTGGACAGAAACTGTAATAAAAGCATTAACAATACTGTGGAAATTGTGAGAGGATGGAATGGCTGCAGTATTCACCACCTTCTCTCTAACGATTTACAATAAAAGACTGAGCTCAGACTGAATCTATATAAACTAAAAGGTGTACAGATACCAAAAATGGATTGTGATAAGAAGACATTTACTATGCCTACATCCTGTAGGTTGATTTCTTGTGATATAAAAATCCTCTTGGTATGGGGAACACACTGTTACAACCTCTCACTGTATCCCCAGATGTCACAAACACTGTCTCCATCATTTGTTGACATGAGAAACATTCATTTTGACACACTTTGGGCAAGGGAGAGTCGACACAAGTATCTCACTTTGAATCAGACATTTGTTTGTCTTGACAGAATGAAACATGTTGCAGCGCATCTGCCTTAGCTGTGTGTGTATACAGTATATGCCACCCACGGGAACACACACAAACATCTGCATTGTCTTTTCTCACAGGCAAATCAGAAAAAATACTTTGTGTAAGATGAAATATAGAGGGACTAAGGGACTCATGCACATGTGCGTGTGTGATTGTTTATATGCATGCAACTCAACCAAAGAGTTTACTGTATTTGAAGTTGGGAACTCAAGCTCTCTAACTTCAAATTCTCTTCTTTCACTCCTTCAGTCTCTTCTCTCAGTCTCTATTCCACTACTTCTAATTGTTTTCTGGCAGTCACAATGCCTCAACTCCCTGGATGACAAACAGTGTCCTCGCTACCTCCTAGACCTCAGACTAACATCAAATAGAACACATCGCACAACAGGAGAGACTGATCTTAGCAAGGGATAAAAGCACCAGAGTAACAACCAAATAAAATAATAAAAAACGGACATTTTATAATAATAACAGTACTGTATTCAATAGCTAAACAAATATATAGTGACGACAAATGCCCCTAGAATATTGTCCAATCCTCTAACACAGCTGAAGTTTGCAGTGCAGCATTATCTACAGCAGGAGCACAAAACTTACAGAACAAACTTTCAAATGGGTGCTCACAGCAGACTGAAACTTCTACATGCTTCTTAGTGAACATAACACTGCATTCAAGAGGGATATTTAAAATTATTAATATTCAGTAGGTAAAGCAATTCTAAAGAGTCAAGAGAAATGTAACAAAAGCACAATATAAGCCATCCCAGAGCTACGCGACAAGAACAATAAACTACCAAATCACCTTCCTCAGCCAGCTGTTACTTTTTCTCACTTAAGTCACTGCACCACTGCCACAAGATCACATTGGTAAACATCTGAAGAATCAGTAACACTAAAGCAATGAACACCAGAGAACTGTGTAGAATAACCTATCAGTTTAAAGCAGCACTCAAATATAATCTTTGCAAGACTATACATGTACCTTACATCTTCAATCAGTGCATCAAAGCAAAGACACAAGATGCCCTAAACAAGCCAAAGTTACCTACCAACTGCAGTCTTCTTTGTAAACTTTTCCTCCTGCTCTCCAGAATGCGCTTCCTCTCCTTTTTCAGTCTTTCCTTTACTTCTCTGCCTTACTCTCTCCCAATTCACTTACTGTGCTCACTGCAAAGTTCTGCTCTCCTCCTGCATGCAAATCATTTTTACGACTTGAGAGATGACTGGGAATGAGGGAAGGAGGGAGAGCGAGAGGGAGAAAGGATGACAGAGGGGTGGAGGAGAGGAGATAATGGTTGGAAGGCAGGCGACCAATGGGCCTGGAGCCTAATGGAAAAAGGGAATCAGGACACACCAATGAGGCGCAGCCTGGAGAGGGAGAGAGAGAGAGAGAGTGAGCGAGAAGGAGAGAGAGTGAGAGAGAGAGAGGGAGAGAGAGAGCGGAGGAAACGGGCGAGGGAAGCAGGGATGGCGAGAGCACAGTCGGGAGGAGACGTTGTAACGCAGACCGAGAAAGACACTGAAGGAGAGAGAAAGCACACTGGGAGAGCACAGAGAAATAGAGAGAGGGAGAGAGTGCAGAGCTGTACGTAGCGGGTGTGCACGGTAGGTGGAGAGAGGCAAGCATCCCAGGCGAGATGGAGAGAGTGCAGATCAGAGAGGAGAACAGAGAAAGAAAAGCACAAAGAAAGAAAGAGGAGAAGAAAGGCAGGGAGAGGAAGAAAGAAAGGGAAATAAGGAAGGAACTGACTTACCTGGGTACTGCTAGTGGCATCCTTCACACATCGCCTCGCAGACTCCACACACACATATACACATGCACCCACCCCAGCGATACAGGCACACGCCGCGCTGCCGCTGAGACTAACCAAAAGCAAAAACAACAAAGGAGAGGACTGCCAAAGCCGACTGGTATACCCTAAAGCAATCGTGCCTGTGTGTGTGTGTGTGTGTGTGTGTGTGTGTGTATGTGTATGTGTGTGCGTGTGTATGTGTGTGTGTCTGTATATGTGTGTGTGTGAGTGTCAGGGAGAGAGAGGGTGGGAGTGTGTATGAGCATGTGTTTGTGCTGGGAGGCGAGGGAGAGACGGTTTGAAGGAAGCTAAAATGCTCTCTCTCCTTTCTCAGTCCTATAAGCTGAATTGGTTTCCTCCTCTGACTCTTTCTCCCTCTATCTGTGTATCTCACTCTCTCTGTACACTGTGCATGTATGTCCTCCAACACTCAATATGTTCTCTCTCTCTCTCCCGCTTGCTCTCTCTCTGCCTGCTGATGTGCCCTCCCTTCCCCTTCTCCCTCTTATACATTTATTCAGGGCTGCAGACTGTCTGCTCCCAGAGTCAGTTCTTCCCACGGGCCCCGGGTAGAGATGAAGGGAGGTAGGGAGGAGGGAAGGGAAGGCAAGGGAAGGGAAAGAGAGGGAGAATAGAGGAGAGATGGGTGAGCCATGTGGAACATGTGCAGTGCATTTATTTCAAATGGGAGAGACACAAATTTGTGCCTTTAAAAAGGCAAAATGAGCTCCACTTGTGGTTCAGTGCACATTATTTGGCCTGGGATCATTCAGAGAGCTGAGAGAGATACAGGATGCAAACTTAAAGGAAGTCTCTGGCTGAGCGCTGGCTTGCTGTTAATTAACACTTTTTCCCCCCCATTCCAGGCTTCGAGGCTGGCTGAGCACCAGAATTAAGAGCGCAGAAGATGAATGAGTATTGAAACAGGCTAGTTGTAGCCATGTGTTCAGTGATGAGCACCGGTAATGCACTGCTCCCAAACAGGAGACAATATTTACAATATAATCATGCTCGCACCATAAAGAGGGTGACATTCATGCGCACTCTTGTGTGAATGAAAATGGGAATAACAACGTGATGATTTCCATATTTACCCAGATATGCAAACACAGAGAATGCTAATTTGATCCCTGAGACATCATCATAATTAGATTATAAATTAGGTTCATTTCTTACCGGACAAGAGGTGCTAATTCATTCATTTTCCACCAGTGGGGGAGACTCAGCTGAAAAATGCAGCAGCCACCCTATAGGCACAACAGAATATTGGGGATTCTCATGTGCTCATCTGACAGCGATAAGCAATAACATATTCAAATAAATTCATATTTACACACTAATATTCAGAATAACATTCAAAGACATGGACTTGTGTTGCGCTCTTCCAGTCCAGTATACATGTATACGAGGCGCATTGTTTTGATCTTTCCTATAATAGTAAACAAATCAAATGCCATACAGCAGTATTTTACAGAACCAACAAGCAGTGCTCTCTCCAACAATGCTGCCAGGCAGCTGAGGAAGGCATGATAAGTACTCTGGTGGGTTGGGACACAGATGCCCTCAGGGCGTTTAATATTAGCAATTTCAAATTCTTATTTGGCTATGTTAATGCCAATCAAGCACAATTAATTTACCCCACATTGTTAAACAAATAAACAAAGGGGAGAAACGTGCATGAATAAGGAAAATGACGGTAACATGAGGAATCACCACACATTAGGAAAACTAGCTGGAAATCAGTGTTTAAGCTGTTATTGTATTATGATACTCACTCATCGATCAGCATAAAAAGAGAGGTCTCACTAATACAGCAAAGAAATGATAACTGTAAAAATATGGATATGAGTAGGCTTTTGTAGGCAGTGGGTCCCCTCAGCTGAATAAATGATTACGGCATGAATCAGTCTGTGGTTTAAGTGGCTGCAGAAAAAGGATTTGGGGAATTTTGGAACTTTTATTTGCCCTGATGTGTTTGCATATATGGCTGTGTAAATAATTTAAATGCATGGGTCTGTAACAATCTACATACATACATCTAACACAGGTGTTAATTGATTACATAATTAGCTGCATTCCATTTATGTGTACAAGTGCAAAAATGTCGCATGAAGACCAGTTCAAAAAAGTAATGGCGTTACTAATGCAAGAAGACAAGACATATTTGGCCGATTATAAAAGTATTATGATGCTAACATTTAATAAGACGT
The DNA here is from genome assembly GCA_035609425.1 of Epinephelus awoara. Lineage (NCBI taxonomy): Eukaryota > Metazoa > Chordata > Actinopteri > Perciformes > Serranidae > Epinephelus > Epinephelus awoara. The sequence continues at coordinate 27,687,553 of CM069309.1, forward strand.
TTATATTATGTCAGGTGTATGACAACTATCTTACTTACCGTCATTGTAACGTCACAACTTTTACCAAGCAAAAACTAGCTTATAACCAACATGTTAGCCAAAACTAGCTTAGCACCTGTTAGCCCAAGCTAGTTTAAAGCCTGTTAGCCAAAACTAGCTAAACATAAATCACCTCGTCACGAAATGAACACATAAATCACTGTTGTCGGTATTTTTAGCACAACAAAGGCAGACACATAAGAAGAAAAGGTCATAATGTAACCGAGTTATTCAAAGTTTTTGTCATACTTTTCTCAATAGTACGTTAGCTTAACATTACTTACCACAGTCACATTAACAGGAACACAAAGGCTAACTTTGCCAAGCAGTAAAACTTTTCCTTTAGGATAACATTAGTTATTCTCTAAGTAAAGTGGACTTACCAGTGTGAGGTTACACTCCGTCGGGGGGAGAACAAATCTAGCGTTTGATAACTTATTAGCATTAGCTAACGTTACAGGTGTGTCAAGCTGTGCCTCCTTGCTGAGCATACACCACGTAAAATGCAGACTACCAAGACAGTGTGATGATTTCTACAGCAAACCTGGGTTTTAAAACCGTATAATGTTATTTGTGGGGTTCATCAGTGGTGATAAATGATCTTAAGTCTATAGTTTATTAAAAATGTAGAGTCATTAATGTTTAATTGTGATTAATTAGGCTAATTATTCAAAGTAATCCTACTGTTGTGGTCCCAAATTTGTTTGTGTCCTCCCCAAGACAAACAGAAAATAATTTTTGAATATGAATTATTGACTCATGAAATCCCTTCGTTTTTGTAAGCATCACATAGGCTACTGATACAGGAGGCTAGTTTATCAGGCACCTGTGTTTCAAACCATGTCTCACTGCAGACATGCTGCAACAGCAGATTAATGCTTAATATAAAATAATTTATCAAAAATAAACAGTCTCAACCAAAATCAACACAAGAAACAATATTTAATGTGGTTAAAGCAGGAAAGCCAATAAACTGGTCTGCAGTAATTTATAATGAACAGTAGTCTATGTTCTGTCCACAGCTGCTTTATACAAGGCTATACGAAAAGCTTCTCCTTCAGTTCATCAAATCCCTGCAGCATTTGAAGGCAGCACTGTTGTCATGTTAATAAATACACAGTCTCAGAGAAACCAGAGCGCTGTACCTTTACACACCACCCTTACACACTGCTGTTCACATTGTTTACCTTTGGTACTTCATACCTTCATGTATGTATTTGTGGATCAGCTTTTCTCATTTAATGTTATCCCTGCTAAATCATCACACCTGTAGGCATGATCTACTCTTCCCTTTGTTTTGTGTCTTAAAATGTGCATGGGACATGTCAAGGATATATTAATTAATTTTAAGTCATTATAAACACCTGGACTTTGATAGCTCATATGTTGCAGCCAAATTTCTGCTCATGTTCAAAACTTTCTGCACGTGTGTTGTCGTAATATAATGAGAATAAAGTTGCAATTTATTAAGAATAAAGTCATAATATTTCAAGGAAAAGATCCATCTGTCCTAGTAGGCTAGTGTGCATTACCTTTTGGCTCGCCAAATATGGTTGTTTTCTCTTCAGACAGTCTGACAGACATGTTACCTTGTTTGGGACTCTCTGGATGAGACAAAGTTTTGGGAAACGGCTGTGTGCTGCTCTTCATTAGAGGTGGAAAACCGATACAACGTGAAAACACCTCTGATGAGGCATAAATCGCACCATTGTGTGGTTTTTTTTGTCCACACAAATTTTAACTTCACCACATCCAACAAAGTGCAGCTCACAGCTGCTTCCCTCACTGCCCAGTGGAATATGTAGGGAGACAGTCCCTAACAGAGCAAAGGTCTATAAGTGAGGGGGACGCAGAGACAATTACACAGAGATACCAGTCAGAGGAAAGACAAACTTTTTATGGGTCAAAGTAACTGTAGCATACAGCAGCCTCTTGACTGTCAGGAAATGCTAAAACATGCACATATGACTCGAAGCAACCTTTTTGAATTCATTTTCAGAATCAGTGGACCTAATACTCTATTGTGGCGACAGATTAGATATTTGCCTTTTGGTTTAAAGCTACTTTTACTGTTTTACTACCCCCACGTGTTCCCCAAGTCCCCCTGAAACCTTCACCGATATGCTCACAGACACCAACAGACAGTCAGAGAGAAACAGAGGGCATGTCACCTGTGTCATCTAAAGGTGCAGTCTTGAAAGGGGACAACTAGAGGTGTAAAATTATGGAGAAAAAGCAGAGGAAAAGCCTGACATATGTGAGACTAAAGAGCAGAATGAGGAGGCACCTCTAGCATTTTACTCAGCAAAAATACTAATTTCATAAAAATTCTAAATTCTTCAAAAGGATTTATACCAACATGGTTTTAGCTCCTTCCAAAACACGTAACAATAACAATAGCTCAACCTACATCATTATATTCCACTTGTTTTAGCAAAATAAAAGATATACTAGTGCTTGTTTGTGATGCACTTTTTTGTGCAGGCTGTAAACTGGGTCATCAAATCAAACAGATAAATTCACTGCCAAAATTCACATCTTAATTAGTATATTCACTGGACAGTCTGCTTTCAACTCATACATGGCAGGAAAATAGAAACCAAACAACCCAATGATGTGCACCTACAACACATTAGTGCGGTTAGACAGTGACTACACCTAAAAGCTGTTTTATTAAAGCTTAAGCCAAGACAGCCCACTGCTGACCATTACTCATACAAAGCAGTACAGTATGTGTAATGGTTGTTGACTGTAAAACCAACCAAAACAGACAGTGTATTGTTTTCATCTATTAGATAAACCAGCAATTTTACTGCATTGCTTAGACTACAGCGTTGTCCAAAAACCTATGCAGATCCATTGATAGAAAATTTGTACCGTCAATAATATTTAACAGGATTTACCTTTCAGTCATGATACATCAGTGAAGGAGTGTTGGCATGTAGCCAGAAAAAGTGCAAGAGCAATTGTTTTTTGACATCAGCATAAGCACAATACAGTATATTTTTGTGTATTACAAAGCATGCTGTTTTCATGCACTGTTTATACATATACCTACAAGAAGGAATGCACCAGAATATAGCCCACATTATTTTGAGCTAATATCTTGTGTATTACCCACGTAATCGTAAAGGCTGCAATGATGTGACCAACTCACTGACAGGACTAAAGAAGAAAGTAGTATTAACATCAAAAGTCCATGTAACGAGACAGGACTAAGGGGTTGGATGGGTTAAACAAACACAGGACTTTCTCCCAGTAGACCAGTGTTCCTGTCTCCTGTGAAACTAAATGAACTTTGATTTATTTTAAGGTGTGTCGTCATGTGGTCTCGTCACGTTAAATACATAACTTTATGTCAACTACGTAATGTGGCAACATCCAACCATGTTTCTTTTTCTAAACTCAACCAATGACATATTACTTTCCTAAACCTTATCTATGTAACTTTACATTAAGTGTGTAACTTCATGTTAAGTATGTAACCTGACAATGCCCAACCATGTTTCTTTTTCTAAACGGAACCTGTATAACTTTACAATGACTGTGTGACTATGGCCTCTAGTTTTGCAGACTGGGTGAGGTGGAGGTGCTTCGTTTACTCAATTCGCCATGGCAGAAGAGAGCAGCAGCGTCACACGGCCAAACTTCTCCCAGGAGGAAACTGACGTTTTGGTCCGGGAGGTCCAAGCTCGCAGTGTCTGAATATACGGAACTGCACCTCAGTCTGCCAAACTACCAAACTGAGCACGCCTCGGGTTGCGCTACTCAAAACTAGCTCTGTGTGGGGTTCACCACCCTGCGCCACGCCGGGAAACTAGAGGCCAAAATGTTAACTACGTAACTTAGTTACTACGTAACTAGGGGTGCTGATTTGTTAGATATCATGCGAACCATTGTATGCTCATTTTCATAAGATCTCATGCGAATGTTAAGTATGTAACTTTGCATTAAGTACATAACTTTACATTAAGTACATAACTTGATGATGGCCAACCATGATTCTTTTCCCAAACCTAACCTAACCAGTAGGGGCGCTAGTTTGTGGGACGCTAATTCATTAGATATCATACAAGCTGTTGTATGAGGATAATAATAATAATAATAATAATAATAATGATAATAATAATGATAATAATAATAAAGCACAGTTCTTACAGCAAGTTCAACTCAAGGTACTTCACATAGTAAAATGAGAAAACACAGATAAAAGACAGTAAAAAACTAAATTAGGTTTGATACCAATCAAGTAAATAAAAGCTACATAAATGCAAATCTAAAAGGATAGGTTGTTTTAATGAGTCTTCTTTAAAGGTTTGGCTTATCTCTACTACTTTGTTCTAAAATTATGTCTTGTACCGAAAAACACTGCCACAGGGACACCTACTTGGAGAACCACAGGGACACCTACTTGGAGAACTAAACCCTTCCATAAAAATGTAGGTTTGTTTTAACACAGTCACAAAGTTATGTGTTTGTTTTTTTAATTTGAAACAGTATTAACATTTCCCACACAAACTGTATAAATTGCTGGAATAAATTAGTTACAGGATATATCCAGTAAACAAACAACATATGGTATGAGCTTGACAGCTGATTCTTGACCTTGGAAACTGCAACTGACAAAACTCTTAACTGCCGTAGGTCACTATGTTGTTTTTTTGTAGATTTTAGCATCCGATCAAACTCAGTCTGCAGGTGAAGACTGTGTGAAACAGTTGGAAGCTAAGTAAGTGGACCTTCTGTTCATGAATTAACTCGTATGCTTTTAGGCCAGGAGGGGAAAAAAAGTCGTAGAGTAGTTGAAAGTATCACTATTAGGCCAACAACTGGGCTTGTAAACTTCCACATCATTTCTCAAGTTAAAACATTCCATATTTTTAACTTCAGGTAATCTTCTCAAATTTGGATGTCATTAGGAAGGAGTCTACTTGATACGAATACCTTCTTGAATTGAACTCTTCAGCTGAAATTAAAGCACTTGAACTACTTGTAGGTCATTTCTACATCATGTGTTCTCTGCGGCATAAAGTAATGTTTGCATGCAAAATGTTTTGAGGGATATACTAGAGCTGACGTGGGAACTGCGCACACATACTGTGCATATATGACAATGCATTTGTGAATTTAAAACATCAGTACAACTTCCCGTCGTAGTTAGGAGTAAGAATGAAGTGACCGAGTGAATAGGTAGAGGCAGAGACAGAGTGAAAGAAATGAACTGCAACCCATAGCTGCAGGAGGGATGGAGGGAGCATGGGAGAGGGATGTTGTTGAGGTTAGAGGTGTTGATGCTGCAGAGTGGAAGCAAGCTACAGCCAGGGAGCCAAAGGAGGAGGAAAAAGAGAATCAGTGTGTTTTGGGACTCGAGACGATAGCGTGGGAGAAGGTGAAGGCTTGTTGTTCAGTGGGACCGAGGGAGAAGAGCGGGTGGGGTGAGGGGGAAGGAGAGGAGGAAGAAGAGAAAGAGTGATACCTTAAGGGAGCAGAGAGAGATGTATAAGGGAGGAGAGGTTGCATTGCTGGCGTATTGGGAGTAAGAGAGCGGAGGAATAACAAGCTTCAGCCTACTTATGTACAGTATGGTGTGTGTGTGTGTGTGTGTGTGTGTGTGTGTGTGTGTGTGTGTGTGTGTGTGTGTGTGTGTGTGTGTGTGTGTGTGTGTGTGTTAGAGAGAGAAAGGGAGAGACTTCTGTCTTTGGAATGGGATGACAAATGTGCCAGACATGAAAGACCAGAGCACATACAAACCCTTAGGGAGCCACTTTACCTGCACACACACACACACACACACACACACACACACACACACACACACACACACACACACACACACACACAAATTTGTATTATTATACTTATGAGGACCCTCAGTAACTAGATGCAGTTTTTAGCCCCAAAACCTATGACAACTGTAACCACCACACGCGCCTACCTAACCTCAGCAAGACAAGTGAGTCCCTAGTATGTGTAATGTGAACAGTGACATTCATAATGACAAATGCACAAACGAGGCAAACTACACTCTCATCTGCCCTGTTTCCGGCTGCAGCAGCAGGCAGCTGTTACAGATAAGATAAAAAGAACAGAGGCGTAATGACACTGAAAACACAGAGGTCATATCCTTGGTATTTTTATGAGGCTTAGAAAAGTACTCAAACTTACACTTACAGAAGAAGCACATTTATCATGAATATTGAATGAATAAACTCATATGGAGCACAATTTCACTTGTTCATCATTCATTTGTAGATTTGTTCGCATATGAAATGTGGAGCATGGAAAAAAACATAAAATTCAACTGATGCAAAATTGTTTCACAAGCAATAATTTCATTTACAGGCATATGTAGAATCAGAATCCAGTGTATAAGTAAGTTTTCAATCGATTTGTGTATTAGTGCGTAACATAAACACTGTTAGAGAAAATTAAATTAAAAGCAAAAGCAAGTATAGTTCAAAAAATATGAAACATGAATTTACAATAGAATAAAATTACATATGTACAATATATTTTAATCAAAATTAAAAGCTGTGTGATTTTTTTAAGAAGTGGCAGTTTGTGCAGAAATATGCAAATTGTCCTAGGAATGAGCAAATTCAAAATAAATGCATTCACAAAGAGGCATTTGTGCTTTCAAAAATTTTGTGAAATATTAAAATTCACATGTGAACGTATGAATTTCATGTGAGATATTCATTATACGCAATCATTTAGATTAGACAACGAAAATTTCAGAAAACTTAAACTCAAATTCTAATTTTAGGAATCCATTGAAGCCACCAAAGTGCAGGGTCTCAGAACACTGTCTAACATCTAAACCACTGTACTGTACCTGCTCAGCATGAAACAACACACAGACAAAGTTTGTGACAACATAGTAGACATAGGTGAGTATTTAGCAGCTTTAGCAGAGAGATATTTTTCTCCAACCCAATCACCCGAATACATTTTGGCACTGTATGTTTCTGCAAATTATGCATTATGTTATGTATGTTTCATTTGTTGTGGATATGATCAAATTTTATGTTTCTTTTCATTCTCAATTTTTAATTTTATGTTGTGACAAGTTGTTTTTGCATGTGGTTAAGTTTAGGCACAAAAACCACTTGGTTAGGATTAGGAACATAAAGGTTTACCCTGATTTATTATTTATTTTTGTCACTACAAACACACCTGGAAATGTCCCAGCTTCCTCTTAAAAATAAATACCTGCATTTGTCACTACAAACACAGCTGGAAATGTCCCAACCTGTCGTTAAAAATACCCCCTTTTTCCGCTACAAATACAGCTAAAGATTTCCAGACCCATTGTGAAACATACCTGCTTTTACGGCTACAAATACAACTGGATATGTCCCAACCTGATGTTTAAAGTACCTGCTTTTTTCTACAAATATGACTGGAAATGTCCTGACCTTTTGTTAAAAACACAGACTTTTTCCGCTACGAATACAGCTGAGAATTTCCTGAACTGTTGTTAATTATACCTGCTTTTGTCGCAACAAAGACAACTAGAAATGTCCCTACCTGCTGTTAAAAAACACCCGTTTTTTTTGTTTTCATTGGTCTGCTGCGATCTGCAAGGTGGCAGCCATCACGCCTCAGTGTCAAGTCATCCACCATGCTCTCTTCCTCCTGATGAGAAAGTTAGCTCATATGTATGTAATCTGAACTTTGTGTATGTGTAAAAATGTACAAATGTAGCATATCCATGTTTTGCAGAAATACACAATACAGTGTCAGCATTTTATTCTGCCGTTTGGGCTGTTTTCTCAGGAGTTGATGGAGACCAAAAAGGAGTTAAAAGGGGAGTGAATATTGGACTTATATTTATCAATCGTACAGAAATATGACTCAGAAATCAATCATAATGTTTCTCTGTGTCTGCTGAATGTGCAAGTAGCCAATTGATTGCTAACACTTTGCCATAACAACTTTATAAGATTATGATATGGCATCTTTCATGCCATCAATACACAACAGACTGTAAGTCTAGCCAGTAAATGAAGACAAAGCAGGAGAAGAACTTGGACAGGCCAAAATATAATTACTCTTAAAAAACTACCCTTGCTCTGAGGTCTAAAACCCCAAATACCAGTACTTCCCACAAAGACACTCACAGATACCACTGTTGAAATATATGCATTCACACCCAAAATTACTGCATGTAGTCATAATGGTGGGTGCATACACACACACACAAACACACACACACACACACACACAGGCATGTGCTTATGTAAATTCAAAAGCATCCACACGAGAACAAAGCCATGGCATGGGTATAAACAAGAGGGCATACATAAACATTACATGTCCATGCATTATGCAGACACATGCACACATCCGAGCTCCGATAGACACTCAAACACACATACACCCCATTTACTTCATTCATAGAGGTAAGACCACGCATCATTTCACCCCCTCACTCTCTCTCTCTTTAGTCCCCAAATCCATGGCATATGACCTTCTGTGGGACAGATAAAGAATGTGCTTATCAGTCATGCAAATGAGGCTGAATTCATTTTCCACAACAGATGGCCCCATAGATAATGATGATGGAGGAGAGAAAATTAAATGTCTCTCGCTCGGTGACCATGGCAACCGCGCCTCTGCGGCGTAATATCAATAATAAGTGCGCCGCATAATAAGGTTGTCAGTCCTGTGAATCAAAACCTCCCATGATGGGATAGGGCAAGGGGGGGTGAAGTCTCTCAGAAAGTTTGGTAGACTCTGGAGGGCACTGTGGGAGGTCTACTGAGGTTGTACTGTTAGTCATGGAAAAAAGGAGCTGGTTCACTATCATAGAGTCACATTATGTAAATATAGAAATAGTTGGTTTTCCTTAGTACAGTGCATTAGGGAATGCTTTATAAACATCACTATTCTTATTAATGGCTTTTGACCTTTAATCTGTGTGTTGTCAGGATGTGAAAAAACTCATTTCCTGTTTTATATCTTCCTCCAAAATGACAAATGCTTTGTTTAGCTCTGTAACTCATTAGGTTGACCGCTCAAACAAACTGTTCAACCTCTGACCTTCTGGAAAACAGCTGCCAACATACTGGACCAGAATCTGTTTATTAACAGCTTATTAACATTTACAACCGCAGGCCCGATGGACGGTTGTAATCCATCCATCCATTTCCCGCTGCTTATCCAAGCCTGGGTTGCTGTGGCAGCAGGCTAAGCAAGGTAATTTAGTCCTCCCTGGCAGCGTCTTCCAGCTCCTCTATGGGGATCCTGAGGTGTTTCCAAACCAAATATAAAATCCCTCCAGTTCTGGGTGTACTCCGGGGGCTCCTACCAGTTGGACACGCCTAGAAAACCTCCAAAGGGAGGCACCCAGGAGACCTCCGTATCATATATCTTGGTGACTTCCTGGGGTCTTGACTCGACCATGGCATTCATATTTAGCATAAAGACACAAGATAGTATTGATCTTATCATCTAACTCAACAACATTTGAATCAGTTTGTTAGTTCCCTTCAGCAGTTGAGGTGGAAAAAGGACTGACTATGTTGTTTATTCAGTTTATTTCTAAGCTGAGCGATTGCTTCACCCTTCAAATGCAGTTCAGTTCAACAGTAAGTGATATAAGGATAACCCTGTGATGTTCTGAAAAGTTGTTAGTAAATTGATTTCTGTTCACTTGCTCTGCAGCAACTTAAAAGAAAAAAAGAGCCATAAACCCCAGTAAAATGGATTTTTCACAACCTTACAACCCAAAAGCTGTCTTTATCGATGGCTTATCGCTGATCTATGAGTCATTAGTAAATTTTTTATTAACCATCGAAAACCATGAGCACCTGAACACATTTATTCAATCGACATCTTACATGTACACAAAATATCTCAACAACATACTGTAAGTTAGAGCAGTTTTGTTTGTCTCACATGAGAGATACCAGTGTGTACCAATGAGAGCTTTGGAATATTTAAATCTAACGACAGTAGGATAGTAGCAGTGGGGTTGTTTGCAGATGTTACGAGGCCACTGTCAATCAAACTGTGGTCAAACCCACACCCACACAGGGCTGATTCTAAACAGATTCTACATAATACTTAAGGGTGTTAATTTCTAACTTTTATTGTTGCTTCTTTAGTCACGAATATAAAATGTTTCAGATAAATTCAATTTTCAGACCAGATTCAATATAGACATTAGTAGTAACTTATAAAAAGTACCTTATTACAAAGTTGTACAATTTGTCCTTTAGTTAAAGGGCCCTAACTGATGTTCAGGTGATAAAGGTTCTACCAGTGTTGGGTTGCTGTTGAATGCTGGGATATCTGGATGAAATGACACAACTACAATTTATTGTGTTTAGGGCCCTAATTTTTCTATGGTAAATTACTGACATATGAATTAATCCCAGCTGTCATTGCTAATTTTCATAGCTGCACACTTTAAGGAAAACTAATGAATCCCACAGATAAGACAGCCAGATCAGCCTTTATGCTTCAATGCAGATCAGATTCTGTTCTACTCCTCTACATTTCTATGCACCACTTGTTAAAGTTGCTTTCTTCACTTTGTGCACCACTTTTTAATTGAAAAGCATGGTTTGACAGAGGCTGTACAGCACTTATTTTATTCTATACAGCTGCAGCTTTTATATATATATACTCAATGTAATGTGCTGTTGTTGTGGCTTTAATGCAGTGGACAAAACTTTTTGTGCCATTAGGCAGCACAAGTCTTCCTCCAAGAGTAATAGTTGAATCTGTAAAATTCAGGCGATTCGGGGGCATACAGAAAATGAGACCGTTTGTTGCAGAGAGCACTAAAACTCCAATCCTTTTTGCACCACAGTTTGTCTAATTACAGAGCTGATTTATTTGATCCATTATTTAATCTCAAGCCCTAGCCACACTGGTCCTGATGAAAACAGTGATTATCGCCTGAGTATGGGTCAGGGTGGAGAATTGAACTTTTATTGCTCAGAATTAGGAAAAAAAGAGGAATTGTTCAAAAGATGCAGGGAGACTCGGAAATGTGTAGCAGCGGGGTGGTGCGATTTCTCCATAAACTGACCTTGGGGAGTGTTTCCAACATCATCTTTGTCTTTACTGACCAGTTTCTCAATCACATATGGTTGAGTACTCATGCTTCCCCCTTGCTTCAGCAAACACCTGCTCAAAGCAGAAATACCATACGGTTGCTCCATCGCCTGGACTGCACTGGATTGTTACTTTGTTTTCTCTTTACTGCTCAAACACTCATCCACAAACACACACTAGTCAATGACCCGTTCCATCTCCTGTCGCTGCAGGATTGCTGTAACTGGATCTCTATAAGTTGATTCTTTATATATGCACATAAAAACTTCAACATCTAACAATATATGAAGTATCAGTAAAATAGTAGTTCAACTTACTCTTCTTTGTGCTGCTGTCACTCTGTAGCCTGAACTGTGTGTGATGGATGTTGGACCTTTCTTTAGTATAAAAAGCCCTGAGCTCTTTGAACGATAAAGGAAGTGGAAATCTGCTTCCTGTACAGGGTGAAAGATGTTTAGATCTGCTGACTGTAGAGGCCATTGAAGGAGTTTGACTGCACTGTTCTGATCATTAAACCAGCAGGTTATAAGAGGGAATTACAATGTCTGGTACTTGAGTCTTGACTCACCGCAAACGCTCATTTTTGGTTTCTGTTATGTTGGTGTTACCTTCAGGATCACTTGGACTTATAGTCATTGTCAAAGTGAAGAGCTCTTAGAATTTATCTGAATTTTTACTTTGGAGTTTAACCATGTTCACTATCTGTAGCTGTAGCAAGGTGTCTGAGCTGGCTTTGTCAAACAAGACTGTGGCTCCACCCCGATACGCACACTTGCAGTACTCGCAGCACGGGTAATCAAGTGCATACTTGTGTGACGTAATTCCGGGAACTGCCACAGCACCCAAGTGCCTATTAAGACTGCAAGTGTGTGGAGAGTTATCAGAGCTTACTGGGACACACTTGATTAATGAGGCCATCCAGTTACTCTTGCAAATACTATTGCATGGCTCAGGTCAGCTGATATGCTTTAATGGCTGTACTTGATTTCCACATAAATCCAACATACAGCATCACAGTTACGATCAGACAGCAGTGGGAAAAAAATGCACATTCAAGAGCTGGGAGGAGTAATACTATTAATAAAGCAGTTCAATCGTCTGGAAGCTTGTACGCCATCTGTACAAAAAATAAACTTTTCAACGGTTTCTGTCTATAAACAATCTAAAGGCCTTTCTCTCTGCCTTCTCTCTCAAAAACTGCCACTAACTCGGCTTGTGGTGCTCAAGGCATCAAAAGATGAATTTGAAAACAGTAATGTATCTTTCCAGAAATCATTACCCGGTTACTGAAAATAATCCACACACCTTATTGTGAGCAGCTTCATGTAGGAACTATTTTCTTTCTACCTAACTACATCCACCAACCACATCACTGCACTGAAGGAAGTGTGCGTCTACCGCTAGCTCACCTAGAAGCTAGCTAACATTACAGCTCAGCTAAGCAGGACACCATTAATGTTTACAGATTGTGCTGTCACGAGCACAAGCCACTCATCCATGAGTAGATGCACGCTTCCTCCTGAGAAAAATATCTGGCCTAAAGCCGCTAAATGGTCCTGGGCAGGAAGTGTACAGTACAGTAGATTTATGTGAGCTTTTTGGTGAAAAAAAACAATTGACAATGACATATCGTAAGTGCTAATATCGTAGGCAACTGGACTTGCCTGCGTTTCTTAGGCGAAACGTCTTTAATAAATTCCCTGTGAATTCATCACTGTGAGCACCACCTAGTCATTTTTTTTTATTTGTAATCAAATCATTTTGATGAGTACAGTTTTAATTTGCTGATGTTTAGTGGGTATAAAGTCTATCATGAGACATTTTTGGACCAAACTGCTCTGGGAAGTCCTTCAGAGGAACTGCCCACTAGGGTGCTCTCCTCAAGAACTACATACCATCAAGGGCTTTTTTTCTGTTTGCATTCGTACCACCAATAGAAATGCTGAAGTGACGTACTGTAAGCTGGCTGGTGATGAGTCAAAATCGTGTTGTATTTCCACCGTCGCATATGCTCAGTAAAGCCTGAATGTCACTGTTGGTCCATTTGTCTGTTTACTTCCATTTTTTTCCACTATGAGCTGTTATTTGTGTTTTGCGTTGTCTGTTGTTACTGCTGCATTGGTTGTGTTCAACCAATCACGGTACACTTACATCACTCATGGTTCCTCTTGCGCTGAGAGAAAACCTATGCTGCAACAGCAGCTTAATAAGTCTGTCAAAACACCGTTCTACAATTCTAGTTATTACAGTGTGGATGCAACAAAAAAGTGGGTTCATAGAACTAGATTCTTGGACGATGAAAAAGTTCAGGGCAGGGCTCTACACTAAACCTTAAGTACAGCTAAGGCTGATGGTAAAGTCATTATTTTTTGCAGGTATTTGGTTTTAAACCAAAGAAGTAAGCAAATATAAATGATTTCCATGAATGTCATAATAAATCCCATGCCAATCTATATAAGACATTCTCTGAACCAAAAATGTCAGCCCACTGGTAGCTCTGGATGGAAATGAAGTGGATTACCAGAGCCATTTTGGAGCCATACATTTTTAGTGGCAGACGAAACAACCACCTAATGTTGCCATTCCTAGATTTAATTTTTCACATCAAATTACTGTCTGATGTTATGTTGCAATATGGCTTGCATATCTGTTTGTTTTTATTTGGTGCTAATGTTGTGTTCACTTGAACTATTTACAGGGACACTTGTAAATTATAAACACTAGCTATGATGTCACATCAAGACAGTTAAAGTGATAGACTGATATTCCTCTGGACATCCTTTTGATGTCATCTACATTTTGTCTCAATTCACGAGACCTTTAGGAGAACTCGACAATAATATGAACATCAAAAGGGAGCTGTATTTGCACCGAGATGCAGCCAGCTCTGCGATATGGCCTCCAGTCATGGCATCTACTCTGCCTAAGTGTGGCTCTGGTAATCATAGACAACAAACTTCTAAGCTAATGATTCACTCTAGCTGCTGCCATTACACACCCACCTCCAACTTTAATAGATGCTGAGGGCTGTGGGCTTCTCCAAATATAAACTCATCTGGATGGAGGGAAAAAACGGGATGAGTCATCAGATGATTTTCCATTGCTCAGGGCTCCAGGTCTTGAGCTCCTTCAAGCGGTTATGCATCTGTGCAATAGTGCCGGATACAAGACTTTTCTGCATGAGAAAGCTGGTAAAATTTAATATTCTTGAAATCCCATTAAAAGACCCAAACCAGCAATGAATGGATCTTACTTAACAAGTACTGCCCATACATTCAATGTTCTTATTTCTCTGTTTTATACAGCTCGATTGTCATCCAAAAACTATTAATAACACATCAGTGAGCCACATCACCTGCACTGGGTGACATGTTTACATCTTACACTGTCAAAAGCATGGACCCCACGGTATCGCATGCACACTCCCTTCTGTGCAGCGATACCGTTGGAGGGTGCAGTTCAGTAGAAAGAAAATAGTTTCTACACGAACATGCTCACAACAAAGTCTGTGGATTATCTTGAGTACTTGGGTCATGATTTCTGGAAAGATACACTGCTGTTGAGTTTTTCAAATGTAGAGCCAAGAGCCAACTAGTTACATTATATTGGAGAGAAAGCATCTCTATGGCCTATATGTCCACCACTTGGCAACTATATATATATATGTATATATTTGATTTTGGGGGTGATTGTGCCTTTAAGGTGCATATCATATAAGCATAATGTCTTTGTTTGGCTTTTGTATTCTCTTCTGACTAACTTTACCCAACCTAGTGGTTCCTGAATCTCAGCAATGACTTTGATGAGGAGCATGGTATCATAACTGATAGAAATGATGGCCAAAACCCAAGGTACTGAATAAATCATCCTTTAAATCTTAATTAATGTTTTTCTGGCCACATACAAGACAACACTGATCTATTATCCTGCCCCCCAGTAGGTTGATAGGGGTAATGTGTCAGCAAATAGTTTCTTATTTACTTATTTACATATCCACCAAAATGTACATTTTTGGAGTTATGTTTTTGGTCACCAAAGAAATTTAAGTGCAATATTCATTCTCCTTTAGCTCTGTTTTGGTCTCCACCAACTCCTGAGTAAATACCTGTTTCTTTAGCTGCTAAATGCTCCATATGTTCAGTAGCTCGTCCCTAACTTTGTCTGTCTGTTGTTTAGTGTTGGACTGGTAGCGCACTTCAGGTTTTGCAAAGCTTTACAGAACAACTTAGTTGCAGCTGGAAACAACGTTATGAGAGTGGTGAACCAAAACACGTTGAAGGCCAGGAAACCAAAACAATGAGTTAAAAGATGTTGACCACATTTAGCATTCATCTTTTGTGATGGACTTCGCCCACATTTGGGTTTAAGTTTTCATCACTTTGCCGAATATTTTCTGTGCCAAGTCGCCAGTTTTTGTAAGAATTCCTGCCAGTCTGAAACCTGCTATTTGCCTATTTGTCCTATTTGGGTCTCTGTTTATTGCCTCAGATTGCCTCCCTCTCTCCTCTAGCCTCATCATGCACTCTCGCCCCCTCTTCTCCTCTGTGTCTGCCAGCCAGACGCTCTCAATATAGCTCTGCTCATAAACACAG
This sequence comes from Epinephelus awoara, assembly GCA_035609425.1. Lineage (NCBI taxonomy): Eukaryota > Metazoa > Chordata > Actinopteri > Perciformes > Serranidae > Epinephelus > Epinephelus awoara. The sequence goes on from CM069309.1 coordinate 27,703,254, forward strand.
AGACAGAGAGAGAGAAAGAGGCAGCGAGAGAGTGAGAGAAAGGCTCCTGTGACAGTAATAAAAATGAGTGAGGGGCAGGGGAGAGATGGAGATTGGGGTGAACGAGTGGGAGGAGAGAGGGAGGGAGGACAGGACACTCATGTAGAGCAGTCTGTGTACTTGTGTGTGTGTGTGTGTATATGTGTGCGCGCGTGAGATAGAGAGAGCAATGCAGAGAGAAAGATGAATCAAGCAAAGCACAGAGATAAGGCGATGAGCAAGACAGTGGGAGAGAGAAAAGAAAGATGAGAAAAAAGGAAAAAAAAGCAAGAAATGACGCAAGACAGCATGAGAGGAGAGGCTGAGAAAATGAGGGGGGGGGGTGGGGGAGTCAAAAAAATGGGCTGGTGTGAAGTGGTTAAAAGGAGGAGGGAGGAGACAGTTGGGGTGAGAGAGGTTGAGAGAGGAGAAGGAGTGATAGAAAGGAGAGCACAAGAAGATATCAGGGCTTCTCAGTGAGGTAGCTTTGAAGGCCAGGCTGTCCTACTTTAACCACTCATATAAATAATGAATCTTATGGCTGGAGGGACCACACACACACACACACACACACACACACACACACACACACACACACACACACACACACACACACAAATACAAATGCGCACACACAGATACATTTTGCCTTGAATTCACCTCTCAAACATTACCTAAATTGTTTGACAGGTTTTTGCATCTCACAATACACACAAATACAAAATGCTTTGTTCATAGACCATACTTAATCTAAGATTTAATTATCTTAAAACTCCCCTTATCTGTATTCTATATTGCCAGTGGATATATGACAATGTATAATGTGGCAGCGGTTCCTCACAGTAATGCCGCCACACTCTGCAGCTCTATAGAGCTTCTTTAGCTCATTGTTTTGCAGGCCACAAGTTCTGCTCTTGAGCAGCAACAGCCAGCTTTTTTTCAGAAAAGAGAAAAAATATTCAAGTCACTATATGTTACATTCCCAGCACCAAACAGCAGAAAGGCTTAGCAGCTTAAAGATGGGGTAGGCAGTTTAATTTGGCAGCTTTGGGCAAAAATCCCATCATCAACTTTGAGCATCATAGTAAACCAAGTACACTGAGAGGTCACTGGACTTCTGCACCTCACCTTGGCTCTGTTTTTAGGCTTCAGGAAATCTAGCCTGTGACAGGAAACCTTGGCCAATCACAGGTCATTTCAGAGAGAGAGGGTGTTCCTATTGGCTGTTCTACAAATGCAGGTGCATGTGGACATCCCTTTGGTGAAAGCCTGATTCAGTAGCGGAGAATCCTGTAGAGAAAGTTACTGTTCCAGCTTTGGGGGCAACTGCCAAAACTGCGAAGCAACCCAAGGAAGAACGACTTTTATCAAAACAAGCTTCTGACAATAAACAAACTAAACACCTGTCAATATCAGCAAAGTGTTTCAGAGATAAAGAAAAAATGTTTTTCCTCATAGTTTAGCCTGTTGAATAATAAGTTGAATAACTTTTACTTAAGTTAAACTTTTAACTTTTGTCAGGTGGTCAGAAACATGACTTCAGATGAATGCAAATGTTACTGAGAGAGGGTAGTTTAATCAACTTTATAAGGAGATTATGTTAGAGTTTGTGTTTTTCTAATATTTCTGGACTTCCTCTTCCCCAGTAAAGCCAGAAATATCAATTAAAAGTATCCTGTCGAGTTGATTTTTGGTACCTCTATTCACACTATGTAGGTTACCTTGCAGCTAATGGTTACTATTAGCCATTACTTACTGGACCAGTTTAAAAAAAAATTGTTCCGATTAGTCACTTAGACACAACTCAGCCCCACTGCATATAACTGCAATAACCAGTGTTCAGAAGCAGCCTTATACTATTTCAAGGTCTCCTTTGTCTGCTACAGCTATCCAAAAAGGAAAAATAAACCAATATTTCAATTAATAAAATGCAACTTCATTCACATGTTTGCATAATTTAGATCCATGAAGAAACTGCGACACTGACTATGACTTAATACTGTCGCATAGTCTAAATACTTTTCAAGTGCACAGAAGAGTGTGTTCTCTGTATGTGCCATGTGTTTGTGTGTCTTTATTTAGCAATCGCCCCCAACTTCCCATTAACCTTGAGCACATAGGCATGTAAGACAGGAAGGTGTGAATGGCTGAGAGATGGAGAGAGTGAGTGAAGGAACACAACATTGTAATTACCGGCTGCATGCTGGCTGGCAATCATAGTCTCTCTCCTTCTCACTTGTGTTTCCTCCCTTGCTCCTCCCTCCGTTCTCATCTCCTGCAGACCTCCGACATCTCCTCCGCTCTTCCTCTCTCTCTGTTGCTCTCGCAGGGGGTCCAAGCAGGTCTGTGCAGGTGGGGTGTAACTTTTTGGCACGGGGGCCTGCTGGGCAGCTATTGAGGCAGGTATACACCGAAGCTTTCAGGCATCTACCTTCTCTTTTGCACAGAAAATTGCAGAGAGTGAGGATGGCAGAGCTGGGGATAATTACAGCCATCACTGTCCCTGTCTATGTAGACAATGCCTCAGTCCTATGCAGGCCTTAGCAGCCGGTAGGTATAAAATATATAGTGCTTCCACTGTTAATGTTTACTGGGCCCATATTAAGGCATTGTTATGGCTGTTGGAGGAGGCATGATGCAATAGTCTCTGGAAGGGCTGCAGAGGACATAGTGTATATTTTTGTTGTAACCACTATATGTGTGCATGTAGTAAGCTTACATAAAATCTTTATTGTTCGTTTACTCATAATTTTCTATATTTATGGGTGTAGTTTCTAAAATATACTTGCTTCCTAGGCCTGTAAAAGACATTGGTAGACCAAACTCTTGTTAGTTGTGAGTTGTAATAAATAATAATAAAACCACACACATCATCAATCAGAATTGGTTGTCCTGAGTGACTATAAAAAACATAATGTATATTTTAATACCACTGATGGCAGGCAGGTTAAAAAGTGTAGCTGTATCTATTGATGCAAACGTTGCATGTTAGAAAAACGGTGTTCCACAGGGTTCTATCTTGGGACCTTTTTCATATAGTATGTATTCATAGACTTTAACTGTGTCAGTACATGTTGAATTCTAATGTCCATCTGTTTGAGGGCAAGGCAATTTTACACAAGTTTCATCATCTGCGAAACACATGAAAAAACTATAACTGTCTAATATTATTGGTATAAGCTCCTCATTTTAAATGCTGAAAAGCCAAGTTAATAAACCATGTTATTGCAACCCAAAATGTCATGGAGGAGGTTAAAACATTCTATACTGCAAGCTTTCCCTTTCAATCCATAAATAGCAACTTGTAAAGAGAAAGAAGTTTAAGTGTACGTTCGGGTGGGCAATATTTCAATTATACTTGATGTGTTGTGGCTTGTTTCATGCGTAATGTATTACTGTTACATCCACTGTTTGAAGCCACAGCATATGACAAGCTTTTGCTTTTCGGTTCTTTTGCTCTCTCCTATGGCTCTCTCTCTTTCAAAGCCACAAAAATCAATCAATCAATCAATCAATTTTATTTATAAAGCCCAAAGCCCATCACAAATCACAATTTGCCTCACAGGGCTTTACAGCATACGACAGTCCTTTGGACCCTCACAGAAAAAGACTCACCAACATGATGTGTCACACACGCTTAGCAGCCCATCCAGACCACTCACTCTTGGTGATATTGTGGGCAGGCAAGGTGAGTGTTTTTCTATCAGCAGGGCTCCAGACAGTGACCATTTATTCGCATTTTGTAACCATGGAGCACCAGTGTGACTTGCAAATACTATTAATATATGAACTGGAGCACTGTAAGTTTGTTTCATCCTCACAGTGAATAAATCCTTATGTTTAATGGTGCCACTGTAACAGTTCAACTTTCTGGTTACATCTAACTGTCGAACAGAAGCTTTGAGTTCACAACAAAAAAATCAACACTTTTGGACTGAGACGAGATGGCGTCTTTCAAATAAAGACACCAGTGTTTTTTAAAATTGTAAAGAAAAAAAAATACTTTATATAACTTTATTATAATAGTACTTTAACTTAATTCGCTCCTTGGTATAACTCACAAACCCGTAAGTTAAAACAAATATCGCGAAAATTTGAAAGGAATTGGCAATTAACCAAACTGGGAGAATCTCGTTTAGTCTGGGCAGACAGTCTCAAAACGTTTAAGAGGGGCCTCCGCAATGCCAGAGCAAACTATTACTCAGCTTTAATAGAAGAAAATATGAACAACCCCAGGTTTTTTTTCAGCACTGTAGCCAGGCTGACTGAGAGTCACAGCTCTGTTGAGCCTTGTATTCCTTTAGCCCTTAGCAGTAATGATTTTATGAGCTTTTTTAATAACAAAATTATAACTATTAGAGGCAAAATTCATGACCTCCTGTCCTCAGATAGTACCTATCTAACCTCAAACACAGCTGTAAGACCTAATATATATTTAGACTGCTTCTCCCCAATTTCTCTCCAAGAACTGACTGCAGTGATTTCTTCATCTAAATCATCAACGTGTCTCTTAGACCCCGTCCCAACTAGGCTACTTAAGGAGGTCTTACCTTTAGTTAACACACATATATTAGATATGATCAATATCTCTTTATTAACAGGCTATGTACCACAGTCTTTTAAGGTAGCTGTAATTAAACCTCTCCTAAAAAGCCCACCCTGGATCCAGAGGTGTTAGCCAACTATAGACCAATATCTAATCTTACCTTTATGTCAAAGATCCTTGAGAAAGTAGTTGCAGACCAGTTGTGTGATTTTCTCCATGATAATAATTTATTTGAGGAATTTCAGTCAGGATTTAGAGCGCATCATAGCACTGAGACAGCATAGTTAAAATTACAAATGGCCTTCTGATTGCTTCAGACAAAGGACTCGTCTCTGTACTTGTTTTATTAGATCTTAGTGCGCCGTTTGACACTATTGACCATCAAATTCTGCTACAGAGACTGGAACACTTAATTCGCCTAAAAGGTTCTGCACTAAGCTGGTTTAAATCTTATTTATCTGATCGTTTTCAGTTTGTTCATGTTCATGATGAATCATCCTTACGTACTAAAGTTTGTTTTGGAGTTCTGCAGGGTTCTGTGCTCAGACCAATCCTATTTACTCTATATATGCTTCCTTTAGGTAACATTATTATTATTATTATTATTATTATTGCCTTTATTTAACCAGGTCGGTCCCGTTGAGACACAATGATCTCTTTTTCAAGGGAAGCCTGGCCAAGACAGCAGCATAGAAAAGTTGCAACATTTATAAGACACACAGAAAACACACAGCAACAGAGAGAAAAATACATTACAGAATAGAAGCAACAGGACTAAAACTCCGGATTCACATTAAAACAAGAACAAGTGCGGTATGAAGCTGCTCCAATTTCTCTCACACGAGTTTTCAAAGATCCAAGGTTGATGAGCTCCTTTAACTTTAGAGTTTTCTGCAGTGCATTCCAAGCAGCAGGTGCAGCATACTTAAAGCAGTGCTTACCAAATTCATAATTACGACATAAATAGAGATCACTCTGTAAATTTCCATTGTTATGCAGATGATACACAGTTGTATTTATTGATGAAGCCAGAAGAAACTAATCAATTAACTAAACTTCATAACTGCCTTAAAGACATAAAAACCTGGATGAGCACCAATTTCCTGATGTTAAATTCAGACAGAACTGAAGTTATTGTTCTTGGCCCCAAACAACTCAGAGACTCTGTATCTGATGACATTGTTTCTCTAAACTAGAGCACAAACTTCTTGTGTTTATTTGAATTATAGATGGCATTGCTCTGGCCTCTAGCACTACCGTAAGAAACCTCGGTCAAGATTTGTCTTTTAAGTCTCATTTAAAACAAACCTCACGGACTGCATTTTTTCATCTGCGTAATATTGCGAAAATTAGGCCTATCCTGACCCAAAAAGATGCAGAAAAATTGGTCCACGCTTTTGTTACCTCTAGACTGGATTACTGTAACTCCTTATTATTAGGTAGCTCTAATAGGTCTTTAAAAACTCTCCAGCTAATTCAGAATACAGCAACACGTGTACTAACAGGAACTAAGAAACAAGATCATATTTCTCCTGTTTTAGCTTCTCTGCACTGGCTCCCTGTAAAATCCAGAATTGAATTTAAAATCCTGCTGTTAACTTATAAAGCTCTAAATGGTCAGGCTCCGTCATATCTTAGAGAGCTCATAGTGCCATATTATCCCACCAGAACTCTGCGCTCAGAGAATGCAGGGTTACTCATGGTCCCTAAAGTCTCCAAAAGTAGATCAGGAGCCAGAGCCTTCAGCTATCAGGCTCCTCTCCTGTGGAAACATCTTCCTGCTGCTGCTGTTATCATTAGCCATACTTCTACTGTTATTATACACATATGATTATTGTCACACACTATACTATCAGATGTTAATATTTACTTTCAACATATTGTACCACAATAGCCAGAATCATAATTATAATATTCATTAATGTTGTTGTAAGCTATTAACATTATCGTCTGTCCTGCATCTCTCTCTGTCTCTCTCTCTGTCTCTCTTTCTTTCTCATGGTGACATATGGATTACTGTTTATTTATTGTGTTGATCTGTTCTGTACAACATCTATTGCACGTCTGTCCGTCCTGGAAGAGGGATCCCTCCTCAGTTGCTCTGGAATACTGTAGAAACAATGTGGCGGATTCCCCGGGAGAGGACCCACTACTCCTGCATGTAGAAACCTCTATAAACAGCTCAGTCTAAGGAAACAATAACACAACAAAACTTAGTTTCAGGTGATTATTCACCAATGAACACGTAGTTGTGAATATTTTATTATATTCCTGCCAATATAACACCCTTTATCCTACACACTTTAACATCTAAAATGAGAAAAAGAAATCTATAGGACAGCTTTGGGAACCAATGTGAGGCAATGGGGACAAAGAGGATCATTCAGGATGTCCGTGGGACCAAATCAAGAAGGGAACATTTCTGCACTGGTTGTTCCATCTTTTCAAAACCCAGTAGTTCAATCTCTACCCATGCAGTAGGTAGGGACTGGTGGCCCTCGTGTGCAGTGTGTCAACTTTTAGATTCCAGGCACCTCAAAGAATGCCATACTGTGCAGACGTCTGCTTGGGGGATCTAGTGGCTCTTCTGAGGAAGACTGTTGGCTTGAAGTAGAGCTATCAGTTGAGCTTTTCTAATGATCCAGGACATCTAAACCTCAACAATGAAAGCCTGGTGTCTGCTGTGGTCTACATAAGTCAGTGGTACAGAGTCGGGAGTGTGGACAGCTTATCTATTCCAGTGGAGTCACCTCAGGCGCCCTAAAGCGTCACAGGCACTCTAAACACAAAGCAGCAAGAGGTGTGCGGGGGTCAGCAGGATGGACTCTCCTGAAGCGACTGAAGTTAGATTCTGGATCCACTGCCTATATTCAGCTATTCATGAGTGAAGGAGCCTCCTGCTTCCCCCCTTACTGTTGAGTGTGAGCTGAGACAGAAGGCTGGCAGGAGGAGGGTGGGACGCTGCTGTGTTTTCTACTGCAGAGTTTGGAGAAAGTGAAGGGCAAGTTTTCCTCTCTGCAGCTGCAGTGGAGGTTAGAAACATAAGGTCTCTGTGTGACGTCGGACAGAATCAGCAGCAGGGATTTCTTAGAGGACAGATCAGGGGATCTACAGCGCAGCGTGCTGCAAGGGGCCCCTGACAACAAAGTGTGATTCACCTGAGACTGTTAATCACTTTATTTATTTTAACCACATGTGTTCACTGTTCTTGCTTTGGTTGGTATATTCTGTCGAACAATTGGAGAAAGAGCGGTTTCTTAGGTTGGACTGCACATTCTGGGGTAGGTTTATTCAATAGGAAAGTGTGTATTGTGTGCTATGAGCTTGTTGGGTCAGGATTAAAGGACCATGCCAGTGCATAAAACAACAAACAACATGTCAAATTTACTTTACTGTGGACCATCCAAAGCATATCAGTTCCAAAGCATGCATTTTTAGATTGATGTCCACCCACTGGGGCAGTCACTGGTTGCCAATTATGGCACTATGGTGTGGAAATCAGGCTTAGTATCGCAGATATCATAGGCAGTCTTTCATTTGTGAGCATTTTTGTCTTCTATTTTGTTGACCAAAACTTTGTGACATGTTGTAATGCAGTTATAGTGAGCAGGGACTATATTGAGAACTGTTCAAGGACACTCTGACATATGAGATTTCACAGCTGGCTGCCGAGTATCAGCTGTTTAATGCAAGAAATGACCAAAGTCACATTTGATCTTCAGCGACTGATTTTCTGAGAACATAGCTCATTACTATTGTGTTTTCAAAACGATCCCTGCTTACAGCTGTGTTACCATCAGTGTTGGGCAGTGTTGTCTTACTATGAGTTGGATGGGAGGATTTTTATCAGTTTAGTCTGTTTCCAATTCGTAGCTGGCTGGCTAGTAGTAAGCCTCTATTCTGACATCATTTGGCTTTGCTCACAGTTGGAGAGTGTGTGAGCCCTGCAGCTTCACTGTGAGGGTGGGACTGCACCGGGCTGTTGTTGATGGTCAGTGAAAACCTCTAGCACATAGAATGGTTGCTTGTTAAAACACAATGGTCCTTATTTATCAGTCTAATGTACAAACCTGTGCAGATTCATGTACAGAAATCATACCATACTCGTGTGTGATTCATGAAACATTTTTATCTTGCCGATCACAGCATTGTTAAATGTGGCAGTTGAGAACAACTGTCATTTAAATATCCTGCCCCAATATATTCTTGCTTCAAGGCCTCACCCCATGAGTTTACGACATGTGGAGGCATAACACGGCCAAGATGAGAAACGTCTCTGAGCTAGAAATGGAAACACCTGTATTATTCTGAATATCCTCAATATTCCGGTTGCGCACGAGTCATGTAAACACGTGCATGACCTGATTAAGGTCATATTCCGGTATTCACGAATAAGACCCCTGGCATATGTCTGTTTTAACCAGAATAGTGTGACATGTATACACCTTAGTTGGAAAATGCTCTGGACCAAAATATTCAGTAATGTCTGCGCATGCTCAAAGAAATCCTGGGTTGTCGGTGTTGTTATGGTTATGGCAAGCAGGGAGAACAGCAGAACTGGCTTTGTACCTTCATCCACAGACTCCGGGGGGCTCTGGCTGGCGTGAACGGCATAAGCTGGAAGGAAAAGTCCAGACACTCATTCGCCTTTTCTTCTCGCTCTCGTCTTCCATTGTTGAGGACAAAATGGATTAGCAGGAGTGTTGTAGTTAAGTTGTGGTGCAAAAGCGCAAGTAAGACAACACAGAGGTATGTCGGGAACAAACATTATAGCTTCTGTTCATCGTAAAAACAACTTCTTCTTCTACTGTATTTCTGGCAGACCAGACACCTATAGGCATATCGCTGCCCCCCCACAGGTTGAATGTTGCATTAAATAAGAGCGTTTCTAGTAGGCCAGTAGCCCGGTGTCTTTTCTTGAAAACATTGAAACGCGGGAATATGTCAATTAACATGTAAATGGAATAACCAGTTGGTTCTATTTGGCAGCCTGAAAGTGTCATCAAAGGAAGTGAGAAAAACACAGCATGGAAAAAAATCATGGCTGTAGTCAATATTGTTGCAGAGGACAATCAAACTCAGCTGAGTTTGGAATATGAACCAACCTATAGCCTACATATATTCATAATATAGCCTATATATTATATAATATTGATATTGTGTATTGTGTTCATACACAAGTGTGTCGAGTCTGCCTAGGCTACTAGTGTTTGAATAATTACACTGTTGCAGGGTTTATGTATTTCTTTTTAATGATGTGTCAATAATAAATTATATAAACATGCCTTTCAGACGGCGCTGGAGCTCGTCCCAAAGAGCCAGGCAACTGCCAGCTGTGGTAGAGAGCGTGCGGTGATGTAGGCCTTTAGAAAATATAATATTTTTGCACATTTACCATACATTTTACATCATTTATATGTGGCTAGAAATACTTAGATGTAAATCAGATTGTGGTCTAACAACAGTTTTCCACCTCAGCCAGGTTTACTGTGCTGCACCACAATTCCACGTTGATTCAAACTTGGGTACACAAGTGGAGACCTGACTTGAGATTTGATCGTAGCATCTGCTCACGGCCAGATTGACAATTGCCAAGCTTTGGAAATTACTGTACACCCAGTTCATGAGGGCCACTGTGTCCTTAACTATTTCAGTTCAGTTCAGTCAAAGACACTTGGGTCAAGGACTTGACCATTTATACCAAAACATTATACAGTTAGTTTTGGTAGAAAAGGCTCTGCTCTGTAAGCAGTCCAATCACCAGAATAAACAGCTCGTTCTCACTCCCAGTGCATCAAAGTGCTGCTTTGTCAAGCTCCGTGGCATGTGATATCAACGCTGGAGGCGTATATGTACCATATATATCTACACATATATATATATATATATATATATATATATATATATATATATATATATATATATATTAACATTTCATGAGTGACGTAGTTCAGATTACATGTAAATGAGCTGAGTTTCTCATCAGGAGGAGGAAGGGATGGTGGATGGCATGACACATAGACGAGACAGCTGCAACGCTGCAGACCACTGTGCAAGACCAGTGACATTTACAGCCAAGTTTGTGGTGATCAAACTGGGTATTTTAAACCAAAACAACAGGTTTCTTTAACTCTAACCAAGAGGTTTTTGTACCTAAATCTGACCTCACGTCAACCACAGTGCAGTTTTGAGTTTTAACATATCTGCCGCGTATGAAATGAACAAATGTAACATATTTGTGGTTTGCAGAAATGTACAGTTCTAACTTTTATTTTGGACATTGAGTTGCTTTAACAGACACATGAACATTAAATCTAAGTTAACTCATCAATACCAAAACACACAAAGAGGAGGCTGTGATGCTGGAGGGAGCTGCAGCAGCACAGGGTGTCGGCATCAGCGTAGGAGTTGCAATCATAACCTGCAGGAGCAAGTAATATACCAAGTAATGTAACTTGTTTTTTGCAGTTATGTAATCAGTAAAATAATGTAATTACTTAATAATGAGTAATAAGAAATGCATTGCATTGTTTAAGTGCCTTGCCCTAAAACTGCTGCCATGCTATGATGTTACAACTTGAGTCGACAGAATCTAAATGCTCTGCTGTGTAGATGGGACTGAGGGTCTTTGTTTTTGTGTGTGACTGCACCACACTGTTTAGCTGCTCTGTAATCATGTGTGTGTATTGATATGCTACTGCTGTAATGTCTGCAGAGTCTGCCTGCTGGGGTTTCTCAGGGGGAGCTCCTGATCTGTTATTGCTGGATGGACCTGCTGCTGCTGCGTGTGTGTGTGTTGTGTGTGTGTGTGTGTGTGTGTGTGTGTGTGTGTGTGTGTGTGTGTGTGTGTGTGTGAGAGAGAGAGAGCGAGAGTGTGTATGGGGGGTTTGCAAGAAGGACGTTTGTATTTTATGTCATGTGTTGTTCTGGTGTGTGTTCTTTTAAGCAACATGTTTCTCCCTTACTTTCCCCTACCTCCCTTGCTTCTACCGTTGTATCTGCGAATAGTTCCCTTCTATCATGCTGCATGCGTCTCCTCCTCCCATCTTTCCTTCCTCACGGCATTCGCCTGTTCCTTCCCCACGTGCTCTGTCTTCCAATCTTGCTGTCTTTTCCCCTCCTTTCTTTCATTCTTCTTTTCCTTCCCTCCCTCTGTGCTTTCTTCCTTCCTTCCTCCATTCTG